>CM056997.1:192929099-195329099 GCA_029891345.1 Dryococelus australis
CTTATTTCTGCTGAATGTTTTTGGTCGTTGTTTGGGAAGGATGCGGCTGACCTTGTTTTGTCCTGCAGTGCAGTGCAGGGCATAGCGAGGGCTATACGTATCTCACACATATACAACACAGGATTGGTGTCTGTTCCGTGCCGTGAGTGTCGCGCGCACGAGGGCGACACAGACAGCCACGGCAATGCCTGCCCTCGTCGTACTGGGTCAAGTGACACTCAAGGTCGGCGCGACACGCTGCCCACAACCACGCGACACTCAAGTTACACGTGCATCTCGCATGGCCATACGACACTTGAGAATAAGTAGCGCAGATGCAAATTTCAACCACACACACACACACGCCAGCAGAATGGTCCAACTTGCTGACTGTTCGGTCATCCTGGTTCGTTATGGAAAATTTGATAGTAACACAGAAAGGCCTTGGGAGGGATACGCCCTCGAATCCTGCGAATTGAAAGAAACGATCTGCAAAGTGACGGAAGATACGTGAGACGAAAAAAATGGGGTTTGGTTACGTTGGGAACACGGCCGTTTGTTTTGCGTGAATACGTCTACGTTGATGCGCTCGGACGCCTTGATGTTTATTTTACGTCCCCGGCACCGCTTCACTCCATCATACGGGGTTTTATGGGTGTCAATGGATTGCTTTTGAGATGCTCTTTCCAACCGTATACGATCTATGTATTTCGACTTGGCTTTTTGACAAGTATAGGCCGAAATTGTGTTAAATTTTCTTAAGTTTTTACATTAAAAGCATACAAGTTCGCCATAACCACGCCACACAAATGTTTTTATACACGCAATCGACTGATCTTTACGAGAGCTGCCAATTGAAACCTAAACGAGCGTCGTAGATTATCCTAGTCAAAAGTTAGAGTACGCGGAATTTATGAGACGCGGCGAAACACACTCAAAATTAGCACCCCCGCCGCGCGCGATGCTTCACAGTCCTCACTCAATGGTAACATATTCTTTGATCCTTTGGCAATCGAGTGGTGTAACTGAATTTTCAATGCAGACGATAGATTCGGAGCTGCAATGCCAAACTCTATCCCCCGATTTTGTTATCATCGAATTTTCTGGATTGCCTCCCGCTATGGTTGTAAATTTAAAGACGTATTCACGAAAAAAAAAATCGTATATAATGCTAGCGTGATTTGAGATCTGCCACCCGTTACAAACGGCGGGCGATAACAATCGATGAACACCCGCAAGTAACTAACAACTTTTGTTGGCTAATAAAATGGCACTTGCTGTAGCAGAGATTCATCGATCCCTTCTCTAACAATGATAATGTTACTCAACAAGCAAACTGCCTCGACTGATTTGTCTACATGGTATGGTTCATCTTGTCGCTCTGATTTAAGAAATCTTCATTATGAAACTAACATAGCAAACGCACATTCATCTTGCTCGACAGTGGCGATTGTTGTAGGCCTATACCTGACTTTCGCACTAATTGCGTTATATGTATAGCATAACTTGAGTTCCTGACACCTATCTCTCTTGGTGGTGGAAATATTTCCAGATGCTTGCTCAAATTCAACTACATTACAGAAAGACCATTGTTTCTAAACAAAACGCTCCCAATTTGTATTACATCTTCCGTAGATTATGTTACTGATAGTGTCGTGTGCGATTCCATACGAAAATTCCAGAGATCTGTAGGCTATCTCAGCTAATGAAATTCCTAAATGATGTGCACAATCTCCTGTAACAAGTGAGACTTCCTTCTTGTTTCGTTTCCTTTAGAACATCTAAATAGGGATTTATTAACAAAATACCAAATATCTAGAGGGTAAAGCAAATGCCACCGTTCGCATTTAAGAGTGGGATGGAACTGCAAGTTTTTTTGTGAAATAGTCGTTTGCGCGAATACGCGTATCTCGGTAAATAAATGTTCTACAAATACGACTTTTTGTCAGGGGAAAAAAAAATTATCTATGCTGCTATTTATTTTTGTTACATTAAGTGCATTCTTGGAGGAACAAATCCATAAAAATGGTCAAATATCGCGTATTTTTTTAAGCTTGCCTATGCAGTTTCGTTAAGCGGCAAGAGAAAAGTACAAATATACGGGCATAGTTTAATCTGTGGTCTTTCTTCGCGTGTAATAAAACCCCTATGTCACGGATCTAAATTGCACAGTACAGCGTCTCGACGGAGACACTGCACGCCTTGGGCGTAGGAGCGATGAGGCACTAGCCGTGCGTGTTAGTGTCGCCCGTATCGCTCCCTCGCTTCTTGACCTTTGTACGGGGGAAGGGGAGGGGGGGTCCATGCCACTCTTAATGTACCATCAAACATCACAGACTACTTAAAGCGGTTGCCTAGTGGGGACCGACAAGGGTTTTACAGGTTAAAATGGTTTGATGCGTGTTTCGATTACCTTTCACGATACGGTTTTAAAACACAAAACACTGTGCATTTTTATCCGAACCACATTGCTACACAAAGTTTTTTGCAAAATTTCTAATACCCTGATGATTGCCGGAAAGTTAAGATTTATGGACTCGACAAACACAAAACACAAACGCTTACTAATTTACTCGCTTTCTCGTAGCATGGGTTTACTCTTTAAATTGCACAGTGTGTTTTTTGTTGAAAGCGACATGTCATGCTACACATAATGTCAAACAAACTTGCGTTGTAGATATGAGAATACAACTTATTGTAATAGTTCACATGTACCTTATGAACAGAATGGATACGATCCTCGAAATTACTTTTTTTTTTTTTTTTTTTTTTTTAATATCGGATATACCAACAAGTATTGGGCGTCATCTTGAAGTACTGGAAATATACTGGGCGAGTCAGCACCTCTGCGATAAGCTTCGCGAGGATGTTCCTGGCAAAATATCAATTAGAAAATGTGCTACAACGAACGCCAGGAAACCACTCTAGGTTCAGGCAACCCTTGTGAAGCTGGGGTTGAAATAATGAACATTATTCTATTACACAGACCCTATACGATATTAAGGGATGATTTTTGGTACGCACGTCAAGCAATCCAATATCTTTAACACGCAAAAATACCATTGTTGGACTACCACATTCCCTACATGGCAAAATGGGGATTGTCACTTCTTTAATAGTGGAAAAAGAGTCTACTTAGGTGATGTTTGATCACAGGTTATGAATAACAATGGCAAGACGTAAAAATAAACCCTATGGTGAGAAAGCCTCCGAAAAATGACGAGAAAACAGACATTAAAAACTACAAATACCACCATGTAATGCTTATGAAGTTGGCTAAATGGCTGATACCGACTGACACGTACGGCTGTCGCGTAGTAACATGTTTTTTTTTAAACACTTGTTGTGTTATTTAAAATGTTGTATTAAAATGTGTTTTATTGATAATATCCTGTGTCATTTATGCTGTTTATATGTGTAATTATTACAACAAGTGATTGTTTATGTTTGTTCTTATTTATTATTTGTCACTTCCTATATGTTATTTGTTTATTTAATTTAATTTACGTTACGTCATTAAATAATAATGATATAAATTCATTCCACCATTTCAAATACAACAACTAAACAGGTGTTAAACAAATATATTACTATGTTACAGCTGTATATGTCAGTGGTATCAACCATTTCGCCAACCTCATAAGCATTACGTGGTGGCATTTGTAGTTTTTAATGTCTGTTTTCTCGCATACCATTCGTCGGAGGTTTTCTCCCAAGAGAGCTCATTTTTACGTTTTGCCATTTTAATTCATAACCAGTGATCAAACTTTACTGAGCAATTTACTAGAACCTTTTCCCACTATTCAAAGGGGTGGCAACCCCCGTTTTAACATGTAGGGAATGCGGTAGGTCAGCAATGGTATTTGCGTGTTCAAGATATTAGATTGTTTGATATGCATACACAAAATTATCCCTTAATCATATGGGTCGCGTGTAATTAAATAAAGTTTATTATTTCATCCCCATCTTCATAAGGGTTTCCTGCATCTAGGAGTGGTTTCCTGGCTTTTATTGTCAAGCATATTCCAACTGATATTGATATTTTGCAAGGAAAATCCTCAAAAAGTATGTCGCAGAGACGCTGACTCAGCCAGTATATACTCTTGCTACAGCAGCTAGGAAATAGGGTATTAAATTCACCATACTGCTACCCCTCTTCCAGAAAGGTACTAACCCATACACGACACTGAGGGCCACGGTGAGAGTGGTTAGCCTGCTCACCTCCCACCAAGACGATCCGGGTTCAATCCCCGAACGGGTCACTCCGGATTTTCGCATGTGGAATCGTACCGGACGATGCCGTTTGTCGGCGGGTTTTCTAGGGGATCTCCCGTTTCCCCCGCCCTTTCATTCTCACCTCAATCACCCTCATCGGCTCTCAAGATCTCGATGTTAAGAGCCGCCCAAATCTCTTCACTCACTCATACATACGACAATCATCTTCAAACAACATTTCTTCAGCCATTATAATACACTTAACACATCTTCACACTATCTTAAAACTGGCGATTTTTCAGCTACAGTATGACCCTTACATCGACATAACAAGGGTGTGACCATTACTTAAGAACGACAATTGGCCAACCTCGGCGGGGGACAACACGTTATGACTTTGTAGCGCTGCTTCCGAGACGAAGATTCCGGAACAGAAAAATAGGAGAGAGCTTTTACCAGGGGAACGTTGGAAATAAACAGCGGCGAGAGCAGCAAGAGAGCCATCCACGGTAAGTGGCCGTGCAGATGGGAAATGCACGGGCTGCCTTCTGTCCGCGGAGCGCACAAAGAAAGAGTTGCAGTCAACAGTATGAGACAACCCTTAAGGTGGGTTTACGATTGACTTAACAGAATAAGTGCGCCGTGTGCTTCAGATATGATTCAATGTATTCAAGGGTATTAGTTTATGACTGTCGTGTGCGGGTATTGACTGGTCGCGTGCGTTCTTGGCGTGACTTACGATATCGTTATGTTTTATATCTTAAGTACGTCAAGACGAAGTAGACAATCCGATCCCAGTAAAATTTGTTTTTTTTTGGCAGGAAACTGTATTAAATCTTGTATATAGGTTATGTCGTACTGTGAAATCGTATGAAAGTAACTATTTTAATTGAGAGACAGTATCCTCTTAATTTAAAGAATAGTTCATGGCCATGCTTTATTCCTTGGAAGGGGTTATTGCTTTCGCTTTAAATAACCTTTTCAGATTTATGAATGTAAATTCCCAATGTTGGTATCGGCTTCCCCTTCTATAAGATATCACGAGTTTTTCAAAACGTTTACACAAGCAGTAACCACGAATATTTAAGTATATGTAAATAATCTCCACTCTAGTCCATATTTCCAGGTTATGTCGGTTGCTTTCGTCTCCTACGATTCTGATTGGCTAGACTTAACAAGTGCTAATTCAACCATAAACTGCAAATCTTCTTAATGTTCTTTCCCCGTTCGTTTATCGAGTCATTAAGTACAATTTTTAATTCTTCAGACTTTCGTAAACCCACACTTATCTTCATCTTTGTTTGACGATGTAAGCTGTAAGGTACAGCCAACGTTGGGACACATAGTAAACTACAACCCTTCACTTTATGCTTATGTGTATAAAAATTGCAAAACCCATAGCCCTGTTACATTTAGACAATTAACTCTGGTTTTGTACATCACTGCCACACTACACTACTCCCTATGGCAGTCTACTTGATACCACAAGAAATGTTATGTGCTGCTTATTTGCAACAGTTTCATAAGTGATGCGTACCTTAAACTTTAAAGAGTTCTATTTGGCATTCCACAACTGCTTCTATAACAATCACGGTTACTTAAAACTTTTCTGAAGCCCTGCTAAAGTTATACTTCCTGCATATTCCGCCGCCTCATACAAACAAAGCTTAACAATCTCTAGAAAATTACACCAGAGAGACAACTCACCGCGTTCGTGCGAGCTCAATGTAATAATACTTTACACAAGGACTATTTATTACTAGGCATTACCAACATAACTGTTTTCTCTCTGCTTTATTCATATTAATCAGTAAATATATATTATTATTTATAGATCAAATATAAGTAAACGTTCAATGTAACCAGAAATATTATATTTTTGTGTTAACAGACGTATAAATCGCTTGTGATGCGTGATATATTCACGGAGCAACAAGACACGAAATACGCAGGGTGATTCTTCATAGTTTTGATTCAAAAATTGGGTTTGGCTGTTGGGGAACACGCCCGTTTGTTTGGCGTGAATACGTCTACTTTGACGCGCTCGGACGCCTTGATATTTATTTTACGCTCCCGGGTCCGCTTCACTCGATCATTTGGGGGTTTTATGGGTATCATTGGATTGCTTTTGAGATGCTCTTTCAAACACTGTACGATTTATGTATTTCGACTTGGCTTTTTGACGGGTATGGGACGACATTGTGTTTTAAGTTTTCTGAATTTTTTACCTTAAACGCATACAATTTCACCACAACCAAGCCACGCAAATGTTTTTATACACGCGATCGATTGATCTTGAGAGCTGTCGATTGAAACTCAACCGAGCGTCGTAGCTTCTCCCAGTCAAAAGCTATACTACGCGGAAGTTATGTGAGACGCGGCGAAACGAACTCGTGCCCCCAACCACTCCCCATGCTGCGCGCGATGCTTCGCAGTCCTCACTCAACATAACATATTCTTCGATCCTTTGGCAATCGGGTGGTGTAACTGAATTTCGAATGTAGACGATAGATTTGGAGCTGCAATGCCAAACTGTATCCCCCGATATTATCATCGGATTTTCTGGAATTCCTCCCAATATGGTTGAAAATTTAAAGACGTATTCGCGTCAAAAAGAGTGAATAGACTATAAACTATATTGAACACAAGCTGTTCGATTGACGAGGGGCTGCCGTCCGCACGGGAAGAGCACGGTTACCTACTGCACCTCGCCAGCGAGGAAGGAGTAGAGGAAGCATGCGGGGAGGGGAGTGGGTCAGAGGTCGCATTCTCGGCGGGGTCAGCGAGAGGGCATCCCCCGGAAGGAGCAAGCCAGAGAGGTCGCCACGGGGCGGCGGCATTCCTCGGCGCCTCGGGTCACGACAGCCGCCTCTTCTACAACTGGGGCGACGCTCGGGAGTAAACGAGCTGTCGCCAACCACAACACTCCCTTCTCCGCTCAGCTCATCCCATCCTACGTCGGTGCACATTGACGTGCAGCACGGAAAAATCATCATAAGGAAACAAAAAAAAAAGCTGTTCACGGTTAACTGACCACTTTTAAAATCGAACGTTTAAAAAATGTCACTGCGCCTAGAGCTTGTTCGCTATACAGTAAACACTTTTGAAATCAACCTTAGAAAAATGTCACTGGCCCTGCCTGCATATATTTTAACGACCGCAATGAGTGACATGAGCCCAGTAAAGTTAGTAACGAAGGATGGAAAGTTGTTCCATATCTTAGCGTCGAATGAAAAGTGTAAGGAAACTATTTTTGATAACTTAAATTATTTCCTTCCTTTTTTTTTGTATTTGTTAATCCGTCGAAGTGTACAAATGAGCAGATTGTAAACTGTTTAA
Organism: Dryococelus australis; assembly: GCA_029891345.1. Classification (NCBI taxonomy): domain Eukaryota; kingdom Metazoa; phylum Arthropoda; class Insecta; order Phasmatodea; family Phasmatidae; genus Dryococelus; species Dryococelus australis. Next base: position 192,936,633 of record CM056997.1, read on the forward strand.
CTTTGCAATAATTTTACATTTTCACTTGATCGACACATGAATAATGTGCTGAGACCCATAGCAATGTTAATTTTACATAAGGTGGAAGAATCAAAATGCATTGTATAGTGCGTTTTGTATAAATATTTACTAAACATGTGACTATCAACCGAGTTACAATAGTAAATCATAAATTTTAAACTGTAAATTTAATCGCGGCAAAAATTACACATTAGATAACGCATGATAGATTTCTTATTTTTGTAAATATTTGCTTTGTTTCGAGTTCCCAAAAATCAAGCTGGTCACACAACTTGCTTCAACTGCAAAAAATCACAAACAAATGTTTCAATGTATAAGAACTCGCGTAATATCGAATATTTCCGTTCCATAATTAATACACGGTTTAAGCAGCTCTATTGGCAAATACAAGACATGCATGCTTATTTTCGGCGCTAATACTTGGACTGGTAATTTCATCTTGAACGGACCAACCTGTGGTGACAGATTGCGCTGAATAAAGTACGAAGCGACGTCACGCAGAAATGGGGACGCCGGAGAAAAATAATGTTAGGCGAGGCAGCACTCGGAGAAAATCACCTCGACTAACCACACCACGACACCCCCCCCCCCTTTCTCACCCCTCCTGGAAAATTTCCTCTCCGACAGGATCCTGAACTGTACGGGAGGGACTGAAGCAGGAGAGTAATCCACGAGCCAAACGTTGCCCGCCAGTTAATAATCAATGAACATAAAAATTCACTCGCAGCGGGGATAGGGTAACGGTGGCGAACGAACTCGAGACTTAATTCCAGGCTGTCGACAATCCCCGATATCGACACTGTTAGCCGGTTGATTCACGAGCGTTCCGGGGCCAGCTTGCATGCGAGATGTTCTGCGGTGGTGGTCCGGGGGGCCAACGCGATGGGGCTGAAAGTGCGCGAACCGTAAAGTCGGGAGCCAATTACAGGCCCCGGGAAGCGACAAGGGTACTGGCCGCATCGCAATAAAGTAGACCGCATGAGCGCGCGCTCTGGGAGCGAGGTAGCACGGCGCCACGCAGACACGCCGGGGCAGCTAGAGGGGGAAGTGGGGTCGGGCATAACGAATTAGTCATGAAATATTAAACTGAGCGGCGCCGATCAGCCTGGCTAATTGGCGGCACCCGGGGGGTCTTAATTGACTTACACTGGCGTAACCCAGGGGAGTGGCGAGGTAGTGATGTTAGAAGGGGGGAGGGGGGGAGCTCGGCGGCTGGCGAGACAGTATCTGCGGCGTCGCCCGCCAAGTCTCCTACCCTCTGCCACTTACTTGCGCGAGGAAGGTCGCGGGTTCGATTCCCGCGCGCACTGCACCTGGTGACGTTTCAGTCGAGTGTCCAGCTAGAGTGAGTGAGTGAAAAGATTTGGGCGGCTCTTAACTTCGAGGTATCTAGAGCCAATGAGGGTGATTGAAGTGAATATGGGGCGGCGATAAATCCCCCCCCCCCCCGGACCAACGGCATCGTCCGGCACGATTCCCACTTGCGAAAATCCGGTGACCCGGCCGGGTATTGCACCCGGTTCGCCTTGGTGGGAGGCGAGCGTCCTAATCGCTCGGCTACCCTGCCCCCTGTCCAGTAATGGGGCGCTTTAGTAAACCCCGCTTACGATTCACTTTCCTCTCATCTCGCATATTTCCGCCATATGTAAAATTATCTTTCCCATGGACCGTCTCACACAATTCATGAGTCGTCGAAGTGAAATTGCTAATTCGTCCTTTACATTACGGTTTACAGTACGATTTGCATTACGTTACTTAAGTTACTTCGGGGGAACTTAACTTGATTTAGTTATTATTAGTCAGATGCTAACATTTTAGTATTTACTTCATTATAGATTCATGGAATGTAAGTCGCGTTTTTCTAGACAGTCTAGTCTTCGGCAACATTGAGGTCACGACGTTCCATGTAGACTTTAATCATCTTTCTCGGCCACGGCGGTCGGAACACCCATCGTCGCCCCATCTTGACCCGACGGCAGTGTCTCGGCGAGGTCAGACCTTCCTCGTTGATCCGCCGGCCTTAAAGTACGCTCCGTGTTTTCCAAACACGGTGCTAATTATCAAAACGTCCGCGGCGCTCCATCCTGTCCGATACTACAACACTCACGCCGGCGAGGCGATTGAAACCCGCGGCAAAGCTGAGCAATCCAGAGACGCAACTGTTGCGTGCATTGCGAACAACGCAGAAGCTGACGCGCACGCTCGGACACGCGGTCTGTGTGCCGTGGACCACATACAAGGAAGACCGATCTCGCTGGCTGCGCACAGCCAATCTCCATGTCCCAGCAGTGAACTGATTTTCTCCCAACACGACGTGGAATAGATTTCAAATTAGAACACTGATTGGTTAACAAGTGCTTTAAGATGTTAAGTATACTTTCTCTATCCAGTTCGTAATGCAGTTTGATTAAATTAGAATTGGTAAAAGTATTTTACTAACGTAAAAACGCTTATCTTTTTAAAATTAAGATACAAGCAAACATGTTCATCACTGTTGACCATGTGACTGGCAGTTTTGTTCCTTTAGGGGAGGTCAATGTTTGGTTCATGCGCAGAAGACGAATAAGCGGTCTACCTCATCTTCAGTCTATGCCTATACCTAGAGTATCGTGCAACTAATAATCGGCGACTAAAAACACACACAAAAGAGTCGATGAGTCGGTTACCTTATATTTAGGGATACGAACTTTTCGCGAGTTCATTTCAGGACACGATAGACGTCAAACACACGTGCACTGACGTTGACTTAGTAATTGGATGGCAATTTATTAGACACGCCCTAGACGACACTCAGCCAATAGCAGACTTTCAAGTAAACAAGCAGCGAGTGCCATACTGCCAGGTGTGAAGTAACACTGGCTACTCTATGGAGCAGCAGCCACATGACTGTGGAGTCTAGCCTATAGGTCAATGAACTCGAGAATTTTTCCTATCTCTACTTATATTTATTACGGACGTCATCTGCCCGGGCCACAAAACAGAAAGCAGAGTTTTAGCCGGACAGTTGGAATTTCAAAACTGTTCAATATTTTTAACCGGCGTACGCTTACGAATTGCATTAAAGCAATTTCTCACATCGGGGTGTTAGCATCCGTTTTCTATTTCCGTCTCCAGGCTGTGTTTTTTTTTAAAGGCCAACAAAGTATAATACAAGTTTATTATTTTCACAATTTGTTTTACCTATTGTAACGAGACGCTGCAAAGGCCACAGATAAGCAGCCGGGGCGCAGTGTCTGGGAGACATGAGGAGGTCGAGGCCAGTAAAGCGTATACAAGACAAGGGGTCACAAGGTCGCGCTCCAGGTCACCGGAGCCTGCGGTGTGAGTGTGTACAGCAAGGCCGTGGCGTGGTCCTCTAGCGGCCCTCGTACTGCATCGTAGAATCATCAGTGGTGAGTAAACGTGAGAAGGGGGTTTTTGACTTGAGGCGCGGGCGATATTAAAGGATGTTCGCGATAAAGTGAGCACTTTCGAAATGAACCTCAGAAAAATGTCACTACCTCTGCATGCATTAATTTTAGTGGGCTCACTAAGTGAAATTCGCCCAGTAAAGTTGGTAACGATGAATGGAAAGTAGCTCCATATCTTAACGTCGAATAAAAAGTGTTAGGTGACCATTTGTGATAACTTAAAATTATTTATTTCACTTTATATTTTTTAATTTACCGAAGTGTAAAAATTAACCAATTTGTAAATTATTTACTTTCTTAATAATTTCACAGTTTCATTTGACCGACGCATGAATAAAGTGATGAGGCCCATGTCAATATTAATTTTACAAAGGCGGAGGGATACACAACGTGTATAGAAGTATATCTTAAGCAGGGCTTTCAAACATGCTCATTGTGCCGTGAACTGCCTATACAGTAAATAATAGAGTCATTACACAGCAGTCGAGAGATTAACGCTGCTATCTACATTGATTTATAATTCATTAACCTGAAGTACTTATACCATTACTTATAGCGTTGATTGTAAAGATAGCGTAACTTGTATCAGTTACAAAGTGACAATAAATAAGTAGCCTTTAATGTTGAAGTTTATTCAATCACCGAGTTTACGTTCGAGTGAATATAGTAAACCTTTATAGTGTTGAATTTGTATCCCCTCTGGTTAGTGAACCAAGGTATGTAACACTATGAAACTTCCGGCAAAAGCTTCTTAACATACCAGATATGCAGCACAACTTTTTCTTTATTATTATAGGCAGTTCACGGTATAGTGAGCACGTTTCAAATTAATCTTTGAAAAGTAACGTATCACCGTAAATACAGTTTTTTTTTTATGGCTCCCAGTTTAGCTGGCAGGGAATTAAGAAAAATTGTTCCACGTTCTGACGTATTGTGGGTGTGATATGTGCAATTTACGGCAAGTCAATTTGGTGTTCTTGTGTTTCATACACATTAAAATACGGATTGGCATATCAGTAACATATTTAGGTTGCTAACAATTTCACATCTTCGTTTGACTGTCGCATGGATAAAGTTACCAGGTCTACAGCAATGTAAACTTTGCCTATGGCGGAAGCGTACAGACTAAGGAGACAGATATATCTTAAGTTATATCTTAAGCCGGGCTTTTAGAAGTGCTCACTTGACCGTGAACAGCCATAACGCCGTAGAATTGCGAGATCCTGCGCGTCTAGGCCTCGGATACGCGAAATACGCCCGGTCAGTTCCGGTGACAAGCGCACAGCATTTCGCTCGCAGCGATACACGTCTCCAAAACATAACGCAGATACGGCCTGGCAGAGAAGACGGGACATGCTAGCCTGTACTTCTCTTACAGGCTGTTCATGGTGAAATTGGCATTTTGAAAGCCTTGCTCATGTATATTTTTATATGCAAGTTGTGTGTTATTCCGTCTTGTGTAAAATTATCATTGCCATGAGCCTCATCGCTTTTTTCATGTGTCGGTCAAGTGAAACTGTAAAATTATTAGAAAAGTAAGTATTTTAAAAATCTGGTAAATTTTACATTTAAACGCATTAAAAAATACAGAAACCGATAGAAATAGCACAAGTTATCAAAAATTGTTACCTAACACTTTTTTTTCGACGTTAAGATGCGGAAATACTTTCCCCTTCATTGTTACCAACTTTACTGGTCGCAGATCACTCAGTGTGCCCGTTAAAATATATGCAGGTAGGAGCAGTGACATTTTTGTATGGTTGATTTAAAAAATGCTCACTATCGTGAACAGCCTTTACCCGTACTTTAGTCCCGATGTAACAAATACAGCTACGTCATGCCACCGCCGACAACGATTCGTAGCTGCCGGAACTGCACTGATACGTTGCTACAGACATTATGTCATTAAACCTATAGGGACTCGGACTCCCTATCCTGACATCACAAAAAAAAATTATGCGAAAGTAGCTAGTCCTAGAGTTAAGCGAGTCCGGCATGGAATCAGAGTTGTATAATGCTACCCGTGGGGTCACAACATGCCTTGTTGAGCATGCAGACTGTGAATGCGACTTCGCCAACGGGAAGTACACCTATAGGCTGTTCACGGTAAAGTAAGCACTTTTTAAGGCCCTTCTAAATTTTTCCTTTCATCCTATTTCCATCTTCCTGCTGCTTTTTAATATAAACATTGCTTTGTGACGAATAAACAGAGTGGGTACATTTCACCACCCTCAAAATTTAATGCCTGATACTGCAATAAGATATATTTATTAGTGGTTAAAGCCTTTTTGGAAGGGCCTTAAAAAGTGCCCACTTCACCGTGAACAGCCTATAACACGACGGGAAAGGGAATATCAGAGAGATAACGCGGTCGAAGCGCGGGAGTGGGTGAGAAAGGGCCCAGAAGGAAGGATGGAGTAGGGGAGGCGGGAGCAAATCCTGCGAGCCTTGCTGGGCTTCTACACGACGCTCGTGCGACAACTGCGAGCAGGCCCGGCTGGCTTCCTCTGGCTTCCTCTGGCTTCCTCGCCACAACACTGCTGTTGAAACACCTCGAGGTACAAAAACCCTCTCGCGAGCCGATAATCTAGCCCGTGCAGACGACCTGCCCGCTCCGTGAACCCCGCTAGGTCGCGAAAGTCGTTCTCGACCGCGCCTTCACGCACTCGAGCAAACAACGCCATGTCATGGACTTTAATGGTTAAAGTGACAAGACTATATATATATATATATATATATATATATATATATATATACACACACACACACACCCCATCACATATAGTCTGTTCACAGTAAAGTGAGCACTTTTTACGGCCCTGCTAAATTTTCCCTTTCAGCCAATTTCTATCTTTCCGCCACTTTTTTATATAAACAATGACATGTGGACAATAAACATAGTGTATACATTCTAACACTCCCAAAATCTAACGTTTGGAGCTGCCATAAAATATATCTATTATTGGTTCATGCCTATTGGAAGGACCTTAACATGTGCTCACTTTACAGTAAATAGTCTATAGTAATGTTACAAGTGTGTTACAACAATTACACTGGCGATTACACATGACAAATTAAGCTGAAAAGATGCATGACTTTTGGACTAATTATAGTTAAGAGTATTATCCACCCTCAAACAATGGAGAATGATAATTTAGTTAAAAATTTCGGATATTAGAGATGAAAGAAAAAATTCACGTAATGCATGAGCAAACGAAGATCTCCAACCAATCTCTCTCTCGTTCTCTGAAATTGTCGAAACGTCTCCAGTAAGAATCAATATAGGGGTTGCTACTCTCATACTGCAATGTCCTGAGTATTGATAAAAATTTCACAAAGAATGATTAATCACCACGTCCGAATGTACAGAAAACGTCGCCTTGTTGAAACACTCTAATCCGCTCTGTTTGTGAGAAAACAGCCCCCACAGATAAGGGTGGCCATCTAGTTCCTCGGGGGTAGGCAAACCGAAAGGCTTGCGCACCGGGTGTTTGTGAATTGCTGCAATATGTGTAGTATCCTCGGCTGCCAGTAATAGTTGGCACCTTCTGCGTGTGACGGGAGTGTAAAGGCGCCGAAAAGCCTTAACAGGATGTCGCCAGCAACCACTGGAGGAGGGACACTGTAGGGGTAACTAGGGGGAGAGGTTTATCGAGAAACCTTGTGCCTTCACAGTTCTCCAAAACGCTGTAGAGTCTTCTTACTTCCCCGGACGGATGACAACCATGTTTTCCGACACTGCCTATCTGTGTAAGGCCGAATCACAAACTTATAGATTACAAATACATCACTATCTAAAACTATATCAATCAGAAGTTTGCTATCCTGGAATGCAAAGAAAATCCCAACTGCCTGTGCGAAATTATGAGACAATTCATGAAACAGCGAATCGTTGCGAATAATGACAAGCGCAGAGTAATAAAGAAAACTGCCCAGCATACATGACGCGTGAGAAGAAATGCTGAAAAGTTACTCCAACAAGAAAATTATGACAGTTGTTAAGCCCGATTCACAAGTAAGCCGATAATACCGAGCAACACAAACATAAGGTATTTTCCAATTAGGAAACTGTCCTAGTTTTCCACTCGACGTCCATCTAAAAGATGAAATTACGTCAACATTTCGAAGTGAGTAATGAGCGGTCTTTGCCCCCCCCCCCCCCAGGTCACCAGAGTTCCGTAGTTTCACGTGTATGATGCCAATAATAACATGAATTATCAAAAACACGTTATACATCATATAATGGGTCACTATAGTTGATTATATGTAACTGTTATAAAATATGCGAATCGTTAGATTAGTTTAGCAACACAGATTTTTTTTTTACAGAGGGGTACTTTAAAATACGGCAAATGATATCAGAAAAAAATTGTGTATAGGCTATTCACTGTTACTTCTAACTTTCCTGAGCCGTGACAAGTCTAAAATATTACGCCAAAGGGACAACGCACTTCATTCGTACGCAATAAGTTTCAATATTTTGCATGAGAACTATTTCTTACACGATATCACCGAAACTCCTATTTTCTCTGTTTTTACTCATATCCATTTAAATCAAATGCTATAATTTATAGGTAAAATGTAAGTACAAGTTCTATTCAAGCAAAAATATGATACTTTCATGCGATCAGAAGAATAACAAACTTTTGATACACGACTTATATAGGAAAGAACCAAACATTTCATACATTAATTTATTTTTCGATGTTTTGATTCAAAAACTGCGAAGATACCACGAACAGACTGCATTGTGAATATCTATAAAATTGTAAGAAAAATTAAAATCAACGTTTATTATTTAACACAAAACTAATACCACAGTTTATTCGATGAGAATAAAGTTATAACACTTCCCGTGCCAGGTCTGTCGTCCAGTATTCACTTTGTCAACGTGGTCTTACACCACGAACGACCCACGTCGTAGTACAGTTTGGCAGAGTGCACATGTCCGGCAGACGCCTGTGCAGCTGTCGGAATGTATTCCAATTGTTTTGGTTTTGGTTTTTTTTTTTATGATTAGGGTTTTCTTAATTGGATCACCGCGACAGTCAACCGTTTACCATGCAATGCTGCTGTCTGTCGTACACCGCGACTTGGCTGATACCAGATGTATGTGAAATAATCAACTGAAAACCAAAAACCCGGGAGTGCTTGGAGCGAACATCGCAAGGGACTGAGGAAGGAAATAAGGGGGGGGGGGGGGAGGAGACGCGCGCGCACTGCTGGTCATGCTACCACCTGTCTCACAAACATCAGGTCATGCGTCCACAGGAAAAAGTTTTCTAGTAAACTTCATAAACATTAATGGAAGTTTTTAATCAATACATGTTGTGGAAACAATACCACACAAAAGGCTACAGATATAGGCATGTTTAGCGTCACTACTATACAAAATTGGGAACTTGCTTAAGAATTTGACCGTTTCGTAAGCAAATGGAGGAACGCTATCATCGGTGTATGGAAAACGGCATACTTACCAATCTCGGTTCCTTAATACAGTGTGCGTATATATATATATATATATATATATATTATATATATATATATATGTTGTGTGTGTGTGTGTGTGTAACAGCCTCACAGCTGTTACCAAAGACTGAAAAAAACGGATGTTAATAGGGTGGCGCATATGCTGCCGGGCCGTTCTGTTGTCGCCCAACTACAGACCGATCCGTGACGGGCTACCCACTAGCGAACGTGAGGGAACTCGCACGCCCACATGTCTGCCGGGCACTGTATCTGCCCACGTGAAGCAGCCACAAGCTCTGTCAGTACATCTCTGTCCGAGTGATTGGCGCTCCAGTCAATCAGACATCGAGTCCTCGTGGCCCGCTGGGAGAAGAGAGCCGGGGCAATCACGGGGCAGCTCTCGCCTTAAGAGGCCTCAATTGGCGACAGCGATACAGCTGGCTCGTGCCTTCTTAATCTCTCCCCCCCCCCATAAATCCAACCCACCAATTCCCTCATCAACCCCAGCACCCACTTGTCTCCTTGGCACGTGCGTGCATCTAGACACAGAGAACTTGACTGTACAGAGGTGAAACTGCAGCTTATTCCGTTAACTCCAGCCGCACACGTCAGCAAATTGGAGTAAGAAGCGCGTTCAAATATTAGTGCCTGGTAAGCCTACACATCAGCCGGCGGCCCAGCCAATAGGAAACCTTTTGCAGCACGCAGTAGCCAAAACGACACAAGGCTCGTTCCTAGAGACTCGCGCAGCCAATCAGAGAATGGACACGCCCACGTCGAAGGAGACACCACGCCATTACGCCTCTGTGTACTTATCAACTCCGTGTGTGATCTAGTAGTGGAGGGAGAGGACGAGAGAAGAGAGCGCACAAGACAGGGTAGAACAGAAGCAAGCAGCAACGACCTAAACACTCAAGATATCAATGGCGAAATATTGTCACAGGCTTTTAAAAATGTCTTGGCCTGCTCTTCGTTTAAAGGAAGAGCACCGTCATTAAACATGGGCTTACGCCAAAAGTCTACATCTAACCGTACGAAGTCCGTCGTATTGCTTATTACGGAGCATGCGTGGTTATCTCGGCTTCTTATTACTGACCTCTGTGTTCAACCCGCTTGCAAAATAACGTAGCGTACGAAAGAAGTAACAATAACTTGCACAAAGCCAGGGCCACTGCCATTCGCTTCACGTAGACGCAAGACATTTCACGTAGACGCAAGACATTTGTAAGTAAATCAGCTTTTGCTTCCAAACATTGCTTATATTTGTGTTTCTTCATTTACAAATAATTTAAGTCAGTTTGTGAGAGGAAAAAAAAAAAAAAAAAAAAAGGAAATAACTGTGCCAATTCATTACAAAAATACATAAAAATTCTGGTTGCTGTATACAAATCATCATAGTAGACCTCACAACAGCAATTACACAAACTAGCAGAAAAACTGGTTGATAGGTTCGTATTACACAGGTGAAGAAGATCTGAAGCACAGGTTTATTGAAATATACAGCGTGTTTCACTCGCTTTGGCCCCATTATGTTCCATCATAAATATGAAACTCTACAGAATGTTCGGAAATTAAACGCCCAAACTGCAGGAGGTGATTCCTTGTGAAGAATAAAGTCGGAACTATACAACATCATATACCTAAACAGAATATTGAAGGAGATATGAGCCTGTGAAAAGTGGGTTTTTAAAACGTATTTTCGCTGAATGCCTTGTACTTTCTGCCAGCGGTAGGGATGGCGGTGATTTACCCACAGTACGTCCCACACTGTCGAATGGGACACGCCCATTTGGCGCGCTATGGAGCGTGTACTAGTGGAGGGCATATCGTTGATGTGCTGACGTATCACTTCCTCAAGCCGAACAGTGCGCACAGACCGAGGACGGCCAGCATTACGCATGTGTCTCTGCAACATGGGAAGCATAAGTCACCTTGTTGCTGCGGACTTTGTAGGCGTTGTCCAAGGTATTCGGCAAAAATTCGTGTTCAAAACCTAATTTTCATAGACTCACAATCTCCTTTAATATTCCGTTTAGGTATATGGCGTCCTGTATGTTTTCGACTTTATTTTTCATAATAAATCACCGCCCCACAGTTTGTGCGTTTAGTTTTCGAACAACTTGTAGAACATCGTGTAGTGGAATATACTACGGACATACCTTAGTTTATGGCAAGCAAAGTGACGTCATTGAAGTGCACAGTCTCTCTACAACTTGCGTGGGCATACACGTGCATCTGGACGATTCAGACGTTAATAAGTCTTTCAGTCCGAGTTCTTGTCCTTGTTGCCGCGACACGACTGATAGTGATTCGTGTATGTTTGGAAGTCAGCGTAGCAACGTGTGTTTATCTTCCGCACGCACTGGAAAACGGAGTCTATAAAGACGTGCCAGCGACAATTTACTGCACAGTTTGGAGCCCGGAAACAGCCTAAGTCTTCCATGCAACGAGCCAGCGTGAGTGAAACAACCCTTATTTATCACGGCAGACGGGAAATTATACTGCAATTTAAAACCCCGCGTATTAATTCTAAGCCCCACAAGCCAGCGCATCGTACCTACTTTATCGCCCGTGACAGTGCGAAGTATGAAGGCCGAGCGAAGACAAATGGCGTGGCGTTCGCGTCATGTACGCATAATCAATCGTTCGTTTACTTCGCGACAATAGGAATACATGTTTCCGGCCTCACCGCCAGCAACATATTGTATATAAATGATTCCTCGTGGTTTCTCCGGCGCTTCAGTCACTTAACAGACGACACTATCTTTTTTCGAGGCAAAATAAATTATAGGCCGTTCACGGTAAAGTGAGCACTTCTTGAAGGTGTTTCGTCAGACATAATAATCAATCAATACATTTCATCGTGGCCTCGGACTTTTGGTTTTGGATATGGCGCATCTATACACTGTGTTTATTACTCACATGGCAGGGTTTACATTAAAGCGTGGCGGAAGGATATAAATTGGTTGAAAGAAAAAAGTAACTAGGGGTTCAAAAGTGCTCACTTTACCGTGAACGGCCTCTAGTTATGTTCATCTGGCGACAACCTAAGGATTTGAACTTTGAACACGTAATCACATGTGTTTTGTTCCCGGGCAGATTCCAAGTAGATAACAGCATATTTTCCTGGTTTACACATTAACAATGAGAGTGTTAGCTATGCACAAGATAAATACTGAGGTTCGATTACCATTGTACTGTACACTCTTAATTCGAATCAGTCGGAAACCAATGATTTGCAGTGAAAATGGCTCCACTTAGAACCAGTGAAATTTTTACATCAGTAATTCAATCAGCGTAATTTTTCCACTTAAACAATCAGTGTTTTTTTTTTTCACTGGTTGTAAGTGGAACCATTTTCACTGAGAATCAGTGGTTTCCCACTGATTCGAATTTAGAGTGTATGATTAATTGTTAGTGCTAAACAGTCTCTAATAATAATAATAATAATAATAAAATGAATAAAATGTCACACTGACAGTGAGTTCTGTTCTGGCGAAATTCAGACTGATGGAGAAGAGGGATGCAAGATTATTTTCAATTTTCTTGGTGTGGAGGGAGGCGCGGGGAGGAAGTAAAAAGTTTACGAACCACTGCTGCACGGAATAACCCCGCAGCGAGAAAGTTTCAGCCAGTGGCATCGCGTGCTGACTGCAGCGGTTAAGGATGCCGATTAAAAATCGATTAAATCGGCTTCAAAAAGTCGATTTTTCAATCTATATCAAGACTGCAGATTTTTCGGAATCGATATGCTTCTTACAGAATTGTTTTTCAATTCAGCGGCACCTTTATGTGTCATTTCACCGTATGAATGTTCGTCGGTTTTGGACTATGGTATTTACGGATTTTTCTAGTTTTATAGAATTTCATATTTTGGTTGTTTGTATTTTTATTAGCTTTTATTAATAGCATTTCTGGCACTGTATGTTTGTTCCCAAGGCCATGGAACACCCAGATGGTCCGAAAACGATCCAGAATCGATTTGCAGAAAATCAATTATTTTCGTCCGATTTTATATGCGCATCGATATTCTGTTTGTCGATCTAGATCGATATATGCTGTTCACTGAAAACAGAGCACTTTTAAAAGCCCTGCTTAAGATCTACTTGTATGTCAGTCGTGTATTCTTCCGCCTTATGTAAAATTAACATTGTCATGGGCCTCATCACTTTATTCATTCATCGGCCGAGCGAAACTGTGGAATTATTAGAAAAGTAAATATTTTACATATCTGCTAATTCTTACACTCTGATGCATTTAAAAAAAAACTGAAAACAAGAGAAATCATTTCAGTTTTCACAAATGTTTTACCTACCACGTTGAAACATAAAACTACTTTCCTCTACCGGGCGAATGGCACTCAGTGCGCATGTTAAAACATATGCAGGCATGCCAGTGACATTTTTTAAAGGTTGATTTCAAAAATGCTCACTTTATCGTGAACAGTGTTTAGAATAAATCGATTAACTAGGTAAAGATCGGCATGTGTAGCAGCGATGAGCGCGCATGCTAGCAGCGCAGTGTAGGTGGTGGGCCGGACGTCGCCGGCGCGATCATGTGAGCTCCTATCTCGTCACGATAGCATCGAGGGGGGGGGGCGAGGGCGGCCAGCTCACTTCCCTCTGCCCACGCGGCAAGCATTCATCGGGTAAATGAAGGCGGCCTCCAACAATGGGCGGCCGTCAATCACCCTTGCCTGACGGCACGCCCTGGAGGGGATTGCGGCTGCTGATGGAGAGGGAGGACATCGCGGGTCCTGCACGCACGCAGGATACGCCTCCTGCCTCCAAGGACAGGCAAGTGTCCCGACGAGGTGACTCACTCCCCGCCATCGTGTCGTCATGAATACGCCGTTCGCGGTAAAGTGGGCACTTTTTGAAGCTGTTTCATCAGACGTAATAACCAATAAATACGTTTCATTGTGGCCTCGTACTATTGGTTTTGGGTATGGTGAATGTATACGCTGTGTTTATTACTCACATGGCAGGGTTTACATTAAAGCGTGGCGGAAGGATATAAATTGGTTGAAAGAAAAAAGTAACTAGGGGTTCAAAAGTACTCACTTTATCGTGAACAGCCTACATATCTCTTTACAACTTTCTGTTGAGATTTCATTAAAAATGCAACGTCATTACTTGAATAACTTCTTTACAAAGTTACTTAAAAAAGAATTAATTGATTTCAGTGTGCAGTTTGTCATGAAACATTGAAAAAGGATAAATAAGTTTCGTAAGGTTAACTTTATTACGATAACACACACAAAAATCCGCGGGTAAAATATTATGGACAAAATATATTCAATATGGAAGGAATATTGCTCCCTAATGACGCCGTCTACCCCAAAACAGAGCGCAGAGCTCCATCGTTCAGCTGTCATTTAAAAAATGATACGATACTTTTGAGCGTTGTCTCCTTCCGAATAGCATTTAAGAAATTTTTCACGTCGGAATTCTAGATTCCGTTTCCTATTTCCGTCTCTATCGTGCATTTTAAAATTGAAAAATTGTTGATGAGTGATTCACAACAAAATGTGTTATGAATCTTCAGATGCAGACTACGTTACATAGCACACGGGCTTGCAGCATAGATTTGACTTTACTACTAGACAACACAATGATAACTCCTTAGGAGCGATTTGACGACAGAAAGCCTGCATGCCACTTCAATGCCTTCCACGTAGATGTCAACAGACGTTGGATGCACGTACCATGTAGTCCTTATAGGCCTCCGACACGCGAAATACATCAAGCCAGTCGGCACCATTTAGTTCCGGTGTTAACTAATTCAGTTTTAGAATAATCTCAATAAAATTATGGGCTGGAATATAGAGTAAAAAGTTGTAAGATACGATTTAATTGTGACAAGTTTCACATCATCAAATCGTCCCAAAAAATATTGCAGCTAAAATATAAGTGCAAAATTAAACCCTGCGAACGCTATAGTTTAAACACGTTTTTTGAAAATAAGTACAGCCGCTTTTTCAGAGATTTTTGGCGTACGGCATTTTCTATAAGTATGTATTTACAACACAGTTGGTCAACACTATGCTGCTATACCACTGTAGCTGATTCAGTAAAAGTCTACTGAAAATACAAAATGTCTTTGAAATAATGAGAATTAAAAAAAAAAAAAAAAAAAAAAAACATTTATTTTGAAATTTGATGAAATAAGCAATAATTAAGGCAAATAAACTTTTATTTTCATTATTGCACGTTGCCAGACACCACAAATTTTCGACTTAGCATATAATATGTTATAACTGAATTCATAAAATTCATTTCGTCGCCCGTCGCTCTCTTTATCGCAAACATTTCTCAAGACTCGCCATGTTGCTTGCTTCCCAGCAGAAAAGTGACGATGCCACGTGCCCCTGAAAAGTGGGAGCCTGCAACCAGCCCAGCATAGAGGAACAACGGGTTGCCGCGAAGCGAAGGCTGAAGAGGCGCAGGAGAAAGAAATAGCCTCCCCCTCACGCACTAGTGCGCTCTTATCTCGTCCAATCACGCGGGGGGCCGCGCGTGCCGCAGTGGCGCTGCCGTTGCAAGTCACCCGCGATGCTCTTTTGTTCCGCTCCCCAGCAACTCCGCTCCGCGTCTAGAGTGCGCACGCGGGGCAAGGACTCGCATAAAGAGAACACTTTCAGGTACTCCAAAACCTCTACACACCACAATAAGTCAGGTCTGGAAAACACATATATACCTGGACCACTGTTCAGTAGACATCTTTCAATGCCCTCCTTTATTTATTTTTTTTACGTGAATACGTTTTTAAAATTAAGACCGACACATGGGGTGCCACGACGGAAACAACGATGTAAGGTTAGCAGGGTGAGTCATTCCGAGACTGTAACGACGTGAATAACAACACGGTTTAAATAACTGTGATATCGTTAGATCGTAGCTGCAGCTAAGATGTGAGCGTAACCTAGAGTTGGAGCCGCGCACGCCCAACGCACGGGTGGGGACCCGCGACGACTGGCGGAACTTTTGAGCGTGAGCAAATATTCCCCGGCAAGATATACCGCGATCCATTGTTTTCTCTGCTTATGTTAGTTTCTGTATATACCACTCATTTCTCACCTATTATTTCACGAGCCTTAAACCTGCGAAACACATCAATACTTTTCCTTTCTTGTTCTTTATTTAATTATAATATTTCTACTGCGCATATGGTTGCACGGGGTTCTATACCAGTTAAATACATCTAATTTTTACCGTTGTGTTTTATTTTAACTATCGCGTATTAGGTTGCAGCTTTCTGTCGCTATAGTATTTCGTATCTTCAGTTCCGAGCTACCACAGACCTTACAATACATGTTGCACTTGCTCCATCTTGGCCTTTCATTCCCTGGTTATCCCTCGATTTCCTTTTTCGTAATGTCCATTTATAATTCCTCGTTTTGAGCGTTCTGCTTCATTTTTCATTCACTTTGGGGTTTTGGCTATTTTACCCAGCTAGTTACTTACTGAGTTTACTGTTTGCTTCAGTTACGTTTCTTGGTATATTACAGTTACTTCCTTTCGACAGAAGAGTGTTATTGAGCATTGGCATGTTGACTGTATTATTATTACTTGTTTGTAATTTTATTTCCATCTATGCAACTGCTCATGTTTATTTTATTTAAAAACTTTATCAACCAATCGATCTCGTGACATCCTATGAGCTAGCGCGCTGATTTCGGTACCAAAACGAAGGTTCTAGCATAGGTCAGTCGATTTCGGCCATAAAAGTCAAGTATCTATAACTTCAAATTTTATTTTAATTCCCATATCCTACAGAAAATATTACCCGCTAGCACAGTCGTATTCACGCCAAACCCACGGCAGTCCCCCCCCCCCTCCAACATAGCCATTTTACCAAATGTGTATTCTCCCGTAACATATAAAAATTAACATTTTTATGCGTCGATCACGTAACGCTGTAATGTTTTAAGTACTCATTGCGATGATTTGAACTTTAGAGCACAAGGAAGACGGTGATATGGTTTGTATAATCCATTCACGTTTATTTCACACTTTTCTGAAGCCCTGCTGAAGTTCTACTTCCAGGATATTCCTCCGCCTCGTACAAACTAAGCTTAGCTAAGTCTAGAAAATTACGCCAAAGAACAACGTACCTAATAAGTGCGCACTCAGTTCTAATGATATTTTGCATAATAACTACTTATTACTAGGCGCTACCAACACACGTTTTCTCGCTGTTTTTCTTTGTATTTATTAAAAACGAATTATTATAATTTATAAATAAAATGAAGGCGAAACTTCAATTTTACGAAAAATACGATACTTCCATGTTAACAGTGGTATAAAACACTTGTGACACATGGCATATCCTATATAATAAGAAGACGATCTCTGTCCGTCTGTCTGTTCGTCTTTAATACCTTTAAGTTTCTTGAAACTCAACATAAGTTCTTCAAATTTTGCAGAGTGAATTCTCTGGGTCAAATAAAGGTCAAGTTCGAATCTCAGAAAGATCAGATTAGGCAATCATTACCTTTTACTCTAAAAACTCTTTTTTAATTACTTTTTTCCCCTATGAAAAGTTTTGTATTAATGCATAGAGAATATCGCATAGAAATATGACGGTAATGGAATATAATTTTTGTTTACTTTAAATATCTCGCTTCAATGCTGAGTTAAGTGGGGCCACAACGGCTCAGTGGATAGAACTATGTTAAGTGAGGCCAAAGTGGCAAAGTGGACAAATAAATATTAAATGGGAGCGCAGTCGCTTCAATGTTGAGATAATTTCACATAATCTTATTATTACCTACAAATATCTATGCAATATTTTGTGTCTTTATATGACAACCAATTTTTTTTTTAACTCGGTAACTGTTCTAGCCCCGTGACAATACAATAAAAAAAAGGAAACGGGCTGGGTCCTCTAGTTTAGAAAATAACTAAACGACGTCATACATGGGGCGATATTTCAATGGCTTTATTCAAAAAGTGTGAATTAACGGAGACCATGCGTGATGTATAAAGCGCATAACGACCGTGCACCAGCCATGGAGCTTGAATTACTTCGTAGAACACATTCAGGACACGGTAGACTTCAACACATGATGTGTAAGTCTGCATCGTTTCTTCGTTGGGTTAATTAAACTGTAAACTTAAAAATAAGTACGTCAATTATACGCGCAAACAGGTGGCTTTCCTTGAAGAAAGACAAGAAAACTCGAAAGATCGCCAACACAAGAGTCCACCGAAATATGCCACCTCAATTAGTTTTTTGCGGATTTTCATTGGTCATGTGATATGACGCCAGGGATGGCTTTTGAGAAAGAACTGTGAGATCTAAAACGAAATTCATGGGCATAACTGGAAGCGCTACAATGGTGCGGGGCAATTGAAAAAAAAAAAACCGCAAGACTTAGGTGTGATAGTTATACAGAAGGGAGGAGTATGACATTTATGCCGAGGCAGGAAAGCGCACGACCACACTGGAAAAACTCAGAGAATATGAGTGTAAACTAATAAACCCATATCTGACTTGGAAAGACGTGTCCAAGAAAGTACCGAACAACAGCTACTATTAATCATATTTGATACTTTACCACGCCACCACGTTTCTAATAATATAGTGACTCTCCCTGCTACGTTTGGAAGCTCCTTTCTAAACCTCGGTGATCGGTATGGTAATCCCAAGAGTTTCACGATCAACAAGAGAGTTCTAATATTGTGTTAAATAATTACGTGGTGTTTGGCGTGTTAACGATATACATCCCCTGCAAAATATCGAAAGAACCATCCCTTAAGAAATACTCCGGCAACAGAAACAATATTATAAAAAGGCCACTTTTGTTAGTATCATAACATTCCGCAAGCGATTGTCCATGTTCCAGGAAGGAGACACACACTAAACCCGAATCAGTGATATAACATTCACTGAAAGTCAGTTGATAAGCTATAAGGACTGTCAAATCCAGGAAATTAACTGGGAACAAGTGACTATGACACTGGAATTCTCGACATTCAGTGGGAATCACAAATAAATAAGTTAATTTCAGCCACCCAATTAATTAGTTATCAGGCACTGATTATAAGTCGCTCAATTTTCATTATTTTCACAGATTTGGCTCGATTCTCACTGTTTTTCCGATTTCGAGTGCAGAAACCTAATGCACGCCGATGGACTCAGTCTGGCCACCCGGCCGAAACCATCACCCGGCATGAACTAACGAGACACGTAAACAAGAAATACAAGTCACCTAGTGAATCAGTGCGTGACAGAAAAATAGTATGCTCACTTCACTTCCTTCTCGGCCGTAGGGACGCTGACGCCAGGTGAATTTCAAGGATGTCGCCGTTGATCGACTACGCGGGTTGCAGCCCAATCAGAGGGAAGTTCCAGACCGTGCACGGAAGGTCTCGGAGGGGGACGAACCCAATAAACGTCGACTTGTCTTAGGGAGGGAACGAAGGGCGCGTCTAAGACGCGGAGGGCCGCGCTCTCGAGGTAGGGGGGGGGGGAGGCGTGATATACGCTACTCCGGTGTCCAGTGGACGGTGAAGAACCCCAGCACGGCCAAGGAAGGCCCTCTGAAGGGTCGCTACCCCCCTGAGGACGGACGCGACAGGCGATAACGCGCGGTGGTCAAGCTGCCACTCGACGTCGGCGCACTGCTCGGTTTCACAAAGGAAGACAATGGAGGGCAACTGTAGAAGGGAGGACAGCCCCGGGGTAACAAGCATGCGGGCAGACTTCCGCCACTGTGCTGACTTCGCCGTCGATAAGAACGGAGAGCCCGCCCAGCACTGCACAGCTCCGACCCACATCGCGACTATAGGCTGTTCACGGGTTAACTGAGCACTTTCTAAAGTACCCTTATTTGGAATAATAGTCAATAAATATATTTTATTTCAGCCTTAGACGTTAACATCCGAGTGCGGTGGAATATACACACTGTGTAATGGCTACATTAATTTTAAAATGTGGTTAAATGATAAAATATTGCTAAAAGGAAAAAGTAACGAGGGACTCAGAAGTGCTCACTTTACCGTGAACAGGCTATAAGGTTTATTACATTCAGGTTAGGAACAAAGCGAGATATCTTATTGTCGAGTTTGGCACAGGGAAAATTACCGTTGCAAAGTGCACTATTGTTCCAAGGAGGTAAATGAATACATTCTATTAATTTATGTGCAAAGGTTCGTGTTTGGCTCGAACTATTTGCCCCAGTCAAAATTGCAAGTCTTAACTTTATTTTGTAACTATTATTCTCCCTCTGAAGGTGCGAACAAGAGAAAACACCAAAAATACAACAGTTTGGCACTGAAAAGTTCATTAGCAAGTTTTACTTCAATGGAAAACGTTACGAATTTAAGTACGAAATCTTTATAGCTGTCATATAAATTAACTTCGTGTTTTTCTCCTTTCCCTTGAATAAACCTGGTCGCGGTGGCTGAGTGGTTAACCTGCTCGCCTCTCACCAATGCGAACCGGGTTCAATCCCCGGCCGGGCCACTCCCGGATTTTCGCACGCGGGAATCGTGCCGGACGATGCGGCTGGTCAACGGGTTTTCTCGGGGATCTCCCGTTTCCCCCGCCCCTTCATTCCGGCGCTGCTCCATACTCACCTCAACCACCCTCATCGGCTCTCAAGACCTCGATGTTAAGAGTCGTCCAAATATCTTCACTCACTCACCCCCCCACTCCTTTTATATGGAACAGAGTTCCATCCTGTAAAAGACCCTCTCTGCTTCTGTTTCGAAAAACGAGAAGCCAACTCTCGTATTTCTTCGAAGCTTCGCTCTAGAACATTTTTCCACATTGATAAGTGTTAAGGCAGTGTCCCATGGCGACATCACACGCTGCACGCAGGCCTCCAGAAGTTCTTCAGGACAGTATTGTGCGAGGAGGTGGCCCGGGGAGGAGGGGACGACGACGAGGAAGCCAGAAGGCCGGCTTACATTCAGTTCCACACGAGCTGTACTACGACGGGGTACTCGTAGCCAGGTAAGACTCCACGTCCACGACGTTAGCGGGCAATCTACGTAGATTCCCGCACAACAGCAACTCACTGTACGGATTTCCTTAAAGCGCGTGCTCGTCTAGATGTTGCCCTGTCAAAATCAACGGCTGGACACAATCCTAAATATTTTGCACCATACTTTCACAGTAATATTTGTTACTAGTTGCAAGTTTCATGACAATTCGTCCAGCCACTCAGTTTTTATAGTACACAACACTAACGTTTTCCAAGGCACAATGCCTGCATTCATATGAACATAACTTCACACAGAATACGAAAAACACAATACCTAGCTGATGAGAATGTATTTCATGAAACTGTATCTACATATTTAATGCAGAATGAAATTCCGGCCCAAATTTCTTACCTTGGAGGTTACTGGTGGAAGCTAGTTCTTACTGCCACCTCCTCAAGTCTGTTCGTCCCTAACAGAAACTGTAACATCCGGACCATCGTCGAGTGCCAGTCGGTCGATGTGGTTATCCTTCGGCTTCGCCCGAGAGCCTTGAATGCCAACAAGTCTGTTACGAAATTGACTGGTATAATAAGGGGTAGTAGCTTCCTCTTGCGTCAGTGGGCCAGACAGCTGGCCACGAGGAAGGTGTAGCTCTCTTTCAAACAGTGTTTAACAGTCCTGTACAGAGGCATCACCTGATCACATCGACCGATACGCAAACGATTATGTCTCGAGTGTATAGAGAGAGGGCTGTCCAGCCTAGCTTGCTGCTAACTCAATACGCGAAATACCCCGGGCTCTAGTAATAACTAACTATAATACTTGCTGCTAACTCAATACGCGAAATACCCGGGGCTCTAGTAATAACCAAATATAATACTTGCTGCTAACTCAATACGCGAAATACCCGGGGCTCTAGTAATAACTAACTATAATACTTGCTGCTAACTCAATACGCGAAATATCCGGGGCTCTAGTAATAACTAACTATAATACTTGCTGCTAACTCAATACGCGAAATACCCGGGGCTCTAGTAATAACTAACTATAATACTTGCTGCTAACTCAATACGCGAAATACCCGGGGCTCTAGTAATAACTAACTATAATACTTGCTGCTAACTCAATACGCGAAATACCCGGGGCTCTAGTAATAACTAACTATAATACTAACGTATTTGGGATCTAACTAAATAGTAAAGTATATATTGCGCAACCCCAAAATAACCAGAGCAGTTAATATAACTTAATATAAAAATATTTGTATAACATAATGTAAACGCCGTGCTGTTAATTATTTTTTATACATAGCATAGTAGCGTATAACGTGTTACATTTAGTTGAGCAAGTTTCCCCCTATCGTTTGTATGGACTCCATACGGGACCATAACAAAATGCACATGGTAGACATGCGCAAGATCAACTATTGACTGTAATTCACATAAATTCATAAATAAGTCTTCAGTGCTGCTAGACAAGCGTCGCTCGATAATGACGCACGTGTAACAGTTATACTTTGTCATGAATTCGCTGGTTGTTTCCGTCTCTTTTAATGAGGCTAGTGCAAAATCGTTTTACCCCTTTCATTAGAAATGTTGAATTTAATGTTTCTATACAATAGTCTATGTACTTCCACACAAGCCATGCAATGCATTTCTGCAGCGACGTCGTCTAAATACCACTTTTTATAAGGAAATAAATTGTAATAATTAAAAGGCCCATCCCACGCATGGATCTGGTCTGGGCATCCTATAACTATGGGGATTGATGAATTAGTTTACTATCGTGATATAGATACAATCATAGGTCAGTGATTGAATGTGCTGCGAACTATTGCTGTAAGATTGCTACCAGCAACTTTTTTTAGACGTCTTACTTTCCTGAGACTTTTTGAAATTCTCTTGTAAGAACGGCAACAAGGAACATCTCGCCTGCCTTTAGGTGAAACTTTCTCTTAAAAGGTATTTTACAAGACCGGAAGAGAAACCGCCACACCTACAAAAGTTCCCGGTAAACTTCCATCAAAGCAATTTGCCGCCAGCAAAGTGATGCGTGATGGTTTAGAGGTGCCTCTAGTATAATGAAAGCAAAAGATAACAGAAGAAGTAGGCCTATATGAATGTAAGGTACAAAGTTATCTATATTCATGGAAATGGAGAAATTTTAAAGAAAAACGAAGAGAAAGAGAGTGAAAATCGAAACAAGAAATGCAATATAAACAGAATGCAAGAATAACCAAACAAAATGTGTAACGAAATAAAAGTACTAAAAAGAACATAAAATATTAAATATTTTTAAAATAACATCAACAGTTCCATACTGGCCAGTGCACTGATAATAGTAGCTCGTTTCCTTAGGAACCTATTCTTGATTTTATAGATATTTTCATTCCCGATTTAACTATTCGATTAATACATGTGCTATGACATTATATAGTATTGTATAACTGGGCCATACATACTTTTTGGAAAGTGGTGAAACGCAATGAAGTATAAACTCACATGCAAAAAACATTACTGTACTTCACTAAGTGGTTGATATTTCATTTAAATACAACGTATCTGATCAGTTTAGAAAGTAGAAAACATGCTTCATCTGTCCCATTGACATCCTATGTAACAAATGAATAATTCATTGTTGCTAAAGGCGACATTTTAATTACTATTTAAAACGCAATGTTTTAATTATAGCATTTACAATGTTCCCAGTTGTTATTCCAACGTGTTAGGCAGCGAAATACAATTTGGCGGTTGGAGGACATTACTTATTAAGGCGGTTAATATAGTGCATTCGTCATAAATTATAGCTCCTCTGACGAGCACATGAAAAAGCCACAAATTCCTTAACGTCAGTAGCTTTAGAGCAATAACATTCTAATATAAAGGCAGCTAAGGGCAACACTATGCTTACCAATTACACTATACAATTATAGTAGGGTATATTTATGTACTCTCATGTACGTACGCTAACCTGGTTCTTCTTTAGAGAAGTTCCATTTAAGTGGGAGAGATAAAAGCCAAGCTGAATTTACTTTTTTTTTGTCAATAACTGTTAAAAAAAGGTTTACTTTTTAAAATAACTGTTTTGTTTTTAGAGACAACTGACATCTGGCGGTTTGTACAAGTATTACATTTGTATAGTCCATTCGTGGTTACTTCCAAATTTTCTGAAGTCCTGCTTGCGTTCTACTTTCAGAGGGTATTCCTCCGCCTCATACAAACACAACTTAACCAAGTCTAGAAAATTACAACAAATGGACAACGCACCGCATTCGTGTGTACTCCGTTTAAAAATATTCTTCATAAAAATTATTTCTTACCAGGCATCTCCAACATTCCTATTTTCTCCCTGTTTTCATTCATACTAATCATTAAAAAAATGATACATATTAGAGATAGAAGTTAATAAAAGTTCAAATTAATAAATAATCAAATATCTTTGTATTGAAAGGAGTGTAAAACGCTTGTGATTAATGGCATATCTACCGGGTGATTTTTAAAAGGTTCGATTACAAAAATGTGAAGAAACTGCAAATATACTATCACCATTCTAACACGGTAACGAATAATTTATTTCCGCTTACCTTTCGTGATTGACTAATTAAAATATTCAATATTTTCTTCAGCTGACCTACCGAGTCATTTACTATACCTTGACAAAGTAATTTGAAACGTAAACATTAGATACACTTTATCTACCAAACACTGTAACTCCAATACAGTTGGCATCGTTCCCCTTGAGGAAGTGTAGCAGCATTCTCGTGGAGCAAGGATTGAAAGCCGGCCGGCGAAGTCCATCCTCAGTTTCGCCTGCAGCAACGGAAGCCACGACGCGACGCCCGGGACTCTGATACCCGGTTGCACCATCGAGGTTTGGAACTCGGTCCGGGATCGGATCTGAGATCGACACAGAATACTGTTGCACTATTCGAGTTCAGAGCTGGACTGGAGATCGAGATGAAGTTCATTTCGAACCGCCGAAATTGGCGGTTCGGAATCTCGATCTGAGATCAGCAGCCATTGTCAACAAATGTAGTTTGAAAATACGCCAACAGATAGAACTACGTTTGATTGTTTTCTTGGGAAATTTAAACAACATTATACGCACTTGCAATATTATTCGGTAAAATTCCTACAACCATAATTCACTTAAAACAGATCAAACATTGCACATCTGGCTCTATCAATAGTGAAAAATACGCCTATTTCCATGACATATATTACGAACAAAAGCAAAATTTTGTCTCATACTTAATCTCGATCTCTCACTTCGGAACCAAGCTCGACGAATCGGAGATACAAAATAATGAAATTTCGTTGGTGCAACACTTTTACGCTGGAACCAAGATCAAACTGGATCCTGATTCAGAGCTAGGATCATTCGATCTCGGCTCGGGAAAGATGTTGGTGCGACTGGGCATGAGTCAAACACGTCGGCGCTTGAGGAAACCCGCTCGTTCAATTGGCAGGTAGCCTACCCGTGGTAGCAACTCCCGGGAGATGGCCAAGGTCGGCACCTCACCTACTGGGGAAGACAACTTCCCTCGCTCGCAGTGTCATCGACACAAGGCGGCCCTGCCCTGGCGTGGTGACGTCGAAGGCCGCTTGAGAGCGGTACGCAGTCACACACGGACTCTCCATGGCAACGTTCCCGCTGGGGGGGAACGGCATAGGGATGTGGCAGGAGGCTGTACTACCCGAGGATTAGGCCTGCCGATCCTCGCTGACCTCAAGAAAAATGAGTGAGTGAGTGAGTGAAGAGATTTGGGCGGCTCTTAACATCGAGGTCTTCAGAGCCGATGAGGGTGATTGAGGTGAGTGTAGAACGGCACCGGAATGAAATGGCGGGGTAAACGGGAGATCCCCGAGAAAACCCACCGACCAACGGTATCGTCCACTTGAGAAAATTCGGAATGACTCGGCCGGGAATTGAACCCGGATCACCTTGGGAGGCGAGCAGGCTAACCGCTTAGCCACCCTGACTCCCCCAATAAAAATCAAAGCTGGTTTATTTGATTGGTCCGCACTAGCAACCCCTTCCCCAACTTCCTTTGTGTCCCGCCAATCTAAGAGCGGGGTTGTTTACACACAAATTTAACCCTAACTTACTCCCAGGAAACAACATATACACACGCAACAAATGTAAATGATTTTCAAATGTTTATATACTGAAAAATTATAATTTTTACATAAATGAAATTCTTACGAAGGGGCGCAATGACAACACAGTAGATTCGCATTCGGGAGGCCCCGGATTCGATTCCCATCCTGACCATTCTGATTTCTGTTTCCCATGGTTTCCCGAAATCACTCCAGCGAACACTGGGATAGTTCCTTATTGAAAGTTTTGGCCAGTTCCTGCCTGCATTCCTCCTTGCCTGAGTAACTTGCCCTGACACTGAAGACTTCGCTGACGATACGTAACGCCCAAACCGACCTACGTAAGAGTAATACGAACTACGGAACCTAAACAAGCCAGTTTAGCTACACCTACAATCCGAGCGCTCAGGCCCTAGCGGAGAGATTTGAGCGGCTCTTAACATCGAGGTTGTGAGAGCCGATGTGGGTGAAGCTGGGTGAGTATAGAGTAGCTCCGGAATGCAAGGACGGCGGAAACGGGAGATCCCCGAGAAAATCCGCCCACCAGCGGCATCGTCCGGCACGATTGCCACAGGCGAAAATCCGGCCCCCCTCCCCCCGGTCAGTAATCGAATAATCGAACAACTTGGAGTGTTAAGAACTATTTATATTACTTCGCTGACACTTTAACTAGGGAGCCTGGACGCCGATACATAATACAGAATATTAAAAAAAAATCACATATTACGTAATTATGAGCACTGACGTTTGTTTTTTTCAAATGTTGATTTCAAATCTGCCCACTTCACCGTGACCAGCATACATTAGCCACTTTTGCTGACAAGTGACAATGAAAAATAATTAACTGCTACGCGAGAGCAAATGAAGGAAAATTTTGGCTAGTCGCTTTTTCGCCATTGCGAAACGTGTTAGGATATACTTCTACCGGGAAACAAGGCGGATGTTACCGTTGCCTGTTAAATTTTCTCTGAGTTTTTCTGTTTCCTCCGCCATCGCATTCCGTCCTTGCTCTGTCTCCACCTCACTTCATCTTAACGCCGATGAAGAAATCATCTGTTCAGCACCACCCAAATATTGCTCTCTCTCTGTGTGTGTGTGTGTGTGTTTCACACACGCACACACGTCTATACACACACACGCACTATTATTTTTATCATCATTATTACGAAATACATAATACTTATTACACGGCGGAAATCATAATTTGTGTCGTTTGTTTACGAGACTTAAAGTAATAACGGATTAATTAAAATGCAGGCCACTGTATCAAATTATGAGTAAAATCGTACTTTGGAATGAGAATGCTGTGAAGCGCTACTGGTGTTGATTTCTGTTTAAACTATTCCCATTAAATAAATACTACATTCCAGTAAACCCACGAAGACAACGGGATGATGTTTGAAGCAATATTTTAGCAGGATCATTTCGCGAATAAACACCGGAGAGAGCCGTCTCGTCCAGTGCAAAAACCGGCCGCACAGCGTTTGGCAGAAAATGCCTCTCGGACGGACGGATGTAGGTAGCCTTGTTGTCACATCGGTTAATCGGAGACAGGAAGGATTAGTCGACGTTTTTTTTTCCCTGCGCGCGTTTCTCTCTCTCTCTCTCTCTCTCTCTCTCTCTCTCTCTCTCTCTCTCTCTCTCTCGCAGATAATTACACGCCGCGCAAGCGAACGCAGTTCGGACGCACACCAACGTAAAACGTGGTCACAGCCGGGAACCGAGGCTCACGCTCGCAATTTGCAATTCGTTTTCACATCGCACGAATATGGACTCGGGCCAATACGTGTGCCGTTCGCTTGTGGCCAGCCGAAGGCCAATCACGCGTTCTTATTTACCCCGCAGCTACGTCCTTGCTGGGTAATATTGGAGGATAAGTCGTCCCTTTATCTCACTTTCCCATGTCCTCTTAGGACCACACCACTTTTCCTTTCTATCTTTTACCTGGTCACAGACAGGCTCCTATTTAATCCTTGTTTTGTTTTTATTACTTTGTATACCATCACCCCCTTGTGTGATTATTACTGCACATGACTGAATACTATATTCTACTGCGAAGTAACCCGGATGATGTGTGTGGCGTGATTGGCCCGGCCATTCACCCCAATATTCCTGGTACTTCAGTGCTTCAAGTTGAATTAGACGAGTTGGGTAAACATCTATGAATATTGAAATAATTTATCCTCATTTATGTTACTTTCAACTAGTACAAGTATAAGAACTAGGATATTGGTGAAATATTTACTTTTCTAATAATTCCTTATTTTCACTTGACCAACGCATTAGTAAAGTGGTCAGGCCCATGACAATGTTGATTTACATATGGTGGAATAATATACAGCATGTATGCAAGTAGATCTGAAGCAGGGCTTCCACAAGTGCTAACTTAACTGCGAACAGCCTATATCTCTGATTAACCTGCACGTTAGTGTACATGCGCGTACGCAGACAAACACCTTGTGATCAAGGTAGCGCCGGTTCGAACCTTATTAAAGACAATTCAATGCACACCCGCCCTTCAAGAGACGACTGGTGGCTACAGAACTTTCAATTATTTTGCAGCAAACAAATACGTAATATTCGGGTACCAAATATATTCAACGACACACAGTCATTAAATAGTTTTTAAGAAAAGTAGGTTGGGAAATCTGTCTCGAACAAGTGAAAAGAAAATGTTACTACACTCTATGAATTCGAATCAGTGTAAAACTACTGATTCGCAGTGAAATCCAACTTCTCCAATCAGTGAAAATAGCTCCACCTAGAAAACAACTGATTTGTTTCAGTGAAAATATTTCACAGATTGAATTTGTGACGTGAAACAATATCACTGATTGAATAAGTAACGGGCGACTGCAGCTGAGCATTAAATATTGTTTTTTATTAAATTTAACCAAATGATGATTAGAATTAAACATATTTACGATAGTTTACTATTTGTATTGCGCAATTACATCCTTTCCACATCGATTTTAGACACTTACCTTACCATCAGGCTTACACTTCCTCATCGAAATGTATAGTATACCTTTAATTTTAGTTTTTGGTTTGATTGCTACAGTTAGGATTGTTAAAACGAATAGTATATATGAGTGCACTTTCTATGTGCAGTTTAAACCTTCAAACAGAGCGCTGTGATGATTACATGGAAACGAAATGAAAGACGTAAACACGGAATGAATGTTCGTGTTACCTCATAAAATGGTGTTTTTAAAGACGAAACACATTTTAGAAAGTATTTTTATTGGTTTCATTAGTTTCTGCGAAGCGTTAGTTCACTTGAAACACGTTGTTTGACGGCCATTTTTCCACGCTGTTTAACTGGCCCATCAGTCAAAATACAAATAACTGATTCAATAACTGAAGGAAAACTGGCATTTTTAAACTGATTAATCAGTTAAGATTCACGGAAGTGACTGTTGAATCAGTCAGATATCGTCAACTGATTGGAACAGTGAAATTCCTAGTGATTCAGATTTAGTGTGTATCACATGACGATGTAAACACACATACAGAAACTACACGACAGATGTTTCAAAGTAAATACTACACAAAACTAGTAAAGAGAAGCTAGGATGGCGTGGATATCCCCTTGCTGCGGTTGTCCTCGTCGTGGAGTGGTTGCATGCACTATTAAAATTTCCGTAGGTATACTCACGGAAAGGTTTCCGGAAATGTACAGTTAATCCACGGAAACGCGCTCCGTAATGACGAAAAACAGGGTCGATCTCCGTGCATACAAAACGCGGAACTTCCCAAAGTTCCTACAGCTGCGGGTTCCAGAAACGAACGATGCCGAAGCCACAGAAATCATTCTCAGCCTCTTAGACTCCAGAAAACTACTTTTCCTGCAGCTGTTAGGACGCTCTTGTCACAGCCTTGTTTCTTATCAACGACGAAATATATAACGAGCGACATATTGACATCGCTGCAAACGGTCAAACATGACTATAAACTGTGAAAATTATGCGTGTTTCTTTACTTGAAATTACATGTTCAGGAACTAAAACCAATAGCGCAACGTGACATGTGAATAATAATATTAAAAACCTCGCTTCTTTTTTATTCGGGTTCAAATCCCGCGCCTTTACGAAGTATTTCCAATTTTTAAAATTATCATTTAAACGCAGTATAAAATACCCGCATAACGAAAATTATATATATATATATATATATATATATATATATATATATATATATATCGTAATCCTTTTATATAAAACGGAAATTTAGAAAAGTAACTAACAAATTTACGGAAAGTTGCCGTGAATTCACGAAAATTCATGCGAAATTTACGGGGAGTCCGTTATCTAAAAAAAAAACCCCGTGTCCGTAATTTTACGAAGACGTGACGATAATTCTTTACCGTTACTTCTCTGTGATGTCGCGGAAATTATTTGTAAACGCTGTTCACCATAAAGTGCGCACTTTTGATCAACCTTAGAAAAAAGTCACTGCCCCTACCTGCATGCATTTTAACGGGCGTCCTGAGTGACACGCGACCAATAAAGTTGGTAACAATGGATGGAAAATAGTTCCATATCTTTATGTCGAATTAACAATGTTAGGTAACCATTTGTAATAACTTAAATTGTTTCTTTCGCTTTGTGTTATTTTTAATGTATCGAAGCGTAATAAAAGAGCAGATATTTTTAATGTTTACTTTTCTAAGAGTTACACAGTTTAACTTGGCCGACGCATGAATAAAGTGATGAAGCCAGTGACAATATTATTATTACATAAGGCGGCAGGATACACGACGTGCATACAAGTAGATCATAAGCAGGGCTTTCAAAAGTGCTCATTTTACCGTGAACAGCCTATAACAGTACGACGCTCTGACTAAAAATGTCCGGTCTTTCAAGTCGATCTCTAGAAGACCTGTCACTGATTTCGACGGCGCATGGCGGGGCGGGCTTGCATTTACAAGGTGAGCAGCGAACAGCGCTAAAGGCTAACTGAGGGAGCTGGGGAACTGTTATATAAAGTTTACGTAAGACCACAAAACACGCATAATTTTATTCCCATATCCAGTTAATAATTTTAGCGCCATGCCCGTTTCAACTTGCAATGCGGAACCAAGGAATGCGAAGGTGTAAAACCCAGGGTGGTTGTTATAAAAATCTGTGTCTGTCCACAATTCAGCGTTTAGGCAAATAAAAGAAAAAGGCTGCTAAATAGCGGGAGAGTACTTATATAGAGAGTGTTACCGCATAAATTGTATTGCATTGTATAGAGCTTTCTAATGACTCCCGGTTTTATTCTGAAAAGCTTAGCAGGGGGCGTCTTACAGACTAACTTATATCCTAACTTAAATTAACACCCATGCCTTATCCGGGATTCAAACCTAGAGACTTCGCCCCCTACCCCTAGGTCGGTAGCGCACCAACCGACTGCGCCACGCAAGATAGGCGATAATTCAGTCGGTACTCAAAAAACACCAATCAAAATATTTTAAGAAAACACTTTAGACACCAATTTGACTAGTTAATGAAATCAATTTACAGGATTAGCTTGGGATTTTCAGTTTGACTACAAAGATTCAGCCAATTCAGTATTCTGGCTCCGACACTGGTGAAATGGCAAATTGGTTTGCCAGTAAAAATCTGTATGTCATGCACATAAGACGATCTCACTCATCAATGTTTACAATTAACAATGCTATGCAATCTCTGGCATTTACTGTGCATGCATGATTATAATACAGTAAACATAGTCCTAATGAAATAACGCAGGTCATTCTCCAGAAAAAAGTACTTACACATTTTTCATTCCTAGTGACACAGACATTTTTATGTTATGTATTCCATTATAGCTGAAGGAACAACTGAGGATTTGGAACTAAACACTTAAAATGAAGGGCTATAATAACCTGCATAGACGGCGTAATCCGAACTTACCGCAATATCTCAGTCAGAGAACAGTCTTTTTTGACTCAGGTCTGCACTAGAGACTGATGATAGAACCAAGCAAGTTTGCCATATTACTCCGGTAAGACGGGGGGGGGGGGGGGTCCGTCCAGAGACCAATAACCGGGGAAATGGGGTGGCTGAAGGTGGAGGGTGATGTGTACTCGTCCCTAAGTAAAGGTTTTACCGACACGCGACAGGCTCGAGGGTGAGCACGAGGGGGCAGAGGGAGGGTGCGCGACGGGCGAAAGGAAAAGGCGAATAAATTGGTTGAAAGCAGGGGAATCCCGGAGAGGGGCGGAGCTCCTGGATTACACCCCCGCCAAGGGGAGGGGGGCCTCACGCTCCGCTGATCTCGATGACGACGAATGGCGGAGTTGGTGGGGGAATTGAAGGCATTGGGGGGGGGGGGGACATCTTGCGCAGGACGTGCGGACAGACGCCAGGATCCAGGACGCCAAACTCCTGCACAGTCGGCCAAACGAAGTTATTTGTGATTCTGGCTCTTCCGACTAACCCCCCCCCCCCCTTTTCGCACTTCGTTCCTTCCGGCCCCAGAAACAGTCCTGTCGGCCCCAGACCACGTCTTACGCGAAAGAAGTTGTGCAATCCGAAGAACAAGAGAGAAAGACAAACACGGGCTCTCCGTGGAGGAGAGAACTCTCTTTTATTTGTTTCAGCCAGGACACTCGTGTGTTTGTTTTACAAAGCTCAGTCCTTGCACAGGAACACCTGTGTGATCGCTCACGCGACGATGAAGCCGGATCAGTGGTGGCTCTGGGGCCGCGGTGGTGTAGTGGTCAAAGCACTCGCCTCTCATCTAAGAGAACCCAGTTCGAGTCCGGCGGGGTCGCTCCCGGATTTTCGCACGATGCCGCTGCCAGGCGGGTTTTCTCGGGGATCTTCCGTCTCCCGCCCATTTATTCCTATGCTGCTCCATACCTGCTTTCACCCCATCGGCTCTCAAGACCTGGATGTTAAGAGCTGCCCAAATATCTTCACACTACCAGTGGTGGAAGACCTCCACCTGCAGCAGAGCTCATATATTAAGTTGCAATCGGTTAGGAATCCGGGCCTTTTATCTTAACGCAATTTTGTGGACAATCGTGCCATGCAACCGCGATATACCAGTGATAGTTCTTTGAAGAATGATGCTCACCGTACAGTTTCCGCAGTGACATTTCCCACGTTAGTCACGGCGAAACACGGGTAGCTTTTGACAATAGACACGAGGAAGCAGAGGTGTAGTCAGAGGACAACGGAAGCATTGGACACTAGAAGGAGAATGCGAATGACAACAAAGCCTCAAATGTAGCGATAGACGAAGAAACAACATGTTCCCACTAAGTTGAAGGAGCAACCGGCGGATTAGCAGACAATGCCACTTACCCTGCACTTAAGAACCCCCCCCCCCCCCCCCATCATCACTACCCTCATATAACACAGCGAAATCAGTACAACATACTGGAGTGTCTTTTCGATTAATGCACCAAGCATTCAGTCGCTCAATTGTTACAATATGCAAAAAAACCGCTCAGAAGTTCCACATTCGTTACTTTATGATGATTAACGTAACAGTATTTTGTAATACCATGACTTCATACGTGAAAAAAATAATAATTTGTTTGAACCGTTGTGAATTTAAAGATGAAGGAATGTAACTAGTGAGACGGTAGTAAGAGTGACACTCTTCTGATAAATCGCCCGAATGTCTTCCTTACAGCCCCTCTTTGCTCACACAAACACAAAATGTACTAGCGGCAGTTCTGAACTTACTGGTGACTGTCGGTGACTGCGAATACAGGTAGTTAAGGAACTAGACCCCGTGGTGTTAACACCACGGGGTCTAGTAGCGAATCCGTCTGTGTGCAGACGGACTGAGCTTGGATTCACTCATACTGTAGCGCTTCCTGGCAACTGTGGTAGTACACTAAGGTACTAGGCAAAGGCCGTTCACTATAAACTTGAGCACTTTTCAAAGCCCTGCTTAAGATTTATGTTTATGCACATCGTGTATTATTCCACCATACGTAAAATTAACATTCTATCTGCCTGGTCACTTTATCCATGCATCGGTCAAGCGAAAAGGTGAGATTATTAGAAAAGTCGTAATTTTAAAAGTGCTCATTCGCACATTTATATACACTAAAAAGCAGTAAGCAAAAAAAAATTTAAGTGTTCACAAAAGTTTACGTAACAATTTTAATTCTACCTTAATAGATCGATCTACTTGCCATCTATCCCGAAATGTATTATGCGCATTGCATTTAGTATGTCCGTTAAAATATATGCAGGAATGAACAGTGACATTTTTAAAAGGTTTATTCAAAAAAAAAAAAAAAAAAGCTCAATTAAACCTTAGACCATTGTGCACGAATAAGGCTGTCATTTCGAAAGCACGCTGAATTTACATTCTAATCCGGGATTCGATAACTAGGACCAGGGTGGTAGAACGAATTACGCGCAAAGCGACTGTGAGCTGGGTTTCGACAAATCGACAGCAAGGAATTGTGAATATAGCCAGCGTTGTAGTGCATATATGTTATTTTGTTCTTACATTAGGCTGTCTTATAAAAAGCGCATATTTACTAAATCCAACTACACTGCATTTTTTTTTTTGCAAACACATGTTCGCATTTCGGTTAAAGGTATAATTCTTCTGTGACGTTTCTCAATCAAATTTACACTTAGTTACTTTTAGTTATAACAGGCGCACCAGTTACACATAACTTCAGTAAGTCGATTCACAAACAACGTAAATTTTTGGGTTGTAACATTGGATATATTTCGGCAGTTTTCATCTATCAAATATTAATATTTTGATTCAATTTGCTACAAGTTCAGTACCCGGAAAAGATTTATATTTATTTTTCGTTGAGTGCTGGATGAGGCAGCGCCGACAACCCTGTGTCTCGAGCGGAGGCGTCCCTAGTGAAGAAGTTCCCCACGACCTGATGCTGTGATCTCCTGACGAAGCGGCGGGGGAAAAAAAAGTCAACAGACGCCAGAATAAATATTTTCCTCCGGCGACCCTGCGGATCATGCTGTAACCCCTCCTCGTCCTTGTCGACAGGAGGCAAAGGGGGAACACATATATGTTTCATCTAAAGGGCCCGCGAAGAGGGCTGAAGCGCGCGCAGGTTTCAAAGGACGGAAGTTGCCTTCAAAGCAGGTGTCCCGTTTCACACGGTCCGTAAGGGCAACTGCTCGAGTTTCTTTTACCTGCGAGGAAGAAGCGGTCTGCAATGACAACCAATAGCATTCGATGCGGGAAAAACCAACAAACGCCACTAGAAGTGGCTGTGTGGATTACATTGAGGTCACTACGTTCCTTCCGCAAACAAGCCATCGCGACGTCTACCAGGGTCGAGTCTGGGCAAACCAATTCATTCGATATTTTTTGCACATCATGATTTTTTAACTGTAGACACGCGCACACGTGCGAACATACACGTAGGCCCACAAACAAACCAACTGTAACTATAAAGTACTGCCAAATTTCGTGAGAACATTAGTCTCGCTAAAAGGATTTCGTATGCGGGCAGGTCTATGTTTCCAGTGGCCGTGGCTTCCAACACCTTCGTAAACAGATATAGGCTGTTCACGGTAAAGTGAGCAGTTTTGAGGCCCTAGTTACTTTTTTCTTTCAGCCATTTTTTACCCTCCTAACCCCCTTTCTGAATAAATATTTTTGTGTAAGTAATAAACACAGTGTGTATATTCCACCACACTCGGAGGTTAACTTCTAAGGCTAAATCAAATATATTTATTGACTATTATTCCAAATGAGAGTGCTTTCAAAAACGCTCACTTTTCGGTGAATAACTTATATAGTAAGAAAATATATGTCAGCCTTTCGTTCAGTATTATCAGTTGTAGGTCTTGCAAAAAAATGTTCAAAGTTTCATTCATCGTGGTAATGTTGGCAGACATGGTACGTTCAAGCCTAGTGCTGCTGATTGGGGGAGTAATAGAAGGGCGAAGACCAGATGCGTTCGAACTAGTGAACCGAATCCCGTCGCGACCATAGAACATCGGCCGACGCGTAATATTTTTGTCTCTGTGGACGAGAGTGCGTAAGCCGACGAGCCGTTGCGAACATGAATTTGTTCCATGTTTGTTTACGACGTGCTCCGATCCAACTGGAGTCGGCTTCGAGCCCGCGGAGCCTAGAGGAATGTTCGGAGCGCCGTTATACACAGTGTGGATGGTGTGAGTTTTGCACTTCTCCACTTCCTATACACCTTCATGAATTTTGGACTAACTACGTTAGCTTTGATTTCAAAATCTGTTTTAAACATTCTTGTAAAGGCTTTATAGAGACCAGAAAGTTCTTGGAATGTAATTCTGCAAACAATGAAGCCCCACTGTATTATTGTCTTCTTTTATACATACGCGTCTATTACTGTCTCTTTTTACTCTTCTTCAATTACTTCGCTATACAGCGAGTTTAGGAAACATGTGTACAAACTTGGGCACGTGATTCGTGACCGGAAAAGAGGAAGATTGGTATAGGACACCCATCGTCCATCTCAAATAATAAGGGCCGTAGAAGCCCATAAAGCCGCAGGGCGACAAGCATATTACGTAGAGTATTAAGCAAAGTACTTTCGTTAGAGGAACACAAATCGGTATACGGATTAATTAAACCAATATCTTGGGTAAAAGGAAGGCATGATCCGTCGTGCTCACCCCCATCATGTAACTAATAGGGGTTGGCACCCTTTGATTGCATGCAACATTTACACCGTGAGGTTAAAGTGATTGCGGATACCACTGGATGAAGCAGGGCATCGTAATTAGCAAATAAGCCTCCCTAATTGGACTCTCTAGGACCCACAATATTTTGACCATATTGTTTTGGGCGCATCCCTAACCATAACAAATATAGGCAAATAATATATTCTTTTCCAGTCTCATATGAGAAAATAAAGACTGAACTCAGTCCATTCTGGTAGCAGGAATTTTGTAAAGGAGTTCTGTATGGAACAATAGGGTTACAATTTTAATATTAGATATAAACAGTAGGTTATGAGGAAATATAAATAAACACAAGATGGCAAAGATACCGCCGAGGCTGAAGATGCTGCGCGCAAAAGGGTTCCGGGCACAAATCCCGAGTAAGCTGTTGTTGTTTCAGCCGTTTCGTAGACGTAGGCTGTAGCAACCTCGTCTACACTCATCCTGCACTATACGACGGACATAATAGAAGGAGTTGCTAAAGACCCAATCAAATAAACAATCAGCTTTAAGTAGCAATGTAGACCGCGCGGCAATGCGGATTGTGCTGCATGAAAAGCTTATGCCCCCAGTTTTGATAGCACGTGGAGACCCTCGCACCCACAGATGTACTTTGATTTCTTAAACAGTTCCCGTAAAGATCGGCCACGTCCCAGTAGACCTTGGCCAGCTTGGTAAGACGTGTGCACTTATGCCCAAACTTATGAGGAGAAATTACGTAAGTTTTATTAATAACTGATCTCAATTTATGTGGTTTGCTATAAACTGGGCTCCCGCTTACTCCATCTCGTTCGTCGACTCTCAGCCTAATTTTCAGAGACCTCTGCGTACAGTAGCAGTGGACCGGGACCATGGACGAACTTTAATTTAGGGGGAAACTTAAAGCCTTCTGCATATACAGCACTAATGTAGGAGGGCGGGCGCCGTCGTGATCGTGCTAGGGAGGCCTGCGACGCAATGGACAGCACTCCTGGGATACAAGATCGCAGACGAGAACCAACTGGATCAAAGTTGGAGCATGTAACAGTTAAGATGGTAGCAACGTTGAAAATTACCTTTAAGACTCGCATCTCAGAATACTGCAGACCAGACTGTTTTGGCATACGCTTTTTTTTTACATGAGTCTTTTTTTTTTCTGGAGGCTTTGAGAGGCAGAGTCATTGGAAAGCGCGAATATTAAATATTAAGAGTCCTATGTACTTAAACGTTTTCTGTGAAATCGTTTTTTTTGCGCGTAAACGCGTATCTCTGTAAATAAAAGTTCTTGAAATATGACTTTTTGTTATAAAATATAAAAAACAATTATCTATGGCCCTATTTTTTTACTTTTGTCGTATTAAGTGTATTCTTGGAGATAGAAATTTGTGAAAATAGTCAAATATCGCATTTTTTTAAACTCGCCTATGCAGTTTCCTTACGCAGCAAGAGAAAAGTACAAATATACGGACGTAGTTTAATCTGTGGTCTTTCATGGCGGGTAATAAAAACCCCTATGTTACAAATCTGAATTGCACAGTACAGCGTTACGACGGAAACACTGCACGCCTTGCGCGTAGGATCGATGAGGCACTAGGCGTGCGTCTAACTGTCGCCCGTATCGCTCCCTCGCTTCTTGACCTTGGACGCGCAGCTACATAGTCCCCTTAAAAGCTCTTGATAACGAATGACTCGCGAACTGCTGGCAATTGCACCTCCGACAGTTTACATTACTTCGCTAAGAAGTATTTTTGCAGCCATGATCACGTAAATAACCTTTTTATTATCTGTCCGCGACGAATATTTCACCAAAATTTAGTCGTACCTATTTGTTACACAATCTTCCGTTCTGTGACTATGCACGTAAAACAGATTAAAGCCGTTTCTTCTTCTACAGAACCCCGTCAAATTTTTACGAAGGTGGTTAGCCTCAACTCAGTCTGCTGTAGGCCTAAATACTACGTCTGATATAGTTTTCAGATACAATACTAGGTTCTCATGAAAACTGGAAAAATAAATGATATTTATACCCTGATCATAAATAAGGAAATTCGCCACCTGCGATGGAATCGTAGACCAGCGGCATATAAATACAGCGGGAACAAAATTAATTTTATGTTATTGAAGTCTTTGTCACACGCAAAAAAAAAAATTCACGTTCATAGTTGCGATGCAGTGTGATGTCAATATGTACATACGTGCAAAGGTTATATAGTCAGGCAGTGCGTTGCTGACAAACTTTCCATCTTCCGTATGGCTGTTTGTAGTTTGAGCTTGTAAACCAAGTCGATAGTTTAGAGAATTTTGCGCTCACAGTAAAAAATTTTCTAGTCAACTTCCTAAACTGTAATGGAAGTTTTTAACCTATACAGTGTATGGTAATAGTATTACGTATCAGGCTGAAAATATGGGGATGTTTAGTATCGCTAATATACAAAGTTGGGAACTTTCCTTAGTATTTGACTCTTTCCCGAACAACTGTGGGAATGTTACCATGCATGCATGGGAAAATATTTTACCATTCGCGCTTTGTCACTGTACGGATACACTGTTATGGTAAATTTACAAATAATTTCTTAGAGTGTAGGTTTGCTAAGATGAACAAAAATAAACTAAAACATGGATTTTTTTTTTTTTTTTATGTGGATGGAAGGATTTGTTCTGCGATAAACAACGAACAACTTTTAACCTTATTGGATGGCTGAAGGACAAAAGGGGGGGGGGGGAGTCAGGGGAAAACTACTTTGCACTGAAAAAAAAAGGCATGATGGATGGCAATTGGAGCTTTAATTAAGTGCCATACCTGAACTAGCCCGCGGTGTTTCGCTGATCATGACAGACCCCTCTTACGATAAATGCGATAGCAGTTTCCTTCGTGCAGATGTGAGTGAAGGGAATACAATATTTAGCACTTACTGAAAATTTAGGCACAGCGAATACAGCAGTTCTTACGTAACATCTGTTTCGCGGGACGCTGAAACACGCGATGGTTTGCGACACGCGCTGGCAGCTGCCACCAAGTAGACTGACTCGCCGATTGGCGAGGAAACGAACGGTTTTGGTTCATCATGCTCTGGAGGGGCAAGAAAGCTATAATCGTACTTTGCTTGTTTGTCTGCATGTCTCTGTTTATTACCCGCGAGTTATTTGGAGTGAGCACGACGTGAAATTGGATTCGTACAGACAATGGAAACGTGGACGGGAAAATCGCTGGGGACGCGGTGCATCAGCACACGGTACTTTTTCAAATTACTGTTTGAAAATTATGAAACGTCACATCACTTGTGCATGCCGTCGAATGTATTGCAATCCTTACTCACCGATGTCAGGTTAAATAAAATTCGATCGCCCGTCCTCGGTAGCTCTATGGCGTCTGTCCACTTCTATTTTTCCTCAGGTACAGGCGGAAAGATTTTTTTTATCTAGATAATATTTGGTAGCAGATATCCTGTTAGTTCGTTAATTGTAAAATCACGCATGCGTTAATTTCAGATACATAACTACCGGAGTTGCAATGCGAGATCTGGCACCCAGTTTCCGGAAGGGAGATAACACAGGTGGTATTATCAGATGAGTGTTGAATTAGCCGAAGAGGTTGTAAAATATGTTCGTGTTTTGTATGCCATAATGTGAGAAGAAAGAAAGAGAGAGAGAGAGAGAGAGAGAAAGAGAGGGGGGGGGGGTAAGAGGCACTTGATCTGACTGTTTGCAGTGAATATGTGATTTCGGAAAAATCAGGGAAACACCCCAAGGGAAAAAAATTAAATTTTCCTCTTTACAGGCAAAAGACTTAACGTAAGGATGAAAATCAGACGCAAAGCAGCAGTGATATTTAAAAATGTAAATGTGTTAAATTCTGCACAGTAGTGTTTAACATCCTAAGATTAAATTTTATGTTTAGCAAATACGGAATAAGAACTAAAACACATTTCATAGTCTTTCCTACAGTTATATATATAATGAAAATTAATTTAAGATATCTTTATTTTTTTTTACCTACAAAACCAACTTTTTTTTTTTCCCAGTAGCCCACCGTAACAACTTTGTATGATTATGTCTCTATTCCCTGGCCTAAAATTTCAAATTTTAAAATCACACCTAAAAGGAGTCATGGAAAACACCTAATTAAATAACGGAGGAGAAAAAAAAAACAAATCAACACGAGGCGACGTCACACCACTACGGAGTACAGATTACTGAATTCGGAATGTCAGTTGAGGTAAACCGTCCGACTCGGGCGGATGCCAACCTGCAGCAAGAGCACAGCCCAGTAAAGGCTGTTCACGATAAAGTGAGCACTTTTGAAATCAACCTTAGAAAAAAAAGTCACTGCTCCCACATGCATGCATTTTAACGGGTGCAGTGAGTGACATGCGCCCAATGAAGTTGGTAACGTTGGAGGGAAGGTAGTTCCATATTTAACGTCGAATAAAAAGTGTTAGGCAATCATTTTTAATAACTTAAATTATTTCTTTCGCTTTCTTTTTTTTTTTTATGTAGCGAAGTGTAAAAATGAGAAGATTTTGTGAAATATTTACTTTCCCAAAAATTTCACAGTTTCACTCGACCGACACACGAATAAAGTGTTAAGGCCCGTGGCCATAAGGCGGAATAATAAACAAAGTATATACAAGTAGATCTTAAGCAGGTCTATCAAAAGTGCTCATTTTACCGCGAAGAGCCTATAACAATAGGGGAGGTTTTTATCGCCGACCAACGTCGATGGTTGGACATCGGCAGCTTGCCTTATGCAACGCTGCACCCTGGAGCTACGAAGACATAAAGACACGTGCTTGAAAGAAAAAAGATCTAGCCTGCTGGCGCTTAAAACTGCGAAATCTGCTATTACTAGCGATAGGAAAATTTCGCAAATTAATTTCAGGACAAGATACACGCCAAACACGTGTACACTGGAGTCGTCTTTGCTATTGGATCGCAGTTTGTTAGACAAGGCCTGGACGACTCTGGGCCAATAGCAGACTTGCCAAGGAAACAAGTAGCGAGTGCCGTACAGCCAGGTGTGAAGTTATACTGACTATTCTATGGGGCAGCAGTCAATGAACATACATCTGAGGCTAGAGTAAACACATGGCTGTGGAGTCTAGGCAAAAGGCTATTGAACTCGCGAAACTTTCCTATCCCTAGCTATTACAAACAAGCTGTCATTTTTCACTCCAAATATATAAAATACTAAAAATTAAAAAAAAAAAGTGATAATTTTGTAACTTTAATTCTTACATCACAAACGCATCATCGGAGTAACCAAGGGGTAAACATTCTTTACAAATAGGTCGAGAATTAGTTTAGTATTCAATCCATTCTTGTTTATCCGAAAGACGTAAAAACGGCAACTTAATAATAATCTATTAATTACATCAGACATTCGATAAAACTCTGTCACGTGATTTTTGAAAGAAAAAAAAATCTTTTACAACAGAAAAGAGTGCTGTAAACTGAAATTTTAATGACATTTGCGAATTCGCAATTTTTTTTGTAAAACTACTACATTTTTAAATCTATAAGGGTAACAAATTTTATCACTACAGAAAACTACTCGCATTAATACTGAAATTCAATAAATGGCTGACAGCATTGTCAATGTTCAAGCAAGATGTCTAGTAATGAGAAGTGAAGATAGCATCTGAGAATCCCTCTTATTGGAAAAGATGATGCTCGTTACCTGAATGCACTGTGCTATACGAGTCTCTAATTCACCACGGATATTCTTATAATTGCGTAAGCACAGTCGTATCCAGTTTATTGATTAGCACTGCCTACTGGAGCGAAAATTTAAGCTTTCCTAAGACGTCACATACTGCTGTAAATTTCTGTTTAAAACTATAAAACCTTGCTAGTGAGTTACGCCTACAAAATAATTTCTACAATCTAGTTAAAAAAAAAAAAAAAAAAGCATTGTCACGGTATAGGTTGTTCACGGTAAAGTGAGCACTTTTGAAGCCTTAGTTATTATTTTCTTTGGGCCATTTCTTATCCTTTAACCACATTTTAAAATAAATATTGCCATGTAAGTAATAACCACAGTGTAAATATTCCACCGCATTCAGAAGTTTACGCCTAAGGTGACTATTATTCGAATTGAGAGAGCTTTCAAAAGTGCTCACTTTACCGTGAACAGCCTATACAATAGTTTCAATAGAACCAATCGTACTGCCATCCTTACTAAGTCCCGAACCTGTTGTCCTGGGTAGTGTAGCAGGTTTAGTCGGAGCGACTGTATCTTGAGACAGTCCGAAGGCTGCAACACTCCCCTCCACCACGCACAGAGATCTTTCACCGGCAAGAACATATCAACATGCACCACACGCAGTCATTTCATTCTCCCCCAACTCCCTACATCATCACGGGCCGGAGTGTCTGTCACGCGTGCGCACTACCAGAGAGAGAGAGAGAATTTACCCGCCGCCTAAGGGTGGGTAACGCAATAAGGGTGGCCGCGCCGTAAGCCTGAGAAATGGCGGCGTGCAGGGGTGGCTGAGGTGCGTCGTTGCCACTGCAGCAATAACAGTAGTAATAGTAGCTGCTAGCAACTGGAGGGTGCGTGGCGATGGATTGGGGAAGAGGTCTTCAGGGGGCGACCGTAATAGCGTTATCCCGAACGCAAGCCCCCTCCCCCTGCCCCTGCCCCTTTTTTATCCCCCTCGTAGGGCCTTAGTCAGCCCAGGACCTGAGGGAAGGAAGCTGGGCGTTGTGGGCGAAAGCAGCGCTCTCAGTTAGCAACGTCACTCGCGGGAAATATTACAGGGAGAAAATAAAAGAGCCGTATCGCCAAGTACACCCACGAGCGCATGGATGAGAGA
This sequence comes from Dryococelus australis, assembly GCA_029891345.1. NCBI lineage: Eukaryota > Metazoa > Arthropoda > Insecta > Phasmatodea > Phasmatidae > Dryococelus > Dryococelus australis. The sequence goes on from CM056997.1 coordinate 192,980,011, forward strand.
CCCTAGGAGGGTGGTCGTCAACCTCTGCAAAGGGGTGGAGGGGACCAGGGGCGTAGAAAGGAGGGGGTGTGTGGAGACCGTAACCCCCCCCCCCCTGTCCTAAAGTTCACAACAATTAGTAGTAAACTTGTTAATACAAATATGTAATTTTTGTAAACTAATAAATAAATGCGTGTGGGGGGTGGACCCAGGGCGAGGCATCACCCACCGAGTGATGGGCTTTCCAGCTGGGACCCGTAGTTGCCCGTCGTCCCTGAACATGTCAGGAAATTAATGCTGGAATGCAAGGGCGGGGGAAGCGGGAGTACCCCGAGAAAACCCACCGGCAAGCGGTCTCGTCCAGCACGATTCCCACATGCGAAAATCCGAAGCGGGCCCGTCAGGGATCGAGCCCGGATCGCCTAGGTGGGAGGCGAGTGCGCTAGCCACTGCGCCACCGCCGCCCCTTTCGTAAAGTATGATGCATTTTATAATGATATGAAGTAATTATTCTCCTAGTTTTGTCTTAATTAACATTTACGTCAGCAGCGCTAATGCCTTTATAACCACCCGTCCTTCACTTCAGTCAGTGTAATAATTCTTACCCCTCCCTCCCCCTCCCATGGAAAAATTTCTGGCTGCGCCCATGGAGTAATCTGCAGTACCTGGAGAACCCCTCGGGTATCAAAGATCCACGGCGTGTTTCCAAAACAATAAAATTCCATATTCGGATCCGCCGAGAATATAACCCGGACGCGGTTGAAGAAAACAGGATGGATTCGATACTTGAGTACAGTCTATTCGTGGTGACTTCCAATTTTTCCGAAGCCCTGCTTAAAGTTCTACATTCTGGCTATCCCTGCGCCTCGTGCGAACAAAGCTTAACCGAGTCTACAAAATTACACTAAAGGGACGACGCACCGCATTCGTGCGCACTCAGTATAGTAATATTTTGCATGAGTATTTCTAGACCTTACTAACGCATCCATTTTCTCTCTGCTTTTATTCATGTTAAGCCTGATTATAAACAAAATATTATGTGTAAATAAAATTTAAGTAGAAGAACAATTTACCAAAAAAAAAAGGTACTTTTATGAAGCGAGATGAGAATGGAGCCGCGCCAGAATGCAAGGGCGGGGAAACGGGAGAACCCCGAGAAAACTCACCGACCAGCGGTCTCGTCCGGCACGATTCCCACTATTGCAAAAATCTGGGGGTGAACCGGTCGGGGATTGAACCCAGTTCGACTTGGTGGAAAGCGAGCAGGCTAACCGTACAGGCACGCGGCCCCTTCCCAACTCTTAGTGACTTCAAATGTTGAAAGTTATAATACTGTGGAAGGAACGCAAATCCGGATAAACATTCATACATAGTTGACTAGACTGCTCCCCGACAACGTGAACCGCTGCTATAACAACGTCTCTCCATAATCTATCCTGTACTCAATGCCTCGGCGAGTACGACATATGAACTCTCGGCTCTTTCCAAAGATAACTAACAGTGCACTTAAATGCCGCCTTATAGATGTAGGACATTTTATAGTGACTTATATAGATATACGACGTCATCAGAAGTGTTCAAGACGTTGCCGAAAAATTAACTTCTTCGTAACCTTTTTAATGTTTACTACTCGGAAGAAACCCACCCGTAAAATAAAATCTACGACCAAGTTGGATTAGAACTACAACCTCCTCCTCCATTCACCATTCATAACCAATATATCGAGCTTCCTTCTTCATTTTCCAACTACTACTTGCCATAGTATGCGGAGAAGGAACACTTTCGCCAGAGACAATATTCCGCAATAAACATGTGCTATTAAACAATTAAGCTTCTCTTAGGCAAAGACAGACAATATCCACACCGTCAACAAAGAAACAAAAATGCCCACATTACTGTATAGAAGAAAATATAGATCAAATTCCTGGTTCATTTATATAACCGAGTAAACAGAGTGCGTTACCAAACGAAGGGGAACTTTTCAGCTGTTGTTTTTAATTGGCAATATATTTTCCAGTGCACATAAACCCGCGCGAGAGAATACAAGCAAGGCAAATCAAGGAATGTTATTTACAAAAGTGTAGATTTGAAAATTCGACTAGCGTATATTTTTCTGCGTAACATAATTTGTATGGTTGAAAACTGTAGAAGTAGTATAAGAGACCAGAAAAACACACATTTTTAGTTAATGACTCAAGGGGGGGGGGGGGGCAAGCGGTGAAACAATTTGGACGCAATATTTTGGCAACAGTGCGCGGAGGCTTGCCAACGGAAATTGAGCACTCGGGAGCTTTGAGGCACTGCACCCCCGCGCACGTAAGCCTCGAAATTCGAGATTTGCCGCGCCGCAGCCATTCCATTCCGACGGCGGCGGAGGGGTGATTTTATCTGCGAAATTTGCGACTGGCAGACCGCGGGCGATCCCCTTCGCTTGCCGCACGCGCCCCTTTCGCGTCTCTTGTCATTTATTCCCACACCCTCCTCACTCCTCTTGATTTTCTTTCCTGGAGCCCCCCTGCCAACCCCACGCCAAGGGGAGCTTCAGAAATCCGCCACAGGCAGGCAACTCCCGCCCGGCCCTCCGCGCCTCTTCCTGCCGCTGGTAGGCAACTCCCGCCCCGCCCTCCTCGCCTAGCCGCGCCTCTTCCCGCCACTGATTGCCTGTAATTGCTAGTAGTGCGTGTGTGCGTGCGTGCTCGGGTGCGCAGAGTACGCTCCCTAGCTACACCCGCCCGAAATACACACGTCCCTCCCGCCATCTAGCATAGCAAGAGAGGAGAGTGGGACGGAGATATTTAAGGTTGAAGTAAAGCAACTTCCTATGGAGCACTGCAATCGACTGTACGATGTGAAGAGCTCATAAAAAGGCAGCACAGGCACCATAAAAATGGTTAGGAAGTGCAACTTATGCTGTATATGAAAGAAGAATATATATATTTTTCAACGTTATAAAATATTCTACTAAAATATACTTTTTAAATGTAAAAAAAATCGATTAAAATAATCTGCATTTTTAACTAAATTTAAGCACATTTCCATTCTGGATGCCCCAAAAAGCAGAATTTGCAAGGAAATCTTCTTCAAGAAAGATCGTCATAATATTTACTGCGATCATGTGTAATAAAATCATAGTAATATTGTAGGAAATAATGTTTTTAATTATTTTTTGTGCGCCCATTTGTCACACACATTTACGGCTGAAACTGACGTAAATGAAGGTGAAGTGAGGCAAGTACGGAGCAGCGCCGGAACGCAAAGTTGGGGGAACTGGAAGATCCCCGAGGAAAAACCCGCCGACCAGCAGCATCGTCTGGTACGATGCGAAAATTCCGGGAGCGACCTGCGGTTTGCCTAGGCGGGAGGCGAGTGGTCTGACCACTACAACACCGCGGCCCCGCCATGAAGCATAGACCGCACGTGGGGACACGAAGCGTTACGCACCCAAGATCACGCGTGATTAGTCTCCGATAGCCAACTTCATCTACGGAGTCTACAAAAATAAAGCGACACGTGTAATCTCTGAATGTGATGCTATTACATTTCTTAAGAGATAATAATGTTATTTTAATTAAACCATTCTTATTACGAAACCGTTTAAAAAAATTTTGCGTGTTATTTCTTTTAAAACGATTGCATTCGTAATTGCTGTGAAAAAGGAAGTACATTACATCATTTTTCAGAAAAAAATGTAACAATATCTTCGGAAAATTTCTTCTTCGTAACGTTACAACAGCTGTATTTATTGTTCATCTATAAAAATGTTTGCAATTACCACGAATAACATTAAGTCGCAACATCAAAATGACTAACTTTTGGATCGTGATAGTTATTTCACGTAAAACAAGTGAATGTGTTTGTGTTATTGAATAATAATAATAATTAGATTGAAAGAAGGGTAGGATCTTCTCTATCAACCTTAATATCGAGTGGAAAATGTTTTATTGCCTTTTAATTAATTTTACTATGAAATACAAGCGCATGCATTCACGCTGCTATGTGATTCCACCTACCCAGTAATCTTTGTAACCAACCAAACTGACTGTAATAATAATTTGTATGGTGTACAACAACACAAAAATTAATTTAAAATTCTACAATTATAAAACTGTGCAACTGTTCAATCCGCCTGCAGAAAAAATGTCATTCTGAAGTGTAGTGATTCTCTAAACCACTAAATTCAATCCTCCCCAAGTAGTGACAAAGTATACTCTTTCCCAAGTTAATACACGTTATCACATCATCAAAAGATAGCCAACGTTGTAAATACAAAATATTCGTGTGTATAAAGTGCTTGCAGTTGCATCCCGAAGGATACTAATTCGAGTCCCAGTGCTGGCAATGTTGTTCTAGCGAATACAATTCAAAGTCCCCTTCTTTTCTTATTTTTTCACGAGTTATTTTCGAGAATGCAGTACACTTTTCTCGTGCTCACTAACAATGTAACGAGAAACAAGCTTCTAATCTGTAATATAACAAATATATGTGTTGCAATTTATAGAAGGAAATTTTTGTAGCGCATAGAAATTGGCGAATGGTTTTCAAAATATATTATTGTAAAATTACAATAACTATTAGTGTAGCTTTGAAGTTTAATGCCACCTCTTGTATATCCTCTCCTTCCTTGGCGTAGCTGTATAAAAATATATTATTGTAAAATTACAATAACTGTTAGTGTAGCTTTGAAGTTTAATGCCACCTCTTGTATATCCTCTCCTTCCCTGGCGTAGCTGTATAAAAATATATTATTGTAAAATTACAATAACTGTTAGTGTAGCTTTGAAGTTTAATGCCACCTCTTGTATATCCTCTCCTTCCTTGGCGTAGCTGTATAAAAATATATTATTGTAAAATTACAATAACTGTTAGGGTAGCTTTGAAGTTTAATGCCACCTCTTGTATATCCTCTCCTTCCCTGGCGTAGCTGTATAAAAATATATTATTGTAAAATTACAATAACTGTTAGTGTAGCTTTGAAGTTTAATGCCACCTCTTGTATATCCTCTCCTTCCTTGGTGTAGCTGTATAAAAATATATTATTGTAAAATTACAATAACTGTTAGGGTAGCTTTGAAGTTTAATGCCACCTCTTGTATATCCTCTCCTTCCTTGGTGTAGCTGTATAAAAATCAAAACAACTTGCACACGTCCACAGTAGTGAGCTGACTATCATTCGCGAAGTAAGTGCGTAATTTTTCTTCTTTTCAGTTAATAGTTAATAATAAATGTACAATCTTTTAAGAGCTCGTCGTTTGTTTATTTTGCGTCATGCACAGAGACGCTGGAAGGAAACACTGAGACACAAATTGTGAGAAGGACGAGATGAGCTGTGAAACATTTTTTTCCGCCGTAAGGAGTCTGGGTTATAATCCCTCACACCAAAGGCATCTGTTTGTTCCTAATGTAGCCACTTGCTTTGCTTCATAGTTTATAACGGAACGAGAGACAACCAGATAGAGAAGAAAGTTACGACGAAATACAACAGAGTAAACCCTCCCTCCAAATATCACACTGCAGCTATATTTTATGTCGGTGCGAGGTACATGAGGAATAAAAGTAAAATTGTGACTTTATAGGAAACATACCCATGTCTAGTAAGGGAGGGGCCATGTGGGTGGAGGGGTGGAGCTAGAAGGTGATTGGTAATTCATAGACATGGAAGGGCAGCTGTACCTACTCCATTGCGGCCTAGGAGTATTTTCCAGTTGTAGTGGGGCGCCAATTCTCATTTACATGACAAATGAAATAACTCATTCTGAGCCATTTAGATACATACGACACAGTATTTATGACAGCTCGCTTTTTAAGACTGGAAAATTCTCTAGTGTTTTTATGGATTAAAGTACATTTATGAAGATGCTTCAATCGTACGAGGCCGATTAAATGGTTACTGACGTATTATTTTTTCAAAGAAAAATATTAATCAAATATGAGAACTCATTCATGTATGATTTCACCAATTATTTTCATGAGTTGGCAAAATTACATTTTATGAAACACGTTTTTACTACAATTTATTTGTATAAGTGCATTAGACTGAATTAAATTTCATGAAATTTCTTTCATAACAGAGCGTCCAAATCCTTGACGCCACAGGACGGTAGCAACTGAATTCCATCTGCATACTGATAGCATTACACATGTCTGGAATGGGATACTATTGAAGGGATGAGTAATCAAAATTATACATGTCCAAGAACCAATCCTTATAGTATACAGATTATTACCGCCCTTCCGCCAGAGGAAGCCGAAGTAATAAGCTGACAACGGAAAATTAAATTAAGGTTGTGCGGAACGATCGGGATGTTCCCATCACACATAACGGGAGGAAGTAAGCCATGTTGGCAATCGTAGTCACTGGAAACTACGCGAAGGAACTTTAAATGAACGTGATTCACGAGAAGAACTCCGGATCTCGGCCCAATATAAAGTATATCCAGAAAGCAGACTGAACTTCCTGACTTTATATCTCATGCTAATATTTTCATAGCAATCGAAATAAGCAAGTAGGTGCAATAAGATACTTGGATTTAATCACCCTAAAAAGATGACGTGTATCTATAGCCTACAAACCGAGGTAACTAATGTGGGTTACTTGTAAACATTTCGAAAAATGCAATGCACACTTTGGAACCGAAACAATTAAAAGTGCTCCAAATCAACTAATTTAACTGCACATCTCTTGACACTGTGTATACTTTAATTAGTAAAATTCTACTGATTATTTTGGTCGTTGGTATTCCATGATTATAATCCATTCATGGTTACTTCAAACTTTTCTGAAACCCTGCTACCAGGATATTCCTCCGCCTCGTGTAAACTAGGTTTAACTAAGTCTGGAGAATTACACCACAGGCAGAACGCTCTGATTTCGTGCGATCTTACTGTAAGAGTATTTTCTAAAAGAACTATCTATTACTAGGCACTGCCAACACACATGTTTTGTCACCTTTTATTCAAATTATTTAGAAAGGAAGTATTATAATTTACAGATAAAATACGAATAACATTTCAATTAAACAGAAAAAAAAAAAAACTTTTACAAACACAAGTATAAAACGCTTGTGATACATGGTATATGTTGGAAATAACTAAATACGGCCTACATGGGAAGATTTTTCAATGGTTTGAATCAAAATGGTTTGAAGAAACAGCGAATAGACTATAAACATTGATTTACATATACTGATTCCTAGTGAATCGAACTGGTCTGGCAGTAAAAACCTCGGTGCAGTCCATTAACCTGCCTGTAAACAGATCAATTTGCTGACTGAAATCACTGATTCAGATTTAAGAGTGCAGAAAGAAACTGAAAACCGATTCTATGTTTAATAATTAGCAACTGATACAAGTGCGTTAATACTTAACGGTAGTAATTAAAACTTGTGCACGGGCACTGCCGTCTACACGAAATTAACAAGCATTCTTTGCAGGGTCAAATGTTCATCAAAAGTTTGAGAAGAACGTATAATGAATCTCACAAAGTGGCCATGCGCATGTAAAATGTTACGAGTGGGCCTCACTTTCACGTCTTTCGGCAAACTAATATTTTATTTACGAACAGTTGACAGACTGAACAGTGGTAGCAATCGAAATGGCTTTTTTTTTTTTTTTTTTTTTTTTTTACCGAACACTTATTTTGAATACTCACTAATATACGAGTAAAATCCACTTAAAGTCACGTTGATCAAATGTAACTTACATCAAGCATGCGCGTGCGTACACATTCATCGCCATACTGATAGAGGAATCTGTCATTTATGAAATGAATATTTTAGTTTTTAACAGCAAATCAGTACGGTACATATTAGTTAAATTGAAAATACAGATAATAATAAAAACCAAGAAGCAGAAATCATACGAGCTTATTTCGTTGCATGTCGTGAGTTGTTTAACTGCGCCAAGAACTCCTTTTTTCCGCCAGTCTGTGCTTCTAAATACATATCAACAGATCCATCAGGTATAGCGAATTGAAAACGTCGGGACTTGTTCGTTTGCAACATACACCATATCGTCATGGCACTTTTAGAGAGTCACGTGAATAACCAAGCCAGCGTCCACAGCTAGGCTACTTGAAAAAACAAAACATAAGAAGTAGCTACACCCAGAGGCAGGAAATGCAATGTAAACTATGAATTCTAGATGTGGAGGTAAAAACATTAATTTCGGACTGACTAGCACAAAGCGTGATGAAGTGGTAGTGAAATAAAAACATGTCATGAAAATCCGATATTTAATTTTTACTTATATTTTCCTTTGTCATCATAAAACTCAGTAAAATTCACACACCGACATAATTGTGCAGTGCATTCGTTATAAATTCCGAACACGTAAATTCAACAAATGTAAAAAGTAAAAGTAAATGCTAGCTGCAAAACACCAAAAAATGTTCACTGCCTACAAATTTGAAAAGTATGAGTTTCGTGTTTTACAAGTCTCGCGGCACTGCTACAGGCATTTCACTGTAATAATTTTATTTACTGAGTTTAAAAAAAATATTAATTTACGGCGAAATATAAAAAAGTTTACAGAGCTTAGTAAATAGACAGTCAGCACAAAGAGGATACAGGAGTTTCAGTTTTATTGCATTGTATTTTGTTGTAACCAGAACATAAACTACCTGATAGTTAATATACGAGGACTGATTCAGAAGTCATGGCAACAATTGTTAGTCTCCCGAAAATGACCAAACACAGGAAATGTACTCTGTACGGTTGAAAATGTACGACATGCACGTTTTAAAGGTGACATCACATGGGGAATGAATGCAGGAATGTCCGGTAAGGATCAAAGACAAACACGGCTCCTTAAAATCACCGTTCAGTTTATATATTCTTGTGCAAACTCCATACACTTATGTGAACGGGTACGTATCGTAAAGTAGGAGCTGGTAAATATCCTTCAAAGTGGTCTACGAGGTTGTCCACGGTTCGCTGCCAGTGATGAAGCAAGCATCGTCACAGCATTTCGACGAGAGGCGGCGCACGTTGACGGATCTCGTGCAGTCGATGGTGTTTCCCGTCCGCCTCGCCGCTGGCAACGAACGGTGGACCACCTCGGTGACCACTTTAAAGGATGTTAAACGAGTACCATACGTACCCGTTCACCTGAGTGTATACAGTTTGTACGAGAACATATAAGCTAAACTGTAATTCCGGGACGGCATGTTTGTAAAACGTGCTTGTCGTACACTTTCAACTGTGCAGTACATTTCCTGTGTCGGGTAATTTCCTGGAGATAACCAATAGTTGCCATGACTTCTGAATCAGCTCTCTTATGTGGGATAAAATACGAATGCTTAAAAAGTCTAAATAAAATATTGGTCATGTAAATAAAAAAAAAAACTGAATGAAGTATTCTGAGAATTTCGAACGAATAAACAATCTATCAAGAATTCCCGAACCTATCTTCACACTATTTGAATCAGACCTTTGAAAATCACTCCACGTATTAAGTGTTTGGTTATCTCCTAAATATGAAGAGGTTTATATAAAGTTGGAAGCAACCGTGAATGGACTAAAACAATAAGAATGAATACGTTCGTGGGTGTTGTTGCGCGCGGCTGCGTACACTCGAGGAGACAGTCAGTACACAACATTACTGACTGTGGTAGTGTGAGACAACGATGGGTACACAGCGCCGCGGTGGCAAGGAACCTACTACCCCACAAACCCAGTGTACTGTACATACTACGCCACAAACTATGTGTACTGTATATGGAACGCACAGAACAGAAGGAAAGAAGGGAAGTTGTGGGGTGGGCGGCCTTCGACACCCGTTACAAGAAATGATGGCATATGATTCGCCGGACAGCGGCTGGCCCTTATCTGTCGGCCGCACGAGGGCGGACTCCAGCGACAGCGGTCCACTAAGTGCGTGATGGACGGAGATGGAACAGTCTCATGGGGAGGTCGTAAGAAACGATTTAGGGAGTGGGGAGATGACGATGGCAAGTAATCAAGTCCCGCAATATTATTAAAAGGAGCACGCCTAGAAGCTGTAGCGGAAAATCTGAGCTGGCTGTCGACTGGGCTGAACATATGCATCAATCCTAACAGATGAACGAGGGCTGTGTCACAGCGCACCCGCCGCAGAGGTTCAGTCGGTAAGGCGGCTGTCTTCCCTCACAGCGAGTCTGGGACTCGATCCCATGCACCAACGATGTTTCCTTCAGAAGGTTGTCCGACCATATAGATGGTGGTGACCTCCTTTCCAAAGCAGTTTCAGGATCTTTCCCTTAGGAATATTTTCATGGAATGGTGCAGCTGTTCTTACCAGCCACTTTTCCTTCTGGTCCTTCGAGTTACCATGTTAACACAGGGGATGATCCTTTCTAACTTGACTAAAACCTGAATTCAATACAAGCTAGCGTTCGGGATGAAACCAAAAATTTTAACCATGTTCAAAGCTTATCTTCACAAAGTACTTACGAGAGCATTTGTGCCACGATGGAAGTTTCCTTGACGGATTGCATGTAGGCTTGCATGACCACTATCGTAACAGATTGTATACAATTTTCAATAGCTAAATGATAATGCAGCAGTTGTGCACGAAGTCCGTCCTAGTAACACTGTTGCAGAAGTAAAAAAAAAAAAAAAAAATGCACTGCTGTGTGGCAGAAAATATAGCGTGATTGGTGGTTGCAGTCTTGAATGGCCAGTATGACGGTCGTTCTACACGCCAGTAAGTGACCGGACCTGCCCCAAGATCATGAAAAAGCCGCCACAATTCGTCCTGTGGTCCACCACATAGTCGTTACCTAAACTTAAATTAATTTTCGTATTCCTGTTAAAATACTCTTCTGTTCGTAAACCTTGCATGTAATAAAACATCGCAATATAAACTTTCATCGATTGCATATCACTGACTGGTTGGTTGCCAAAGCATGCATTTGCAGTTTATGTAAGCAACGGAAATATTACCCAGTTACAATTATGACGCCAAGATGTATTTTATAACTCTTTGGATAGTCGAAAACCGAAAATATGCATGATGAATTCCAAACATTTAAGATTTCTAAATTATCCAATGCATTTAATTATATGAAGCTATACCAAATTACGAGGTAAATAATAAAAGTTTGATAAAGTATAAATAAAATAAATTTTGTAAATAACTAACTAGACGAGCGTTTATACACTATTATGCAACATTTAGAAACCTTTATTTAATTAAAAATTATATGTCATAGCCTAATGAAATACTACCCACACTGAACTCGCTTCAAAATTAAATAGAATTTTAGAATATTTAAATGAAAAATATATAATTATTACCGGTATTTATGGATAATTAACATAACTAGACATTGGAATAATATATTCAAATATTTTTACAAAGCATTAAAATACACTGTCATATTTTGCTACGACACACAGTGAGTGAAGATAAATACGCTCACTGTACTGTTTTAATAAAGTTTAGTTTAATTTACGAAAGTATTATTATTAGTTGCATAACAAAACAGAAACATTATATCTTTCATACGCAGTTTTGAACGAACTACGGAACCAATTTCTTGCAGCAAATTACGTTAACTGCTCGGTGTACAACTGGATATGTACTTGCGAGTGTACAAAATTGTGCCATGATTAATATACCAGAACAATTAACATAGTAGTAAATCGACTCACTCGCTATAGCTGTTAATGTAATAGCAGAAAAATTTAACAGAATTAGAGAATAAGATACAACATTACTAAGTCAAGAAGTAATTGGTGTGTAAAACTAAATTAAAATAAAATTACAATAAATAATCTAAAATGTGACAATAATCAAAAACTCTTTAAAACTAAAAATTAATTTAAAACAAATAAAAAAACTATCTTAAATTATAGGAAGAGAAATAACCACTAACAGACATTAACACGTGTTAAACTCACAAGCAGGAATCTTGAAATAGCTCCATACACCAAGAAGTAAGCGGCATTATCATAAAGTATACATCAAACATTCTTATCAATGTATACATACAATAAACCAATAAGAAATGATGATATAGAAGTGTATTGATATCAGGACAGCTCCCTGAGCGCATCGACATGCAGAAGGGGAGGGTGTGCACAATACTAGAGACCTGAGAATTTAGCGAGTTGAATTGTCTGTACGCTATACTTCTCAGTCTTGTGTACGATCAGGGAGAGAACAATTAATTGCTCGTTTATTACTTACTATAGAAGTAAAGGGCAATCTCTTTATACACGGTTATCATTGGCCCAGGTTATTAGCAAGTGTCGAATAACGCTTGGACCAACTGCAAAAGGAACGTAAACATTTTAATTATGTCTGGTTCCGAAACGAAGGCGCGGACTCTTCAAGTATATCGACGTATTACACCGCCCCTCCCGACATCGCCTGCCACGACAAGCAGGCCCATCAGGGGGGGGGGGGCAAGGGGGTACAAAGCCCAGGGACCCCCGGGGGTCCGACTCGTAAATGCTTATTTATAAAACGAAGTATTGCGTAAAAATCTAATTTCGACACTCAAAACTTAACTGCTTTTGCGTGGATGACGACTATTCATGTTGTTGTAAATGGTCGATTTTTGCTGGAGGGAGTAGTAGATGAAAAAGGGGAGAGGGAGGGAGGCACAGCACCCATTGCTCAGGGGCCCGGAATGTCTCTTCGTGGGCCTGCCGGTAAGCGTCGTAGCACGTGCGCTGAGAGGAAACGCATGTTCGCCCACGAGGCAAACGAGCACGCGTGGGCGAGGGCTGCGGTGCCAGAGTCTCGCTGAAAGTGAAGCGAGTTTTAGAGCCGACGCGTACGCACGCCGAGCGTGGCCCTCGTTAGCGCCAGCTAGTGGCCGCCGACAGCAGGTCGTCGCTGAACTAGTGGAGTGGAGAGCGAGAGAAGAGATCTGGGCGGCTCTTGACATCGTGGTCTTGAGAGCCTATGAAGGTGAAATGAGGTGCGAATGGAACAGCACCGGAATGAAAGGGCGGGGAGGGGACAGGAGATCCCCGAGGAAACCCGCCGACCAGCGGCGTCGTCCGGCACTATTCCCACCTGCGAAAATCCGGAGCGAACCGGCCGGGGATTGAACCCGGTTCGCCTTGGTGGGAGGCGAGCAATTATTCATACGTTACATTCTATTTCAGAAGTTTATACAGTACTTTAAATAACTTAATATAATGTCAATATGTGATATTTTACAGACAAAAGAGAACAGTAAGTTTTTTCAGAGCTCGCGGAGGAACTATAATTAGTACGACATTTAATTACAATGAATATGCTAGTCCTACGTAAAAAAAGGTGATTTAACAAATATAGAGAAAAGTTGTGCTGTCGACCGCTGTTTAAATTTCTGGAGTGTTTTTCACTATCGTTGCATTCTGTTGCTTATTTTTGTCACCTACATTTTATTCAACGACAGCAACGTGAATGTACTCGTATTTAGAAAAACACATTTTGCAACCAGCTGTCTAGAGAAACGTTGAACGAATACAATACATGTATTAGGAAATAGTTCTGAACATTTCCTGAAAGATTTAAGTTAAAAATGCACATCTTTGTACTACTAACATCACAGAAATGTATAAAACCTGGCCCGCACTTTTACAAAATTATTGCTGCAATTCTGTAACCCGTGGGACACATTTTTTTTCAAACCAATTCAACGTGCTCCATGCCCTGTCATCGCAGGTAAGAAATAGCCTTCACAATAAGTGAATTCTCGGAAGTGATGACAAAAACATTAGCACGAACTCCTGAGCTGGTATCAGCAGTTGACTGAATATCAGTGTTTCTGCCGGAATTTCTATATAGCAGTACGGATGTTGCTCATATACGTGTACAAATACGACAGGTTTGCAAAAATTTTCTGTAAATTTACGAAATTTTGTTCAATTATAAAAATATTTCAGCTTTGTTTCCAACGAATTTTTTTGAAGTGTACTGAAACTACTGAACTACGAACTATGTGAATTTGTCAAGTTTTGGAGATCATTCTAAGACCCTGTGAATGATTTGGTAGTAGTCATAAGATAAGTGAGCACTGAATAAATACGATGGAGTTACAATATTCCGCAAAATGAAACAAACTGTTCTCCGAGCTGTACAGTGATGAAGAAAAGAAACTTACTGAGATACATAAGTAATGTAAAAGAGCACTTCAGACGGATTGACTATGGAGGATTATGCATATAGCCAGACTTAATATGTTACAAATAACGCTGTTCTACAAGAATTGAATATACGAGAAAATGTGATGAAGAGCAACCAAAACACTTTAAACTTGAATCAGTAAGAACTGAGCCAAACCAGCGAAAACAGGCAAAATTGAACAACTGATGATCAGTGAAAGATAACTAATTAATATGGTGGCTGAACTTCGCTGATTGACCTGTTTTTCCCACTGAATGTCAAAAATGTTTTCTGCTATACAGGCTATTCATTTTAAATGAGCACTTTTGATAGCCCTGCTTGTATGCACGTTGTGTATTGTTCCGCCTTATGTAAGATTAACACTGCCATGGACCTCATCACTTTATTCACGTTTCGGTCAAGTGAAATTATAAAATTATTACAAAAGAAAATATTTTACAAATCCGCAACTATTTCTTACGTTTAGATGCAGTAAAAAAAAAACAGAAAGCGAAAAATGTAATTTAAGTTAGCACATATGTTTACCTAACACTTTTAATTCGACGTTAAGTCGTGGAACTACTTTCCATCCATCGTTACCAACTTTACTGTGCACATGCCTCTAAGTGCGAATGTTAAAATAAATGGCAGTAGGAGCAGTGATATTTTTCTAATGTTGCTTTCAAAAGTGCTCACTCTATCGTGGACAACCTTTAAATCACTTGTTACCAATGAATTTGCTTGATTCGCTGGCCATCAGTAGCTTATCAACCGACTTTCAGTGAATGTTGTTTTACTGTTGGTATCACTGATTCGGACTTAAAGAGTGAGGAGAGCGATGCAATAGTGCAGTCACGTACGGGGTGAAGATCAGTAAAGATGGACAAGGATGATAATGGATTGGTAACCGCCACCCAAGGGAGTGTGAGAAGGGTTGAGAAAGAAAGGCCTAGGGTGTGGCCGTTCTCTGACAATCAGGAGAGCAAGTACGCTATTGTCCAAAATACGAGCGCGCGAGGACTACAGAAAGGGCAGTGGAATCACAGAGGAGGTAAACCGAGTTTTCATTTTCTGCGCATGCACCCAAAATTGACTTGATCCACGCCAATCAAACTGGGGCCGCGGTGGTGTAGTGGTTAGACTGCTCCCTTCCCACTTCAGCGAACCGGGTTCGGTTCCCGACGGGGCCACTCCGGGATTTTCGTATGTGGGAACCGTGCCGGACGATGCCGCTGGTCGGCGGGTTTCCTCGGGGATCTGCCGTTTCCCCAGCCTCTTCATTCCAACGCTGCTCCATACTCACCTCACTTCCCCCTCATCGGCTCTAAGACCTCGATATTGAGAGCCACTCAAATCTCTTCAATCACTCACGTCAATACAACTGTCAAAGTCACATGGTTAACAGTGATGAATGTGTTTGTTAATATCTTAATTTGTAAAAGACAAGCGCTGTTATGTAAATACCATACATTTACCAACTTGAAAGGTAATTGTCGGCTTTAACCAGTTTTCAAGGTTTTTTTCATGAGCCTCGCTTTACACCAACCTGTCCTCAGCAAGTTTTACCTCAATATCTAATTTTCGACGTTTGCGAAATGCAACACTAATGGCAGTGCCACTTGAAAACAGAATATATAGTTTACAATGCTGGCGTCAACATGTTTTCTTCAACGTTTTATATCATACTGGTCCCCAGAATATTTGCACCGTGGAATATGTACTTAATCGTGTTAATGCACAGTGTGTGATTGCAGACTTGAATAATAGCGAATTTAAAAAAAAAGTTTGAGCAGATAAAGTTAGTAAAATTTCCTTGTTTGTTAGAGTTGGCCGTATTAGAAGAAGTCACTACACTGAATAAAGTCTTATGTTGTGCCAACAGTATTAATGGTATTAATGTAACAACATTACCTCCTTGCTGTACTGGCATCATTAAGGTGGTGTTTATGTTTCCGCAAAAGAAATTTTGTGTTGGATTGATGTTAACATTTGTGTTAAAACATTTTCTACTCGCGCCTTGGGCGCTTTTACAGTCTGCACTCCAGGCGGCCCGACTCACCTCCAACTACACTCAATCTTAACATACAAGACTGTTTTTCATGCTGTCGGTATTCAGCAGTACAACATAATGACAAGATGCAATTCTCTTACATTACGTGGAAACACTATCTGCTCTTTTTTAATATATGCATAATTGCCACACGTAAACTGCTTCGCATGGCTTGAGAGCTGCTCTAAGCTATATTTAGTTCTCATGCTATGCTTCACAATTTAAATACAGTGGTTTCATTTTACGAGGTTATCGCTCTTCACTACTGTCCACCATTTTGCAACGCGAAGTCAGTTTAAACTTGTATGGTTGAACATTTCTTTAGTGTCGTACTAACACAAAATATTTTGTTCTTCCAGTTATTTTTAGCGCAATATGACATTCGGTTGTGGCATCATTACTTAGAGGATTTATTAACATTAACACGTTCAACAGTATATTTGCATTTTAGTAATATGAGATTTCGAAAATGGTTAACATTATTAACTTAGTCACCACGTTATTAATTTTACTACAACATACACGATTAAAAAAATACCTCAACAGTATATTTTTTGTTGCAACAACATTAGATTTTTTGCTGCGTAACCACATTCCATCCCTGACTATAATAATAAATGCCAGTGTCTATTTTGTTTCATTTTTAAGAGCCACCCAAATTTCTCCACTATCTTGTTGGATATCGTTACTGAGTTTAAGGCCGTGGTTACACGAGTACTGTTAAACACATTCAACTAAATACGTTCGGTAGCCATGTCTGAACAAGTTTGAAAACAGAACGTGTTTTCGCGGTCACACACCTAAATCAGAATTAAATCAATGGAAATTCCAACCTCAACAAACATGGAACTTAACATGTATGATATTTAACTATAATAGCCTCCAACATTTATCACTATTGATCTTTTTAATTTTTATGAAACCGGCACTTTTACTGTAATGGCATAATGGGTGGGTGTTAGTACATTCAATCTTATACTTAAGTTAATGCAACAAGTGTAGGAATTCCCGCCAAATACAACAATATTTCTCACATTGTTTGTTTACTTTGAAGCAACCAATAGGAGCGCAGCAGAGAAGAGAAGTCGTTCGGAACTACTGTTCACTTTGAACGAGAAACAACTGCGATCGGAATTCGTTCGAAGGTAATGTAACCTCCTCGGTAGCTGAACTCGTTTTAGTGAAGTAGTTCTGCATCCCATGTGACCGCGGCCTGAGGCCTGATGCAAGAATTAAATCTGGTGAACGTCTGTCGTAATAATGTCACCCGTTTCAATAAGCAATGTAAATAAATAATGATAAGAAATTAGAATAACAAGATCACTTTTTCCTTGCGTGCTCGCGCCATATCAACTTCTTCAGCACCAGTTGAAACAGGTATAGCTGTATGCAGCCATTTCCTTTCATCTTATTGACCCCCCCCCCCTCCTTTTCGCCCCCTTTAAACAATATTTATTTATTTATTTCCCCAGCAATATTGAAAAAAAGCATAATATTTAAACACCACCCCGTCTCTGCACCATACCTGATTTGTACGTAGTGAATAAACACCCATTAGTTAAAAGGACAAAAAAAAAAAAGCTGTGAAAACATCTCACATATAACATAGACGTAGTCGATTATTAAGGTCGTGTTTTCAGATTTGAAGGGATACTTGATTAATATTACGTCAGAACAAGTGCTGATACTTAAAAACTTTATCCGGTATACGTGTCCTTTACGTATCCAAGTCAGAATAATAACGCTGGAGTTTCCCGACGGAATATTATAACAACAGTAAGTTCCGAGCCACTTGGTGAACCAGCTCATGATCATAGATGTTCTGAGCTATGCCAGGTAAACTCATGGCATCACCAGTACAGCCTCCTTACCATATGTGCATGCGTCTAGTTCTTGTGTGTTCGTCCACTGTTAAAGGCTGTTCACGATTAAATGAGCACTTTTGAAATCAACCTCAGAGAAAAAGTCCCTGGCCCTGCCTGCGTGTATTTTAACGGGCGCACTGAGCGACATGCGCCCAGTAAAGATGTTAACAACGGAGAGAAATTTGTTCCATATATTAACGGCGAATAAAAAGTGTTAGGTAACTATTTGTAATGATTTAAATGATTTCTTTTGAATTCTGTTTTTGTTTAATGTGAAATGGAAAAATAAGTAGATTTGCGAAATTTTTTTATTCTAAACATTTTACAGTTTCACTTGACAGACGCATGAATAAAGAGATGAGGCCCAATGCAACGTTAGTTTTATACACGGCGGAGGAATACACAACGTGCGTACAAGTATATCTCAAGCAGGGCTTTCAAAAGTGCTAATTTTACCGTGAACAGCCTATATACGGCTGACTTCGACCCATCTCTGCATACGGGAACGTCATCGTTCTTATAAACAGATGAAAGAAACATTTAGTGAATTCATGCCACTAACTGGCCCTCCTCCTTAACCGACAACTAGCTACCATCGCACGCATGCCCATATCGCGTTATTCAGAGAAAATATCACGCTCCCCCTCCCACAAAATAAAGCTCGATCATGACACGAGCCGTCTAACAGTTAGTCTGCACCACTTCTCGCGAGTGGCAGGTAAAAGTTCGAAAGTCATTCAGCGCTTATTAATATGAACTGGAAACATAACATTCACGCCGTATAAGGGTGGACAAATGATAGCTATAATTCCTACCAGCCTACACGCTT
Source organism: Dryococelus australis (assembly GCA_029891345.1). NCBI lineage: Eukaryota > Metazoa > Arthropoda > Insecta > Phasmatodea > Phasmatidae > Dryococelus > Dryococelus australis. The sequence continues at coordinate 192,998,816 of CM056997.1, forward strand.
AAACTTACATGTGGAATATTTTAAAGTGAGTGAAGAGATTTGGACGGCTCTTAACATCGTGATCTTCAGAGCCGATTGAAGTGATTGAAATGGATATGGAGCGGCGCCGGAATGAAGGGGCGGGGGAAACGGGAGATCCCCGAGAAAACCCGCCGACCAACGGCATCGTTCGGCACGATTCTCACTTGCGAAAATTCGGTGACCCGGCCGGGGATAGAGCCCGGTTCGCCTTGGTGGGAGACGAGTGTGCTAATCGCTCAGCCAACGTGGCCCCAAAAATTTTAAAAATATGTTATAAACCGTGCATTTAAAAAAAGATGCATTGTGGATCTTTCCTGCAATAGAGAATATGTGGTACATATAAGTGCCGGTAGGGCAATACCTGTACGTGTAATATTAATCATAACTCGACAAAAATTTTCTGAAAGTTGTCTCTTTCTAAGTTCTTCAAAGCAGATATGCTGGCCACACTGACTTCAATAGACAATCAGCATTCTTTTTTTTTTTTGTGTAGTGAGCATAACTTTACAGCCGCTGATTTTCTGGAAGGTCAAGTGTTAATTATATTGAAGCTTACACTTTGCGACACAAAATAATCATACATGTCTCAAAATGTTAGCTTATATAAATTCCCCGAGATTAAAAAAAAAAAAAAAAAAAAAAACGCGGTACAATGTACAAAATGTTTCCAGACACAAGACAGAAATGCCTAGGATGTACTGACCAGTAAATACGTCACTACTATCGATTTGAAATATAACTGTCAAATGCATTCGCGTACTGCCTTTCGAGTAGTTCGTACAACAGCCAGATATTTCCTTTGATACGATATATGCTTAACCTCGAGAAACTACTAGTCCATTGATGAAATATAAAATATGTTACTTCTATTCCAGGATTTCTAAATTTTTTTTCAGATCAATGCGTGCACGAAGTCCCTTACCTCGTTTGCTCAGAATAGCTACATAACACAGAAAATACAGTTTAAAAGCAAACAAATCTGACGATACCCTGCATAGTTGGTAATTATTGTATGCTATAACGCAATACGCCAGCGCCCTTTAATAAATATCCCTAACAAAGGTGAGACCCGCACGTCTGAAAATACGCACGTGGTCTCTATTTTTCCCCTACGTCCCCATTCTCCGGCGATACAACCTGATCAACCTGCAACACGTACGTACCTCGAAACAAGCATTTATGTCAATGGAAGAAATTTTATTTCGGCGCTGCAGAACACGCAAATACATTTAAAATCTCTTTAAATTTATGATGGTACTTAACATTTATGCCTTTGAAACACTTACATCTGCTTGAAGATCATCGTTGAAGTGGAATTCACAGCCCGATGTAGCACAAGAATATAAAATTTAAATATTCATGAACAAACGACGAGCAGCAACGTGTTGTTTCGACCAGCTCAGCTCATAGAACACTGTGTAGGGACGGTCGTGCAGGCGCGGAGTGGAGCTTCAGCGCGTGCCCGATAGAGGACAGGCGTGTCCCTTCTTCAAGTGTACCACAAAGAAAACCTCAATATGATTGGTTGGTTTAAATATTCATGAACGAACGACGAGCAGCAACGTGTTGTTTCGACCAGCTCAGCTCATAGAACACTGTGTAGGGACGGTCGTGCAGGCGCGGAGTGGAGCTTCAGCGCGTGCCCGATAGAGGGCAGGCGTGTCCCTTCTTCAAGTGTACCACAAAGAAAACCTCAATATGATTGGTTGGTTTAAATATTCATGAACAAACGACGAGCAGCAACGTGTTGTTTCGACCAGCTCAGCTCATAGAACACTGTGTAGGGACGGTCGTGCAGGCGCGGAGTGGAGCTTCAGCGCGTGCCCGATAGAGGACAGGCGTGTCCCTTCTTCAAGTGTACCACAAAGAAAACCTCAATATGATTGGTTGGTTTAAATATTCATGAACGAACGACGAGCAGCAACGTGTTGTTTCGACCAGCTCAGCTCATAGAACACTGTGTAGGGACGGTCGTGCAGGCGCGGAGTGGAGCTTCAGCGCGTGCCCGATAGAGGGCAGGCGTGTCCCTTCTTCAAGTGTACCACGAAGAAAACCTCAATATGATTGGTTGGTTCAAAATATCGGACTTGACGTCGTAATTTGTGTATTGTTCTGACCCCTCTAAGGGAGTATTTGTTTTCTCCATAAAGAACAATGTATTTTCATGCTACCAGATTGTTCGATAACATGTGAGATTTGTTGTAACCCCTCTAAGGATCAAAGTTGTCCTCACGCCTTGGTTCGCTATTGGTGAATGCATTGTGTGACCCCTGTAGCCAGTCAATGGTCGTTTTTTGTATTTATACGGCCTGCAAATCCAAGAAATTTGTCGGAAACTTGGAATCGAGAGAGGGCTTCCCCATGGAGAAACAGGTCAGGTAGCTAGGTTATTTGTTATTTCGTAATGCAATACCTTCCATAATGCAGGAATGTCACTTTGACGTTTTTAGTAATTTATTTTGCAGTCAGGATAATTTTGAAACAGAGCAATTTAATGATGCCTACTCAAGCTTGTTGGAATCAAGCTTCATTTTTTCTTTGACAAAGTCAGTGTTTGGTGAAATGCTTGGGACCAACTTCTTTACTTGAAACATAACGTTAATCTTCTAACTTAACAAAAAATTTGTTTGTGCTAGCTCTCTGCCATTGTGGTAGATTGGATAGGGGCAGCAATGGTTTTGGTAAGCCCACCATTTTGGTAGGAATATTAAGAAAATTAATGTGGCTTAGGCCAGTTAAAACTTTTCCTATTATTTCCTTTGCAATAACATATGAATTTACATTTACGAGGGGGACAAATAATCTCACTGAAGTTAACATAAAAATATTACAGGCCTGTTGTAGTGGCAACGATCACCTGAAATGGTCAGTAGGCAAAAACCTATGTCTGGAGTTAATGTTGTTTTTATTGCGATCTTTTAATTTGTGTAATTGAATTAATAGTCGCAGTGATAGGCAGAGGTTTTATTGGTGGCAAAATCATGGTAGTTAAAATTTGCGTTTTTATGGAGGTGCAGTAAAATTTGGATTCGTGCATATCAATTTTAGAAATGTTTGTGTATGCACAAATGGCTCAACACCGTACCTGATGTTTAAGTGACATCCGATATTGTGTTTAATATGTAAAAATAACTTGAGGAGATGCAAACATACTAGAAATGAGTAAATTTATGGCGCCACGTGAAATCAATTTTTCATAAACGGGTATTAGAGTTGGTGCCAGATGACAGACACCAAGATATGATTGAATTCAGATAGCGACGTGTCATAAAATTATGTAAAAGGGTAAAGTGGCTTGAGAGTACCAGGCATTGAGTACATTTGTGATGCCACGTATGTTTATTTGCTCACAAAAAGATAATCGGGGATTGATGGTCTCATGTATGATAATTGTTGTGGATGCCACGTGCATTTAAGATTTTATGTAAGTTCAGAGTTCTCTATATACAATTCTTAACTGTTTGTATTTTGTGCAATATGAGAAAAGATAAGAAGCAGTATTGAATAAAATTCAATTATTAAAAGTTGGTCTTTCATCTGTGTAGAGTAGTGCTAACCTTGTTTATTTTCAGGTGATTTTCACTGTGCTTGTTATGAATGACTACAATCTTTTGCTTCTGTTGTTTTCTCCTTATCTTTATTATGCAAAAAAATATACTGGTTGTTAGTGTTGTTTTGAAATGTGTGTCCTTGAGGTGTCCTGGGCGATTGCCAGGGGCCTCAAAGTTTGTAATAACTGTGGATTATTTTTCAGTGTAAGTTACAGTTTAATATTTTTACACGCCACAGTCACTGCACTAGCGTATCTGCAATGAATGCATTTGCTCTGCCACCCAAATGAGCGTGTTGCAGATTTATTTCGGACCGGGAGGCAACAAACTTCACTTCCCGATCTCACGACTGACAGTTCTAACAATAAATGTTATTGCACCAAGAAAGGAATAGGATGGCCTCTGGCAAAAATTACGTAACCCCGTAGAAAAAATCCTTTCAATTTAGGCTGTTTAGCTTGGCACATCCGCTAATTTAAAAAAAATACATTTGTCATCATGGTCTTTGATAATTTTGATGTCATCTTTCTTCAGCTAATTATGAATAAATTAGACATGGCATTTGAACAAATACACCCAATTGGCGAGGGTCAGTATTTAAAAACAAAAACGTTCGAAAATGAAAAACAACTATAAATAGCACACGCAAAATTGACCAAAGTATAATTATATATCGTATATAAACAAAGCACAGTTCTGATGGTTCACTTCACATTAACTAAAATATTTTCGCAATGTAATGCAAAGGATTGGAAACTCATTTTCTCACAAATCACAAACGTCGTTAGTGCAATTGCACTACCGCCTATAAACATTATCATCAAAGTTCTATTAAAAATTTATCCTAAACAGATTTTTTGGGGAAAAAAATAATTGAAAAAGTGCTTCGAGGTAAATCCTAAATCTGACTGACTAGATTCAATTTTTTCTCGCTGACCTGGATCCTTTTTCACATGTAATCATTCTTGTCAGCGAAATTTCTATGGTCCATTTTATGCTGGTCAGAGAGGAGTCTCTGGCAAGGGCGGGCGTACAGGATGTGATAGCGAGTGAGGGATGAAAGGCTAGCGGGAGGGTCAAATAGGGTAGGACGGCCGAATACGGGTGAAGTGGACGACCGGACTTGATCCGATCGTCGGAAGCAATCATGTCCACTGAATACTGCTATCCATGGCGCTCGCTGCAGGACCGTACTGGGTCGTCGCAGTGATTCGCTGGCTGTGGAACAAACCCTCCAGTCACAGCCGCAGTCACGAATGTGCAGGCCAATGGTGACTATAGTCCATTCACAGTTACTTCAGCCTTTTATGAGGCCCTGCCAATGTTCTACTTCTAGGATATTCCTCCGCCTCATGCAAACTAAGCTTAATAAGTCTGGAGAATTACACCAGAGGGACAACGCACCACATTCGTGCGCACTCAGTTGTAACGCTATTTTGTATAAGAACTGTTTCTCACTAGGCGTTACCAACATATCTATTTTCTCCCTGTTTTTTTATTCAAATTATTTATCAATGAAGCATTATATTTTATGGATAAGATATTAATAACATTTCAATTTAACAGGAAAAAAAGTAACTTTTATGAACACAGGTATAAAACGCGCGTGATGCAGGGCGTATTTAGGAAATTACTAACCACGTCATACATTGGAGATTTTTCAAAGGTTTGATTCAAAAAGGCCGAAGAAACCGTGAATGGACTATAGTCACGGTGAACGTTTAGTCCGTCACTGACACTTTTGCGAATGACGATGTACCAGGACTGCCTTGAATAACGTAGTGCTTGAGTATTTTCACTTATCATCATCGTTCAAGAAATGAAATTACGTTCTGTCGATTTCTCATAACACATCCTTTTTCGCTTTAATATAAAATATTATTCTGAATATAGTATGATAATAAAGGAATATGACTTTAAAAAATATATATAACTATATATTAGAATTTTACATATACAAATCTCGAAATTTAATAAAACTAATACGTTGGGATACAGCTCAAAAAATTGTTCATGTCATGAAGAATATATCTTGAAAAGTTTGTAATGCGGTTCGCTCGTATTCCTATTTTAATACATTTGAGATTACATTTAAAGTCCAAATAGGCAGGAGTAAAGCCCTTACTGCAAATTAACCAAGTGTCGTATTTCAAAGAAACTGTAGTAACATGCTTATGCCCTATGCCTTCAAAACAAATTTTTTCCGATACCAAACTTTGCATTAAAATAATGTTTTGAGATTTGTACGAATCAAAATATTATGTTAAAAATCTCATATTCATAAAAAACCATTATGAATACAATTTTTTAAAATGATTCCCTTTGTTTAAGTTATCTTCGATATGTCACGAAAGTATAAATTAATCTCAAAATCTAGAAAAAAAATAATTTCTCAAGAAATTTAGTAATTGTTAATATTTCAATTCGCAATTATGCACAATGCACAATGATGTGACAAAGGCGATTTTTCTGGCGTATGTAAACAACGATACAAAAATTCCCAATAGAATTGAATAATATAATTAATAGTAAAATCTTAAAATTAAACACTATAATCTTTTCCTACAAACTATACGCAGAAAATAACACACTTCCAAATTTACGTCTTCAAAAATCTCTGAGGCAATTTTTTAAACACTGGAACCAATCCAGCAGTTTTGTTTTTTAATAAAAACAGCAAAAATTCAGTGTTTTCCATTTTTAAGAACACACTAGTTATTTAAAATTAATTTCCTGTTTTATGTCGCGTATTTCGTGACCTACGTCTTGATTATGGAGTTAAAAATATACCACCTGTTATTAATGAACGAAGTTTTAAGATGTATAAGAATTCCCCACCGCCTACTTTCAGACCCGGCGATACGTCGCGGCCAGCGTGTTCAACACGCAACGCGGAGACACATTATTCAGCGAGGAGACAATCTGAACCGGAGGATGCGTTCTGCGCGGACAGAATTTCGCTATAAACATTGACGCTGCGTTTCAGTTGAAGGATATGACCCACATTCCTGCTCCGGAGCAACGCCAGTACTTGATCTTATCACAGAAGCGCAAGAACCACGAGAAAAAATCTGTAGGGGTATTTTCCTGGTGCAATATGCAATAGTATAGGCTGTTCACTGTCAAGTGGGCACGTTTTAAGGCCCTCGCAAAAGGCATTAACCCCTAATAAATATATTTTATTGCAGTGTCAGACGTTAACTATTGATTGTGATGAAATGTATACACTGTGTTTATTAGTCACATTGCACTGTTTACGTTAAGAAGTGGCGGAAAGGTATAAATTAATTGAAAGGAAAAATTTAGCAGGGCCTCAAAAAGTGCTCACTTTACCGTGAACAGCCTTTAGGAAACTTCCATGACGTCAGTGAAGGAAACTGCTGCAGATGCACGAAAACATTACATGGGCTGTTTTTGAACTAGAGTGGAGAATCCTCGGTGACAACTATATCCAAGGCTTAGCGTTCATATGACGAGAAAACTGACGGTTACACATCAACCCTTACTGAGTTTCTTTTTAATTCTTCTTCCTCTTCGTTTGTTGCGAACTCTATTCGGAATATCTCTTCAGAACTATCAGCACTTAATCAAGCACGGATCCAGACAATGTATCTGGGAAGGCAGGAGAGGTGGGAGGAGAGGGCAGTCAAGTACTAATATACAGTTATAAATGAATTTTAACGGAGTAGAAACATATTCTGACACATTTAAACCTCATACGTTTCTTTGCTCGCGCGGGCTTGATGCAAACTATGCAGTCAACTCTACGGTTTTTCAAAACATTCTTCAGTGGTATGTAAAACATACCACTAAATACACTGTAGACGAAAATTCTGATCTTAAGTATATCTGCAAACACTGAATCTATTTTATTTCACGATGATGCATTTCTATTTCACATTCCGTCAACATTAACGCTAGGTCGCTCAGATCGATACGCCGATACGTGTACGGTTGAACAAAGGTGCTCTAGAGCGCTATGATAAGCATTTAAAGAATTCGCTTTCCATTTTCATATTTCATGCGAAATGTGCGTAGATGTCAGACTAAATAAGTTTTCAACTGTGTGAAAAGAAACTCAAAAATTGACGCGTACCATGCGATATTTCGAAAAACACGTTGTACGGTACTACAATAATTTATCTAACTAATTTTTCAGAAAGTTGATTTCGAAGTGATAATTAATTTAAACGTCGGGGGGGGGGGGGGAAGGGGAGGGAGTGAAAGGAAGGCACGCTGGTAAACCCCCCCCCCCCCCAACAATCTTCCGCAGTAAATCTGCGCATGCAAATAACACACATTGGAGTTAATCCTTAATCCCGCCGTTCATGTAATATGATATGTGTAGTGTGCATACTAGGCCCTACTGTTTGCTGATTTTAAAAGAGATATTTCTATCGTTAGGAGATTTGTGAGTACACCGCGAACTCCTAAATGTGTATCGTCTACCCAGCAGTAAGAGTTGCAGAGTAAAAACATATTCACGCGTTATAACATACAAGGAATAACAGGCAGTAAACGCATCTTTATTCAAACCGTTAACTATTTTAAGGACTCCGTTTGAACACTGTCCAGTATTTTCATAATAAAATATATCGCGTGCAGTTTGTCATTACGCACAAACTGAAACATTGCTTGATGGATAAATAACAAACATCGACCGTAAAATTTTCCAATATTTTAATATTTTTTTGTGGAAGACAATGTATTATACGTTGTTCACGATAAAATGAGCTCTTGTGAAAGCCCTGATTACGATCTACGCGGGTGCACGATATTTATTTTTCCGCCTAGTGTAAAATTAACATTTCAATGGGCCTCATAACTTTATTCATGCGTAGGTCAAGTGAAACAGAAAACTTCAGAAACGGAAGATATTTTAAAATTAGCTCATTATTACACTTCGATGCATAAAATAATAATAATAATAATTTGAGTTTTCACAAATTGTTACCTAACACTTTTTATTCGACGTTAATATGTGGAACTACTTTCCATCAATCGTTACCAAATTTACTGGGCGCAAGTCACTCAGTGCGTCCGTTAAAATATATGCTGGCAGCGGCAGTGACATTTTTCTAAGGTTGAGTTCGAAAGTGCTCACTTAATCGTGAACAGCTTTTAGCCGCCGCTACTGCGTCATGGTCATGCCAATAATTGGCCAGTCAGCAGTAGTTCACCGACATTTTTAGTAAGCGTGATTTTGAAAATTATTTTACAGATTGAAATCGTGGGTAAAGTACGCTCTGAGCCTTTGTTCCTTTATTAGTTACAAAGTATGTGTTTTTACGAGTGCACCATCAAACATAGGTATCTAATATAGCATGATAGCAAGATCATGCACGAAAGACTTTATCCGTCTTCTCCGAAGAACGGGGTTTGTATTTTTACCATAGCAATCATAACAAATAATTAGCCATTCTTACGTAAAAATAACAAGGTTACTCAACAATACGTACTCCTTGAAAAGGCCGGTATTCAGTGCTATGATGGTCTGGAACGTGATCCAACATAGCAAAGAGTTCGGGTTCGAATCCCGAACAAGTGAGCCAATTTTAGGCTTATGGTGACTACACTTAGTTTAGTTTGTAGGTCAGCCCTCGATTAATATTCCGGCATACGAAACAAATACTAATAAGCAACAATTTAAAATGCGAGTGAATTTCTTGCAGAAGCGCGCAGATGTGTCCCAAGAGATGAGTTGATAGATTTGGACGGCTGTTAACAACGAGATCTTGAGAGCCAATGAGGGTGAAATGAGGCGAGAATGAGGCAGCGCGAGAATACAAGGGAGGGGGAAACGGGAGATCCCCGAGAAAAACCCCGCCGACCAGCGGCATCGTCCGGCACGATTTCCACTTGCGAAAATCCGGGAGTGACCCGGCCGGGGATCGAACCCGGTTCGCCTTGGTGGGAGGCGAGCAATCTAACCGCTCAGCGACCGCAGCCCCAAGAGTTTTCTCCTCGCACAAAATGAATGTTTCTAACTGAGGTAGCGGGCGAGGCACTCAGATCTCTTTCCGGGTTTTCTCCACCTTCAGTACATTTCAAAGTTTCTTCACGCACCCGGCGGGGAACAAATCCGCGGCAGCAGTGGAATAACAAAAAAAGGATAATGCCGGTTGCAAACAGAAAGGGAGAAATAAACGTCGGCACGTAACAACCCCTTCCCCCCCCCCCCTTCTTCACCGCCCTCAAGCAAGCGGGCCCGTCACGACAACTGGCTGAATGCGGGCGAGAGGAGAGGCAAAACAAGTCCACGGCACTCTCACCGACATCTTCTAGAGCTGTTGCAGAGAGAGTGAGAGAGAGAGAGAGACAGGAGAGCTACACGACTTTTGGATAAGGTTGCCGTGTCTCCTAACGGTACATTTAGCAGCGTCGCGGCGGGCCATTTGCAACTTCTCCCTCTGATCCTCTGACTGCGTAAACAGAGAGACGGAACTACTGGCGCCTAGCGACGGCGCACTGGCCGGAGGTAAGGCTACATGGCACGTGTAACTGCAGTATACTAGCAGTAGTAATAATAATAAGTACTATAATTGTTATTAGTTTATCTATTTATTGGACAAATTTATTGTGCTACCCAACAGTAGAGGCTATTAACATAAAACACATACAAACAAAAAAAATTACACTAGCATAAAAATACATTGCATTTACATATACATACTAAATGCAATAACACATTGCATATATTTTTTTTCTATAGAAACAAACATCTAACTACTATTTCAATTAACATACAATTTCCTCACAGTTCGTCCCAAAACTACTAAATGTGAAGCTTCACCTGTTAGAATGTTTAAATAACTATCCAAGTGTTATTTTCTTTCCCAAGAGAGAATCAAGCTCATCAAGCCAGTTATTATAATTTCCGGTTGTGCCCTGGAAAGGCACTAGGGATTGGACAGGCCCTGGCCAGACCTCACGCTTGGAATCTGAGGGCGAGGGTCACAGAACCTTGAGGTAGGTCAGCTGCTAATGTGCACGTGAATCAGGTTGGGTCTTTGGATCTGGTCAACGCTGGCATGAATTAGGACCAAGAGGGCGTGATCCCCCCCCCCCAACACCCTCCCCTCTCGATTGGGCGCTCCCGACGACGTAATGGTTAACGTCTGGGCACGCGCCGCGTAAATAATAAAAATGAACACGATACATTCATAGATTGTTCGCAGTAAAGGGCACACTTCCGAAATCAACCTTCGAGAAAATTCCCTCGCTCTACATGTGCACGTATTTTAACGAGAACGCTAACCCGGCACGTGCTTAATAAATTCGGTAACTACGTGGGGGGAATGGGCATGGTTCCCTACTTTAACGTCGACTTAAGAGTATCAGGCGAACACGCGTAAATACTGAAATGCCTTCTTTTGCTTTCAGTTTTTTTTTATACACACAAGCGTAATAATTAGCGTATTTGTAAACCATTTACTTGTATAATAATTTCGAAGGTTCACGGACCCACATAGAGAATAAAGAGATCGGACCCATGGCAATGTTAGTTGTTACATATGGTGGAAAAATACACAATGTGCATACAAGTGTATATTATACACAGTGCTTTAAGTGCTCAGTTTACCATGAACAGCCTGTACGTTGTTTACTGAAAGACCCTCATAGACGCGAGCACCTGTGCACGGGATAGTCACGGGAGACTCACTGGAGTGGCTGCGAAGCGGAAAGGAAAATGAACTACTACAACGGTAGGCATTCTTGTGAACGCAGGTGGAAAATTTCTCACAATACAGTTTATTCCCTATTAATTAACTGGCGTTACTTCACTAATAATTACTTTAATTTCATTTACAACGCCTTTTCATAAAACACAGATCCAAAGATCTTTCTTTACAAACAGAAACCAATTTTCTTAAGATTTATTACTCACGTTTTGACTCGTTTAGATATTCATAACAATCTGCAAGGAAAAATTAGTATTTGAAGCTGTGTTCACCAGCATCAAGGCGGAGAAGATATTGATAAACGCAAATTGTTAATGCTATTATTACATCACAGATGCGCAAACTGAGTTTTTTTTAAATTGTATTGTTATCGTAACTAACAGATTATCGGTTCACTTTCTCGCTGTTTCCTTTCCTGGAAAAACTAGGTAGGAAATTAACGAAAAAATAAAGTTAAGACTGCAAGTGGCATCTGTTACACGAAAATCTACAGCAGGTCCCTCCTAGCCTGCCACTATTAAACGCCTTAAGTTGGGTTCACCGATCGAACGAAACTTATTACTCTCCCTGCATAAAGACTGACTATTCATTAAGGTTTTGACATTGTCTCAGCAGTCCCAACTTTTTGGTAATTACTGCTTATAAACGGCCTTGATTTAAGCGGTTGTGCCAAATGAGGGAAGAGGGTCCACACTAAACCAAAATTTATAGTACAACGAAAGGCTTAGCCAGGACCGAGCTGAAAGTAATGCCGTACAGAGACTTCGGTCACGGCGGGGTCGCCATTGAAAGTCTTCTCCAGCACTTCCACACGCACTGAGCTGAGGCACGGTCGTCATGGATGACAGTAGGCTACTGCAACGCACAAATAACAGACCTGTCGTTCCTGCCAAATACGGAGTACGCTTGGCTATGTATGATAATTTCTAGTGCAGATTTTCCCCTACCAGAGCGTGTTACGAGCATAAAGAATCGGCGATCCTATTCTATAACTTTCTACTGTCTTTATATGAAGACATTTACCGCTTAACTATCTTTACGAAGCGGAATTGTATTCTGTAACTCAATGTGTATCCATGATAGTCATTTGCATGACTTATGCCTGTCTTTATATAAAGACCGATCAACAAGGTGTCCTAATGAATGAAAGTGGAACGAAAATGGCCAACGTACCGAGGTTTATTCAACAAATACGTCTTACAGAGAAGAAAACGCTTTAAAATGTCCTAAACTTGAGAAATATTATATTCTGTTATATCGAGAAAAAAAAAAAAGCCACTTTGCGCTAAAATATATCTCCCCCCCACCTTTTTTTTCACCCTCCTTGCTAGTTCTGACATCATGATCTATAAGTGTGCAAATACTAAAGGAATCTCTGTGCGCAAATTGAGAACATTTCCCACTTTAATTACTTCCGCCCACGGCTTCGACGTGTCATTGGCTGTTTCATTTACTTCCAGGCCACTGCTTTCCCCGCGCTGTATATTGCATGGCCGGTACGGAACACAAATACCCCGAGTTGACCAAAAGGGTTTCCGAACTGTGATTAGAAAAATATTAGGCTGCGTGGAAGTGAGGTAGGCGCGGGGAGGGAACGCGGTGGTGAAGAAGGGGTAGGCCGAAATGTAATAAATCTGCCGGCAAAGCTCGTGAACAATGTCGTTCAAAAACGAGTGCAAATTACCGCGCGGTTAAGAAAGAGCAACACGCAATTACACGGCCGCTGGTAAAAAAAAAAAAAAAAAAAAAGTCGCGTGTATGAGTCATTTGGTTCGCGACGAGGATGTGAGAGAGAGCTGCTAATTGGCTGGACAGCCTGCAATTTCGTGCTGCGAAAGGGAGAAGGACACGTAGTGCAAAAAATGGAGAGCACGGGGGAAATGAAACAAAAATATTCCGCTGCAAATTATGGTCTGTGAAGAGGGGCTCACGTGTGCCAGTTGGATACATTAAACCTGTCAACAGGAAGGAACGAGTACTTGTATGTTTTGTTTTTTTTTTTTCAGAGAGTCTCTGGGCTTAATTTTAAATGAAACCTTGTTTTCAAAAAGTAGCACACATTCATCAAGACAGTAATTAAGTGACGAATGAAGGGTAAAAAAAAAAAAAAAAAACATCCGGACGTGAAAGACTCGGGCACATAATATAGAATCGCATGTTTTTATTTCGGAATATAAGGGTTAATTATGAAAATCATGTTGAAAGGAACGCTATTTATTAAGCACGTAATGAGCGTTACAGTTCCAGCAGAAATGTGGTACATGATAGTCAAGACCACTTAAAAGTAATTAAAAGGTTCGAATTATTATTTATTATTCCAAGCGTTCATTAGCCGCGCATATAACCGATATATTAAATTTTTTTGGGCGAAACATTTCAACTTGAATGAAATTGATATAAAAGATGCAATCATCTTATAAAATATTACACAAAATTATTTCTATCGGACTAAAATTTGTATACATTCGATGTTACATAGTTTTGAAGCAAATTAACCTTTATTAATGGAGATATTTTTCATTATTTCTGCCACTACTATGTTCATGTACTTTTCACGTTGTAAATAATAGTTGTATGTGTATGTGTGTGTGTGTGTGTGTGAGAGAGAGAGAGAGAGAGAAAGAGAGCAGAGAGAAACTGAGAGAAAATAATGTCTCACGCTGTCTTTAGACATTTTGTTTCATAAATAAAACCAGCTAATTGCACAATTGTGCAGGGTTGTAAATACTTACAAATATGCAAATGTTTACTTGAACTTTATTAGTTTCATTTTAGTAAGTATCATAGTTTTTATCTGTACATCAGGAAAACAGTACAACTATAGTTAACCTGCTTCCATTGCTTGCTTAGTTTATAACGACGACTACTCCGAAAGAACCCTTCTCTGTCTGTGCTCACGCAAACTCAATCTCAATTTAATCGTATCCCACTATAAACCTTTAAAAACTACGATAAATTATTTGCAAAATATACCTAGCTTTCCCTTAATCAAAATATACCTAGCTTTCCCATAATCAAAATATACCTAGCTTTCCCTTAAACAAAATATATCGTTAAAGTTCAACCCAAACAGTTCTAACAAAAACTTAACGCAGAATAACATTTATTACCTTGTATTAAATTATTTAAAAAATGCACGTAACAACGACCCAATGTCAGTCATAACAGGGGATCGGCAATAATTATCGTCCGTATCTCAAGTACTCTCGATGGCATTTTTTCTTTTAAGGGGCAGTCCTTGATACTTCTATAAAGAATATGTTTCATTGTACATGGTTTTAAAATTATTATCAATACGAGAATTTGGTTTGTCGCGACGATACTTGCACTGATGAAACTGAAAATCAAAAGCATCAAACACACTACAACTTTCACACGGCCTTACGGAAACATTAGATCAATAGGACGGGGAGAAGGGGGTCGTGTTGGCGATCGAAAATGACCAGGGAAGAATCTAAAATCAACGTAATAAATGGCATGATTAAAACAAATTTCTGATATGGAGAAAACAGAAGGGCAATAGAATGGTATTTGCCTTGCCACCCGCCTCCAAAAGCACTTGCTGCGCCCCTGGCCTAAGTAACGCGTAATGTGGTGTGCCATGGTGAAGCAATGATAACATTTTAGTTCCTCATGCCTGCTGTTATTCTGTTTCTTGCTAGATGACTTCCGCCATGGCTAGCCAAGTTAGCTTCTCGACAGGGTAAAACCAGGATTCTCACATGTGACATACGTGGTGGACTTTCCTGTCGATCCACATACATCAGTATTCAATGTGTAAGACAAGTGCCGGCGAATCGTCAGTAACAAGTAAATATAGATTTTCGTCACTAAGCTGGTGGTTTAGGAACGCTTTGCAGTGATACATATTTTAATTAAATAAAAATGATAAAACTACGAATTCCAGTCTTCCTTCCTAATTTGAAAGGCTGTTCATCCATTAAAACTGTACCAATACTTGCGGAGGCGAAGAAAATAAATTTTCAAAACATGAAGTTACATTATTTTTGGTATTTCCATATAGACAATCTTGTATGTAATGATGCCACCTATGAATTTGTGTGAACATCTTCAGAGAACACACGATCTGAACCGCCCCCGCCAGTATCTTGTTTTACTGGCGCTGCACTATCTGTGCGACATCCAGTAACGTTCGGCGTTCTCAGTAGTCGTAGCCTCGCACGGGGAGTCAGATGAAAATCCGCGACAACCATTCTCAGTGGACACGGAATAATAGCTGACGTTACTGAAATAGCTGGCCAGTAAAATGGGTAGGTATCAAAACGCGGCCTCAGCTCATGGGTCAATAAACGTGGAACAGTCCTGCCAACAGCCTCCTCTAAGCTGCCCCGCTGAATCTTTCCTCTCGCTAGCCTCTTCCACAAACGAACAAAGCAAATAGAAATAATGAAATCCCGACTCGTTTGCCATTGTCTTATTGGCACCCCGGCATAGAGGGGCGAAGATGAAGCAGCCGGGGAGTTGAATCAAGGAGGGGGAGGTCCGATGTTCTTATTTCCGAACCGCCGGTTCTTCGACAAATGACCGGAATATTGAAGGGGGAAGCGACGGCGAAGATAAATCCGGATGTGTTGTTACGCTATCCTCGCTGCCATCTCTCGTCAACGTGGGAGAAAGTAATTTCGCTTTTGCGAGAAGATTAAGGCTGTTCATAGAAGAGCGTCAATAGTCTTCTGGCTGTGCCGGGATAAGTATTGCTTCTTGCCACGAAGAAAATGCAAAACTACGCAACTTCATAAACAGTACTGCGAAATTCTGCAATCGTTACAATACGTGCCTTTGGGAGCAATACATCTGTAGCCGGTTATCGAAGTAACTTACATGTCAGTCAATGACACCAAAAACATTCCACAGGAATTCAGATGTAAAACTAAGTGATGAACCGTCAGGCATCTAGCTAATGCCAGGCAGCCAGGCATATATTTTATCGTGTATGTCAGCTATGATTGTCCGGCACCGAGCCAGGTGGCGCAGTGGCAGGACTTGCATTCTTGAGGACCTGGGTTCGAACCCTGGTCCGGCCATCCTGATTTACGTGTTACGTGGTTTTCCCGAGATCACTCTACGCGGATTCTGGGATGATTCATTACTAAAGGCCATGGACGATTCCCTTCCTATTCCTGCTCTTGTGAACATCTTGCTCAGTGTCTAATTCACCTCGATATCGACGAGATGTTAAACTCTATCTACCTACCTACCTACCTGATTGTTTGGGATTTTAAATATCAGCGAATGTGTTGCGGGACAAAGTGGCTGAAAAGTTAAGACTTCTCATGCTCGACATTCTTGACTCACAATTTCAGCAGCCGTCTTATTAACAGCAATATACCGTAAGACACAGGCATGTTTGCCAATCCTCGTTACCCTCATTAAATTTCCGATGACAGTGTTAACAGCAATATAATTGAACTAGATGAAACGAAGGATAATATTTATCCCTGTAACGCGCCGAGTTCTACTAAGTGATCTTTCTAAATAGCGAGCAATTGCAACGGTATTTCTCAAAAGGCGGTAGCAAACTACGAAGATAATCAACCTGCAGTTGCGTAAGGTGCGATAAAATTACTAATGAAATTAAGTGTGCAACCACAAAAAACAAACGTGCTCGGTTAAGAGAGGTAGGAAACTTTGAATCAAACTACATGCAAATTGATCAATTAATGTTTTGAAGGGCTGTCGGTTAAACGGCTTAAACATTGACACATCCTCACTACGCTGAAATTGAAATCACTTAAAATTATTTTCTAAATGTTTAGCATAATTTATCGTTTTTCTTTGCGACTTCATAGAATAGCTTGGAAAGAGTATGACAACAGAAGAAAATAACATTTCAAAAACGAATAAAAAACTATAGGAATTTAAATGCATTTATATTTTTCGTACAAATCTCAAAATTTAACTAAATGAGTATGTTGGGCTGCAGTTCAATATTATTGTTCATGTTATTACGATGTCAATATGAATATAACTTGGAATGTTGCTAAGCGGTTCGTCTGTATTTTAATTTTAAGTTTTAAGATAAAATATTTCGTCAAAATAACCGGGAGTTAAATCCTTACCGCAGATGAACCATGTGTCGGTTTGCAACATGCAACTCCTGTTAAGTTCGCGATATAATAAACTCTTCGAAATTTGTGACAATAAGATTTTAAGTTAAAAATATTATATTTACGCTAAAAAAAACCCAAGACAAATGAAACATTTTTCATGTGATTAGTATTTTATTGAATCTTACATATATATATATATATATATATATATGTGTGTGTGTGTGTGTGTGTGTGTAACAACCTTAAGGCCAGCCATCTCCTAGTGACTTCAGGTGGTATAACCGAGTGTATTAATCGCACGTCACACCAGTGTCTGTACAACATAAATATAAAATGTTCGGACAACTCAAGCTACAGCATAATTACTATAGTGTCTAACTGTGGTAAATTTCCACTTTCCTGAAGTCATGCTAAAGTTCTTCTTTCGGGCTACACAACATCCGCCACATGTTCCAAACGTACATGAGCCTGAGACGAGACAAAAAAAAAAAAAAAAAAAAAAAAAAAAAAAAAAAAAAACAACTCCGAGCAGAACAATGCGCATGACACATATTAAAAAAATATTTATTTTACATGCCAATTAAATATGTTTCCAACAGTGCTACCTAAAAACCTAAATACGTTAAGAAATATTTACTTTGCAAATAAGTAGTATAGGAATGTGTGTTCAGGCACATGCATCATGCATCTGGATACAGGGTCCAGCCACCATCTCGGATGATGTCACCTCCTGCTCTGTCAATCTGGTCAGCAACCATTTTGTGACCTTGACCTTTCCTCAATCTTGTTTCTAGAATTTTCCACTTCCTGCTCTGCCATTCCACCTAGCTACTTCATGCTCTGTCATTCCATTTTTTTCATGCTTTGTCATTCCACATTGCCTCTCTCCCCACTTATTTTCTCTCTTGCAAATTCTTCATCTGCCATCTTAGATATCGTCTGCTTTGTTTCCCTCATCACCCGATAAAGTGCAACCTAAATACCTGTAAAGTTTTTATTGCTACTAGAATGTGCTATCATAGACCATCATCTTGTTTACACTTGTCTTTTGTTCAACTGCCGCTTGCTAGATCCGTGGGTGTCACTCTCGCTCGGTCGCCATGTTAGTTGTGGAGTTGACCGATAGGGGCAAAAGTATTTAATTTTCGCGAAGCTCTAAATATCATCTGGAGCAGGGCGGGATCGAACTGCCAGATCTTGCATTGCCAACACGGAGAATGCCTTAGACCACTCGGCCACCAAGCCAGGTAGGAACGTAAGGTCTTAAATGTGGTTTATGCAGTGCAACAATCCTCGCCATACACACACACAGTTATACAAAATCACAAAAATTGAAAAAATTAAATTAAAAAAATCGAAGAACATATCAATTTAACCTCACACTCACCACTCCGGCCTAATACAATCTTGGGTTGAGTTAGTCCTGGGCAGCGTTAGTATAGGGTACAGTTAGTCTCCTGTGAGCACATGTGTGGACTCTAGCTGATGTATAAGTGTATGAGATGTGCATAAACGAGCATGAATATTTTTGAGTATTTTGGCAATAACATACTTTAAAAAATAAAAAAATAAAAATATTTTTTACCCTATATCGTAACCACCCTGGTAAATCTAACTTCGTTAAAAACGTTATAATGAAAAAAATACATATTTTTATAATTTAGCGAATCAAAATGTTTATAAACGGCTTTTACATACTTAAATACATACATACATACCTGAAGCTAGACGTGGTAAATATTATGAATTTATACAGGAAAAGCTCTCCAATAAATGTGGCCATGAGCCATATATGCACTGATTGAATTATATATATATAAGAAAATTGTTAAATACACTAATGTATTTGCACATGGGAACGCAGCGTTTCCGTATGGGTGCCTATTGTGACATATTTAACAAAATCCTCTTAACGTTGCTTAAGTAGCTCTGTGGTTAGAACGCCCACCTCAAATTCGAAAGGTCGTGGGATCAAAACCTTTTCACTCTGAGAATTTTTAAAAATGTTATCAGATGTCATTGGAAAGTGTGAAATTTACATAATTTCAATTTTATAAACCGAATTTGCATTAAAATATATTTTACTGTATGTTCAAAGATTTCAGTACTTTTCAAACACGAGATAAGATTAATTTTAATAATATTATTTTTAAATTATTAAAAAATGTACCAATTCCTATATATCTGATCGTTTTACGATAGTTTTGACAAGGCCAGCCAACTGCCTGACCCACGGGTGGGGCGTGGGAAAAGGTGCCATGCAGTGGGACGGCGGAAGAAGGGAGTCAGTCGAAGCTTTTTGTTGTGGTTAGGTGATGTGGATGAAGGGGGGTGGGACTGGAGTGGTGAGCAAACGAAGGAGGTCTAATAATATGTTCCTCGATTTTTAGAATTTTTTTTTTTTTACTTCTCTCGATTTTATAATTTTCAGGAGGTGGGGTTCGGTAAGCTGGAGTAGTGAGTGCGAGGTTAACATTATACGTTCTTCTATGTCTATAATTTTTTTTTTTCGATTTTTGCGAATTTTTTTTTAACAAATCAAGAAAAGTATATTTATGTTGCCGAAAAAAATATGACGCTTGTAATATTGAGAAACCAACCAAAACTGCCATACATGTGGTAATATTTGAAAGGTGTGTTCCAAAAAGTGGGCAGACTATAAGCAGCGTGTACACACCATGCTACCAACACTTCGGTTTTCAGTTCGATCTCACATGCCTGCGGCTCGGAATCTTCACGGACCTCATGTGGGTAGTTTGGCGGCGGGAAATGAGTTGGCATCAGGTTTCCTCGGAGTACTTCGGTCCACTCACGTGCTTCCATTACTACTTCACTCTACCTCGCTCGCATTTAAGAAGGCGTGGGACATAGCTCCGAATCCGTCTGTTTTTTTAAATCCAATGTAGAAAAAAAAACTAAAGGAGGACAATCCTAGCTAACGGTTTGTACCAACTTTGTGTAAGTAGCTATTCGCAACAAAGATGCTGTGTTCCAGAACACAATGGTGTTTCCATTATTGAGATAATAATCTGTATTTTGCTCCCAGGCCACTCTGACGAGTCTGATAAGCCGTAAATTGAATGGCCCTGTGTCTCATCCATGCTGACCCTGCCCCAGATGGCAGTGTGGCCACACAGTGGTTACACAGAGCTCTCCTTATCCCCAGTCCACAAGGATCCGTAGCGGGAGCTCTCCCTTGGGGTCCGTGAGGCTGCATGACCTCAGAACGACCGGCCCAAGCTTTTAGCGTCAATCCGAACCACTCCGGGCCGAACGGCGCCGTAAAGACACTCCCCACACCCCCTCGCTACTCCTGAGGGGCATCGCCATTCCTTGGGAGACCTCGTAAGGGCGCAACATCACGCAGAACACGGTAACTATCCCACAATTCCCTGAGCACCGGGACGGGACCATCCCGCCTTACAGCCCCTGCTAATACGGCGACAGTTAACCCGCAACACAGTGCCGACAACTCGGTACGCTGCACACCTAGGCGCGAAACGAGTCGTCTCTAACACACAGGTACCAGAAGCACCAGAAATACTAACCAACGCGCAATACTGCAAAAACCAGCATTCACTATCATTAACTTATTCTTTTCCATAGCCTGTGGTTATTTTGTTTTTGCGAGGCTTACAAACATATAATCGAAAAAGCGTAAATAATATATGCATTACGAACAAGGCAAAATAATTTCTTAGCAAAAATTGTTCAACGTGTTACAATTCACAAGTGATATAAATTGCCTAAAAAAAAGAACTACAATCCATAGTTGCAATCAAATACAGTAGTTTCTAAAAATAATCAAAATAAAACCGTTTATAAATAATGAGCGAGATTAAAAGGCACTTTCATGTTAAATCACGCTTAGGAAAAGTTTTTTTATTAATAAAATTAAGGGGCAGATACATACAAAAATTAGCAAAAATTAACTTACATCACACAATAAAAAGGTAAAATATTACACAAACACTTGGAAATATAATGCGACAATTTTTGATGCATAAGTACATATCATTAAGATAATTACTTGGTATTGTTTGTGGGCTTTGAGAAAATTTTAAATAGCTATTTCGACGTGTGATTATACAAACTATGAATTATAGTTTAACGATATGAAAGAAATGGCGTAATATGTAATGTGGTTAGCGTTGAACTGTATTTAGCATATATGTAAAGTTATTAATTTTTTTCTATCCAGCAGCCTTACGAGATATGTCACCACAATATATAAATCACTGAATTGGTGTGCAATATTGTGGTTAAGCATGGAAAATCGCTCTCACAGCCCATCTCTTTAGGATTATGAAGTAAAGGCAAGGCTGTAGTATACGTTTAAATTTTTCAATTTTTTTTTTACGTTCCAAGAATATCTATTTTTAATTAAATAAATACACCTATAGCGATTTTTGGAAGCAAGAGTAAATAAAAATTTTACGCTTAAAAATTATATACGATTACATCATAGCTTTACAAATAAACTATATCTAGCACTACTAATATTTATAGGATGTTCACGGTAAAATGAGCACTTTGGAAAGCTCTGCTTAAGATCTACTTGTATGCATGTTGTATATTCTGCCGCCTTATGTCAAATTAACATTGCCATGTGCCTCATCACTTTATTCATGCGTCGGTCAAGTGAAGCCGTGAAAATATAAGGAAAGTAAATATTGTACAAATCTGCTCATTTTTACACTTCGATGCATTAAATATTACAGAAAGCATGAGACATAATTTAACGTATTACAAACTATTCCCCAAAACCTTTTGTTCGACGATAATACATGGAACTACTTACCCCTCCATCGTTACCAACTTAACTGGACACATGCCACTAATTGCGCCCGTTGAAGTATATGCAGGTATAGACTGTTCACGGTAAAGTGAGCACTTTTCAAGGCCCTCCCAACAGACATAAACCAATAATAAATATATCTTATTGCAGCCTGAGGCATTAAATTTTGAGGGTGGGGAAATGTATACACTCTGTTTAGTCGTCACACTGCAATGTTTATATTAAAAAGCACCAGGGAGATGGGAATTGGATGAAAGGAAAAATTTAGAAGGGCCTTAAAAAGTCCTTACTTTACCGTGACCAGCCTATAGGGGCAGTGACTTTTTTTCTAAGGTTGATTTCAAAAGTGCTCACGTGATCGTGAGCAGCTCTTTATCCGTGGTCGAATGTGAGATGCGCACAAGAGTGAGACTCAAACCACACGACCAACTCGTTAGTTAGCGGACACCGTGTGAAAGTCATACAAGAAGCCGGCCCTACGTCACCGCGTCACAGACCTGCTGACCAGAGTGAGGTCAGTAAACAGATCTGTACAGCGCGAGCTCAAGTATTACACAATCGACAATAAATACTCTCAAATGAAACATTGCCACTGAAGACTCAAACGAACAGTCTAATAAGTGTGAGAGGTAATAATTGAATCGGAAGTTTAAAAATACATGGAGCGGGGTATAGGAAAAAAAAGTTCAAGAGTCTAAACTTATTTTCTAAATTATTAGCCGGTTACGTTGTATGCAGTTGTGATATGTAACTATAGTCTGGAGAAAGCACGAAAACGGAAGAAAACGACTTTACAGTAATACGCGAAACGAACCATAAGAATTTAAAATTTATAACTTATTTTTACAAATTTCGAAATTTAAAGAAATTAATACGTCATGGCACTGCCCAAAATCATTATTAATGTTATCAGAATGCCGTGAAATAGCTTTATATGCTATTTGTTATGCGGTTCGCCCGCTTTTCAATAACTGTTAACTTTTGAAATAAAGCATGTGGTCTAATTATTTATAAGTTAAAACCTTAAGGCAGGTGAACGAAGTGTGGTATTTCAAACAAACTGCAACATGCCACTGCTGTTGCTTCAATGAACACTTCGCCTAAAATCAAACACTGCGTAAAAACAATTTTGTTTTGAAGATTGTAGTAATCAAGATATTTAATAAGTTTCTCATATTTACGCAAGAGAAACTTGATGAATGTAACTCTTTAAATGATTTGATATTTTAACCAAACTGCCACCGATATCGTGTCACGGAACGATAAAATATCAACTAAATCGAGAGAAATGTCGTTTGGATCTTGAACAGTCTTGAAGGGGCACCGCGATCTTCCACGACGCCGACAGTCAAACAGATGAGGGGTCAACAAAACCCAGGTGAGATGGTGAAATGCAGGTGGCGACACACCAACATCTGAACTCTCTGAGACTACGTCGCCAAGCACAAGTCCTCGCCAGTTCATACACATCCAACTGTACTCTGCATCCAGGATTTTTTTTTTTCGTTCGATGATCGTTTCCTGCCTTACATTTGCATGTTTCTGATGCTCATCTCGAACTCGCTTAACGTTCCTTGGGCCCGAGGTCGTGTAGTGGCTAGACCACTCGCCTCCCATCAAGACGAACTGGGTTCGATTCCCAGCGGGGTCACTCCCGGATTTTCGCATGCGCCGCTGGTTGGCGGGTTTTCTCGGAGGTGTCCCGTTTACCCCGCACTTGCATTCCAGCAGAGGAAACGAGAGATGCCCTCATCGGTTCTCAAGACGTCGTTGATACGAGCAGTCCAAATCTCTCTACTGCACAAACGTTCTTTCCAGTGGAAGAGATAAAATTATTAAAATTTAAGATAACTTTTTTAGCGCACGTTGAGCCCGCTGCAATAAAAAAAAAAAAAGGAAAATTCTACATACATACCAAAATATTCATACATAAATCTAATTAGCTGTCTTGCGGCGGCGCTTTTCAAAAAAAGAACACAGACATTAGTACAGATAAAAGAAAAATAATGATCAAAATCGGTCAAAAGTAACGAAAAATGTATCTAACTAACGTTTAATTTAGCTCGTATCCCTCACCCCCTCCCCCAGTACCAAAATTAACATATGAAGGTCACTGCATCATGCATTACACCATACTGTTAAGTACATCAGTTTCCTTCGAGTGAGTAGCGAATTACCAAGACATATCTTATGAATCTGCTATACAATCTTACTTCAAGAAATATGTTGTTGAAAAACATTCCAGGAGTAAAAAAAAATCACTTCAATGCTAAGTAATTCAACCAATCGTAAAACTGTGAGAAAAAAAAAAAAAAAAAAAAACAAATACCTTTGAACATTCAACGATAGTAGCCTGTTTCACCATAAGGTTGCACGTACGTACCTGAAACAGAAAAAAAAAAACAATAATAGAGAAGAAAATATTTTTTGCCTGCCATTAGCACAAGAACTTTCAAGGACAAAAACAACACTTTTGAATAATCGGTTTAACACTTTGATATAAAATTGACCGAAAGGGTTAGTTATATTGATTGAAAGGGTTGATCCTTAATCCGATTTTAATCCGATCAAAAAATAATAATCCGGTGGGATTAAGTCTTAATCTGATCATAATCCGATGAAATGTGATCAAATAAGTTTAATGAAAAAGTTTGATCAGATTTCTTTGAGGGATTATTTTTAATATATTTCTTGTGTGTGTATAGTTCTTTCTTTATTTTTGTGGTGGGGAGCAGCTCTGGTAGATGTTGTCAGGATGACGACTGGCATTCGATGAGGTTTGGCGTGTTGGCGATAGGGGATATATATATATAGTTTTGGGCAAGAGTGGCCTAAGTGTTATTTTTTTGGGTTGGTAGTGATATTGCTAGTAGATGGTGGTTGGAGATAGGCGATTTTTTGGCAATAGTAATTAAACAGAAAGAGAAAATGTTATGTATAGTTAACACACTAGAGAAATTTCGGAGTGTTTAAACGAAATATATTACTAAGTATGAATAAATAACACGAGAGAGAACTTAAACTATGTGAATAACCTGGTGTCCTAAAGAAAATTAACGTTCTACAACGAAGCAAAAATATCCCTAGTAATTAAACGGCTAACGAACACAATAACAAGGTATTTTGAAAGAAAAAAAATTACACTACATAATGCCTGATTTTAAAACACGCCCACCCGCTTGTGAGACTGTTGAGGAACTTTTGAAACGGAATCCATGTTAAACGACAATTATTATAAAAAAAGAAAATAATTTATTAACACGCGTAAAAAGAAAATGTTTAATATACGTCCATTCGCTCGGGAGGTCGCTGCAGCACTGACTTGGATATACCACTTACCTCAACTTATAAGTTGTGCTGAGAACTAACATAACCTGCGTCGGCCTACTTTTGACTATAGATTGAGGTGAAAAACTCGTAAATGAACTAAAATACTAAAATACAAAACGAATGTTTCGAAATAAATTAAATGGCTAACGAACACAAGTACATGACAATCACTAAACGAATTAAAAAAACACGTAATGAAATCGCACCAGGAGCTCCCCCAAAAACACATCCATCTACTTTGGAGGCTGGTGAATGAATGAGTAGAGCTTACCTCGAGAGCCTGACTATATACTTGGAGTGCGGCCGCTAGGAAACTGAGTTGAAATTATGGCAAAAACTCTGATTACACTATGTCCTACACCAGGCAAAGAAATGATAATATAAAAAAAACCTACCCCCATTTTTGACTAAAGTTTCACAATTGTAATAATAATAATATTAATAACTATAATAATTCATGTTTGTGAAAGAGTTGATTTTTTTTTAAACCTTCAATTATGTTTCCTAAGTTTGCGTAAAGTATGATTATGTTTTTACCAGCAGACATCTTCGTGTTGAATCTTAAGCTGCAGTAGTGGTTATAATCTGGTTGCTGTGAGAAATTATATTTATTTGAAAATGTTCGTTGGACTCTGCCACTGCTTGCTGTAGTGTTGAAGAGCAGTGGGGAACATTGTGTGAGTTGCCAAGAGGTCTTTCTACCTGGCACTGAAAAGGTTTTTGTGTCACTTAACTCATGGTTTTCCTTCAATTCCCCAGGGTTCTTCAACTTGACCAGTGGGCTGACAGAGGTTTTCGGAAGGTACTAGGAGTTTCCCCTCTCCTTTCATTTCCTATTCATTCTGATGTTCGATTTTGTCCAACTTTTTTTTTTTGTCATTTCTCCTCACCTTTTAAAGTATGTGATTTTATCGAATTTTTATTTAAATTATAGTTTTTAATGTATAGTATTTTTCTCCCTCATCAAGAAGAAAGCAAGTTTTTTTTTTTTTTTTTCGTGAAAAACTTCCAGTTACTTGATTTAAAATAGAAGCTAATAATTTGCTATCACCCACTCGTCTCAAGTTTACCAAAAATTTAAACATTTAATATTCAGTCATATACACGTTCTTCGTCTTCAGACACACCCCATCTCCAATCAATCACAACAGATATATGGACATGAGGAATTTTCAAACTAATAAATAACTAGTCACAATATTCCATTTTAACATTCTTTTTTCTTTTAAAAAAATCATACTTAAAACTAAATATTTACAATGACTCACACAAAATTTAGTTTACAGAAGCATTTTTTCAATCACACTATGTTTTAGAAATTAAAATAAATATATACAAAAACCATTTTTTCGCATACTTTAAAAACAAACATAACAAGAGAATTCAATTTACAACATTACTCTTACGAATTAAGTTACCAAACATGTTTAACAACAATAAGACATTTTAACATAAACAAGACATTTTATCAATGATATTTTAAAATTTAAATTACCAAACTATTCATCAAAGTTATGTACATCTTAACACTATTTCTGTTTACTATTAATACTGCTACTATTACTACTACTACAATCCTAAATCTTCTTACACAGATTACATTATTAATTATATACATTAAATGATTAACAAAATATTTACAAATTTAATACAGCAATCTGAAGATCGTCAATTTTACCTTAAACTATGTGTATATACATTATATTTACAGACTCTTGAAGAGGTCATAAAGGTGCTAAATTAGGAGCGTTCTTTCTTTGTGTCATATCCGGTTGTATAATTTCCAAACACTCACACACGCTGAATGAATGGGTGCAACACACACTCTCACGCACCCAATTTCCAGATAATTGCTGTCACACTGCGACTTTCTTATTCTTATTTTGTAAAATGTATTGAAGACAGCTGTAGTCTTGTTACAGTTAGGCAAACATGTAGCAGCATCACTGATGATGTTGTAAGAGATATTGCAAACCATTGTAGACATTTGTAGATAGATGTGAAGTTGGTTGTAGAACAGGAGATGCGTGTGGTGGGGGCAGATGGACGTCATCGGCGGTGTGGTGTTGGAAGTTGTGTCGTGGGCGGGCTGTATTTATTGTGGTGTTATAACTATTATAGCGAGGGAAAAAAATTTAATTAGGTATTCTGTAGTGCCCCCGAGGTAAGGTTGATATACATCTGCCTCAATGTACCTCTTATCATCCATACCTGACAACATTACCTTTGTACGCGTTCGGTGTAGACTTCATGAGCATGCAAACTGTATTTATATTGGGTCCCCAAAACCCTTGTGCAATTTTCGAGGCAATTAGATAATCCTCGTACCTGAGTGATCGTAACACGTTAGGTTTTACACCCTTCGCCTTACGTATACATTGTTCATTCGCAACAACGTATGCATAAAGCTTAGGACATAAACCCACAAAGTGTGTGATGATACGACCAGCACATTCATCTGTAATCGCCCCGGTACGGCCTTTGTTCTCGTGAGGGAATCCTTGCTGGATATCGAGCACATAGTTGGATGTGTCAAACCGCGCCCTTAAATATGAGGTAATTACTTTATATATGTCCTCACAAGCAACAGAATATTCCAAGGAATCGGTGTCACAATAGACGAGGTGCAAGGCTGGCGAAAGAAATTTTGTATGCATGTACTGATAATGGAATTCGTAGAGGGTTAATTTTGATAGATCAAGAATGGCAACACCAGTGTACAAAGGTTTGTTGAACTCAACAGAACTATTTGACATCGGGTAAAAAAAATTTGATCGGATTAATATCGGATTGAGGATTAACCCTTTCAATCAATCTTACTAACCCGTTCAATCAATTTGGTATCAAAGGGTTAATCCGATTAATCAAAAGTGGTGCAAAACTATTCAACATATTCAAAAGACGTGAAAAAACAAATCAATAGGACAATATTAAATCACTAAATATAAGTAACTGCACAGAGATAAATATTTAGAAATTAATACAAAGTAAAATTTGTGTGTCCACCTTTGTACACAAAGCTAGAAATCACATGCTTTCTAAACTGGTTTGACTAAGCTTCACTTGAGTTTATGCAAATTTTATGATCTATGAACATAAACAACCTCGTGTCCAGGGTGTATCAAGCCGCATGACGTGGGGTCAATCAGGATTCGAACACCCCCCAAAATATAACAATAATGTGAATTTCAGTTTGTAGTAATTTTCCATTCTCAGTGATACATAGCTTTCTATATCGTAAGCAAAAGCTATAATCGGTAAGCATTATTTATTTTTTATGAAGAATTAATACATTGCTGAATTTTTAAAATGTTAATGTGACAGTTCCAATTACGAGTAAAAATAATGAACAAATCCACTCCTACAAACTGCGGGCTATGCTGTAACCATAAAATAATTTTAAAAAACTTTAATAACAGACGTGAAATACCGGTAACTGGCAAAAAAAACTGTTTCATAATAAAACAGACACTGCAAGCACGGAGGCTTTCTGAAATAAACGCCGTTTTACGGCAAGAAAACCCAGATGGACACATAGGCACATTAATAGGAACCGTTTCGACGTTTTTCTTGGCAGTAAGCTGGAGGAATGACGTCTCTCCCCTGAGAGAAGAAACCCTCCCCTGCGGGGGGCTGGGAGCCAGTCTGCAGGGAGCCAACCCCCGCCAGCACGGGCGACCCGACCCGGGGTAGGTTGGCGACACTGCACGCCGGAGAAGGCGGATTATGTTGGCAACATCAAAGCGCTTGGTGTTGCTTTGTGCGCCGCACAAGAGCGGGCGAACTGTGCGAAAGAATAACAACAGGAGCGGGGTGACGTAAGACAAGAAGGCGGGTAGCGATTAAAAAAAAAAAAAAAAAAAAAGGGGGGGGGGGGGAACAAACGTTACCCGGTAGTGACAAAAGGACACGAGGCAACCTCCCTACTACGCCCACATCACGGCTTCCTACGAAAGTTTGAAAGTGTATTTGTGACTGTTAAATCGATGCTGGCACAGTCTCACTTTCTACCGCCGCTCCCTGGCTCTTTATAAGCATTATCTTGATAAAGGCTGTTCACGATAAAGTGAGCACTTTTTAAATCAACCTTCGAAAAAAATCACTGCTCCTATCTGCATATGTTTTAACGGACGCACTGAGTGACATGCGCCCAGTAAAGTTGGTAACGATGGAAGTAAAGTATTCCATATCTCAACGTCGAATAAAAAGTGATAGGTAGCTACTTGTGATTGCATAAATTATTTCCTTCACTTCTTTTTTTTCTTCATGTATCGTAGCGTAAAAATGAGCAGATTTGTAAAATATTTTCTTTCGTGATTATTTCACAGTTTTGCTTGACCGGCGCATGAATAAAGTTATGAGGTCGACGGCAGTGTTAATTTTACATCAGGCGGGAAAATACACAACATGCATACAAGCAGACCTTAAGGAGGGCTTTCAAAAGTGCTCATTTTACCGTGAACAGTATATAGCCGTTCCACGCGTTCCATGGAAATGAAAAAACCGGTATTTTATAACACAGTAAACTATAGACTCTTAAAACCAGTTTTTTGAAGCCAACTCAATTTTTGCGGTTAGAAGTCACAAACCCTCATCTCAGGTAGACATGGAAAATATGTGCAACATGAAATTCATGTTTCAAGACTATCTTTTTCTAAACAACCTTACAACTAGTACAATGTGTCATTAAATGTGACTCTAATTTCAAGCTTGTAACATTTCTCTTGAATTAGAATGACTTAAGTTCGGTTCTACAATTCTTATTGATTCATTTTTCTCAAAACATAATTAAATACATATATCTCGACTTCAAACACCTCGATGCAATTATATTACTTATCTCCATTATATTCCATCATCGATGCTGAAATTTCAAAACATCTTGCAGCAATGATAACAATTATGAATACATATAATGCCAATCATTATTTTATTTTACTCCTTTTAACACACACATGGCCATTCTTGATGGTGGCGGCTTTATGTCTATTCAAGGTAAAAACTTTTTTTTTGCGTTACACTTCTTGAAACCTGCGTTCTGATTGGCTCTCGCCTGACCACACCACATTCCTCATACAATCAGCAATGGCGAGACAAGAGCTAATCAGGGCACTTTTCTTTAATTTGACGTGATTTACACATTTCAATAATTACTACCCTCTAAGGACCAAATGAACAATAACATCTAAATCTTCATCTGCAAACTAAACAATACAACACTTGATCAATAACATCTAAATCTTCATCTGCAAACTAAACAATACAACACTTGATCAATAACACCTAAATCTTCATCTGCAAACTAAACAATACAACACTTGATCAATAACCTCTAAATCTTAATCTGATAATAATATTACTGTATCGCCACTACTACCAAATAAGCCTAAACCAATAAGATAATAATATCTGGAAAACCGCAACGTTACAAGCTCTTCCTACTTTCCTCCTCGGTCATTCTCCACGTAAGTGCATACCTATGTAGGCGTACGTATGTACATACTTATGTATGAACCTATGTACACATGTATGTACCACTGTAAACATTTGTGTGTAATTTTAAACAAATGTATGTGGAAAGAATCTCCACCGAAGTCAGTGTATTTTTTCACCTATGTCAAATATTTATTTACTCTGCGTCGAAATAAATTTATCTTATAAATTAATAAAACAACGTGTACACTGCACTACTAAATTACATGAAATGTTGCAAAATTACAATTATTATGTAGCAAAAAAAAAAAAAACTGTAACATTACTGTATCTTTCTTCACGGGAAGTAAATTTACACAGACATCACAATTGTAATTCTACAGCAGTTTATATGTATATTTTCATTTACACAAAAGTAAGATCACAGATTCACTGTAATTATGTACACAATTTCTGTACATTTTTCACTGTTTTACCCAGTCAATTTCCCGTTAGTATTAGCTCTTTTACAACTGCGTCATGCTGTCTCACATACCAAGTATGCGTAGTTTTACAATTTTCACGTTGTTTCAGTGTGATTTTAGTACAGGGAGTGGGTGTATTTTATACATGTTTGAAAATGTACAAATTAACACCAACATTATTTTTGTATATTTATAATTAATGTATTTTTACCAAAAACTTGTATTCTCTGGGTTCTTAAGAACATCTGAGTAAAATTACTCGTACTGTAGTTGTTTCCACAAATTCCACCTCAAAATGTAAAGTTGCCAAAAATTCGTATGTATAATTTACATTAATTTTTTACAGTGTGAGTACGTAGGTGTGTAATACGTGCATATAAATACTCTTGTTATCTCGTGTAAGAAATATAGACGTCCTTGAGGTACTAGCGCATTGCACGTTTGTCTTGTTTTAGTACATGGGGAGTAAAATTTTTCTATATAGGAAGAAATAATCTTACTATATCGAGAAAAAAAAACAGATATATATAAAAGTTATGTTAAGTACTACTTCCCCTCTCTGGTACCTATATTCAGCACAATATTAATCACGTGATCCCCAATATGTAAACTACCAGTGAACATGGAAAGAGATTATCCAAAAAGAATCTTTACTAATTTTCTTGGTTACAGGAGTCTGCCAGAAATGTATTATGCATGCCATTATATGTGCCCTCAAAGAGTCCTGCTAAATTTCACGCAGCTAAAAAAGTTTTTGATTGATGACCCGAGAATGAGAAATCCGACCACGTAATATACTTTTCTTTTTTTAATCGGGCAAAAAGCTCTTTGGTTTTCTGAAGAACTCCGTCTTGACGTTCACTTTAGCGTATAAAATGTAAGTAGAATGAAGAGATGTACAAGAAAAGCACACCATTGTTTTGTATGTGATTCTACATGCAGCTTCAGTTCGGATATCAAGTATTTTTGGAAGACTTCCACTACAATTTGATGAGTTTCACAAATCAAAGCACGATGCCTAATATCACAACAGCCATACATGTATGAATTTAATAGCATCTCTGGCACTGGAATCCAGATATATTTTGGGCTGAACAATACACGAAATTCGTATTTATCACACTTTATGCGGTAAAAAAAATTGGAAAAGTGCCGGTTATTCGGGAACGATTGAGCGTACACAATTTTCACATGGACTTACTGCGTTCTTCTGAGATCCACTATCAACGCCCAAGTTACTTCCCACATAACTACTCCAGACACTCGCGAATATATCAAGTCTGGTTGTGTTACGATTACAAGTGAACTGAGTACATTTTATGGATCTGAGGTAGTCTGGATGGTTGTATTAACAGCAT
Organism: Dryococelus australis; assembly: GCA_029891345.1. Classification (NCBI taxonomy): domain Eukaryota; kingdom Metazoa; phylum Arthropoda; class Insecta; order Phasmatodea; family Phasmatidae; genus Dryococelus; species Dryococelus australis. Next base: position 193,031,524 of record CM056997.1, read on the forward strand.
ACGGGAATAAATAACGTTTTAGGGACTTGGCATAGTCTGAACGGTTGTATAGGATAAATAGCATCACATACTAAGTAACACGTAGCCAGTTTAATGGGGATTTAATTAATTTGAAATTTAATTTCCAGTCTTCTTGAAACAAGAACCGTGCTCACACCAAACCACATAGTAACAGAGTGAAAGATTGATAGAGTAAAGGACAACGACAACTGAAACTCTCTAGCTACCACATTTCAAAGCATATGTCGCATCAAAATATTATTTTAGTAGTTCGGTGGGTGATCATTATGCCATCGCCTTCGCCGCCGTATGCGCCTCTCTACCTCGGCTAGAATAATGCACACATTTTTTATTTTAACAACATACTGGACAATCCACACAAAGAGAAGGGAAGGAAGCTGCAATGTAGGATAAAAGTCAGAAACACACGTTGAAATGACAAAGTGAGCTTATTTCTGAACTACTACGTGTCGACACAATATGTAACGCACCACCAGTCTAAGCACACGTTACATCTATACAGGCATGTGTGCAAAGTTACATACCTTTGTTTCGGCGTCTTGTATTACCTAAACATTGTGCTGGTAGGAAAATTTACTTCTTATTAGCAAATGCTTGTCTCAAGATTACTGTTTATGCATAAATAACACACCAGAAATTCTGCAGCTGCCTCTGCAGCACGTGGCATAAGCTATGCCTCTGAATGACTCGACAGGTTTCGAAATAGGAGCACGCTAAATTTCCCACGATCGGCGATATAGTCCGCAAACTGTGCGTTGTTGGGGAAGCTATATATTCATTAATCAAGAATGATTTTTTTTTTGCAATTGCGGCTTTTTTTTCCCAACATCCCGTAAAACTGTTTCGATCGAGAGAGAGAGAGAGAGAGAGAGAGAGAGAGAGAGAAACACACACACAAAAACAAACACACTTGAAAATGAAATATATAGGCCTACAACGCCCCACCACTTTGTCCTTTTCCCACCCCCTCCTCCGCCCACCATTTCTAATACCCCTTTCAGTCACGCACAAATATAATGTTTCAAACGTTGAAACGAACGAAATTGTTGTCCGGAACTGCACTAGTATCGACATAACATTCTGCCATTGAACGGTACCAATAACAATGTGTTGTTCGTGCTTCATGTTAACTTATGGCTGAAGCAGTTCATGAGACTATGAAATATAATCTCAGCAAGGAACGACATCTCTCTCGCATGAGTGACTTCTCTCACTGGAGGCTGTTTCCATCTGTGTACAGTGCAGATCATTAAATACTTTTCTTGGGCAACGTCCCAGATACATATATCTCAGTGACTGAAAAGATGAACAGCGGGGAGGAAGCAGGGAAGTGAGATAGTTTTTGATGAAGTTTGGTTTTTGACGTAATGTCATTTTCATAGAGTTTCAGATTATCGCTTAGCATATTCATGTTCCTCATACATCTCGAAAATAGTGTATTTATTTGCTGTTTTTGTGTATGTCTCTGGAACAGTTGGTAGTACGACGTTTTCCTCTACATTTTCTTCGGTAGTTCCCAGAGCGACCTCGTGCTCTACTTTTTACAAGCTTTTATTTAACTTGCATTTTTGTATGTACGATGTCTGTCCGACCTCTATGCACTGATCTGGCTTGCAGTCTGCCTGCAGCGCATTACTGTTCGCTAGGTTGCAGCCCGAAGTGTGGAAGGGGCCACCAGTGTTTAATTACACGTTTTTAGTCTTTTCAGTCTCACATACTTTTTTTTTCTGCATCACTGTTCGTCAGGTTGCTGCCCAAATTTTGAAAGGGGCCATCAGTGTTTAACTGCACATTTTTGGTCTTTTTAGTCTCACGAACGTATAAATAGTCTACATATATAATAATAACAAAAACCATCCCTGAGACTAAAAACTGAAAAATATATTAACTATAAAAACATTTTAAAACCAACATTTTATTTTTTCAATGCACTAAAAATAGACAAATAATTATAGTAGTTACAGAATTTGTAGAACTTGTACGACGTGGTAAAAAAAGCCGTTATCAACTTTACTACAAATTATTATATTAATATCAATTTACATTTAGTATATAAAAGCTTTGCGCAAATAGTTAAGAGCCTTGCGCAAATGAGGCATACATTTTATATTGCGAATATTTAACAGCCTTACACATGGTATGAGCTTACTACAATTGCACAAATGAGGTATATATCCTATATTGCGCCAAGCTTTTATATACTAAATATAAATTGATACAAACATATTAATTTGCAGTAAAGATTATTAGAGCTTTTCGACCATATCTTATAAGTTATACAAATTCTGTAACTAGTATAATTATTTTTATCTTTTTAGTGCATTTGTAAATAAAATGTTGGTTTTAAAAGGATTTTATATAGTTAATTTATTTCATTTCCTGACAAATTATATAGACATCGTTGATGGTCGATCAATTTCTATTCAATACATCGAAGAGGTTTGTCGCACGGCGTTTATATTGTTGGTAATGGCTCAGATCAATTTTTGTCACTACCTCTAAAACGGCTGGCCCATTAGCATTTTCTTCGAAGCTGTAGCACGGTGGGTCTACAGCACTTTTACGAATTGTATGTTTAAATTTGAAATGCATACATGTATGTATACACGAATACGTACAGATTTATGTTATTCGCCCAAAGTTTCTCCGAATCACTTCGTTTTCTGTCAGTATCTCGAAGACGGTTCGTTCTACGGCGTTTTGTCTTATACGGTTGTTTGCATTCGAGAAAAATACGCCCTCATTTCCGTCACCTGGATCAACGCTTTAAACGACAACCATAACTGATCGGTATTAGAATAAGCGTTACTCTCTCTTTCTCTCTCTCTCATACACACACATATATATATATATACATATATATATATATTGGGGCAAAATACTACATATATATGTAGTATTTTGCCCCAATAAAACTCTTTTACACCTCCCGTCCACGTACGCACCATAAAAAAATCGATTACGAGAGCTGAAGCACATGATCGCCGCGAAGGGGGAAGAGGGAATTGGCAGGGAAACTACAACACAGGGCGGGGAAATGGCGACAGTTGGATCGGGCGATTCTATTACGAGTATTTCCGGTTCCCGCGTTCTTATGTTCGTACAGCGGGCCACGGGACGTCCGCGGGGTTTCAATTCAGACTGCGTGGCCAACTTACGTGAAGGAGCGAGGGTTCGCGGGCGAAAAGCAACAGGAGCCTGCCCCAGTGCCGACAACCTTGCTGCGTCTCGCACACCTTTAAATCGAATCATCCTTTTACGAGGGTTCTTACAGGCTGTTCATGTTAAAGTGAGCACTTTTGAAATCAACCTTAGAAAAAAGTCACCACCCCTTGCTTGCATATATCAAAATGAGCGCACTGAGTGAGATACGCCCAGTAAAGTTGGTAACGATGGATGGAAAATAGTTCCATACATTGACGTCGAATGAAAAGTGTTAGGTTACCATTTGTCATTACTTATTATTTCTTTCGCTTTGTTTTTTTTTATGTATCGAAGCGTAGAAAAGAGCAGATTTGTGAAACATTTACTTTCGTAATAATTTCACAGTTTCACTTGACCGATACACGAATAAAGTGATGAGGCCCATGACAATGTTAATCCTACATAAGGCGGAAGAATACACAACGTGCATACAAGTAGATCCTAAGCAAGGCTTTCAAAAGTGTTCATTTTAACGTGAACAGCCTTTACAAACATTCCAGATGCAATTCAAGCATTTTTTTAAAGAAATTTCCAAGGCTAAAAAATTCACATCAAGAGGCATGTTATATGAGTAACAATTCATATCAAGAGGCATGTTATATGAGTAACAATTCATATCAAGAGGCACATTATATGAGTAACAATTCATATCAAGAGGCATGTTATATGAGTAACAATTCAGTCGCGAAAACAGCTCCAAATTTTCTTTTCGAAGCAATGCCATCACAGACTTGACTTGCATAAGAAATTACAGCAACACTAATTCTTAAGAAAAGAAAACACTTCCGAATAAACGCAGAGAAACTTGGATGGAATTCGAAACTTAGAAGTATTTTACCATCCCTTATTAAGTGCTTAATGCACACAGCCATACAGCATAAGCAAAATATTTGTGTATGAATTAAGAGGGCATCGACCATTTCACAGCACTGAAACTGCTACTCAAAGCAAATTTGCCATTTTGGGGTTGCCAGACATCTTACACGTCTGAAACGCCACAAGATAGCCTAATCTCCGATCACTGAATTTGAATAATGCTCCGTATCCTTCCATGGCTGCTGGGAATGCACTTTCATTACGCAGCTAACCTAAAAACCTAATGAAACGACACAGGCCAGTTTCCACAGCAAACACGTGATGTCTTTTTCATTCCTGGTTGCAAAAATATCCATGTTGCGTAATAGTACTGATATAACCTGCAAATTCAACGACGACTCCTGGCAAAATATAATTTTTTATGGACTTTTCAAGGACCACAAGAACCCAGTTTCACAATAACTTACGGACCTTGGAAAGCCAGCGAAATTATTTCAAATTATAAAATTATTTTTATTCTCCGCATGTGTCACCTATAATATCATTTCAACGGTACAGGCCGAAAGCAAAACATCCCCACAATCAGGATTTGAACTCAAAGCGGTATTCATTGTAAGCCATCACGGTACCTTTTCCACTACGGAGGAAAAAACATCACATAATTTCACGTAAAATACTTGGATAAAGGAAGGTATGGTTAATACTTTACGCTTCTATGTTCACATGATGCCTAAATTAAAGTGTTCATTACAATCACAAGCGTTTTATTTTTCAGGGAAACCGGCGTTATTTTTTTCGCTTGCCCGACACTAGTCCTGAATAAACATCTCTGTTGTATGAAATTTACCTAAAAAGTATTAGGTGTTCAATTACGATTCACTCAGTTCATATTTCAAGTCTTAATACTGTCCTACTAATTCATCTGTTCCAGTTTCAAATGAAACAGTGGATATTTAAACATAAGTGATATTCTTTATTGGATTTCTTCTGAACACCGGGATGAGAGTAGTCAGTCGGATGGTAATAGGGTAGAAGTTGAGTTTAAAAACGCCTGAAGGTACACAGCCCGCTCCGCAGGTGTACTAGCCTGCAGTAAGTGCAGTACAGTGGGATAGAAGACAAAATATAAAGTAAGCGCGTACAGAAAGAAGATCATCTGTTTCTTGAGGCACTCGTTCCATTCCATGACGTTCTCAGTATTCTTTTCTCTCTAATAAGCGCATCTCCACTTCCTCATACGGTAGCTTAAAAAACCGGTTCATTGCAGTCAAAAAAGGGAAAATAAGTTTTACCAATACATGCTTCTGTGTTTGTAATTCGGACATTCACCTCCGAAACTCTGCCCAAATTAAATTGAAGAAGGAAGAAGGTAAGGAGAAAAACACTAACACAAAACTACTTTTAGAAGCATGTGTCACCTCAAGTACAATAAACGACTGAATAAACATTCCGGAAATAATACGCACATTTTAATTTTAAGTATACCATGTTAAGTATTTTATCCCTTCTAATATTAATGACATACGAGTTTCGTTGTTTATGGTAGGCGAATATGTATCGTTCACCCGATTGATGTACGCAAAAAAAAAAAAACGCGAACACTTTTTACTGCACAGAAACACAACACAATAAAGCCATTATTAAACATTTAACCACAGTTCCTTCGAGTTATGCGTCACAACATTATTAATAACCAGCTGTAGTTAACTTCGACTCGTACGCAGGCGGAAAGTCAATCTGAATACGAATAAAAGCTGTTTCAAACCGTGACAATTCACTAAGAAACTGAACTGTTATGTAAGGCCCATTTAGTGTAAGTGTATTAAAACTCGCATTTACTGAAAAGCGAGCGCGAGCGAGCGTGTACTCGCTCCAGAGTAGACAGATTATGCCATCTATTGGCAGGACTTAAACTTGTAGCACGACCGTTCAGCTTTGCGAATGCGAGGACATGAGAAATTTTTCCGAGTCTTTAGAAACCTAATATGTTACTATATGGTTACTATATATGTTACTATATACATCAAGGCACTGATTTAATTTGTTACTAATTTGTACGTTCTTTCAGAAAGACGTTAATACGTTTAATTACTTACAGTTATTCGCTGCCAACTTTACAAATGTCAGGGTTGAATTATACACAGTTTCGAATAGTGATTTTTCCACAGGTTGATTTCAAAAGTGCTCTCTTTATCGTGAACAGCCTTTACCTATTTGGCAATTAGTTAGTCATATTATTATTATTATTAATAAAAAGTCTTTAACTCGGCCATTTTACATATAAATAAAACTTGCACTTATATGTAAAAAAAATAATAATAATTAAAAAAAAGTAACAAAACATGTGAACTGTAAAATTAGAAGGTAGCTTATATAAAGTATACAAAAGGAATATACATAAAATTAAAAATAATAAGCTGAAGAGTAAACTTGCACAATTTCTATTTTGATGTATGTTTATATGTGATAGGTATTTGGGCTGCGCTACGAACGTGTCTACTCATACGAAGCAAAAATGAACTACAGTATATAGCATGCCACATGTAAGAGTCCACGCTGTATTCTGGAGTACACATAATTGACTTAATCACAAAAATTACTAACATTAAAAAAGGAAAAACGGTACTCATCGATTCGCACAGTAACCAGAGTAGAAGCGACGCATATTTAACAGCGGCAAAGTCAAGACATTTCTCACAGCTGCCGGACGCAAAAGCACCTGAAAATAGAAGCTCTCATTTTGAAAGCATCGGGTGAAAAAGAACATTGATATTTTTTATAAACGCCAAGCTCGTTAAAAAAGAGTATGCCAACCCATTTTGCACGCTGAAAACAATGACATATGAGGATCTGTGACAACGTGAAGTTAAAATTATATCAAGAAATTTACAAATATAACCTGTTGTCATTTACGAATTGTTTGTTATTTATTCCTACTAAAATACGCGTATATATAAAAAAAAAAACTTCCTTCAAATCTTTTCCACCGAGAACTTAAATTACATCGCGTTTGGGTGTAGTATTTATGTGGTATAATACATAGCATTAATAATGATTCATAGTTTGCCATATTATTTAGTATGAATGTATTTAGGTCCCTCTGCAGATACACACACATGCACATAGATCGTATTCTGTGAAGCCAATTGATCTGGAAGATGAGGTGATGCATATTTCTGTGTGTGTGTGTTTATGTGTATGTGTGTATCAGCAGAGGGACGCAAAAGTTGAGTTAAGTTGAGAGTTTCGGGCTGTTCTTAACAACGAGGTCTCGGCATACTAAATAAGATGGCAAATTATAAACCATTATTGACCAAATAACCTACCAACAGATCATTACAAACGAAATCATTGTACTTTTATACAAAGCATCACTAAGATACTCTAAAAAAAGTAAAAAATGCGGGGGAAATTTTTTTTAAGTTTTAATTCGACTGTTATAATTCCTCGCGGTGCTGTAACTTGGGAGCACGCACACAGAAATGGTTAGGACGAACAACTAAAGTACAAATAATCGTTTGTCAGATAATATAAAGGCAAAGAACGACTACGCACCGTCGTTACCGAAATTAGCTTAAGTGGCTTTAGGATAGGTATACGACATTTGGCCACCAAAGTGGTTCGAGCCCGCACTTTTTATTCCCACTAGCTTAAATAAATAAGTGTGCAAAACGGAACCAGTGGATGAAAATTTTAAGCTTAAGATTTTGTAACAAAAATCAACTCCGTAAGAAAATATAAATGATTCAGATGTTTTGTGTAATTGACATGACTACATGTAGTACACTTATTTAATATTTACTAAGAAAATGATGTTCTGAAAGCAAATCTAATGAGGACTACCGAGCTCGACAGATTCCAGTGTCTAAATTTCCAACATTCTTTATACCAGACGCAAAAAAAAAAAAAGAAAAAAAGAGTGCTTCATCGTTGAAATATCTTGAAGGCTGATGATAAACTGTTTCCAAGGCGAGCGAAAATTCACACGAAGACAAAACTTTCACAATTTTCCATTATCATGAACTGATTAAAATTTTAATTTAAGATCCCCTCTCCATTCCTTAATATTGCGAGGAGAGACTATACGGGGGAAAAAAATATTCAAGTATGAAAACTTTTTTGCATTGTTTTGTTTCGGGGTGAGAAAAGGGGGGGGGGGGGTGGAGCTCATCGCACGAGAGAAGAGAATTCCAATTTGCTCGTGTTTGCTTTCTCACAAGTTACATTAATCTGCAATTGCAAATTACTCATTCATGAACCTTGTTTCCGCCCAGGGCTGTTGGTAATTTCACATTAAAGCTGTACGCGTTTTATATCGGCGCACGTGAAATTATGCGCGCAGATCAACAAGGCTCAGTGCCGTCGGCACAATTCAACTTTGCCTTTGTTCTGCTTTTATCCTACGAGAACATCTGTAACAGGATTGTTTGAAGAAGCCAATGGAATATTTAAGTCGTCGCGAGAAAGCTACAGAGCAGAAATTACCACGCTATCGGCAGTGATCTCCTCGTGCATTTACCTTGCCTGAGTTGTGTAAAGGCGTCTTCCAAATTAGAAATTTTTTTACAAGTAAAATTTTCAGTTGTCCGCGCAGAGTCACGGAGAGGTCAAATTCGCAAATTGAAAGCGGGTATTTTTGGTTGGCAGTGCCATTATAAACGCCACATACATTCACTACATATCGGGGTTTCGAGTCCGGACACCTGCGCAACGCAGATGACGCCATGGCGACGTCAGGCAAGCAAGTTGCATAATTGTATCCTATACTTTTCCCAGGTCAGGCAGAACCTCAGGTGACACTTCACGGAGATGACTCTTCAACCGACTGTCCCAGTCATGCGCCAATACAATCATGATAGCTACAACATGCCATCGGGTCATCTCTAGGGGTTCCTCCCGATAATATTATTAATTGAGTGTTGGGATGTTGGCGACAAACGGAAAAGTCCTCGTGCTTACAAAAGCTGTTCATCAGTCCGTGAAACGCAGTGGTTAACCATGATGACTATCATACGTTCACGCCAAGCAGAGAACACACACACTATGGTTATAGCCACAAAGTATGGTTTAAATAACACAGTATTTTGTATGTGTCAGTCAGGACTCTTCTAAATTTCGCTATGTTGAGGAGAATGTGTGAAAACCAACATGATTGTCGTGCCACCTAAAGAATCTATGGCTCATGTTTATAATAGCATATCGCCCACAAATACGCCATGATGCATTTAGCATGTTGGGAACCGAAGCTGTTTCTTAATCAATACAGTAAAACAAAGCAACTAAAATTGGTGTGAAGCCAATACGAAAATAGTCTGCCCACATCATGTGACCAACTGTCTTTAAAGGAACCTAGAAATATCATCACATGGAGTAAGTGACTTTGGGTGATCTTAACTGGAGTTGTGTGAAAATTCAAATTTAATTCATGTGAAGTTAAAAGGCTTGATAGGTTCTGAAAAGCAGGAATGACATTGAATTGTGTCTGTTGGGAGACTGATTTTTTTTTTGACATCATGACACCTGGCGGTAGCGTAAAACAAATTTATGGTCAACATATACGTTACGAAGCATAAATAGATACACGGCTACTTCACACCTTCCTGAAGCCTTGCTGAAGTTTTACATCCAGGATATTTCTCCGCCTCGTGCAAACTAAGCTCAAGTCTAGTTTTATGTAAAAGTCAAGTTTTATGTAAAATATAGGATAAAACTTTAATTGGAACGAAAAATAATATATATTTTAATGTTAACAGAAGTATATTACGCATATTTAGGAAATACCTAGACACATCATACATGTGGTGATTTTACAGATGTTTGATTCATAACGTGTGTAGAAACCGCGATTCGGCTATAACAACTTTACCACAACCAAGTTACTATTCACAGAGAGCAAGCGGAACTAGCATAGGGACTAAAAGAAATGTCTTTGAATGAAGTTATCAGGATTAGCTTACAGCTGCAGGTTGTGACAACAGTGGGTGACATGGAAAACTGAGTATTAACTCGATAACCAATCACGATGCACTCGACAACTGTTCTCTCAAATAAAATTAAACGCTTTTTTTTTACGACGTACTCCTTCGCTTACAAATAGTGTTACAGACAATAAAATATTACGATAAAACAATCGATGCCAAAGAAAATGTGTTCTTAGATTCGTCATAGGGGGTGGGGATAATTGGTTAAGGTTGTTCAAGGGCTAAATTTTTAGAATATTTAATGGTATCTTGACACGGTATCAATAACTTGATAAAAGTAGTAAATCAATTGAGCAGTAACATTTGTCATGCTTTTTAATTTAAAACATTAATTAGTAAAACTTCCAAAAATGTATTTTAACACGAAGTATGGTTACAGCTAGAAAGTTTCTTGTCACAAAAGAGATATGCCCACGATTTCGTTGAAGTCCGGCTTCGATTCACCTCCGGTAAGGGTTTATTTAAGTTGTGTTTATTATTGAATTCAAATTTTACCTTCAGGGTTAAAATTAAAGAGCAGGCGAACCACATAACAAATTTCCAAGGACATATTATCCGTGGCATTCAGATGACATGGAGAGTAATTTTATCCAAGTTCTGATATTTGTATACGAAAATATATAAGTTATAAATTGTTGTAAAAGTTCCTTTCGATCGCGTTTCAAAAATACTTTTCCGTCCTTGCTATACTTTTTACACGATATAATTTTATATTACAACAAAAAATATGAAATACTTTAATGGAAGCCATTTATAACTCTCAAAACATTTTGTCGCAATTGCAGCCCAACGGTTTGTTTACAATAAAAAAATTGGGTTTGACTGTGTTAGGGACACGGCCGTTTGTTTTGCGTGAATACGTCTACGTTGACGCGCTCGGACAACTTGATGTTTATTTTACGTTCCCGGCACCGCTTCACTCGATCATATGGGGTTTTATGGGTACCACTGGATTGCTTTTGAGATGCTCTTTCCAACCGTATACTATTTCTGTATTTCGACTTGGCTTTTAGACGGGTATTGGCCGAAATAGTGTTAAGTTTCCTTAGTTTTTTTTAACTAAACGCATACAATTCCACCATAAACACGCCCACACAAATGTCTTTATACACGCAATCGACTGAACTTAACGAGAGCGGAAGTTATGAGACGCGGCGAAACGAACTCAAAATTGTGCCCCCCTTCCCCCTCCCCCAAAGGGCGCGATGAGTCGCAGTCCTCACTCAATGTAACATATTCTTTGATCCTTTGGCAATCGAGTGGTGTGATTGAATTCTGAATGTAGACGATAGATTCGGAGCTGCAATGGTAAACTGTACCCCCGATTTTGCTATCATCAGATTTTCTGGATTGTCTCCCACTATGGTTGCAGATTTAAAGACGTATTCACGTCACGAATTTTTTAAATTATGTTACGACTCCTGAACGCTGTTAAAAGAATATGCCGTAACGGACACGAAGGGAACACGCCAACGGGAGCAAACTGCCAATGGCAAGGGTGTGCAGTGCCCGGTGGAAAAGGGCCGGAGGGGAAAGGTAGGAGTAGTAGAGGTGTTTACTCCCAGGGGGAGACTAGCGCCATCACCTGCAGGCCGTACCAACCTAACACTAGAGGTCAGGTGAGCGGCGACACAGTGGTAGCAGGTAGTTTAGGGTTCGCGCCAAACATTTGCACGAGGGATCAATTAGCGAGCGCCTCTCTCCTCTCTCGACGCCTGGAAACCTGCTGCTGTTTAGTGTGCGCGAGCGGCACTCACACGAGGGGGGGGGGAGGGGGCCTTTACAGGAATGCCACTGCACTGCCCGCAACTACAGGGTAGGCCTACGCCGTTCACGGTAAAGCGAGCACTTTTTGAGGCAGTCTCATCAGACACTACATCCGATAAATACATTTCACTGTAACTTTGGACTTTTGGGTTTGAGTACGGTGAAATGTATGCATTGTGTTTACTCCTCGCATGGTAGTGTTTACATTAAAGAGTGCCGGAAGGATACAAAAAAGGTAACCAGGGCTTCAAAAGTGCTCACTTAACCGTGAACAGTCTATAAGAACATGCATGCGGAATGGACTTGGCGGTTCCTTTGATGTAGTAGTGCCCGTTTCCTGATCGGCTGCGCGAGGCTCTGGGAACATGCTTTGTGTCTTGATTGCCTTCTGCGTGCTACGAAAGCTTCCCTATTGGCTGGGCTGCCAGCTGGCAAGTAAAGGCTGTTCACTATAAAGTGAGCACTTTTGAAATCAACCTTAGAAAAAGTCACTGCTCCTACCTTCATGTATTATAACGGGCTCCCTAAGTGACATGCGCCCAGTAAAGTTGGTAACCATAGATGGGAAGTAATTCCGTATTTTATGTCGAATAAAAAGTGTTAAGTAACTATTTGTAACAACTTAAATTATTTCTTTCGCTTCCTGTTATTTTTAACGCATCGTAGTGTAAAAATTAGTAGATTTGTTGCATGTTTATGTTATAATAATTTCACAGTTTCACTAGCCCGACGCATGAATAAAGTGACGAGGCCCATGACAACATTAATCTTACATAAAGCGAAATAATACACAACATGCTTACACGTAGATCTTAAGCAGCGCTTCCAAAAGTGATAATTTTTCCGTGAATCGCCTATAGTTCACCAGGCAATATAGTCTATTCACGCTTTCTTCACACATTTTGGATCAAACCTTTGAAAAATCACCCCATGTACGGCGTGTTCCTGAATATGACATGTATCCTCGCATGCATCACAAGCATTTTATATCCCTGTTAACTTAAAAGTATCTTACTGGTCGTTAAATTGAAGTTCTGCCTATATTTTATTTGTAAATTTGCGACGGTTTAGATGCCGTTGCGGTACACATAGTGGCTTAGAAACCTATGTTCTGTAAGATTTTCAGTAAGAATCCTGTTGCGCGGCTACCTGCTGTGTGGATATCTGTGGCGGGTTGCAGCCTCAGCTGATGAGGGGGTTTTGTGAACTAACCTCGGTGGATTAGCTGTTGTGTTTCCGCCACATGATGATGTAATATTTTTTTATATGAAAGTGCCCAGTATAGGTGACACTATGAGCTTATAGGAAGCGCTTGGGCGATGGCATCTGGAGGGGATAGGTAGGTGGTAGGGAGCCGCTCGGGTATATATGGAGGGTCCGTGCGGTTTTTCGAGAAACGCAGCTGCATTGAAAAATATAATTGTAAAGTTACACATATACATTTTTGGTAATTTTACATTTGGTATGTGTAATTTGTAAAAAAAAAAACTGTGGAATGTGTAGTTTTACACAAATGTTCTTAATAATCCAGACAGTACTACATGTCTTTGGTGAAAATACCCGAATATATTGCTTAATAAAAACTATTTTGGTGTTAATTGACACATTTTGAGAACGTTTTATATTCTTTTTTTTCCAACTATGCATTATACATATTACCCCTTTATTAATGATCTTGCTTAACAATGGTCCATCTGCAGCCACTTGTCGGCTCCTTATGAACTAATAATAAAGTAAACATTTTTGATCCTAACTTAAATCATACATTTATTATATTATTAATTACGATTTTATTTTTAAGTTAAGTATTTTTGATGCTACATGGTCGTTGTATAAACACCCAATGTCAGTATTGTTGTACATCTTCAATTGTGTAATTTTACAATGACCGTGTGTGTGTAAACATGCATTATATTCTGGAGTGTGTGTGAGTGTATATTTACACATCAATACTTACTACATTTTTATATGTAATTTGCTAAAACGAGTACAGTAATTGTAATGCTACACTAATATTTCTGTGAATTCAAATATAACTATAAGTATTTGTTTAAAACATGCGATATAGCAGTAGAGAGTAGGACTATTCGCACTACTTTTGTGGAATATTCTGGCTTTTGTATATAACTACTTATTCTATATCTGAAGTAAATTGTTATCCACATTTCAGAGACAACTTTTTATAAATCTGTTAAACTACCAAGTTACAAAAAGGACTGAAATAACATGAAAATTATAAACATACACATCCAAATTATGCCAAATAACATGACGCAGTTGTAAAAGAACACATTCTGACGGTAAAATTGCTTAGCAAAACAGTGAAAAATGTACAGAAATCGTGTAATTACAAATACAGTGAATCTGCGGTTTTACTTTTTTGTCAGTGCCAAAATTAACATATGCAGTGGTGAAATTACAACTGCAATGTCTGTGTAAATGTACTTGCCGTGGGGATAAGATGCACGAATGTTGCAGTTTATTTTCTGCGACACAGTAATAGTAATTTTACACCATTATATGTAAAGGTAGTTGTACAAAGTATATGTTATTTTACTAATTAGTAGGATAAATTTACACGGACGTAGAGTCAACAAAGAACATTGACATATGTGGGTGTAAAATTGCACCGATGTCAGTGGAGACTCTCCTGCCACATACCTTTAGTGTAAAATTACAAAATTTCTTTTTTTTTTAGTGTGCGGTGAGCGATCTCAGTAACTACAGACGTAATAGTGCGGTAGGCGGAGAGCGAAACTTCTAACCCACCCAAACCAAATGACAAACCTGATGGCTGGTTAAGGGGTCCTCACGAGAGCCTGGACTACCCCCGATCTGAGATTCGGCAATGATTGAAATGGTGGCGTTTCGAGAGACACGTCCCCGTCGCTGCACGGGTAAACAATTAGTGAACGGTTCCGCCCTTGGTTGGAAGATAGCGTCGGGATCGTCCAGGCAGAAGTTAAGTATGAGCTTGCGATTAAGTAATGCCAGTATTCGGACTTGGAAAGTTTGATGGCTTTAGCTTGAGAAGTTATAGTTGTCAGGACTTAAATCTCTGTGCGTGCGAGTGTTGGACTTTGAAATGTTACGTACTTGTCCCGACTGGGACTTAGAAATGTAGTTTTGCACTCGCGGTGGTGAGAACGAGATGTGACTAGGATTGACTTTTAGAGAATGGGGTTTGGCAATTTTGGCCTCTCGACCATTGTGACAAGGTTTATCTCGAAGAAAAATTAAACGAGTTGAGTTTCCTAGAAGAAGTACCGGACTGAGAGACGAGGGGAGGTGAGATTTGAGAAAGCTCATATTACCTATGATTTTCCGAGGCCAGGTCTCTGGATTTAGCCTTCTTCAGCATTGTTTAACGCAACTGTGGTAGCGTGGAGGCGATCGAAGGAGTACGGCAGTGGAACGCCAGATAAAGGAAAATTGAAACGCGGTGCTGCGCAAATGGTGCGCAAGTTTGAGTTGCTGAGTTTTTCTCGAAGCCGGGACTCTGGGTTAACCTTGTTCCGCAAATATTGGTGCAAATTGGGGTAGCTTGTTTCTGATCGAAGGAGTACGAGAGTGGATCGCCGGATAGAGGTAAACTGGAACTCGGGTGTTGCGGAAAAAAAATGACAGTGCTGAAAGTTTGGTGCGGTCGAGTGGAGATTTGTGCTTATTATAAATTCTTTCAGGGTGGTGTTGGAGGTTAAGGAAGAGGACTCTTGGAATGGGACTGGTGGTGTAGGGTGCGTGGATAAAACTGTGAAAGTGAGTGTGGGAAAGGGTAAGTACTACGGTCACATTCGTGTAACTCGTGGGGCGAGTATATTGAGGCCCGACCTCACTGGATGTTGGATTGATTGTGTGTGGAAGGCTTGATGACATTGTGGTGGCACTGCGGACATGCTTGTGTGTCTTCGCGGGGAGAATATCCCTGGGCCACCACAATTGATTGCATAGGGTGTGGTTTGGGCCAGTGCAATACCGCCGCCTTAAGGTGAGGTGAGGAGGAGGGACACTCCCGGGTGCTGGTCTTGTGACTAATTGATGGATTGTGTGATTGTAAATGGAAATGTGGATGGAGTGAAGGAGTCTCTGCTCAAGAGTGAAACTTGCATAGGAACTATTCTTCCTAAGACCATTAACTCGCTCGCTGGACGTTTTAAATTTGCGATAATAGAGCATAAGGGCAGTGTTTTGTGCTAAATGATTGTAAAAAGCCCTGAGATTGTACAGAGGTGTTAATTGTGTAATAATGTAGAAAATATGTGTAAAATGGGAAAAAAAATTGTACCAGATGTTATTAATGTTTTAAGAGAAAAAAATATGAGCCAAAATTTGTATATTGTGTTTTCTTGAAAAGTTGGAGCTGTAAAATAAATTTAAGGAGAGTAATATTTTTAGAGTTCGAGTTTTAGGATTACCTAAGTATAGGTTGACTCAAGGACTCCTGTCGTAACTCAACTGAGGAAATCAAAGAACATTTTTTGAAAGAGGAAAAGGGAGAAAATATAAAAGTACAGTTAGTAGTGTGTAAATGTAGGTTCTGAGTCTTGTGAAACTTTTGTAAACAAAATTTTTTATGGTGATTGTTGATTCTGTGTTCTTGTTATGTTGAACATGAGTCAATACGTCTCAATTAGTTTGTACAGACAATATATTAATTGTTTTCTAAAATTGAAGTTTTGCAACCTGTAAGATCATGAAGCAATATTTGGCATGTAAAGATTGATGACATCAACACTTTATTTTTTTTGGGGGGTTGAAGTGTCATTTTGCCTTTTGGGCTAGTTGTATAGTATTCATTGGTGAGTTTAGTAAACGTCACACGGAGAAAATGTATTTCTTTTTCAATTGCAGTGTAAGCACCTGCTCCCATCTTGGACAGAAGCTCTCGGCTTTTAGTTTAACACAAATGAACTTGATACCGGGGCGTGATATTCTGCTATTTTGTGATTGATGAATTTTACTTGTATACCCACTCCTTTCCCTGATACTTTTAAAAATTGGGGATCGAGACAAGGAGGGTTGGGGTAAATTGTGGTCCGTTGCCGAGGCACCGGCGACCAGTTATAATATCTCATTTGTAATAAATATGAATAAAAGCAGTGAGAAAACATGTTTGTTGGCAATGCCCAGTAACAAGTAGTTCTCATGAAAAATATTATTTTAACTCAGTTCACGCGAATTCGGTGCGTTGTATTTTGGTGTAATTTTCTAGACTTAGTTAAGCTTAGCTTGGAAGAGGCAGGGGAATATTCTGGCAGAATAACTTAAGCAGGGTTTCAGAAAATCGTGAAGTAACAGTGAATGAATTACAGTCAGTGAACATTGTCCCGACTTGAAGATGGCCAGTGACGCCATTTTGCTGGCGTGTGCGGCTGAAGTTCGCGGAATAAGTGGCTGTTTTAGTTGCGTATTCTTAAATACCTCGTGGTTCAACCACGCGCCATTTGTGACTCCACAGAAATTCATTCTGAAATCACACATTTTGACGTGACGTCTTACAACTCAGCCCCTTATGTTCAGAAAGTGAGCGTCACGTAATGCTGCTCTCGGGTCCATGCAATGACTCGTTTAGAATGAGCAATAAGTACGGGTAGTGAAATTTCGCGAGAAGATTTCAAGACAAGTTAAATTTAAAAACACTGTACGGTCGTTCACCTAACTCGATTGGCTGAATTTCTTTTTGTTAAGACATAACACGAATCACGCAGGAGCGACCAGTGCCGATGTGGCCGAATTCTGAGTGGCCCGGTCGAATATGAAAACGCCTTCTCCAGCAGATAGCAACCAATGGAACATACAAACTACTGTTGGGTATTTATAGTGTTGAAGACTACAGTGTACTCACATTTTTTCGCGAAAAATCGCCAGTTCTAGCAATACGTTAAATGTAAATGTACGATAGTAGAGGTCGGTCCTTTGGCTTCATGTTTCACACACAAACGTATCGTTCTGGCGTCATCAGGCCGCGGTGGCAGCCGTGCTGCGAACCTCTGATTTCGAGCGGTTTAGTATGCTTAAGATCGTTATAGTGACCGAACACCTAATCCGATCGGAGACATTCTGGTGTTAGTTGGTGCGTAAAAACAAGAGTAACTTAAAACATAATCAAGAATCATAAATAACAAGCACAAATAGTGACTTTCTAAACTATTATTATTATTATCTTTGCAGGTTACAAACCAAAATAGTTGAAAATTACGAGTTAGGCGCGAAGGACACTAATGACATTAACAACACGAATAGTGCTCGACAAGACAAACCTAACACTGAGAGGACTACTCAGCTACCTCAATCCATTCCGGAATTATATGAACAAGAAGTTGACAATTCTACGCAGCAGCGAAATGCGAACGTGGGGATTGCGTCATCATCACACAGTCTATAATTTTATTTCCTCTCGCCACCCATAGACGTTGTCTATACCTACAGTCGTGCAGACAACACAACTCACCCTATTTTTTTTAACAGAATTTTACTCTGAAAAAATTCACTTTAACTCAAATTCCTCCGCTGTAAAAAATTTCTGTATATTCGCTGATTCTTTTTCTCCATAAATGTACAGTTAGTATATTGAACTGAACTTTGTAAAACGCGTAAAATGGAAAGGAACTGCGAAAATACAAAACACGGGACGTCTCCGTATTTCCTATAGCTTTGGGTTTAGGAACGAACAATGCCGAGTCCACCCGAAGTATGCTACGCCTGTGTAACATGACCATTCTCGTTCGTGTGGCGGTTTGAATATTTACGCCCCAAAAACTATTCCTTCAAAGTAAAAAAAAACTAGCACGAGTTACTGATAACAGTTAGCAGCACTTCAAATACTCAGTCATTATTATATAGATTAGTTTTTACGTTCGTAATTTTTATGAAAATATCATGCTATATACGCACCGCTACTAGAAGAATTTGATAAGCAAGCGGCAAGAACCATGTTGTGGGAAATTTTTTGTTCATATTCAAATTCCCACTCCAAGACAAAATATTTTACCTTCTATGTTGGAAACCAAAGATAAATGATTTAAAGAAAAACAAATGAATAACAAAATAGCGAACATGACCTTAAATTGCCGCGCTGATAAAGATCTACATGTTAGTTCCGCGGCAGCGCTCCGTAACATTAGACGCTGTCGCTATCTATATATTTTGTCGTAATCTCTCTTTATAGAATGCAAGCACAGAATAAGTAAATAGCAAATCTACGAAGAGGTTTTGTCAACGCACAGAAGGTTCATTGAAATTTAAGGAAAGCCACTTATTGAAGAAAAAATTTAAACATAAATGTTTCTGGACAATTTTCTAAAAATTACGTCTTCATAATTCTACGGAATTTTTTTTTCAAACAGTAGCAGTGTACGTAAAACATTCATTAAAATCTTATTTCTCAGCTGAGACCACATGAAAAATTTAATAATCGTTTTTAATAAACGGCGAATTACTAATAATTTGCTGAAAAGGAAACAGACAAGTGTGCTCTTAGGCGGTTCGCCTAGATGGAGTTAACGTTGGGAATGAACGGACAGGTTCATCTTTCCATCGGGAACAGAATTACTATGTTCTCCTTTACGACTCCGCAGTGCGGAAGTATAGGTAATACGTTTTCCTTCGTAATATAAAGTTGTGACCTATCATTTTATAGTGTGAGGAAGAATAATTACACTGTATTTCAAGCCAGGCCTCTCTTTAACTTTCACTTTACCGCGATGAAACCGTTAAACGGAAAAATGCGTGATTTTCTACAGCGCTCATTTAATGCTACTAACGCACATTTTGCGCTTAGTGTGCTGGGATGGGCGTAAAATTGACCGTCATTTTTGACGCGAAAATCTCACACCGAAAAAAAAAAAAGGGCAGTCTTCAAGATGGAGGAAAAAAAACACCTACTCATGTAAAATCTGCTGAGAACACAAGGTAATTGACAAAGCCTACCCAATAATGTGGAACCGAAATGGACAGAATTGATGGTAGAACGCTACACCACCCATGCGTTTTACAGCTGGTAGCAACCAAAACAAAACGATATATTTGTGCTAGGAAACATAAGTGAATGTCTTGAAAACCTAAGATAATCTGATTCACGTGCCGAAAAAGTAGCGAATTCAATCTTTATTGACATCGCGAGGGAAGGTAGTGAAAGGTGTTTTTTTTTCCTGCATTTCTATTGGGATCGGTGCGCCGCAGCTAGTTTGAAATTCCTGTCTCAACAGTTCGCCATCGCGCCTCTCGTGAATTGTTCTATTTTTCCATGCATCCCCTCCATGCTATGTCTTCTTTCTCCTTACTACCCCTTCTTCCACTCTCGTCTTGCGCATGCGTCCTCCCTTCGGCCAGCGATCGTAGGAAGTGTGTGTGACTTGGTAACTTGTACTTTTTATCTCTTATTGAATAGGCATGTACAGTGGAAACTCTACGTATTGAACACGAATGGATTGAAATCCCGCATCCATGGAACATACTCTGTGGTCCCATTTTGATTTATCTGCATTTCAAGGCCACATTCGTTGAAAGTCCACATTTACTGCATTTTTGCCAGTCTCCTGAGAAACTATGGATAGAGAATACACTTTAGTTATTCTCCCGTTTCTTGGTAGTGTTTGGTGTTCGCCCCAGTCGTTTGCTACGGTCGTTTAAATTCTATTTCGGCAAAATATAGTGTTCATTTTTTACTGCTTTTGCTTTTGTCAATGCTCTTGCTCACGACCTTCAGTCATGTTGCACCTAAGCTACAGTTGTGTTAAATCATTTGGGCATTTTGGGCCTTGAGATACAATTTAATTCATTTGAAGTTGTAAATGTGAACGCTTGACACGTCAGCCTTAATTTTCATAATGAGACTTCTTCATGGTTATTCCAGGATAATTGAAGCCGTTCCTTGCCTTTGGAAGTGGGAATATTTGACGTCAGTTGTCTGTGAGTTTTCACTATATTATGTGTTTCTAAAACACGGGGACACACTTCGACAGTGTATTCCTCGTCAAGTGATTATTAAAGGAGCTGTGCGCCCCTGAAAAATCCTCACAGCCTTGCTCTAAATCGAGGGTTGTCTACCTGGTATACAACACATGTTCTGTTTCGGATGTTCAACATGAATTATCTCACAAACGCTTCCACCTTGGAGTGTTCCTCCGACAAGACGACTTTTTTTTTTTTTTAATTTAGACGTGCTGATTCACAGGTTGTCTTAAAAAAATTGCATAGAACGTAGCGTTACAAAGTTTGATGCAAACATAGAGTAGAACAGCGGTTTCCAAAAGGAAGAAGGATGATATTACCGACCGCGTTTTTAGAGGTGCAGGATCTATTTTATGCAAAACACCATTCACCGATATGTTTATTAACCACAATTGGTTTATGATTATTTCAACTAAACTCATCTTGCACCCCGAATTTTGGGGGCGGATTGCTCTCTTAATAACCCCTAAGATGTGCATACATTTTCGTCATATATTGCCCACCGAAGTTTGTCCCCATGTTTCAGATACAGTTGGTATATAATATTGGATAGCGGGACGTTACCATTCGGGGTTTGTAATCAATGGTTCCGACGCAATATTTTTCTGATCTAAACCCAGAATGAGTTACGTTGACGAGTACGAAACACTTCATATATCATGAATGTACCTTTAGTGCTTTACCTCATTTGCTACCTCAAGATATGTGTAATATGTGTACATCGCGTTCAAGTAATGGCACCTAACATGAATAAATGTTGGAAATTCACAAATTATACTTCATGTAACTAATCATTGTGTCAATTTGACATTTCATGTTTATTAATTGTATGCATAGTAAATTGTAGTGCTATTTGTGCTTAATCAAATGGAATGTAATCCACTATTTCAAATCTCTTAACCTTCAATCTGATGTTTTGGAACTCGCAAAAATTTTTGCGATTTGTGGAAACAAAGAGAACACGTATGCGTAACTTCAACTTTAATCCACGTTTATTCGTGTCTATTTTGGAAAGTATAAAGTAACGCTGCTGAAAACGATAAGTTTTGGTCTCCTCATTGTAGTTAGACTATATACGCTGTGGATATTTTTATTTTATATTATATATTTAATTTTTCTTATAGGGTGAATTTATCTTTTATAAAATATTGTTAGTGCAGTGTATACCCCACAAGATTTTTATTCATTCGTATGTACGTAAATATACATACTAACCAGATTACTCTACTTCGAACTCGTGTTTACTCTAATACCCTAAATTAAGAAAGTTCGCACGCACTGTATGGCGTCAAGTCTTATAATAATTTTTACGCGTTTTGTCGTTTTTAATTGAAATATTACAAAAAAGCGAAAACTTGCTAACGCATGCATCTTGTTCTAGGCAGGAGATATGGTTAGAGCGAAAGAAAAATCGACTGTGGGAATACATGATGCTGATAAGACAAGTGTTTGCATCAAAAGAGCATGACTTTATCACAGAGCTGGAGCACCCGCAGGAAACCCCACCACTCCATGGAAGAAACCTTCAACTCTCCTTTCTTCCGTTCCACTCATTTAAGCAAAATGAGTCTTACCGAAAACCTTCAAGTAGCGGAGTTTAAATAGCAGAGGACAAACAAATAACGCAGTCGCAATAAATTGCGACAATTCAACCATACCCTGATATGAATTGAAATACAAGTTAAGTAATTAACCCCCAAAATTGTGAGGATTGATTCAACAAACTGTTAGTTTTTTTCCTGCCCATATAAAAATACAAGCATTATAAAAATACAAATAGTCAAACAGGCTTTAAAATACGTTGCAATTATAACGTTTGTAATGGAAATTACATGAAGTTACATTTAATAATGGGCTCCCATAGCAATACATACATAGCGCAAATATTGAAAATTTGCAAAATTACAGAAAATAAATAAACTTATATTAAAATATTTTTCTATGCTTGACCTATAACATGTACTCATTAAATATGGCAGGATATGCCTTCTCTCAAGTTATAATGTTATCATCGCGAGGCCCCTATCCATTCTATCGCTTAATACGAAAGAAAACCCCTTTAACTGTCGGGAAACACATTGACCAGGGTACTGAGGAACATCCCTAAGTTGGTTCGAGTCCAGTAACATTCAAATCTTGATGACATCGAAGGTAGCGTTGGGCGGTTTCTAGACGGCATGTTGGGAGGATGAGGACTTCGGCGAGGTGAGGGGGTGGGGGCAGTTTCAAGCCTCCACGCCGACAGTCTGTGCTCGCCTGCCAAGCTTCGCAGCCGCGTCGGAAAGAACGTCGACGACGACTTACGTCGAACGTATCACCAACAAGGTAAGCCCCAGCTCCCTCGTCGATCTATCCCCGTGTTAGGGCGCATGATCATCTGCGCTGAAGCCGGATGTACGATGTTCCAGCGCCATCACAACATTCAGTTTTAAATAATTCAAAATACTTTCAGTTTTAAGTGATTCTACATCAGGAAAACAGGGCTACGCAAAGGAAGAGAAATTCCTGGCTGCATGAAGAGGAGAAGGCGGCCCAAGAGGACGTCTTCGGCTGACAGCGTCAGGAGGCAGATGCAATTACGAGTGCTTTTGACCTCGTTACGTCTTCCTAAACAAATGCCGACGTCCCGGAACGACTTTCGCCTGTCGGCAACGCCAAGAGGAGAAAAGGCACGCAGAGAGAGAGAGAGAGAGAGAGATAAAGAGAAAACAAAAGAACAGCGCGACCAACACTGTGCGACTTGACAGTAAAGACACTTCCGGACCAATCAAACAGAACCTCTAAGTTCTACGACCACAAAAAAAGTAAAGTGCAGTAACAGAGCTGGAGAGAAAATGATTTGGCAAGGGCGCCGCAAAATAAAACAAGGGCGTGCCTCTCAGAGAAGCGGCAAGGAAAAAGCAATCTCGGAAACACAGGAAAGACTGAAGAAAAATTGAACTCTCACTTCTGGTACAAGCTACGCTTCATTTACAGCAGCAGACAGCGCTATATATTCACCCGTGCCCTACATGAATCAAAATTACCGCACTAACAGCTTATTCCCGGGAAGGAATACTTTATTACACTGCGTATAATTTCTTGCTCAATTAGCTTCCCGGCGCCTTGGAACAAATACGGGAGGAACGTTTTGAACCGATTTCAAAGCCCGCAGTTTATCTCCGGCAAAAGAGGGAGGAACTTAACATCGCAAGATATTCTTTGAGGACGTTGGTTCCATATAGCTTGCCTGGCGAGGGAAATGATCTAGTGATATATGAAGTAACGATGCGGTAAATCTCGAATACGGTACGGTAAAAGGAGACGCGCCTGGAATTAAGATAGAAACAATAAATTATAAAAAAAATCGATGGCTTAGGGGAAATGCAAGTTCTCAAAGACGACGAGAAAAGGGGGGAAGCGGAGAAAGTCCTATAAAAAAAAAGAGTGAAGGGTGGGAGAGAAGAAAAATATCTTGGTTTTACGGAGCCGTGGCTCTTGTCTTTTCCCCCTTTCGGCAATGGCGGAGGAAGCGAGAAGCGAAGAGGAGAGAGGGAGAATGGGGACACAGGGGAAGAAAAATGGTTGCGTTGTAACAAAAGGAAACGTCCAATGAATTATGAAATAAGACGGTGGCAGGGGAAGCGAGGAGTTATGGGTGTAGTGCCGGCGCCAATAAGGTGGTCCATCAACGGAAGGATGGGATAACAAGTCAGCCGAGATTCATAGTTGTTGGAGGAGAAGGGCTCGCGTGTTACGTGCGGCCGAGCCACTTCCTCGCCGAGGTTATAGCGCACCAGGCTCCTGGCGACTCCACCTAGGTAGCTCTGTACTTGCCACTGTGTCGTTGTCCTCGAGGCAACACCACGCAGTCGTTGCTGCATTTCCTCATACAGCTAACCTTTCTGTACCGTGTCGCCGGTTGAAAGGAACCGCCAATGTACTTGCAACAGGCAACCCTGCAAATGCAATTATATTGTACACTTCTGCCAGAATAATTGTTTGCTCGAAAGCATCACCTCTCAATATTTTCGTATGTTAAATAAAAATACAATTTAACGGCATTACAAATAACTTTACTGTAATTCGCTAAGTTTCAAAATTTTTATTTTTTATTTTTTTATTTTTTACTTTGGAATCTAAACATTACATTTATGTAATTAATATGTTTCACAGACGTGTATAACACCATGCTCTCTTAAGGAAAATATTTACACATAGTTACTCCGCTACAAAGCCTTCCGGCACTAACCTACCATACGGGTATGGGACCTGAAAAACTAAGCTTAGTTTTAGGACATCATATAATACGGTTCAATATTTAGGCCACCCTTTTTCCATTACTATGTTGATTTCAAGATCATCAGTAGAGCAAAACAACATTTTTTACAGGGAAATATTATCACCTGCAATAACAGTGAACACGAATATAACGTATTGTATTATAATCATACATTACTCTTTAAAATATTTAATATTGAATTTATTGGTATACGGCATATCAATTAATCAAATCCAACCCAAATTGATTGGATCTTTTTTTTTTCTCTTCGACAAGTACAGTATATACAGTATACAAGTGAGTGAGTGAGTGAAGAGATTTGGGTGGCTTTTAACAGCGAGGTCTTGAGAGCCGATGTGGGTGATTGAGGTGGGTATGAAGCAGCACTGGAACGAAAGGGCGGGAGAAAAGGGAGATCCTCGTGAAAACTCGTCGACCAACGGCATCGTCTGGAACCATTCTCACATGCGAAAATCCGGCATGCAAGCGAGGTTCTATTCAGTTGCACGGAGATAAGCTGGACGCCATTAGATTCCGAGTGCTGTCTCGGGATATTTCAGACATCTCTGTACCTGTTCCGTCCCGCTGGTACAGTAGCCAGTCTATTCCTTATGAGTGTGGGGCACACATGTAACACAGAGGTCAACTTGCATACCCATCCCGACCGGTAACATATCTATAATTTTGCTACCAACACGCGCGAGCAGGCCATCCTCGAAATGGCGTCAAGACGAAACACGACGAACATTTGCTTATTACTTTGACAAATGAGACTGCCTTCGAAGAAAAAAAAGAAGAAAAGAGTTGAGCGCAGAAGGGGGGGGGGGGGAAGAACTTAGAATCATAACAAACCAGTATAAGCCACTAAGAACAAGGCTAATTTACACAAAAATATTACGACAGCACTAGTAAAGTCGTACTTTCGTTTGGTTCTTGGCAAAATTACTTTCAAATTTAAGGTCGCAAGAGTCAACACACTATACCACATTCCAAACGTATTCGGAAGTATTGTATATCAGAAAGAAATGCCCATCCTCCTCAATGATCAGCACCTAGTTAATATCATCGTGCTGCTAACATCACAGGCGGGTTGAATGCTTACTTAAATTACACCGTAATGATGCATGGAGTGGTGAGTCAGTCCATTACAAGGTAATATGAAACAGAAACAGGAAGCCATGTCCTACACAGGGCAAAGCATTTCTGCGCATTTACAGACAGCTGACTCGACAATATCGATACAAAATGAAGCACAGTGCTGGAAATTCATTAAAAGAACATTAAATCCACGTGAAATCAATCAATTTTGCCGCTAACACTTAATAATTAATTAATTATAGCACGAAGTACAGCTGTATCACAGACTAAGAAATAACATACATAAATTTAATAACAATGAAACTTGTGTCTGTGACCAGGTATAAATCATTAAAATATTCTAGAAGTTTTCAAATGCATCAAAATTAATCAACTTCAGGTCAAGTATTACATAAAAAAGAAATATTTGACAAGTGGGACTTTGGTATTAAATATCACATGTTGCTTCGATTTGCGAAATGGAAATTTTTGTTAGTGTGCTCAAATATCGGCAGGGCTTAGTTATTTTAATGCGCAGAAAAACTGTATATTGAAGCGCATTTCTAAATAAAACTATACCACAAAAATACACTAGCAATATCATGATATAGAAAAATCACGAAAAACTGTCCACCTCATTAACTCAAAAATTTATGAAGTTAAAAAAATTCTTCTAAATCTTGAGTATATATAGTCAGGTTAGTGATACAGTATATTTATGTATTTTAAGTTTCTGAAATAAATATAACTGGATAGCGGTCATAAGAACTGCCCTGATAGCTCCACCTTGTTTCTTCACCGTACGAACTGTGTATCCACGCATGCCATAATAACATACATACATCGATAACATTCCAGTATGAAGGAGTGTATTAATAATAATATTATGATTCTAGTATCTACTCCCAATAGAACAAAAAGAAAATTCCCACTAATTATAACACTTTACTTCTCTGTAATAAGACGCTAAACAACTTAATGGAAGTAGGGCCTAAACAGGTTGCTGTAAGCCAGTAAATAAATTACAAGAAACGGAAATACTACACGACTGTGACATGGAAATCTGAACTTATTTGTGAGTGAATATGTTACGGCAGCCAAATTCAAAAACACATTAAATTACATAATTACTAGGTTATCAAAATGAACACGTTCGCATGGTTACGACTCTGAAACAAAATGTAAGCAGAATTAAATTCTTACCTGAAGAAACATAGTTAAGAGCCTTACGCAATATACGTGCTTACTACGATTACGCTAGTGAGTTATATTTTTTGATATTGTGCCAAGTTTTATACACTCGAAAAATTTTTTTTGTACTTTTACAAGAAAAATCCTTGGAAACCCAGTTGCCGAGAAAATCCTTTGTAAAACTACAAAGAGTTTTCTTGTAAAATCTGCAAAACATTTCTTTGTAATATTTCAAATGATAGCCTTGTATTACAACTAACATTATTGAGAAGTGTACATAAGATCACTTCTTTTCATTAAAAAAGAAAAAAAATTGATGAAATTAAAAATTTAAAAAAAAAAAATTAAAAATATAATTTACAAAAAAAATTTAAACGTCGCCCTGGCATTACTAAGCCCGCAACTTTAACCACAAGATCAACTTGACTCTCAGCACTTTTCCTTATTTTTGCTGTAAATATATATGCAAGTGCATACAAAATAATATTGTAATTATACGGTTAAGAATTATATGTACATGTATTTCAGTTTAAGAGTTCAGTTGTTGAGTTAACAGATCTGGACGGCTCTTAAAAACGGAGCCTATAAGAGTTCTGTGTAGCTAGGAAACACAAACAAATAATACATAATACGGTCACGTTTGATTGAAATTGTCGTTTTATTCTGATTATTTGAGTTGTTTTACGTTATTCAAACTTGCAATACATTTCCTCTTGCACGCAGCTACACTTTACATCACCAATAGTTTTAGCACAAACAGCTTTATACGGTTTTACGTTATTGAGTGTCCGCCATTTTGCTGAAGCTCGTTGATACGCCTCAGTATAGCACAAATATTTCCTAAGGTCTATTACAAACACGGACCTTATAGTTTTACAAACGCGTAGTTCTAGAAGAAAAGTCTTTGAACTGTTAAAGCATTTGTAAAATTACAAAGAATTTCTCAGTAAAAATTACACTTTTTTAGAGTGTATACTAAAAATATATTGATATAAACATAACAATTTTTAGTCAAGTTTATTACGGCTGTTCGACCACGTCTTACAAGTTCTACAAATCCTATAATTACTTTACTTGTTTTTTTTTCTTTTTAGGGCATTTATAAATACAAGTTTGGTTTTAATAGGTTTTTATAGTTAATTTATTTAGCTTTGAAATAATTAATGTTATTTTTATTGCAAGAGTACAAAGTATATCGCGTTTTGACCTGGTTTTGTATTTATTTCAACAAATTGAGGAAATCCCGTGAGGTTCAGTTGTGTTAATAATGCTGTTTAATAACTTCAGTGTAGTCAATCGGAGGACAAAACGGAGGGAAAATCGTTCTGATAAACTTAGACAATCACTTCACATTGGAAAAGAAGTGGCTGCGATCGGAATATAAGTGTTCGGAGTCAGTGCGACCGTGTACAGACCTGGACATGTTTGAAGTTTAGTAGATTGTGTTTAGCGTGAGCGACTCGTAGCCAGCGTGACGCACTCGTTAACAGCTCAGCCTACGAAGTACGCAGTCACGCAGTTCAAACAGGCAGTCAATGTTAAACAAACTCCTGTTTTATATATATATATATATATATATATATATATATATATATTCAAACGAAACTTTTTCAGAAAAGATAATACATTTTTAAAAAATTATTAATTTTTTTTTTGTAAAAAGGAGATTTTTAATGTTAAATTTTGGAGAAGCACAAAAAAGTGGCAAGATTTCTTGATGATAGAGTATTCGTTAAGAAATTTCGCGAAGGATATTTTTTGTTTGAAGCGGTTATCTTTAAAACTGATAAACTGAGAATGAATTTCTGATAACACTGATACCCCGCTCAAGCTCCGTGGCTGCAGGCTTGGTGCAGCGCCGTTAGAAACTGCGGAACATACCACCCCGCTGGGGGGACTGCGCGTGATTTGTAACATCACGTGACTGGGTGGCAGGCCGCTGCCAGCCACTCACCGCCCGCCCGCCCGCCCGCCCGCCCGGGTCGTCACCAATCTCCGGCACAGCCATTTACGTCACACATGACGCCACCATCTCCACGTCGAGAGCTGCGCCCTCAACCAGCAGGTGTTCCTGGCGTGACACTGATCGTTCCCGGGTAAGGGACCCGGGGGGGGGGGGATGCAGATAACAACATGTACCAAAAAATAAGTTCTTACATTTCAGTTGTTAAACAAAAAAATAAACAAAAAAAAATTATCTTTACTTAAAATTAATTTTTTGACTGAAGTTCATTTCTTACTACATTATTTCGTAAAAATTAATATAATTTTTCCAAGTAATATCACTCGTTCCAGATAAAGATGTTAATTTAACTAGGTATAAATTAATATATACAGTGACGACTTTACAAATAAATGAAACGACGTCCGCAAAGCAAGCATGGAAAATTGAGATTTAGTCTGATTGAGGATAACACGAAATTAATTTCAAAAACATAACTTGGAAAAAAATATGATTGAATATCCGCTTGATAGTACCTGTGAATGTAATAAAAGCAATAATAATATTAACCACGGTGCATGGTATTGGCGTTCATAAATTCTATGTTTAATATTTTGTTATTGTTTTCTAAATTCACATATATTGTTTTCAATACGTCCTACTCAAAACCGTATTTCTTTTTTCGACGCCACTAGACTATTATTTTGACATGTTTCGCTTGCAAGAAGTACTATAAACGTTTGATAAATATGGTGTAGTTTAAATCTTCAACGCATATTTGATCAGTGTTTCAATAGTTGGAATAATTCTTACAGCTAATAATAACACCCAGATCCGTCAGTACATGTGTTATCGGAATTAAAAATAAAAATACACCGTAGAGGACATCTCTAGCAATATACACAATCTCATAAGTACAGTTGTTCTACATAATAACGTGGGTAAACAATACAAATTATACTGGTTGTTCAAAACTGCGGGCTTCACACAAGGGGGTAACAGCGAGCTAACCATCGCACCAGTTAGTGCAATAAAAACATCATTCCCGCTAACTAACCACAACAAACTGGCATGTTCTTAGTTTTTGTTTACAAAGTTCTCGAAACAATAAACTTCTTACAATTACGCCTATTTATTTCAACATTAATTTCATGAGGAAGGTCACAATAGCACACGTATCAAATATGAGCATTAAAATAACTACTGTTGACTCTAATAGGCCTGTATTATTTAGGATTTTGTGTAATATTTCAATATTTTTTCTCGTCACTTCAGTTTAGCCGTCCTTTCCGGGAGCCTCCTTATTCGAATTCCCGCCCTATCAGATCAGTGCTTTCCGAAAATAACTTTCGTGAACGTCACAACGCGGGCAGATGACTATTTCTCCTCTCTCCTCCGTGCCTATTTTTCTTGCGATTCCGGTGCGTGTGATCTGCAGTCCGCGCTACAAAGAAGCGAACCGACGCGGGCGGAGAGGGAGACACAGAACTTCGCCCGAAGGAGAGTAACAGCGCCTTCTGTCTTAAAGTGCTTTTGCGCGTCCGATGCCCAGAACAGTGTGTGCGCTAAGGGCGACCTACGGGCGCGCATGTAATGTCTGGCCGTCTTTACGCACAAGGGAATGAACTGGCATGCAGTGTTTCTCCCCCCCCCCCCCAAGCCGCCACTGTATGATTTTCCAGCAGTGAACCTATTATTTTTCGGTGTAATAATAAATAAAAATTTGCGCTGTATGTCCCCACACTGTAAAAAAAAAAAATCCTTCATTTTACGGAAAAGTGCTGGTAAAAATTTATCCAGAAGTGTCCGTAAACTCTCCGTAAAATTACGGACACATTGATTTTCAGAAACGGACTTTCCGTAAATTTCACGGAACCTCTCCGATAATTTCCAAGCTAGTTATCTGTACTTTCCGTTTAAAATACAAGGAGATGATGAAAATGTCTTTAATTTTCGTTATGTGGATGTTCTACCGTGTATTAAAATTACATTACAAAAGTTGAAATATTTTGAACTTATGCTGCGATGTTTGAACCCGAGTCAAAACATCACCAGTCCACGACTCTAACCATTCACCTACAACTCTCACTTAACAGTTGTGGTATAATTTTCATATTTCTATTGTAAAGACAAACGCAAAAATTCAGTTTCTATTAAATTTAGTGTATGTTTAGTGTTGCCAAATGTTACAGACACCTAGTGCTATTTTTAATGTTTGCAAGAATAGGTCATAGTCGCGTGGATATCCTTAACTGCCGCAGAAACGATACTTTTCTTGTTACAGTGGCGAATAAAGCTTCGTGTAGAATCGGCATTGTTCGTCCCCGTAGCTCGAAGCCAAAGGGAATACGAAGACTTTCCGTATTTTGTATTTACGGACTTCAACTCCATTTTTCGTCATTACAGATTGCCTTTCCGTACATACACTGCACATTTCCGTAAAACAGTGCATGCTATGTTAAGCGCCATGCATCGGAAGTTTCATACCTGGAAATGATATCGAAACACTCATAAGCTAATTTACAATTTAAAAAAAAAAGTAAACATGAAAGTTGAAATAGAGAACGGAAACGAGATTTCCTACCTGAAAAACTTCTTAAATGCTATTCGTAAGCAGACACCGCTAACGAATATTGAAAATTATTATTTTCTTTAATGGCAGCTCCTTCTGTCTGCTGGTAGGACCTAACATGGAGCGAGGGAGGGCGTCAGGCGGGTTATGTCTATTACGAAATAGTAATTACGTACAAATCATCTGGTGACTCATAACAGTGTCCTTGAAAGTGTCATTAGATGTAATTAAACAAATGTTCTTCAGTGCAATAAACATTTCAGCTCAGAGGCGTAGCGTGGGTGTCAGCCGCCCGGGGCGGAAGAAAATTTTGCCGCCCTCTTATTTAGGTATTTCAATTTAAAAGACTATAATATACAGTAATTCTAAAGAACTTTTCGGCAAGAACAGTCATCATTATTGTGTATTGTACAGGTTACAAATAAAAAAGTCATATATATATATATATGTGTTTTACAATATAATAATCACATTTATTACAAAAATTCTTACACGTATGCCACTTACATTGATATAACAGGTATAGAACACTTATGATTATACCTTGACGATCGACAAGATTAAGTTATTAGCGAATTGAATATAAAACGCAAATCGACTTCCAATTAGAACTAGAACGATACTGTTAATATTTATATTTTTATTGAAAAATAATATACTTGTTAGAATTAAAAACAAAACTTCTGTCTTTAACTAAAACTTTATTCGTCTACTTTTTTTAAGAGCAAAGTCATTTATTGCACTCTCAATGTCTATAGCATCACACACCTCTTGCTCAATAGACAAGATAGCCAGATTGGTTAGCCTTAAAGTACTCATTGTTGATCTTAAATAATTTTTGATCAATTTCAATTTTGAAAAACTTCTCTCACAGCTGGCATTGCTTATGGCAATTGTGAAGAATATTCGGAGCATTATTATAATATTGGGCAGAGTATCTTCCAGCTTGGATTTCACAATAAATTTTAATAATTCAAGTGAGTCCGCATTAATTGCTTTATTTTCGTTGCCTGTGGCAGCAATGAAAGTCCGCAGTCGAAGTCGTTCCAGCTTGAAGTCCTGCTCGTCAATTTCGGCAGATGCGTAGTCTAGATTACATTTAGTGTCGTTAATATAGCCGGCGTTAGATAAGCAAACTTATCCGCCAAATTCTGTAGCTGCTGAAAACGCTCACGAATTTCTACAATGATTCTATCTAACGAAGAAAACAGCTTCCGTCTCAACTCATTTTCACAAGACAAGTTAGCATCTCTTGTTCCGTCATCAAAAATGTTCCTTCTTGTTATGCGCTTCTGAGGTTCCATGGAAATGCCAAGTTCTTCACACATATTTTTTGCATAACTTATAGCATCTGCCCATTCTTCTCGTTTCTCTATCAGTACCATCTGCAAAGCATTTACTTTCTGAGCGCACAGTCTTATGTCAAGTCACTTTGTTTGTAAATATTTTTGTGCATCATTCACTTCATGTAGCACCGGTTGCCAGAGGCCCTAGAAACAAAGAAAGGAAAATGACTGCATCGTAACTAGCAAAGTTCCTGCATCTGTTCTTGTGTGTAAGCTTTCACCTGTCTCTGTCAGTTTTTCCAAAGTGACGAGAATGTATTTGTAATGATGCCATGTCATTTTTACGGCATCGCCTCTTGCACTCCACCGCGTGTCTTGAACCCTTTTTAAACTTTTGCCTGTAGCTGCTATCAGAACTTCCCAACGATGTGTGGACATGGAAAAAAATTAATAGCAACGTTCTAATGTGCCGAAAAAAGTTACTGAACTCGCCTCAACTGAGGCAGTGTGTAAACAAACCAGGTTTAACGAATGATCTGAGCAAGGTACGAATTCAACTTTGGGATTTATTTCTTTAATTCTTTGCTGAACTCCTGAATGCTTTCCAGCCATAACAGCAGCATTATCATATGCTTGGTCTCTACAGTTGCTTATATCGAGGCCATCAGCTTCAAGCTTGCTCAAAATCATCTTTGAAATTCCTTCAGCTGTTTTATCTTTTGTTTCAATGAAATCTATAAGAGATTCCACTACTTGTACTTCCTGATTTTCAATCATTACGTATCTTAATACCTGGCTTGTTTGATCTTTACGAGAAATGTCTGGAGTGCTGTCGAATATATTCGAATAATACTTAGCCTTTTTTATTTGTCCGATGATATGTTGGCGAACTTTATTTCCCAAAATTACAATAAATTCGTTTTGGATTTCTGGTGACACATACGTGATTGAAATTTTGCCACACATTTTAGATCTTACAAGATGTTCAAGAAGTACAGGATCGTACTTTGCGTTTTATTTGCAGCTATTCTAAAAAGTTTCCTCTATTAATACTGGTGTCGTTTTCTGTATGGCCACGTAAAGCCAAATTTTGTTTGGCAAGGAATTTTATAATATCAAACATTCTGATAAGAATTTCTTGCCATTTTTTTGTTTCCTTTGCCAATAATTTTTGCTCTTTCTTGTCAATAGTCTGTCCTTTTTGAAGTCTGCTCTCCAACTCCTTCCATTTGCAAAAATTTTGGTTGTGTAGTGCACTTGATTCGTGACTTGAAACCTTAGGATTTAATTTCCACCAAGTATTAAATCCATCAGATGAGCAAAACTTTGATCCATTCGGTGTGTTTACGTTCTCAAATAAACGACAGCAAAAGCAAAATAATGATGCTTTGGAAGGAGAATAAGCCATCCAAGTACGTAAAACTTTTTCGCCGTTAGTCAATGTGCGGTAAAACCATTCCTGGGTAAGACGTCTTGTCTCTCGTTTTGATGCTAAAGAGCACGAATCTGAACGTGTTACTGTTGACGCTTCGGCTAAGTTAGTATTGATATGCTGAACAACTTCTTGGCCTTGCTGAATGAGGTGCAATCGCATATTTTCATCTATGTGTTCAGGCCATTTTCCAATATCGTCCAAGTTTTGGTATTGAATAGCAGACAATGCCGATGCTGTATCAGTCTCTGTTTCTAAACTATCGAAATCCATGTCTAGACAAACAGATGCAGACTCTAATTGAGTAGATGTTGTTGGAATTTGATCTTCGGGAACAATGTCAACATTTCTAACAGGTACCAGATCAACAGTGTCAAGTTCTTGTATTTTTTTTAGCTTGTTCTGGGTTTGAAGGCCCAGTTGCCTTTGATGAATTTAAGCCCAACGTGGAATCTGACGTCTCAGGAACAGGACTTTTCATGTATTTAAGTAAAGCCCCTTCATTTTTTCTAATATTTTCCAACTTAGCTCTTCTTTTATTACGGTAAGATGCCCCACTTTCTTTTACTCTTTTCATTTTTGATGCTAAAACAAAAAAATAAATAATTATTGACACTTATATATAATAAATAATAAAAGTACAAGTTGGAGTCGTAAACGAAACTATCTTAGAACATTTCAAAATAATTACTAATAAATTAAAAATAATACAACTTACTTTACTGAAATTTACTTGTTCTGATTTTTTTATTTTAATAAATTAAAACTTAAACAACATAGCAGATAGCCAAACAAACAATTACATAAATAAAAAACGTAAATAAAATATTTAATACTCACATAGTTGAATGTATACGTACACGAACAATACAATTTGTCAAGAAAGTTCAATAATTTAACAATCACAACACGCACTTATGAGCACTGAAATCACAGTTTGGAAAGCGTATACATATATACGATACGATTAAGTTAATGTGAATTGGACAACTGACGATCCACCAATCAAACTTTCTTTGAATTGCCAAAGCATCACTCACGGACTTCCCTGAAGGGACTTGTCCGTACAGTAACATGATTTGCAGGTGTTATTATACAATATTGAACACTATTCTTTATATGGTAGAAGTCATTCTCGCTGAATATTAGTCATAAACAATCCAAGCACACAATAAAATACGGGGAATCCCTGCGAGTTAGTATAGACGGTGTTGCCAATCGCTACAATGAGCAAGATGCCATTATTATACATACATTTAAAGAAAGGGGATTCCCCGATTTCGCCACAGAATAAGTAATGAACAATCCCGTGCTCATTTCAATCGGTCCGAATCGTAGGTGCGACAAAAATATGAAGTGGTTTAAATATTTTCAAGATATTTTTATTATTATTTATTGTGAAATTTTGCCGCCCCCTAAAAGTGCCGCCCCTGCCGCCCCCCACTACGCTACGCCACTGGTTCAGCTTGTGTCTCACACACAATTAAAATGAAATACTTTGTAGTAAGCTTTAAACTTAAATGTGTCTGGCTAGAAACAAATAATGCGTCGGTGGAGTAGAGAGAGGACTTTACTCTCAAGTTGTTCGTGAGAATACTCAGAAGGTGATGAATATAACATTAAAGGGCTTACTACGACTCAACCACTTCACTGCTGGACCAAAATCTACCTACATACAAACGGTGAAAACACATTATTTCTGCATATATTACAGTCAGCATAGTCAAAAGCCCTCTTCTGGGAGTTTACACACGCCCTGTCGGATATTCCACACATTTTGAGCATATATTTAAGGGCCGATGAAACACTCTCACACTTCATTACTTGGATTAGTGATGGAGTTTCAGCCTCCCTGGCTGACTACATGAAAACCCTTGCGAAACAAGCCGAGGACAATTCATTGCAATTTCATTATCAGTGACAGTTCTAAATTTGAATGATACTGGGACGTATAGAGATTAATTCTAAGGTGAATTCCTTAAAGCTACCTGTGCAGTGACGTCATAATGAGTTTCCAGGTGAACCGACACATTACTATTACAACTTAACAACTCAGAATAAATAAATAAAATAAAATAGCTGAATAAAATTAGTTTGGCATATTAGTTTAGCTTATTTGCTGCTGCGTAAATAATAACTGACAAGAAAAATAAAATTAAAATTACTAGGTAATTAACATATCTGTATCATGTAACAAATATTAAGCATATTCCTCAATTGAATAAACAAATGTGTGACAAATTTACAAACAACGTTACGTGTTAATGTAGGCAAGTTATATGCGCAAAAAACCAGACGTTACAAGCGGTTGTTTTTCAAGAGCACGTCATTCGT
This sequence comes from Dryococelus australis, assembly GCA_029891345.1. Lineage (NCBI taxonomy): Eukaryota > Metazoa > Arthropoda > Insecta > Phasmatodea > Phasmatidae > Dryococelus > Dryococelus australis. The sequence continues at coordinate 193,068,360 of CM056997.1, forward strand.
TAACACATTCACTTGTTTTAAGTGAAATAATTATCAATAATTTGAAAATTCGACTTCGCGACTTAAAGAAATTCATGATTATTATAATAAAGAGTTCCTTGACAAATTATAAATATGGCTCCTGTAAAGTTACAAAGAATATACTTTAGAAATAATATTATTGCATTTTTAAAAAAAGTTCTGTAAATGAACAAAGAATTGCTAAATAAAATTACAGACATTTTTTTTTTTTTTTGCAGTTTACAGTGCGTGCGGGTGTCATTCGGGTTGAAGTCGTAGCTTTGCTCTTGAGAATAAAATACAGTTATTAGCACTGCCGACGAATCGTTCGACTGCCTAGGGTTGGAAGAAATCAAACAAGTTAGTATAATGGTCTTCCTAGCAGCAACGGAATAGGGAGAGTCGATAAATAAATTCTTAAAACGTGTAGGTTTCGTTTTCAAGAGCAGCCTGTTTATCGTTAAACTCCCAGATTTTCTCATAATTTAATGACTACGCTGATCAAACCAAACAAATGTCGTGCTTATCACAGTGTATTTAGAAATTGCCCCAAAACTATTTTGGACCAATATCATCATCAAAACTGCAATATCTGGCGACATGGCTGCAATTATTATTATTATTACTCAGTAAGAAACTTCGTCAGAAACAAAATAGTTCATCAATTTGTAGAGAATTTTTGCCGAACAGAATAAATAAAATAAAATTAAAAAAAACTACCTGTTTTCACTTCTCTGTAAATTTGCTGCGATGCTGAAATATGGTCCATGTTTCAAGACAAACCCTCCGAGAGAAAAACTTCCGCTCCGATCAAATTAAAGTACGCTTGAGAAGTAGAACAGAGTGAAGTATACGGCACGATACACAGAAAGTCGTATCTTTTCTTTCGGGCGAGGAAAAAAAAATGAGCTCGACAGCTCGCTCGGACCCATTGGGACCGAGGAGGAAGAAAAAAAAAAAAAAAATTGCCTGTTAGAAGTTCCGGTGAGAATACGGATGGCTACGTCTCGCCCAATCATCGCCTCGTCACTTCCTAATGGGATGTCATCGAACTCCTTCGCCGAAGTCTGTCAAAACACTGCTCCCCTCCGCATCATAGCCGAGGACAACGCACGAAGGGGGCGCCACACAAGACGCGATAACAAATGAAAACCTCAAAAGGGAAGACAAAACAACCAAAAAAAAAAAAAAAATTCCGCCCCCTTTTCCTTCCTTTCCGAGGTAACCACCTAGTTCCGCGTCCGTTTTATCTTCGTTCATTTCATCCTGTTAACTATATTTTTTTTTGGTAAACAGCCAGCCACTAGGTAACAAAAAAAAAGTCTTTATAAAAAAAGTAGGGAGACTGCAGGAAGGAAATTCTGCGGTTAGCGGACGGATTTAGGGATGTCAAGGGGTATGGGGATTGGTGGGGGGGGGGGGTCGAATGCGGCGCTGCCATCAGCATTTGTCTCCGTCGACGTACACACAACACACACGGTTGTCGCTCTCCCTTTAGCTCTGCGCGACCTCTACACAATGTTGAAAACTGTTTTTCAGAGAGAAGACAAGGACATACTAGAGCAAAAATGTAAGCAATAGCACGTGTCATTTATTAAACCGCTCCACAAGAATGATTGTTTACAACGTTTCGATTGATGCGAATGATATTTTGGTTCTCGCGGTAAAATTAGTTCGCTATTTACTGTCAAATAACACAAAAACTGTTGCATACTTACAATATCTTCATAAAGTAAATGCGTCACATGCGCATTATTTATATATCGTTATAAATTGCGAAATGTAAGAGAACAATAGCAAATAATAATTAATAGCATACTGCTAATATAGCCTGGTTAATAAAAACAATACCAGTCGACTTTTGGTTCACAATTGGCAAAATACGAGCCTGCGCATGAAATAGTAAACAAAAAAGCGTTTTGCTACTCGAATATTGTTTATACCTAAAACACTATTGCGTAAATACAAACGACAGTGAGTCAAAGTACATTAATTTTCTTCTTCTTTTCCCCTCCCCTTCTACTGCAAGTTATAGTAATGTTACGAGGAGACTAAAAGTTTTTACTTACGTCAAATACTGAACAGTATACTATACTATGTCTATATACTATACTATATACTATGTCTTCAATCATACAAATATTTTACGAATTGGCAATACATGCACAATTAAAAAAAAAAAACCCTCCATTAAAGCAGACATTGCTAAAAATCAAACACCGACACTTTTACTTACATGCCTGCCGTGTTCTGATAGTAAAGGAATGTAAACAAAGCATGAACACGTGAGCATGTGGAAGTCGCATGACTATGTATTTTGTATTTGTGCACATATGGTGGAAGGATACGTAGCGGCCAACCCGAAAGTATAACTTCAAACAGGACTTCAAAAAACAGTGAAGTAGCAATGAATAGACTTTATTAAATTTGCTCCAGCTCGCCTTGCTTCATTGTGTCAATTATTTGGTTTATTTTAGATAAGCATTAGAAAACGATAAAAGAATATTTTGACGTGTGATTATGGAAGAACTATGAAATATATTTTCAATTCCTTCAAATAGCACTACATATTGTAGTAAGAATGGCTGTAACATAAAATAATACATTAAATTTATTTCTGCTCATATTTTAAAAGACCGCGACTGATGCGTGTGAAATGTTTTGTGTAGATTGCGTTGAAATAGAACAATATGGGGACATTTTACCATCGAGCAACAGTCCTGAAGAACAATGTTTCGTAAATTCCGGTCTTAATTATTATTTAGTCTTAAATATTCATTCCCAATTTTTTTTTTTTTCTGCGCTGCGCATACAGCTGTCACTCTACGGCGTCATAAATGTGCTCGGTATCAATGTTATTTCCAGTTTTTCTTATAGAGCCCCGAGTATTTCGCGAAAACCATTCGGTGGCAAGATAGATTCCAAACACTTCAATTCTCCCGCTACTGTCATTGAACAGCAGTGGTTTTATACACGCCCCGTCTATGGGCCAGTAAAAGCAGTAATGTGAGTGAGCTTTGGACAGTACTGTACAAAGGCCTTACTTGATCGCAGCAAGCAAAAAGCAAACTATAGTGTTTGGAGTGTATAGAGAAGTGTGAAGCCTAGCCTGCTGCCGCAATAATCCGCGAAATACTAGGGGCTCTACATTTAGAATGTAATGCTAGATTTCTACGCGCTTTTGACCATTTACGTCACGAATAAATTTATCGTTTTAGAACATGTGTGGCGGAGTGTGGTCTGTCACTACAGTTAAATTGTAATTTTTTATGTACACGTTAAGATTAGTCTGTTTTTTTTTTTTTTTTTGCAGTTTATGGGTGTATTGGGCACTCAACGCCTGGCGTCTGTACCGCCGTACCTGGATGTGCGGCGAGCTGCTTCGCTACGTGTAAAGGGGCTCGTGTTTTTCTGGTTATGCGTGATTGGTTGTTTTAGAATTGAAATTGGGAATAAATGTTGGAAAAGAGAGCGCTGGCGTTGCGCCGGGTTGTGTATGGAGAGGGGGCTCGCGTGGAGGGGATCGTTTGCGCGTATAAATATCTATGTAGGTGGGGTGGTTCGGGGAGATAATCGACGGCGAGGGCCGTAGTCCTGCAGGGGTCTGGAGATGAGATCATCACAAAACATGGCGGATCACTGCAGGAGGTTGTTCAGTGACGAACAAGTTAAGTATTGAGTTCGAACTTAGAAAAGTTCCTGGCGGAGATCAAATTAGAATATTTTTGGCAGTGATTGGACTAGAATATTTCTGACAAAATTCGGGCATTGTCAATTTCCTGGCAGTTTCGGAATTAGTTAACGAGGGAGGTGTATCGGGATTTTGAAAAAACTCTGCCTATGTGCTGATGAGGGAACTTAGCCATTTGAGTAGAGGTGTACCGGGGATTCTGAAGTCGTAATTCGACTATTGGAGTACTTAAGTGCGGGTGTGAGCAAGATCTCTTTTTGCAAGAAGGATTTTGATGGCGAATGAAGATAGAAAGTTTTTGGGCGGGTTGTGGCCGGGATAAGGGACATAAAACTTGTTTTCAACTGGATGATGAAAAACAGAAGGTGTGGGTGTTGAGTGTGTGTAGTGTGTGGCATATAGGGGAGAACAATACCTATACCACTGGTGTACTGGCGGGGGCAATACCCTCAGGTTTTAGCCTACGTGGATGTTTGGTTTTGTTTGAGGTTGTGTATGTCATGCTAGAGCAATACCGATACCCCTGGTGTACTGGTGGGAACAATATCCTCAGGCTTTAGCCTACGTGGATGTTTGGTTTTGTTTGAGGTGGTGTATGTCATGCTAGAGCAATATCGACACTCCTGGTGTACTGGGGGAAACAATATCCTCAGGCTTTAGCCTATGTGGATGTTTGGTTTTGTTGAGGTGGTGTATGTCATGCTAGAGCAATACCTGCACCTCTGGTGTACTCGGTGATAATATTTGCCTAGTGTGTGTGTTGTATGGTAATGCTACTGGAGGGGAAAAAAAAGGCGAGGTTAGGATTTTCCTCTCCTTAGACCATTTCGGTTCGCGAGCTCTTAATGTGTGTTTTTGTGTAAGATCAATTGTCGAATTTTTGAAAAGATACTGTCAAGATATCCAAAGAGATTGTATTGTTAGTTTTACAGGTTTTATTGTGAGGATTTTGGATGTACAATCTAGAAGGCCTGTGATCAACATAATAAAAAAAATTGTCATTTTCTAAGATATAGGTTTTTAGTGGAGTTTTATGTAATAGTATGTGTTTGAAGAAATATGCTTGCAATGATGTATGCTACAAGTAATGTTGTCTGGATCAAATTGATTAAAGAAAAATAAAATGTATGCTACTAGGGATAATTTGTGGATCAAGTTAAATTGCATTACGGAAAGTGAGTGTTTTGAGGTGTACTTAGACACCCGTGCATTCTGGACACTTTAAACATTGCAAAACTTACTCTGCTTAATTGTTTGTGAGGTTGATAGAGGGTATAAGGGGTTTTTGATACTTTACTTATTTCCTTCGTCTTCCTGATAGGGTTAGGGTTGGACGGAGGTATAACATGTCATGTATCGGGACCAATAATAAACTGTGTTGTTGGCAGCAGCTGGGTATCCGACTGGGGGATATAATCTCAACATCGAATGATAGCTCGCACACGCGAGGGACTTCTTTCTTCTGGGTACAGTGCAGACAATCAAACCCAGTTCCCGTGCGACTTCCGAGATACACAACACTGCAAAGTGAAAGGGTTCACAAAGCGGGTTGAAAGTGACATCACAGAAAGGAAATGGCATGGCGGCGGCGTTTCCTTTGATGTGGGAATACCCATACTCTGATTGGCTGCGCGTGGTTCTGCGAACGAGTTTCGTGCCTGTCTGGCGATGAGTTGGTCACCAGTGACGCCATCTTGCTAGCTTGTACCGCTGGAGTTCGCGGTATAACCCTTCCAATCACAGTGTCCTCTACGTGGGACGTTGCACTTGAAGTGGCTTGAATGGCCCGCACTGTACACAGCAGAACATACCGTCCAATGTGAGAGGTTCCCTACGTGTGGCGGACATCATTCGCTGCTGAGACTAGGCTCCGTAGCCTCATAAACCAATGCTGCACAGATCGATTTCTATTGGTCCCGATGTAAGACAAAGAATCGTCTGGATATCAGTACTGCTCCCAGCAAAATATGTATTTGCTGCAACGCCTAAAATAATATATATTTATTTTTGAGTGAAAGGGAAAAACGGCTGTTACGTCTCTATGGCGACATCTCTGAAACTTGGCAACGCAGCAGGACGCCGTTAACCCGTTCAGTCTCCGCGTCCACGGTCGTGGAAATGTTGCACATGAGTTAAACTTATGCCCTGTACTGTACACAGTAAGGCATCACTGTTCAGTCTTCCTTGTGGCTGATATGATATGTGGAATTTTCTACACCTGTTTGACGTGATTGGTTGTTCACTGGTAGCAAGACATGGACTGAAAAAAAGTACAGTCGCACAACAAAATTACGTGTTGCAACACTTTAACTCAGAAATTAATGTGTGACAGAACGGGTTAACCCCCTGTCATGCTATCGTATTTTGGCCTTCTACTATATTCGACAGTAATATCTGAAGACAAAATACGGCCATCAAAGTTTTTCCTTCCAACAAATTTTATCAAATGATCCTTAACGTGTTTGTAAATGTGTCATACAGTCAAAAAAAATTTTTACGTAAGAAAATATTTTAAATATTATTTACAAAATATTTTCTTCGCGAGATACTGATATTGTTTTTCCATGCGGTCGATTACACGAAGAAATGTAAGGAATGTTGTAATTTATTTTCTCTTCTTTATTACATTCAAATTTTATTCATCAGATATGTTTCCTGCACAACGGAATTTAATTCTTCAGAGTTTTTAATACTACGTGCAATATTCCCTAAAAATAATATGCATGCCCAGACAGCTTCTACATAAATTAATTAACTTCATAACCTACTTCGTTTCCAGCCATTGTTCGTTATTTCGAAATTTCGCGTCGTACGTTTTTGTCGTGCACGATTCTGATCGGCTGAGACCATCAAACATCAAACATATTTTAGAACCGGTCCAATCTTCAAACGTTTGAATGGAAACTAAAGCGAGCGAGGTTTTTCAGACAAATGGCGGCGTTTATGACGTCTCGATGACGTCGTAACTGTCCGATTTCCGTTCGACCAAACTTATTGGGGACAGTTTGACGGGAAAATGTGACAGTGTGACAAGGGCTCCACGTTGGCGAGGCCTGACGTTGCTGGCGGGAGTGCCGGCCGATGTAGGAGCGGAGAGACGCGACGCGACGCTCCTTCGCTTGAGATCCGGCCCGTCTTGAGCACGCCATGTATTATGTTACCTGCCAGCGGGATCCAGTCCCGACCTCCCGTGTCTGGTCCCAGTGGATACTACGGGACACAACTTCCACAGCTCTAGTTATATTTATATGTTGTTACGCCGGCGTGAGGGCGCCTATAATTTACATCGTCACCTGAACACACCCGCTCACATTCAGTAGAATCCAGGACAGCGATTCCGACAAGCGGGCCGTGCATTGCCAAATCACTGTATGGGCTGTTCACGGTAAAGTGAGCAATTTTGAAAGCCCTGCTTAAGATCTACTTTTACGCACGTTGTGTATTCTTCCGCCATATATAGAACGAACGTTGCCAAGGGCCTCATCACATTATTCACGCGTCGGCCAAGTGAAACTGTTAAATTATAAGGCAAGTAAATAATTTACGATTCAGCATATTTTTACACTTTGATGCATTAGAAAACATAAAGCGAAATAAATAATTTTAGTTGTCAAAATTTTTTACCCAAAACCTTTTAGTCGACGTTAAGATATGGAACTACTTTCCATTCATCGTTACCAACTTAACTGGACGCATGTCCCTCAGTGCGCCTGCTAAAATATATGAAAGCAGGAGCAGTGATTTTTTTTCTAAGGTCGATTTCAAAAGTGCTCACTTTATCGTGAACAGCCTTTAAGCAGAACCCCCCACTACGAACCAGAAACCAGGGCAGACTGCATCACTGCGACGCCAATATCTAGCTATGCGGAGTGGCGGCCATTATCTTTCTGCTCGTGACGCCAGCCATGAAGGACCACTACACAGACCAGCTGTACCGGCCCTCGTATGGTCATTTCCAACAGCCTCGGAACAACTCTACTCAAGGTGGAACAAACCCAGTAGTGTAACATTAATCTAATTAAGCAACAATTAACAGTCAATATCTCATAACGTTCCCCCGGTACATTTAAATTGCATTTATGTAATTGTAATGTTCATTAATTCACTAATAACCAGACTCTCAACCTAGACAGTTTTACAGTTAATCAACCTTGTCAACCACTAGTTACAGCCCTTATCATTAATCACAACCATAAGGCCCGGTGTACATGTGGTGTACATGTGCGGGCATACACCGCGGCGGCACCGCAGCTACGTGTACACTGATACATATAAGCCAAACCCTCGTGGAACGCATTTGCGGCGCCGCGCAGACATTGTCCGCACGTGTGCACCGAGCCTAGAGCCCCTAACCCATTTCACGTATAAATATTGAGACGGCCTGCACGGAGTTTTGCCGCCTCCTTACCAATCAACCATTTTGACAACTGCATCTAACCACTCAAGTACGACGCAACACGAGTACATGAAGTAAACGAACTTTTCCCGTTTTTTTGTTTCACATATTTTCTACCTGAACTTATAAACTATTATTACCTTTTTACCAAACTTGTTTGCGGAACACACGAAGAGCTGCGTAAAAGTTTGTTACGACAAACTTTGGTTACCGAGACGGAAGTTCACTAGGACATCGGAAATAGCTACGCCGCTTGGAGCCTGTTTCGTTACTGAACCTTTTTGACGTGGCGCCGGATTTTCCACTGTCTAGATGACGCCACGATCTGCGGCCACTGCGCATGACCATCCACTCCTGTGACATCACCAGGGAGGTGGCGCAGGAGTACCAATATGATGTTCATTTGTTTGCTAAATTGGAAGCTGATGGTGCTACTTCTTTCTTGTAATTGTGACGTGTGTGTTGGCGATTGACTGCTTACCCATCACCCCTGAACATTCCCTTATTAGGTTAAAAAAATCAGCTATTGGCTGATCATTAATTAAGATCCAAGGAGAATTGAGGAATTTCTGCTATATATGATGGGAGCAGAGTTGTCTCGAAGTCAGACAGCAGCCTTGAGAGAGCTTCGGAATGCCAAGTTAAGTATGCTACTAGTTGTCATGCAGGCTCTTATGGCGGGACATACTTTAGTATTCTAATAGGCAGAATTTAGGGGCCATGATGTCCTAAAACAACTTAGTCAAACCTTAAAAATGCTTTGTTTTTATCCTCGGCAAATCTGAATGTAAATATAAATTTTGAATATTTTATGGGATGCCCAATTTTCAATTAATATAAATAACAAACAGCAAAGTTATGGATAATCTAGATAGAATACCCATAAGTTGTGTACACGCAATAAGCCAGGAAAGTGGTTTAGAGTTTCTCCCTGAGCTTCTGGAAAATAATCCTTAAACTAAATGCTAGGGTTCAGGACATCAATTTGTAATTTTGCAAGCTCCCCAGTTAAAGTTTGTAGGTGTCTTTTCTGGAATTTTCCCGATGAAATTAATTAAATTTTGGGAAAATAAAATGCAAGTTTTCTAAATGTGGATTAGCCCACAAAACCTGTTTTGAAACGAAACTATATGAAATTTTTCTCACTGTTTTGGAGAAAACAATTCGAATAGTAATTTTTTTAAATTTCTTTGGCCTTTGGTAATTAGTATATGGCCTGAATATAAATTGTAATGTTCAAATCAAAGAAAGAAATAAAGCCAGAAGTTTAAATGTTAATTATTTTTAAAGTGCCATGTTTGGGAGATTGGAAATTATAAAATTCACTCTTGTGAAAGATATTGGCAACAAAATTTTACCTTGTATATTAAAAAAAATTTGAAAGAAAGAAAATTAATAAAAATAATAAACACAGTATCAGAATTCATGCATATTGCATTTCAGCTCATAGTATTTAGAGTTTTCCTACTGTCTTGTTCTTCCATGTTTTATTCACTTTGCCTTAACAAGGGTTGTTTTTATCTAGGTGATTGTATTTTTGTTGGATGGTGTTTTAAAATCCACTTTGCTGCGTCCTAGACTCTAGGGCGTACCAATATAACCAAAGGCATAGTTATAACAAGTGCACAGGGCTTTCCCAGGTTGTTACGGAGCCACAAAGCCACTACTACTAGCATTATATGTCACTTCAGTCAGTAAATTGTTACGCCCCTTTAGGGTGTAGCAGGGCTAAAGGAATGCAAGGAGAAGGAAGCATACCATTAAAAAAAACCCAGAAAGCATGGACACAAAAATCCCAGAATCAATACAACATATATTGAAGCCCATCTATACATTATCACCAATAACAACACATTTTCAACTTGATTTGAAAAATAAAAATTGCATCTGTAAATTTCTGTTGCTTGCTACCAATCGGTGAACTAGGGGAAGGAGAGAGCACACATGCGCTGGAACAAACAGAAAAACAACAATATTAATATATCCTGAGAAATCACCCAACCTGAATAAACACTTGTGAAATGACTCCCCGAGTAAAGCAAGCACCATTACAATTTAAAAAGTAAAGTACGCCTGATGATTCTCTAAAAAGTACAATATGGAATAATAATTTAATGAATTAATACTATTGGCATGGAGCACAAACTCTCAATACATTTAACCCTGAGCATACAGGCAAGGTATAAAATATCCACTAAAACTCCTTGAAATTAAAATCCTTTTGGCAAATCGTAATCCAGGAGACCATTCCTACAGCACCCCCCCCCCCCAAAAAAAGAAGAATCCACCTCTTAAAAACATTCCCATAAAATACCATATTGAAAATTCATACGATCAAAACAATGAAGAAACACTTCCCTACAAAAATCCATATACACAAAAATCGCTATAAAAAAATAACACACGCTACTAAACGGGAAACTGTACCCCCAGCATAACAACAACTACGTTCACTGCAATACTTAACTTGAGTAGTACTCATTTTACGCGAAAACGCGCGTAGCATGCTGAAGCCCCGAAGTACGAAGTAGTGTAGACGTGATCTATCGTCGGCCAGCCCGCCCAACTCCAAGAGGAACACTGCACACACTTTCTCGGGCTGGAGACGAACATTTATACGCGAAAGCGCGGCTCGGGAAGGTTAAGGAAGTGGCGAGAATAGTGGAGAGGCGTATGGAAGATGCCAGAGTGTGCGAGGCTGAACTCGTTGCTAGTAGTAACCACCAGACACTCTCGGCCGCGCCAGGAGCGCCGCGCGCCTCTCTTCAGTGTAGCTCAGCGCTTGGAAGCATTCAAACGTGCGCCACCCCCCCCCCCCGGGGATATTATACCCTTTTTCTGGCGGAAAAATATTGCCTCTTCAAATGATAACCCCTCTTCAAACAATATCCGTATTTTTTTAAGCTGGGCTACCAAATACAGACGTGGCTAATAACCAAGCAGGCTTGCTAACCAAATTCATTAACGTCATGTAGTTCTGTAAACACACCAACCCCATAGCAGCAGCATTGAATCGTACTCCAGGAAATTGTAAGCATCATACATTTCGCCAGCTGGCGGGACGAAAAATAAATATATCAGGCAGGACAGTCTTTGGCAGGACAGGAGTACTCACATAAAATTGCTTGAGTTTACTGATTGACACATATGTCAGACTTGAAGAAGTGCTTCAAAATTATAACCTTCCTGTGTACATTCCAAACCAGATAATCCAGGGCAACAGTAGTCATATTAAGCACTTGCATGCTTTAATTGGCTGCAGTCGAACGCAGTCCAATAGAAGGTGGTACCGTCCCCTCCATTCACGGTGGGCGGAGAGCGACCAGCCTCGCCTGTCAACAGCACACGCCGGGTTCGCCGACGTGGGCCGAGGCCTGTCCTGCCTCTACGAACGCGCTTCGTCTTGAGCACGCGAGAGAGGTACAGGCAGGCGAGCGAGGCGAACACCCGGACACATGATCTCGTTAGGGAGTGGCAACTTTCCGCCCCAGTTGGCGCCGCAAACGCGCTGCAGCGCCACTTCCTTCCGCGCTGGGGCGCTGCTGCTAAGTGGATTACTCCCGCCGCGAAAAAAAAAACAATAAACATTCACTGCGAATTATAGTGATTCTCCCTTTCCTCCGGCACGACAGCAGTGGTTAGTGGTCTCGTCTCGCCGTAACCGAGTTACAGCCAGTCTCCACTGCGGCGAGGAAGGAACAGTACTTCTAATGCGTCCTCGCACCCTCCCTTCTTAGCGCGTTAACATACTATAGTCTATTCGTGGTTTCTTTGAACTTTTTGGATCCATATTTTGAAAAAAAATCACCCCATGTACAACACGTTTGGTTTTATCCTCAATATGGCATGCATCATAAGCGTTTTATAATTATTGCGACACCAAAGTACCCCATATTTGCTTAATTGGACATTTGCTTATATTTTACCTATAAATTATATTTAATCATAATCATCAAAATAAATAAAAACAGAGAGAAAATATGTATGTTGTCAAAGCCTAGTTAGAAATAGTCCTTACGCAGAATATTATTAAACGGAGTGCGCATGAACGAGGTGCATTGTCCCTTAGGTATAACTTTCTAGACTCGGGAAAGCTTTGTTTGCTTGAGTTGGACAAAAACCTGAAAATAGAACTTTAGGAAAATAAGTTGGAAGTGACCGTTAATGGACAATATGCGTCTTTTCTTTTATATGCGTACATATACAGACGAATATCACACACACACACACACACACACATTAACTTTTACATCCTTAAAAAATAATAATAATTCGTGCGAACGGCTTACGGCAAAAGAGGATCACGGGTGAAAACTTAGATGAAACGTTTCCTTCCTAAGATTTTTCACTGTATGAAGAAGTACATCAAGTTACTTAAGACACTTCTGTCGGCATCAAACATAGTACTAAAGCTCAATTTGTTAGTAAAAATAAACAACCGCTATTAAAAATAATAATTTCAATAATTTGCAGGCAAAAAGTTAAATCTGACTAAATAAATTGATAGCAGCATACACCAATCAAATGAGATTTAGAATTAAGACATTCACACAGTTAAACAACACTTGCAATGCTTAATCTAAACATTCTGCGCTAAGTTCGAATTACAGGTAAACCGCCATACGAGAGGAAGGCGTTTAACAAACCTTCTATCGTCTATAATCTACAGGAAGATTCATTAGGAGTTACCGCCAATCACAGGGCTTATTCCTTAAATTTTGGAGCAAAACTATGTCATATAAATGCGGGTCCAAATCCAAATGTTAACAGAGTAATGCGAAACATTTGAAAAATGACGAATAAAATAATAACCTTTTCAGAATTAAATACGGTGATGTATTATCAGACCGCACAGTTTACAGTTGAGCATCACAACAGCGTCTAACAAGCTTACAAAAGATGTTCAAAAATGTTTCCATACACTTGGCCGCACGCTTGTGAACCGCACCTGTTTATCTACATAGCTGCACACGACTGCCTTGATGTCTGTAGCGGCATGCATGATAAGCGCTAATAGTTCCTCGCGTGTTTGTGTCCTTTGGTAAACCATAGGTATCCATTATCCATCCCCATACACACTAATCTAGGTATTGCCAATTTTGCTCCAAGCGATGTAAGGAATAAGCTCTGCGAGTGGCGGTAACTCATCGTAAATCATCCTGTGTACGAATATTGTTGTCAGACTGTGTAAGTAAAATGTTGTTTAAGCTGGAATTCCGCCATTACATTTCCATACCCATTTCAGTCGAGGATTCAAGAGGTGCTGGCCATGTGGTGTTCATTCTAAAAGAATTTCGTCATCCTAAAGGCACATGATAATTCCGTGGCCAGCGTTCGTTCCCTGTACGGCTGAAACCAGGCACAGCTTCCTGGGCAAGGGCTGTAGATACTCTCAGTCACAGAACTGCACTTCTGCATAACACACTAAGCAGACGACGAAATTGCAATCTGGCGAAGTTGTGAGTCGATATCATTTCCCTTCGTAAAAAAAAATCCCCTGCTGCGAATTTGGGGGTACACTTTCTGCGTAATTGCGTATGTACAATTTATAAATTCGATTCGATGAACAACCACAGATTAAAAGTGAAATTCAACTACTCGAATCAGTGAAAATGTCTCCACTTAGAATCAGTGGAAAACCACTCATTGTTTCTGTGAAAAAATTTCACTGATTGAATTAGTCAAGTGAAACTATTTCACTGATTCAACAAGTGACGGCCGATAGCAGTGGCAAATTAAATACTGTTTTTTATTGGACGTTGCCCAATAATTACGATAAAAAAACGTATTTACAATAGTTAACCATTAATATTTCGCAATTTACCATAATTAAAAAAATAGCAACAAAAAAATTCGCAGGTGGCCGTGATTGAACTCGCACACACATTTCACTTCAATTTTATACCGCCACCTTATAATCGGCGCTACTAAGCCAAGATGAAAAATTAAGAGGAAAATGTATCTTGCCTGTCTTATCAAAATCGTGAATATTTAAATTGTATGTCCTTACTTATCGTTTTTGGTTTAATTGGTACCGTTAGGATTGTTAAAACGAATAGTATATATGAGTGCACTCTCTTCACCACAGTATATGCACTTGGAACCATCAAACAGTGCGCTGTGATTACATTGAAACGAAATGAAAGACATAAATCAGAATGAAGGCCCAATGTTCTTATTACCTCGTAAAATGGTGTTTTGAAAGACGAAACACATTTAAGAAAGTATTTTGTATTGGTTTTATTAGTTCATTCGTTGTTATTTCACTTGGTAAACGTTGTTTAGCCGCAGTTTTTAAAAGTTCTTTGACGGCCATTTTTACACGCTTTTTAACTGATCCATCACTCAGAAATAAACCACTGGAAAAAAAAACTGATTAATCAGCGGAAAATGTCACTGAATCAATAAGTGAAGGGAATCTAAAATTTTGCTCTGACTCATCAGTTAAATTCACTGAAGTGACATTGAATCAGTCAGGTACTGTTGACTGATTGAAACAGCGAAATTCTCACTGATTCAAATTTACAGTGTGTTTACTAATACACACGCGCTCAAAAACTATATATCAAATTAAATATTCGTGGCTTAACTCAATTCTTTATCTGAACCACGAGAACCCAAGCAAATGACCATTACACATACTGGAACAAATTGTGTATAAAGTTAGGGTTCCGTACCACACAAAACAGGATTGCTCGTGAACGGTAACACAAACAATATTTATCTTATATCCATCGTAAAAACAAATAATGGTCTTGACGACCGCCGAACGTCGGCAGCATAAAAATTCTCGTGTTTTTTTTTGCTCTCGTTGGCACGTTAATCTTAAAGTGTAATTGTTTAGAGAAGGAACACGTAGGTTTAAGAGCTGCTGACGTCTCCACATCGCCTGTGTGTATCTGAACGGCTGGGCGACCTTTATGTCGAGTGCGGCGGACGCTATGTACGTACATGATTCGCGTCTATGAACTTCACTTTCATTTGGACGCACAAATAGTTTTCTACATACTTCGCGACAGATACTGTTTTGCGGGGGGGGGGGGGGGAGGAAAAGGGAGGAACACAGACAAAATCGCACAAGTTTTTCTTCAAATTCTCAAAATATTTCCATGTATTTTCGTTTCATAAAACAAGTGTTTTTAATTAAAATATTTAATACTCTTAAAAACGCGGTTACAAAATAATTTTAAAAACTAACAAAAATATTAAAATGTAAATAGGCCCTAATGATTTCCAAAAAATTTAAACTTATAAATATTTAAAATATATATGAGATTAAAATTTAATCGTAAGTAAATTGCAAGTGATTCTGGTTACACAGTATCAGCCTTCCATTGGATAATGAAACACAGGAGCACAACTAAATGCGTTGTAACACAACAAAGCAGTCGGGATGTCGTTTCTCATGTGACAATTAAAACTGGCGCCATTTGATGGCCTACACGAAGTGTCTCATTACTAGACTGCGTACTAGATAACCCCGAATGTCTGAATGTCATGTCGTGTAAGACCCAGAAAGCGTAATACACAACTATAAGCACAACCTTAACGTTGGAAGACTTTAAATTGACCGCCGTCAAGTGGTCTTCCTCCGCGACCCTTTGGAAAAAAAACTAACGAACGTAATCACGTGTTAAGTCAACGTACTTACCATGATAACATCGGTAACAAACTTCTAAGATATCATTCTGTCGAAGATGGTTACTCAAAATGTCATTAGCTTGCTATTCACTATTTTCCATGGTGCCCTTATTTACTATACGACTTTACTAAAGACACGTCGTAAACACCTGGTTTTGTAGAGACATTATCAATTACATTTCCTCTCGTACGTCGTTTACTCTAAAAATAGCAATGGATATCTTTTAGTTAGTATATATATATATATATATATATATATATATATATATATATATATATATACTGAGAGAGAGTGAGTGAGTGAGAGAGAGAGAGAGAGAGAGAGAGAGAGAAAGAATTAACACCTTTAGAATAAAATTGTGATTGTGTCCCGATCGAATCTAGGCTGCATTAGGAGATCATGACTGGACTGAACCAAGAACCCTTAACCAAAGACGTATTTCACTTCACGTCGTTATCAAACAATATCAATTACCCCCCCCCCCAATTCTCTTCTATTTGTTCTTCCTTATTTTAAATAGTATTTATTTGTGATGTTAAATGTTAAAATAACGCACACCTTGATCAGTCTACCGTAATCACAATCTTTGTTCGTGTCACACTGAACTTTCAATCTCAACTAGGTGTCAAAAACACGCATTAGCAGTGATTACTGAAGGGAGTGGGAGGGGGAAGGCGGGGGGGGGGGTTATTGAGCAAAACATTTCCGTTACACGTCGTTGGTTAGCTAATGGATGTCAATGCCCGTTATCTTTTAATAAAGGCTGCACGCGGTGGAAGCCGTGCGAAGTCGCGGATCCCTTAAAATGGCAGCAAGCGCAACATCCCTCCCTCCCTTACCACACACCCCGTATCACGTGACCGCCCACACACACAACCCTCGGGGCGCACCGCCTTGGAAAAACCGCGGCTAATTGTCACGCAGGCAGCGAACGTGTGAGGAGGGTTGGAAGGAGGGGGCTGAAGTCGGTGTTGAATCATCGCCCCAGCATGGAAGGGTGTGTCTGTGTGCGGTATAAACTCCCCGGGGACGGCTGGGGTAGGGTAGTTCACCCTCAGTGACATTGCGAGGATGAGGAGAGGGGAGAAGGGACACCACTTCTCTGCCGTACCCATGGGCCGTGCTAACGAGTGTCAGCGGGGGGAGGGGAGGCTGGGAATAGGGGTGGCTGTATACACCCTGATTCACAGTGTACGCAGGAAGATGCCAGCTTCCTGCTGATGTGCTCCTCTTCGACCGCCTGCTACGTTTGAGAACATCCCAGATAAGAACACGCTGACATTCCTTTTAATTATATCAGTATTTGAAACACTGCACAGCAAACCACTACGAAAAACAAAGGCCTTGTCAGGTACATAACAATATGAGAATATAAACTTGGTACCCAAACTATATCAGAAAGTGTTGGTACAAATGCCGAATACATGATCTCAAATGAGCCTATTTAATTAGCACCGCGACGTCTGGTTTCATCCATCTGGAATACAAATGCATCGAGAACTCTATGCTGACATGTTGATTTCATACACTCAACTATCCCATACATAGGCTTTGTCATACGCGTAATTAATGCTTTTATAGTTATACATCTTTAAAGACAATTTGGTTGAAAAACGCCAAGTTGCGTGTGCACACTCGGCCAACAACTCCCAGTATGCCTACCAGTTAGAAGGGCGCCAATTTTGTTTCCATGCGGCCAGTATAGTGTATAATGTGGCCAATCAAAATGACAATACACGGATATTCTGTCAACAAGCAATCCTGAAAACAGTAATATTACACACATTCATGATGAAACCTCCTTTTCCTCAGATATATTCTGTGCCGATATTTTCTTACGCCGCAAAAAAGTTTACAGTCTTGCAATTGTTAAGTAACAGCCATTCAAAATATTGCATTAAGGCTGTTTCCAGAGTCTCAAGAAATACATACTTGTGCGTACCTGTCCCCGGAAGTGACATCGTCATGTATATACTAGCGCTGTCCGAATTACCAGTATAGTACACAGAGGCTCTATACTTGGCAAGTATTCGAAATTGTATAGGCTACTTGCTGGGCATATTTGCGTACTTACGACAGACGCCATATTGTATTTCAGGTGTGGTTATAAAGCTCGCAAGTTTTATAAGTCAATAAGTATCTACAAAATGACGTTCTGTTGTATGTGCGAATAATTGCCAGTGTAATAAATGTGCTTCCAATTATGCAAAAAATTCCGAGCGTTTTGTAGACGTCTGCAGCACATTTCCCAGGTGTATGCTTACAAATAATATCACAATTGTATTTTTTTTTCCTTTGTTATCAATGTGTATATTTCAAACACATGGTAAGGTACGTATCGTGGGGCGAGGAATGAATGCCAGTTTCTGTGTAACACCCCTTTACATACGATAAATAAATGCAACAATTCCCATAACCACTGCCCTAAATGGTTTACAATCTTACAATGACGTGATAAAGCAATATCTCAAGGCTATTGATGTGGAATGAAAACTCGTGAAATCGAGAGAAGTTGAACAGATAAACATAACCTCAGGATACCGAGATGTAAGACTTTCTATATTCCTGCAATTTTTTCTGCTGTACAATTTTTACTCAAAGTGTACAATGACCAAAAACAGAAATTATACTGGCATATTTTTTGTATTAGTAAAACAAAACACACCTGTTGTCTTGCTGCTGCTCTGCCAAGCAACTAGTATACAACAATATTTCTGCGCCGCCTTTCATTTCCCTCCTGTAAATAATACGCACACACTAATGCTTCTATTAATTTCTAATTCCCGGTAAAAGCCATGTTTTAGCACTTAAAGTCGTAAGATGTCAAGTTACAAAACCATGACACAAAAATATATCATAAATGTTTATATGGTTATGTGTTTTTATGCATAACCATAGAAGTTGTCGTAACACACACACACACACACACACATATAAATAAATATATATATATATATATATATATATATATATAACACCATGCACTGCATTTTTTTGTTGTCACATAGTTTCCGATATTTCCGCCAGAATGTGCGACCAGTCTAACATGAGTAGTTTCAACAAGTACAAGACCAGTACACATCACTGCTAGTACGCAAATGTACGTGCGTACACGTATATACTGACAAATCGGAAACAGCCTACGTGTTTTGTATATTCAGTCCCTGCATTTGTTATTTTGCCTTCATTTTTTTTAAAATCCATCCATTATAAAAATTACCAGATGGGTAACATATTTACTTTCTAATAATTCCACGGCTTCTCCTGACTGGCGCATGTATAACGTGATGAGGCCGTGTCAATGTTGATTTTACATAAGGCGGAGGAATACACAACGTGCATACAAGTAGACCTTAAGCAGGGCTTTCAACGTGCTCGTTTTACCAGAACGACACATACCGCATAACTCTCTCCTTTGTCTCCACGCTGCAAGCTAAGCTATGCTCCGTGTAACAGCGAAATGTGGCAGCGTTGCAAGGGAACTGGTATAGGCTGTTCACGGTGAAAAAAAGACTTCGGAAACTAACTTAAAGAAGTACAGCCATTGGACAGGGTACTCCTCGCCCGTTTATAATTCCCTGCCCACCGATTATGAGGGATTTTTATATATGTTGATTGAGTGCCATAGGCGCAGAGGCGCTGAGAGACGAGGTTGGGATTGCGGTAAGATCACTTTCAACTACACGAAGCTCTTTAAATGCTATCATGTAAACCAATACTAGGTCCTGATATCTTACCAGAATTGAATAACTACTATAGGCTATTCACGGTAAAGTGAGCACTTTTTAAAGCCTGTCCAACAGACATTAGCCGCTAATAAATATAAAGTATTGCAATCTTAGGCGGTAACTTTTGAGAGTGGTGAAATGTATACACTGTGTTTATTGGCCACAAAGCAATAGTTATATTTAAAAAAAAGTAGCAGGAAGGTATAAACTGGGTGAAAGTAAAAATTTCGAAGGGCCTTAAAAAGAGCTCGCTTTACCGCGAACAGCGTATAACAGGGCGGCGCGGCCACGCCACACTGCCGCACGCGCACGCGACGAGAGGGAGTTCCGGATATCTCCATCACGATACGCAATGCCACGCGGCGTCTCTGGCCTTGTTAGCGAGCTGATCGCGTGCCCATTACACCGCGCGCCGCGCAAACAAACCTGCCCCCTACGCCGCTAAAAATATGGGGTTAGTCCGTGTTGGGGACACGGCCGTTTGTTTTGCGTGAATACGTCTACGTTCACGCGCTCGGACGCCCTTCATGTTTATTTTACGTTCCCGGCACCGCTTCACTCGATCATATGAGGTTTTGTGGGTATCACTGGATTGCTTTTGAGATTCTCTTTCCAATCGTATACGACTTCTGTATTTAGACTTGGCTTTTTGACGAGTATAGGCCGAAATTGTGTTAAGTTTTCTTAATTTTTTACATTAAACATAGCATTAATTTATTTTGTAATTTTTTTCATTTGAACAACTTAGTATTTGCTTTCATGGCTGCATCAAAACAGAAAAATTTGAATTTGATATCAAATTATTCAAAAAATACAAAGTGTAACATTTTTTTATTCGAGGAAAATATCACATATAATGTGTATAAGTTGAAAAATGTTTGGTACAATAAATAAAATTATTAATTTTTTGGGGTCCAACACCGTTAAAATCCTGTGAATCCGTTGCCGCAAAAACCTACGAGATGTTCCAATAGTATCTATGTATTCTTCTCCGGGTGCTGCCCTACGCACTCTTATCGTCAAATGCGCCCCTTATCATCACCCTCCCCGCTAACACACAACATACCTACGCTACCCTCGCTCCAAACTGGCGGGGAAAGGAACTCCTTTATTAGACCCTCTGGCGAGGCTGGTGTAGCCGTTTCAGATCAGCAATTACAATGCCCTGTGCAGCACCGGAACAATATAGGCTGTTCATATTAAATGGAGCATAAAAAAAAGAATAAAAAATTGCCGTTAACTGGGCACTGCACAGTGAGCGTATTGTTTAAATTCGTGGTATCTGAAGTTAGCATTCGTTTTACACACACTGAGTATGAATTATATTACTATCACATTTCCATTCATAACAATTACACGGTTTTGCTTGACTGGTGTATGAATAAAGTGATTAAGCTCATAGCAATGACAATTTTAAATGTGGCAAAAGTATACAAAACGGGTAGGAAAAGTGGAGCCTCAGCAGGACTTTAAAAAGTGTTCCATTAATCACGAAATAAACCACGGTATGGGATCCGAAACTCCAGAAGAATAATGCGGAGGGACAGAAGTAAGTTATGTACTAGTGCATGACATATCTGAGAAGTACAAATTTATGACTTAAAGTAATGTGGCATTTCTTTGGGAAGAGTACGCGATACTGATGTTTATGTCCATCCAACACTCGTAATTAACCAACATGCGGTGTTGTTTGTTTTTAGTAATTTAATCGACAAATGGCTTCGGCAACGTAGTATTTCTCCCGCATACGAAGGGTCTCGTTTGTTAAACGTTGCTTTATACAGCCGAATTCATAAATCTATTTACTGTGCAAATAAGGGGCAAAATAACAAATATGGTACATCGCCAAGCGCTATCCCGGTAGAGGAAACGTGAAACGTAATCCAACCATTTTGTTGGCTATGATGATGTGATTTATGAACGAGATTACAACACTAGATGTCTGGTCTAATCTGGCATTGAGAAAAACATTTTTTTTTTACATCCAGGACTGGTTTACGACGTCCCAATGTTAATAACACTATACTGGACTGCCAGTCGCGCGATTTATCCCCATAATGTCTGAGGGCATCGGAGCCTTCTGATCATATGTGTCTCCGAACAATGGTGAAACATACTGGAGTTACTGAACAAGTGGACATGGAAACGTTAACACTTCACCTCATCGTAAAAGAAAAGAAAAAAGGAATGGAACTAAAGAATGTTTTTAATACTTAAGATATTTGAGAAAAATTCTAAGATACAACGGACGAAATCGTCAAAATTCCATGTTGTGTGGAGTAGGAATGATACTGAAATTTAATAAACTTCAGATGCCATGACACGGTGTCGAAAGACGTCATGACTTGAGGCTGAAGTCGACTCGTTGTGTGGAGTAGGAATGATACTGAAAGTTAATAAACGTCAGATACCATGACACGGTGTCGAAAGACGTCATGACTTGAGGCTGAAGTCGACTCATGTTGTGTGGAGTAGGAATGATATTGAAAGTTAATAAACGTCAGATGCCATGACACGGTGTCGAAAGACGTCATGACTTGAGGCTGAAGTCGACTCATGTTGTGTGGAGTAGGAATGATACTGAAAGTTAATAAACGTCAGATGCCATGACACGGTGTCGAAAGACGTCATGACTTGAGGCTGAAGTCGACTCATGTTGTGTGGAGTAGGAATGATACTGAAAGTTAATAAACGTCAGATGCCATGACACGGTGTCGAAAGACGTCATGACTTGAGGCTGAAGTCGACTCATGTTGTGTGGAGTAGGAATGATACTGAAAGTTAATAAACGTCAGATGCCATGACACGGTGTCGAAAGACGTCATGACTCGAGGCTGAAGTCGACTCATGTTGTGTGGAGTAGGAATGATACTGAAAGTTAATAAACGTCAGATGCCATGACACGGTGTCGAAAGACGTCATGACTTGAGGCTGAAGTCGACTCATGTTGTGTGGAGTAGGAATGATACTGAAAGTTAATAAACGTCAGATGCCATGACACGGTGTCGAAAGACGTCATGACTTGAGGCTGAAGTCGACTCATGTTGTGGTAGAGAGGACTTGTTGTGACTGCACGTACCAAACGAAATGCGGAACTTACATTGATTAGCCTTATAGAAATAACACTTGCTACTAGATATACAAAAATACTACACAGTGTGATACTATGCTGTTTACGATAACAGATGACCACCTTTCCCCATTTGACGTCTTCACACGCCACCAACAAGAACATAGAACAATACACAGTATCTCCGATAAGTGCCGTACATGAATGTTAGAAAATACTGGAACGGCATGTCGCCCATTCTCTATTATTAATAACACAAAACTCAAGATAAGACGAATGAGTATGTGCTATTGACAATATTTGAATACAAACAAGGAAATGCAATTTCGGTGCCAAGTAGTTTATTATCTCCATTATTTTTATTGTGAAAACTTGTCAAGACTGGCATTACTATGGATGTTTGACACAGCATGGTAATGTAATGATTTTTTTTTTGGACAGACAAGACCCATCACGCTTTATTATCACCCCCGCACCTGTGCCCCCTCGAGGCCGGAACAAGGGGTAATCAGTGATTACCTTTGATTAACTCTGTTTCCTCTTCATTTCTTTTGACATTCGGCTTGCTGTTGAAACCACGTATATTTTCCATTTTCTCTTTTCCTGGTTACAGGCAGTCTCTTTTAAAGTTTAATTTCTTTTTTGTGATTGTTTTACTATCACCTTCTTGGAGGACTGCTCTGCCTTCATCAATTTATTGATTTTATTATTTGCATTTAATTCCACCTCCAGGCAGTTTATGGTAGTGGGGTTGCTCAGTTGATTTTGCCTTCTTCCACAGTTCCCCACATTTCCTGGCACTCTTTAACTACATGCTATTTACGGTAAAGTGATAACTTCTTAACGCCCTTCCAGCTTGCATAAAAACAACCAAAAAATGGTATTTTGTTGTAGCCTCTGACTTAAACTTTTGAGAGCTATAAAATATCTGCAGTATGTTTATTGGTCAGATGGCGATTTTTATATGGGCTGTTCACGGTAAAATGAGCAGTTTAGTGGCCCCAGTAACTTTTTCCTTTCAGCAATTTTTTTTACTCTTTAACTACCTTTTTTAATTAATATTGACATGTACGTAATAAACGCAGTGCGTATATTCCGCCGCACTCGGAAGTTAACGTCTAAGGGTAAAATAATACATATTTATTGGCTATCGTTCCAAAGGAGAGGGATTTCAAAAGTGCTCACTTGACCGTGAATAGCCTATGTTAACGATTGCCGGAAGGATAGAAATAAGATGAAATTAAATTTAAAGCACAGCCTAACAAATTGCTTACTTTACAGTGTAGATTCTGAACAGCTACGCCTTATGCCTACAGTGGCACTCTTTACTGTTTACATTGACAGAACAGAACATATTAAAATGGCACCAGTAGGCACCTACCCAGCCGAAGGCCATAACTGGTCTTGGTTACTTGAATTTAAAATAAATTTATAAAATAGTCGAAACATAAAATTTGTCGCGTTATACCGTTTAGAAAAAAATTAGATTTTTAAAACGCAGGCTTAAAAATATTTTGTTAAAGTTTGTTAAAGTTTAAAAGAAAAAGTTACAGTATAATTTTTAAATGTCAAAAGTTAAAATTCCTCTGCCTCCACCCCTGAACCCTCACACCGCCATCCTCTCCGGAGACAGAGGGGCCGACGGTTGTCGTCGTCTTGTGAGGTGTCCGTCGTGTGTTCGATGTTTGTATCGGTGTTGTGTTGGTGTCAGTGTAATGTTGTGCGTGTAGGTGTTGTATAGTGCAAGTGTTGTTTCTTCAGTTTATTTGTTCTTGTGTATATCTGTATAATTGATATCTGTGTGGGTAGTTCAACATGAATATACTGAATATTATTGCTTGTATTGATACGTGACGTATTGTATGCGAGGGCTCAAGAGGAACATTTGGAAATTTAGTTTCTAAAATCATGCTCTATATACTATCTGGATTGGTAGGTTTTCTTTGGTTAGTGACTACATTACTGCATTACTGCAGGAATATATAGGTTAACAATTTTGAAGGATTACTACAGTGGAATTGGAAATTGGGGGGTGGGGTCCCGGTGGGGGGGGGGGGACCCGGAGGAGGGGTCCCCGGGGGGGCGGCAATTCGCCTGGGTACTTGTCTAATTATACATATAAAAAAATTACATTGACAGTACACTTCTTCGTTAATTCCTTCAGTTCTGACATCCAGTGGCGAAGGGGATGGATGGAGCGTCCTTTGGGGGACGCGGGTGCAATGGCGTCACCGACAATTCCCCCGGCCAGTGTATGACGGCGTAGTCAGCTCCGTATTTCACTCGTGCCGGGAGGCGTGCGGCATTGTAGCACGGCGGTTGTTCGCGCGCGTCCCGGTTAATCGCCATGCCAATGTCGATAATGCACGCCACCCTTCATCCGTGCGTGAGGCGCCTGCTGACCGGTTTAACAATGCCGACACCCTCCCACCTCGGTCACGTGACCGCCAATACTCGCGCCGCCCTTCATATCTCAATCAGGCCTGCCTCACTCGTGGAGGGTCGGCTACGTGCCGGGCCGGCTGGCCTACTCCGCGCGTCCTCCCTCGACACCCACGTTACTGGAACGGTCGGCCGCTCGAAATAACTGAAGCTGGAGCTGGCTCTTTGTCTTCGGAACATGAGCTTCAAAATATTTTCTTTCTCTCGCCGCATTATAGCTGGAATTAATGATCCCCACACAAGTACTTTTCCGAAATTGTCAGCCTTTATACGAATTGGTTTTGTTCAATCTTTCTGAGAATAATTAATAATAAACTGGGCTTGCAATTCATTAGCTACTTACGCCTCCACAATCTACTTAAAACTACCCTGATTATCAATGGGAAAAATTATCTTAATAGTTATAATTTATAATGTCACGAATAATAAAAAAGCAAAACCCATTTGCAAATAATTATTCCAGATTTTACAACTAGTAAAAAAAAAAAAAAAAAAAAAAAAAAAAAAAAAAAAAAAAAAAAAAAAAAAAAAAAAAAAAAATCGAAATTTACTTTTGCATGCTACCTATATTTGAAACACAGGAAGGAATGCTCATCTCGTCAGTTCACTTGCAAGAGAATTATTATTTTTGATAAGGAGTTTACACACTTTAACTGTATGATTTGTCTTTCATTATGAAAATTCTCGCATCTTCAACAGATTACTAAATACAAATAAGTACTTGTGAGATACACAACAAAAACCCTCGGTGTTTTATTTAAAGAGCTGAAACTAAACTATGCACATGTCTCTTTTTATGACTTTCATTAAAATCAACTAGAATTTCCTTACGTAAATGAATAGTCATTTATAATATCTTGAACATTCCTTCCAATATCACCTGAATTTTCATTACTGGCTACGTTTCATTTACGGAAATTTCCAATTAAAATCAAGAAAACGTATGAATATGTGGAATGTAAGAAAATATGGAGTCGTGGTGCGAAGCTAAAGAATCAGTACACACTGCACATTTTTTAAAATTCAAGTTTTACTATCAGAACCATGAAAAATTCGTATAATGCTGTTCAAAACGTGCGCCTGGAAGGAAATTGAATGAGTTTACGGATTCTCCTATGCGGAGTTGGGGTCGGGAAACTTATGTGTGATAGACAACTTCATCTAGCTGGCAGTCTTTACGGCATTGGGCGAAGAAATGCGAGATGGAGTTTTGGAGCTTGATCACGCTGTGCAGCGTGTTGGTGTTTGTGAACTCATCGTCGCGGTAGGTCCAGAATGTGTGTGAGGCGCTTGTAAAGGTTGAGTTCCCTACTAGGCCATTGGCAGCGTTAAGGGAGGAGTTTCCTCAAGTGAGAATCGTTGGGAACTCTGGAAACGTTCGAGTCAAGATGCGATCCGGCAAGTTGAGGATGGGGAGACTGCTACGAGAGAGCGATAGAAGATCGAATCGGTGGAGACCTGGACATTTTGGTTATTGGGATGTTGTGAAAAAGGGAACTTTAAAGGTGGGTTTTGTATATATGTGTGGTGTTGGTGTGTTTGGATAAAGGAGAGGGAAGTACACCCCGTTTGCGGGAAAGTGTGGGGACAATATCCTCAGTCATACTCCTTTGCCACGTGTGTGTGTGTGTGTGTACGTGTCACCTCGGCTACCGATGAGGACAATATCCTCACCCTGAGTTGGCAGAGCGAAGATGGAGTGTGGAGGTCCAATACCAGCCATAACCGGTGGGAAGAGTAGTCCTGGGTACTGGACCTGAATTATGACCTGTATGAAAACTCAGATATGGAGTAAGACTGTGAGGGTGGTTGTCGTTAACGGAGTTTGTTCAGGCTTAGTAAGTGGGAAATGTTTCGTAAGGGTGGACCCCTACTAAAAGCCAGACCTCAGCGAGTTCCAGTGTGTGATTTATAAGGGGGAAGTTGTTCAAAACATTGTAAGTTTGGTGAAAAGACTGCAAGAAACCCCTTTGTGCTGTTTGTTAATTTTACTGGGGTTTTTGTGCATTTTAAGATTACAAAAAGGGCAAGTTGGAGTTGTGCCCAGGTATACAGTGGATTGTATTGTGGATCTCAAGTGTTTTGTAAAGGAAAGTTACAGTTGTTAAGTGTGGATTTTGGATCCTTAGTAAATTCTGGAAAGAAAGAAAGAAAGGTTTTCTGTGCCTTATGTTTTGCCTTAGTGTCATTACCTTCTCCTGAAGCTACGTGATTTTGGATTGGACCCAGCGCGATCTGGTGAATTGCACAATACTTATACCTGGACATTTTTTGGGATTTTGTGGTCGTTCTGCTGAAACTTAAAGTGATCCCGATCTCCATCCTATCCTGTGATAAATTGAGGTTAGGGAGGGACCACGCAGGTGGTTAATCCACCTGAGCTGAGGCAAGAGCGGACTCAAAGATCTACTTGTATGCACGTTGTGTGTTCTTCCGCCTGATGTAAAATTGTCATTGCCATGGGCCTTATCGCTGTCTTCATGTGTCGGTTAAGTGAAAATGTGAAATTATAAGAAAATTAAATATTTAAAAAATCTGGTCATTTTTACACTTCGGCGCAATAGAAAAACAGAAAACTATAGAAATAATTTAGCTATAACACATGGTTACCTAATACTTTTTATTCGACGCTAATGGAACTACTTTATCCTCCTTCGTTGCCAACTTTACTGGGCGCATGTCACTTAGTGCGCCCGTTAAAATGCATGCAAGCAGGAGCGGTGAATTTTTTTCTAAGTTTGATTTTCAAAAGTGCTTACTTTATCGTGAACAGCCTTTACATCACGGAGGTAGGATTCGGAACATCAACTTTTATAGTAAACAGTCTAAAGTTTTGGTAGACGAGGATTATCAAACTTAAATTCTCGCAGGGACATAATTTCGTATACAAGTGTGTGAGTCACTTAAATCGTGTAAGTTTTCATTGTCTACCGTAACACTACTTTTGTATGGAATTGTGCGGATTTAGCTTCGCCATTTCCTGTTCCGCATTCTCGGTTACGAGGGGGCGACGAGATGACGCTTAACACACACACAAGTTTTGCCGCCATTCTAACAACGCCAAGGCCGCTACCTACAAGATACGCGCGTGTCGTGAATCACAGAAGTCCCGAGCTTCATTCAAGGAGGCGAAAGATCATGCAGGAGAATGAGAGGTGGAAAACACGCCGAACCCGTGTCGCGATACGTTGCAGAGTGAGAAAAGCAGTAAAATCCTGTTTTCGAATTAAAAATATTATCATCCGTTAAGCTGTTAAGTATTGTTACCTTCGGCATATTGAATGTTTGTGATATTTATCATTCTGTTTGGCTAAACTTATAACTCGCTTCCTTCTCACATACTAATATCACGCTTATTATTATATTATCTAAGACGACGTATACTTCAGAGATTTTCCCGGGTTTCGAACCCGGAACCTCACTGTCAGAACGTAGCAACTTTCGAACCCCTGTTATGGAAGTCACAATGAATATATTTGGAACAATATAACTACAGTACGCTATTTTTGGAGGCCATGGTCGTAGGGGAAAACATGGCATTCTACTCTCAATTACAGTACCAAGTACAAGGGATAAAACCCGAAACACTACCCCAAAGAGTAATGCGTAATTTTTTTGATTGGTACTGAAAAGGGCCAGGTGCTTTCTCGTGTCTTAACGCAGGGATTCATCTGGCATATTTCACAGTCATTCTGAAACTCCACTTTAAAGTTCCGTTTCGCCTTTAGAAACGAGTCTCCAGAAATCTTGGAATTCTTTCAAAACGTAAAATTCATATTCACAGGTACCACGAATGTTGTAAAACGAACAATGTAAATACTTCCAAACATGTCTCTCTCTCTCTCTCTCCCTCTTTTTTTTCTCTCATTATTTTGCACTTTAGATGATGTGTATTAAAAATGTATTTTGCAATAGAGGCAGTTTTACTTGCCCAGCGGTTAACTAAATTGTTAAAGATACTGTCAGTCACTTGTGGTACTCCTCGATGATGGCAAAGCCAATGCCTGCCATACGCACGATCACATTGTGTGGTCCAATCGTAAAACGTAACACATTCCTGGGAAACGAATGAGACAGTTTGCTACGTGTTACACGAAGTTTTCTCTCGATCCTGACGCGCGCGAAATTCTCCTACTTCAAGTAGTCAGGGAAATAGTAAGGTATTGGACAATAATTTTGTAAATTAATGCTTGCAGAGATAACTGAGACAAAATCGTTTCACCTCGTAACAAGAGAAAAATATTCGCAGAAAGCAAGACGCACGTGACTAATTTTGGCGTTTAGAACGCGATGATGGCAACACGCCCATAGCTGTTAAAGATCAGCTAGTTTTTTTCTGATCCTTTGCAGGTGTATATTGACGTACCAAAATTTTATAGCCACTAAATACAATAATCATGTACAAATGGAAAAATATGCTAAGGTGTATTTTTTCCCGTAATTTGCTAACGTTTTAATATGGCGGTCATTAGATCACTTCAGTTCGACGTAACGTACCCGACAGAACGTCATAATTCGAATGCCACTTCTGGCCTTTTTGAATTTCCACCTTGTTTGCAACCAAAAGCACACTCAAGCCACCTGAATGACCAATCTCTCTCTCTCTCTCTCTCTCTCTCTCTCTCTTTCCCTCTCCTCCTTTCTGCCCCCCCCCCCTCGTATTGACGCTACGTGGACTGCAAACGCAGCTGTCCTTGACTGCAACCAGGATGGAGACGGGGGGGGGGGGGAACATCCTATGGCGAGTGTGTTGTATATATGAAAACACAGCCGGGCCACTACTCGACAAATCCAGAGGAACAGCCATCCCCTAACCCCTCCACACCCCCCTTCCAACCCCAGGCACGAACAAGTGGCTGGAATTAGTCCGGCCAGAGCACGAAACAATAACTCAGCCTCCTGCAACCCCTCCCCCCCCCCCCTTCCTTTATCCTTGCGGCAGAAAAGCACGACCGCCCCTCGTCCGACTTGCTAAAATCCCTTCCGCCGGCCGGATGGCAACTGAAGAGCCGGAGTTACGACGTGGGACACAGCACGGCTTAAAAAATTCCCACCCCCCGTCGCCGGCGGAAATCCCGTACGGAAAGGACAAGGTGTTAGGGGATGGAAGTGGTGCAAATATGCTAGGTTATGGTAGCAAAAAGAGAGGTAAGGTGTCCGCCCGCTCACTCCCCCTTGCCCTACCCGCACCCCTCCCCCCCCCCCGGCGAACTGCGAGGGAGTTTAAGGGAATTAAAGCTCGCGACAGCCTTGCGTGACAGAAGCTTTCTACCAGTGAAGTCGCTGACAAAAAATAATAATAAAAGATGGTCCTCGCTCAGCGTTACAAAATCTAAATGAATGCAGAACAATGAGGAGAGAGCACTTGCGCCAGGCCATTATAAATGGGGGTGGAGAAAGAAGACATACACACATGCAAAGGGCAACATTTATGTTAGGTCATTAATAGTTCAAGCAGGTCCCAAAGGCAACCAGACGCCATGGGTCTGATTTGCCGCCTAAGAGGAATGATGCATGAAAGCAGTATTTTTAACAAAATTTCTGGCACGAACAGTTTTCCGCAGTGTTTTTTCCTTTTAATTTTTGGCGCAATGAAACACAAATAATAATTTCGCACACCTTCTTAAGTCGTTAAATATGCACTGCTTTTATTATTCTCGGAGCAACGATGAAAGATGAGAACTAATATATTCTTTCTTATCTTCCATCAGAGATCAGGGATTAATTAAGGAGGTTTCCAAAATTATTACTGATGTCTTGTCTGGCCGACAATTTCTAAAAACCCTTTGAAATACAATCTGTGACGAAAGACGGGTAAATATACAGCTACCGTGCGCCATTCTCCTTAATGGCAGGAATTTAAAACTACTGCTCCAAGAAATCGTCACGACTTAAACTCTTATGCTTAATCAATATTTTCTGCACGCCGCGTAACGTTGTCAGAAAATACATTAAATTTTCTCGGATATCAAACACATAATCAGTTAGATATGCGCTAAGTAACATGTCTGCTTTTGCCGATTCCTGATAGCGGATTTTTCACCGAGTCAGGTAGTTTCTCCTGTTAAAATACTTTCATCACCATTGTGCGTGTATGAATATGTATGTATATAACTAATTAACTACCTCTTGATATCCTTCGGCCAGGCGAGAGACGGTTTACACACTGAAATGTTAAGGTGCTTTTTACGGATATCCATAGAAAAACCTATGCGATAAGTATGGAGTAACACTGAAATATCTAGTGTGAATGTGTGAAATACTTGTGTGAATTAAAATATAATTCTCCTTTACAAAATACTGAACCAAGGTGCGTCAATATTCTTGCAGACTGGATGTTCAATGCGCTGAACAAAAGTACCACTTCCCTTGACACACTTAAGCAGAACACTTGGGCATTACAGAAAGGGAACACAATACTACCAGCAAACTACAAGAAACAAACTCCCATTGGTGAAGCATGAATTTCAATTCCCAAAGACTTTCTTTAATCCGCTGTTTCAAAATCAAATTCAAATGCTATTGACGCAGCCTACTGGATTAAATTAGCTTGTAGCAAAATAGTAATCATATCAAAGAAATGATGCAGCTGGCAGTCACGTGTCATTAAAATAAGTGCAAAAGTTAAGATGTTCAGTTCCTATTACAATGTCACACAAAAATTATTTCAAAACTCTTCCCTGGCTTAGCTCAAAACATTGCGGTAGAGTCAATTAAATCTTTCTCTGAGGGTTAAGTGAGATTGTCACAAGAAGTCTGATTACATAATTAATGCGGGATTAGATGTGACTGCTTCACCTCAGGTACATGTAGCGAACAGAAAATTAATATGTTACATATACCATAGGCCTATTACTTGCAGTATAAATGCAGAAAATACTCATCGGCCCTCCTCGTTTGCGCTCCTGCGCACTCGGTCGGCCTTAATTCAACAAAACGTCGATATAACCAAATTACCGCAAATTTGAATAAGTTTGAAACTCTGAACCAGCAGCCCTGGATTCCCAGCTTAACGACACGACGTGTCACATTAAATATGACGTCCAGGTCCGTTCTCAAAAACGAATTTTTCAGAGAAAATTCCAAATTTAAAATAACATTACAGTTATAGCGTTTACCTCAAAAGCACATTGAAAAAACCCTCTCAGCTAATGACGTCACGCTCAGCTGCCAAATTACGTAAAACATAAACATGGCTGGAAATTAACAAAATTAACAAAACTATCAAAACATGAATTAAATATACGCTACTTTTCAAATTTACACGTGGAACATAATAATCAACATACTAGACAATCTTTCGATTTAAAATACCAGAATAATAATAAGGCTCCCTAATATATGCACGTTACTAAAAATATACACGTAATTATATAAACATAGGCCACTGCCAATATGAATGTCAATTAGGTAAAAATCAATACGTCACAACACTAACTCTAAAGCAAAACCTTGCTTATTAATAAAAGGACACTACATTTATTTCTATGCCGGGAATAACTATGCATCTCGAAGCGTGGGCAGGGTAACTCGCGTGCAACCATGGGACTTAAACTGTGACGTCATCGGTTTGTGGGTACGTAAACGATCGGTGCTATTCCTGGCGTCCATGTCTGAGCTCACTAAGGCTTTTTGGTAGTGACAGGTTGATCAATTAATGCACAGTCGTATGCTGAAGACATCGTGTAGCCCTGTGCTACTTTTCCTAGCCGAGTGCCAAAAAAACCTGTTTCTAACTCTGCAACGCTCGCCCTCGTACAGGCTGGATCTTGCTTCTCAGGAGAGTTTACGTTATACATGTCCGGTCACGCGATTTGTCGCCCATCGAATTTTTGCACGACCAACTTCCTCAGTTCTGAAGTGTACGTGATTTGAAAAATATTGCGAAACAACTATGGGAAAATCTGAAGCAAGATAACATACAGTGTTTGATTCCATGCCGATCGTATCGACGTATGTAGGTAAAGGTTATTCACGCTAAAGTGAGCAGTTTTGTAATCAACCTTAGAAAAAGTTACTGATACTACCTACATATATTTTAATTGGCACACTGAGTGACATGTGCCCAGCAAAGTTGGTAACGATGGAAAGAAAGTAGTTCCATATCTTAACGTCGAAAAAAAGTGTTAAGTAACCATTTGTGATAAATCGAATTATTTATTTTGTTCCTGTTTCTTTTAAATGCATCGAAGTGTAGAAACGAGCAGATTTGTAAAATATTTACTTTTACAAAAATTCCACAGTCTCACTGGACGGACGCATGAATGAAGTAACAAAGCCCATGACAATGTTAATTCTACATAATGCGGAAGAATACACAACGTCTATCCAAGTAGACCTTATGCAGGGCTTCCAAAAGTGCTCAGTTTACCATGAATAGCCTATAGTTTTAGGAGCAGCGTCTCGTCAACAGCGGAGCAAGTTGCTAAGGGAAACAGGAACGGTGAAAGAGCAACTCCAGCATCCACCTGGAGTTATTTCCGTGAATCATGTTTCACACTGTACCAGCACACTTGGTATCGACGTATGTATCTAGGCACAAGACGGTTCGAAGCGGCACTACATTCTCGCAAGCGTCGGGAACATTGCTCTAATGCAATGATATTTCAACCATTTCTTTATTTTCACTTCACAATCCCACTTAAACAATCATGTTTGAATTCAGCACCCCCTTCTTCGTGTAAAATGTTTTGTTGGAACCAATTTTAGATTTTCCTGTCCCTACTCCACTTCAGAATATATGACCAAAACTACTCAATTTGTTGACACTAAAAAAAAAAAAAAAAAAAAAAAAAACTATTTCCAGGAAATAATCTGGTTAATATACTCGTGACACCAAATCGGTCTGGATTTTAGCGGGAGGTAGGTCAGGACGACTGAAACGTCTTATATAATGCGGACTATCCTGAAGTAAGTTGTTGCAACAAGACACGCGCATTTTATGCGAAATACCTTTACGTGCTCGTTTTTCGTCAGTGACAAGCTCAAGAGCACCGTCGTATGGTTAAGAGCTATTTTGTGTATCCGGGGCTACGTGAGAGTGCTAAGGACGATCTAGGTACGCGCATCTAAAGCCCGGTCACCTTTACGCGCAAGGCACTGAAGTCTCCCTTTCTCTCGCTCTCACTCTCTCTCTCTCACACACACACACACACTCTCTCTCGTAGACTTATCTCTTACGACTTGCAATTGTGACTCTTTCATTTTACGGTGTAATAGTGAAGGAAGCCTATAGAAAATTTTCATACTTCAAAATGTTGTAAAAAGCTTGTATAATAGCCCTTTCCACTTTAAAACATAAATGCATATTATAAACAGAAATAACTTCCAACGTAAAGCGTAACTTGAACGCTCAAAAATATGTATCAGCTATACGACAAAAGTTCTTTGCTCTGTTGGGGGGCCTGGGCAGAATTTACTTTTCATGTCGTATGTGCGAAGTTACTTGGACTGACATTTGGCTGACAATGGAACGACTGATGAGTTTGTTTATACTGGTTCTGGGTATAAATGTAACAGAGAAACGCTCTCTTGCTTGCGTTCCGCCCGGACGAGTGCCATTGGGTTGTCGCGGTACGCGGTCAGATTTCGACAAGGCGAGGATAGTTCTGTATACTGGGCACCACAACAAAGGCGGATTATAAAGTTTTCAAGTAATCCTCGCTTGGGCGTTTTTTCCCTCAGCGGACTAACTATATAATTTTGCGATATATATACAATCTGATAACATCATACCGTATCTTTTTTCAGGTAGTTAAGTGGGGTGCATTAAGTCAGGAATTCTGACAGTCTATGGTAATTTGTTTGCTCAATTTCTCATTTAATGCGTTTATGAGTAAATATACAAGTAACTCCAAATCGCCGACAAAGTAGGAGGTGTGTGTATATATAGATATATGTCATATATATAACCTAAGCCTCTTTTTTTTCTTAAGGGTGTACACGCCCTTAACTGTGGAAATAAATCTTATGTTTATGACAAATGAAACATTCAGTGTCTGAACTTAATCTTAGAGTTTCTTCCATATAATGTGTTATCAAGAAAAGTTGTGCGATCTATAATAAATTGGTTTGCCATATCACTTTTTCAGCTGTGCCTTGTGTCCTCTCCGGCGCTCGACTCCTGTATTCATATCTGCCCGCAACACACGACAGTTTAGCGGATTGCAACGCGAAGCGTGAAAAGGCTTCCTACTTAAACTATGTGTGCTTGGCTCTTGCATTTTTGTTTATTATAAAAGGTGATCTGTATAGAGTACGCTGAAGCTGCAGCCTGGGGTTTTTTTGGAGAAGAGGCGTGCGTGGAAGGGACCGCCGGGTAGTATAAAAGGGGCGTAGCTTCAGGGATTCGGCTGGAAGGAGGAGATTGTCGCCGACTCCAGGACTCGGGTTCGCAGATGAGAAGCTACGGGAACGTCGGACTTATTCTGCCAAATAGTGTGTGGAAACGTAGTCTCTGGCAATGGTGCATCGAAACTTGGTATATTCCTGCACAGTAGAGGGAAGGACTTAGACTCTGACAGTAAAGAGTCGGACTTAGAAAATACTAAGCCGACTGAAGTGAACAACTTTGTTTCTGGTGGAAGCGCGTGGAAACTTTGCATTCGCTTGCGAGAATGGCGGACTTAGGTTTTGGATAGCCGTTGTGAAACTTAGCCTCAAAAGTGGCGAATGCGAGAGTTTGATACCGAGAGGAAAGCATTCGGGACTTGGACTTGTGGACACAGTTGGCAATCTGGGACGTCAGGATTATTCAGGAGTATACATGAGATTGTTTTGTATGACTGTGTATTTGTTGTGGATATATATGCATGAGCACTACCTACACCATATCATATGGGTGTACCAGTGAGAGCAATACCCTCAGGCTCAGATGTTGTTAGACTGCTGTGAAGGTGATTGTGTATAGAAAAGGGAATACTTTTGGATTGTGGTTGGGATCCTTTCCTTCTAGAGACCAAAGGCCTCGGCGATTGTTTCAATAAGAATTGTTGTTGTTTTGTTATTATCATATGTGTTCATGGTTTTTCTGGGAGAATCACTGGCTGTTTTAAACATATTTTATGGACAATTAAACGTAATACGTGAATGATTTTCAAAATCCAATGGTTGTATATGCTAAATCTAATTGTTATCTATGCATTGTAAATAGAAAGAAAGGGTCAGAAGGATACGAATGTGAGACCAAAATTAAACTAAACAGTGTTTTGGAGATTTATGTGTACACGCACCCATTCTAATCAGTGAAATAAAGTAACAATCAATTACCCAGCTTTTGAAAGTTTTTGGTGATATCTGCTCCCCATTCCCTTTATCTTCCTGGATAGACGTAGTGGTACGTAGGCGGAGTTTGGAGAGAAGTTGTGGCGGTATTAACACCACGTCACATGGGTTGACACCCTATTTGTGCATGAAAAAATATGACCCTTCATAATATGTGAGGAAATATCTGCTGGCTTAAGGTAGTCTCACCAGTCTGTGTTAAATCAAAGATTTGGCAGAGACTTTTAAATAAGTAGATTCGAAAGTAGTTAAATATCAAATTCACTAGTGCCCGGACGAACTGCCGCCTTTCTGCACTCATAATATCAGAGTACAGGACCCCTTAGAAATTTCCATACCCACACAAGTAGTAAAAATTCCATACAATTGTAAACATTTCCATTTTTCCTGTAGAAATTGTTATCTTGGCAGTGGTTTCCCATCATAAGTTAAAGTTAATTAAATAATACATTAATTATAATTACAGTTATAATATAGTAGATAGGTTAAATAATTATTGAATGTTAAATTACATATTTCCTTCTAAATTAAAACCCTCCCTTAAAAAAATTAATTTAAATTAATATATTGGATTTCATATAACAGAGTTCAAGACTTTTAATTGGGATCAATGTGGGGGAGGATGGATTAAAAAGTTGTCCAGAGATCCTCCTTTCGGCTATTACCTGATCAAGGAATTGAGTAAAATTAAATAGGAAGTCCATTAATTTTATTCGATTTAAATATATATAATAGACATCAGTTATGGACAACAGTCGGGTACTGATAAAATGTAATTTTATTCTGTTCTGGCTTAAGCAGTATGGTTAATTTAGCAATATAGAAAAAAAAATTGCCGTGTCTTGTTTTTATGCTACACCCCACGGTTTTCGAGAAATGGATGTTTAATGTTCTACACATTGAACTGACGTTGATGTGTGGTTTTATATTGCCACCCGAGAGCTCATCGACAGCCACAAAGACTTGTCTACCGAATTTATAATGTTACTGTAGCGGTAACAAAGAGACTTGTTACGTGAGCCGTGTTGGGGGGGGGGGGGGGGGAAGCAACCGCGCTGAGCTGCTCCATTCCGTCCCACTTAGTTTGTCAACCAGTCTCGCATGTTTTCATGATGAGGGGGGGGGGGGAGCAAATAAAGTAAGTTTTCTCTTCGATTTTATCTAGTCGTGGTTAGTAGCTTCAACATTCTCCTCCCATGCTGGTAAAGTATACGTGGATTTATTTTAAAATCTTTCTGTCCAAGATACGACGAAGATGAACTCCCTGGATTGATATTTTAACTTAATTTTTGATTTGTTATTTT
Source organism: Dryococelus australis (assembly GCA_029891345.1). NCBI lineage: Eukaryota > Metazoa > Arthropoda > Insecta > Phasmatodea > Phasmatidae > Dryococelus > Dryococelus australis. The sequence goes on from CM056997.1 coordinate 193,105,916, forward strand.
TTAAATGTTATCTTACGTAGAATGAGTTCCTAGGCCCGGATATCGACTTCCTCCCTCGACAACTGAGTGAAGGACGCACTGGTAAACCTTCGGGACTGGCATTAGGGAGGACCTGAGATCTAATCCCTACCCGATTATACTGATTTCGCTTTCCTATGATTTCAAGAGATCGCCCAGGCGAATACCGAGATAGTTCCGTACTACCATTCATGACCTATTTCTTCCCCACCCCTGCTTCACCGAGCAATTTTCTCCGTATCTAATGACACCCCTGCCGAACAGACTACTTACTATTCCCTCAACATCCCGTTTTTGTAAATTAGCATCATTTCCTGACTACCTGCCAGACACAAAAACTGGGAACAGTGGACGGCGACAGGTAGTATAACTTGGTTTGGAACAGGAAAATGTCTCCCTCTGTAAATGTTTTATTTCACACACGGATTATATGTGTAGTGCGTTCACGATCACTTCCAACTTTTCTGAAGCATTGCAAACGCTCTACGTCCTGGATATTCCTCCGCCTCGTGCAAACAAAGCTCAACCGAGTCTAGAAGGTTACGGCAAAGGGGAATCGCGCCGCATTCGTGCGCACTCAATGTAATTATATTTTGTATTAGAACTATTTATTACTAGGCACTACCCACGCAATTATTTTTTCCTTGTTTTTATTAATATTAATTAAAATTGGGATATTATAATTAAAAGACAACATATAAGAAAAAGTTCAATATAACCAAAAATAAGGTACTTTCCTGTTAACACACGTATAGAACGCTTGTGATACACTGTGTATTCGGGAAACAGCAAAACACGACATACTTAGGATGATTGTTAAAACATTTGATTAAAAAAACGTGAAGAAACGGCAAGTAGACAATAGCAACCCAATACGTTTTCTATAGCCACGGGTTGTAATGTTTTGCATTTCCTACCAATCAGATTGCGTAAAAAAATGTTTCCGATCAAAATTGTTTTCTTGCGCATGCGCACATCCGAACTGGCCAGTGGCCGGGGACTGGGAAGTAGAGAGTTGCGTGGGGTTCAGGTTAATGGTCATGCGCGTGTGTGGTCTGAAGGAAGAAAGGGGGGTGGAGGTGGGGGGCAGGGAGAGGAGGAATATGTGGGTGCATATGACCGATACTTGCGCTCGCCCTCTCTCACCAGGGAATCAGATCGCCGGCCGCAGCAACAGAGCCGCGCAAAGCCGGCGTAATCCAGAGAAACGAGCTTACGCGACGGCAGGGGGCGCGCAGGCGCACAAGTCCGCCGGATTTATACGTTGCACGCTAATTGCCCCCCCCTCCCCCCAATCTCAGCCTAGCAGTCTGCGTCTGGCGAGACTCCTGTATGCTGGGCTGACGCAACCACTCTAAGAAAAAAAAAATTCGCCAATTTACACCACCACTGCATAGCCGTATAGGGAAAACACGAATGGTAACTTCTTTCCCCCACCACCACGAATCAGCGGTAGATTTACTGAGTTTGTTAAACGCTTAGTGAAGTTCCAAACTTTATATAGTAACAATTGTGTAGGTTGTTCGCGATTAACTGTACGCTTTTGTAACCAAACACTGTAAAATTTCTCTGCCCCCTACCCGCGCATCTTTCAACAGGTATATTGACACAAATAAAGTAGTTCCATATCTTAACGTTGAAATGAAAGTATTTCGTAGAACATTTGTAGATACTGACGTTATTTATTTTCTTCCTGTTTTCTTTTAATGCGTAAATGTTTTAAGAATTAGAAAATTTTTAAATGCTTACTTTTGTAAAATCTCAAGGTTTCACATGACCGACGCGTGAATAAAGTGGCCAGGTCTATGGCAAAGTTTATTTTACATAACGAACACACAATGTGCATATAAGTATTTTTATATAAAGCCTGTCCACTATAAAGTAAGCACTTTTGAAATCAACTTTAGCAAAAAGTCACTGCTCCTACCTGCATATATTTTTAACGGTGCGCACTGAGTGACACGCGCTTAGCAAAATTGGTAACGAAGGATGGAAAGCAGTGGAGTGAAAAGTGTTAGGTAAACATTTGTGATAACTTAAATTATTTCTTCCTCTTTCTGATTTTTTAATGCGCAGGAGTGTAAAAACGAGCAGATTTTTAAAAATATATACTTTCCTAATAATTTTACAGTTTCACTTGACCGACACATGAATAAAGTCATGAGACCAGCGGCAATGTTAATTTTACATAAGACGGAAACAAGTACGACTTAAGTAGGGCTTTCAAAAGTGCTAATTTGGCCTATAGTAACAGTTCTATGTGTGCAGCCCAATAGACGGTAACTTTTCCACACCACGTGCGGATCAAAAACTGAAAACGTGTGTATACATTGTTGGGAACCGCAGCAGCAGACGATGATCTGAGCGGACCGGGTATGTTGGGACCGTTCAATGAGATGGTGGCAAGATGCTCGTAACACACGTGGTGTGACGTCAGCGTATCAGAGGCTGCGAGAAGAAGAGCATACACGGACAAGATGCGCCCGCCGCAGCGATGACACTTAAAACAGTTGACTCACGAGAGTGATCATCAAACCGCAATGCAGCTCTGCTTAGGTTATCTCATGCGGAGATGGAAGGTTAGGAGGTGACTTTGGTCTACCATCACATCTCATAGCCCGCAGGAGAAACCCTAGGAGAGACGAGGAAAGACTCGTGGTGGCGAAGAATTGAAAATCGCACCTGCCAATACAACACAATCGCCGTAAACGAGAGCGAGAATGTAATATAACAATAGTAATATCAAGCTGAGAGTTGGTGGAGATGGCAGCAGTATTGACAAGACCACAACACAGGCCAATAATAACATGATAAAGGTAAAGAAATATAACAATTAAAACCTAGTGACGCCTTACCGCTGAGGACTTGAACAGCACGTACCCTTGTAGAAAGCTCGGTGGAGAGAAACACGTTTTAAAATGGCGATGGATAAGCGAAAGAATGAAATATGCCGAGGGAGGGAGATAGGATCATTCGGAGAAAGCCAAACAGTTATCTGCAATGATGGAAGGGTGTCCCTATCATATCCTGGCAAAAAATAGCGTAAATATAACATATTCTACGATAGTCACAAATGGGTGCAGGAAGGGTGGGGACAAGGCATAACATGTGTAGCAAGGCGGGAGCTCGTTCACAAAGAACAATGTATGTAACTCAAGGCTGGTTATTTCCAACAGCCGGCTATAGAGCTGAACAAGGTAGCCGCTTCCAGTTTAGTCTCTGTCTGTTACTTGTGCATTGCTGCACATTTGTGCTATGCCCCGTTGACATTTACAGCGCGTAAAGAAAATTTATTTATTTTATATTCATTAGGCATATTCAATATATATGTTTCGTCTTACCTTACCAGAATATACCTCGCGAGTCACTTAGTAACATACAACGACCTCTAGTCAAATATGTCTAGAAAATCAGTGTTTACGGGCATGTAAGTATCTTAGTAAACAGATATTCTAATAACACGATGTTTTGCCAGGTTCGGTAAAAAAACAATTATATACAGCTATAGCATTTTACTTTTATCCTATTAAATATATTTACGGAACAAAAAAATAGCGAAAATGTTGAAAAATGTCATATTTAGGGGTTTCCCGCGCAGTTCCCTTAATATAAAGGAGAAATTTACAATGTCTGTAATAATTTAATCCATTGGCATCGCGCATAACAACATTCTCACTGTTACATATCTAATTAGGGAGAAATGCAACTTGTGAGGGATCCGCATCGCCGTGTTGGGAGGGCCAGCAACAATGCTCCCTTGTGACGTGACTGAAAATCGTAGCTGCAAGTTATCAGCTGAATGCAGGAAGCGGATCATTTAGCACAACGCCCACGCGTTATGCTCCTCTGCCGTACACACCTGTCACACGGTTTGTATCCTGTCCACACCGATAGCAAGCACGGATTAATACATTCTAGAAATGATGACGTAAATAACTAAAGGCGTTGGTCAATCGCGCTGACATTTTGTGTAAATATACAATTTACAACACTGAAACATTCGCCTGTATTTATCATTGGATGCTATATATATCTGACGCTGGTTTAGATATGTGTACGCGAATCTCAGACGTTCAGTAATTGCGAAGCAATAGTCATTGGTCCACTTAAAAGAGGGGGTGGGGGCCGCGGTGGCTGAGTGGTTAGCCTGCTCGCCTTACACCACGGCGAACCGGGTTGAATCCCCGGCCGGTCTACTCCCGGATTTTCGCATGTGGGAATCGTGCCGGATAATGCCGCTGGACGGCGGGCTTTTTCAGGAATCTCCCGTTTTCCCCGCCCTTTAATTCCGGCGTTGATCCATACTGACCTCAATCACCCTCATCGGCTCTCAAGACCTCGTTGTTAAGAGCCTCCCAATTCTCACTACTCACTTAAAAGAGGCGAAGCAGTATCACATAGCAATGACAACCTTTACCAAGAACAAACCAGTGCATTCGCCATACCGCGTTGGTATACTCGGATGTCCCGTGATCTTAAGAGTTCATTGTCGTCGGGCATGGTTAGTACTTGAATGTGTGACCGCCAAGGAACTCTATGTTGCGTTGGCACGTGTTAACCCCACACGACCATAAAGTCATTCCGTTTCTAGGAGATGGAGGTGCAGCTCACTGGGGTCCAGAAACTCTGGCTACGCGGTAAATACAACCTGGCTGCTTTTACATTTACATTACCAAAAAACAAACCCTCGCACAAATTGAAAGTACATAGGAGCATCAAAATCAGGAATTTTTCCGGCAATAAATCACTACCTATCTCTATCAGTTCACAACAGTAGCAGCTGAATATGGAGAGTGTAAAAACACTTTTCTACACAAAATAAAACTATTTTAAACGTCATTATACGCTGACTACGTCCGTTATTTTCCACAAAACTCCAAAAATTAATACTCTTTTTCATATTTTGAAGTTCCTCGCAAAGCAAACGCTATGCTGTGTTGTTAAGGATTTTTTTTATTAAAGTTTGGTACACAGCAATATTAACTTGAAGCAAGACCACACGCTTTCATCAAAGAATGTTGATTTATTTCACTTAGCGCATGTGAATCTGCTTTGAAATTCGCTGCCGTATATGACTAGTACTATTCAAGCCAGTATTTTCCTCTTATATGTATTCATTTACTTCCAGAAATATTATTTAAAGGTGGAATTTAGAAATAAGTCCCTAAAGAGCCACGAACCAGTCGCCATAACACTCTAGTAGTTATCAGGGATGCGCAAAGTGAGATAGAGCGTGAGAGCGAGAGAGAGAGAGAGAGAGATCCCCGTGATAGTTTCGTCCAGGTGGAGAACGAGTTTCTGCCAGGTAAGAAACAGACATATGTCCCGTTTTTACGTCTACGTCAGGGCACATCAGTGCGCAAGCTTTTTCCCGATTAGCCGCTCTATTGACAGCAGGTTCGCAAAAAATAATTTAATATCAGAGTTCATCACAAATATTGCTTACAGGGGGACGACGAATACAGTCAACAGTGAAAAGTAAGAAGTAACTCGCAATGTTTAATCATTTTTACAAAGTTAAAACACATGATAACTAACGGATTGAAGAAAAGGTTTTATTGAATCAAACGACGCTTGTTTGGCGCAACCGAATTAACTATTCGCATAAGGGCAATGAGATATTTCGTTATTGAAACCAACTTATATTGTTCTTCCTATTTGGTTGCTCCAAAATGAAAGATTTGGTTCGTGTAACTAAAGATTTGGTCGTGTCTACGAACTATAGACAGTTTCGATTCTTAAAAAAGGCAAACGAGAAAACGTTTCCTACCCATTTTACATATAGTTGAATAAATCTGCATATCCCAAATTACGAACTGCCTTCGTTCATGCGACTCGCAACAGCTCGAAAACACAGTAGGTGTGCTAACCATTGAATGAGGCACAATGATGCTGGTGTGTGTGTGGCAGTGTTGAACCCAGTGTCTACCAATGGCAAAGCTTGCCAATAAGGGTATAAATGGGAGATCTTGTAATTAATTTTAAGTAATACATGCTCGTGTCTAACCACTCGTACTTTTGCACGGCCTAAACGGTCTCGGTTGTGAACAGATGGTCGTGTCATTCGGATTGACTGTTGTTTACACGCCCATGGCAAGGCGACGTGAATTATCAGAGTTGGAACGGGGCATGATTGTGGGTGCCAGAAGGATGGGACATTAAATTACAGGAGTTGTGGAGACTTTCAATATTCCTCAATTCACGGTGTCACGTGCGTACACGGAATATCGAAATCAAGGCATTCCGATCCACCGTGGACAACGCAGTGGCCATCCAAAGGTACTTGAAGATAGTGACCGGCGGAATTGTAGAATTGTCCGTGCTAACACAGCAGGAACACTTGCTAAAATCACAGCCACATTCAATACAGGAGGTGTCAGACGTGTATCTAGCAGATTTGTGCAACATGCATTAGCTTCCATGGGATACGGAAGCAGAAGACCCACCAGAGTGTCCCTGTTAACAGTACGAGACCAGGCACAACGCCTTACTCGGGCTCGTGAGGTTGCTAATTGGACCCTGGAGGACTGGAAACATGTGGCCTGGTCCGATGAGTCACGATACAGGTTGTTTCGGACTGATGGTAGGTTTCGGGTATGGTGCAAACCCAATGAGGCCATATATCCCAGTTGTCAACAAGGCACTGTGCAGGCTGGTGGTGGTTCCGTAATGGTGTAGGGTGTGTTCACATGGCATAGGTTGGGACCACTTGTCCATGCACCCACAAAACTCGATGGTAACTGCTACAAAACTCTTCTTGGTGACCATTTGCAGCCGTTCATGGACTTCAGTTTTCCTGACAACAATAGGATAATGCGCCGTCTCATCGGGATCCAGATCTCCAGAATTGGTTCGAAGAGTATTCTGGAGAGTTCCAGTGAATGGAGTGGCCAGCACGTTCCCTCGACATATACCCAATCGAGCATTTATGGAACGTAGTGGAGAGAGCCATTCGCACACAAGCTCCTGCACCTAGCAATACCATGGAACTTTTGGGCAGCTATTCAGACAGCATGGCTTAATATCTATCTAGAGGTCTTCCGTCCACTTGTGGAGTCCATGCCACATCGAGTTACTGCACCTCTTCGGGCTAGAGAGGGACATACACATTATTAGACGGGTATCCCATGACTTTTATCATGTCAGCGTATTGCTTTATTTAGTAAATACACATTTCGCCGGAAAAGTTAGGTAATCATTTGTGGCCCTGGCTGACAAATATATCTATAAGTTTGCAGAATTAGAACGTTAATGTCAAAATTAACTTCTGGAGTTAAATAGGGGACATCATAAACTTACCGCTAAGTGGAGTAATCTTAGCGAAAGTTTTGACGAAATTAAAACCCGTCCAGACTTCTCTTGGATTCCTGCCAGCCAGTTGGGAAGCAATAAGTGTATCAACTAGCCCGTACCTTAAAGTATGTCATATTTCGACTTCACTGTAACAGTTTATTTCAAGTTCGAATGTTTAAAAAAAATACTACCGATACGCACGCTTATGTGTTTTAATCCAAGCCAAAGCGACCAGATAGTATCAGGTTAGGTACCAGTGGCGTAGCCAGACATTTCTCGTGGGTGGGAAGAAGGCGGGTTCACGCTGAATTAAATGACTGGAGGAAGTTTACACCGGACTAGCGGTATTGACATGCGTGTTAATTCCAACAAATACTAGGAGAAAAATTGCTTCACAATACAGTAAAATTTATCGTAGTTTAAGCAATTACATATTTTATCACGATAGGTTTACTAATATTTTTAACTCTATCTGTTTATGCCAACAAAATGTTAGTGCACGAAGATTTCGTTATGACACAAGACCCGTGAAACCCAGGAATTAATTAAGTACTATGCCACATAAACATTCGTGTACGTTTGTTTGCACAAATTACGTGAATAACACCGCATTTGATTTGGCACAACGTGGTTGAACTGGACAAGAAAAAATCATTGGAAGAGGCAGTGACCGAATCATTAGTACACAGAAGCAAATTCCTATCAGTAAACAGAAGTTTCAGAATGCTGTGGTTTTGAATCTACACTGCGACACAAGTTTAACATATGTAAGAAAGCTGGTTATTGTTATCCTAGAGTGCTATTAAATATGTTAGTTTTTAGGCCAAGACCATGATAGCCAATTAAAGCACACACGCAGGCAACGTCGACTAAAGTTACGAGAATTAAAAAAAAAGTTTCTCACAGCAAGCAGATAACAAATTGATGGATCGGCACTAGGCCGTTCTAGAATAAATACATAAAGTTTATCACCTCAGTCCCACAAACTAAACCGACGATTTGCATAAAAAAAGTCCGTTACTCAGACGCTATTGGAAACTCTGCTTAAAATATCTGGGATTAGGGTAAAGACAGTCCGCAAACACACGTTAAGATGAGAAAGTCGATTTGTTGGTCCCTCACCAGAGAAGAACATCCAAATAAACAGAGCTACTGGCCGCCAGACAGATTCACAGAGGTTCTTAGTTGCGTCCCCGATTCGTAAAGCCACCTTACCTCCTTGAGAAACAACGATTAGTTACATAAATAATGTGAGAGGTTATCCACAGAACAGCAAGTAGCTCTCTACCGCCCGTGGAGTTATCAAGAATCTGTCATGAGCATAGTTACTTGTAAAATTTATTTTTATTTTTGTTGCCCTGGAGTGATGGCCAATCTCGTGCCGACCCGCGGAGGCTGCAGTCTAGCATCTGTTGGCTGATCTAAATGCCCTTATTCATTTATTGACACTTTCCATGTCAGCAAGACAGGTTACACAATAACTTGCAAGCTACCTTGAGGTAATGCTTGAAAATACGCAAACACATAACAGTCACTCGAATAAGCTGTAGTCCAACTGCTCAAGCGGGTCTATCAGAGAAGAAATCTTACGGTCGAAGTTTAATTACACTCATGAGCAATTTAATTAGAGATACCTACACCCAATAGAGTGTAGCACCTCCTATCGCCCTAATGATGGCGGTGATGCGGCGTGGTATAGACTCCACAACTCCACGGAAGTGGTAGGGACCCAAACTGGTCCATGGCCATTGCACAGACTCCCACAATGTACGGAGATCGAACGGAGCAAAATCCTAGGCGCGCACATCCCTTTTGACAGCATCACAGATGTGTTCCATATCGAGGTCAAGTGACGTTGGGGGCCAGGCAAGCTACCTCAAGTCCAAGTCCGACTACTCGGTCACGACTCTGGAGCGGTGAACCGGTACTTCTCTTGCTTTAGTTACAGGTATCCTGTAGGGTGCTGCACGGCATGTGTGTCTAGTTAAACTGCTCATAAATTAATGTGACGTGACAAGCTTAACTCGGGACCTAGAACTGTTGACGCACGGGCTTCTGCAAAAAGCCGCCTCAAACTTCAGTCGGGCAGAGGGAAATCAACAAGTTCCTGGACGATGCTTTAGAAGAATAGAACGAACGCAGCGAAATCCCAAAATAAAATGTATTTTTCGTCAGCTATCATGTCCACTGCGCAAAAATTGGTAATTTTTTAATGACTTAACTGACATGGAATTGCAGACTACAGTAAAAATATTTCGCAATGAATAGTAAGTAGTATGCGCGGTAAACTGGGGGGAGGATAGATACACTGCACTTGGATGGAGATTACGCAACTCTCGCTGTTGGAATCGAAGCCAAAGCGATGCGGGTCAACCGAGTCGGAGTATCTCGAGGCAGAGCAGCGACGGGAAGTTCCCGAAGCAACAAACTAACTTCGTTTTTCGCGCCAACATACCGGAAATTGTTCGCCAGCACGGCCACCGAGTTCCGTGCCAGACAGGGGAAGAATTCCGGACTTCCCCTCGGCCCTCGAACTGCAGCTCAGTCGAGTTTGGTTCACTTCGTTGCAAAACCCCCTCCACAACTATTCTTCATATCTTCCGACGCGCCAACCCAAGGGAGAAGTTGAAATTGAATTTCCTTCCACCCCGCTCCCTCCTCATCCTTCTACCCATACGAACCTTCCCTGCTGCACCATCTCGTTCTCTTCAACCAACTGCTTGCGGGCTGCACGAGAGGTTTTGAATCTCCCGCCAAGAAGCAGAATGTGGAAGATCCCCCCTTACTTACTCTGAATGCTGCTTGGTTTAAAAGGGTCCGTGAGACGCGGCAAACGCCGGTTGGTCGGGCCTCTGATTGGAGGCTCCTTCTCCTCTTCCGAGCACAATCGGAGGAGGCGTGGGGGATGTCCCTCGGGCGCGAAGCAGGAAGAGCTGCTTTGTATACGCGTTATTTTTTTCCTCCCTCTCTTTTGTGCGCGCACGAACATGGGCTTGCTCGCTTTTGACGGCATCTAACAAGTTCCCCGGAGACGGTTTGTTAGCCGCGCGCTGCTCGACGGGAAGAAATGCGCCGGGAGGCTGGGCTGGACCAGACCGCGGCAGCTATCTCGGCACGATACGCCAACTCCCTCCGGGCCTCTCATCCTTCACGTATAAGTATGTTCACAACACAACCGGCCACTGCGTCCAACGCTAAAAGCGCTCCCTGACTGTCCCAACAAGCGTAGCTTCGGTGAACGTGTATTTCCTAAATGTTATCTAAACCAATTCTCTGTACTAACTAATCAGACTATTCGTTAAGTTCAGGCCTTTCAAAGATATATCTATACATACATTATATCGATGTGTGACAGGCCTGCGCATTATTTCTCTACGAATAATGAAGGTTCCGGGCCTTTTTTGGCGAGGATTTCCATCCCTTGGGGGACGTTGAATTTTCCGGCAAGAAACGGCAGTTTTCGCCTATGCATCGGCGGTGCTCACGTCATCAGCTTAGTTATGGCATATCATCAGCTTAGTTATATGTTTTCAACAATATTTACTTTAAAAAATAGGTCGCTAGTGCGATGTATCCCACAGGGGAATCTGAGAAAACTATAACTCACCTTCGTCAATCCCGTACTGCGGACTAGGAATATGTAGTGCGCTCGGAATTCATACACACGCCGTTCTTTCTTTGCCTGCTTAGAATTATAAAACCTTGCGGTTGCTTACAAAATCTACGGAACAATCAATTATGTAGATATCTGGGACTAGTTTATTGGACATCAATAAACAGTTACAAAGTTTCATAATAACGAGAAAATCGTTACTCAGTCGAACGATTTTATCGTCGGTTAAGATAGGCGTTCGATCCATCATCACAGACAAATTACATTTGTATTGTAATGCAAGATTTGAAAAAATTCACGAAGTACATTTTGCCGATATTAACGTTGTAACAAAATAAACACGTCCACTCTTAACGGCTCGAGTACAGACATGTCAATTTAATGGACGCATGATTATTACGTCATAACAATCGGTAAACGCCCACGGATAACGCTATTGTTGTTTAATAATAAAAATGGCAGCCCCTAATTTCATAAGGACGGACAATTTTATCACACACCGAATGTCCGCAGATGGCAGGTATCACATTATGCCAACACTATTAACCAATTTGATCTATCAACACCGTGGTTTCTGACATTTTGCAAAGCAACAAATTTTAAATACAAATTTTCAACGCCATGTCTCTCATTCACTAACCGAGTTATGTCACTGGTAATATTACGTTCTCTAACTCATTTTCCATAGCGAATCATATCACAAAATATATACTTGCAAATCAAGATCATACTATATAGTTCTAATTCATTTTATTTCGCTCGTATTCACGAAACAAACCTAAAATAAATTAAGATGCAAAACTTTCACAAAGTATGCGAATTTGAACGAGTACACTATTAGACATGTTAACGAGAAATATGTACCACAGATATTAACATTGTATTAGTTAAATCTCTCCCCCCCCCCCCCAAACCACATTAGACTGTGATGACGAAAAAACATGAAGGCAAGAAAGAATATATCATACAATTTTTAACTCACAGGTATTCGACGATATTTTCTAAAAAAATATCTATAGTTTACGATCACTCGCATTTGAACAGCTTATCCACTTTGAAAAGCAAACTTATTGCAGCGCCAAGATTCTCGTACAAAGCTTTCATTATGCTACTCTACGGATGACTAACTCATAACACGGCTTAAAAAAAAAAACCCTTGCCTGAAGCTAGAAGCGAACCAAAAGACTCCTCCGTCGGATTAAGATGTGCGAACAATAGTACCACTACGATTAAGTGAAGCAATTTGGGCGGCTCTTAACAGCGAGGTCTTGAGAGCCGATGAGGGTGATTAAGATGAGTACGAAGCAGTACAGGAATGAAAGGGTGGGGGAAACGGGAGATCCCCGAGAAAACCCGCCGACCAAAGGCATCGTCCGGCACGATTCCGACATGCGAAAATCCGGCGCTCCAGCCGGGGATTTAACCCGGATCTCCTTGGTGGGAGGCAAGCGGACTAACTACTCAGCCACCGTGGCCGCTAGAACCACTACAAGACCTTTGAGCCAACGAGAGGCGCTTTTCCAACGTGCATGACCAAGCGCCCTCGTATACTCGACGAAGTGCAGATGAGAGTACTCTGTGGGAAAATGTTTTAAAGCACCTGCTTGCAAAGGCAAGCATGCCGAGCTCGTTATTAATGGGGGTGTTTGCCAGGATCCTTCATTACTGCTAGTGCTTCATCCCTGTACCTCGCTCGCTGAGCGAGGCGCGGCTACTCCGGAGGTAACGGGTTCCATTTCCAGGTCAAATCATCCTGATGTCTGGTTCCCCGGGCGAATTAATGCGATGGTCCCTTACTATAGAATGTTCGCGGTGAACTGAGCACTTTTGAAAGCCCTGCTTAAAATATACTTGTATGCACGTTGTGTATCCTTCCGCCAAATATAAAACCAACATTGCCATGAGCCTGTTCACTTTATCCACGCGTCGGTCAAGTGGAACTGTAAAATTAACCTAAAAGTAATTATTATCCGAATGTACTCATCCTTACACTTACACGCTTTGAAAAAACAGAAAGCAAACGAAATATCCTAATATCAGCATTTACAAATGTATACCCAACACTTTTAATTTAACATTAAGACATGGAAAAAATTTCCCTTCGTCGTTACCAACTCTACTGACTTTACAATCAGTGTGTCCGTTAAAATAAATGCAGGTGGCGATAGTGACAGTTTTCAAAAGTTACTTTTGAAAGTGCTCAAATAATTATGAAAAGCTTACATAGGCCATGTCCCATATTTTTCCCGTTCGTAATTCCGAGCAACTGATTTTGGCTAATGACCCTGAAATCGACTAAACCTTAAAGCTGCAAATAAAAAATACTTAAAGTCACTACTGCACGTAATATTGAAGTAATTAATTGCATGCATATGGTCTACTTTTATTTTGAACGAGTCGACGACTTCTGTGGTGTAGTTGCATGCTAAATAACTCGCGGAACGCCAGGTTTTAATTTCGAGAAATATCTGTGCGAAAACTTATTTTGTCTCCATTCATCTCCCTGCGCACCATATATACCTAATCACTAAAATATTTATTTCAAGTGGGTATTTTTGGCACTTCATTGATTTGCAAGCTTTTTAATAAGCCGAAGATAAAAACCAATAATATCCAAAGGGTTATTGTTCCATCGTGTGATATTTCAATTACATTTTTCATAAAAATTGTAAAATTTGTTTTTTTTTTTTAATTATTTGTGCTTTTTTTTTTATTGTAACACAAAAACTTCATTTCTGCAAGAAGGATCAGTGTGCGTCAGATAGGATTTCTCGCACTCGACATCTGCGACGGTGTAATATTTCTATTCGGGAGGGAAATAAAACGATTACAGATACCGATGTGTACATACTTTTGCTTCCGTTTGTTAATACTACAACTACAAACTCTAAATATCGCGATTCTGAGGTCTAAATACAATTTGCTTTTAAAATTCACATTCCGAAAGGAAAAGTTTAAGGAGAAACACTAGATAGATATACCTAAATTATCCCGAGGAACGATATAACATCTAGAAAATATCATTACCAAGAAAAAAAAATGCAAAAAAACATAATCATGACACTCTTTAACTTGTTACGTTAATACCAAAGACTACCGATTTCAGTCCAGAATAAACTGAATTTGGGGGAATCTAGGAAGCCGATTAACATATTTGCTTTTCCGGGACGTTTAAAAAGCTGGTGCTTAAAAATAAATAATACAACACCCTTGATGTCGCCGTCAGGAGCGAAGGAACATCGAGTTCTCGTGTATTTTAATCGCAGTTAAAGTGATTTTCTGCGCTCCTGAAAGAACGACTAGGCAGGGGTGTTTTTTTTTTTTTTAAGTGATAAGAGGGGAAGGGGGGATGGGGCTGCAGCGGAGGGTGAACCGAAGAGCGCACGTGCGGACGCCACAAAGCCAGGCGTCGTGGCCAGCTGTCACGACAGACGCTAACTCCGTTACCCAGACGGCTTAGCGCGCTGTCGGCCTCGCTTCTCTTTCAATTAGGGCGCGGCGCAGTGTTGAACATGTGACGTGACATCCCGCTGTCCCAACACCCAACACATCATCCTCCTCCTCCCTTTCCCCGACACGGACAGCTTTTTATTTCCTCGCGTTCTGACGGACATAGCGCGCGAGCACCCAGGAAGAGTTAGAGGAAGTGGAAGAGAGGGGGGAGAGAGAGAGAGAGAGAGAGAGAGAGCGAGAGAAATACCCTCCCGAGTCCAATAACCAGCAGTCCTCTATACAACACTCGACCAGCTGGCGCCCGTCTACTGGCGTCAGACAGTCTTCGGCGCCCATCATTCATACGACGTCACTAGCGAGTTCGAGCTCAAGGCCGCGAATCCCGTTCACTTATCCGCTTATCGGGAGTCACTTAGCGTGAGCGTCGACAGGCAGGCGTATAGGCTGTTCACGGTAAAACGAGCACTTTTGAAAGCCCTGCTTAAGATCTACTTGTATGCACATTGTGTCTTCTTCGGCCCCAGGTAAAATTAACATTACCACGGGCCTCATCACTTTATCCATGCGTCGGTCAACTGAAACTGTGAAATTATTACAAACGTAAATATTTTGCAAGTCTGCTCATTTTTACTCTTCGATGCATTAAAATTTTAAAAAAAAAGTTAAATAATTTAAGTTAGTACAAATGGTTAAGTGACACATTTTAATCGACGTTAAGATACGCAGGCCGGGGCAGTGGACATTTTTCTAAGGTTGACTTCAAAAGTGCTCACTTGATCGTGAACAGGCTTTAGCAGAGTTGGCGGGATTGTGACAAGCAGGCGGCCATCACCCTTCGTGCCGTGGCAGCTTCAACTACGGCTATCCTTTCCACGACATTAATCGGCTCACGATGCATGGGACAGTGGATGAGAATTGCGCCCCTGGTCTCCACAGGACTTAATATGCGGGCACGCGCACGCCAACGTCCAGCATACGTTGTCACGTGTACATATTTCTCGTTTCGGCCACACAGGACACATGGAATGTGCACGGGGAAAGCGTCACTACGTCACAGCAGACTCCACAACAGGTGCGCGGCAAACAGTCCTGGACACTCTCTTTAAATAAGAAAGCGCAGTGTAACACTTTTACGCGGTGCTTGGGATGAAAAGAACACTAAAACTAAATAAGTTCGTGTTCCAGGCAAGTTTGTTATCAGTGTGCAGATTTTATTCTTGCACCACGAACAAGCTCAATTTTATCTAACACCAAGCGCTACAACGAAAATGGCAACATAAAAACTTTTCAGTAGAATTCCGAATCTAAATAGTGGAAAATAACAACACCGGCAGAGTGATTCCCAGAGTGGGAATGAAGACCGAAAGTTATACGGATTTTTGCATTAGTGAATTCGGGAATACAAATTCAACATGCTAAATTCGTACATGGGGCAACAAATACAAGTATGGGAACACAAATTTTATGTTACATTATTTTAGTTTATCTTGAGAGGTGATTGGGAATCAATTTTGATTTTAAGCTTGTTATTACTGATATTTATTTGTTAGACTCAAACTATATGCTAAAGGACAAAGGTAGTAACAATTTTGAAACTCCGATATTCACGCAATTCGTATTATTTTAGTATTTTATTTTTAATTAAATAACTTTCATTCTCATTACACACTAATGCCGAATTAACGCAGTTCGTGCATCGCAATAAAACCATATAGTGGAAATTGGTTTCTAATCTGGCGTGGTTACTCAACATAGCCACAATTTTGATGAAAGGCAGTGTTATCTGTAAGCAATTGTAAATTCCAACTAGTGCTGTAATTACATGCTGTTAAAATACAAACCACATCTGTATGGGGGAGTAATGTGCCCAGTATTTGGATAAAGCATAACTGTGAAACCTCTGCAATGCCATAGTCTCCACAAAATTATACGCAATAATTCGTCATGTATATAAATAATTTGTTTTAATCAAAAGGCCATAAAATGTAAAATTCATAGTATTAATCACATATAAACTTTATACATGTAACACGTATCGAATTTGAAGTTTGTATTTACTCAAGAGCGAGTGCAGATACAATGTTAATATTTTGTAATATTAACTTAGCTTGTATTTTCTTTTCTCACTAAATAGCTGAATAATGATTTTCAGTATTAACACTAATTACAAGCGATTAATTTTTAAATAATTTTTTTAATGCTGAGTTGGTAGGTAGCATCTGCTGTCTTGTTGAAAGGAATATAATTGGATATGAAAACAGAAACATGTGCAACAGTAGTGAGATAATTACAAGATGCACACGTGTCATACACGTGTCGAACCCAGAAAACCTTGTGCAATAAGTCAATGTACAATCAACTGCATTACGGAGGTGGGATCCGAGCATCAGCTTCAAATTTTGTAACGTTAACTAATCAAAATTATTTACCGGGTCATCATTTTGACAATAAGTTACTGGGCCTTTTAAAACATGTACGTTTAAATGGCCTTCCATAGCGCTCTTATGTGAAGAAGTTGATGGAATTCGGTTGATTGGTCCCTGAGATATTGCATAAGACCTCCATGCTCTTCATTAAAGTCAGGTGTTCTTACTTCGTATTATATGTGTACCTAGTTTGGTAAAATTCGGTTCACGCGTTAAAATGTGAAAGGAGAGGTGTACACACACACACACACACACACACACACAGAGAGAGAGAGAGAGAGAGAGAGAGAGAGAGAGAGAGAGAGAGAGAGAGAGAGAGAGAGAGACAGTAAAGTGATCTCACGTGCCTTTCTTTCCTTCGGAAAGTAGACTGAAAAGGGGGTCAAATAAACCGCGGTTAAACTCGAAACGTCTCAAATTCACATCCTTACAAGCTGATACCATGATGCTGTACCTCGCACTCTTTCGCGAGCGAGAACATTGACAGTTCACGCCTGCACGAGCTTGTGCATGCAACTAGCTTCACTTTCCCTCGTGCGGGATTTCATAATCTGCAAGGGAACTGGAAGCCATGCCTTCCTTGCAGCAGCGACTAGGACCTATACTTAAACAAAACAGTTATTGCGCGTATATTACATGAAATGCAATTGCAAATGGCTTATCAGGTGTGTACGAACCTTATCAGTATGCACATATAAAGAAAAATAACTGTGCATAAATTGATCTACTCGTAATATGCATTTTCCTAACAATTGTAACACTAGAAAATACAGTTCGTTCGTGCATTACTTCCTTAAATCAGCTGCTTTACGCGTTGGTATATATTATGTATTTATTGGTGCATAGCTTTCTCGGTAACTCGGTACACGTGGCAAAAATAAATGGCAAAAGGGCTTGCCGCTTCCTGTACAGTACCTGATGTTGAACAACCACGAGGTTCTACGCAGACTGCAGATTTAATGGCCTAATTTGGCCTGACACTTCGCGAATTGCGAAACACTGCAGCACAGAGAACAAAATGTACGTAATGTGCTACTGCCATATCGACCACAAGTCGGCAGTTTGGGAAAACAACTAATTCTCAACAGGGCTATAGCCTACATTCCCACGCCTAACGTTTCTATAGTAAACTTGCGAGCAATTTTCGCCACCAAATTTTTTCGGCGGGAGGGGAGGTGACAAAAGGTTAACTATACTGGAGGTTGTACGCTAAACCAAACTGCCGAGATATATTACAACTGAAACGCGTCCTTGACTTTTCAGGAATTCGAACACGGAACTTCATTCCATGTTGGGGTCATACAGCAGAGACGAAAATCAGACCGCAACTTTAGTATCTGGCTTGCACCGTCCTTTCGTGTTGATTGTTAAGGATATATGGAAGCCTATCTGTACTATTTAGATTTTTGAAACGTTTATATTCAAAAAATCGGTTCTACGAAATCAAATCCCAATACTCAATAAATAACATAAAGCTAATTGTGGTAAACGTTTATTTTAATATTTTAGGAAAATTTTACCGATCAAATTGTTTAATCTCCAAAATACTGTCTAGTTTCAACACTCTTATATGTTTCCTAATGAATACAGGAGACTGTCTGACGAAATACGGTCATAAAATTTCCCCATAAAGTTGGTCACATAATCTCAAATATGTTTGTAAAATGCCTTACTGTCGAAGTTATTTGACTGATCGTGTCTGTATTTAATTGAATTTAAAGTTCAATGTTGAATAACGTTATGCGCAATAAAAATATCCATCACTGCAAAATAATCAACAATGCTGTAATTTTCTTTTGGGATAACAAACAAACCTTTCAATTATCACCCACAAATAACCGACAGAAGCTTAACATTTATACCTTTGATTTTTCTGTTTAATGCAGCAAAGTACATAAATGCACGGACAATATTTACACGAATAATTAACCAAGTAAAGTTGTTTAGGCCCCTCTACTATTCCCAAGGTTGAAGTTTATTATTTGATTTGGAACTTGAGGTTCTAGCCAACATTGTTATGCACCACCACCAAACTTCAACCTGGCGAACAACAATGACACGCAATAAAGTTCGACTGGAACCTCAAGATCCAAATACATTTTACAGCTGCTCCGATACGCCATACAAACTAGTACATACGTAAGTCGTAAAATAAATACAAAAATAATAGATCGTGCTTCGAAAATAAAAATCCGTATTGCTGATGCCACTCCCTTCCCCTTTTCAAAACACTGCTAATTCCCATGCTCGTCCACAAATCTCCAGGTCTCTACCGATGCTGAGTTAAAAAAAAAAAAAAAAAAAAAAACCTCCGGAGAAGGCAATGCCACATAAGAGACGTCATCATCACGCACACACTGGGGTGATAACAGTCGAGACAAAAGTAGCCTGGTCGGGGAGAAGTACACTCATATAATAAAGATGATGAGACCTGGTTTGGTCGTGTGCGTATGTGCCGCACATTGACTTGTCTATCGTCAGTACAACTGTCAAAGTTACATGGTTAACAGTGAGAAATATTTTTTGTTTCATAGAGTGAATATGAGGTAGCCAACTGTGCAAAACAAAACTTCCGAGTCCCAAAATTGGACAGTTTTTCTGCAAATACGACTATGAAATAAACGATGTTAAGATTTTACGTTAGAACACTTTATGACAACAAGTACTTTGAGATATTTGTATACTTCCTCTAAAGAATTTTAAATGCAACTGCATAAATTAAAATTAGTGAACGTATTTTATTCATATATAAGAGCTGTCTTTTGAAAATTAAAAATAAACACGTTCATCGCTGTTGACCGCGTGATTCTGACAGATGCCTTGGTGTGTCATAGGTCAAGTTTGGGTACATGCGGAGATGACGAAAAATCTGTATAGGTACTTCATGTATACAAGTCTATAGTTTGTTGACATTTAAATTTTTAACTGACCCGCTCATTTAAGTATATGAATAAAATACTCTTACCAACGTGGAGATATTCTATATGCACAGAAACTAAGTTAGAATATGAATACCAACATCTCAAAGAATTTACTTATCGAAATAATGTTCTCATCTGAAATCCTATCCATGATGTTTTTGACTGGGCTATTAACAGACGAGCAGTCAGTTTTGGGACAAGGAGTAATTATGCCTACTGAGCAGCTGGCTCGCACACTCTACCCCACATCTTCCCCGGCGAGTGGGCACGTGATGGGAGCGCCAGCCAGCGGCAAACCACCGGAACTACCCGTGCCACCTCTTCTCACACGATCTGCACGGAAACCATGCGTGAGCGCTTTGTGGCGACATCTCGCCCCGAGGAGCTGAATGTGCAAGCCACGACGTGGCATCGGCGAGATTGTCAGCAGAAAGATTCGGGAGAGGGGAGAGAGATCTCGGGGCGCCTATGAATAAACACGTCCAGCTACAGTCGCGCATGCTACTTGGTTATCCGTCATTATTGTACTGGGTTTATCAAAGCCACTGCACAGCAGCAATATTCGCTATTTTACTCTCCCGTCTCCACTTCAACTTGAGCACACTACATTTAAAGTCATTTCAAACAAATGTTATTTCAGAGCTCGTTGATCATGCATATTCATATGTCAAAATCACCATCTTACCGTTTACGAAACAACGAGCATGGCGGTTAAATTAACTACTATATGCGCGAATTGTAACTAATGAATATTGCAGCTATCTGGATTATGCATGTGCCAAGAATAAGGTTTATTCTAGACTGGGAATACAACGACATTCCTTACGGAGTGTGTTTGGCATACTTTGGGACCCAGTGTGGTCTGGTATTTTGCCCATCCCAAAAAAAAAGTATTAAATTTACTTTGTAACCTTTAAGCACCTCATCCAGTGACGCTCACAAGCGTAAACAATAAAAATACTATTCTGTTTCAGTAGCATAAAAATTACGATTGCAGCACAGTCCCCAGTTATCAGAAAAACAATGGTAAATTGGATGCTCGAGCCATCAGAAAACCATCAAAAAAAATTACTCTTAATTTTCTGATCCAAAACATCAAATGACGATTCGGGCACAACCGCAAAAAAAGTGGCTCAAAAAGTTGCGTTTGGGAGCAGTTGCAAAAAAGTGACTCAAAAAGTTGCGTTTGGTCAGATCATAACCTTTAGAAAAAAAGTTGCGGTAAACTTTGCGTTTGAGCGCATCTACAAAAATGCGCGTAAAAAGTTTCGTTTGGGTCCAGTTGCAAAAAAAAAGGTGGCTTAAAAAATTTGAAAACGTAAAAAAAAAAATATTGCATACAATAAATATGGATCAGTTGCTAAATGTATTAAACGGAACCAAACAATTTAAGAAACTTTCCGAACTTACAATTGGACAGTCCTATCCCACAAACCATGCTGAAATAAATGATACACGGTATGGATACAAAGTGGTTATTACTTCTGGAAATAGTAACCTAAACCAGACAGATATGTTCAGATTTTCAGTTGATTTTTATTTGCGTTCATATCTCTATAAAGTTTTAATGGTTATCCAATCATTAAAACACAATTAACACTGACTTTGGCAATGTGCTACAACATAGTCTAATTAAACATTTTTATACACATCTCCAAATTCGACATATTAAAGTAGCCGAAACATTGAATTCTTTTTCTAAATTTTTCATTGCACTTTCTATAAAAATATTATTCATCTTTATCAAATGAAACTTTAATACTTTTTAATCTATTAAAGTTATTATATATAGAATATGACTACTTCCAACAAAAAAAAATATCTATGGTCTCATCTCTAATACCACTGTTCTTTCGGACAAATCAAAGCCAATTAACTTACCTTTTTCATCCTTAATTTCAACTATTATTTCATTAACTTGATTTGTTTGCACTGGAAAAAATAATGGATAAGCTGGTTCCTAATAGACTGTCGCCAAATCCAAATATTGTTCTTGGTTTAAAAGTGGCAATTATGCTAGTTTCTCTATGATTATATTCATCATGTTTTAATATCATACCATTTACTATATTACAGTGTATATTTATTGTTTCGAATGGAACGAATTTTGGAATTGTATCGCCATAATGGTACACATTTGCTTTCAGAGTTTTATTTTCTACGAAACCCAAAAGTTTTCCTATTGAACTCCATTTCCCAAGCTGTAATTTAAGTGTACATTTTACTTTCACTCTGTTTATTATTTTATCCAGCTTGAAAGATATATAATTTTCTTTCCCATCCATTGAAACCACACTAAATGAAAAAATTGTTTTTATAGTTTTTTCAAGATCTTTTAAGCTATATTGGTCAACCGGAATTTCAACTGCTGATTCCATATCATTCTGATCCACAAAATATACCTTATTTTTCCCAGACATAATGTTATGCGTTAGATAAGTAGTATAGAACTGAACTAAAGCCAAAGAATGCCCCTTTATCTCTAAAGAGTAATGTAGTATTTTCTTCAACACTGATTTGTTATCTGTTAGTTTGAATACTTTACTCATTAATTATATTATTTTTAAAAAAATATATTTATAAATGAGCAAGAAAACATGAAACATGTAGACTGGGATATTAAAATAAGAATACTAGACAAGACTGTATCGACAATATATCATGGAGAATTATTACCTAATAATATTAGATTTTCGATAGTGGGTCCTAGTAACTGTGGAAAAACTACACTTATGATAGATAATTTTGTATATGCTCAGGGATGGTTAGACTTTGGTACTCTCTATGTGTGTTTAAAAAGTCTGGACCAAACAAAATATATCAATTTAAAGAAAGATATAGATGTAGCATCAAAATTATTTAATGAACCGTTAGCATACTTCTTTCCATCAAATGAAGAAATGGTTGATGTAAATGAATGTCATAAAGAGTCTGTAGTTGTTTTCGATGATATCATACTTGAAAATCAAAATATCATACCATAGGGGTATACTTCAAAAGTTTTATACATGTCAATTCTTTTCCATTGATGGTATAAGTTGATAACACATATATTTTTCTGGTTTTACTATCATTTCACCTATAGTTCCATCTCGCATAAAAAAATATTCTATTTGATTACTACCCAAGTAAAATATTTTTTTTCTTTTGAACTGTATTTTACAACTAAACGAATAATGTCAATTCTGTTTTTCTGATAGTACTCTAAATTGATAGCATCCATCGGTGTAATGGGATCTCCCACATTTCTTTGTCTTTTTTGTTCAAAATCTATATTATTATCTACTTCCAAGTAAGTAAAATAGGCTTTATCCAATGATCTTTTATTTCTTGTCAGTGTGGCTATAAAGTCGTTGAACTGTGTGTAGGAAACAAAATCATTAGGATTGATATTCTCAGTAGTTGTATCATTGTTCGTGTGTTCTTTAATTTGATCTTCAATCCGAGACCTCATTAATGCATTTCCACATATATCCATTGTCTATTAATAGTGAAATAATTTTTGGAAATTTAAAATTATGTGAAAAGTGATTTTACACAATTACACACAAATGATGACAAGTTACTCGATTGAAATTTTGAATTCTATCATCGTTATAAAAAATATTACTTTCGAGATATGCCATTAATTGTCAGCATGGATTTCCACCAAATGAATGAAAATAATATTTGTTGTTTGCTTTTTTCCAATAGCATACCCAGTGTGTAACAGAGTTTGTTGAAACATCTAGATTAACAAACCCACATTCATTATCGAGTGGCGTATTAAGTAGCTCATCGATCATAAATACACCCCGAAAATTTTTAATGTTCAATTTTTTAACCATTTTATCAATATCAAAGTTACTGAGTGGAGTTACTTATTTTTAACATTATTACCCCACTTAACATTCTTCAATCCCTTGCCGTATTCCTCCATAGCTAAATTATGTCTACATTGTTAATCCAATTCTTGGTTTTTCTTCTTAGCATTAGTTATTGATGTAGCGATAGATGAAGCACCACCAGCTAATGCTCCTAGAGCTCCCAATGCTGTGAAAATTAAGGGTAAAAATCCAACCTTGTGAACTGTCAGACCATTTCCAGTTTTCATTTCTTGGGATATTTTCATAAGTTGTGGAACTGAAACTGTGATACTCATCCCTTTGTCCTCCTTTCATTTCTTGTTTTTATGTTTCAGTGGGTTTTTGTTCAACTCCTCGGAAGGAACTTGAAATACAAAGTTTATTACTTTCATTTATTGAAACAAATATTTTATCATTTCATTTTAATTCCCCAGCCAAGCTTAGGTTTAATATGCATCGCAGATCCAGTAACACCAGCCCACAATCTCTCATTGATATCAGCATCTGAATTTGATCTTTTGAATGCTTTCTTTTCTAGTACTTTGTCAGCTACATGCCTTTTAGCTAGATCTTTATGATGATGATAAGTTATATCATGTTCCATTGCAGCCGCATCTAGTGGATTAATGGGTTTATCATCATGCTCAATACTCTCTTTTAGTCTGGTATCTGGACCTAAGTACTGATAACCGGGCGCATGCAACTCAAAAGGTAGTGAATTTATTATGTCATTGAGTAACCCTTTTCCGTGATGCTAAGACTCCCAAAAAGTATGTGGTATTGTGTTCAACACCCGTATCAGATATGGTATACATTTTGGATTATTCACAACAAAGTCACTAAACTTGCTGTTGAGCATATTCATTATTCCAACTTTTTCATTGTAATAGTTATCATTTCCAGCATTCACTTCGCCATAAATAACGAGAAGTAGATTAATAAGCACCCTAACATCAACCATCCATATGTATTCTTTGGGTTAGTCTGTATATTTCATTATACCTTTCCCCTTTTTAGGCGAGGGGCGTTTCTTTTCGATTGAATCGTAAATAAGTTTAACAATAATTTTCCATTTTTTCCCTTTACTCGATTTTGGCGTTCCCAAGTTTGGATCATTGTTTTGAAAAATTTTGTTTGTATCTGTTAGAATACAACCATAGTGTTCATAGTCGGTTGAAGTGTAGTCACTTTCTGTTACTTTCTTACTAGTTAGTAATTTCATCAAATCATCAGTTCCAGTGTATGTTCGGCATTTTACAGTAAATTTGTCATTGATAAATGTTACTTCACTATCAACAATGTACAATCTACCTTTATCAGCCTTTATTCCAAAAACATCGCCTTTGCAGTGAATTAATAAATCGGCCACTTTCTTATCTATAAATGTTGTTTTGTAGTTACTTAACTGTGAGATATCAGTTTTCAAACACCCCAACGCTTCGTCATAGCATTCATCATCATTGCGTTCATCGTCATCATCAATGTGTTTAACACCATCATCATAGTGTTCATCGTCATCGCCAATTCGTTTAATGCCATTGCCATAGCATTCATCGGTGCCTGTTTAACCAAACAGTTTTCTTTCACAAGATATTTCTGTTGGTGTCTGTGGGTAGTCTAAATTCTTAACAGCAAATGGAACAAGTTCTTTTATTAAGTTCTTATTTTCATTTGTTACATGTCAAATTTTTTGCCCCAAATCTTCTATCAATGGCTGATCGTGTTTTTTATTTTTATCATATTCATCTTGGCGAAATTTTCTAAAAGTTTTAAACTTTTCAATTAGCTGTCTTCTTCTCTCTATATTCTTCTCTATATTGTTTACAATTTTTTGTTGTCTCGTTTATTATATAAATATATAAAAATACCAATGATAACTTAAATGTATACTGTCTCAAATGTATGAAAAATACATGAACTTACAAATATAACAAAGTAAGAATTAAATGTGTTTGTAGATATTGTGTTACCAATAACTCGATATTCACTGGTGAGGGTATAAAAAACGATATTGCAAATAAAATTCATAAACCAAAACAAAAAAACTTTCCCAGAAGAACTGTTCTATCTTTTGGTATCGATGATCTTTGGCAAGATGATTCAGTTGAGATGAATTCTGGATCTTTAAGAGGTATACACATAATTAACAAAGGGTTTTAATATATGTTAACCGTGATAGATGTTTTTTTCCAAATATGCATGGGCAATACCAATCAAAGATAAAAATGGTAAAAATGTTATGTTAGCATTAAAAACTATTTTGAATGATCGCAAACCCATGCTTTTACAAACAGACAACGGGAAAGAATTTTACAATAATTAATTTAAGATATTATTGGCCAATAACAACATAACACACTATTCAACATACAGTGAAAAGAAAGCTAGCATTGTAGAAAGATTTAATAGAACATTGAAGGAGAAAATGTGGAAGATATTTACTATGCAGGAAAACTATAAATGGGTGGCTATATTGCCTAAATTAATAAGTGAGTACAATAACACTGTTCACAGTACGATCGGAATGAAACCCACCAATGTAAGTGCAAAGAATGAAAGTTCTATTCTAATCAAAATCTATGGAGGAGAAAGAAAAATGGTTAAACCAAAGTTTGCAATATGAGATAAAGTTTGTATAAGTAAAAGTAAAAATTTGTTTGAAAAAGGATATACACCAAATTGGTCCACTGAAGTATTTGAGGTGTGTGAAGTATTACACACGACATACAGAATAAAATATTAAAAAAATGAACTTATGAAAGGTATTTTTTATGAGCAAGAGCAGCTTAAGACCAAATATCATAAAGACTACTTAGTGGAAAAATATTTTGTGAAGAAAAGGAAATGCGCTGCTAATTAAATGGTTAGATTTTGATAGTAGTCATAATTCTTCGGTTGATACAAAAAGTGTAGATGTTTAAGAATTTTTTTTTCTATATAATAAATGACAACAAAAAATTGAAACATATGAGCATCAGTCGTTTCCACCAAACAACCAAACAAAAAATAATTTGAATGAATACAACAAGCGCATTGAGTTTGATATTTCTATTGGCAATGCATTTTCACATCCGAATGAAGCTTATGTATATCAACCGTATACGCTACCTAAAAGAGATACAGATGCAGATTATGAAAAAGCTTCAACTATTGATCTTTGTGAGAATTTCTTCCCATTTCAGTTCTCAAGATTAGAAATATCTAAACATGGTTGTACAATCGAAAGTATTAACAACCCTGGCATCACTTCAACAATGATGCAAACATTGATAGGTTCGGAATCAGAATCAGCATACTTCCAAATGTCGGGGATAGAACTAGGTAAATGTGTTAGGAAAGATAAGCATAACAAAATTACCTATCCATTAAGATATTTGTTTGGGTTTATGAGAGATTGTAAAGAAATATTCTGGGAAGGTGGGTTCAAGATCACATTCATTCGAAATTTTAATGATGATGTTTATTTTTACAGAAGACCCCCAAAGAAAACAGATGAATCTGATGATGAAGATAATAGACCAGATTCTGGTAAAATTGTAATTGAGAAAATGGAAATTCTGTGGCCAATTGTTAAATACGATCCTATTTATGGAAACGAAATTATAGCAAAATTATACAAACACCCCAACATTCAAATTGGTTTAAATTATTGGCAATGTCTTGAAAAACCAGTACCTACTAATGCAAACTCAATTCGGTTTGATATGAATGGTAAGTTCAATTCAATCCAATTCGATATGCCAGACTATCATTGCTAGTTTTCAGCAAAACAGAAAAGAAGATCCTGGGGAATGCACACACAGTTCAATGTTTGACTCTTGTTTTGTCAAAAATATTTCTATTTAGAATGGAGGGAATGAAGTGTTTCCCAAAGAGAATTGGAATTTAAACATTTATGATAAAATTTTCGATGCGATGGAGATTGCTTACAATGATATTAGAAATTCAAAGACTAAACTAAATACTGTTATCGTAATAATGAACTGCGCTTCAACTCTGGGTCATTTATTGGGAAAAAACCATTGCATGTTATTGATTGATCTTACAGAAAAACCGCTATTGTAAAAGATGGAACTAATCTGAAACTTACAGTTGATTTTAATAAGCCAATATTGGCTACAGCTATTTGTAATATAGTACTAGTAAGCCAAAGAAACCTAATGTATGATGTTAAAAGTGAATGAATCACCGAAGTCCAATAGTGTGCAAACATGTATGGTTATTAGTTTTTAATGGATGGTTAACCATTAAAAACATTTACTGTCATATAATTTTTCTTTAAAAATTACTAAGGGTAGATAACAGTGCTATAAGAGTGTTTTTTTTAAATGGGAAGTATCCCATTAAAAACTTAATTTAAAAAATATTTCATAGTATCGTTCATTTAAATTTTGTAGTGCCCACCATGGTAGTGTATTAATACCATCTTTAAGAATAAATCTTTTATCATCTTTGGGACTTAATGCTTTTTATCTCAACTCAATCGTATAGAGTTCATGTTTCTTACTTTTAATAACATTCATACTTTTGTTTTTTAACAAACAAACACTTTTTGTAGTCACCAAAACTAATCTAATTTCTGACTACAGTGTTTTTTACACCTTTGCTCTTTTCTTACACCACCTTCCACATTTATTGCATATATTTTCGATTTCAATCCAATAAATTCTTCCATTATTATTCCATTACATTCATCTTTCATTTTGCCAATGATCTTTTTTATAAACTAATGGTATACCATATGGGTTATCTTTTTTATAGTCAGAAGTATCAAAATGATCGACCATTTCTTTCATGTCACTGTAGAAGTCTGATGTTTTTATAAAATAGATGTATGAATCAGTATCTTGGTAGCACAGTTCAATATTTTCCCCACATTTTGATTTCATTATATTATTATGAAAATCGTACATTAAGACTTTCGATAGATCAAGTATGCTCATTCCAACATAAATGGGTTTCTTAAAGCACAGTTTTGTTTTATTCATATGTACTGCAACCAAAGAGTTAATAAATATAGTTTTATCTTTAATGTTTGGTTTAGCCACTAGTTTATCCATGTGCTCAGAACTTGTGAAAAACCGTACATCCACTCTGTTTCTAATATTTTCCATTGCTTTTCCAAAAAAGAGAATTGTTCATTAATTTGTAGAAATCTTTTATAAAGTCATTTGTAGACTTTGTTCGCATATTTGTGTTAAGCCAATCTGATTGATCAAACTCGAGAACCCTATGGATATTTTTCAACTTCATTCCGAGAGATAGATATTGTTTGAGATTTACATAGTGTAATACACATTTTCTTTATCATACAGAGTAGTCAAGAGTTTGGGATTTTTTTAACCTTCTGGTACTTTTTTCTCTGATGTCAGTGGCAGATCTTTGTGGAGATTGTGTAGTTCATGTGGGTATTCCAAATCAACTTCGAATATATAAACTTTTCTAGAATTGTCTCGTATTTTAGTTACATCCATATTTGTATTTCTCCACTTAAACCCACCATAGGGCGAATACTGGCTCATAGCCCATCCATATAAGTTAATAGCACCCTGATATGTAAGATAAATGATTTCCTTTGTACTATCATAAGCATTCATATATTTATTATTTGTTTTAGCATATCGCTTACAACATTGTGAAATTTCACCATGAACACCTTTATTTACCATCAAAATCAATTCATAATCTGTTAATAATTCTAGTTCTATTTGAGTATGTTTGATCATAGCATCCCACACTAACCCTGGGGCCGTGTGATACCATGCTGGATCTAGCCTATATGTTTTGAGACATACATCTCTAAAATTTTACATTATATCAGACAATATCAACACATCAGATTTGTTATAGAGTTCTTAGAAATTTTATATTGAATTTTTCCCACACCTTTCTAGCAAATTCGTAATCTTCGTCTGTAACGTCACATTTATTGAGTTTGTTGTAAAATGCATCTTTGGATGGAAGTGATGTCCCACAAAATTTTTCAGCACAAACCATGTAGTCATATGGATAAACATCTTTTCTTGTAACAAAGTCAAGAAGTACATTGAAAAAATGCTTAAACGTTTCACGAAATTGGCTTCTGGAAAGGTTGCTAGAAAGTATATCGATACTAATAGCCATTAATTTAAATTAGCCAATAAATCTAAGATTTACACTTTCACATATATGTTTCGTAAAAAATATTTTTTTCTTCATTGTTGGGAATTAAATCAATTTTATTTTTATCGTTGCCAGGATCTCTTATGAATAAATGTGTGTCATAATCAGATAGATTGTGTATAAACACTGGGACAAAACATGGATTTCTATAAATTACAATCTCTGTGTGCAGTTCCCCTAAATTTCCCCGTAAGATGATCATGAACTCTCACAGAATCACCATTTAAAGACTTTTCACATATATGATAATGGGTAGCTGTATCATAAACAATTTTTTTCTTTCTGAGTTAGTGGAAGCATTGATTTTTCATTTGTGTATATATCACCAATAGACTTTGCTTCTTCCATTGGCATTTCAACGAATACACTAGATGCATTAGCTCCTTCATAAGTTACTGGTGGTTTATCCATGTTCGTATTTTACATAGTAACAGAAACTAATAGGCTCGTGTTTTTGGTATGGTTTCGTGTAGGATTCGTCGGGGTTTGGTTGGCAAGTTTAAACCAACAAACATTCAAAATCAGCATATATAACAAATGGCATTATCAAAAAAAGATTTTTGTTTTTAAATCTTAATATGTCATTTTTTTCCTTTAGATGGTAGTTCAACTCTAACACCATCGTGATCCTGGCAGTCTTTTTCATGATCTTTTGGCTTACTTACAGAGAAGAAATTTTGCAAACATCTATCGCATATAAAAATTTGTGACCATTATTTGTTACTTGTGATGCGATTAAGTCTCGAACGACTTTTTATCCAGCAGTAGTAGTCGTGCTTTTCGTCTTTGATATAGAGTAGGTTAATGTGCTTATCCGTCTTATTTTTTGTTGTTTTTAATGGGCAGATTATATATTTCTTATCACCATCTTTTTCTTCATATACGTATACATTAATAGAAATTCCACTTCTTTTCTCAAAGGTCGGTTTGCTATCCAATTTCATTGGAAATTCCAAACCCTTATGTGCATCATCAAACTTATGTTCGTAAGTTATGTATTTATTCACTCCTTGGGGGTTTCTTTGTATTTGATGCAATGCAGATAGACCAGACCACAAAAAACATTTTCGATCATTGATATTAACATTAATTACCGCCTGCTTAGCTTTGATTATTTCTGGGAGATCAACATAAGAACTGCCCTTGAATGGTAGATATTTATTTATTCGCACTTCTAGTATAAATATTCTGTTGAGTACCCACTGAGATCCCTTTGCTTCGAAAGCCCCCATCTCAGCTATGATTTTCGATATGCTGTTGGCATAATATTCTTCCAGATGGGTCGATTTCAGTATAATTTCGTTCTTATTCAATATTCTCACCAATTCCCCTTTTGTACTCCGTGAAGAGTTTCGTGTTCACTTTGAGTGATTTTAAATGTTTACTAATTAGTCTCGTGACAGTTTCTTTTACATCATTTAGGAAATGATTTGGGTCTTTGTATGCATTCATATTCTTTACAGCATAAGTCTTGATCCTACTTTGAAATGCTGTTTCGATTTCTTCTACACTGAATCGGGGTGTGTACTTATGAATTTTACTTCTCAAGTGACTCCTTATGAGAGACGGTTTGTAATAGTGACTACCTGCTTCACATATCACTTGTTTCTCTCGTGGGAACTTCTGTTTTGATATTAAATGTTGTGGTATTTTAAAAATTTCTCATGCATTTGTTGGTTCATGTGATTTATTATGTATTGGTACAAGACCTTTGTGGAATCTACTTCTAAGATGACTTCTTATGAGAGATGGTTTGTAAAAGTGATTACAAGTTTCACACTTAACATACTTCTCTTGAGATTTCTTCTTCTTTCTTTTCACAAAAACATCTTTCTTGAATTTATATCCTTTCCAAACATTACCAGTTGTGTTAGCCTTTTTCATTGCCATGGTCGTCATCATATTAGGCATCAGTTGATTTTTATTTGTGTTCATTTATTATATACAATATTTTATTTTTTACGTTTCCAATTTTTTAAAGCCACTTTTTTTTTGCAACTGCGCCCAAACGCAACTTTTTACGCATAATTTTGCAGATGCACTCAAACACAAAGTTTAACGCAACTTTTTTCTAAAGGCTATGATCTGACCAAACGCAACTTTTTGAGTCACTTTTTTGCGGTTGTGCCCGAATTGTCATTTGATGTTTTGGATCAGAAAATTAAGAGTAATTTTTTCTGATGGTTTTCTGATGGCTCGATCATTCAATTTACCGTTGTTTTTATAACTGGGGGCTGTGCTCGAAACGTCATTTTTATACTACTTGTTTCGCATCAAGCGATCGTAAACACGCTTATTGTGGTTTTAAATAGTTATGAATTCAAGTGCGAAATAAATATACCTAGCATCGAAAGGAATGTTTTAGATTTTGTTGTTGCATTTAAATAAAGTAACTGTTAATCCAAGGCCTTGTTAATTTCAGTTTTACAACAGAATATTAAAAATGTGGGCGTATTTAATTGAATTTTTACTCTAGTGTTAAAACAAGGATTATTCTTTACAAAGGTGTTAATAAAATAAAAATCGAAACATTAAAAAATATTATATTTGATTTATGAAAATGAAATTACCACATTTGTTTACATAAAAAAATAAATTCCGGTAAACAAATTACACCAGTGCCCCTGGCAGCGGAAATTTGTATTTGACAAACAATTAGCGCACTGAGCTTGCCAACCTGAGTAGGATAAACATTACCACGGGCAATGTCTGCAAGCCTTATGTTCTGCGACACTTCCAAATTGTTGCCGTGACTGCTCGAAGATGGCATTACCTGTATCACTTTAATGCTGGAAAGACTGAACAGGCTATATGCCAACACGATGCTCTATTTGTACCCCTCCCTGCTCCCTCCGCGGTTTCTGTGTTTGGAAACAAACGTGTACTGGTTAGTAAATATGAATGAGAAGGATGAATTTATAAGCATAAGCAGTACGACCGTAAGTTACAAAAGTAGGGATAAAAAGCAAATGCAATAACGAGCAGCAAAAATTGGGTTTGACTGGGTTGGTGGACACGGCCGTTTGTTTTTTGCGAATACGTCTACATTGACGCGCTCGGACGTCTTGGTGTTTATTTTATACGTCCCCGGCACCACTTCTCGATCATATCGGGTTTTATGGGTATCACTGGACTACTTTAGAGATGCTCTTTCCAACCGTATACGATTTCTACATCTCGACTTGACTTTTTGACGAGCATAGACCAAAATTGTGTTAAGCTGTCTAAATTTTTTACATTAAAAGCAAAAGATTTCACCATTACCACACCACACAAATGTTTTTATACACGAAATTGACTGATCTTGACAAGAGCTGTTGATTGAAACCTAAACGAGCGCCGTAGATTCTCCTAGTCAAAACTTACGCTACGCGGAAGTTATGAGACGCGGCGAAAATTATTTATAGACGAAGCATTATAATTTATAGATAAAATATGAAAAACGTTTCAATTTAATATTTAAAAAAGTAACTTTTATGAACACAAGTTTAAACGCTTGTGATATATGGCATATGTTGGAAATTAAACACGTCATACATGGGGAGATTTTTCAAAGGTTTGATTTAAAAACGGGTGAAGAAGCAGCGAATAGAATATAACAGAGGCGTGGTACAGTCGCACGTGACACCGCAAACTACAGCTGCACACACCCGCGTCACTGGCTAGCAACATGGTGGAACCAGCGGCGGCGTTTGTCAACCAAACGCCTGGCAACCTACTTGCGAGCGGGCGGTGCAGCACGCAGTAGCAAGTCGGACAAACACCACGTTCCAGAGCCTCGCGCAACCAATCAGAGAATGGGTACGCCCGCATCAAACGCCTCTGACCAAGACGAACCGGGTTCAATCCCCGGCCGGGTCCCTCCCGGATTTTCGCACATGGAATCGCGTCGTGACGATGGCGCTGGTCGGAGGGTTTTCTCGGGGATCTCCCGTTTCCCTCGCCGTTGCATTCCGGCGCTGCTCCATACTCGCCTCTTACATCGGCTCTTAAGAGCCACCCCACTCAGCTGTACACGCGGCTGTTGGTGTGGCAGAGGCAGGATCTTATCGCCAGCTACGTCGTGAGCTAGCCACGGAATGGAGACTGGCTTACTGCGTGGGGATTATCCCCGGCTCTTTTTAATCACGGTAATTCTCCTGCAAGCCCCCCCCCCCCCCCTTTCTTTCCCCCACGCGCATCCCCAAAAACAGTCGCGTAAAGGAATTAACCGCCTGACTCTTTCAACCTCCCCTGCGCTTTCTCTCCAGCACCCAGGAGGAGGAGGAAAGAAAGAAAATTCCCTCCGGAGCAGATAAACTATCTGGGCTAACTGTGGCCGCCTAGGGAGACAAAGGAAGAGGATATGCTGAAGAAGAGAGGGACTGGGTCCCTTGAGAGTCAACCACCACTACCCCGGCCACCTCTCCAACCAAGGACACGAGGATGCGGAGATGATGCTCCCGTTGTGGCGAACGCGAGTAACGAATAACTACGGCCACCAAAGACGACTGACGTACGGCGCGTTCGAAAAACATACTGTTGTGGTCCCTTATGGGGGCCAAACTAGATATAAGTGGGAAGCGTGCTCGGAAGGATATAACACGCAATACTACTTTAAATATAAATAACACAACGGTTACAATATGGTTTACAACACTCTACGTCAATTACTTTACTTTACTTCAGGAGAGGTCAACTTGAGATATAGGATTTACTATTTAGTTGCAACAGTTCATTATTCATATATATTCAGTCTAATAAGTCACGTACGAGTTATGCTTAAGTCTCTGGTTAGCTAACTGGAGCTACCGGAACGTCTTCACCTTAATAGTGCTGCCGATGGCTGATCATTATGGAGCTACGGCTGACGATGTCCCTGTCGTCGGCTCTTCGTCTCGGCTCCTCGGCGGCTAACTGTGGTAAGACAAGGCCCGCGCTCGAGGCCTCGCTCATATATAGGCTATACGGCGCTTATTTCGCCAACATTTGGCTGTTGTCACAACGGTACCGTGGCTCGTGACCTTGCCCCGATGTCCTCGCTCTCCTTCCTTACACTTGGGATGGCGCCTTATCGAAACGGTGTACCGAAGGCTTGCCCACGTCATTACAATACGCCTCTGGCACCGCAGCATTCCAGTGTGAGTGAGTGAGTGAAGATATCTGGACGGCTCTTAACAGCGAGGTCATCAGAGCCGATGAGGGCGATTGAGTTGAGTATGGAGCAGCGCCGAAATGAAGGGGCGGGGGAAACGGGAGATCCCCGAGAAAACCTGCCGACCAACGGCATCGTCCGGCACGATTCCCACATGCGAAAATCCGGTGACCCGGCCGGATATTGAATCCGGATCGCCTTTGAGGGAGGCGAGCGAGCTAACCGCTCGATCACCGCGGTCCCCATTCCAGTGTGTCTGCAGACCTCAACAGATACAGCTCATAAATGTAATCTTCTTATGTGCACAACTTTCACCAACAATGCACTATTATAGAAGTAATTAAGAATAGTTCAGTTTTATAATAAAAATTTGCAGCATTAGACATGTGACCTCTATTGCCAAAACTATTCCGGCACATGAATGTTTACTATGGTTCTAAACGAAAGAAGGTTAATTTAATTCAAGAAAATTTCCCTAATTAGCCTCTCGGCACATAAGCGGGATCGATAAAAACGAATAATAAAATTTTAATGTGTGTTCCATTCTAGTATAATCTACCAACGCGAAAGAGAATCGTGTTCGAAATCTGCTAACGAAAATACACCGATTGTGCAGTGAGTCGGCATGTCGAGTGGTTCGGAACTCATGACAATCGGTGCGATTCCTTCACTTCCGCCTGTCTGTTAAAGGTTGTTCATGATAAAGTGAGCACTTTTGAAATCAACATTAGAAAAATGTCACTGCCCATGCATGTGTATATTTTAACGGGCGCAATGAGTGACATGCACCCAGTCAAGTTGGTAACGATCGATGGAAAGTAGTTCCATATCTTAAGTTCGGATAACAATTTTTAGGTAACCATTTGTTTTAACTTAAGTCATTTCTTTCGTTTCCTTTTTTTTTTTATGCACCTAAGTGTAAAAATGAGCAGATTTGTTGAACATTTATTTTCCTAATAATTTCACAGTTTCGCTCGACCTACGCATGAATAAAGCGATGAGGCCCATGGCAATGCTAATTTTACATAAGGCGGAAGAATACACTACGTGCACAGAAGTAGATCTTAAGCAGGGCTTTCAAAAGTGCTCATTTTACCGTGAACACCTTATAGTAACCATACGACTTAGCCAACACAATAAACACTGCACGTCACTAATGCCAAGAACTAGGTTGCTCTCCCACGTGGTGTTATTTTCTCTATACTAGTTTACTTGCATTCACGCTACAAGTCGTTTCCTTCTTTTACCACGGTACTAAAAATTAAGTTACAAATGTATTTTTTTAAGAGCCTAAATGCAGGTTACAGCATAAAGTGCGCCAATAGAAATACACCATGAACTTAAAAGAGTTGCCTCGATAAATCGCACACACTCCACCTACTTATTAATATGCTATAATATTTGGGAATTACACAATTAAATTTTACAGCATGTTTCGTTTGTTGTTAGATACGCTATAGAGCGAGGCCACTGTAGAGGTGAGACCTATGCGATGCGTGTGCGGAAATGAACCCTTCAGGCCGGTCACAGCTATGGTTATAAAATCGGCTGCATACATTATTTAATGTTTAGTTATATGTCTTTCAACGCTACTGAAATTACTCATCAGCTAAGCAATGGCAACGCAACTGTAATAGAGAGCCTGAAATCTGTGACAGTCACAATACTGCGATCCGAATAAAAATGTTATTCTAATTAGGGTCTAGGTAACCTTTAAAAACGTGCACTGTGGTATTAATGTAAAAATTCTGCAATAGAAAGCGGAGGGGAGCCGCGGTGGCTGATCGGTTAGATTGCTCACCTCCCACCAAGGCGAACATGCTTCAATCCCCGGCCGGGCCACTCCCGGATTTTCACAAGTGGGAATCGTGAGGACGATACCGCTCGTCGGCGGGTTTTCTCGGGGATCTCCCGTTTCCCCGCGCTTTCATTCCGGGCGCTGCTCCATTCCCACCGCATGTTATCCTCGTCGGCTCTTACATACCTCGCAGTTAAGAGCCGCCCAAACATCTCAACAACTCGACGACCCTACCTGGAGCTGTTTTCCACGTTTCTGGGCGAAGGGGAGCGGTAGTGATAAGGATGAGAATGCCACGCGTATCAAGTGCACCAACGCCGCTACGCGCAAGCCTCTGAACTGGCGTGCACCTGCGTGTACCTGCCAGACTTCGAGCAGTGACGCTGCCGTTTTGCTGGTGGAAAGTCAGCAGTAAAGTTCAATGCAAAACTATTTAAAACTTTCGGAGGAATTCGCCCCGAATATTTTAAACCATTAGCAGTCTGAAACTGTCGTTTTTCGCCATGTCGAATAGTGTTTGCAAGCGTAGTCTGCAGAAAGTGTGTTAACACGTGTGGAAACAAGATTTGATGTTATGAAAGCCCCGCCGTGCACCCGTCACACAAGGTTTCGCCTAAGCGAAGCGACAGTAACGAGGACACAGTTAGTTTAGAAA
The DNA here is from genome assembly GCA_029891345.1 of Dryococelus australis. Classification (NCBI taxonomy): domain Eukaryota; kingdom Metazoa; phylum Arthropoda; class Insecta; order Phasmatodea; family Phasmatidae; genus Dryococelus; species Dryococelus australis. The sequence goes on from CM056997.1 coordinate 193,143,234, forward strand.
ACATGAAAACGAAACATTCGACCAAAAGTGCAACCTGTAAACAGTCAAAGAAATGCGCCGAAGATAACACAATATGTGGGCGCAGCTAACTCAGTAGTTCCACGCTAAGTATAACATCCTCTCGACAAGACTCCACCCACAGGGCAAGGCGGGGACCAATCAGAGTCTATTACAACAAACACGTGGCGGGGTGAGAAGTGTGGACGGAGCTACGAGGACTGGAGAAGACACAGTCGGCGACTCGAGGGCAGACGAAGGCGGCAGCTAGGGCAGACGTAGGCGGTAGCAGCTTGTCCGGGTGCGAGACCTGGCGAGTCCCTTAACCATGTTTCTAATCCCTTCTCTTTGACTTAGCCTTGTTACCTTATCCCTTCTCTCCACTTGGCCAGTTCTTGTCGGTTTGTGATGGTCAATTAGTGTTAAAGTAAATGGCCCTGGCCGGACCTTATTTTAATAAGTCCTCTTTCTTAAATCTACTACGTCTTATTTCCCATCCATAATCCTTCCAGTCTTTCTCTTAAATGAGTCCATAACATTATACACATGTGGTGTATTTTGTTTGAAACTGTGTATTTTATATAGGCGCCCACACAGTACGCACGCCAAGTTGACGTGCGCCTTAACGGTGCTGACAACACGAAAATGTATTATTTCATACTCGTATGAAACACTGTTCAACTTGGAGAAATTAATTATGAATAATCTTCCTTTGCATGGAAAATTATTAGATCGCGTCTAGTTTTTGCATTATTGCGTGGCAATATCACAATTTTAGTTGTTTTTGGAGCTACAAATAAAATAAAGGAGATATTTTACAGAAAATTTAACAAGGGTAACCGAGAGGTCACGTCTTAATTAATTTCAGGGTATGCTCTGAAAACCTTGTCCTACAAAAAAAAAATCATGGACTGTCACAAATAAAAAATATGCAATAAGTTTCATATTTGAAGCAATTTTTAGAAAATATGCGAAAACGCTGCGTAGCATTATTTTCAAAATATTTTCTTTTAAAAAAAAACCCCATATGTATCTCATTTCAATATGATTTATCTCGTTTCAGTAAGTGAGTTAATTTTTGTTACTTGTATGTCCTAAAATCATTAAAACTGTGATTTTGGCAAGCCAATGTGTAAACAATATGCCGTCTAAAGAAATTTTGATGCGAAGAAACAGTGATTGTAAGTAATGTCGACTACAAGTTGAATATCAGTTAGTTAAAATATTAAACTAGTAAATTATCCGGTAACCACCATCCCTTAACGGGCACCCCCCCCCCCCTTGGGGAGGGGTAGCGGCGCAGGGGTGTACAGCCGGGGAGCCCTCACCAGGCAGCAATAGCCGGCGTCCCGTGGACATACGGCCGTTGCAACATTCGGCCCGCCCAGGGGCCCTGCTAAAGAGGAAACAATTACAGCCAATTAGAAGAAATGAAAAAAAAAAAAAAAAAAAAAAAAGGCAGGGCATCATTACAAGGGGATGCGAGTGCGTGCGCGTGGCCACTCGCACAGCGCTTCGCGGGATTAATTTACGTCATCATTTCGAAACATCCTGAACACACTCGAATTAACGCGACTCGCCGCTCTGTAAACGCAGCGACAATCGAAGGCGCTGTACGCTGCAAGTATCGAACACAGCCGAGGGATATGGGACCTGATATCCGTCACTGAACTACACTGTAAAGATTTCTCTGGCGAACTTCCTACTCTCTAATGGAAGTTTTTAACCTATACACTGTACGGTAATAATACCACACGTCAAGCTGCAGATATAGGAATTTTAGCGTCGTTACTGTACAAAGTTGGGAACTTCCTCTATGCATTTGACTGTTTCCTGAGCAAAGTAGGAACATTACAATGAATGTATAGGGGGAAACACTACCATTCCTGCTTTCTCACTAAGCGTATACACAGGTATGGTAACTTTCCGCTATGACCAGCTAATACAACCATTTCGATAATATACTATATGCATATTTAACTTTCTTTGCCATGCCGTAAATGTGGTACTGTGAGTGTTAAATTAAAAATGGCGCAGCTATAGAACCTACATCGAGCTCTAGCTGAGTGCCTCGCAGTGTCGCTGCCGGCGTCTGGGCTTCACACACCCTCTCTGCTGGGTAATTAATTAGTGGCGTTCACACTTTTGCACCAAGCAGGCAAATCTTAATCCTCTTAGTTACTGATGAATATTTGGTTTTAGACATAGCAATGAACAAATTGTTTGTTCAGAAGTGTACTGGCGTCGATCTAACGATCTGTAATATAAAGGGACAAAAGAAATATGCGGGTGCTTCAGTTACTTGCAGCAGCTGTTTACGAGACTACAGAATATAACCTGAACAACGAATGTCATCTCCTACAATTGAGAGGATTCCCTCGTTGAACACTCTTCTCTGCTATGTACAGTACAGATCCATTAACGTCACTTACTGTGTAACCATCCCATGTACTGTACACTGTGCCTAAGAGGTTAACTGATCAATCAGATGTTTCGGGCGCTCTCTTTAAACGGCGACGTGTCTTCTGGTATTTCACCACAGATTAACGGCTCTAGTTCAATATCCACGTTCGTCACCAATCCCTCAGCCATTTGGTATTCACACTGGTGTCCGAAATCAAAGCAACGAACATGAACAGACAACGGTGTAAGTAGTGTTTACCGCCGTATTAGCCGAACGGCAACGTCCACTGCGTTGTACACTTCCTGCGGTGGAGGGCGATAGGAAGAATGGAAGATGGAGAGTCTCACACTGATGTGGCCAGATGGATTAATGTCAGTCGTGTTGTTTCTCGGATGTGGCAGTATTTTATATTGTACCTGGAGACCAGAGCACGGACGACCAAAAGTGATACCAGAAAAAGAGAACAGCTATTTGGCCATAAGGGCAAGGCGGTACCGCCGAAGTACAGCACAGCAGCTAGCATCTGACCTCACAGAATCCCCTGGAACAGTTGTATCGAGACAAGCAGTGTACAGATGGCTTAGGCAGAAAAGGCCTTTATTGTCAAGAGACCTGCTCTTTGTGTACCGCTGGCGCGTGTTCTCAGACGTATACGTCTCTAGAGTAGAGCAATCAACATGTCAATTCGTACAGTGGGTCAATGTTCTCCTTACGCATGAGTCCAGATTACGTCTTCACTCAGTGACTTTCAACGGGTTTGTATCAGGAGGGAACTTGGAACACGACTTCGGCCCTCAAACTTCGTGGAAAGATATCAATATGAAGGTGGATTAATAATGGTGTAGGGAGGCATGTTGCTAACCACTCTTAAACATCCATGACGTTGTACGGGTAAAAACGGCACGGTTGTACTGCTATCGAGTATCGCGACGAGATATTGCCACCTCATTTTCCGATTTTTCGAAGTGCTGTGCCTGTAAAAACGCTTTCTTTGCTGCAACACATAGTTTGTTTCAGCAAAGAAAATTTTGTTTAAATATGAACCATTGCAAAGCAGCCTTGCCACAAACATAATTTTTGTTTGATATATATATATATATATATATATATATATATATATATATATATATATATATATATATATATCGTAATGACTGTGACAACCTTGCATTGTCGTTACAGTAGTCCACGAGACGCTTTTGTATTAATGTCAGTTACACGGTAAAGGAAATTTGTGCTCTGACAAACAAACGTAATTTGTAAATAAGAGAGAAGTAACAAATATTAAAAATAATACTCACAAAAAACTAGGGCGGTTCCGAGATTCGAATCCACACATCTTGTGTCATAACCGAGCTCCTTGCACCATACGACCACTTTGTCTTTCTCTCTTCGCATTGCTTTTCATGGTGATGTTATTTGAAGTAGTAAAATGGGCCTCAATACAATGCCACATCTTGGCAAGAATTGAGACTAGTGGTATGGAAAAATCACCGAACTTCGTAATATGTCTGCAGGAGGACTACAAATCTGCGCAGATGCAGTTTCGTAACTGCAGAATATACTTATTATTGGTTTATGAACGTTTGCGTTGGGGAAACTGTTACGTACTGAAAACTGCAATCTACGACAGAAAAACCTTTAAACCGCTACCTTTGGTACAAAGTAATATTACTTTACTGTGAACAAAAGGAACTCAAATAATGTTTATTTCTTTGCTGCAAAGAAAGGTAATATTGCCATAAAACGAAAACGTATAAATAAAACACTCATTAGCAGCAAATCTTATGTTCTTGTAACCTTCTCATTGAATTGGAGTTACATTGTGTTACTGTAAAGAAAACTGCCTCAAAGAAATTGGTTTACTTCGTCGTACAGAAAATTATGTATGGAATTTCTTAGAACTGGGTCCAAACTTCCTGTTGATGGCTGGTAACGCTCGGCCTCATAGAGCACAACTAGTTGATGTCTTCCTCTGGAAACTGGAGACATTGCTCACTTGGATTGGCCTGCTCGCTCTCCCGACTTAAATCCGGTAGCTCATATGAGGGATGCTCTAAGGAGACAAGCTGCTTCACGTCCGAATCTACCAGTCACTTTCCAGCACTTACGAGCTGCTCTACAGGAAGAATGCAACTGATGACATAATTCAGAGCACACCACATCGCTGTCGGGCATGTACTGCTGCCAGAGGTGATCGATCACAAGCCATACTAAGCAGACATAACCGGTATTCAGGATGTGCGTAAAAAATCACTAACTTTTAAAATGCAGAACATGTGTTGAGTCTTCTAGTTAGTTCATCAAGAAATTATGTTACAGTGTTTACTTTGTTTATGCATTGTAATGTACAATGACCTGGTACTATCTTGTGACAAAACGATCGCAAGAGGGACAGAGGTATGTCTGTTGCTTTAATTTTGGATGCCAGTGCAAATTAAAATGTCTACCATAAACAACATACTTATAGCGTGTTCACGGTAAAGTGAGCAGGATTGAAACCAACCTATGGAAAAAAAAAAACATTGCTAGTTAACTGTATCCTGTGTTAGCGTACACATTGACAAGCAGGCTCGCGGTTAAGTTGGCACCGAATCAAGTAAAAGAGTTCCAAGTCTTAACATGGTATTAGGACTTTAATACCTTAATTTATAGCAAAATGTGTTATTGCTGTTATATATATTTATACAGATTAGAGAACGAACTGGCCAACTACGAGTAATAACACATGTAGGTTCCTAACAGCTTCAAGTTTTCACTTGACTGAAGCATGAATAAAGTCAGGAGGTCCACGGCACTGTAATTTTACAAACGCCGCAAGGATACAAAACTAAAAAGAAAGTATATCTTAGGCAGGTCTTTTGAAACTACTTAATTAACCGTGAACAACCTATAGTTAAAATTGCAGGCTACTCTCACTTATTGCAAATAACAAAGATCTATCCAAGCGAAAATCACTGTAAAGGTTACTTTGAAATCGCTAAGGAGTATTTTATTAGGGTGGGGGGAAGGGTGGTTAAAGTAGTATCGAAAATATTTCTGAGGAATGAGGTTCGAGATCAGATTCCAGGATTCGAAAATATTGTTTTTGGAATTGTCTTATGCAGTCCGTACGCCATAATATTTATATTATATATATTCACTGAACGTCCCGACGATAACCTCCATGGCATATTTCGATGGAACGTTAGGGCCTACGACTCGATGCGTTCCGGGTTTGAGTCCCATGTAAGACATCGATGCGTGCCCTGTTTTGACGTATAAATTTAGCTTACAGTTAGATTGTCAGCCAACTGCAGATTGGTATGCAAGACGATCTTACCGTCACCTAGTTCTCTACAATGGCAAACCAACGTACCTGCTTGGCCAAGTGTTGGCACGCCGTGATAGCGACCACTGTGGAAACCAGGCTTATCTTACAGGAAGAGGGGAAATCACATGATCAATCACCGACTAATAAAATTGAACATTTCGCAAATGGAGGATACCCCGAGCCAAGCACACTAGCTTCGTGGTCAGCACGCCAGTTGCACTCAATGCAGTCTGGGCATACACTTTGGGATGGACGCTCGAGGGCAGAAGCGTATGATGTCGCAGCTGTAGTAATCACAAGATGTGAGTAGGAACTCGCGTGTCAAGCGACCACGGCAGTAGAAGACAGGTCTGGACACTCGCCTATCTAACAATGTTAGCGAATTGACTCCCTTATTGACTGATTTAGTTCATGCAGTAGCCGCAGAGCGCTGCAAGCAGACTAGTTTTGTTAGCGTCGCTGGTATAGGATAACACCATAGTGATATGAACGTCATTTTCCAATTTTAAGGAGATATTTCATTTCCCCTTCCTATGCTAGCCATGCCAAACACAACTATTTTTGTAGCAGCTCTCTGTGGCTAGGTTCATGAGCTGCATGGGCCAATAAAGGCGTCAACTTTTCAAGCTAGTGTCCAGACCCATCTTCTACCGCCGTGTTAGCGACCAACACCGAAGCTGGTGTGCGCTATTCACCAAAAGTGTACGATTGTCCGTGCAGAGTTGGAAGCAAACAACGCATCATAATTAACTTTAATTTTACCAACAAATAAACACAAGATAGTCAAATTTGATGTAAAGCACTTCGAATTATTCGCAAGACCTTAGTGACAGCAATCTATGTAAGATACATTTCCATTTTAGAGATTGATACATGCATATTCGCGAAGTATTTTTTATAGTATATAATTTTTATAAAGTAAAACTAATAAACTATATTTTATTCGTGTCCGTCCATCTGAGCCACTACGCTGCTATGAACAGGAGTAATTCATCTGCACGGCCGCTACAAGGACTTGGCGCCCGGACCTAGCAAGAGGAGGGTGGGACGATATGGTGGATGGTAAAACTACCCCCCCCCCCCCTCTTTTTTGTTGGCTTTAAGGTTGTCACCAACGGGTATTAAAGTTATTAATACCCCTTTCTGATAAAAATATAAATTTGCTTTAAACTGTAAAACATTTTATTCTACTGTAAAGTAATTTTCCTCTTAGCACGAGTCCTAAATAACACGTGTGCCAAAACCGCTAATGTCGGTGTAACCTCTCCTCCGCCCACGGTGGTTGATCGGTTAGCCTGCTCGCCTCCCAAACAAGGTGAACCGGGTTCAATACCCGGCCGGGTCACCGGATTTTCGCAAGTAGGAATCGTGCCGAACGAGTCCGTTGGTCGGCGGGTCTTCTCGGGGATCTCCCGTTTCCCCCGCCCCTTCATTCCGGCGACGCTCCATATTCACTTAAATCGCCCTCGTCGGCGCGCAAGACATCGCTGTTAAGAGCCGTCCAAATCTCTTCACTCACTCCCCCACACCCACCCACCTCCACCCCAGAAAAAAAAAAAGATAAATGTCTGGCTACGCCGCTGATTGACGCCACACTCCACTAAAACTTCAGGCTACTTGTCACTTCATTACAAAGTTAGGTCATCCCTCTCAGGCATAACAAGAATGTGTGATGTACCTTACACGTCATTTTGGAGAAGTGTAATTTTTTGTTATTTTATATCTACTACGAAAATAAATTATATTATAAAATACTTAAGACGTTGCCAAACTAACTGTAAACGTGATATTCCCGTATCGTGCGAAAGCGAAGAACGCGATAGAAGTCCTCAATTCAAATAGTCTTATCATTGTATCTCGGCGTGAGTTTCTCAACTTAAATGCTTTGCCTAGTGGGTGGTTTGCTCGGGTAAGCGGTTCAGAGAATCAGTGTAGTGCTGGCACGCAAGAGTTTGAAGCTAAGTTGGAGGGTTCCGGAATGTTTATACGACGAGTAACGTTTGAAAGTGCTATACTCCTAGGCTGACTGAACCATGAATTATTTTCGCAGAAAAACACACTGGGTGCATTTAATTCCCATCAACGTAGATTAGGTGGCAGGAATGCGGGAGGTAAATACACACTGATGTAGTGATGTGTTGTATTTTAAAGTCGGACACTTACAAGCTCCTAAATTAATCTGCCAGAAGATAATGCGAAACAAATGCTTGGTACGGCTTACAAATGGTCTGTTCCCAAGGTCATGATAAGGATGCCGCCTACCAAGCCTGCAGTCAAATGGGGAATCACTGTTAATGAAATTACTTTTCAGTGAATTAATTTTGTAAATAACCGTTACAAACTAAACTTATTCCAAATGTCATGTCGAATAATATTGGCACATTAACAAAACTTGCAAAGAGCATTTTGTGTCTTTAGAAAAAATGTTGAGGCTACGACCAATCGGTACAGAGCAGTCGGTGTTGTTGCAGGAAACTGTTATTTACAGTAATGTAAGTATACAAAAATATGACAAATGCATGTGTGTTCACATGTTGACGATTATATTTGTTTACAAATAATAAGCTTATACAATAGCAAATGTCGGCTTTGAAGTATGATCTGCTTCAAATATGGTCGTTTTTTACGAGGTGTTGTTAGGAACAAAAGTAAACATGACAGACTTGCTGCCTATTTAAATTCACTGGAATTAAGAACTAAAATATTAATGGAAAACTGCAAATACATGTTTCTGTATGACAGAGAATATACTGCATAATTATAAATGCATTAGGCTTTGTATTGTAAACGTAGGCCGTGTCCGAAATGGCAGATTGTGTTGACAAAATGATCATGTGACCCGATATTTTATACAAACATTGTGACGTACTTGTTAAATTGATATTTCGTGTCTTGTATATATCGGATGTTAGCAAAAATACAAAATGACGAAATCAGGGCCATTTTTGGTTTTGACAATCAAAACGCATGCGCGAATGCGTACTTAAAACGTTTTTTAAAAAACAAATAACTGATCATAAAATACACTAGACATGTTTTAAAAAGCAAGTAAGTGTTGTGCTTTGTTTATATATTTCGCAACACATGTTTTATTTTAAGTCGTTATTAGATATTATATTGTCTTGTTTATTAGCACATTCGCAGCATTTCAGTAATGAACGTAAAAATATTGCGTCCAATTTAAGCATTTAATTTATATAAAACATATTTTCACAGTTAATGTAAGAATGTGTTGCCGCGAGTGCTAAACAAGTGACTGTCGACAAACGTCCGGATCGAAACCTACGAAATGACAAATTACAAAATAACGAATTTCTCCTTACGGACACGGCCTTAGCTTGACTCTTAGTGATCGGCACCGAGTCATTGCATTTTACCCATGTTTAGTGCAGAAATAGTTATATTTTGTAATGTACGTATTCTGAAGCAGAATATTGCGACTCTCTTTGTTACGCACAGCTGCCAACTTTTCAGACAATACCCACCAATGCAGATCATTATTGTAACTGTGGATCTTACAGAGACGACAGTTGTATTGTCACTGTAAAACAAACATCTGTAAGAGCTGAGCCTTAAACGTTATCATTAATGTCCTTTTTTCCGCAGTGTGCAAAATATTTTCTGCTTACTGAGATGCACGCTCACACAGCATTTGCATTCGTCTACGTGCGTAAATGTTATAGACGTCTCGGGAAATGACATACGCACGTACACGGGGAAACGAATATGTGTACGTCTCGCGTCCTTACAGCCCATAAGCTACTATTTTGGAAATCGATTAATATGCAGTTCATAATTGATAATCCTAATATTTCTTTTTATAAAGAGCGGAATGGAGGCATTACCTTTTGAGAAACGCCACTGAGCAACGTTCTTAACATTGTACACTCTAACGTTTAATGATCTAGAAGAGCCGGGATAAATATAACCAGTTTTCGTCGTGATTTGTCATAAACCGGGCGTGACATTGAATTTATAGTTAGTATGCAGAGCAATGAGAACACTGCCAATGTTTTTTACAAGGTAAGGCATGCATGCGTGAAAACGATATATCAATATCCGACATTTAATTTTTATTAATACCAACATTAATGTTAAAAGGAAATTTACCTCTAGCTGTTACAAGTTTTAATGATACATTATCGATAACTGCGTTTACATATATATTCATTCCTTTCTTGTAAAGTGTCTATGATTGGTTAATAGGAACACTTTCATTGTCATGCGCTTTCCAGCTACATCTAATGGATTGATAATTCTAAAGCTATGCGACTACGTTTCAGCACATATTCAGTAAGCGTTTTCCGTCGAAATGCTTGTTCAGAATCTTATCAGCTAACTAGATACCGCAAAGGATGCAAATAGGTATGTCTATCGGAATGTATTACGTATCGAGCCGAGTGGAGTATGCATATATACATAAGTGCATTCCTAGGTTCGGACACAGCCTTAACGACACATTGAACGTACTGATTATTTGCACGAATAGTCACCTATGTAGTAGATCACAAACCCAAACTGTAAAGATTGTGTTCAATTGTAGACCGTCATGAGTCTAACATATTTCTGCGTTATTGAACAATCATTTCCTGTCCATTTCCTTTCACATAAGAACGGAACGAAAAGTTTACTGTCATGTATCAGATCATTAATGATTTATATGACGTTTGTTATTTATTGTAAGTGCTAACAGTACTCTTATTTTATCATGAACACCTAAACTATAATAAAATAATACATTATAATTAAAAACAATGACGGTTATATATATATATGTATGTATGTGTGTGTGTGTGTGATAATTTATTTTCGCAGAGCTAAATAAAACCAAACAGTAGTTGATATCCCTGCATATTTCCGCAAACACATAATTCTACGACAGAAACGAAACACATGCCATGGTCGCCATTAGTAAATCATGAGTTCGAAAGGGGTATGAACCTGTAAATAAATTTACAATGTATCGCCTATTAAATCTCAGCAATTTTGGGTATTCACAGCTGCAATGAATGCTGGTAACTCGCGTATGACAGGCTCGCATCTGGCAGACCTTGAACGATAACCTGGGTGAGCTGAGGCCAGGGTTATAACATAATTTTACCGGGTGCGGAATTGGCAACACCGCGCGGATGACGTCGAGAACACTAGCGCTCCTCTGGATCAACAGCGGAACTAACACATACAACTGGCTAGACTTTTCCCTATCCCATGGCCACTCTAGTATATATCTTCACTCAAAAGCGATACCCATAAAACCCCATATGATCGAGTGAAGTGGTGCCGGGAACGTAAAATAAACATCAAGGCGTCCGAGCGCGTCATTGTAGACGTATTCCCGCAAAACAAACGGCCGTGTCCCCCACACAGCCAAATCCCATTTTTTTTAGTCACATCCAAGATATACATTACCTCCTGAAACAGCTGATTTTGTAGAAACTAATGATTTAATTCAACACAGTGTGTAGACCCGCGCGAACATAACAACTTGGATAATGGCGTGGAATTAAACGCATAATATAGGCTGAGAGTAGATAAATGCACTGCGGCGAGATGGCGTTGGCAGAGGGAGCACCTATTCTCCGATTGGCTGCGTGAGGCTCTGGAAACGGGCCTTGGTGTCTGACAGGCTACTGCGTGCTCCTAAAGGTTTTCACGTTTCTGGCCAATTTTGTGGCTGGATTTCGTGGAATAAGCGACTCTTTTAAATTATTTCTTCCGTTTTCTCTTTTTTTTTATACATCGACGTATGAAAATGAAAAGGTTTGTAAAGTATTTGCTGTTATAATAATTCCAGAGTTTCGCTTGGACAACGCATGAATAAAGTGACGAGGACCATGACAATGTTAATTATTATATAAGGTGGAAGAATACACAACGTACACACAAGTAGATCTTCAGCAGGGCTTTCAAAAGTGCTCATTTTACCGCGAACAGCCTATACCATGCTATGGACACTGTTTGTAAACATACACAAACGCCACATAGTGTGCACGAACATTTTAAATGGTTAATATGCAACATCCGAAAGCATATTCAATGTGAAACGCACGTGGAAAGAAACTAATAAATATCGAAAGCTTCAAAACGCATGGACACTCAAACAGTGTATTTGTCGTGACGTATTAAGCCTTGTCAAAAGCGACGCATGCGAAACCAAATGGGAAATTTCGATTTCGAAGCGTGGCCATTCGTCATCGGAACGCATCGGTATGAGCGCGCCTTTAATTATGCGCTCGGCGCTGGCTCCACGCGACAGCAACATTTGCGTACGGGACACGGGCATACGCATAAAAAAGCTTCACTGCCAACTGACCTAATAACTATGTACGCAAGGACTGTCTTTACGCGAGTGTACTGCTGGATAATGTCGATGCTGATATAAACGCACGCGCCGTAAGTTTACAGCTAGCCCCTTTATCAAACGGTACGTCTACAATTCCGCAGTAGATTATAATGGCACGTATCAGACTACCAACGCCAGTAGAAACATGTAATTATTTTTACAGCAAACCACCAGGAACCCAGACACGAGATACGTTTACCATTATTTCACTGTTCCGACTATTAAAGTACCACCTTTGAGTGTACATATATTTCTATTTACATTGAATTGGCAACGTCTTATTAGAGTTACAAGATCAAAGATTTGTTCTTACATGATTGCCGGATTCACTCCCGGGTTTTCGCACGCGGGAATCGCCCCGGACAATGCCGCTAGTCGGCGGGTTTCCGCGGGGATCTACCGTTTCCCCACCCTAGCATTCCGGCGCTGCCCCATACTCACTTCGCTTCACCCTCGTAGACTCTGTACTACACTTACTTGACTGCCCTTCCCTAATTTAGAGTCCTAGCTGGGTGGAAGATTTTACACCGGTTTTGTATGATAAAAATAAAAATTTAAAGTATGTATTTGCAGCAGGTACTAAAAACTAAACTAAAAATAAATGCGTTGCTCCTTTTAAACATTGACAGAAAAAATGGCGTGCGACTGTGGTAGCGACACGGCCGTTTGTTTTGCGTGAATACGTCTACGTTGACGCGCTCGGCCGCCTTGATGTTTATTCTACGTTCCCGGCACCGCTTCACTCGAACATACGGGGTTTTTATTGGTATCACTGGATTTCTGTATTTAGAGTTAGTTTTTTGAGGAGTATAGGCCGGCATTGTGTCAAGTTTTCTTAATTTTTTGCATTAAACGCATACAATTTCACCATAACCACGCCACACAAATGTTTTTATACACATAATCGATTGATCTTGACGATGACGAGAACTGTCGATTGAAACTTAAACGAGTGTCGTAACTTCTCCTAGACGAAAGTTATACTAAACGGAAATTATTAGACGCGGCGAAACGAACTAAAAATTGCTTGTAGTGCCATATCAAATGCGTTTACCATTGTATAATGAATTAAATCAAACATAGTGTTACGACGTAATTTCTATAAATCTTTCGGTACATCGTTAAAATTATTTACATATATATATATATATATAGAAATATAGAGATGAGTTGTGTCCGATACTTTTGTTATAATGCGGAATATGGCGCATAGACGTAGCTTCACAGAATATTGAGTTGGTTGGGAGCATAGCTGCATGTCCATTTTTTTCTAGTGGAGGGTTTTTTTTTTATTTCCGCTGTAGCCTTTCAAAGAAACTTCCTCGAAATTCGAACTCTGTTAACGAATCTACTTAACGAATACCTTCGTTAAGTTCGATAGCTACAAAAAGCATTATATGGTTGCAATTCGAAATTGCAGTGATTTCTCACAAAAATATAATTCGCGTTACACAGAGTGTTCCGCGATTCAACCGACATACTTCGGTAATGTGTTATACAGATAATTGGCAACAACAAATGTTATACACACAAGTAGGCTATGCAGCCCCATTTCAAAGCTACAGGGATGTAGATGCAACAAAAATACAAATTAGACTTACTGAATGTCTTTAATGTAACTGACACACTCATGTTGAATGTCTCATACGAGCTGTTCAAAATGTGCACCATATGACCGTAAACAGGCTGCGATACTTTGTAACTTACCATGGCATGTTGCCACTGCATGCCTGCGAGTTCATGTCTGAGTTGATTAGTGGCGTCTGTTATCGCCTGCAGCAACTGGTCTTGTGTGTCTGATCGCCGTCCGCTGTAAACAATACTCTTCAGGCAGCTCCACAATGAAAACTACAACGGGCAGAGGTCTGGAGAGCGTGCCGGCCATGGGACTGACCCACCTCTTCCAATCCACCTGCACGGATACTCAGCTGCTGCACCGTGCCCATTTATGTCACAGTATCCGTAAACAAACACCGTGCCTGCGTACTGCGCATGTGTAAACATTCCTGGTATTGTTCCACGACCACTCGCCTCGACACTCTTACAAAGACTGGCAGAGCCAGCCACACTAGCAGTGTCTGTTTACGGTCAGATGGGGATATTTTGAACAGCTTGTGTGGGACTTTTTATTACATTTAAGTCCATGTAACTCTGAAATGGGGCTGCATAGCCAACTTGTGTATACGGTTTTTTTGTTGCCGATGATCTGTATAACACGCTGCCCAAGTATGTCGGTTGAGTCACGGAACATCCTGGAACCTACTGAGCTTTATATGACCCGCAGAGAAACAGGAGATACCTAGTGATGTCTTGGTCTGTGTAAGGGTGGAGACAGTGTGAATGACGAGGAGACAAATAATCGCAGTAGAAAGTCGATACAGACACGCCGAGTACATGTAAGAGGTTTAGCTCTATTCCTAGCGGGAATCTCTCTTCCGGCTACGTTTAGAACCCGTCCCATACCCTCCCCCAACACAAGCTGTTATGCATCGCCCCCTTCGTGCACAACATGTCGCAACAGTACCTGTGAAGGAGGCCACATGCGACCATAACAGCGAGCGGGAATGGAATCTCTAAACATCAATAATAAAATGCAGAGAACAAAGGAAACGTCGGTCCAGCAGACATCAGGACATTCCTGCCTGGATTCAAAAAACTATAAGCAGACTCCGCCTCGAGTCCACAGCAGGGGCCAATCAGAAAGCCTCACGGAAACACACACACACACACACACACACATACGTGGAGCAGCGCGAAGCGTGGACTGAACTGCGAGGGAGCAGATCGTCGCAGTCGACAAGTGTCCAGGGGCGCGAACAGCAGCCAGATGAGGATCCGGTAGCGATCCTTCGTCTTGGCAGAGGGTCCGGAGTGCGAGACCGGGTAAGTTCCTCACTAAGTCATGTTCACTCTATTTTAATATAACTATACCCTTTCTTCCCTTTTCCCGTTGGCCTTGCTCTCGTATTATTAATTACTTCTGTAAGAATTGTTAAATTTTACTTAAGGGGAATGGTGCACGAAAGCCGTGTGTATTTACCTTAATTTTGGTCAAAAATTGTTTTTCAGAGAATTTATCAAAATTTTTGGCGCCACAAGACATAAAGATTAATTTCGAACACCTTCTTACATTGAGAGATATTCACCACCATTACTACTATCGGATCACTGATGGAAGATAAGAAAGAATACCTTATTTCTCATCTTCCATCAGTGCTCGCAGAATAATTCCGGTATAGGCTGTTCACAGTAAAATGAGCACTTTTGAAAGTCCTGCTTAGTATCTAATTGTATACACATAGTATATTCTTCCGCCTTACGTAAAATTAACACGGCCATAGGCCTCATGACTTTATTGATGCATCGGTCAAATGAAACTGTGAAATTGTTGAGAAAGTAAATACTTTACAAATCTGCTCACTTTTGCACTTCGATGCACTAACAGAAATAATTTTAAGTTATCACAAATGGTTACCTAACACGTTTTATTCGACGTTAAGAAATGGAACTACTTTTCATCCATCATTACCAACGTTATTAGGCGAATGTCACTCAGTGTGCTCATTAAAATATATGCATGCAGAAGCAGTGACTTATATCTAAGATTCATTTCTAAAGTGCTCACTTTATCATGAACAGCCTTTAGCGAACATTTAACAATGCAAGAAGTTGTTAAAAAATTAATATTTACGTCTTGTCGTGCCAAAAATGGCACAACTTCCTTAACCCTTTTACTCGAACTTAATCTCTAGTGTTCGCTTTTTATACTTCTCCTAAGCATTTCATCCTTGTTCTTGTTCCAGTCAGAATTAGAACATAACAAACTGTGGAGCCGTCGGGCAAAACAACCCTCAATCTCGGAAAACTTACCCTCTACCCTGGCACCGCAATTTTCGCGTACCGCACCACACGTCTCTTAAATCAAAACTTTCGCCTCCCTCGTTTCTGCTTAACAACCTTACAAATAAGGGCGGCGTTCTAAAATGTTACTCCGAGAGTAAAGTTACAGCGAGCGGAGAGCAAGAGCAAACGTGGTTTCGGAACAAGCACAATGTAAACAGCATGCTGTGTTTACAAATATATATATCGATCAATCAATCAAAGTAAATTCCAAAATATATTTATCGCTTTCCCCAATTTCTTTCTTTTCCAAAAAAAAAAAAATAGTAACATACATACACAGCTTTATTTCCCATTAATTAATCATAAACATTTGATCTAAAAATGCAGACTTTATAAATTTAAACTTTTAAATAAACATACGTACTTTATTACTTGTGATTTATAACTTTCCCGTGTGGGTCTGTAACCAAAATATCCACATTTCCTTTCAGTTTGTTTAATTCTATTAAACTTCCCGCCATTTTCATTTTATCCTTTGTTACTCGCTGAAGTAGTGAGTTTGACCCCGGCAAGATTCTCAGAGTAATTGCTCTGTAGTTTTGGGACACTGCCAAGATAAAAGTTTACTCGCGCAGTAAGGTTTTGGAACGCCGCCAAAGGGGAGCATCGCCAACCACACCTCTACTCCACTCCGGGCCGCGGTGGTGCAGCGGGTATAGTGCTCGCTTCCACCAAGGCAAACATGATTCGATTCTCGGCGCGGTCACTCCCGAATTTTCGCACGTGGTGATCGGACCGGAGGTTGCCGCTGCTCGGAGGGTTTTCTCGGGGATCTCCCGCCCTTGCATTCCGGCGCTGCTCCATACCTACCTCGCTTCACTCTCATCGGCTCTCAAACCACGCTGTTAAGATTGAAGTAAAGCAACTGCCTACAGAGCACTGCACCAGAGTATACAACGTGAAGAACTCGTTAAAAAAAGTAGTACAGACACCATAAAAATTGTCAGAAAAGTGCGATTAATGCTGTATATGAAAGAAGAATGTATATATTTTGCAACATTATCAAAAATTTGACTAAAATATACTTTTTGTAAAGAAAATAATATATTAAAATATTTTGTATTTTTAACCAAATTTAAGCATATTTCCATTCTGGATGCTTCAGAAAGCAGAATTTTCAAGGAAATCTTAGTCATGAAGTATTTTCATTATGTTTACTTTATTTGTGTGTAAGAAAATTGTAATAGTAAGGTGGGAAATAATTTTAATAATTGATTTTATGTGTATCTATTTGTGACAAACATTTATGGCTGAAACTGAAGTAAATAAAATCAATTATAAAATTGACATGATCACAGTACATATTATAACGATATTTCCTGAAGAAGATACTCTTTTTTTTTTGTAAATTCTGCTTTCCAAAGCATCTAAAACGGAAATGCTCTTAAATTTTGAAAAAAATGCGGACTCTATAGATCGATTATTTTTTTACATTTATAAAGTATATTTTAGTCAAATATTTCATAATGTTGCAAAATATATACATTCTTCTTTCATATACAGCATAAATCACACTTTTCTGACAATTTTTATGGTGTCTGTACTAATTTTTTATGAGTTCTTCACGTTGTATAGTCGGGTGCAGTGGATTCCCCCCTCCCTGCGCCATTCCCGGGTAGCAGAGGTTGCTCTGAACGCCAGGAAAATGTTTGTGCCAGTTCGGGTGAAGTGAGTGAAGAGATTTGAGCGACTCTTAACAGCGAAGTCTTGAGAGCCGGTGAGGGTGTTTTTAAGTGAGTACGGAGCGGCGCCGGAATGAAGGGGCGGGGGAAACGGGAGACCCCCGAGAAAACCCGCCGACCAACGGCATCGCCCGGCACTGTCAGGTCGGGGAAGTCGTATACAAACGGCCTCTTCCGCGAGTTTAAAATTCGTGGCGGTAATTCGGCGTCATTCGTTCCGGGTCGCGGGACGCGGGAACAGAGCGGCGGTCTTTGTGCGCCCTATGTCGTCGCGATATGAGACACAATGGGGTGATAGGGAAATAACTATGGTCGACCAGACCGTAACTCAGAGGAAATGAAGCAGTTAATCACGGAAGATTGCTTTCATTCTGCGCCGCGGCGTAAATTAAAGAAGAAAAATCGCGCGTCACACGACCGGCCGAGGGGTTGGCGAGGGGAAGGGGGTTGGAAAGTTGTAAAGGGTGGAAAACATTTGGAGGAGGGGGGTGAAATAAAAATACATGGACGGCGCTCGACCTCAGAGTTCGTAACGAGCAGAACACATGTGTGTGAAATGTACAATAATATTTCATACTGACAAATAGAAATTTAGCTCGATTTTTTAAAAGAATAATTTTTACATCCTAATGTTCTAGGGAAGGTGGAGGTGAATGTTGGAATGAGGTAGAAAGTTGCAAAGTGCTTTATCATCAGATTAAGCCAGGGGACATTTTCTCTAATATATATCCGGACAAAAATGCGAATCAAATTTTTAACATCCGTACCGTAAAATCAAACAAAAGAAAAATGTACGTGTCAAATGCACCATTCCATTTAGGCATTTGAAAATGATGTACGAATACATTCTAAATTCGAATCAGTAGAATTATTTCACTGAATCTTCAGTTCATAATCTCTTGCCTCCTGGGAAATCAGCGGAATGTTATTAATATTCTATTGGTGCAGTTTTACCAGAGCTGCAGTCAAATTCGCTGATTTGGAGCGATTTTGACCATTTTAATTTTAGAGTGCAGGCCTACAGTAACACACTTGTCCGGAAACGTAAATATGATCCAATGTTCTGTCAACGAATAGGCTCCTTTCGTGTGTATAACTGATTTTGGAAACTAGAATAATGTACAAGTAGCAATAAATAACAAGTTTCCACACATGTACTTCGCACTGGCATCAGAGTACTTCCTCTGACAGGAAATAATAGACGTTTGAATAACGTGAATACAGTTTGTGGCCTTTTAGCTTTTGCCGTTTTACTTTAAAAAAATTGTAAAGCACATATTACGAGCATAGATCAACTTTCAATATTATGTTGGGAATAACTCTGTTTAAAACAATAATTTTTAAAGGTCCACTTTTTTTTATAAAACTTAATAACAATTATACTTTAAAAAAAGTTGACTTCACCTACACAACCCGATATTTTTTCAATAAACTATATAAAAATATGAAACCATAACACCACATATGTAAGTCTTAACTAACTACCGTAAAGTAGGGTGAAATTTATAAGCAGAGGTGAGATTGATCATATGAAAATGTTCTATTAATATAAATGTCAGATATGGTACCCGACCAAACATGCTCAGAAACTGTCATGATATCAATCTCACCCCTGCTGATCATTTTCACCCCAACTTTGCGCTACTAAAGCTGCAATTAAGTTGCAGACAAAGTGATGTCATACTGAGCCGTTGGTTGGAAGAAAGGGTTTAGCAAACTAAGGCTTTTCTTTGATCAGACAGTTTATCGTGTTTCTTATTGATCATAGGTATCTTACACAAAATCTGGCGTCGATAGCTCCATTATTCATAAATTTTATGGAATTTTTCTCGACCTAAGTTGGTACTATTACTGAACATATGATCTATCCTTCGCTTCCTATACTTAGTAGATATTCTTTCAAAGTTGGTACATAGTTTCTATCTATATAAATCGTCTTTTAGAAGAAAACCATGCGATTAATATTTTTGTTGCAAACAATGAAAGTGACCAAAACCTTCATTTGCCGCTATCTATGTGAGTTTATAATAATGGCATTTCTCACAGCAAACTCCTCGATATTGGTAGTATGTCAATCGGACGCTGATAAGTGGCCACACGGCGGAGAGCGTGAGGTATTCTCCCCCTGGCCGGCGAAAGACGCCCTCGTGTACCGGGCACACGATGGCAGGCCGCCCCGCGAGTCCTGGCTCACTAATGCACACCAAGACTACAGCCAAGCCGTCTCCGGGGGGTCCGTTAATCTGTCGTTAGCGACCCTAACGCCGGCCAGGATTACCACCGCCAACCTTGATCCGGGGCAAATAACTGTAGGCCTGCGGCTTACGGCCCTTTACAACCGCCCCTTCCTGCCCTCTGGCTTCGTATACCCTGCCGCCGTGTTACGTCGTCATCTCTCCTCAGCATTCTCCTCTCGTGTGCGCCTTTCCCCTGTCCCCGGGCATCCTTCCGCCGTCTTTCCCCGCTTACAATCTCTCTCCCTCTCTCTCACTCTACATATCTCTATCTCTCTCACACACGCCATTGTTATAGG
This sequence comes from Dryococelus australis, assembly GCA_029891345.1. Taxonomy (NCBI): domain Eukaryota; kingdom Metazoa; phylum Arthropoda; class Insecta; order Phasmatodea; family Phasmatidae; genus Dryococelus; species Dryococelus australis. The sequence continues at coordinate 193,163,409 of CM056997.1, forward strand.
CTGTTCACGGTAAAAAGAGCACTTTTGAAAGTCCTGCTTAGAATCTAGTTTTATGCACGTTGTGTATTCTTCCGCCTCATGTAAAATTAATATTGCCATGGACCTCATCACTTTATTCATACATGTCAGCAAGGTAAAACTCTGGAATTATTAGACAAGTAAATTTGTTAAAATTCTGGTCATTTTTATACTTCGATACATTTTAAAAAAAAAGGAAAAGAAATAATATAAGTCATCACAAATGGTTACCTACCACCTTTTACTCGACGTTAATATTTGGAACTACTTTCCATCCATCATTGCCAACATTACTGGACGCATGCCACTCGGTGCGCCCTTTACAATATATGCAGGCTGGGGCAGTGAAATTTTTCCACGGTTGCTTTCAAAAGTGCTTTCTTTATCGTGAAAAGCCTTTACATGGAAACATCCTCCCCAGCAGTTACGCCAAGCCAGGGACGTGCATGCGTTATAGATGTGCTGATAGCACCAACCTGAGGCGGATTCCATATAGATAATTAACTCCTTGATGTTGCATCATATCTACAGATACACAAGTTTCGGGAATTTATGCGAGGACATGTTATAAGTCAAGAACATGCACATTTCGGTTTCTGCTTCTATAGGCCCCGGACAAGTTGTGGTCAATAGCGAACCTACAAGATAACCAAGAACCGAATCCCGTGCTACTTGGTCTGTGGTTCAAATTGAACAACAGTCAATGATCAATTAAAGGCTGTTCACAATAAAGTTACCACTTTTGAAATCAACATTAGAAAAAGATCACTGCTCCTACCTGCATATGTTTTAAAAGGGACACCCTGAGTGACATGCGCCCAGTAAAGTTGGTAACGATTGATGGAAAGTAGTTCAGTATCTTAACGTCGAATAAAAAATGTTGGGTAACAATTTCTGATAACTTAAATTATTTCTTTCGTTTCCGGTTTTTCATCGCATCGAAGTGTAAAAATGAGCAGATTATTTTTAAAATAATTTTTCTAATAATTTCACAGTTTCCCTTGACCGACACATGAATAAAGTAATGAGGCCAATGGCAATGTTAATCTTACATAAGGCGGAAGAATATGCAACGTGCATGTAAGTAGATCTTAAGTAGGGCTTTCAAAAGTGCTCATTTTACCATGAATAGACTATAACTGAGGCTCGAGTGCACGAAGCGTTGTGGAGTCTAGCTTGCTGTCCGTTTTCCCTGTGTCTGGCATAACCGCCGGATACGCTCATACTGACTGACCAAACTCACATCCTGCAGTTTGTTATCCATATCAGTGTGCAATATTGAAATTATTTTCATGCAACGGTAACTACATTTCTTGAAATTATTTCCTCTCTCTCTGCCTCTATTTTTTTTTCCCCCTTCAGGCTGACCGGGTCTGGGAAACCAGTTGAGGAAAGTCAGGGGACACCAGCAAGGTTCACCAGCCACCGACGAGGCCCCCAGCAATTCCGCAAACAAACACGAGCACGCCACTGACCGCCCAATACGCTAATGGCGTCCCGGGCACGGCCAGGACCCCCCGCAACCCCCTCCCCTAACACACACACGTCATCAAGCGGCGACACCGGCGCCTGTGCTGCTCCTAGCGGCGACGAGCTGAATAAATTACGAGTGCATGACAGGAACACTCTTTGCAAATTTACATTTCATCCGCGCGCGCACAAAACGAGAAGGGCGGCGTTGTGCGCCTGTCTCATTTCGCCTGCATGGGAAATCGATTATACACAAGGGGGGGATGGGGGGGGGGGGGGACGGTAGGCACTCAAATAATTTGCAGTTGCGCGAAAATATTTAAAAACAAAAAAAAAAAAAAGTAGAGAGAGAAAACTGCAGTCCTCTAGCGAGCACGTGGATACGTATACCCAAAGGTTGATGTCGACTGCCACTGTATCCGATGCAATACCGGTGCCTAATCACGTATTGTAACACCCGCGATAATAATTAAAAGCAATGAGTACAAAAGAAAATAACAATAAACTAACCAGTTAAAACGTATTAAACAACACAGTGTAGTAAACATTTATATTTTCAAGTAAATATGAGAGAGACTGTATACAATAGCATAAATGTTTTTTGCAGCTAAAAAAATATTAAAAAACTCGCAAATATTATGGATACATAAATTGTTTTAATATATAAATTAAAGCCACGTCCTTTTATTTTGTTAAATTAATATTCACCCCTCAATATTTAATACGTTGCCCCACCACACATATACAATTATGGAATGTATAAAAAATACCACACTCCACTACTTTTTAAGCCTACTTGTAACATTTATCCAGAGTAGGCATGAAAAAAAAATTACGACACACACGAACTTATTTCCTATTTGTTTCAAAAAGCTGTATGCTGTCATTTGAGCTTTCCCATGTTAAGTTCTCTTTGATGTGTCTGTATTTTGGCTCAGTTTTTTTTAAGTTTAATTGGAAATACATTTCTACTATTTTGTCACATCTACAAGTCTCGGATATCCATTGTAAATCTTTATCCGGTCGTCGTTCGTAAACGAAACACTGTATTTCAGAAAATAGTTGTCTTTGCTTTGACTCTTCGCACATTTACACAAAATAGTTTTACCTGGTTATTATAGTAATACTACTTTCTCCCCAACTTATTTTCGAGTATTACAACATTCCTTTTTACATGTGTGTGATTCTCTGACTTAGTTTTTCCACGTTTTTTTGTTCAAACTTTGCTTTTTACACAGTTTAATAATCAGTGTCTTCATCGTGGAAATCTTATTTAAGTTAATGTTTGAGATTTGCTCCGACACTTCCTGCTGTAGTTTCTGTAATCAGATAATCGTCTGATGTAGCCATAACTCTGAGTTCATGTCCACCGGCATCAGTTATGCCAACCCTGACTGCAACAAAGCGCCAAGAAAAAACATCTTCAGCATTTATTGATTTCTACATTCTGTACGAATATTGTCATTCTTTCGAAAGCTCTGGCTAGTGAGGGACCAGCGGAATGAAAGCGCGGGGTTAGACACGTCAAATGATGTTAGGCGTGTCACAGTACCGCTTTCAAACAAAATCATTTTGTGCCCCTTGAAGAGAAGAACCTTGCTGTACGAGAGCAAGTAGGAGCAAATTAATACCAGTTTGTGTTTTTGTGTTTTTTTAAATCTATATAGCCTATTCGTGGTTTCGTCACACTTTTTTTTAACCAAACCTTTGAAAAAACACAGCATGTATAATGTTGTGACGGTTTAGAGTCCGTTACGTTTGAATAGTGTTTTAAAATATATAAATGTTTTGCATGGATTTTGCAGTGTGACTCCTGTTGCGCCGCTACCCGCGGAGCAGATGTGTGTAATGGTTTGCGGGCATTCGCTGACAAGGCTTTTGTGTACCCAGCTGTGTGTAATTGGCTGTTTGTTCCCGAATTTGTTGATGATGGCATGTTAATTTTAATTTAAGAGTGTGCCAGGCGTATAGAGAGGGCGTGGCAGGCGTGTAGAGCGCGCTTGGGTGACAGGTCTCAAGGTGGGTGTAGACAGTGGTAGGGAGAGGCCGCACGGATATGTATGACGGGTCTGCGCGATGCTCTGGAAGACACGTCCCCGTCAGCGAGCGTGTTACCAAGGCATGAGTGGCGCCATCCTTGATAGGAAGAGAGCTTTGTAACTCCTTGTGTTTGCACTTAAGACTTCCAGCAGTGGCGATGAGGGACTTAGTCTGCGAAAGTGTAGCTATCGGGACTTAGTGATTTGCGCGGCCGAAAGTGGGACTTATTAAAATTTTTGATAGCTGCACAGAATGGACTAATTTTCAACAATTTTCTACAAGGGTGCAGAGGGACTTAGCCTGAGACAGGGAAGCTGTCGGGACTTAGTGTCTGACCAACTGGGTAGTAGACTTACAAGATTTTCGAGACTGTTGGGTTTTGTAGAACCTACACTCTAAATCTAAATCAGTGAGAATTTCACTGTTTCAATCAGTCAAACGTATCTGACTGATACACAAGTCACTTCAGTGAATTTAACTGGTGAATCAGTGGAAAAATTCCATATTTCCTTCACTGATTGATTCAGTGACATTTCCCACTGATTCGTCAGTCATTTTTTCACTGTTTACTCAGTGGTTTATTTTTGACAGATAGACCAGCGAAACATGTGAGAAACTTGCTCCGTCTCTAATTATTTTTGACTGATGTATCAGTGAAACTGTGTGTCAAAATGGCCGTCGAATATAGTTTAAAAATTGCCGTTAAACAACGTGTATCAAGTGTAGTAACAACGAATAAAACTAATTCAAAATACTTTCTTTCAAAACGCCATTTTATGAGGTAATATTAATACTCTGCCTTTCATTCCGTCTTTGCATCTTTCATTTCGTTTTCATGTAATCGTCACAGCGTTCTGCTTGAAGTTCTAAAAAGTATTCAATGTGATGAAGAGTGTTCTTATGCATACTATTCGTTTTAACCATCCAAACGGTACCAATCAAACCAAACACGAAAAGTATGAGCATACAACTTTAAACTACACAATTTCCCAGCGGAATGTAATGCGTATATTGCGTGGTAGCTCAGATGGCAAGGCAACTAACTGGAGTCGAAGGGTGTGCGAGTTCAATACCGGGCACCTGCGGAGATTTTTTTTATTTAAGATAAACTGCACAATATTAATATTAAATTATCGTAAATACGTTTGTTTCGCCTAATTATTTAGCTACATTCAATAAAAGCAATATCTAATTCGCCACTGCAGTAGGCCGTCACTTATTCGATCAGTCAAATTGTTTCAAGGCACTAATTCACTCAGTGAAATTTTTTCACTGAAACAATCAGTGGTTTTCCACTGATTCTAAGTGAAGCCATTTTCACTGATTAGAGTAGTTCAGGTTTCACTGTGAATCAGTTGTTTCCCACTGATTCGAATTTAGAGTGTAGTCTCGTTTTCCGCCCTGATGCATAAAGTAGGGGGTTTTTGAAGTAATAAGGCCCGGATATTTCTACGTTTTTTTACGCACCGTGCGAAAGTTTCGAAATGAAATTTGAGTTTGGTGGGAGAAGGCATGGTATGTACGTTTTGAAAGCGCGCTGGAGTAGTGTGGTTTTGCATATCCTGGAAGAGGCACCTGCTTGGTGTGGAAATTGAGTTGGATGGAGCCAGCTCGTGTTGCAATGGTGTTGTTTTTTTTTTAGGCCATGAGGGAAGTGCCTTGGCCAGCATATTGTTTGGTTCTAGTGTGGGGTATGTGGTGCTGACCAATGGAGGGTTGACGCGGATGTCGGATAGAGGAAACAGTGGGAAAGAGGAGTGTGGAGTTCAGGTGGGGCTGACCAAGACAGTTGGTAAAAAGGTTCTTATGAAGGGTAATGTTTGAAGTTGAGAACCAGTGCTCTTGGAATGAGATCTATGGTGTGGAGTACGAGAATGAAAGTGTGGAGGTGTGTGTGAGGAAAGGCACTAAGGGCACTTTGTATGTGTTATTGTGAGGAGAGTATCCTCAGGCCTGACCTCACTTGGGTATTTAATTGATTGTGTGCGGAGAGAGTGAGTGGCTTGTGATGGCACTGCGACACACCTGGTGTGCCTTCGAGGGGAGAGTGTCCTTGGAGCCCCACAATGTTGCTTGTTCAGAGTGTGGTGGGCAAGTGCATTACCGCAACCTTTGCGGTGGGGAGGGGGGAGAATTTCCCCGGTACCGGTCCTGTGGTATGAATGGCTGATATTGACGGCGTGGAAATAATTTGGTGGAGTGAATGGGGTCCCTGCTCAATAAAGGGGTTTGCAGTAAGAAAAAGTTGGTGTTTTGAGATCACTCACTCGCTCGCTGGGTTTTTAGAATTTTAAATTGGGCCAAGAGCCATGTATTGGTGTAGATCGATTTTATAATAAGCCCTGAGTTTGTACCGAGGTTGCATGGCATATTACTGTATTGGGTTATTGTAAAAATCAAGGAAAATGTGTGTAACTAAATATTATGTGAGGCTGTCTACAATGTTTCAAGAACGTTTTGTGTAGTAAAAGAAAGGTTAAAGTTTTAGAGTGTTGTGGAGAGTGGTTTTAGAGGCAGAGAGTTTTTAGGATTGTAAATGTGTAGTGTAAATTATGGCCTCTTGTTATGCACCAATGGATGATATAAACTGAGTATTATTAAAAGAAAAAAGTAAGTAGAGTTTCACCAGGTACCGGTGTAAAATAGCTATTTTTAGATGTTTGGTGTGAATTTTAATGAGGTTTTTAGTAATTGTCCGTCACAAAAGTAGTGTAACAACAGACAAATGTTAATAACAGTTGGTGAATAAGCTGAGTATCTCTCACATTAATTGTTTTGTACCTGAGCCAATATATTAATATAAAAGTGAAAAAAAAAAAACAGTTTTGAAGGTGACTTACAGCTCTGAGGTAATAATAACCTTGTAGATTTTTTATTTGTCATTTTACTTGTTATTTTGAGAGAATTAATAAATACCACGTAAAGAGAAGGATTTGTTGTAAATTGTTAGTGTTAACACCCTGTTCCCTACTTGGACAAAATCACGTGGCTTTAAGGAAACACAAATAACTTGATATCTTTTATCTTTTTGGATGAAGTGTTTTCTGGTATATCTGTTCCTTTTCCCTGATCCTTTTAAAGAGGAAGGATAGAGACAAGGAGAGTTGAAGTGGAATTGTGGTCCGAGACGCCCGGGTTCAATTTGTTTGGTTTGTTCCTAAATATGTCATATCACAAGTGATTTACACTTCTGTTACCAATAAAGTACCTTATTTTTGATTAAATTAACTTTCGCTTATATTTTATCTATTAATTATATATATTTTTTCATTTATAACTAATATCAGAAAGTGATAAAATAGGTGTGTTGATAATGCCTAGTAAGAAATAGTTCTTATGCAAAAATGTCATTAAAGTGGGTGTGCACGAATGCGATGCGTTGACCCTCTGGTGTAGTTATCTAAGGTTTTTTGTGAGGCGGAAGGATATACTCTAAATAAAACTTTACCAGGGCTTTATAAAAGTGCGGAGTAACTGTGAATGGAATATAGATCTGAATTTAGCCACGATTTTCAGTTTATTAAAAATTTGACAAAAAAACCCGAAGCAATATGACACGCCGGAAATCATTAATTTAATAAGCAAAACACCACCCTTTCACTCGGCCTGTCCCGCACTACACAGTAAAAATTTTCTGTGCTTGATACAAGTAATTTTTTCATAAACTGGTAGCAGAACATTTTCTTGTAGCTCTACGGCTGGAATATTGTATATTTACAACACATTATTTTAACTGTTGATGTAGCTCAAAATTTATAATAAACTTTAAGCGTACAAAATTTGCTTGTTAAATTTCAACATTATCTTCACACGTTCTACACAAAGATTTTGTGAAATTTATTCTAATTAATTTGTAGAGTCACGAAAATGTATTTGACAACTATTTTCTGAAGAATCCCAATTTTTTTTCTTACAGTGTAGTCGACCGCATTAAGCTCATAATCGAGATGTGACGGAAGCCTCGGTGATGCAGTAGTTGTCAGGCCTACTCGCCTCCCACAAAGCGACCCGGGTTCGATTCCCGGGAGTGAAGCAGGGATTTTCACACTGGTAAACGTGGCAGGCGTTGTGCCATTGACCGGTGGGTTTATTCGGGGCATCTCGCTTCCCTCCGCGTTTTCGTCCTCCCCCCCCCCCCCCATAGCACAAGACCACTTAAATTTACCCTCGCCCCTCGCCGGCAATCAACTAGCGATGTAACAGGTTACATGCTTGGCTGGTAACCTACGCCACCATTTCGAACGTTGCGTATCTTCTACATAATCGTTAGACTGAGTGTGTTACACCGAGGCTAAGTTTCGTGCTCCTTTAATGCACACGTTAATTTTGCACAGTAACAATCGATAAACACACGACACTGATAACACGCGTTTGCTGGTTACTTCCCCAATGACGGGATATGTTATCGTACGCATAACATTCACCCGTGGCAAATAACAATTAAGGCTAACATTATACACGAATTCGTTGTTTTATCTCACTTAGTTTCTGATGTTTTACTAAAATGTTTCACTTATTTTTATTCCCAACATTTAAGGCTACGTCTCTCCCTTATCGACTACGTTAGGTCGCATTATGATTTCTAATTCAGTTTCCATAACGAATCATCTCACAAAGTTTGTACCACTCCGGATAACTCTGGAGATTGGTCCAGGATAAGTTAGATTAAACCGTAAAAAACACGTATTCCCCACCCCCCTATGTTGGTTCATGAGGTCCTGTTACGCGTGGATACTCCGTCGAAGAACAGTAATGATGGCTGGCCACAACCGCATGCGCAGACTACGGCCTCGTTGACGCACATCAGAGACTCGTGATCAAACAGAACGCACCACCATTTCGTCGTAAAGAACGCGAGAATAGCGGAGGTGAGAGAGCCGCCAGCTTAACCCGCGAACTTCAGCCGCACGCGCCAGCAAAATGGCCTCGCTGGCCAGCGAAATAATGGAACGTCGTTCGCCAATCAGCGCCTCCGTAACCTACCCGCCGGCCGGCAGCCCACCTGACTGGAAACCTTTCGCAGCATGCAGCAACCAATAGGACACAAGGACCGTTCTAGCAGCCTCGCGCAGCTAATCGGAGAACAGGTACGCCCACATTGAAGGAACCGCCACGCCGTTTCGTCTCTGTATACTTAACTACTCTGTGATTTAGTTTCAGTGTGCGCCTGTCCCTGCCGCTCATCGCTGGCACCTCTTCACCTCTGCTGGCTCTGGAGAGTCGCGACAGCGGCTGGCTGGGTCTGCGCGATTCTCCAGTCGCTCCAGTAGGATGTTAGTACTTGGTAGAGGGAGGGGGAGGGCCACTCTGGAGGGGTGGGGCGCTCCAGCGCGGCCGTGGCTCCAGCCATTCTCCGGGACGAGAAACCCGCCGACGACAGCAACATTTCTGCAAGCAGTCAAGTCGGGGGGGAAGGAAGACCCTTGGATCCCAGGAAAAGCCCCCGGCATTCATCACGTAGCTAATGACAAAATTTCGTGTACGTTTCACAGACAAGTTAATTATTTAACACCCCTTTCGAACACTGCTCAATTTCTTCACTGGTGTAATTTTCACCAAGTGATTTTTGTTTCCGAATGTATCAATCTGCGTTATTGTATGTCGCATGTAATCTGAAATAAAGCGACTAAATTTATTTTTAAAACAAATTTTTTGAATTTCATTTTTTAAAAATCAAAGATAGTCGAAGACAGAAAATATTCTAAAATGGTAACATACGTAATTATTTATCAACTACAAAAATAAAACAATTTGTACGTAATTAAATCCAAGCCTTGGGGTAAATCGTGGCAGAATTTGCATGCATAATTATTTACTTTGTGTAACACTGATGAAAGCATACGATATGCATATTGGTTTACTGCATTAATTATACTCTTTATGAATTTTACTATTTTCAAAAAACTCAAATTATATTTGCGTATATATGTATGTACATGTGATTATGTATGTAAGTATATATGTGTAAGTAAGTATGCACATATCCTTGCAACTCTTGTTCAGTAAGAAAACAATTCTGCTGCTTACCTACTCTTCTTGGGTTTCTACGCGATATTTTGAGGTTCTGCTTGCGGCAACTTAACTTACAATTTACACATGTTACGACCATAACTTTCATGCATGTCACACATGGGACTGATGTAGGACTCAGTAAAAGAGCACATCATTCGTTGCCATGGGAAAAGTCAGAGACCTAATTTCGTTTTACCTTGCTAGTGTTAACAACATTAGGTCTGACACCTCCCTAAGGGTACTCCTCTCCGACCGTGCTCCTACTGTGTCGTGAGATGTGGAGACACTGGAGAACACGTGCCATGATATGTTTCACCTAGAGAAATTGTGTGTCATTTCCACTTGACATACTAAACACCCGACTGTGCGCCTGTCGTGCTGCCTGCGATCGGTCGGGAAGGCGATTCACGACAGGCGACCGGGACACGATAGAACCCGGCGGGAGCACGGTAGCACAGCGGGAGCACGTAGGAGCATGTAGAAACACGGTAGGAGCGCAGTAGGAGCATGGCGCGAACACGGCGGGAGCACAGTAAGAGTACGGTAGGAACATGACAGGATCACGGTAGGAGCAAGTAGGAGCACGGTATGAGCACAGTGGGAGCATGGCATGAGCATAGTAGGAGTACGGTAGGAACACGGCAGGAGCAGGGTGGGAGCACGGTAGAAGTACGATAAGCTATGTGGAAACGACCAAGGCACCGCTTGAATGTTCACTGTTAAGCGGATACTACACGATACCTGCTGCCGTACTTGATTCTTGTACAAGCTTCTATATGCCCTGGTGTACGAGCCGGTATAACAGCCGCTATATGAGCTGCCATGGAAGATTCGTATTACACGATAGCAGTTCGCGTACTAGCATTTGGCATCCTCGGTGGGTGCGCAGTGTGTGGTTTGTAGTTAAGGTAAACCCCATTTGTAGAACTGCTACCAGTTAGTCACTTGCGTAGGCATATAAAAGTACTAACTAGCGCATCTTAATATTGCTATATTACTGTTCGCCTTTTACATAAATTGATTGCTTACTAGTATAGTTTCATTCATTTTCTTGAAAATGTCGTGGATTCACCAAGAGTAGGAGTGTGTAATTTTTTTAATATTGACGAAAATTACTGACCGGTTGCAAAATACAGTTTTCTCTTTACGTGCCGGCATATTATTTGCATGTAAAATTTAATGATAAAAAAAAATTGGGTATATCGGGGTTTCAAACTCACGCCCAAAAGTTAGAAGTACGTTGCAGACCTCACTACTTTACCACTGTACTACCAGTTCACTCATAGTTTCAATTGTTTATATACCAGTTATACCGTAAAAATCATAGTTTCAATTGTTTATATACTAGAGATATCGTACAAGTTTGAAATAATTTTTCCATACAGTAGGTAATGTGTGAAGTATTTAGAACGTTTTTAAGCAGTAAGTGAAATTTGTCATAACCAATATTATTCGTCATCGTCGTATTTTAAATCTATTTGAAAGAGTTTCAACCTCACGGATGTAAAATCAAGATGGAGGCTTCCTGTTCGGTTTCTTCATCAACTCGTTTCAAGTAGTAGCCACGGGGAGCGCCATACGATATGAAACTGCAATGTGATTGGCCAGGTACGAGAGCCGTTATGGAACCTGCCACAGAAAATAGAACTGGTCCAATTACCAAACCTGTGATGGTATCTGGCAGCGCCAGGCGAAAGATGCCATGATGGGTGCCGTACAGGCCGGTATAACGGCAGCTATGGCAGACCTTGCACAAGCTTTTACGAATTCTGGTACCGTGTAACATGGCCTTTAGGCTATTTATTGCTTTATCCATCTCCGAATGTTGTCATCGCCCGCAAGTCGCATCACGTCAGATGTTCGAGTGCATCTTTCGGTATGGATGATGAATTGGACAGCATCCGGAATTGTATCATTTGTCAAGCAGAAATTACGATAACACGTTAGTGAAAGATAATATTTGGAAGGCGATAGGTGAGAAACTTCAACAACCAAGCAAGTGTGATATTTATTATCTGAACATGTGTTTATTGTTGTTGTAACGATATCTCTTTGAGACTTTTTAGTATACAAAGATTTAATTAGTTGTGTACAATTGTAAACAAATTCTGAAAATTATTGCTAGCAATTATTTCAACTTTTACATAATTTTTTTTTTTAACATACCATACTTTTGTGTTGTGTCTAGGGTAGTTATCGTCACCATTGCTCTTAGTGTTTATTGTATTTTGATATTTTAACGAGATTTTATACTTGCAGGCAAACAATGCACAAACAAGTTGGCGCTGCTGAGATGCTATTTCCTGAGAGCACGAGCGAGGCGCAAAATCGCAACTGGTCGGCAGCAAAGAAAATCAAGAATTGGAAACTGAAAGACCCGATGCAATATTTAATTCTCTTTTTACAAAACCGCGAGTCAGTGTCGATCGTAAGCTGTCGTGCAGTTACTGAGTACGAGGTGGTGGAAGACGAAGAGGAGGAATAAATTAATATCATTGACTGCCGAGTTAAAATCACCAAGTTCTAACCGAAAAAAAAAACTCCCCCTCCGGCAAACGTCCATACAGTCTTCTTCAAACAACCAGACGACGAAGAACCGAGGAGGTTCCAGACCTGCTGCTGCTGGTAACTTAGAAGCTGCTTTAACCGACTTCATCGCTTCCAGACGTCAGCCAAATGAACCACCGCCAGTTCCGGAGGAGAAACGGAAGTTGATGAATTTTTTGAGAACTTTGCTGATACAATATATAATATATTCAATCAAAGATATTGACATAGCAGAAATAAAAATATAAAAAAAAAAAACAGATTTTCAGCATTATGAACAATAGGGGGAAAAAAACAGTGGAAGAGAAATAGTTAGCCAATCCGTATGCCATAATGTTTCGACGCCTGTAAACTTTGTAAATGTTGGTGATAAACAACGTTCCGGAGATCATATGCAGTTTCCAGTGCAAAATCTTGACAATTTCTGGCCAAATTATTCTACTGTTCACAGCAGTAACTGAACACAAAATATTACGAGAACAACATTATTTTAAGTTTCACTTGCTGTATAAGATATAAATAATCATGGGGAAAAAACAGGTCATGAGTCTTGAACTGCTGTGTAGCATGCAGTGAAGAAATAATAAAGCCGAGACAAATATTTCGTCCCCTGTTGAGTTTTACGTTTTATGTAATCACTGTACATAGCAAAACAAAAGTGTCTTCGTTAAACCACAGATAAAGTAAGACAAACTGTAATACGTAGTTTCTAGTATTGACAATAGATACCGGTGGGTCTACAAATAGGTTAGAACATGGAGATTTAACTAGAACGTTTTATAACTGTGTTGATTTGTTCTGCGCTTTAACTGGAGTTTCTGCCTCTCCGCTGCTTCTTGCCACAGAACTTGTCCAGCTTGTGTAAAGTATAGTTGAAATTTACGCCGAGCTGCAGATGCATCATAGCTGGTGTTGTGCCCCTGTGTGGTGTGTACAGGTCCCAAGACAGTTTCTGCGGGATGACTGCCGCTTGCCCATTGTTCTCGCGACTCATAATTTCGCAACAAGTTGTGTTAACACAATCGCAACAGCATTCTCCGGTTGACACTGCAGTCTGCCGTAAAGCACTTTAAATCTTCGAACCAATATGCCAAATGCATTCTCCACCACTCTCCTGGCCCGCGACAGGTGAGTTAAATATCGTCTCCGTGAGGTTTCGATTTACAGTGTTTCACGGGTATGGCTTCATTAGTTCGTCAATGGAAAGGCTCCATCTCCTGCCAATACGAAAGGCAATTCCTCTTTTCCATTTGGCGGTATTTGTGGACTTGGTACATTCATTTGATTACCATCTAACGTTTGTCCCATTACAGCATTAGCGAACAGACCTCGTCACTAGCTTTCCCATAGCCTCCGACATCTACACAAATAAATCTCCAAGTTGCGTCCACTATAGCCACGAGAACTATTGAGAAATTCCCTTTGTAGTTATACATTACATATTACCACTGTTTTTCGGTACTTTAATCATCACATGCTTGCCGTCAACGGCGCCTATACAATTTGGGAATTGCAAGATCTCTCCGAAGTATTGGGTGGTCTTCAGCCACGTTTGCTCCATAGGATGTGGTAGTTCGACAGCTGACAAAACATTCCACCGAAGCTTGCAGGTGTCATGAGGATTCTATGCACTGACGTCGGGGAAATCCTGTGGCTGAAACTCATGGATATTTGCGAATCATCGGAAACAAGATATCTGTAAACACATTCCATTTTGATAAATGTCATAAACTACACATAATACATAAAACACACATTGTACATGTATGTTAAGCTTCTTGCCTTATTGTCAGTGGCAGCCTTTCCTCATGTGGAATACACTTTCTCCACTTCTTCTGCAGAAATGGTATAAAAGCTTGTAATGTATCTCGAAACTTTACGTAGCTCGTCCTACAATACCAGACGAACTTCACATCATCGTCAACGACCTTGTTGAATACGGTGTGAAACTCTCTCTCTCTCTCTTCACCCCTAGCCCTTAATACAAGATGTATCCAATAACGCGGATTCTTCCTCTTCACCTTCTGCTAGTCTTGTCTTTTCCGTATCACCAGATATGCACCGCAGGACATGACAACGTCCTCTTCGCACTGATACATGCTGCCGTCGTAACTATACATAACATGGTATGTGTGTGTGTGAGAGAGAGAGAGAGAGAGAGAGAGTCTAGAGGACGCACAGCAGGTAGCCGGAGCACGAACGGCCACGTGTAAATGACCGCGACATGACACGGTATGTGCACGGTCGGAGCACAGTGCCCTATGTGGAAAAAGCCACTAATGATTTGGAAGTGTGAAATTCCATTTTTTCTAGTGCACGATATAGATGTGTCATCCAGTAAAGGACAATATAAGGTAACGCCGGTTTCTTGATACTAAACGTATTCTGCGAGTTGGTATTCTAGACAACGACGAGTTGCCTCAATCCCTCTCTGCTTAGATGTTGTTTTATCGCATTATTCACGTCACTGTTGTCCACGAAGTAGCGTCTGTTATGGCCGAAAAGAGGGTTGAGGAAGAGGAGGGGGGCAGTTAGGGAAAGCAGGGAATAGAGACAAACCCCGCGCCGACCACCGCAACCGGAAGAGCGGAGAACGAGAGGAAGGGTTGGAGGAACTTGTTCCGGCTCGTTGCGCGGTGGCATCCTCCCAACCTCTGACCCTCTGAGCGACCCTTAACGCCGGCCACGAGGCTCCTAAAACCTACCCTCGAGGGATGGGCTTAAAGTACGCAAACGACGCCGGGGGAGTGTGCGCGGGCTGGGTGTCGCACAGCAGCCGAGAACTGGGTCCATGACCAAGTTAGAGGGCGTACAAGAGGAAGCCGCGATGGTCGTAATCCTCCCCCCCCCCCCATGCTAATGCCGCGGGCGTCCTTCCGAGTCGGGAACAGCCCCAGGACATCCACCATGGCACCGAGAAAAAAAATACCGCTCCCATACTGCACTCCGATACTGATTTCACTGGCCAGCAATTTCATTATAGGCTGTTCACGATTAATTGTGCACTTTTGAAATCCACCTTTGAAAAAAAGACACTGCTCCTAACTACACACATTTCAACGGCTATACCGACTGACCCGCGTACAGGAAAGTTGGTAACGACGGAGAGAAGTAGTTCCTTTTCTTTCCGTCGATTGAAAAGTGTTAGGCAAACATGAATATTTAAATAATTTATTCTGCTTTCTATTTTTTAATGCTTACTATGGTAAAAATTAACAAACTTTTTAAATACTCATATTTATAAGAATTTAAAAATTTTACTTGACCAATGCATGACTAAAGTACTCTGAGCAGTGATAGTTTTAATCTCACATACGGCGGAAGAATACACAACGTGCATACAAGTAGATCTTAAGCAGGGCTTCAAAAGTGCTCAGTTTACCTGTGAACAGCCTATAACGTCAGCTATTTTTCCGTTACTTCAGACGAGCGTTGGTGTACGCTGGGAATGGTCTTCGCGTATATTCGACCGACTCCCGTGCGAGGCTACGACTACTGAGAACGCTGAATGTTACTGGAGGTCGCAGATGTAATGAAGTGCCAGTATAAAAAGATACTGGCGGGGGCAGTTCAAATCGTGTGTTCTCTGAAGATGTTCACCCAAATGCACAGGTTGGCATCATTACATACAAAATTGTATTATATGAAATACCGAACAAATACATCAAAACAGGAACTGTCTTGTTGTGAAAATGTATTTTATTCTGTTACGCACGTATTAAGTACCTTTTTAACTATGCTACAATCACGTGGAAACTCGTTGGTTGGCTGGTCGGTGTCCGCACAAAGTATTAATGGTGTAATACGATTGGTTCAAAGTCAATATGGCGTCATAAGGCTTGCATACTCGTATATTATAAGCCATAGGGAGGTCAGCTGAGAGGCTTAGTTTGACAGCAGCTGTCATGAAAGGTGGATCGTCTCGGCTACCTTCTGCAGCTTCGCATCTAAGTCTTATTATGAGTCTGCGATGTCTTCGGACACTCCAGAGCTAATGGTAGCTACGACAATGCCATCGACTTCTTCAGATAAACTGCCTACAGTATTGTTGCCATCGACTTCTTCAGCTGTGACACCTAAACCATTTCCAGCATCTGCTACCACCAGTGAAGCACCATCGTTTCAGATATGAGTAAATAGTCTTAAATCAACAGCGATAACAATAAAGAATGATTTCCTAGTTTTATCCCATATCTTTATCTGAAATGAATATCAGTGCCATACGTTCCGAAACCATCAGCTTACCGAAGAGGAAGATATTTTGCTGTTTAATGCAAGCCGTTCTGTTACAGCTCACGAGCACTGACACTTCAGCGATTCCAGTGGTCGTCAGTATAAACGCATTGCGGCCCGATGACTTTTCTTGCGGCAGACACATACAAGGTCGTTTCTGTTGTCCAGATGATCGAGGCCTAGTTTTCCGGGAATCAAATCGAAACTAACAGCAACTATTACAGGGCGCATTTCGACGACCTGGTCATTAAATTAGTCTTAAATTGGAGACAAAAAATTTTCCTCCGCCGACTCCGGGGAAGGGAGGGGTGTACGAAACCGTTTCGCGTAACTGCAGACAGACCCCAGAAGCAAATGTTGGGCCAACGGTTGGAACTTGGTTGGAAATGTTGGCTGAACATTGGGTTGGAACACGAATGTTGAAAAAACGTTGGCCCAACGTAATATATCAACGAAAAATTTCTACCACTGACATTTTGTGAGATTATATAGCACTCTCAAGAAAATAATGTAACAAAATCATAAAAAGCTGGAACACACTGCAAGTCCCCGGCCGCAGCATATACAGGGCCAACGTTGGAAATTGGTTGGGAAATGGTGTAGGAATTCACATTAAATTGATTTTAGGCCAGCATTGTTTGCCAACCAAAATCCAACCTAATACAGTCAATGAGAATTATGTTTAAAACATATTATATATAATAGTGTAAATTAGAAAAACTGTTAAAATACAAAATGTGATTTTTAGTTTGTTAGAGGAACATTGGATAAAGGAGTGAAACAGTTGGTGTTCTGTATACGTGTGTGTATTGGGCAACATTGTTTTCCAACCAAAACCCCATCTAATCTCCCCAGTATCAACCTACGTTAGCACTTGGTTGGAAAGTTTGGCTATATGTTGGATTGGAACACACATATTAATACAACATTGGCTCATCGAAAAATGCCAACAAAAGTTTGGTACCACGAAAATGTTACGAGATTACTTAGCACACTCCTGAAAATGATGTAACAAAATCAGAAAATGTCACAACCTATTGCAATTGTAATTTTAAATGATTGGTTCTTGGTTGATAACAAGTTGGTAAACATACTGTTGGTAATATGTGTGTATATTTCTGTTGAGATAATGTTCGGCGTAAAACTACATAACAACCTCTTTGCATGTAAACAGTATTTTATTGTATTTTATATCATATTATGGTACTTCAGCACCTGAGATATTTTTCTTTAAAATATTATCAGTTGGTTATATGCCATGTCAATGTTGGGAACACACCAGTTGGTAATTGGTACTAATTGTTAAGTTGGACCAACATTGTGTAACAAACATTATGCCAACAATGGTAATTGCCATAGTTCGTAATAAAACCACAATGTTGTACCTATGTTTAAAATCTATGTTTTTATAGAACAACCCATATTTCATTTTTAAATTTACATCATTAGTGATGTGTTGGCTACTTGGAAAACATTGTTGTCATTTGGTATGTATATGTCTGTTGTGCCAACGTTGTGTAACCAACATTATGCCAACAAAGGAAATTGTCACATATTTGGTCAAATAACACTATATTTTTGTATGATTGTTTAAAAGCAATGCTTTTAACACAAAACCCATGCCTTATTTATTATTTTCATTTTTTACGTCCTGTTTACTTGACGGAAAAACACACCATCGGCATTAGAAATGTACCGTATACCTTTATTGTGCCAACATTGTACAGCCAACATAAATTTACTATTACAAAATAATCTTTTTGAATTGGAAAACATATTAATTTTCACGACTTACAAAGAATTACCGATTGTAAATTTTTATTAAACTGTGTTTTGTTCCTCGTGTGTTTGTAAACATAATAGTTGTGTGTTTGTAAACATAACAGTTGGCGACTGGATATTTTTGTTATGTTAGGATAACATTGCATTGCAGACATTATGCCATCATAGGATATTATTCTTATTTTAAATTAAACACGTATAATTCGTTTCATTTGCTTGGTGGTTAAAGTGTTTTAGAACAGAGATTCTTTCAAAATAAACTGGCTGTCTCTGGTTGTGAATTAGTTAGTCATTAGTTAGAGAGAATATTCTTGTAACTGGTAGATTTCAAATTCAGTTTCAAAGTAGTAAAATCTGAATTAACACGTCGGTTTGCTAATCTAACGGGCGCGAGTTCGAATCCGATATCCACCAGTGGAATTTTCAGGACGTAATGTAAAGTGGTAGGTGGTGAGGAATAACAGCATTAACACAACTTCAAAACTTTTTGTTCATGGGTAAAATTTACTTAAAAAAAATTGGTAACCGACGTTGGCAGAAAGTTGTTTATTAGTTGGCATTATGTATGCAACACATCTTCGTAAAACATCGTCAACTGTGGGTAAATGTCCTTGTGAATGCCTTTCTGAAAGAGAAAAGACACTACTCTTAACAGTTTGCACATAAC
Source organism: Dryococelus australis (assembly GCA_029891345.1). Lineage (NCBI taxonomy): Eukaryota > Metazoa > Arthropoda > Insecta > Phasmatodea > Phasmatidae > Dryococelus > Dryococelus australis. The sequence continues at coordinate 193,182,178 of CM056997.1, forward strand.
CATAAAATTATTTTGCGCCAATGTTGTATTTCAGTTGGCAACCAACATAAAAGTCACGATGAGCCAACATAATACCGAGGGAAATTTCGGCGTTGGAACAACGTAATATTCCAATGTTGGCCCAACCAAATGCTGCTACTGGGGTATTGACCAGCATAATACCAACGTATATAAATGGTTGGTTGCATGTAACACATAATAAATTATAATTTATTCAACTTAGAATATTAGTTAGCAAATTATCAAAATACTACGAATAACCACGTTAATTAGTGTTTGGGTTTCTGTCATATTAGATTCGCATATGTTGGAACCTGGTAGAAAATAATTGTTTGGAATGCTGTAAAAATATTACTGATCATGGTTGGCACATCCTACTAATTACATGATGTTGGGCCATCGTAGTTCCGAGTGTCATTATGATGTCCAGCCAACGTTATTTTTCCAACTTTGGCCCAACCTTTAAACAAAGGTTGGATTAACGTTGGCCCAACCAAAAAAATGGTACATGAAAAAAAACAGCGTGGGGGGGGGGGGGGGCATTTCACGACCTAGGAATTATATGATAATGAACTTTTATCGTAGTTTTTGGTGGTATAAAGAGACATCTAGACGAAGATGACGTCACCTGTAAATACCGCCACTGGGATAAGAGTTCTTGTGCAGCCATCTGTGCTGGTGCCGAGTGTAGTGGACGACTACAGAGGGCGTGAGTGAGCGAAGAAATATGGACGACTCTTAACATCGAGGTCTTGAGAGCCGATTAGGGTGACGCGAGGTGAGTATGGAGCAGCACCGGAATGAAAGGACGGGGTAAACGGGGAATCCCTCAAGAAAACCCAAAGACCAGCGGCATCGTCTGGCTCGATTCCCACGTGCGAAAATCCGGGAGCGACCCCGCCTAGGATCGAACCCGGTTTACTGAAGTGGGAGGCGAGTAGACTAACCACTAAACCACCGCGGCCCCCCCAGGTGCTATTGGAGAGTAGAGACTGCGATTAGTCAGTGCGACAAATGAGAAGTTGGGACTGGTTTGATGAAACACTGAGGCCGTGTCCGAATTGACACTTTAAGTTTACTCAAGAGTCGATGGGAGTCATTTTGCCTCCATTTACCACCAATGTTAATATTTACTAGCTCATTGCAAGAGAACTATACGTTCTTTTGAAACGCAGTTTTCTAGGCACGCAAAAGGGCTCTAAAACCTTCAGAAAAGTAGTTTTAGAAAGTCTAAACTATAATTTTAATTATTAATTTTTGCCACTTAAAACACGCAGTTTTTTCTGCACATACATGTTATACGAGAAAAAAGTGTTTTTCCCATCAGAAACTAGTAGATGTTTTTATTTAGCTGGGTAAATAATTTTATTTCTACTTGAATACTGCATTCACCGTTGGCTTAATGTTAATACCTTTTAATTGAATAAAATGAATCTCTTCTAATGTTTAATACTGCAAAGTCCGTTTTGGACATAGGCGTGTTTTGAACTACAGAATATATCACATTGTCTCGGAACTTCTCGCCTCGCGCGACAGCTTGACGCATTGTGGCGAGCGACCACAGGAGCCTGTAAAGTTTATTTGCAGTTCAGGCGTGGAAATATTTAGCATCACCTCATTTCAAGTGTTGGCACCGTAAGTTTAATAAATAAATAAAAATGGAGCGTTGACACAGCACGAAGGGGAGTGGGAAGTGTAGTGATCAGGCAAAGAAAAAGATGAAACATTTGCAATAATACAACAGAGAAAGGTAGCATAACGTTTAGTAAGTAATATAGTTCGAAGTATTTTTATGACTTTAAATACCTACATGTGTCAAAACTTACAATAGGTACTTTTTTGGTCGATTCTAATTTTCAATCCCCGGACGCACTCTTTACTTTGGGAAACTGATGTTTGCGATTAGTTTATTTCATTAATAGATTGGAAATACTTTTATTCTTATTTAGAGATTCTAAAGAATATAAGTTTTAATACTATGCGCATAAATAAGCTTCGGCTAGGTTCGCTCAGTAACATCTTTTAAACTTCTGGGAATGGTGTGTATTTTTCAACCTATATATTAGCTGATATATTGATATTCAGTCTTTCGCACTAACCTAAATTAACACCTGCGAACGACACACACACGTCAGTGGCCAGACCGAGATTCGAACTAGAAACCTTGTGGTCTGGAGGCTCCTGGCAACGAAGGTGGCATCCATTCATATTTCCTCGCTGTTCTAAAATACATTTGAACACTTCTTGTACGCACATGCTGTCTGATACAGTTTCGACAAAAAGTTTAATCTGACACTTATACAGTATTTCACAAATAATTAAATACGTGTAACAACTCAGCCCTTTACGTCTGGAGTAAACATATGATGGCACCTCCAGAGCGTCTAATGTTGTACTTTTATACATATATTGAATTTAATGTAGGGAGAGTGGCTGAATTTTAGAATACTCATGTCGAGGGTAAATTAACGTGTGTACTGCCACGTGATATTACTCGGTAAAGGGCACCAGCTTAAATTAGCAAAATAAAATAACTGAAATGATGTTTAAGGTTATATTTCATTGGCCAACGTGCCGTGTGTATGAGCTTCTACCTGCTTACATATGTGGTTAATTTCACAGCTCATGCACCTCCCTCTCGTATCGCATTCATTCATCAGTTTGTTGGTTATATTTATACAATTTGGCCTGGGATATTAGTAGTCTGTTGATGCAGCTCAGTAACAAGTGTCCGCTAGAAGCCAGGCGGACTCCGACTCCAGACGTTCTCTGCGTACCCAACTCACCTTGTTACACACCACGACAAACCACAGTTTGCCAATCAGCTGATAAGTTATTCTGACATGCAAAGATACTTAAACCTACTTTACGTTCTTTCAGATTCAGTTTACATATAAGTATTAGGAGAGGATTCAAACTAAGAAATCATATAGAGATGATAATACGAAAACACGCCAGACACAGTGTAATTTCCAGCAATTATCCTTTTATTCAATAAAAATATTCAGATATGTGTAAAATTAAAAACCAATGCTGGAAAATGAAACAATCAAACAACCCTGAATGGCAATTACAAAATTGAAGAAAATATATTTAGAACCTACACTGCCGTTAAGGAGTGACCGGGCGTAACGGTCGTTAGCATACCTGAAAGTCTGACGTAACACACACTGTAAAAATCCTTGTCTTAAATGAAAAATGTCTCAGTTCAAAATCTACTAAACTTCTGCCTCTGGCGTAGCTGCTGCCGTTAACAACACTAAGGCTCTAACTAGGGTTTCTTTCGGTTAAGAAAAATGTGCTGGATTAAGCTACGGACGCCTAACCAACATGCCGTCGGGTTTAAACGTCTAGAACAAGCGCCATCTTGCCTGTACTAGATACGTAGCAAAATTGAGTACTGTATTTCTTACGTTACTGCATAGTTGATCTCGAAGAAGAATACCATTTAATTTGAAGGATCAGATCTTGTAGGCTCAGGATGCAATAATAAGAAGTGTAAGGGTTCTATCTTACGTGGCTCGCTGCTCACGAACGTAGCGACGTCTAACTACCTGACTATTTACTGAACAGCTGCTTAATACTAAAACGGAGGAGCTCTTTCGCACTCTACTCGACATTAATACACACACACAATAACTTAATGCGAGCTGTTAAAACTGAAACCCTAAAATCTAACTAAAATATCCCAGGCCTCGTCCAACTTCTGGACGGGCGTCCTGTTCTAACGTCTTGTCGCTTCAGAATATGGCGGCAGAGAGAGCGAGATTCTAACCGAAATGGACCTGCCTACTCTATGCTGGACTCTCTCGCCAATAGTGGTGCAGGGTTTGAACCTGCTGACCAATCGAATGGCTCGCTACGTAAATCTAAACTGACTCACTCCAAAACGGCCTAAATCCCAAATCCATAGAATTTAAGGTCTCTTAGAAATGTAATAAAAATGTACAAAAATATCCCTGAAACATTAACAATCAGTTGAGACCTTGAAAAAGAAATTTATATAAAATATTACTTTCAAAATACAAACAAAAAATAAAACTAGCTAACCAAATGCATTTACATGTGAATATTTCCATTCACACATCTAATTATTCAAAATCCTAACCATGTGAAAAAAAAAAAAAAAAAAAAAAAAAAAAAGTATATGTCACAACATACAGAAAATTACCAGTGTCAAATATAAGCAAATTTAAACGTATGAAAAATACATAAATTAGGTTAACAATATGCAGAAATAGTGAAAAATGTGGCCGTTACAAATGTTTTTTATTTTAAACATCTAAAATAGATTGGAATCACTGCGAATAGTGTATTATAACGTCTAGCGAAAATGGTCTGTTATTGCTTTTAAATAGCTACAGAATGTACCATGTTTGCAGTAGTGTTGTTTACAAACATACAGTTTATCTCATGTAATGTTTCCAGTATTTGAGAGCAACTGTTGCCGATGTATTTAAAGTACATCAGAACTGCATCACACTTTAAATAAGTAAACGTCAGCTAATTGTCAAATGAAGTAACTGTAGTATTTTTGAATAAAAATTTGTCTGCCATCAGCGAGGGAAAAAAATACGCATAGCGTAATTTAAAAAAAATAGCGAATTATTTTGGACTAAACGTAATATTATATTACGTTATACTACATAGTATTAGTTTTTGCAATGTCCTATCAGTTTCGAATTTGCTCACGTACATATTGGAATTTATCACAAATGCAACTGCTCATCTTAATCTTCGTGCAATGGAAACGAATGTTCATCCACGTTGCTTGTGTGAGCGTTTATTTTTCGTGTTCGCGTGTTCGATTTACTGTGTACCGCGACAGATTTGAAAATATTGAAAAATTTGGTGAAATGTTGTTACAATGCCTAAAAACCCTGTGTTTGATATTGTGGCGTGTATGACTTCAGTTGCAACACATTACAAGTACATCGCCGTCGCTGGTATAACGTTTCGATTATTTCCCGGTTTTTACAGGATACTCTCGCGTGAATTTATTTTTTCTCAACAAGTTTTGTAAAATCATATTGGGGTGCAATTTTACTGAGTTTAGCAGCGTAAGAATTGATATATGGGTAGTGCAAAAGTCACTTAATAGTTTTTCGCGCACAAAATTTGAATGGCTGTACTGAACATGACATAACTTCACCGGAATACTGAAATTTCAATACCTAGCTAAATAAAGAAACTTTCATCTCGTTTTATTTTCAAATTTAGTTAAAAACTTTATTTTACCCAGATTTAGTAATTTGTACTCCCGCCTTCTAGATTAAGCAAGACTATTTATTGTATAGTTCCACATCCCTGCTCCTCGTACCAAACAAAAGGCTGGACAGAAATGCATGGCACTATCACTGACTGTCAATAACATTCATGAAATATGCCACATATTATAAAAAAATTACCTGGCTGTTTGCTGACAAGAAAACATACGTGTAGGCTAATTGTGTTAACTATGTGCCACTGGACTAACAAAATAAATACGTACAGTATGCACAAAAGTTAAAGGACTGCAGTAAAACATCGCCGGTACTAAAACACATTCATTCACAACTTTCTGAACTTGTTTTGTCTATGTAAGTATTATAATAGTCAACATTAGGCTTTGTAGTGTGGAACTACACTGCACTGAGTTGTTATACGTAAGTCATCCGGGAACGAAACAGTGCACTAAAACCGATTTAAAACTCATTTTATAACGTCAGTGCCATAGAGTAACTTTAATAATGCTTATATCTGGGTAGCTTGGCATCATTAACTTCAAAAGCATTTTTCAAGCCTATGGTTAAAAATACACTTCAGTAGTAAACACAAACACCCTATCTTAAATTTAAAATAGGCTTACTGTGAATTATTCTAGTTCATATGTTTTGAGATTCCATTGGAAAGCACATAGTGGCGGAATGTTATGTAGTCAGTCTGTTTACAGAGTGCTACTTTGGTACGATCTGTCAAAACTGGAAACTATAAGTTGAGACAGATTACATCACTGTATTTGCTAGTTATTTTTAAATAATCCTCTATGGCGTAATGCGTAGATAAAATGTTCTACCCTCGATCAATTTATGAATCATTGGAGAATGACTTGCTGTTACTTTCTCTATAAATTATTTTCAATAAATTCTACGATTATAGACCACGTCGTTGACTTCCCGTGTCACAGTCGGTTAAAGCGCCGCCGGTATGTGGTGTGGGATGTTCTGGGTTCGAATCCCAGGTATGGCATGGGTGTTAGTCTAAGTTAGGTAATCAGTTACTTTGTAAGCCGTACCAGTTACTTCGTAAGCCGCATAAGTTATTTTGCATGCCGTCCCCTGATAAGCTTTCAGGGATAACACTGGGGGACGTTAATAAGCCCAGTCCAATAGACCACATCATCTTGCTTAATTTATCGTTAATTTTAACGCATGTCTCAAAGTGTAGAATTTAAGTAGGTACATCAAAAAAATTTTTACCAGTTACATTATTGTAGTTGCAGTGTGTCTTGTTTGGTGATTGTCGTTTCGGATTGTTTCCCGTTGGATAAAATCATGTTGGCTTGTAGCGAGATGTCCGTTTTTAAATAATTATATTCTGATAGCGCACCAATAAGTCCCGTATGCTACAGTACAGATATGTGAGTAGAATGTCTAATCTGTCATGTCTTAGTAATAAATGTACTGCACTTTTAAAATAAATCACATAGGCTAATGTCGTAAGTGTTACGCTATGTAAATTAAAATACAATAGCCAAAATTCGTACGTTGTTTCAGTATTGTTATGATAATTTTTCTTTCAGGAGTGAACCGTTTGAGAGCTTCACCTGTGTATATAAACTAGAAACGGTCTGCCGAAACGGAAAGTTCTTTCATACCAAGAAAAAATGTTGTCGAGAAGACTGCCGTTTTTTTCCAGTCAATAGATCTATTTAATTGCATCGCCGTAGTGCAAAATATCGATAACGTGGTTGTGCTTGTTCGGGATTTTTTATAATAAGGTTATGAATAACGTTTGTGTTACAAAAAAAGTTTTGGCCAATTAAAAACGGCGAAAAGTCAAGTTTTCCATCACTGAGAAAAAAATTCCTGTAATAAATATGGCTATATTATCATGATTTTCTCCAAGATCCCTCTGTTCTACTACCAGACGCCCCACCAATACGGAAAATTTATCACTTCAATCAAATATAAATAAGCCATTAAAATATTTTACATTAAACTAAAAATTATGTATACTAAATTAATATTATATTAAAAGTAAGTATCTATAATAAGGCAATTAAATATTGAAAAATAAAAGTTTCTCTTTAGTATATATTCCATAACATTTTCTATAGTAAATTAGTACACGTACTGATATATTTCAGAACATATATCAATAGATTTTGAAAATCGTTTTACATCATTCCGCTAATTCGTAACTTGAGACTGCCAAACATCAAATCCGTTGCGTAAAGCGGGATCCTGGCACGTCTCTTTAGCATTCTCAGGTATATGGGAACAGCAAGGAGACAAGCTGATGTTTACAGCGATAAGCTGAAAACTTGCCTCCCATACCCCTCGCTAGTGCTACACTAATGTTCAACAGCCGGCGTGCAAAATGGGCATAACAACCACGATGCGCCGCTTATCTTTCCGGTGAGAAAATCACGTATTTCGGGTCAAGTCCCTCCGACTCTTAAGTCGTGAACTGCGAAATTATTATCGCCGCACGACACGACTAAGAATAGAAATAATCCAAAAACTGTTTGTTCTGACCCAAGCAATGTTTTTGAGATGCGCGCGAGCTGAGAGCAGGGGTCAGCGATCGTGTGTGCGAGCCCCCTATTATTACTATTTATTAGGGGTGTGTCTGAAGGCGTGTTCAATATACGGAAGGGGGCTCGCGTGCATGCAGCGCCAGCCTTCATATCTAGCTACTCAGCTTCCGCTGCCCCACTGAAAAAAAATCGCTCTAGACACTGCACCTCTGCGGCCCCACTGAAAATAAAATCGCTCTAATGACTACGCCTCCGCGGCCCCACTGAAAATAAATTCGCGCTTGCTACCGCGCCTCCTCAGCCTCACTGAAAAACAAATCACTCTAACCACTGCGCCTGCAGCCCTACCAAAAAACAATTCACTCGAGCCACTGTGCCTCCGCGGCCCCACTGGAAAACAAAATCACTCTAGACACTGCGCCTCTGCGGCCTCACTGAAAAAAAAAATTTCTCTAGACACTGTGAAGCCCTCCTCCAAGTCTGACACGCGTGTCAATTAGTAAACACAGGTAATTTTATGTGAGTACTCCTGTCCTGCCAAAGATTGTCCTGCCTGAACGATTTATTTTTCGTCCCGCCAGCTGGTGAAGTGAATGATGGCTACAATTTTCTGGAGTACGATTAAAGGTTGCTATAATGGGGTTGGTGAGTTTGCAGAACTACATGGCGTTAATGAACCTGGTTAGCAAGTCTGCTTGGTTATTTGCGACGTCTGTATTTGGTAGCCCAGATTAACAAACTGTTATTTTGTTCGAAGAGGGGTTACTATTTGAAGAGGCGAAAAAGGTACTAGCCACTGTGCCGCGGAGGCACAGTGGCTAGACCGATTTTATTTTCAGTGGGGCCGCAGTCTCTCAGTGGCAAGAGCAATTTTTTTTTTTCAGTGGGGCCACGGAGGCCCAGTTACCAGAGCGACAAATTCAGTGGGGCAGCGGAGAATCAGTGTCTAGAGTTAGTTTTTTTAATAGGGCCGCGAAGGTAAAGTGGCTAGAGCGATTATTATTTCAGTGGATCCGCGGAGGCTTAGTGGCTAGAGTGAGTATTTTTTCAATGGGGTCATGGAGCTGCAGTAGTTAGAGCGAATTTTTTCAGTGAGGCCGCAGAGGCGTAGTACCTAGAGCGATTTTTTTCCCCAGTGAGGCTACAAAAGCGTAGTGTCTAGAGCGATTTTTTTTTCACTGGAGCCATGGAGGATCAGTGGCTAGAGCTATTTTTATTCAATGGGGCAGCAGAAGCTCAGTGACGAGAAACATTTTTTTTTCAATGGGATCGCGGATGCAAAGTGGATAGAGCGATTTTTTTTTTTTTCAGTGGGGCCGCAGAAGCGCTTTGTCTAGAGCGATAATTTTTCAGTGAGGCCGCAGAGGCGCAGTGTCTAGAGCGATTTTTTTCAGTGGGGCCACGGAGGCTCAGTGTCTAGAGCCATTTTATTTTTATGGAACCGCGGAGGCTATGTGGCTAGTGCGATATTTTTTCAGTGGGGCCGCAGAGGCTCAGTGGGAAGAGCGATTTTTTTTCAGTGGAGCCGCGGAGACACAGTGGAAAGAGCAAATTTTTTCAATGGGGTCACGGAGGCACAGTGGGTAGAGCGATTTTTATCCGTGGAGCCGCAGAAGCTCAGTGGCAAGACGATTTTTGTTTCGGTGGGGCCACGGAGGCTAAGTGGCTAGAGAGCCCAAGATTGGGGCCACAGTGGCTCAGTGGCTAGAGCAACCCTCAAGTGGGTCCGCAGTAACACAGTGGCTAGAACACCCAAAAATGTGGCCGCAGTGGCTCAGTTGGTAGAGCCAACACCCGCTGGACTTCAAGCCTGCTCTCAAAACAGAGGGTGGTGTGTGACGTCATCGAGAGTGGTCCTAGCCACTCCCTGCTGGAGTCCAGATGCTTGCACATGTTTCCTCCCTCGACCCTGGCGCGACAGCTACCAGTTCTTGGGGTGACTTCCAAGTTAGCGATTACGTTCCACTATGTGCGGGTGTTTTTACCTATTTCCATTGGCAACATGCCGCATCGCTGCTGTGTTACCGATTGCAACGAGAATTACGAGAACGGTCCGCGAGTTCGTGTATCTGGTTTTCAAAAAAACCAAGAAAGGCGACAGTTATGGTTGAGTGAAATTCCTCGCACCAACTTCTAATCATCAGATTCTTCTAAAGTATGTTTACTGTATATTTTTTCTAGATGCCAGTTACTTCCTATTTTGTCACCATATTTCGCCGTTAAAATATGTTGTACAAAACCTTAATTTGTCGAAATATGCGGAATCCTGTTGAGATGAAATAAGTTTCTGTATTTTAGCACAGCGTAATGGCGATGAACTTAGTATATCCACAAAACTGAATGACTGATATAAAAGTCTGAAGTCCTCTTGGTTTTTTTTCTCTACAGAAACGGCAGAAAACGAACGCACGTAAAGATAAGTGATGCCTGCTAGGTTTACGTCCTACTGCGTGGAAGATGTCGGGCGCTAATAATTTACGTAATCAGCATATCATTACGTGTCAACCATTTTACATTTTAGTAATATACAATTTCGAATAATGAAGAGATTTACATTTAAGGACGCTTTAATAAAATAGTTTCAAAAACGCGTTAAATATATATTTTTATTAGAGCCTGACAATGCATAGATAGTTCAATCATTATTAAACTTGCCTAATACTGATATAACGAAAATACCGGTAGATATAATAACTAATTATACAGTTAATTTATAATCAAAGCATTTACAGTAGTCAACTTCGATGAAGTTACAATATTACATATTACGGAAGATAATCGTGTTCAAATAAATGAAACATTCTTCAAGTTTCTTAAATAGTCGCGCTTCATAGATACTTTCGTTACTAACACTGTAAATTGATACCGTGGTGGGTCCATTAAAAATATAATTTGAATAAAGCGAGCAAACGTTTACAGTAAACAAATTTCTTGTAACGTTTACATACATAGCATTTTTTTTTAAATTTGTATACGTTTTTTAATACCAACATATGTTTGATTTTGAAAATAGTGGTTCTTATTCCGCAGGTTTTACGTTTATAAGTGGTTTTTATTCTATAGGCTGTTCACGGTAAAGTGAGCAGTTTTTAAGGCTCGCCTAACAAGCATTAACCACTACTAAATATATCTTATTGCAGCCTCAGGCATTAAATTTTGAGGGTGGTGAAATGTATATACTGTGTATATTGGTCACATCACAAAGTTTATATTATCACTCAGCAGGAAGATGGAAATTGGACGAAAGAAAAATTTTAGAAGGGTCTTAAAAAGTGCTCACTTTACTGTGAACAGCCTATAGTATTTTCTACACGTTAGGATACATGGTCATAAGCTACAGTTTAATATTTAATCGTGCATTATAACAATTTTACTATTTGTGCGATATTGTAAAATTTTCAATTTTTGCGTTAATAATTTCCATGGCGGATCTTCCACAAGATATTCAAAAGTATAATTTTATTTTATATAAAATTAACATAAGGGTTACAACCAGGTCCAAAGTAGAATAACGATTTTTAGTTGAAATCTAACTTTTTACTGTGTGTGCATTTGGGAGGGTAAAGAAGGGGGGGGGGGGGGGGTTAAAATAATTGCTAATTTTACACGAAAATTATTATAACTGTTAATTCCGGTTAGGTAAATTGCATTAATCTATAATTTTAAGATGCAATATTTCTCTTTAATAACAGGGCCAGTTGTATAAACAAACGGTCAAAAAATTGTAGCATCATAATACAGTTGACTTAAATCTCTGTGTTTTTTTTTTTTTTTTTTTGTGCAATTTCCAACCAGAACTGTTAAAACAATATTAGACAAGAAGTTTTCAATATAACTAATGAGCCTACTTTCCTTTATACTGATGCAAATAATTTTGATGAAGCTATTAAAACGTTAAATGGTAGGTAGGTCTTGAAGTCTCGATGATAGCGATGTCATTATAAATGCAACCAGAACCAAATGCAGTACTAGTGAGACAATTACAATGACACATGTGCTCTACCTGGGACTCGAAAACAGAACTTCTCGTACCGTGGGTTGGGGTGCAACCAGATACATCGATACATCACGGAGGTAGGATTCGAAACATCAGCTTCAATAGTAATCAGTCTAATGTAAAGTTTTGGTAGACTAGGATTATAGACTTCAAATATTCACAAGGACATAATTTTGAAAGCAAATGTAGGCTTTACTTGAAATAGAATAGTTTACAGGCTCACTGTAGTACTACTTGTGTGAAAAATTTGGTGGGAATTAGATGTTTGGTTACGGAGATATGTTAGGAATTATTAATTTTATCGTCTGGCACTTTCTTACAGAAATGCGAATGAAGATGATATATATAAGCATATCGATGCTTCTAATGGGTACTCTCATAGTCCTATACAACATTTAATTGGAATTGGTGAAATTATTTAATAGAAATAATCAACTAATTATTTATTTTGCAGTCAAACTATAAATATAGCCAGACACACTTTATACATGGTCTACTGTAGTAGACCTACCACTAGCGTTAAAAGTTCGCAGGGAATCTCCTGATTAGTCCCGGACATATGAAAAAAAAAAATCCATTTTCTCACGTGGTGGTATCTTCATTACTAGAGAACAAAACAGAGATTTATTGGCACATTATATATTCGTCACAGATACTGTAACGTATTAAGTCAGATGAAATTGCTTGTGACCTGCGATATAATGACAATATATTTACATTGCTGTGATTTTGAAAATATGTGACTTCCTCCTTGAGTCATATAAATTTAAATGGACTACAAAAGTATAACTTGTCGCCTGTTTCCCAAAATAGGTCACGAAAATGTAATTTTTCATATGGTGCTATCTTCCAAAATGGCGGGAAAGTGAGTTTATTTATTCGTTCGTTTTATGCTTGCACTGTCAGCATACAAAGTTAGGTTCAAACTGGTTACATTGTTTCGTACAAGGGTACTATTCTGAAAATAAGCGCCTGACCTTCTTGAAACATGGCCTATCAATTTACATTGTTTACCGCAGTATTACTTGTTTGCAATTTGGAAGGAATCGGTTGTATAGTTACCGAGATATGCTTTATTATTAATGTTGCGCTATCTTCCAAAACTGCTAGTTAATATAGTTATCAAAATTCGTTCAATGCATACATCATGCACTGTCAACATGCCAAATTTTGTTTAAATTGATTAAATGGTTCCCGAGATATAATGGAAAAGCTTTATTCTTTCCATTTCCGCTTTCAATATGTAACGCATTATAATACACTGTCAATGTTCCAAATTTCGTTTAAATAGGATAGATAATTGGTTCCCGAAATATGACACAGTGGTATTAATTTCAATATCGCCGCCATTTTTAAAATACGTATCTGGCGTGATTGAAAACTGTAAGTCTGATGGCCTTACTAAATACTATAATGTGGACCTAGGTGGTTAAATTCGATTGTCGGGTTTACAAGTTATTAGGGTCAACATATATTCCAGACAGACGACAAGGTGAATGCATATGCATATCTTTCCTTCGGAAAGCAGGCTAGAAATATTCCAGGAAATTACTTGTCTTTGTTTATAATATGGAATTCATTATAGTTTATTTGGAATGCTATAGTTAATTTGTCAGTTTTTATACCTACTCAAATTTTCGGCCCGAAATAATCATCTAGGCTTTATATGCAAGAGAATAATCAGAAGATTTGTGTGTGTCTATATATGCCTGTACATGTATGCACGAATATGTATTTAAATGTGCGAATGTGTATGTATTATGTATATGCATACGTGCATGTGTAAAAAGTGTATATGTACTTGACTGTATATACATATGTGTATGTGTGTACTTGTATGTATATATACAGATATGTGTGTACGTGTATATAATCAGGTATGTATATATACAGGTATGTGTGTACTTGTATGTATATATACAGGTATGTGTGTACTTGTGTGTATATGCATATGTGCTTTAGTTTATTCTGTAAACCCCGCTTCTTGACTCTGCCTCCCAATATAAAACGAGGGCATTGAAAAGTAACACCCGGATCAATTAATGGTTGACCCCGCCCCTTGGATTAATTATTTATTAATTACAGTGATTGTATTTAATTAGGGTAAGTGTAATAAAATATTTGTAGAGCGAGAGTACAAACTGAGTTGACTCACTTAAATAACCAAGCTTTATGAAAAAGGAATGATGTGAAATTTTCCAACTATCCACTCACTGAAAAATTAAATCCGCGGCAAACGATTGGTGTCTCACAATTAACACGATATAATATAAATAATCACTGTAATAAATAATGTGTAAAATGGTTTGGGCCATATAATTAAATTATCATGCCTAAAAAAAATACTCATGGTTCATTGGAGAAATTAATTTTGTTTAATTTCGTCTGAATATTACCATGTTGTCACATGGGTTTCGTTGTAAACAGTTGTGCCTATTCAAATTAAAAATATACTATGGTATATTTCAATGTGAATCTTATAGCTGCATACCATCAACTGTGAAATTTTGTAAGCCATTAAGTTAAAAAAATAATAATATTCTACTTCTTACCAAAAACAATGAAAATGTTTCTCAGGTATTAATTTATATTAAAATGGCGTTTTGAACACGACTGTCAGCTTTAATTTAATCTGTAAGCTAATCGCGTTTTTAGGATTTTCCTCTGATGAACAAGAGATCACTAAATATAAAAAAACCAGCTCTAATTCATGTATTTTTATACCTACTGATTGTCAATTCTAATCGTTACAGCTATTTAAATTTAACACAACGTGCATAAGTAATTCGGTAGAAGCTAATTATGAAGTTAATAATATAAATCCAAATATAAAAAAAAGCAGGAAGTGACCACAGCATTGTGTACTGAACATGTAGAGAATCAGGAGAAAGGACGACTTCTGATGACATCACGCGGTTTGAAAGCAGACCTGGAGTCCAGAGGGTGTTGGTAGAGCACCCTTCAAGTGGGACCGCAGTGGCTCAGCGGGTAGAGCACCAAAATGCGAATACGCAATGGCTCATTGGCTAGAGCTCCCTTCAAGTGGGGCCGCAGTGGCTCAGTGGCTAGAGCACCCTTCAATTGGGGCCACAGTGTCTAAGTGGCTAGAGCACCCAAAATTGTGGCTCAGTGGCTAAAGCACCCAAAGTTGAGGCTGAAGTGGCTCAGTGGCTAGAGCACCCAAAAGTGGGTCCGCAGTAACACAGTGGCTAGAACATCCAAAAGTGTGGCCAAAACGGCTCAGTGGCTAGAGCACCCTTCAAGTGGGGCCGCAGTGGCTGAGTGGCTAGAGCACCCAAGTTTAGTGTGCAGTGCCTCAGTGGCTAGAGAACGCTTCAATTGGGGCCTCATTCGCTCAGTGGCTAGAGCACCCAAGTTTAGTGTGCAGTGCCTCAGTGGCTAGAGAACCCTTCAAGTGGGGCCTCATTCGCTCCGTGGCTAGATCACCCAAAGTTGAGGCTGCAGTATCTCAGTGGCTAGAGCACCCAAAGTTGAGGCTGCAGTTGCTCAGTGGCTAGAGCACCCACAGTTAAGGCTGCAGGGGCTCAGTGGCTAGACCACCCATTTGTGGGGCCGCAGTGGCTCAGTGGGTAGAGTATCCAAATTTGAGGCTGCAGGGGCTCAGTGGCTAGAGCACCCAATAGTGGGGCCTCAGCGGCTCAATCGCTAGAGCACCTTACATTTAAAATAGGCTTGCTGTAAATTATTCTAGTTCATATAATTTGAGGTTCCAGTGGAAAGCACACAGTGGCGGAAGGTTATGTAGTCAGTCTGTTTACAAAATGATACTTTGATACGATCTGTCCAAACTGGAAACTCTAAAGAGTACATCACTGCATTTGCTAGTTATTTTTAAATAATCCTCTATGGCATAATCTGAGAAGACAAATGTTTTGTCCCCGAAAAATTTATGTATCATCGGATAATGACTTGCTGTTACTTTCTAAATAAATAATTCCCATTAAATTCTACGATTTTAGACTTCATCGCCGACCTCCCATGCCGCAGTCGGTTGATGCGCCACCGGTCTGTGATGCGGGAGGTTCTGGGTTCGACCCAGGTTACTTTGTAAGCCGTCCCCTGATAAGCTTTCAGGGATAACACTGGGGGATGTTAATAAGCCCAAACCAAAAGATCACATCATCTTGTTTAATTTATCGTTAATTTTAACGCATGTCTCAAATGGTAGAATCCAAGTTGGTATATCAATAAAATTTTACTGATTAAATATTTGTAGTTGCAATATTTTTTTTTGTTTGTCGTTTCTGATTGTTTCCGATTAGTAAAATCATGGTGGCTTGTAGCGAGATGTGGGTTTTTAAAAAATTATATTCTGATAGCGCACCAATAATTTATACTACAGTACAGATATGTGAGTAGAATGCCTAATCCGTCATATCTTAGTATCAAATGTACTGTACTAAGAAAATTAATCACATAGGCTTATTCCCTAAATGTTATGCTATGTAAATGTAAAATAAAATAGCCAAAATTCGTCGGTTGTTTCGGTATTGTTAATATGATAACATTTTTTTAAAGGAGTGAACTGAATGAGAGATTTCACCCGTGTGTATAAATTAGAAACAGTCTGCCGAAACTAAATATGCAGTATAGTTGAATGATTAAAATGTGATTTCATACCACGAAATAATGTTGTTGAGAAGACTTTGCAATTTTTTTTCCAGTCAATAAATCCACTATTTGCATCACTGTTTTATATAATACAAAATATCGATAACGTGATTGTGTTTCTGTTCGGGAATATTTATGATAAGATTATGAATAAATTTTGTGCTACCAAAAAAATATGGTCAATTATAAACGGGCAAAAATCAAGTTTTTCATCACTGAGAAAAAAATTTCTGTAGTAAATAAATATGGCTATATTATCTTGATTTTCTCCAAGATCCCTCTGTCCCACTACCAAACGCCCCACCAATACGGTAAATTTATAACACCATTAAAATGCAAATAAGACATTAAAATGTTTTTCGATCAAACTAGAAATTATATATACTAAATTATTATTATATTAAAAGTAATTACTACACTAAAATAATTAAAAATTTAAAAATAAAAGTTTCTCTTTGGTATATATTTCATAACATTTTCTATAGTAAATTAGTACACGTACTGATATATTTCAGAACAAATATCAAAAGAATTTAAAAACAGTTTTAATTTATTCCCGCTAATTCGTAACTTGAGACTGCCAAACATCAAATCTGTTGCAGAAAGCGGGATCCTGGCACGTCTCTTCAGCATTCTCAGGTATACGGGAACAGCAAGGAGACAAGCTGATGTTTACAGCGATAAGCTGAAAACTTGCCTCCCATACTCCTCGCTAGTGCTACACTAATGTTAAACAGCCGCCGTGCAAAATGGGCATAACAACCACGATGCACCGCTTATCTTTCCGGTGAGAAAATCACGTATTTCGGGTCACCTCCCCCCGACTCTTAAAGGTCACTTGACCAGAATTTGTCGACTAAAATAATAACGTATTTCGTATATTAATATTTAGGTTTTCGTATGTAACGAAATTTATTGATATACTAAATGACGGCTGGGGCTCGACTCGGTTTGACCCCGCTACCTTCAAAGCCCACGTACATCGGATACGTGTGGGAGAGTTGATTGGTGGTGTCGTTTTAGTTATACGATCGTAGAAAAATTTAGCTTAGGATGGATGTCGTCATTTAATTTAAAAAAAAAAACAGCTTAATTTATTTAAGTTATTTATTTGGAATAATTTTGCCACGGAAGATTACACCAAACGTCTGCATCCACCCGACATTTATATCTAAGTTTTACACTAGAGAACAATTCCAGCAATAATTACTACAGTAAAATAATAACTCTTCATAACAATAAAACACTAATTAGGACATATCCATCAATAGAAATTGAACGGTACTGAATACTAAAATACAAAGTGGTCAATTCGAACACGGCATGAGATGTGAGACATATTAGCTGCTAGGGAGGTCCCTCCCACAGCGACTAATAGCCGGCTGGAATTCAACCACTATCGATTACATGTGCGCTGTATTAAGCGAGCGATCGTCGCGCGACCTGTGACGTCACCACGCGGCGGAGGCAGTGCGCCGTGCCACGCAGTTAGTAGTTCACGAGCCACACACCACACTCGGACAAATATCAATTTGTGCCAACTGAACGCCATACTCGTAGGCACATGGCCTAGAAAATACGTAGGATTGACTTATTTTTGGGCTGAATATATCGAGCCAGTGAACAGTTTCCGTATAATAAAATGTTTTAGTTTTTATGTAACCGAATCAAATATACTGCGCTTCAAATTTGGTTTAGCTGACATAAAAAAAAAACGTCGGAAGCGAAAATATGCTCTGTTGTCAAGACTTGAATATACAGTTGAATAAACCTTCATGCTAAAGCAGGAAGTCGTATCTTATCACGTATATGTATTTGCTAGCAAAAAAAGTTTGACGTATCAGTTAGAGGTGGGTCTGATGGGGAAATACACAGGCGTAGCTTATATTTCTTAGGACAAAAGAGCCTAACTGCCATTTACAGTGCAGATGGTTATTTTTTACACGATCACTTTGTCTGCTAGGTATATTCATCATTTCATATCCATCATTATATGAGAAGAATTTTGAGGTTCGCATTTCCCTGCATTTCTTTTTCTCCTGTATAGTTAAAAATGCGTGCTGCAGTTTGCTGCCAATTCATAGTTCAAAACAGTAATTTAGTATTTAAAAAATCAACGTAAAAGCGATTTTGAAAAACTTATGACAACACTGAAAGTATTCAAGTCATTTCTCATAAATTGAAGAGAATAAGTACCTATATATTGATAAATTCATAGTGCTAATACAATTAAGGAAATGCATGAAAGTTTAACGCAAAGCACCCCAACATTATATGTCCACATGACATGCACAGACAATTGGTTTATTTTGCCTAACTGTAATACAATGAATATTAAAAACGTGAAAAGGTCAAGATTAAAAAGTAATTACAATACACTGATTGTACATCCTATCAGCAATTAAAATTGCACAACGTGTAAGTTAAATTGGCTACGGATGAATTTCAACCTTATTCTACAAAACAAAACATAAAGTGCTGTTAGACAAATTTACAGAAAGTTACAAGGCTCTTGGAATGTGGCAGGTTAAAGGTAATAATGTTTGCTCAGCGAACTATAGTCCTCAATTAAAGCTTTGTTCCATTCAGAGCGAAACAAGCAGAGGATAACCCGCCTCTATTATACAGCATGAAGCAGCTGCTGGAAGATACAAAAAGTATTCTATTCTCGCTATTTGAAAAGCGATTCTAAAGAAAACATCGCGGTTATATGACTGTACGGAGTAATAAAAAAAGGACATTAACGTGTTTTCTCATTAACACTGTGGATGTTGTTGGAGGTCAGTTTGCGCCATTCGAAGAGAACCATTCTGAAGCAAACAAAACGAACCTTAATGTGCGCCAACTCATTTTATCATCAAATGGGGACAAAAAACCCGAAAGAAAAATTAAAGACAATGCATGTAGGAGTTTTGTTTCCTGAGCTATGACATAAAAATGTTAATTTTCATGTGATGTTATTTTGCAAAATATTTGCCAGCACACAAATTAAGTTGGAACTTATTACATGGTTTCTGAAGATATACCATTCCAAGCTAAAATGTATATATGTACGCCATTTTCAAAAAACGTGTCTCTTATTAAATTGCAACATACCAGTTTACCTCACCTGCCGCAGTACTACTTACTTTCCTAATTTGGTAGGAAACGGTTAATTGTTTCCAATTACATAGCATGCCAATTTTATTTATGCGTGTGGCTTTATATTACAAAATGGCGAACAAAAGTGACCATTCGTTGGCATATATGATGCTTAATGTAATGTATAATACTTTCAGCACAGGAAATGTGGTCGAAATCGGTCAAACGGTATAACGAAAATATCAAATAAACCTAAAATATTATAATGGTCGCTATTTTGATAATAAGTACCTAATCAATTTAAATAACATATGTTTATATCGCCTACAGTAGTATTACTTACGTGTCAAATTTGGTGATAGTTGGATTAGTAGTTATCGGGATACAATGTGATCTTCCAAAATGGCAGACCATCAGTAGCATACATCTCTAAATTAAATGCTTACATGATTCACTGCCAACATAACAAATTTGGTTTAAATCGGTTGAATGGTTCCTAAAATAAAATGTAGCACCCAAAATTTTAAAACGGCCACCATTTTTAAAGTAAGTTAAGCACCCAGCGTGGTTGAAAAACTACAAAAATAGGATTCCCTTACTAAATACTATGTGTGTACCGAGTTTGGGAAAATTCGGTCATTTCGTTCCAATTTTTTTTTGGGGAAACACACAGACACATCCGCATACATGCTCAGAAACAGGCTATTCACGAATTTGTTATAATGAATAACCTGCTGTAATGTTAGGAAATTCGTTAAGCTTTCATCAAGGCTGAACATTAGTGATATTATTTTTCATTTTCGTTTCAGTTTCAGTTTCACGAAAGTTCATAACATATCTTACATTTTCGTTTTGTGAGCAAAAAGTCACATTCGCACAACCCTAAAATTTTTAAATGACAAGCACTATTGCCGTATATGAATATAACACTTTTGCCCATTTGATTTTTATCAAACTGTATTACAAATTCGTTAGATGACGTATAAAAACATCTCGAAGTATTTGTTTACAAATCAGTTTTCTAACCTACATACAAACCATGCCGCTTTCGCTAGACGTTTTGGCAGAAAAGCAGTTCAGTGGCGGGACATGGAGACTGGTTGTGCGCATTCAGCGAGATCGGCTACCTCATCTTTAGTCTGTGATTTCACCCCGCTACCTTCCAAGCCGACGGACGTGCTGGCTCCGGAGAATGGGGCAGGACATGGTGAAGGACGAGGAAGGGAATAAGAGGTCATTTGGCCAGGTCGCCACCCGGCTAGCCGGGGGGGGGGGGGGGGCTGGTCAGGAGCAATGCTAGGCGCACCGAGGCACTTAGTGGCACTCGACTCGCCTTTCAATCCTCTGGAGAGGGGCACCGCGACCCATTCACAACAGAGGGCGCAGGGGTAGTTAGCGGTCTCGCCGCCGCTTACATTCGGCGGAATCAAAGTTCGGGAGTTAACTTCTGGCTGCAGTATGCCCTGCTAACAAAAGAAGCAGATGAGCGGAGGACACCAAGGCTGGAGCTCGCTAGGGACATCAGCACTTAACACGGGTACGGAGTGTTGGCATTGGCGGTTGTTGACGAGTCTTTCGCCTCTCGAGTCCTCTGTTCAATACTCAGCCCGGCCAAGTCTGAAATTCTTCTGAACAGAAATCCGCATGTAGATAGTAAATGCATTTTCGCGAGTTCTCGTTTTCATTTCTCCTTCGTTCTGTCACCTCTCCACCCCGACCCAAGGTCTCGCCTGGTAAGGAGTTAGGCGACCTCCGGGGCCCCTAAGCCGAGCCCCGAGAGAGCCAAGAATGTGTGTGGCCTTTTGAAATGTAATTTTACTTGAGTCTGTAATTAGAACCAGCACCCTTCTCTCCCATTCCGTTCAGTGACATAAAAGCGGAGCCGTTAATAGGCCCGTTAAAATTACAGTACACTTTGATATAGTTCATTCAGAGTTACTTCATACTCTTCTGCAGCACACCTTAAGTTCTACTTCCAGGATATTCCACCACCCGTGCAAGCAAGGCTTAACCGAGTCTAGACAATTACTCCAAAGGGACGTGTACTACATTCGTGCGTACTCAGCGTAATAGCATTTTGTTATAAGAACTATTTCTTACTAGGTATTGCCAACACACCTATTTTGTCACTTTTATTCATATTATTTACACATTAAATTTTACGATTTATAAATGAAATATCAATATAACTTTAATTTAACAAAAAATAAGTTACTTTAAGTTAAGGGGAGGTGGTGTATGGCATCTGTTTGTAGGAAACACCCAAACACGTCATACATGGAGTGGATTTTTAAAGGTTTGATTCGAAATGCGTGAAGAAACTGCGAATAGGCTATATGATACAATTTAATTTAAAAGTATAACGCTTTGCGGCCAAGTCGTAAAACCACCGACCTTTTTTGATCTGTCGGTGTTTCGGAAGTTTGTGCGCTTACTTGACTAGGCTGCAGGACTGGAACCCAACCTCTAACTGCGACACAGCCTGCATAATAACTCTACTCATCCGCGACCGGCTTACGATCCGAGCACTTTCCGTTTTATGTCGCTGCGCCCGCGACCATTTTCTTCTACTTCCTCGTAAACATACATTGAAAAATACTTACCCTGAAGTGTTTTTGCTATCTGAGCATACATCACAGAATAGGACCCGGTATTAGTGTTACAAATAAATGTTTATCATTACTTGTTTCAACATGTAATTAAGTTTCAAATCATAAAACCACGTCATATACAAACACCTTACCCCAAAATTTAATTTTAAACTTATTCGCAATATGTGCTTGCCATTTCCTTGATTTAATCGATATAATAATACAACTCGATCAAAATAATGATTCTATTCAAATGCCAACATTATGGTTAAATATGACGTGGACACAAGCAGTAAAGAGATAACAGGTCATTAACACGATTATTACTCTTTTCTTCTCTGGAAAAAGAAAAAAGAAAACATAAAAGAAAATCCCTGGTTGAGGTGACACCGACTGCTTGAAGAAACATTTAAAAAGAGTCCGAAAGTGTCAGTTCACGAAGTAACAGAACTAACTAGCATTCCGGAGCTCGTGTGTTCCATGCCAGCCAGTAGAACTGGAGTTACTCTTGAAGCAGTTTCACACCCCAATTCCAGGCAAGCGACAGCGTGGGTCCTTACCCTTTGCCAGTCAATTGATGGTTTGTATCTCTACCATAACAGAAAAGGTCGGTGATGATGCTGAATAGGGTTGTTTAGCTTTGCCAATAGCCTTCCGAAGACCTATCGTGCCTCTAAATCTTCGTTGTTATACTGGAAAGGATTAAAATTAGAAGGAGTGGAATACTAATTAGAGTAATAAACCTCACAAATTTTTGGGATTTAAGGATTATCGGATTTTTAATTAAATGACTGTAGATTTGCGTAGATTCGTATTGCAGAACTGCAACGGTAGTCTCTTAATGCAAATGATGACCAGACACGCGAAAAAAAAACCTACCCCAGCCCGGCGGACTAAAAACTCATGCCCTCCCGAAAGCACAAGCCAGACTCACTATCACGTGTGTGTGTGGGGTTGTGGGGGGGGGGGGGTGTGGTGTGTGTGTGTGTGAGAAATAGAGGGAATGAAAGAGAGTGGGGAAGACAGCGGGTGGCCTCCACTTCTCGAGAAGCCATCCTATTTTGGTTTTGTTCGGAGGAAAGCAGGGTTCAAAAACGAAACAGAGCCAGTTCACCTTTCCCTTGAAGCCGCCGCTTCTAGCTGGGAATGTGGATAATCCACGTGCCTCAACAGACTGCACTGCGGACACGGAAATCCTGAGGAGAGAGGAGACTTCCTTAGTTAAAACCGCGGACCGACTTCGTAATCCATGCTCTAATTGTTATTTATCTTTAATATGTTCCACTCGCTAAGACACGGCTGAACTCCATTTATAACCACAGGAGTAATGAGAGGATTATTCGTCCTGAGCATGGATCTTGAGGGAATCCCGATAATAGAGCATGGCTGTATAAAATGTTAAATATAATTTACTTTTTTTTTTTACATATGCGGGTAAATGCAAACTTGAAATTATAGAGAAAGGTAGTGAGTGGCACATTAAAATTACTACACGAGTTAATATGAAATCTTTCTAAGAGGTGAAAATGTTACAAATACAAGTATGTACAATGTTATCAATGTAAGGGTGACGAAGTTAGAAGTAGCTCGGCCTTCAAAATACAATAATAGCTTTTCTTCATACGACATTTCCGTGATACGAGACTTTGACAGTGAGTTTATTCTGTCAAGCGGTAGCACATAGTAGCCTCGTACAGGAGACCATAGATTCCATCCACCCAGGCCGTTTTCATAAGCGTGTTTTCCTCCAAGTAGTCTACTACACCCCATACAGCAGAATTATAGAGCAATATCTCAAAATAGACATTCCTAATTGTCATCCGTTTGTTTATGAGCATGTTTAATAACGGCGTATACACGAAGAAGAAGATTATTTATACATTAACAATGTCGTAATACTACATCATCGTTAGCCCGAGCGGCGAACGGGAAGTCTTGTAATCGACACCAGCGACGGGCAGAAAGTTATTTGGGTTTCAGGTCAGCACAGCACGACAGTCTCTGACTCAGACTTCGGGTGAAACCTCAGCCCCATTTCCTGCCTTCGAAAGTACGCCATCCTACTTGTCCAAGAGCTCGTTCCAGATCTACTGCGGTGGCTATTTCCGCTGTTTGTACTGTGCGGGTTGCCGCAGTTTTATAACGACTGCTCCCCGATTTCGCTGCGACGTCCCTCGATACATCGTTTGTTGAAAAGGCCTGCGATCGATATGCTCCAAACCAACCGAACATATTTAGCATACGAGCATGCCGCCATTTTTCATCAATTAGCTCTTCAGTGATTTTTTTTATTGCACTCTGAATCTTAATCACTGAGAATTTCACTTGATTCAATCAGTCAACAGTATCTGACTGATTCAACAGTCCCTTCAGTGAATTTAACTGATGAATCAGTGAAAAAGTGCCAGTTGTCCTTCACTTATTGATTCAGCGACATTTTCCACTGATTCCCCAGTAATTTTTTTTCACTGTTTGTTTTTTGACTGATGGATCAGTTAAATAGCGTGTAAACATGGCCGCCAAACAACGTTTCAAAATGGCCGTTAAACAACTTGTATTAAGTGAAACGACGAATAATAAACTAATAAAACCAATACAAAATTCTTTCTAAAATGTGTTTCGTCTTTCAAAACACCTTTGTAACATGAACATTCATTCTTTGTTTCCGTTTTTACGTCTTTAATTTAGTTTTCATGTAATCATCACAACACTGTTTGATGGATTAAACTGCATATGATGTGGCTAAGAGAGTGCACTCGTGTACTAATAGTTTTAACAATCCCAACGGTACCAATTAGACCAAAAACGAAAATTAAGGGCATACAATTTAAAACTACGCGTTTTCGAAAAATAATTGGAAAACTTTTATTTTCCGCACATACTCTTACTTTATTTCGCAGCG
Organism: Dryococelus australis; assembly: GCA_029891345.1. Classification (NCBI taxonomy): domain Eukaryota; kingdom Metazoa; phylum Arthropoda; class Insecta; order Phasmatodea; family Phasmatidae; genus Dryococelus; species Dryococelus australis. The sequence goes on from CM056997.1 coordinate 193,207,122, forward strand.
CAGATAGTAAGGTCATGGTCTAAAAGCAAAGAGAATGGGGTATGTGAGTTCAACCCCGGCCACCTCCGGAAATTTTTTTTAAATTCCGGAAAATTGCTTAGTATAAATAGTAGTGTATCGTAAACATGTTTATTTCTCGTAATAATTAGGCTGATTCAAATGTGACGCAAGAGGCCCAGGGTCCTTCTTCACTCTACTACTATGGAGTAGTAGTTCGCCCACTAGCGGACAGTAGACTAGTCCTCGCCAATCTGACATCAGACCCTGCTCGCGGCTGATCGCCCACGAGCTATTTAGAAGTTAACGTTTAAACGCCAGCGGCACCTATTCACATGAAAAGTGAGAGAGCGATGGAATGACACAGCCACGGTACGCTCTGAATCAAACACAAGACCGACTTATTACTCATTAAAATGAGCCGTGCGGGGGGTGAACCCGAACACAGGGCTCGAACAAGATGGGGGTGTAGGGAGAGAGAGACGATAAAAATGACGTTCGGGGTGCTATTAAATGAATGCGAGAGAAAAAAAATGGTACTTGAAAACCAGCCTCAGAGACTTAGGCAAGGAAAGTGTCGTTACGCGGTGATAACAACAACCAGTAGCCTATTCATATAAAATCACTACACGAACATGCTGTCAGCACTTAGAGTTTGGCTATCAAGACCTCGCTGTTAAGAGCCGCCAAAGTCTCCTTACTTAAGAGTTACACGCCTGAGGCTGGGTATGGAGACGTTTCCGGACACATGTTCCTTACGTCCAAATGTTTGTCTCGGCTTGTCCAACCACCCCGTTAAAATTATGCGTAACAATTTCCGAACACGCTGTATAGTTACGTTTAAAGGCTGGTCACGGTTAAATGAGCACTTCCGAAAGCCCTGCTTAAGATCTACTTGCATACACATTGTGTATTCTTCCGCTGTATGTAAAATTAACATTGCCATAGGCCTCGTCACTTTATGCAAGTGTCGGTCAAGTGAAACTGTGGAATTATTAGGAAAGTACATATTTTACTAATCTACTCATTTTTACACTTCGATGCATTAAAAAACTCAGAAAGCAAAATAAGTAATTTAAATTATCGGAAGTAGTTACCGAACACTTTTTATTCAACGTAAAGATACGGAACTACTTCCCATCCATCCTTACCGTCTTTACTGGGCGCATGTCACTCAGTGCACCCGTTAAAACATATGCAGGTAGGGCAATGGCATTTTTATACGGTTGATTTCAGAAGTGCTCACTTTACCGTGAAGAGCCTAATAAGCATTTGAGTTACTGTCTAACGAGTGAATACTAGTCATAAGGCCCACGGAAATCATATCATTTAACTTAAGCGGAAGGAAACAGTACGAGCAGGAAGAACAATATGAAAAACTTTGAAGGTAACGGCGGACGACAAACCGCAGAAATAATTGCGCCACTTTAACACCGCGCCCAAAACGCAAAACTATCGTATCCCATGCCTTATAACTAATTGAACATGTCAGTCGTGTGTATTCCTTTTTTTTTTTTTAAGGGTCTCTCTTACCCAATTGTTACCTTCTCGTGCTTGTTGGTTGCCTTCAGCTGCAGCGCTCGTGTGACGTGGTCTCTGCCCTCCACCTCAGTGACGGTGGCCCATTTCCCGTCGTGCTACGGTTTCCGCCCTGCACGGGACACTTGGCGCCGGTCGCCAACTTCCTGACAAGTGTCACGTCGGCCCCGTATGCCCGCTGCACACTGCATTCGTGACTTACACGTTCTGACAACCATCGCAACATCGTTGGCTCTAACTTCTTCTTAATACCACCGCCACATTAAAGTTAAATGTAAAAAAAAAAAAACCATTGCATCCGTCTCAGAGAATACTGTATATATTTTTTATTCCAGGTGTATTTTAATGTACATCTTAATGCTAAATTTTGGGGGGGGGGGGGAATATTAAACATATAAATTTGCAAAAAATCTTAAAAGAGCCAGTATTTATTAATAAATTACACGTAGAACACTTTTTTTGTTCCAAAAAGTTATTTTTTAAATTGATACACTGAGGAGGAATTTCTGTAACATTGATTCCCCACTAAACCTGTGTGGTTGTAAACTTGGCAGGCAGACAGGGTCCTTAAGTCGCTAAACACTATCCCCGGAAAAGACTTTCGGCATCGACCGGGGACGTTTCCTACAGTCTCGGAATTCGAGGAAGCGAATGAATTCCCTTTTCTTCACTCCTGAAACGCTGTCGCTAATTCGTTCGATTCAATTCTCCGCGAGAAAAATATTACACTCGTTTTGTATGCAACTCTCAAGTGACAAATTTTTTTTACATTTAGTTAAACGATCCTCTGATACGCAGAGGGATGTTGTGGTCAACGTGATTCCCTCACTGCAGAGGGCTGCGGAGACACCTGGGCCTCTCACCCTGATCATCATATTCTCAGTGCTGTATTGTGTAGAAGTAACGCCTTTAAACCCTTAACATACTATCCCGCAATTACTCTTATTCGTCTGGCATGTTGCAGAGCAGGCATAGGCTGTTCACGGTAAAATGAGCACTTTTGAAAGCCCTGCTTAAGATATATTTGTATACACGTTGTGTTTTCTACCGCCTTCCGTGAAATCAACTTTGCTATGGGACTCATAACTTTATTCAACCGTCAGTCAAATGAAACTATCAAATGATTAACTTTACAAATCTGCCTTTTTTTTTATTTCGATGCATTAAAAAAAAAAAACAGAAAGCGATTGAAATAATTTTCAGTTATCACAAATGGTTACCTCACACTTTATATTCGAAGTTAAGATATGGAACAACTTTCCATACATCGTTACCAACTGTACTGGGCGTATGCCACTCAGTGCGCCCGTTAAAATATATGCATGCAGGGTCAGTGACTTATTTCTAAGGTTCATTTCTAAAATGCTCACTTTATATTGAACAGCCTCTAACATCAGAGGGTTGGTGCTGTGCAAGTTTAGAAGCTAGCACCAATACCAACATCGCCTTTTCTGGGCAATGTTATTGGTTGCTACTGACATGTTAACTATGTTATAACTACCTACTGTTTGTGCAATAGTGTTACGTTTTATAAAATGGTGTATTCATTTAAATTTATAAAAACGTACAAGTTGGGGGATAGGCGGAACTAATGGTGAACACTATTTGTCTCTTTATCGTCCCTGTACTAAAATCATATAGTTTACATCTCGTTTACAACCTTTTAGTCAGTCTTTAACTCAGAGGAGCTGTTATTATATTAATTGGTTACATTGTGTTAATGATTATTATTACTTAATTACTTTAAAACCACGCCATACTAAAGAGTCCATAAGGAACGTGGTCACCTTATTCATGATGCCGAAGGCTGATGACTAGACTTATGTCGGGCGGACGGCACGCCCCCATCTCTGTACGTGTTCCTAGTGCAGTGTCTCGACGAGACAAAGACCTCGTTCGCCGTGTTTCCAGCCGTAATATTTGGCCCGTGTTTAGTAACAGCCGGCCCTGCCAGGAGCGGGTTTGTTCTCAGCGCTCAAGGCTTCGTTCCACCTCCTCGTGTTATGTTTGTGCTCTCGCAATCAGGCTAGCGCGCCTGTTCCTGCACATAACAATAGGTTCCGAAATTTCAGCTGTTATAAGAAATTCGTAAGTACTTTCTACACCAATTTTGAAGGAAGAAATAATGAGTACATTAAGGGCTTGTTGTTTCCGCACTCCAACTTCGTGATCGTCACACCTGGCCAATAATGACGACCTCCAGAAGAGAAAATTGGGGGTGTAGCTGTGCCGGGTACACGGTCGTGGTCATTACGTGGATACGTTGTGTTGACAGGCATTCTTTCCTTTCGGATAATGAGATAGAAATGGAAGTAACGAGATTCATGCTCGGCTTTAAAAGCTTGAGAGTCCTATTTACTAAAACGTTTTCTGTGAAATCGTTGTTTGCACGTAAACACGTATCTCGGTAAAAAAAAAAACTATCTATGGCCTTATTATTATAATTATTATTATTTTTACTTTTGTCATATTACGTGTTTTCTTGGAGAGTAAAAAGCTTGGAAATAGTCAAATATCGAATTTTTTAAAAGTTGCCTATGAACTATCCTTAAGCGTCAGGAGAAAAGTACAAAGATACGTACGTAGTTTTGTCTGTTGACTTTCATCGCGTGTAATAAAGCCCCTATGTTACAGATCTAATTTGCACAGTACAGCGTTACGACGGAAACACTGCACGCCTTGCGCGTAGGAGCGATGAGGCGCTAGGCGTGCGTGTAACTGTCGCCCGTATCGCTCCCTCGCTTCTTGACCTTGGACGCGCGGCTTCATGGTCCCCTTAAATCGACAGGTATGAGAGTCGCGAGATGTACTGGCCGGGAATGTTCGCCCGCGCGCAACTTGCCGTCAGTCGCCGCGGACTCGCGCATGCGCGCCGCCAACTCAATGTCTTGCTCTCGCCGTAGTACTACGCCCGGTAGAATGACGCCATACTTATTTAAGTCATTTTACTAAAGGCTGTTCACTATAAAGTGAGCACTTTTGCAATCAACATTAGAAAAAGTTACTGCTCCTACCTACATATATTTTAACGGGCGCCCTGAGTGACATGCGCCCAGTAAAGATGGTAACGATGAATGGGAAGTAGTTCCGTAGCTTAACGTCGAATAAAAAGGGTTAGGTAACCATTTCTGATTATATAAATAATTTCTTTCGCTTTGTGTTTTTTTTTTTGTAATGCATCGAAGTATAAAACCGAGCAGATTTGTAAAATTTTTACTTTTGTAATAATTTCACAGTTTCACTTGACCGACGCATTAATAAAGTGATGAGGCCCATGACAATGTTAATCTTACATAATGCGGAACATTACACAACGTGCATACAAATGTGTTCATTTTACCGAGAATAGCCTATAGTCACGAAGTTATAGCAGCGCAATGTATGGCCCTGCAAAACTTTACATTACCATCTCCGCCACAGTGCCCCATATGCCGGTCTGATCTTAAAGACTTTAGGCCCTGCTACACTGGGCTGATGGTTTGCAGCGCAGTTCAGTGCCGATGCATTTCTGGATGTGATTGGCTCACGTGACCCGTGACGTCAGTGCCGATGTGCAGAGCAGTGCTGTGCCGACCAAATCAAGCAACTTTTACACGTGGTAGGCGGGCTGTACGTGATTGGGGGAACATTAAATACGTCACGACGAAAAATACCAACGAAAAGCAAGGTCAAGCTGCACAAATAAAGGCGGGAAAACCAGTACTTTGTTTTCGTGGTTTAATGCTGTAATTCTATATGTAATAAAAATTATGTACGACCAACTTAAACTGCAAAAACGTCATTCACAGATCTAATGTGCGTTAGGAAAAACGATCGAACGTAAATAAAGTGATAGTCCTGCCACTATAGCACGTCTATGGAACTACGCTCGTCATAAGAGAGTCACAATCCATTGCAGCACGCAGAAAGAAACAGTAGAACACGCGGGCAGGTTTCAGATACAGAAGTGAGGGACAATGTCCTAGACAATCTTGCAAAGATAACCCGAAACATTCAGATCACTAAGCGAGGCTGAAGGTCCTCTATAATGTCATATGGACGGGTGCAGTGATCTGAATGTTTGGGGTTAACGTTTCAAAATTGTCCAGGACATCGTCCCTCGTTTCTGTATCTGAAACCTGTCCGCGTGTTCTACTAGCGACGACCAGCACTATAGTCGCCATCAGCAGTTAGCATCAGCTTACTGTAGTAGAACCTTTACTCATATTAACCGCTAGCGGACTACTACTGTTCAGGGGCTGCGCGCCAGGGAATCGATCCCACCGCAGTTATCCGCGGGAAGGGCTGCAACCCTCATCCCTCCCACAACGTCCGTCCTTTTAAATTACCCCGCGTACGCCCGGGGTAACGAAGAGCCAGTACTTAACCCCCTCCCCACCAGCAGCCTCCGCAGAAGACCGTAAATCCCACTTTAAGCACGCTCCCCGGGTGCCTTACTCTGTCGCGGCAACCCCCCGCCCCTGGTTGAAGGGAGGACTAGGACACCCCTCTTGCTCTTCCCGGGCTACTCTAACCAACCTCTCGCCGCGTGGCGAGGCGCGCGATTTGAATACGCGTGGAGCCCCCCCCCCCCCAACGGCGTCCCGACGAGGTGCGAAACACCTCTCGAGTGCAAATCTGCGCACCTATGACGCCAGGGAGAGACGGCGGCCACAAGAGAGCCCGCGAACTAGCCTGTTACTAGATACACTGACTCACCAACGCCCAGCACACGGTAAATTACGCACTTCTGAAAGCCCTACTTAAGATCTATTTGTACGGTGCATTGTATAGTCTTCCGCCATTTGTTGCCACGGGCCTGCTTTCTCTATTCATATGCCGTCAAGTGAAACTATGGAAGTATTAGAGAAGTAAATATTTTACCAACTCGATGATTCTAACATTGACACATTAAAGAACAGGAAGCAAAATAGCCGACTTCCCGTAGCGCAGATGCCCTACCCTCATAGCTCAGGGGGTAGGGTGGCCAATTTGCAGTCGGAGGGTCACGGGTTCGCGCCCCGGTGCCTCCGACGCGGCGGATTTTCAGTTCGCTTGCCGCACTGGGAATTTAACAGTAAGTCGGTCTCACTAGAGCTTCGTCAAGGTTGAATGTGAACGTCAAATGAAATAGGGAGAAAGGGAGGGAGGGGGGGAGTCGGCTGGCCTACCCCCGACCTGGGGTGTGGGATGCTCTGGGTTCGAATCCCGGGTAAGGCATGGGTGTTAATTTAAGTTAGGTTATAAACTACTCTGTAAGCCGTCCCCTGCTAAGCTTTCAAGTTTAAAACCGGGGGGACGTTAACAATCAATTCTACGATACAAGCAAAATAAATAATTTCAATGTTCACAAATGTTTACCAAACAATTTTAATTCAGCGTTGAGACATGAAACTAATTTCTCTCCGTCGTTGCCAACTTTACTGGGCGCATGTCAGTCAGTTGGCCCGTTAACTTGAAAGTTCTCAATCATCCGCGAGCAGCATATAATAACATCGCTGTAGCTTAGTTAAGATGAATTCACAACCATCCGTCCGTCGTCGTGATCTTCAACCAATCGCAGGGCAACTTATTTTTCTATCCGTCAAATATATCTAAAACTTTTACTTTCGACGGACCGACGGATGGTCCACCATCTTGTCATATCGTTCCTTGAACATGGCTGTCGGAAAACAGTCACTTGTTTATTTGTCTGAATATTTTTATTTTCAAATACATACAAGGCAGTGAAGTTGTTTACTTTTTTACGTTTCTCCTTTGAATTGAACTGAAGATGATTCGTAGATGTTCAGAGGAAATGCTGTAAAATTATCTCAAGTAAAGAGAAAAAAAAAAATATATATATATATATATATATATATATAACATTATATAAAAAACATTTAAGTCTGCGCGAGAAAGTTCGTGTTGTTGAGTAGTAACACTGAAAATTTCCTTGCCCCACAGACGAAGGATTATTGAGAGTCGCTTTGAATTGACGGACGAAAAAAATCGACGGATGGCTGACTGATGGACGGGCGACTGACGGAAGCGACGGATGGCTGTGAGCCAAGCTGTACATGAAAGCTCGGCCAGAGAGGTACACTGAAATGAACCAGTTTTGAGCAGATTGTTTGATGATAACAAATATGTGGACGCCAGATATCTGCCTGGATGTTCCGCATCTTTGTAATTTATGTGGATCGCCCCACACACACGAAATACGTATCGAACAGTTCCACCCCCATGTGCGACGCTCCATTACAAACCGACGCAAATGCACTACACATTGCACAGCAACAAACAGCTTATATGTTTGCGGTATTAAAATAGTAATCGCCGTTCCCCCTGCACAGCTGCCACTAACCCACCCCTCCTTCCCCTCGTAGAACGACTCAAACGAACGTTTACAAACCAAGCACTACTACTGCATCACTTGTACTGTATGCAACCATCAATGCTTCTCCGTGCAAGTAGGTTGCCTATTGACAGGACCTACGTAGGCCTACATTTCCTATTTTTATTGAACTTCATTTATTCCCTCTACCACACCTGTGAGTTAGGCCAATCAGGAACATCCTGTACACATGCATTCCATTCGGCTCCAAGGTAAAACTTCATGTCCCATCACAACCACTAACGTGAGTATCCGCTCCAAAAGTCCTATTTTCACTTTCTCGAGAGTTCCGAACGTTCGCCAACTCGCTGGGTTGTACACGGCACGTGTGTTAGGAATGTACCTTCCTAGGTAAATTCTGTTCAGGATAAATAGAGCACTTTTGAAATGAACCTTAGAAAAAAGTCACTGCTCCCCACTGCATATATTTTTACGGGCGCACTGCGCGACATGCGCCCAGTAAAGTTGGTAACGTTGGAGAGAAAGTAATTCCATATCTTAACGTCGAATAAAAAGTGTTAGGCAACCATTTTGATAACTGAAATTATTTCTTTCGCTTTCTGTTTTTTTTTTTAATGCATTGAAGTGTAAAAATAAGCAGATTTGTAGAATATTTGCTTTTCTAATAATGCTACAGTTTCACTCAACCGACGCATGAATAAAGTGATAAGACCCGTGGCAGTGTTAATTTTACCTAAGGCGGAAGAATACACAACGGGCAGACAAGTAGATCTTAAGCAGATCTTAAGTGCTCATTTTTCCGTGAACAGGCTATAAAATTGTGACGGGATACCACGTATTAAAGCTGACTTCTTTTTTACGACATTTGAGAAACATACACTCTAAATCTGAATCAGTGAGAATTTCACTTATTCAATCAGTCAACAGCACCTTACTGATTCAACTGGTAATGATCCAGGAAACGTTGACATTGAGAGTATTACTGTACGTTTAGCATACCCTGCGGCATCATGTGCTTCCCTGGATGGTAATGCTCCAACGGGCAATTAACCAACAGTATAACGCCCGCCAATTGACATGCAGCGCGGGTGTACCAGAACTGTCTTTGTACTGTGAATACCGTACTTGTCCCGGCCCAGTCCACATACTCGACGGCTACAGTACATCTACGAAGCCAATTGGGACAGCAGCGTCTTTTATCAGAAGGTCCGCAGCTTATGAACCAGCAGTTTCAACAAATATGTGGTGATCTTCCACAGAACAACATTACACGACTCTACGACTCGATGCCGGGCCGTGTTACGATATGTATCCACTCTATGGGTGTCTCATCAATGTAATTAAAGTACCTCTTAACTGTACAATATTTTTCCCCAATCAAAAGATCCATTACTTTAAATGTTGCAGACGGTTATTGGTAGCATCGCTGCAATACCTGTGCCAAATTCGAGGCCAAGTTTCATTCCATTTAGAAGCCTTCTTCATGATGCGGATATTTTTACTGTAATGAGTGTAGGCAGCTGCTGCCAGCTCCCGACACCAGCGGCGAGTGGCTGCAAAGCCGCTGATGGTTTCTGAGGTGTGACGTCACTGACTGGTTTCTATTTTAACTGTCGCCTCTTCAAAGGGGATAATCATTCATTCATGATTCACTTTATTCGTCACCAGATAATTAACTAGCTACAGCGCGGTTCTTTTACCGCGAGGATGAGGGAACAACGGCGTCACATCGTGCAAGTGGAAGACCTTCAGATGCTTTTGAGGTGACAGCTTCACACACAAAATATTCCCCCAAGCTTAAATGATGCATTGCTGTCCATTAATTGGCATTTGCGCTTAGTATAAATAACATTCATATCTTACTCTGAAGCTAAAAGTCCTAACAAGACAACTCGCAACACTGTACTTGCGAGTCTAGTACGATTACGCAAGCACCTTTCTGGTGGATCAGTTAACACAATTATCCTGAAAATATGTTACAGATGCGCTATGGTAAAATGCAGCACGTTGTACGACAGTGTGTGTGTGTGTGTGTACGCGACTTTAATTTACTGATTGATTAATACGGTGTTTTTACTAACAGCAACAGTTACAGTACAAGGAAATAAACATACAAGACACGAACACATGAAAAGAATTTGGCCTTTCAGTCAACAGTTACTATTCTGCCCAAATGAACGAAAGAAACAATGTGAAATCTGTAACAGAATAAAACAATTAAAGATACAGAACATGGGGAAAATTGCCAAAACCCCAAAAAGGAAAACCTAAGGTTACATAAATAACACTATAATTAATGAAATTGGATAAAACATAACGAAATCTGGGAAAAGGAAAGAAAGGGGAAGTTTTCGAATCCGGAACGGATCCGCGGTGCGATTGGCCGGAAGAACCGGCGAACCATAGGTAGGCCGGTAACACGACTGCACAATGAAATACTTTTGATCCAAATTGTAACATATTAATAATGTCAACTAAACCGAAAAGGAAAGCAAGAATAAAAGGGAAGGAAAACCAAATTCAGACATGGCGAGTCGTACAGAGCGGCGACCTGCGAGAAGACGTGTTCTCCATGGAGCCCTGCTACTGGAGGTCATCACCAGACGTGCGGACAAAGGTGTGCTTATTACAGCGAGACACGAGGCAACCTCTGGCCAGGAGCTTGTCCCGCGGCATCGTCGCGTGCTGTCCCCACAATGGCGGCAAGGGTTGCGCGGACGTCCACAAAGGCCCGGCCAGGAAATTGAGACGAGGGAGACGAATTGGGGCACTCTGTTTTCCCTCCACGTGACGCGAACAAAGGTACGCGGGGCCCCATCAAGGGGCCGCGTCCATTGTGTCCTCTTGCGGTCCGGCCCTCACCACGATCACGGTCATGGAGAGGGGGTGGCCGGGGGAAGAACCACGTTCCGACGCGACTTCCAACAGCCCTTCGCCGCTCCCAGGGAAGAAGGCCGCCCGCGCAGACGATGCCATTTTGAGGGTGGAGCCGCTAGCCACTGAAACGGACCTCGTAATGAGCAGCACGGGCTGAGGAAATGAGCCCTCTCTCTACTAGAAAGTCTCTTCCTATAGGCTGTTCACGGTAAAGTGAGCACGTTCTGAAGATCCCTCTTTTAGAATAATATTCAATAAACATATTTTATTGTAGCCTTAGACCCTAAATTTCGAGTCCGGTGTAGTATATTTACTGTGTTTATCACTTACATGGCAATATTTATTTTAAAAACGTGGCGGAAAGACAAAAATTGCCTGATAGGAAAATGTAGCTAGGGCCTCAAAAGTGCTCACTTTACCGTGTACAGCATATACTAATACCTAACATTGTCCTTTCCCCATCTGTTTCCTGTAGCATTTTCTAATAATGCATGTAATAATTTTGAATTATTTTCTGTCGACTGGGTTTTTACGGTGTCTATGCCAGTTTTTTTTCCAGCCTCTTCTTAGTTATAGTTTTAACTATAGGTACACTAAGAGAGGTGGTCATGGCTGCCCAATCCATCCCTCTCTGCCGCGATGCATGCATCCTTGCATGGATTCCCTCCCCTGTAGGCATAAGGGGCTCAGCTCTGAGACGCAATAGTTCCCGTCCCTACCTCCGACGTACAACTAATACTTAGACTTGGCGTAGGTTAGAAAAAAAACTGAGGGAATGAAGAAGGAAAGGTTTTTACGAACTTCTTCCAGCCGCTAAACAAATTTTCTAAGTAATTTTTCAAGCCCGCTAAATTCATTTCTCAGGGATTTTAAAGTACCATCCTCTGCTTAACGGTTACGGATTATATATTAAATCAAATATCCAACAATATGTCACGGATATGTCTGGTATGGATAAGACCACCTCAACGCGATCGAAGACCGTTCGCTAACAATAAATTGCTCTAATAAAAGTGATGCTTAAGATGACTTTTCGCACACGTCTATGCCTAACTAACGAACTAGAACAACGTTATGAGACTTAATGTTTAACGCTTAAATGACAACACATTATGTACACTTCGCACTTTACCAGTCATTGTCGCTGAGCCAACGATGTCTTTGGAGGATGGCAAAGAGGGTTGGAGTTACTGAACGAACATATCCTGGCAAGGAAATGAGACAGAACAAATAATCTGATGATAGGGAAATAAAAACTGGAGTATTAGCTAAAACCATAATCATGAAAGACCTGTAGAAGCCTCCGATAGCATGGCCAGTGGCTTTGACATTTTGTACGGAACAGTTTCCAAGACTCTCACGAAATACAAAAAATGTGCAAACCATTATCTTGTCCAGACTATCAAAGCCCCACTTAGCAATAACGGGACATCTACCAAAAGGCAGCGGTGGGGAAGATGATTATATTCACACATCTAGTGAAGTCTGTTCGCGATAAAGTGAGCAGTTTTGAAATCAAACTTAGAACTGCCCCTGCCTGGATATACTTTAATGGGCGAACTGAGTGACATTCGCCCAGTAAAGATGGTAACGACGGATGGGAAGTAGTTCCACATCTTTAAGTCAAATTAAAAGTGTTAGGTAACCATTTGTGATAACTTAAATTTCTTTCTTTCTCTTTCTGTTATTGTTAATGCATCGAAGTGTAAAAATTAGCCGATTAGTATAATATTTACTTATGTAATAATTTCACCGTTTTACTTTACCAACACATGAATAAAGTTATGAGGCCTATGGCAATGTTAATTTTACATAAGGCGAAAGAATACACTACGTGCATACAAGTAGCTTTTCAACATGGCTTTCAAAAGTGCTAATTTTACCAAGGATAGCCTACAATCACTTATAATAAATTCGAGTGTGCAGCTGCACTTTTACCTGTTAACGACGAAGTAGATCAGCTTTTGGATTTCGATCTAGTAATCGATAACAACCGGGTACCAGGTTCCAACAAAACACTCGGCCCATGGTGTGCTCTAGCGTCCGGCCGTGGGGTTAGAGCGCGACTGTTCATACACGAGATGTCGGACGGAGAGTGGAGAGAGGTTCGGGTGAAGGAAGTGAGTACGGAGCAGCGCCAGAATGCAAGAGCTGGAGATAGGGGAAGACCCCGAGAAAATCCGCCAACCAACAGTACCGTCCGGCACGATCCCCACATGTGAAAATCCGTGGCGTGCCGCTGCCAGGAATCGAGGATGTGTTACGTTTTCGCTACATGATATTGATGGTACTTTCATTGCAGAGCCAAAGCATTTGAAAAATAGTAATCGTATTTTTTTAGCGTAAATATGAGAACGAGTGAAGAGATTTGGGCGGCTCGATCTTGAGAGCCGATAAATATGAGAATATTAACTTAAAAATCTTGATTCGTACATATTTTAGAAGATATTTTTACACGAAGTTTAGTTTTACCTAAAGGGTTTATTGAAGTCACAGAAATGGCAAGTTGCGATTTTTAACTTCTAACTATTTTTACTTTTAATTTTATCTCTGAACTAAAAAATTAAATATGTTCAAACTGCATAACAAATGGCAACAAATATGTTCAAACTGCATAACAAATGGCAACAAATATATTTCATAACATTTTTATAACATTAAAAATTGTTGTAATTTTGAAATAAATTTAAACCTCTCATAGCTCGTTTCATTCGTTAAATAAAAACAAAATTTCCTCTATTGTCATATTTTTTCAAACTATTTCTTCATTATCACAAAGAAAGTATACGTAACATACTGAAAATATAGCGGAAAATTTTTTTAGACACTTGACTGCCCTTAGAGGGCATGATGCGGGGCCTGAGCGGTTAGACCACTTACCTCCCACCACGGCGAACTGCGTTCAATCCCCGGCCGGGCCACTCCCAGATTTTCGCAAGTAGGAATCGTGCCGGATGATGCCTCTGGTCGGCGGGTTTTCTCGGGGATATCCCGTCCCCACCAGTCACCTCCTGGCATTCCGGCGCTGTTCCGTTCTCACCTCATTTCACCCTCACCGATTCTCAAGACCTCGTTGTTAACGGCCCCCCAAATCTCTTAATTCAACTTGAACGCTGTTAAACTATTAATGACCTCATACTTTCATTTAACCTCGTCTCTTATTAGGCGACTACACATGTTTTAGTTTTATGAGACGTGCTGGTTCCAAGGAATTTTTTTTTTTTGTTAAGTTATACTTAAGAATATATCTGCTGGAGACTTGCCAGGAGGTGACGCGAAGTTGCAAATGTACACTATCGACCAAAAAGTAATTGGGCACCTGACCACAATGTTTGCTCGGTGGTTGTCACCCCGTTAGAATCTCGTAGGGCCACCTCTTGCGGCTATAACAGCAGCCATCCTGTCTGGCATGCTCTCTACGAGTGTTTGCAGGACATCCACGGGGATTCGTCGCCATTCCTCTTGCAACCATTCCATGAGTTGAGCAATGGATTTTGTCCGCGCCTGACGAGCCCTCGCCCTGCGATCCAATTCGTCCCAAAGATGTTCTATAGGGTTGAGGTCGGGGCTCTGTATGGGCCAATCCAATCGGCGAACATTGCTGTCAGCCTACCACTGCATAGTAGTCCTTGAAACATGACACCTGGCATTGTCATCCTGGAAGTAACATCGGTCCATTCTGTAAAAACGCCACAATGTTGGGAGCATTTTATTATCCAGAATGTTACAATAGGCCTCTGTGTTCATGCTACAAAAACCAGCGGTCCTACGTCGAAGGCCGTGAAACAGCCCCACACCATCACTCCACCACCACCGAATTTCCTATTTGGCACTATAACTCCGGCAGAAGCCGTTCCCCGGGTAGACCCCACACCCATACACGTCCATCGGACCGGAATAATATAAACCTCGACTCATCACTCCACATAACCGATTTCCACTGCTCCAGTGTCCAGTTGCGACGGTCCAAACACCACCTGAGTCGCCAAGCTTTATTGCTTGTGGTGATATGGGGCTTATGTGCAGCTGCTCTTCCAAAATATCCAAGTCGGTGGGCCTCTTTACACAATGTTCCAATGGAAACCGATACTCATGTTGCTGCATGAAACTCCTGTCGGATGGTAGTCATGGGTTGTGCCCTATTTTTGACAATTTCACGTTTCAGGGTTCTGCGATTTCTGTCGGTCAAGATTGGAGGTCGCCTAAAACGTGCAGCATTGGCACAATGCCCATCGACTTTCCACTTACGCAGGACGAATGCGACCGTTGATTTGGGCCTGTTTACCTCTTGTGCAATCGCCCGGTTACACAGCCCACTGAGATGGCAGCCCACAATCACGCCCTTATCGAAGTCCGATAGCTCTGTACCTCGTGTCATCTCCTTGGCAACTGGTTCTACACCGGCCTGCAGCGTATGGCAGCCACAAAGTCAACTGACGTACTAAATTACCTATCTCCACGGGTGCCCAATTACTTTGTGGCCGATAGTGTACTACCAGGGGTAACAATGGCCGTCAGCTCCAAAATAATACGACATTCATTAACACAAAAACCAGCAGCAGGTCAGATGAGAAATTCTTGTAAGTAACTGTCTTGAATAGTAGGAAAAGTGTATAAACAAAAAAAGGTAATGATAATTTAAACTAGGTATAAACGTCACTGAGTATTAGTTGCAATTTACTTGAATTATACACCCAAATAAAATATATCCTTAAATTTCCGTATGTTCAAATCAAATCAGCATTTGGTTTAAAACAAATAGATATAGCTGTAAAACATCAGGGCTATGCAAGCAAAAACAGGACGGCAGTTAACCTGGTAGGCGGGACAGCAAGGTTTGCCTATTAACTTCACAAAAGCTATGTTGCACGAAGCTAAAGACCTGGGTATTGTACCTTGCTTATTGGGTCACAACCTCGTAGGCAAAGTGCAGTGCACCGAAGTCTCCGAAGGGAGGAGAGGGCCTATCGCGGCCCCGCGACCACGAGAGCATTCCGTCACGACGCCCAGGCCCTGCCTGGGACATCGACCCTCCTCCAGCCTACTAACACGTGGAAGAGACACCGCCCCTCTCGAACCTCTTCCAAAAACCCTTCTCGAAATAAGTTATTTACGATTTCCGCTGGCACCTCGCGCAGGCAGCACGTGCGTCGTTCCTGGCACGCCCTGGATAGCGTCGACGAGCGTTCGTGATTCGCATTGCCGCACAGCACACACGCCACTAACATACGTTTTATAATATCTGCCTCGCATTCGTGGGTTCGTTACCAGCCGACCTTCAGTGGGAGTAAGGGGCCAAGGTGGCTGAGCGGTTAGCCTGCTCGCCTCCCATTAAGGCGATCCGGGTTCAATCCTCGGCCGGGTCACTCCGAATTCCCGCATGTGGGAATCGTGCCGGACGATGCCGCTGGTCGGCGAGTTTTCTCGGGGGTCTCCCGTTTCCCCCGCCCTTTAATTTCGGCGCTGCTCCATGTTCATATCAATCACCCTCACCGGCTCGTAAGATCTCCGTGTTAAGAGCCGTCCAAATATACAGGGGCCAGGCAGCCTACGTAGGTAGTTACACGCGGTGACAATAGCCGCTAACACCTGGTAATAGACGATACCAATAATTCACTGGGGAGGCATCCAACAGACAGCGAACCCACGACACCGCAATTTCAAAGCAGACGTGCATTTGCCATTTCAAATTCTCGTACTAAAATATCCTCACCCTAATAGCAAAGTCTGTTCATCGCAAGGTCAAAAAAAAAAAAAAAACTTTTAAATACGTCTAACCTCAAGATGGGTCCTCACGGACATAGAACCAGCAATACGTTTTTTTCTGTGGCAATCGCACTGCCGCTATACTCATTGCCTAGTCGTTGGCGTATAGTCAGTAACAGCGTAATGGATATACATGAACTACCCAGACATTAGGAAATTTCTTGTTTTAGTAAACAATTGCGAATACAGCAAATAAAATTTTTGTAAAATCACGTTTTTAGTAAGAACTACGTGACGACGACTGTGGGGAATAGATATTTATTTGAGAGTAGGCGTACTGAGATACTGCAACAGCATTCGGCAGCGTCATTCTCTAGTGCAGCCAGTCTGGATTGAATACGCAACATTCAAAATACAAGCGAGGCATGCGTACAGCACGACACTGCTGAGATGTGAATGAAAGCGCGATTAAGATTTTTGATTTGCGACAGAGAATGTCACAGCATAAATACGTAGTGAGGGTTACGTATAGGATGCTTCACAGTCTATTACAACTTCCTGCATTTTTTTCTGCCTTAAGGTCCCTGTCTACTACGCATGCATGCGTCCACGAAGTATCAACTTTAATGAAATTATTTCCCAATAAATACATTTCAAATATAACCGTTTCAAACAAAAAATAATTGCAGGTGACATTTCTTAAGAAATACTGGCACGTTAAGAAATCTTGCAAATTTTTACGTTTAATTTTATCCCCCACCAATTTGTAAGATCAGAGTTTACATTTTAGTAAAATAAAATTATGTATGAATAAAATTGCTTGGAAATTTGTTAACGTCGCAGTATGATATGAGAAAGTGGCGTTGAATATATTTTGTTTGAAGTGATGTTTGTTATCTTAAAAACTGACGCATTTGGGAGGAATATCTGACACATCGATTCTCCATTCAAACTTTGTGACCGCAGGCAAGGGTGTCGGACGCTAAAAATAAAATATTTTATTATTGTACCAAACATTGTTCAACTATGCAAACATAATTTTTTTTATATTTAACATTTTTTTTATATATGAGGCTTGTTATTCGGTGATTACGTATGTGTCACGCGGTAGCCCAATTTACTTAAATTTTTTCATCTGTACGACTTAGTATGTGTCATTAGGGCTGCAACAAAACAGAATAATTTTGTATTTGTCATCAAATTATACAAAAAATGTAAAGGGTAATTTTTTTTTATTCTAGGGAAATGTCACATACAATGTGTACGAGTTGAACAATGTTGGTAAAGGTATAAAACTATTAACTTTTTGGGGTTCCGACACCCTTAAGACGGTCGCTTACCTGAAGCAATCATCGCATTTGGAGGGAACAATAAGATCGAGATTGCTCCGCGCATCAAGTGCGTATTGACACTAAGCCCAAGGCTCTGAACTGGCGCGCAGTGTTTTTGCCGTACTGTGTCTACCTGTGGGGGTTAAAGTGGCGACTCTACCATTTTGTTGTCAGAAAGTCTGTAGCAGTGTTCGTAGTTTCACTCGTGTCCAGGTAGTATGTTTTAATATACAAAAGTCAGTAACACAAAAAGAAAAAAAGCATGAATGTTTGTGGCCGCCACTTTTAATAAGATTCAAAGACAAATTACTTCTCAGATTGGCTGCCTACATTTGTGTTTATGCTAGGCAGCAGTCCTTCACTGCGTGGCTGAACATAAGGGAAAGCAGAAGGTAGGTAGGTAGGTAGTGTAGTTGGGCTTCACGTCTCGTCGACAGCGAGGTCATTAGAGACGGTGCAAGTTGCACAGGGAAGAGGGATTGGGGAAGGAATCGGATATGGAATTTGATAGGGCCCCATTCCAGCATTCGCCTGAAGTGAGTTCGGAAATCAGGATGACCGGACCGGGAATTTAACCCGGGTCCCCCCGAATGCGAATCCAGTGAGTTACCACTGCGCCACCTCGCTCGGTGGGAAAGATGAATTCACTTGTTCGCAGTTTTCCCTTACTTAGCTTGAATATTCTTGAGAAATTATTGAAAAATGTGTATAATTCATTGGATTCTATATTTACTTATTGCATCGCTGTTCAGGAAATTGTGCAAATTCAGGATAAAGTTAGAGAAATCAGTATTCGAAACAGTGAAGGCTTCACCACAAAAAAAATTGGCGAAGTAACCATACTTTTGGTCGTTAGTTGTCCTGCTTATTTGAGTACAAACAGAGCACTACTTCTCAGTTTTCATTATTTCAGAGATGCTGCAAAGGAGTTCCTTTTTCTCTTTTAGAGTTTGCAATTTTTTTTAGAGAATGATTTCAAAAAAGTTTGACTAGCGTAAAAAATTGCTTAGCTACATCTCCTTAAATCCACCCTGCACACTACATTGAAGCAAATTTCTGCCTGTTGACGCTTTTGAGACACATAGTCATTTACAATGGTTGATATGCGGATTGGTAATGTCAATGTCGCATACAGTGAAAGGATACGAAATACGCAGAAAAAATCATAAGCAAATGAATTAATAGTAGCTACGAAATTAATTACCAACATCCTATAATATTATTCAAGAAACCACCTAACTACGAAGGCTGATTCAGAAGTCATGGCAACTATTGTTTATCTCCCAAAAATGATTCAACACAGGAAATGTACTATGTACAGACGAGAAATACCTTCGGTTGCATGAGATCCGTTAATGTGCACGACCTCTCGTCGAAATGCTGTGACGATGTCTGCTTCATCGGTCGCAACGAACCGTGGACAACCTCTGAGACTACTTTGCAGGATGTTAAACAGCTCGTACACGTACGATACGACCCGTCCACATGAATGTATACAGCCTGTACGAGAATATATCAACTAAACGATGAT
This sequence comes from Dryococelus australis, assembly GCA_029891345.1. Taxonomy (NCBI): domain Eukaryota; kingdom Metazoa; phylum Arthropoda; class Insecta; order Phasmatodea; family Phasmatidae; genus Dryococelus; species Dryococelus australis. The sequence continues at coordinate 193,226,419 of CM056997.1, forward strand.
TTCAAGCAGCCATGTTTGTCTTTGTTCCTTGACGGACATTACTGCATCCATACCTCATGTGGAGTCATCTTTGGTACGTGCTTGTAGTACACTTTCAACTGTGCATAGTACATTTCCTGTGTTTGGTCATGTTCGGGCGATATACTACACTTGCCATGACTTCTGAATCAGCCCTCGAACTTACACGAAAAGCTGCACCCAAAAACTGCACAATCTTGGTGAAAACTACATTACTCTGGCATCCAGAGATATTCTAGACTTAGCGCACGCACTCGTGCCGCGCTGACGGACGTATAAGGACATACAGCACTCGTTGTGGCAAGTGGTCTAAACATTCTGTGGGGGGGGGGGGGAGGATAAAATTGGTGCTACATGGGGTGAAAAGCAGGCCATTTTCACCGACGCCTGCACCCCGGGGCCAGTATTTACGATGCCAGCCTCCTCCCACCCTCTCTGCACGCGAAGCCAAACCGCCCCTGGCTGCCTCATTTCGAGCCAATACATCAGCCCGCTGACGCACGCCAAGGGCGGCAATGTCGCACCATGGACGGCTTGGGCGCCGTGTTGCCAAACTGCCCGCGTGTTGCAGTCGCGGTGCACGCACAATTAGAGCGCAGGGGGAAATGTGGCTCGAACGATATATCGAATTTACGACTTGGTTCTTTTCGCAGCTTGCAGATGTGGTACCTTGGCTACAGTCCATTTTTTAGTGTCAGCATCTGAGATTACTGAGAAGTGTTCATTTATTTACTGATTCTGCCGATGAGCCGCTGACTAGAGGTGTTTTGGCGTCTGTATTGGAGGGGAGACTAAAGTTCCTGGTGAGAGACCGCTAATGTGCAGAACGTCAGGTGGTCGCAGCATTTCCGACGACTGAAAACTAAGATTATACGCAAGAAACTGTAATAATGCTACTGACTGCAGAGGATGCAAAGAGAGTAAAACTTGGCTAGTATTCAATTATTTTTACATGAACTGAATGTCCATACTTTTGTTAGAGGTTAATTCTGTATCATTGGCAAACACTTCCATTGCTGATGACGAGACAACAAACTTGTTGGGCCTACCGGACGCCATTATTTCTACTGCTTGCACTGGTGACGAATGTTCCGCCAATGAGACTAATGATTTGCTTTTGGCATTCCTAAATGGTTTCCAACTTTTCAGCAGCTCCAGTTGAAAAAGGAACGTAGCCCTTATTGCAGTGTACAAAATGTCATTTTCTCTCATAAAATTTAAGTAATGTACTAAGAGAAGCCCTGCAACTACGATAAGAACAGGACTCGGTACTTGAAACTGTAGGCAGAACAAGTTTTGTGCTTGGCAGGCATGCCGTTAACGTTTTACTGTCGGTTCAGCGGTCATTATGGAAGCAAGTCTCCAGAAAATGTTTGGACAAGAGTGACAATTTTGTTGCCTCAACTTTACAAATTATTTTTCAGCGACTATAATAACAAACAAAACACGTAATTTCGCTTGGAGAACGCTAGCCGATTGGTTCCGTTATGCATCTGTGACAACGTTTGATGGCCAAAGGGGAAAAAAAATTGCTTATTGGTACAAAAAACCAGGAACCAATAAAACTACTGAGAGTATTCTCTGATAGAAACGAAACAAGCCACGTGATTTAGAGGACGATTTTTGGAAGTTGGAGGTTGTTTGTACAAGAAGACAAATTAATGTCTTCCCCGTCAACAAAATTTGAAGTATCTGACACTATGTAATTTTTTTCAAATGTTCTTGTTATTTGTTGTCTGGTATATTTTTCAACTCTCTAGTTTTACAGGTTCTTATTGGGCTGAAATAGATCCAGAATACAATTCAGTAAAGGCTTTTCACAATTAAGTGAGCACTTTAAAAATGAACCTTAGAAAAAAGTCACTGCCACTGAATGCATATATTTTAATGGGCGCAATGAGTTACACTCGCCCAGTATAGTTGGTAACGATGGATGGAAAGTAGTCCCATATCTTAACATCGAATAAAACGTGCAAGGTAACCATTTATGACAACTTAAAATTATTTATTTTGCTTCCTGTTTTTTTTTTTAATGTATCGAAGTGTAAAAATGAGCAGATTTCTAAAGTATTTACTTTCTTAATAATTTCACAGTTTCATTTGACCGACGCATGAATAACGTGACGAGACCTATAGCAATGTTCATTTTACATAAGGCGGAGGAATAGCCTACACAGTGTGTATAGAAGTAGATCTCAAGCAGGGTTTTCAAAAGTGCTCATTTTACCGTGAACAGCCTACATACTCTTGCGCCAAACTTGATGTGGATACATACGACGATACAGTCCGGCATGGAGTCCTAGAGACATGTAACGCGATCCCGTGGAAGAGCGCCTCAACTTTTATTGCAACTATCGCTCCCAGACGCAGCAGACTGGTTGATGGCAGAAGGTGCCATCCCAGTTGTCTTCGTGCAAGATCTATAGGCAACACGTCTAGGGACCTGGCTGGCCAAGGAAGGGCGTCGACGGAACGAGCGCAGGCTTGGGAAACCCGCGCAGTATGGGTGCGGCATTATCCTGTTGGAGACGCGCCAAAAAAAAAAGGCGACCACATAGGGCCAAAGAATCTATTGAACGTACCATCGTGACGTAGATGTTCCCGTGACGGTGTGTCGCTTAGCAATGAAGTCCTGATCTGTGCACTGCTCAGTGCCCCTCCATACTCGAGTACGTATGTCATCCGAGTCCATACCGAGTCTGGATTACTCATTAAAGTGGTTTTATCACCAGTACTTACCTTTATAGACTGTTAACTGTAAAATGACCACTTTTGAAAGCCCTGCTTAAGATCTACTTGTACACGTTGAGTATTCTTCCGCCTTAGGTAAAATTAACATGGCCATGGGCCTTTAAGTTGTCACAAATGGTTACCTAACACTTTTTATTCGACGTTAAGATATGGAACTACTTTCCATAGATCGTTACCAACTTTACTGGGCAAATGCACCTCAGTGCCCCCATTAAAATATGTGCATGCAGGGGCAGTGACTTTTTTCTACGGTTCATTTCTAAAGTGCTCACTTTATCGTGAACAGCCTTTAGCAGTCCATGTCACTTGACTACGACAAACTTTGAACGACAGAAGTTGCCGTTTTCGAGGTGTCAGTGGAAGATGGGATAAGGAACGCCGAGAGAAAGATGTCTTCCGAAAGAAGAATCACAACATTACTGACGGAAACAGGGGCCACGTTTCGTCCCACCGTCCACACGAACAAAATCCGGATGAAGAAGAAGCCATTTTTTTTCTCACGGTTAAAACGTCAGTCCTGCGACAAGCACACTGCACGTCTGAGATGCGTTGAACACACACACGAGTACGGCGAACGTGACGTTTCAGTCGCTTGTATACTTTTCATAATCGGCAGGTGCAACATATTCGCACGGGAGTTGACGCTGGACGGCTGGAATTCGGTCAGTGGTCAATCCTGTTCCACGATGAAGTTATTTTCACTCGTGACTGTATCGAAAACACCAGTAACTCGCATAGGTGGTTGGTTATTGCGCGGTGCGGTATAATCGAGTCCACCAGTCTTACGAAGGTTGTCGAACACACTATTAGAAGTTCTTGAATCCGACACTATACAGTTAGGAAACAGCCCGCAGTGTTCGCCACAAGCAGTAGATGTATTTTCATCACACAACCACACACGCAAACAAAATCGGCCTATTCAGGATGTGTAAAGGTTTGCGTCGTAGTTCGACACACTTGTCATAATTTACCACTGCACTATAAATGATACACTCTTAACACTACCACTGGGGTCTCATTTCATTCCGTCCCGAGTACTTATAGTCTATTCGAGGTTTCTTCATATTTTCTGAATCAAACCTTTGGAAAATCGCACCAAGTATGACGTGTTTGATTGCTTCCTAAATATGTATTGCATCATAATTGTTTATTACTTCTGTTAACGTAAAAATATATTTTTTTGTTAACTTGAACATTTACTTATATTTTACCTATAGAATATTATATTTATGTTATATTATAACACAGAGAAAATAGGTGTGTTGTTAAGTGTGGGATGGACCTGTGCGTTTTTTTTTTTTGTGAAATACTGTATTTGTTTGCGCAAATACGCGTATCTCGGTAAATAAATGTTCTGCACATGCAACTTTTCGTCAGAAAAAAAAAAAACAATTTTCTATCCCCTATTGTTTTTACTTTTGTCATATTAAGTGTATTCTTGGAGAATAAAATATTCGTGAAAATTGTCAAATATCGCATTTTTAAAGCTTGCCAATGCAGATTCCTGAAGCGACAAGAGAAAAGTACAAAGATACGGGCGTAGTGTAATCTGTGGGCTTTCACGTCGTGTAATAAAGTCGCACTGTTACAGATCTAATTTACACAGTACGGGGTCACGACGGAAATACTGCACATCGTGTACGTACGAGCGATGAGGCACTAGGCGTGCGTGTTAGTATCGCCCGTATCGATCGCTCGCTTCTTGACCTTGGACGCGTGGGTCCATCCCACTCTTTAATGCCTAGAAAGAAATTGTTCTTGCGTAAAATATTATTAAATTGGCTGCTCACGAATGCGGTGCGTTATACCTCTGGTGTGATTTTCTAGACTAATTTAAGCTTCTTTTGCATTAGGTGGAGGGATATCGTGAAAATGTAACTTGAGCAGGGCTTCAGATAAGTTGGAGGTAGCCATGAACTGACGATGCGTGCTGCGACCTCGCGCGCAAAGCGAAGTGAACGTACGCAGCAACTTCAAACATCTGTAACTTTACGCCAGTCGACATTTGGAAACATTTCCTTTTCTCGGAATACTCTACAATACCACCTCCTGAAGTATTTACTATTCACCTGAAACACGCTGTATAAACCACAAAACACAAACTTGTATTGACATCAGTGTATGAATTACACACTGGCAATACTACGTCGAAATGTGGAACTACTGTTCTTAATTCTCTGCCAGCTTAACTGCGAGCTTGCATGCCAGCGTGTACGGAAGCATATGATGCAATTAACGGACAGCGATTCTTATCAAAGGTTGATTTTATAAGTGGTTACGTTACCGTGATTATGACCTCTTCGCCATCACTATCACCTCCCAGTTATTGGCACTGAACTTCCTTCGCGCTACTATCCAACTGCACCGGCATATCACACTGATTTGTCCCCTCACAGTCAATAGTCTGTTCACGGTAAAACCAGCACTTTTGAAAGCCCTGCTTAAGATCTACTTGTATGCACGTTGTGTATTCCTTCACCTTATGTAGAATTAACATCGTCCTCATCACTTTATTCATGCGTCGGTCAGGTGAAACTGTCGAATTATAAGAAAATCAAATATGTTACAAATTTGATAATTTTTACACTTCGATGCATTAAGAAAAAACAGAAAGCCAAATAAATCATTTAAGTTATCACAGATGGTTACCTAATACTTATTATTCGACGGTACGTTATGGGACTATTTTCCATCTATCATTACCAACTTTACTGGGTGCATGGCACTCAATGGGCCCGTTAAAATACACGCATACAGGGACAGTAACTTTTTCCTAAGGTTGATTTCAAAAGTGCTCACTTTATCGTGATCAGCCTTTAATCGTCTTCATACAGCACCACTATTTTCCCACTTGCTTGTTCCAGTTCTCTCTCCCACACCTTGTCATTATCCTTGCAAACGCTATTACAAATATGTAAGGAGATAAAGTACATCGTCCCTTTGTTTAAACCCCTCAGTCAGCTAGTTGTTTGTATTTGCACAAGTTTCATTCTGTATATAAATGTTCTTAACCCCACTTATTACATTTTCCTACACTTGCACTTTTTTTTTCGGTGCATGAACACCCACAGCACGGGTGAATATACACATGCAAAAAATATTAAGGCTCGCTGATATTAGCTCTCCGGCATTTTTATCTGTCGAATATTAAATGGGCCCAGGAAAACCAGTAGAATTCTAGGTTCCAATTAAGCCACTTTCCGAGGCATCCCCTTAGTTCAGTAGCAGCTGCATAACATATAAACTAGGTAGTTAAGGGCTGTACACCCTTGAAAATCGATCAATTTCCTTAAGGTTGGCTAAATCAGCCTGTGCATATTGCCCCTGCCATAGTGTTTAGAGCATATAGCATACACAAAGAAGAATAATCGAGCGTAGACTGGTTCTGATTCGTCCCAAATATTTTGCCAATACAAAAAGATAATAAAATTCGATTTCATTATGAATGATTACAGCCGATCCGGCGTAATGGATTATTTTATCCAACTCTCCCACTAAAAAAATTATCGTTCTGTCGGCGTGTTTTTATAATCAGCATACAACTAACGAACAAAAGCTAATTTAAACTGGGATACGTAGTTTCATACTTTTTTTTATGAATTAGCATTTAAAAAGAGTAACCTGGGACAAATACGAAAACAAATGTATCACAATTACTGTAACTGAAGTTAATTTCAAAATACAGGCGAAATCGCATCGATATTTTGAATAAGTATCGACGTAGCGAAAAAAAAAAAAAAAGTCGAAATGAGCCTGAGTAGCGAGTGGTGTATACGTTGCGTGATTGGCGGGAACAAGCTTAGCCGCAACACCGGGTATCGTCCGTACAAGTTCAGCAATAGTCAGTGCGTGTTTGCGACCGCAGCAGTGAACCCCAGTTCGAAACTCATTCCAGTGATGTCCCTTTTGGCGATCCGAACGAACGCGCGTTTAAACATTAGCTAAATAAAGAGAGGGCCCATTAAACCCTATTTGATAGGGTAAATAAACAAGGGCAAACAAACGGTGTACAAAAAAAAACTAGGGCAGCTCGTGAAGGGCGTGTCGGGGAGCTTCGGTTGAGAGTAGTTGGCAGACCGCATTACCGGACCTCTGGCCACAGCTACTCGCCCGCCCAGCATCCCGGTCCATCGAGCATCGAGAGCAATTATTAGGCCGCGAGCGGGGAGGTAATTAAAATTCAAATCCGCTTCATTATCATTTCCACCATATCACCGCCTACCCCTCTCCACAATTTTCGCACAGCTACGTAGCATTGTTGGTTGGATGGCCAGCTTGCGATTCGAGGGGTTGTGGGTTCGAAACCTCGAAGCCCTAATACGTGCGTGCGTTTCGTTTATAAGTAAACATTAAAGGCTGCCTCCAGGGCTAAGGGTCTTCCCCCGCGAGGTTCCGACGTTGTTTTCTCGATGCAAATTTTGTTAAGTTGTAACCAACCACCTGGTTAGCACTTCCGTTTAAAATACGAGAGGGCGTTGGTTAATATAGGATGTTCACAGTAAAATGAACACTTTTGAAAGCCCTGCTCATGGCAATGTTAATTTCGCATAAGGCGGAAGAATACACAACGTGCATACAAGTAGATCTTAAGCAGGGCTTTCGAAAGTGCTCATTTTGCCGTGAACAGCATATACTGCAATTTATTGTGAACTTAACGTTACAGCATACAAGATTGTTTTCCTATTTAACGTCAAAGACTTAATAAAAACATCCCACAAAACAAAAAATTATGGTTTTTTTATTACTTTAGTATGATTACCTTTGAACTTTCTGTAAGCTGATTTTTAAGCCTGCGAGCTGAAATCTCTGAGAAAATACACACAGTTGCCTCCACCACACCGGTATTTTCACATCTGTGTCTTTTGGCCTGTATTAAACCCGTTCATAAATTCTTTGGTTGAAATCTCCAGAAAATGTGGATATATGAACTTCAGGTGAATACAATAACTATGGTTAGCTGGTTATTTACACCAATTTAAACTATCGAAACCAAAATAATTGTACGTACAAAAAACCAAACAATGTTCAGAAATGTATTACCTCGATTAGTGAAATATTACAATAATTATAAAATACATACTTAGTTTTGTTTATATGTCTATTATTTCGTTCAAGACAAAATGCAATTAGTCACCCAGAATATAAGAGTAGAGATAACAACAAAAATAAACGAAAATGTTAGAAAAATATAGATAAAAGTAACAACCGCAGAGTGCCACAAATTGTTTTACGTATAGTGGAAACCCCACAGAGAAAATTAATATGAAATTGTAGCTACTCCCCCCCCCCTCCCACATTGAACATTCCACTCAAGTCGCGTACCAGACTTAATTCATTCACGACGGCAGCCGTCCCGAGCGTGCCAACCTCCGGTTAGGGGAAAGGAAGTGTCTGAACTGCACTCATCTGGAGGGAAATTGTAAGACTTTGCAGCCTCCCTACTTAATTCGTGGCTGCCTGCCAATTTTATTTACACAAGAAATTGCACAATCACAGAGTACAAGGTAGCCCCAACCTGGTACGAAGTTATTCAAACAACCCTAGGCCTACTCGTCCACACGAGAAACACAGCGCTACCAGCCAACTGCGCCGTGTATGAAAGGTTCAGAAATATTTGTAACAAATGTTTGTCGCAAACAAAAAAATCTCTCACGCAAGACATGAAAGGAAACACGGAGGCTACACTTTTCCTGAGAATTGAAAACTAACATTATATGACAAATGTCATTAATTGATTATTTTATTTTCTCTAAAGATAGTACCGGGCAGTAAGCCAACTGAAAATCGGGTGTGGCTGTGTTGAGGATACACGGCCGTTTTTGTTTTGCGTGAATACGTCTACGTTGACGCGCTCGGACGCCTTGATGATTTTTTTTTTACGTTCCCGGCACCGCTTCACTCGATCATGTGGGGTTTTATGGGTATCACTGGATTGCTTTTGAGATACTCTTTCTAACCGTTAACGGATTCTGTATTTCGACTTGGTTTTTTTTTTAAAGTATAGGACGAAATTGTGTTTAAGTTTTCTTAATTTTTTTTTCATTAAACTCATACAATTTCACCATAACCACGGCATACAAATGTTTTCATACACGCAATCGATTGATCTCGACGATTCTGTCGATTGAAACTTAAAAGAGCGTCGTAGATTCTCCTAGTCAAAAGTTATACTACTCGGAAGTTATAAGACGCGGCGAAACGAACTCAAAATTTCCCCTCTCCCCCCCCCTCCTCCTCCAGCGAGCAATGCTTCGCACTCCTCACTCAACGTCGTAACATATTCTTTGATACTTTGGAAATCGAGTGGTGTAACTGAATTTTGAATGTAGATGACCGATTCGGAGCTGGAATGCCAAACTGTATCCCCCGATTTTATTATTATCGAACTTTCTGGATTGCCTCCCACTATGGTTGCGAATTTAAAGACGTATTCATGTTAATCAGCAAAATAAAAAATTTAAAACTTGATTTAAATTTAACAAAATGTTGTTTTTACCTGGTGGGTTTCTAGCTCTATTCCAACAAGTTTTCCCTTGAATGCACCTTACCTCCTGTACGAAACTTGTTGACGCTTTTAAGCCCCAGGGTCCAGGGGTAACACGTAAACACATTACCACGTCACCTTTGAGAGCAACAAAGTGCACAGCGGTACGCATCATGAAGGTGTTTCTAGGGGTAGCATGATCACGAGTGCAAAGTCTATAGCAGCGGAACGATAAACGTGAGTTCTGGTTCGAATTCAACGCTGCAGTGTCTTACACCGAGTCGCTCAAGCACCTTCGTGAATAATCCAAATCACATGGGATAGAAAGTCAGTAAGTTATTCATAAACTAATTCACCTGGTTGGGGTTGGCACAAACCATCGCCTATCTGAGCTCCTCGCCTCACGAGAGAGTGACGCCTTTTACACTTTATATCTGAACGAGTGATATCGATCAATGGAATTATTCTTACTGAAACTTATACCGGCAAATTAAAGAGATGTGCTAAGGTTTTAGAGTCACGCTAGTATATTTCACTAGCAATCGGTTTAAATCACTGTTAAATTATTAAGCACCAGGAGATGAACTAATCTGTAGAATTCCACTGATTTCGGTAGAACTGTTTTAACAGATCTGCAGTCAGATAAATCGATTTCAAACTTTTTTTTTTTTTTTTTTTTTTTTTTTTTTAATTGTACCTGCACCAGAAGACACCGAAATAAATTCCCCATGCCATATGTCGCAATGTTTTTTACACTGCGTGAAAATTATGTTTTCAGCTGCGTTAAAAGGGCCCAAAGAAGTTTTAGTTAAATACTTGTTTCAAACACACCGCGCCGCATGTCTGTGCCAGATAGGGGGACTCGTATCATTTAACTCGATATCATCACCAGAACATGACATATTCTTGGTAAAATTTGTTACGTTAGCTTAGCTATGGTACCCCTGACCACAAAAAAGAACGATGAGAGTGGTTTACAAAGTAATTTTACCGGCTCTGGATCAGCATCAATGTAATGCCAAACCCGTGACTAGAGCTAACTGCTTGCTTCTCATACTCGACGCACTATCTGCTGCGCAATAGGTCGGATGGGACACTCGGAGGAATTCCACTCTGAGTGTGAAATCTGGCAAGCATTACGCGGACTTATCCGTACGACCGTAATCCGTAATTTTCGTCTACATTAATCCGTTTTTGTACTACTAAAATCACATTAGTGGGAGTGTTGACGAGTATGCAAAACCACAAAGTACAAAATCTGAAAATAAAAGTATAGCAAACGCAAAATAGGATTCCCCTTTCCCCTTCCATCAACCGGGAAGATGAAAGGAGTATTGATTTATCTAATCTGTTATTAATACGGCGATGGAGCCAACTAATACTAATGGTGATAAAACTAATAACTTAATTGTAATTAAATTACTAATCACACACATTTGGGGGGCCGCGGTGGTGTAGAGGGTCGCCTCCCACCAAGACGAACCGAGTTCGATTCCCTGCGGGGTTGCAAGTGGGAGTCGCGCACGGCGAGACCGCTGGGCGGCGGGTTTTCTCAGGGATCTCCCGTTTCCTCCGTCATTGCATTCCGGCGCTGCTTCATACTCACCTCACTTCACCCTCGTCGTCTCTCAATACCACGATGTTAAGGGCCGCCCAAATATCTCCGCTCCAGTCCACAATGGCATTTGTTTCACTGATATTCATGTGAAGTTTATATTAGTTTTGTTGAAATTAAATTTGTACTTCCTAACATATATCAAATTCCTGCTATGTTTAATGTCATTGGAAGGCTAACAAGTGTGAAACATCAGGAATGGTCCTGCAAAAAAAAAATCTACACTTTTATCCAAAAATTAACATCCATATATCGTTTAAGAACTCTGTTTGCAAAAGATGCGTGGCTCGAATCACGTATGAGGAGTGGTAACAGAGTTCCATTGCCCTTCACTTCCGAGGTTTCTAGTTCGCCCTCAGAGCACGCAAGGACGGGCTTCTTTCGAAAGGCAACTATCACTACCGTCGAGTAGGAGTTATCTCGACGTGCTCTAGTTTCCCTTTCCTTCTTCATTCCAAGCTCACCTCACCAAACCTCTTGCATTCTCCACGTCCTGCTACACATGTAACACCAGCAGCATCTTCTCTTTCACGCCACTGGTCTGACTCACACGACACCACGCTCCATCTGGTCCACAATCACCCCTGCTAATAACTGCACGTATTTCAATACCGAGCAGTGGCTGCAGCATGGATAAGACATTGAAAATCCACGCGGTTCCCACCTGAGGCAGGGTTACCTATGAATGAATGAGGGTAGGTTGGTGCTAATCGGGGTTGACGGGCCTACACGAGGGACATGCCCATCGCAACGACCAGCCTGAAGAATGGATGACGTGAGACGAGATGACGGCGAAGGAAGCGGGAGAGCCACGAGAAAACCCCCCACACCATAGCAGTGTCCGCCACGCTCCCCATACGAGATACCCCGTCCGTACTGGAGCCCGAGATCTAACTGGCGACTCCAGAAGCCTAGCCAACTGAGACAATCGTGAATCTTGTCAATGAGGTACTATTAGCAATGCTGGCATCGTATTACGTAAACCAGCGTCGTGTTCTACGCAGAGAAAAAAAAAAGACTCCTTTATGAGCATATGAAATCGTTTTTTTTATACATACCAGAAAAACAAGCTGCGTTACGATTTAGTGATAGATGGATGAAACAGTTCCCATGACAACGAACACGCTTTCTTTCGCAGGCAGCCTGTGATTGTATGCACTGTTAGCACTCGTCACGACAATTCGAAATGTCATTGGTGCGAGGTCTCTATCCTGGAGAAAAAAAAATGCAGTGTTTTAAATTTCAGGAATGGTGTCATGGCTATGGAAACACATGCCAAGATTTGCAACACATCGGAGTCCAACCCACGCGTTTAACAAGAATCCGAACACAAAGGGCGTCGCGGCGGCCGGGTACAATACGGGAATATCCATGTTACAGTGCATTCATTCTTTGTTGCGTGCGACTTTTCTGAAGCCCTGCTCAAGTTCTGCTTCCAGGACATTCCTCCGCCCCGTGCAAACAAGGATTTCGCCAAGTCTCGAAAATTCACTAAAGGAACGACGCACACATTCGTGAGCAGTCAGTGTAATAATATTTTGGCTTAGAACTATTTTTTGCTAGGCATTACCAACACACGTGTTTTCTCTCTGTTTTTATTAATATTAATATTAATTAAATATTAGGATATGTAGATAAAATATAATTAAAAGTTCAATTTAACCAAACATAAGGTATTTTTATATACACAAAAATATTAAACTTTTGTCATATCTGGCATATTTAGGAAAAATTTGATTTAAAAAAAAATGTGAAGAAACCGCAGTGTCCATACACTGAAATCAGTGTAACTGACTTCACAAAACACCAGATTTTACAAACAGTTGTTAACAATTAACATTATAGTATCTAGGTGACCATCGTGAAACGCGACTTTTTTTTTGTCTCTAAGATTGTGTGATACGAAGACGATATCTTTGATTATTTCTAAACAACGGGACCCAGCCCGTGACCTCTTTTTTTGTATTGTGATCGGGGCTAGAACAGTTACCATGTTAAAACATTTGGTTATCATTCAAATACTTGAAAAAAAATTGCATAGATATATGTAGGCAATAATGAAATTATGTGAAATTAACTCAACATTGAAGCGACTGTGGTCCCATTTGATATTTCTCTATCCATTTTGCCACTGCGGCCCCACTTAACATAGTTCTATCCACTCAACCACTACGGCCCCACTTGGAATCGCTCTATTCACTGCGCCACTAAGGCCCCACTTAGAATCGCTCTATCCATTGAGCCACTGCGGCCCCACTTGAAAACTCTCTATCCACTGAGCTACTAAGGCCCCATTTGATATATATCCATCCACTTTGCAACTGCCGTCTCTATACACTGAGCTACTGACGCCCCATTGGATATGTATCTATCCACTTGGCCACTGTGGCCCCACTTGATATAGTTCTATCCACTAAGCCACTGCGGCTCCACTTAACATAGTTCTATCCACTGAGCCACTAAGGCCCCCCACTTGTAATCGCTCTATCCACTGAGCCACTGTGACCCCACTTAATGAACACAATATTGAAGCGAGACATTTAAAGTAAACAAAAATGATATTCCATTACCTTCATATCTCTATGCAATATTCTCTATGCATTAAGACAAAATTGTTCATAGGAAAAAAGTAATTAAAAAGTGAGTGTTGAGGGGAAAAGGTACTGATTGCGTAATCTGATCTTGCTGAAATTCGAACTTGACCTGTATTTTACACCGAGGATTCGCTCTGCAAAATCTGAAGAACTTCTGTTGAGTTTCAAGGGATTTAGAGGTATTAAAGACGGACGGACAGACAGACATCGTCTACTTATTATATAGGATGTAACGACATGCCAAACGATCACAAATACATAAGAAGATAAACTGAGAGATGTCCAAAATATTTATATAATCCCTCCGTAAATTAATGAAGACATTAATCTGAATGTTCCCTTCAGATTTAAAACGTGGCTACTGTTTTGAACCACCAAACCTATCGGATACGTTTACGAAGTAGTATCTTTTTACATGCACGTATACTACATATAGGCCTACAGAAAAGTTTTCAAAAGGACGAAATATTAATTGTCTCCATTGTGTGGTTGGCGAAGGGGGATGGCTTAGTTCTCGGCTTACCTACACTGAAATAACGGAATGATTTGCCTTGGACAGAAACGAAACAATTTCTCAATGACTCGAATCAGAGGTGCGAAAAAAACCTGTATTTATATCGTTGCTTAATTAAAGGGTTCACACAAAACCAAGAAACGATACTTCATTATTCCTGAGAGAAAATTTCTAAACAGCATCATGACTTAAGTAGCATGCTATGTATGGTTTCATTGATTAAAAAATTAGTAATAATCATTTTTCCCCGGTAATTTTCTTCCGTTTCGACATCAATGTAGCTTCTTTGGCATGAATGAAATTTGATTTTTTCGGAATCGTTTGATGAAAAACTTTTCATCAGATACACATAAAAACTGTTAAGGCTATTATACTGAGTCCAAACAGTAGAATAAAGATAATAAGTACTTACAATTAGAAGAAGAGCACACTCAAGCAATTTGATAATGAAGTAGTCACTCACCTGAAACAAAAATAAGGGAGACATTATTAGCGTAATATTAACCCGAGTGCAAAATTATATCTTCACACTACACTTATGTAAAAGTTATAGAAATTTTACAATGTAAGCAATTAGCATGAAAATTTTTGTCCGAAATAATATCACTACTTACGGACGCAACGTATGCAACACAAATACAAAAAAAAAAGTTAGCTTACTTATTTAGTTTAGTGCTATTTGCATTCGTAGAACATTACTACGAGTGTATGCAAGAAAATTATTTTCATATGCAGAAGCTTCAAATGAAATAATTATATTCCTGGACGCCAAACATTTTTACTGAGCAGTTTTTTTTTTGCATAATTATAAATAAGAAAGGACATTTTTCTCTTAGTAAAAAAACATAATACCTTTGCGCAAAAACAATATGTAATTTGATATTTGTTCCTTGCTTATGTATAAATGTAAGAGGACTTCATTCTAAGATTAACTCTGAACGTTTTCAAAGCGACATTAAGAAACTGTACTTTCAGATTTATTTCCTTCGGTTTTTAATGTACTAATATTTTTAGTTGTCTTGCGGTAACTGCAAAATTATAATCATGACTATCCCACAATATCAACGTAATAAAATAACGTTTATTTGCTGCAAAGGAAACACTAAAAACCGAGCAACGGCGTAATAACGTAATAGATATTTTTCCTACAAACACGGGGCCACGGTGGCTAAGCGGTTAGACTGCTCGCCTCTCACCAAGGCGAACCGGGTTCAATCCCCGGCCGGGTCACTCCCGCAAGTGGGAATCGTGCCGAACGATGCGGCTGGTCGGAGGGTTTCCTCGGGGATCTCCGGCTTCCCCCGCCTTTTCAATCCGACGCTGCTTCGTTCTCGCCTCGTTTCCCCGTCATCGGCTCTCAAGACCTCGTTGTGAAGGACCGCCCAAATCTCTCAACTGAACTCGTACCAACAGCTGGAATTGTTTGCGTGGTGCTGCTTGCGTCGTTGCCAAGTATCGTAGCTGCTTGCGTCGTTGCCAAGTATCGTAGCTGCTTGCGTCGTTGCCAAGTATCGTACCGTGAGCGGTGCGCGGGCAGGAGCAGGCAAGGGCCGAGGGCCCCCGGAAATAGTCCTTGCGGACCGGGGTGGGGAGGAGGGAATATTGGTGGCCGGGGAGAGATGAGTCGTGGCTTTGAAGCGGCAGACATGCGGGGATGATAGCCCGCGGCCATGTGTGTCGAGAGACAGGCGTGGTACTAGCTCAATGCGCAAGGGGGCGGGGGGGTTAGCTTTGAGTTGGCGCGGTTCATCAAGAACCATCGCTCCTGCTACTCGTCAATAATGTAGACTGATGACCCGGCCGCTGCTTCGCGCAGCAGGAGAGGGGAGGGGGTGCTAAGCAAGAGAGAGGGGGGGGGGGTCCTGGCGCCAGGGATCGAGTTTGGCGCCGCAAATGGCTAAACACTGAATTTAATTGAGTTCACGGGCGAACTGTCGGCCGTAGTTACCACTTCCACACCCGCCACCCTCCCCCCTCCACTGCACCATCGGCCAGGTTCTCACTCATTCCTCATCCGACGTTTCTATCATTTCATCTTGCCCCGAGAGGTGAACTCACCCGGCCGGAAAGAAAAATTCTTGAAAAGAAAATGTTTCAGCTTTCACAGCGCCCGCTGGGCTAAAACATGAAAAACATGAAGTAAAAGACATTAAAAAGTTACATGTCTAACAATAATGAAAAAAAAAAAAAAAAAAAAAAAAAAAGTACAGCAACTTTTCCTCTGCAATTACAAAAACTAGCCTTGAGGGGTGGAAAATGTATTGCTTCAATATAAACAATTACGAATATAATAACTCACAAGTTAAAAATCCGTTGAAGACTCCCAATTTAAAAAAAAATTATATGGCAAATTTTAATACAGTTAGAGAGAGAGAGAGAGAGAGAAAAAAAAGTATGTCTGTATGCTGGTGGGATTTTTAATCGCCGAAGAGCGATATTCCTACAGGAAACACAAACAATACTACACAGGAGGAGTAAAATACTGTACCATTATTGATACCTTTTTTTTAAATGTATGTGCACTACAGAAAAATAACTGGAGCCGGGGGGGGGGGGGGTGAAAAGCTGTAATTACTGCTTGTTACAGTTTCCGCTTAATTTCTGAGGTGTAAGCACTCCCTCTCATTTTCTTCTTTTTAAACTGTACTAAACGCATTGTTATTCCTACAATCAGTAGGCAGTAACTGACTCGAGGTTCGAGCCCGGGAACTTTCGCCACCGCACGCCGTCGCCCCAGCCAGAGACAGCGCGAAGGCGGCTAGCTGGTTGGCTGCGGAGATAAACAATTCATGAAAAGCCGGGGAAATGACAGCAGGCTCTGGCAACACAAACGAGCTGTTTCATATGTTAAAAGATGAGAGAAACTACTGCGCCAGTTCGCGCGAGGAGAAAAAAAAAACTGCGGGATGTGACCGATGATGATGGGGGGGGGGGGGGGAGGGCGAGAGTCCGTTGAGGCGAGCAAGAGAGACAACTGTCACAGACTGTTTTCCCGCGAAGGACGGAAAAAAAATGCAGCGTCGAGGAAAGAGGAGGAAAAGCAAGTTAAGAATTTATGTATGTAGATGTTGCCGAAGGGAAAGGCTACGGCCCGACACACACAACTTGGGGAGTTTCCGCTTGGCCACGGGGTGTCGAAGGGGGCGAGGGGGAGGGGAGGTTGCTGTGGCGTCTCGCTGGACTGGACGAGAACTTCAGAGAACACGTCTTCCGCCCACGTGATCAAACACCCCCTCCTGTCCCGCGGATTGGACACGTCCTCAGGGGCCAGACGGAACGTTCCGCCAGCGAGCGACTTCGGAGCGCTTCTCTCGCGTACATGTAGTGGCAGGCTGACAACCTGGTAACGGCTGTTCCCGGTCAAATGAGCACTTTTGAAAGCCCTGCTTAAGATCTACTTGTACGCATGTAGTGTATGCTTCCGCCTTATGTAAAATTAACATTGCCATCGGCCTCACCACTTTATTCGTGCGTTGGTCAGGTGAGCCTGTGAAATTAGGGGCATCAAAGAAAATAGAAAACGAAAGAAATAATTTAAGTTATCAAAAATGGTTACCTAACACTTTTTATTCGACCTTAAGGTGTGGAACTACTTTCCATCCATCGTTACCAACT
Organism: Dryococelus australis; assembly: GCA_029891345.1. Taxonomy (NCBI): domain Eukaryota; kingdom Metazoa; phylum Arthropoda; class Insecta; order Phasmatodea; family Phasmatidae; genus Dryococelus; species Dryococelus australis. Next base: position 193,244,010 of record CM056997.1, read on the forward strand.
TTACTACGCGCATATCACTCAGTGCGCCCGCTTAAATATATGCAGGAAGGGGCAGTGATATTTTTCTAAGGTTGATTTCAAACGTGCTCACTTTATCGCGAATAGCATTTATATGGTGTCACGAAAATGCGCAAGGAGGTAAATGTGGGTAACGCACAACGGGTTAATCATTTCATAATAACACAAAACTTACACAAGATTATGCTACTGCGATCGAGCACAACGGGTTAATCATTTCATAATAACACAAAACTTACACAAGATTATGCTACTGCGATCGAGATCTTAAAGGACTAAATAATGACATCTAGCATTACACAATGAAACTATCGCAAATCTAATGCTATGTTAAGCATAGGAAAACCATGAACATTAACATTACGTACACAAAACTGATTTGTTTTATTCATAATACAAATACACAAAATAAAATTAATACTTTTTTTTTTACTGAATCACATTTGTATGGGGTTTGCAAGACTATGTCACAGAGTGATAAATGAGAAAATACACCATGAAAAAATTACTAGTATTCAGATTTCCTTCCATGCGACGAGAATTTTTTAAAATAATTTTTACCCAAAATTAATTTTTTTTTTAAACCTCAGTGTCGTTTTGTGTTGTTTACTTTATGGCACCTTTTTCAACTGAATGTCGTCGTAAAATCGATTAAATCAATTTACACACTTTTTAAAGTATGATACCAAAACCGACCCTACTATTCCCAATTGAATATTAAAATATTTAGGGACATTTTTAGCTGCGCTGTAAATAGAACAATCGAAAGAAAAAAAAGAGGGTGGGTTTGCATTGCTCCGGGTACCCTGCATTGAATTCAAGTTCTAGACCAAAGCAAAAAAGATTATGTCCTATCATATTTAATATTTTCTATCGCCTGTTATATTATAGCTTTGTATTTTCTGTGCAGTCTACTGAAATATAAATACTGACGTCTTTTCTTTCATAATTCACCAGCTTATAGACAAAGTACAAAATCGTACACAGGTTTATGCATTGTGAGTCCTAAAACACGCACATATACAAGCACGTAAGTACACACACAAACATACATAGGTAAACATGTATACACACTTATATATATATATATATATATATATATATATATATATATATATATATATATATATATATATATATATATAATATATATTATATATATAGCATATAGAAACCATATGCATTACATACAAGCGTAAATAATGACGTGTTGTGTATACAAATTACTACAACGCCCTTTTCCCACATATCCTTCATTTTTGGTTAACATCCGGTTTGCCAAATTCCATACAATTCTATGCATTACTAAGTACAGTGAGAGGCGTAAGCTACACATTTTGTCGCACATATGTTTAACTTCCCGTCATATGATGTTACAAATAGTCAACACCAGGATAAGACGAAAAAGTATACTAATAACAAATTTTTCCAATTTTCCTATGAGTTTTATGACTGAGGGAGAAAGGTCGCCTGTCGCCTGTTTAGCGGCGGCAGCGAATTACGGGTGGAGGATCAGTTGCTCGGGAAGCCACGGGATGTGAAAAAGGGCCGTTAAGAGGGGGGGGGGGGTGTTATTAATATAGCCTCGAGTTGCCGAGCGCAGCCCGACAGCGACACGCGAGCCAAGATGTCTGCTGTAGGAATGCCCACGACACGACAGTACTGTACACCGCCCCGCTCAAGATTTCACCCGCTGCCTCCCGCCAAACGTTGTTCCGACGGCCTCCGCACTGCATAGTCCATCGATTCTCGTCTAGGCACTGTACGCAAGTACACAGATGGTGAAATAGCCCGGCGGTACCTTTGATGTAGGCATATCCACTGTCTGATTGGGTGCGCGAGGCTCTGGTAACGGGAGGGGGGGGCGGTGGTGTACTGACTAGACTACTCGACTCACACCAAGGCGTGTGGGAATCTTGTCGGACGCTGTCGCTGGTCGGCGAGTTTTCTCGGGGATCTCCCGCTTCCCCCGCCCTTGCATTCCGGCGCTGCTCCATACTCACCTCGAATCACCTTTCTCGGTTTTCAAGAACTCGACGCCAATAAACTCTTCACTCATTCTGGTAAACTGGCCTTGCACCCGATTGGCTACCGCATGCTGCAGAAGGTTCCCTATTGGCTGGGCGACCGGCCGGTTATCAGGCGCTGACTGGCGAACGGCGTTCCAACGTGTTGCTGGGCAGTGACGCCATTTAACTGGCGTGTGCGTTGCAAGCTACTGTTTCGCCTCTGTAGTCTTTGGTACTCTGTAGCGGATGGATGGGGCTGGGCAGCGAGTCAACAGTCAAAATATTACTAACATGGCAAGCTATTACAAGAAGCTACAATTTTTATTTGAGTCATGCCCCTGAATTCTCATTGAAGTTGAAACTACGGAATTAAAACCATTCACGTGGCCAATGTTTGACACGTCCCAAGTAGCAAACAGCAAGCAGTTAATAGATGCCCGACAGTCGGCAGTGGTAGAAAACGTTCGCATTTATGATTATCAGCTTCCTATATGGCTGACAGTCCGGTAATATAAATAAAGGTGACATTAAGTATTTTTTTAAGTAATTGTATTGTGGGCCAAAACTCTCTCAATGATTGTTAGAATTTAACAGAACCACACAAGCAGATGAGAGACAAGATGCTGTTACTTACAGCTGGGAAAATACTGGAAGCAAGTTTGTGGAGTCACTTATGGCATTACAAGCCGTGTTTCCTGTTGGGTTCCTAATAGCAGCATGCTAATGGGTCATTTGTGGAATGCTAACTGTTTCTTACTACTGGAGAAACATCAGCAAGCTTATGGGACATTTATGGCATGCCAACAATATTGCTATGCGCTCGCTTCCCTTGACCTACCTCACACGAGCGAGTGGAAGAGGACTGAGTAGTGATATAGCAGGCCGCGAGTCACTAAGGTATGTCTGAATGGCAGGCGAGCGACAATACTATCAGGGTTTTAAGTTAACAAGATATGCCGCAGCGCTCTCTTTCGCATGGCGCCGTGATAAGCATTTTGCGAATCGCACACTCCTGGCCTTCGGCGTACAGAATTTCTGCATTTATCTGAAGAATATTCTGGTTAATGACCTAGTTTCTGTCAAGGTGACTCGAGATGCGGCGAACCTTCCAGATCAAAGCCAGCGATAGTATTTAAGCGCGACGGGTACCCGGACCTAGAGTTCATGCGTTTCAGGGGCTTGGGCGATTGTGCGGACTTGCGCGATAGACGACGAGCCAGGAGAGCAACGAGTGGCCCCGGAAGTGACCAGCGTGAGGAAAATATGCGACTGCGAGCATCAGTGCAGTGAAGAGTGCGACTGGCAGGCTGGACTATTTGACTGGATGCGTGAGTGAAAGACATTTAAAATGATGGCAACAGACCGACTGAACATTTGTTAATTATAAGTGTAAGTTAATTGACTATAACGAAACAGAGATATGGACAAGGACTTTAATTAGAGTTGAGTTGCATATGTGAAGTAAAATTATCATGTGACATTACGAGTAAAAGGAAAACAAAAGTAGTTTCCATAACGAAAACCTGCAAAGCGCAACATGTTGAAAAATTCTTTATTTTGGATTTTAAATACAACCTGAAAGTAGCCCGAAATTAAATAATATTAAAAAAAAAAAAAAAAAACATAAATCCCTGTATTGACTTGTGACACTAACATAAACTGTATCAAAAGTTAAAAAGTTCAATTTTTGTGTGTGTAAAGCATTCAGAAAATTCAGATTTTCTTAAAAGGCTACACGCGAATACACAGTAGAGCAGTCGGTAGCATTCAAGACTGTGAATTCAAGGGTTGCGAGTTCGATTCCATGTTCTTCCTAATAAATTCGCCGATTGTGAAGTAACACAAAAGACAACAAATATAAAGATGGAAAATAATTTATCTTTATTTAGGAGAAACAGAATGATTTTTTTTTTGTTTTGGAAGTGCATAGCAAGCTGATTTCAAATGGGCCAAAAGTGGCCAGTAGCTGAGTTGTAAGTGACAAATAGCTGGGCTGCAATTGGCTTGCCAACAGTTGGCTGACAGCCGCCAGGCCAGACGCTGTAAGCCAGTGGGCCAGTGTTGCCACTCATGGCCCACTGACGGAGCCGGCATGCTTGGGGCACAGTTGGCTACGCAGAATCGGGCCGCTTATAGGTATATTGTAATTTGCTACATGTAAGTTATCTGAACAGTGGCTCAGATGTCGCTGCATACAACAGTCAAGATGCATCACGTGTGTCACGTGCATCTGCGGGTGCATCGCGGAGGTTGATTGGTTAAGGGAAACCGTCCGTGGGCTGCTCGTGTACAAGCAGATTTACACAAGTAGGCCAGGCATCTGACTTTTGCTACTTGGGGTATTTCTTACCATTGTCGCAAAACACTTCAAATTAGCACAAATTTTAATATCATTTTAATAACAAATACTGAAAACAAAAAAATATATTTCACAATATATTGGTTTATTACCAAGAAACTACAAATATAAATGTTGAGGGATGAGGGGAGGGGAAATCATTGCCAGGACGGGGGGGGGGCACTTGGAAAATCACACCTCTATAGTGATCCAATAGAACCAAAATTCAGCTTTTACGCAATTATTGCCTACAGTCGCTCTATTTTCCTTTCACTGGCTGGGCTTAAGGCATGGCATACGTTTCTGTGAATAATTATACGTCGGTTTAGATGGTAGACTCCAATCACTGCCTTAAACCACTTTTGCCGTACACTCGATAAGCGAACAGACAACAATCGAAAAAAAAAAGTGTACAGAGATGCACCACAGGGGAATGTTTAGTGAACAACATTTATAGCCCTGCACAGAATCTACTTTTATAGCCATTATGTATACTTCCTCCATACTTAACACTATCATCGCCGAGGACCAATCACTTTACTAATGCGTCGACACAAATCGCTACTCCTCCTTTCCTATTACTTTCATACCTATTCTTCCTAGCATGTTTGGTAATAAGGTTGCGTGTCAGGCTCGCATTAAGAATGCCGTGGGCTCGATCACAATTGGCTTCACTTGGGAAGAGGAGGGGGTGGATTTACAAACTGGTTTCCATTCCCATTCCTGAATAATACAAATATTAATATCGTTTTCTTACGGCCCTCCCCACTTCTTCCCCATTAAGTAAATATTCTGATTATTCTTCTGCGCTTGAATGGAGATTGATCATCATCATCCCTGAAATTACTGTATCACGTGACTGCATAGTATAGTGGAGAGATTTTGGGTGGCTCTTAACATCTCGAGGTTGTGAGTGAGGTGAGTACGAAGCAGCGCCGGAATGCGAGGCCGGGTAAAACGGGATATCCCCGAGAAAACCAGCCGACCAACGTCATCTTCCGGCACGACCCGGCCGGGAATTGAACCCGGATCGCCTGGGTGGAAGGCGAGCAGGCTAGCCGCTCAGCTACCGTGGCCTTCGTGAGAAAAAGGGTGTCGTAGAAATTTGGGACACACAGAACTTCATTATATACCTAATATATGCAATGCACCTTAATAAAATATGTTACATTTCATCTCGTGTACCACCCCTATTAATTTGTAACACTTATTCCTTGACATAATGTATATAGTTATATTCAGTTACATATAGCAAGCGTTTAGTCCCGAGTTATTATGTTCGAACCTTCGTGATCAGAGCCTGTTATACTGAGGATGTTAGCCTGTGGCAACGAGATTAGCTTCTGATACAAAAGTAACTGGACGCCCATAATCTAAAACCATAGTTTTGTGTCGGAGATAAGTTTTCCCTTAAAATTACAGCGCTTTTAGACACATGAGATGATTTTTGTTTACAGTATCACCGGAAAAAGATAAAATAAAATACAAGAAAGTGCCTCAAAATGAGGGTTAGTAAATATTTTGAGAAATTCTGTTGCTAAAATGTGATAAACTGCGATAAAAATAATAAAGTGTAATGCCAAACATTTATAACGTTCAGATATTGATTTATGAAACTTCCAGCAAATGATTTTTTATAACTGCACGCCAAAATAACAATTTTTATGTTTTTATAAAATACAAACCAAACCAAATCATTTTGAGTGGAAAATTCGAAACGGGAATTTGAAATTCTTTATCTTAACTCACTTAAAAAAGTTATTTAGCACAAATTAATAAAAATTTACAGAGAAAAAAATCGAAAAAAATCACCTTGTATTCAAAATTTTTTCTCTGTGCGATTACACCTCGCTATCTAGAGGTAGCTTGTAGCAGTATTTTCTAGTGTAACCAATATCTGTATGTTAACTATATTGTGTTATTTGTGGTTTTTTAAAAGCACTAAACTTGTGAAACCGACACATACTATCAAGCATAGACTAGGGAGTCTTGATTTGTTTACCCACGTTTTTGAAATATCATTACGTATAAAGTGTACAAGTTCTACGGTGTTTAATAAAATATAAAATAATGAATGCTTCCTGTAGCGGACGCCTGTGACGGGCCTCGGCGGACGTGATGGCCTGGCGATGGGAGTTAATTAACTGGAGCTGGGCGCGCGAACACCACCAAGTCAAGCGTACTAACCACTTAACCCGAGGAGGCGGGAGAACGGAGTGCGATGTGAATGTAGGTGAGCCAGCCAACACGAGCTTGCGGCCTGCTCGCGACGGACAGTCATACGGAGCGCGGGAAGGCAGCCAATCACAGGCCGTTTTACGAGAACTTCAGACACCGTTCGCCACACAGCGAGCCTTCGGACCTCGCCAAAGTCTGCCGCATCCGCGAGCGCTCTTTCTTTTTGACGCGAATACGTATTTGGAATTGCGACCACAGTGGGAGTCAATCCAGAAAATCCGGTGATAAAATCGGGGAATACAGTTTGCCATTGCAGCTCCGAATCTGTCGTCTACAATCAAAATTAAATTACACCACGCGATTGTCAATGGATCAAAGAATATGTTACGTTGAGCGCGGACAGGGCAGCAACCCACGTGTGAAAAAAAGGGGGGGGGGGGGGGAGCGGGGAGAGGTCCCAATTTTGAGTTCATTTCGCAGTGTCTCATAACTTCCGTGTAGTACAACTTTTGACCAGGAGAAGCTACGACGCTCGTTTGAGTTTCAATCGACAGCTCTCGTCAAGATCAATATATTGCGTGTATAAAAACACCTGTGTGGCGTGGTTATGGTGAAATTCTATGCGTTCAATGTAAAAAAATTAGGAAAACTTAACACAATTTCGGCCTGCACTCGTCAAAAAGCCACAAGTCGAAATTCAGAAACCGTATACGGTTGGAAAGAGCATCTCAAAAGCAATCCAGTGATACCCATAAAACCCCATACGATCGAGTGCGTGAAGTGGTGCCGAAAACGTAAAACAAACATCAAGGCGTCCGAGTGCCTCAGCGTAGACGTATTCACGCAAAACAAACGGCCGTGTCAACAACACAGACAAACCCAATTTTTTCTCTAACTAGTTTGCGTTATTCAACGCACATGACACGATCTGATGATCGCCGGCTCCCAGACACTTGATAAACCGACCCTGTGTTCAGAAATATTTTTGATCACTTCCGGTCTTCTGCGAGCACGATTGTCGTGCGTCGTCCTTTATTTGAACCTATCACAGGAGAGCCGATCCACGCCAGCGCCCAAACAAGGGCAGAGGCTTACTATTGTATCGAATGGTCTCACGAGAGTAAATTAAACAGCTAATGGTGGCTGGCACACGAATCCAGGTAAGCATGTAAGCAAAGCCAGGTTAGGAATCCTTATTTCAACACGCACTGTTACAGCAGGATTTAATATACAAGCGAATTGCCGGCCTTTGAAGTGAGGGACTTCGAAACGGAGTAATAATCACACTCGAGAACAAAAGGGATGGACGAGATTCCCCTGAGAAAACCCACATGCTATTGGCATCGCCCGCGACACTACCCATACAGAAAAAAAACATTCCCAGACACATTCCTACGTACGAGTTCCGACAGCAGGGATAGATAGCCGGCAGTAGTTGGTTACTCGCACAAATTTGAAGCAGCGAAAGCAACTACAAATGGTATGCGGTCTTTCAATTGTCATTGTTGCAGGTGTCCACAAATGTACGAGCAATTGTCAATAGCGCTCACTACTACTACGCAAATTTTGGTTCCTTTTGAAACTGTGAGAAACGTATCCAAAACAGTTTCCTCCTCGCATAACGATTTTATTTGGCAATCATTTCAGAGTCCACCGTGTCAATATGTATTCCATCTTTCTCTACGAAGTATTTGATGCGTCCGAGAACAAACCGATTCTGAAAAAAAAATTACCGTAATGAATTTATCGTCAGTGAAACGGGCAGTCTCTTCTCGTGCAGGCCGAACATACAGCCATCACTGCATGCTATTCATTCAAGTGGCGTGTAGTAAAATATCCAAGCCTTTTTCATAAAATTCCCCGCATGCGTCTAAAGGAGTCCATTTATCGCCCCCCCCCCTCCGGGCCCTCATGACCCACCCCTAGAACAGTCTTAAAATTTTATTGTAGAGTTGCTTCGCGCGGTTTCCAACTCACATTTCAGAAAGCAGGATTTTTTTTTTTTTTTTTTCAGCAGCTACCAGAAGCTTTCCATTCGGAAATAAAGAGGAGTGCGAGGTAGGTCCTAGTTCTAAAGATTTAAAGCAATCGAACAGCAGACGACGGTTCGTTGAGGAGGGGGGTTTGTAAGGAAGAGAAAAAAAAAAGGGGGGGGGGGGGGTCTGACCACGCAAAATAGTAGTGGAGTTTTTTTCACTCTTGTCCGCAATAGCGTGCGAGGTTTACGGGGGAGAGCAGCTGCTAAGCTCGAACAGCAGTTCTCTGGGAGCTGAAGAGGGTTGGCGGTCCTGCCAGACTCGCTGTCCGGGCGGCAGTTGGTCCTGACTCGTACACACTGTCTTCTCGGATTGGTGGTCAGTCGCGCAGCTCCCTGCGACCCCACCCCCCACCCCTCCCAGGGGCCAGAGCAGCCCCTGGAAACCTTATTGCGGGCGTCGGCGCGCGGAAAACGAATGGCGACAGCGAGGGCACACGTGGTAACGGGGGGGGGGGGGGGGAGGGGGCAGAGAAGGGTCACAAGGGCAGAAGGGAAGGGAAAATCCGCGAGAAAAAAGGGGCAAATCTGACGCTCGGAAAATAAAAAGGGCGGCATAAAAAGTGGGACAGAGATGGCAAGGAGGGGGTGTGGGTTCCCGGCCACCCAAGGCGCGATCTGGCAACACGGAGGAATGAAGGATTTAAGGCCCATTTTCCGCCCCGCAGCACTTAGGGCGGGGATAAAAAAAAAAAAAAGGAACGGTTAAAAAAAATTGGGGAAGGAAGTGTTATACTGCGTGAAAGTGGGATGCTGAGATGGGCGGGCAATCGCGGATTCAGTTCGGTAAGGGAACAACTGGCATTCACACTCGACATGGTTGCTGTGTAGTCTGAGACATCCACGACGACGAGTCAGGGTGATACGTCTTGCTATAGGCTGTTCCCGGTAAACTGAACACTTTCGAAAGCGTTGCTTTAAGATCTGTTTGCACGAACTTTGTGTATTCTTCCACCATATCTAAGATTATCATTGCCATGGGCCTGATCGCTCTATTCATGCGTCGGTCGAGCTCGAGAGAAATTGTTACAAGAGTACAAATGTATAAATTTCCTGATTCACCACGCTCGTACGCATAAAAATAAAAGAATTGCATTAACAGCAAATGTCCACCTAACACTTCTATTTCAACGTCACTCCTTCGTTATAGGCTGTTCACGGTAAAGTGAGCACTGTTTAAGGACATCCCAACATACATTAACCACTAATAAATATATCTTATTTGCACGCTTAGGCAATACATTTCGAGGGTGGCAAAATGTGTAACCTGTATGTAATGGTCACATTGCAATGTATATATTGAAAAGCAGCAGGAAGATGGAAACTGGATGAAAGGAAAAATTTAGAAGAGCCTTAAAAAGTACTTACTTTATCGTGAACAGCCTATGCCAACTTTACTGAGTGTATGATAGTCCGTGGCTTCGTTAAAATAAATGCGGCTAGAGGCAGGGCAGTAACATATTTAAAGGTTGATTTCAAAAGCGCTATATTAACCATAAACAAGACTATAACAATATAGTTACCTGATTTTCTTTCAATACAAAAGTAACGATGTTGGCTGCAAAATAAGTATCCATATAATATACCATATTGGTATTTTACCTTTGTTAATTTCACTGATGACATTATTACGTTTATAAAAGGAAACACACATGTAGTAATCACGAATTTTTTTAGGCCCTAAGTTTTGACTAGAACTAACTCTGATTTACTAATGTACACCAAAGTTATTATTACGTTCTTAACACTGTTACATTTAGTGCAGTTACGTAATGATTATATACAAAACATCGTTTGATAACCGTCGTTTCTCTAACTCGTATTTCATTACTTGGTCGTAACCGCAAAACTGAACCGTATTAAATTAAAACACGCGTAATGGCGATTTAACTAACTGGAGCCCCGGCCTCAGCTCTGCGAGTTCATAAATTTCAAATTACTGGAAGCAATTCAGTTCGCAGCACATCATAACATTCTCCGAAAAAATCTGCCGTGATAAAACAAAAATGAACTTAAAAAATTTGCAGGATGATTTGAGTGAGGTCTGCATCGCGAAACGACACGGCAACTGTGGTCTTCTTAAATCTGGGATCTGTCACGTAAACACTCACGTGCTCCGACAATCGTCAGATCCTGCAGTAACGCCAGTTATGTAAATTGCCCCTGTCTTCTGTCCCTCCACAATCTTCTTCATCTTCTTTCCTCTCCTCCCTTGCTATCAGCTGTTTCAGTGTTGTTCTTTTCTCTACACTGGGTAGAGAAACCTGCGCAACACTTCTCTAGACAGCCTCTCCCTTTACTTTTTACGAGTGTGCACACCGAAACAAACATTTTCGTCTATAAATATGTTTTGCAGAAACAGGCCCCGTTAAATGTCTTTTTTTTTTGTCGACAACACAATCATTTCGCAGTGATTATAACACTGCATTCATGTCTACAACACACACGCTGTTAAAGGCTGTTCACAATAAAGTGAGCACTTTTGAAAGCCCTGCTTAAGATCTACTTGTATGCCCGTTGTGTATTTTTCCGCCTTATGTGAAATTAAAATTGCCATGGGCTTCATCACTTTATTCACGTGTCGGTCAGGTGAAACTGCGAAATTATCAGAAAAGTAAATACTTTACAAATTTGCTCGTTTAAACACTTCGACGTATAAAAAATATCAGGAAGCGAAATAATTAATTTAAGTCATCATAAATGGTTACCTAACACTTTCCATTTGACGTTAAGATATGGAACTAATTTCCCTCCACCATTACCAACTTTACTGGCCGCCTGTCACTCTGTGCGCCCGTTAAAATATATGACGTTAGTACCAGTGGATTTTTTCTTACGTTGATTTCAAGATTTCAAAAGTGCTCACTTTATCGTGAACAGCCTTTACAATCACTGACAGCCTTGTAGTAAACACATAAGAAATTCGTTTTCGCCCCGGAATGTTTGCCAGTGGCTACGTTTACACAATTATTTTAGCGACCACGACTTTTTTTTTTTTTACTGCGCGACCTAATTTATATTTTCCTATCAAGCACTTGAGCTCTTCCTCGAACGATTTAGTCTTCTTATGGCTGTAATAATTCTCCCTCTTAATTAACTTCATTCTTATCATCGCAAAAATGCCTTGCATGCTTCTTTTCCAGCTACCGCGACCAAGACAAAACAATTCTCTGGAGAAAAAAAAATTAAGATACTGAAACGCGTCAAGGTTCGCCGTTTTCTTTAAATTGCTGTATGGCTATTACTCACGTCAGTAGCCTACCAGCGATAAGAATGTTCCAGGTCAAAATAGGGAATATTTAAATTATTTTTTCGTATTACAGGCCACTCATAGTCACTACCAACTTTTCTGAAGCCCTGCAGAAGTTCTACTTTAATGCTATTTTTTTCCGCCTCACGCAAACGAAGCTTAACCAAGTCTAGAAAAATTACACCAGAGGGACCGCGCGCCGCATTTAGCATGAGAACTATTCCTTACTCGGCATTGCAAACACTCCTATTTTCTGCCTGCTCTTATTCATATTAATTATAAAGGAAATGTTATATTTTATAGATGAACTATAACTAGAAAATAAATTTTACTAAATATAAGATACTTTTATGTTAAAAATAGCAGCCCGCAATCGCTTCGCTCAGGTTTTTTGGAGTTATTAAAATACATAACTATACATGGTTTGTAAGATTTCTACTTTATTATCGGAAATAGTTTTATCGTCATGTTAGTGTTGGTTTTTGGTAAGATATATTTTTACTACCCGTGACTATCTGCGACTACCTGTGATCACCTGTGACTACTTGCGAATTTTCTAATATAAAGATACACAATTTTTCTACCATTGTTTCAATTGATCTTTAATATGCTTAGTACGCAGCCACGCAGCTCATTTTTCTCCGACTTGGTTCACAAATTTTGGAATTTCCCATAGAATTTTCTTTTTTAATTAAATAAAGCATATGTCCATCTGGAAGAATGTAGATTATTAACAGTGAAAGAATTATAAGAATCGGCCCTGTAGGTTCTGAGATTAGCCCTTACATATAAACAAAAAACTCACATTACCTCTTTATTATATTAGTATAGCCAAGTATTAAACTCTTGTGACACACGACATATTTAGGAAACAGCAAAAACGTCATATATGGAGTGATTTTTCAACGGTTTGATCTAAAAAGTGTTAAGATAACGCGAACAAACTATATCTAGAAACTACTTACATCGTCTCCCGCAACGGAGGCCACAGTGATATAATGGTTAGGCTACCTGCATCCCACCCAGGCGAACCGGGTTCTATTCTCGACGGGGTCACACGGACTTGCGCTTGTACGAAGCGGGGCGGACGTTGCCTTTGGCCAGCGGGGGTTTTGTCGGAGTGCTCCCGCCTTCCCCCACCGTTGCATTCCTTCGCTGCTCCATTCTACCCTCACTCCATCCTCGCCAGCTCTTCGAGACCTCGCTGTTATAGTCTATTCACGGTTACTTACAACTTTTCTGAAGCCCTGCTGAAGTTCTACCTCCAAGATATTCCTCCGCCTCATGCGACGGAAGCTTAACCAAGTACAGAAAATTACACCAAAGAGACAACGCGCCGCATTCATGCGCACTCTGTGTAATAATATGTTGCATAAAAACTATTTATTACTAGGCATTACCCTGTTTTATTCATATTACTTAAAAATGAAATATTTTAATTTCTGGATAAAGTATAAGCAAGAGTTCAATTTAACCAAAAGCAAGATTCTTTTATGTTAACTCAACTATAGTCTATTCACGGTTTCTTCACCCTTTTTGAATCAAACCTTTGAAAAATCTCCCCATGTATGACGTGTTTAGTTATTTCCAACATACGCCATGTATCACGAGCGTTTTATACTTGTGTTCATAAAAGTTACTTTTTTTCTGTAAAATCGAAATGTTATTCATATTTTATGTATAAATTATAATGCTTCATTTAAACATAATTTGAATAAAAAACAGGGCGTAAAAAGTATGTTGGTAGCGCCTAAAGAGAGAGAGAGATAGTTCTTATACAAAATACGGTTACACTGAGTGCGCACGAATGCGGTGCGTTGTCCCGGTGGTGTAATATTATAGACTTAGTTAAGCTTAGTTTGTACGACGCGGAGGAATATCGTGGAAGCAGAACTTTAGCAGGGCTTCATAAAAGTTGCAACTAACCGTAAATGGAATATATAAGACGCTTGTGATTTACGAGATATTTAGTAAACAACCAAGCGCGTCATACATGTGTCATTTTTCATAGATTTTGATTCAAAACGTGTGAAGAAACCGCGAATAGACTATAAGCGACGGTTACGCCTCTCAATTCAATTAAATCCCCCCCCCCCCCCGCGGTTATTTCGTGCCGAAGGTATCAAATTCGCTCATCAAATGTTAGGGAAGTATCACGTAATAAGCGCAGACGGACCAGTGTTCCAGTTGTTGGGTCAGGCAGCAGAGCCCTCCGTTGATTACCTTCACCCCTGGCCTTGTAACCTGGCTGTAAGACGGGGCGGGGCGACTCACCCTGCCACGCGCTAAATCTCTTACGTAATTACAACACGGGGGTGTCGCAGAGGTCGGGCGCAATGTTCCCAGGAGGTGTCCACGCCGCGCCGCCATAGATCGATGGCCTTCCACCCACAGCTCAACACCATCTACCTGTTCACGACACAGTGAGCACTTTTGAAATCAGCCTCAGAGAAAAGTCACTGCCCGTGCCTGCGTATACTTTAAAGCACGCACTGCGTGACATTCGCCCGGTAAAGCGGGCAACCATAGATAGAAAGTAATTCCTTATCTTAACATAAATAAAACGTGTTAGGTAATCATTTATGATAATTCAAATTATTTACGTACCTTTCTGTTTTTTTTTTTTTTAATGCAACAGTGTGTTAAAATTAGCAGTTTTATAAAATGTTTACTTTCCTAATAATTTCACAGTTTCACTACACCGACGCATGAATAAAGTAATGAGGCCCATGGCAAATGTTAATTTTACATAAGGCGAAATAATACACAACGTGCATACAAGTAGATCCTAAGCAGGGCTTTCGAAAGTGCTCGTTTTTACGTGAATAGCCTATAAGAGTGAAGCTGGACTCACAACCATCCATTTCATCCGTCAGTCACCCGTCAGTCCGTCGGTCACGTGATCTTCAACCAATCGCAACTTATTTTTCTATTCATCAATCCTTCAAATATATCTCAACTTTAACTTTCCAAGGACCGACGGATGGTCCACCGCCTTGTAATATCGTTCCTTGAACTTGGCTGTCTGAAAACAGTCACATGTTTACTTGTCTGAATATTTTTCTTTTTAAATACACAAGCCAATGAGGTTGTTTACATTTTTACGTTTCACCTTTGAACTGAACTGAAGATGACTTGTATAATTTCGGAGCAAATGAAGATAGATTATGTCAGGAAAACAGAATATATTTATTACATTCATTAAAAATATTTCTCTGCGCGGGAAAGTTCGTGTTGTTGGCTGGTCACGCTGCAAATTTTCTGGCCCGACGGACTGACGGACGACAGATGTATTGTGAGTCGCTTTCAATTGACGGACGGGAAAATCGACGGATGGCTGACTGACACAGGCGACTGACGGAAGCGACGGATGGTTGTGAGCCAAGCTTTATGCTGACTTTCCCAACCAACGAAAGGTGCAATCATAGCGAAAATCTGGTTGGATTACAATGAAAAATTTACATTGTGATAAAATTAACACTTTCCGGATTGTACATGTTTACTGGGGTTCAGTACAAGCTAGAAGCGAGGAGGCTGTACACGCCACTGCGATAACGTTAGATATGCTTGTATTTTCGTTTTAATTTACCACCGTCATACTAGTTCACAATACACCGGACACGACACTGTTTAGTGTATGCTCAGCATATGTGCCCATGTTCAGTGTTAACTATGCAACAATGCAATGGGTGTAACAATGTTCAATATGTTCTGATTTAATATCGAGACATAATGAAGTTAACTTTATTCGTGTACAAATAAATAGATAAAATTAATGAAGTACTGTACAGCCTACAACTTCTATTAAAGACTAGTCGTTACCCGACGGCATGCCAAGTTGACATAGTCCCAAACAACGTGGCCTTGGACCTGCAACATGATTTACAATCCATCGTGTTTATTTAACAAAATTTACTATAATTATACATTTACCCAAGACATCCACGTTTTTGTGGGATGCACTGTTATTTCAAGATATTGAAAAACATTTGTGAAACGATGAACTCGAAACGTGCGTGTTTGGCTTTTAAACTAGAAAATCCTTTCTTTTTTTTTTTATAGTGGTGTGTTCTGAGATACAATCGGCATTAGCCCTTCCTCCAGACGTAAAGCGGGGTCGTACAAACGTAATACGTACACATTTATAATCCATTTGTAGAGACCTGAAAAATTCGCAGATTCATTTCGAGACTAGTTGGAATTCACAAACTTGTACGTTCATGTTACTTTTGCGATTGGCCGACGCGTTGTTTGGCACCACCTGGAGGTGAATGAGCCAATAACGAACAGGCAATAAATTGTTGGCCTAATCACCGCCTTGTACTGCCACAACGAGCAACCAATAAACACTTGATATCTGCTCGAGTTTATATAAAACAGCGAAGTCTAGCCTATAGGTCATTGAACTCGCGAATTTTTTAGGTCTCTATCCATTTGTATGAAATTACTTGCAACTTTGACGCGTTACGCACCCATCCTGTAATGCTTTCCCTGAAATTTGTTAAGCGTTCCGAAATTCCCAAACACCAGTGTTATACGAGATGACCGTGTAGAAAAGCCACTAAAAATATTTTTGAAGACGTAAACAAAATAAGCATTGCGCCGCACACAGAGCTAGACATCAATGGCTAGAACAAATAATTAGGCTTTAAATTTAATAAATACAAAAGTTACTTTGTTCTTGCAGGAAACCCATTCCCCCCCCCCTTTTTTTTTAGGAAATCAGTATTTCTAGTTAGCTGTTTAAAGTTTTTTCACGACTATCTGATTGCTTATAAAAAATTTACTTATTGTCAGTTTACCGGGAAACTTTCAAGGGAGGCAAAATTTTAATAATTCGACATACATACAAAACATTACGGACTTGTTGTGTTGGCCGGGTGCTGAAAAGGCATATATTTAAAACTCACTCGTTTGCGACGTTAGTTTATTACATGCATTTTAAGTAATAAATTTAAATCGCGTCATTATAATCATTTTAATTATTTACTTTATCAAGCAGAGCAGCCATAAACATTTAAGCTATTAACGTTTAATCATAGTCATATTTACAATAAAAGAAAAAGGGTTTTAAATCGTACATTACGTTGAATGTAACAAAATCACACGTTAGTATTTCAGAAGGTATGCAGGGTAAATATTTTAGCTGAACGTCGGTGGAGTTTTCGAAATATTTCTACTTAATAGCATATGAATACTTAACAGAATAAGAATATAAAATAACGGAGAAAATTTTTTTACATTTGGTCAGTTGCGATAGGACCTAAAATCATACTAATGTAAATGTAACATGCTACCTGACTTCTAAGCCAGCTCCGAATGATTTACATACAATTTTCATGAAAATTGGCAAAAAAAATTGATAATGGATGATGGGGGGGGGTGGGGGAGCGGGGGCTGGAACCCACAACCTCCTACTTGGCAAGTGCACTGTCTAAACCAAACACTTCTTGCAGGTCAACGTTTCGGAATTAGGTTGAATATACTGTAGGTAAACCACTCGCAGAACTGAGCCGGAGTTTCGCTGTGCGAATCCATGCTCGTGCGTCTTCTGCGACGGTTGGCAGACTTGTCAAGGTCCGCTTCGATTCCTTTTTGCTCCTCCCGCAACGGTCCAGCCACAAAGGCGGGAATTATTAATGGCGGTGAATTTGGCGGCGCTGAAAGGAAATTTGCGCGGTCACGGGAAATGCGCGCGCCCGCGCTCCGTAAAAGTTGGCAGCACTTGGTGCCGCGGAGAAGGGGTCGAGTAGGGGGTGGGCAGAAAAATGGAAGGGAAATCCACGCCGACAATGTTGGCGGCACTTCCGACAACCGGAAACGGCGTAGAGCAAAGCGGTTGTGGAGGCAAAAAAAGGGGGGGAGGGAGAGGAAGCAGTTGAGTGAAGAAATAAAGCTTGTTAGAAGGATTCAGACGTTTCAATGGCTGGTTAATGATCGTTTTCGGCTGGATGGGGGAATTTCGCCAACATCACTTGGTGTGCCGAGCTTCTGAACATTCATCTCCCGTTTCAACACGGATAAAACTGAGGCAGTGAATGCGCTACCAGCATTCAAATACATATTTTGATAGAATTTACGGCGCAGGGGGAGATTTATAAACACTTAAAGCAGGCCCGTAATAATATCCATACGGAGACAGCATTCATACGATGAGAAAAAAAAGACACACACTACGTGAATTGAGTCATTATTGGTTAATTCGTTAAAGAAAGATTTTGTAGTAAATTAAGTCATCTCGTGTTAAGTTCAACGGTGAAAATATATCAATACGATATTCGTTGAATTCAGCAAGCTACTGAGATTTTATTAGCGAAATGTTAACAAACCGATCAGATGCTACACACTGTAAACTAAAATTGTAATTCTCAAGGGAAAATTCTTTGTAACTTTAAAAAAGCTGACAGTACAAATATTTATATTGTAAAACTACTCGTTTGTAATGTACCTCAAGAAATATTTGTACTATACTAACCCGTATCCAGGAGTTTCGGCAAAATGGCGGACACTCAACAACGTAAAACCGTATATAGGTGTTTGTGAAAAAAACTATGGGCGAAGTAAGGTGTAGCTGCGTGCAAAACGAAATGTATTGCAAGTTTGAATACATTAAAAAAATTCAAAACAACTCAAATAATCATAATAAGACGACAGTTTCATTAAAATGTGACCGTATTATTAATCAATTCTTAATGGTTCCTCGCTGCACAGTGCTCTTATATAGGCTCTTAATACCTCGTCGTTAAGAGCCGTACATATATCTTAACTCAACAACAGAACACTTAAAATAAAATAAATATACCTATTCTTCTAAACCAAATAACTGCATTATTTTGTAGGTATTTGCAGTTATATTGACTGTAAAAATAGGTTTTAAACTCATACGTCAAGTTGGTCTTGTGGTTAAGGGCGCATGTTAATTATACAAAGGGTACGGGTTGTAGTCCCTGTGTCGGCAAAGAGTATCTTTTTCCGTAAATTATATTTTGAATTTTTTTTTTTTTTGTTCTTTTCTGTTATTAATTTATCACATTTGTTTTCTAGACGAAAAAAAAATATTTTGTACACTTCTCAATGATGTTAGTTATAATACAAGGCTATGATTTATAACATTACAAATAAATGTTTTGCAGATTTTACAAGAAAACTCTTTGTAGTTTTACAAAGGATTTTCTTGGCAACTGTGTTTCCAAGGATTTTTCTTGTAAAAGTACAAATAAATCTTTAGAGTGCACTGTGAATATAGGTATCTAATGAGAAATTTATCTGACAACTGTCAAGTAATATTTCTACAAAACCTTGCACCGAAAACATATGTTTCTTCCCGCGTTACATAAAATGACTGCACCCTGCAGTGAAGAACTTATTTCTACCAGAACCTTTCTCCACACTTACGCAGCAGTGTTTCAACAACTCCACGGGATATTTGAAACGAAACAATATGTCATGTTGGAAAACCTGTAGAAATAATATTCATTTCGGCAAGCACATAAAAAAGAAGCAAGGAGGCAGACTATAAAGAAAATAAGAAAATACAAATGGGAATGCTGCACACAACAAACAAAATAAAATCCTATGTCGGATACTATTGACATACATAGGAATTACAAGTTAACACATACCAGTGCAGTAGAAAGTTGGCTAAAGTTAACTGACACGCCAAAGTTTCGTATTTTAATTTGCGGTTGAAATCTCTCTCAGGAATTGAAATTTTTCACATATTAATGTTGACTTGAGGCCCCCTTTGCAGAAATGTTTCGTTTTCGCATCAAAATTTCGGATTCATAGTAATTACTGAAAATGTACGATTATACAACATTTATAATGTATCAATAAGTTCTTGACTTTTTACAACAAACAGATAACACACAATTAAAATTACGCACAAAAATAATAAACAACTCGTAAAGTGTTAATTGTCTATAATCGTCCATTGTCAGTAATTACTATGACTTAAGGGACTTTTTTTTTCGTTCAAAATAATAATTACACGCGTGGAAAGGAACTGATTTTAACGCAACAATATAATCAAACGAGGAAATTTTACAGAAACATTTTATTGCAATATACAGCAGCAATTCTTTAATAAGTTTAAACCAAGTGGGTAATTAATAAAATGAACTCGAAAAATTTCCGGTTCTTAAGGAAATTCGTTCGAATTTCATTATATCGTAATTTTTTCTTGCATTGCATTTTGAACCTATAGCTTAAGAAAATGAGAAACACAGTAGGGGATAATACCGCATACGACCTACACTTACACCCTAGAAACAATCATAGTAAGCACCACACTAGCCGAGAGCGCGAACATCGCGCGAAATTCAAATTATCGATCTACACAACGCACGTGGATGTAATTTTTGGTATTTCCTGTACACTGCGAAGCTCACTGGCCAATGATGTTAATCCAAATGATTCGTAAACCGTGTTACCACTCTAAGTTATGATTGGCTCACGTTACTTCAGCCGGACACAAAGCCTACAACTCATTGGTTGCGACAACGAAACAGGTGCCGTGTCGACGTTAGTACAGCACGTGCCATAATTTTTTTTTCTTTGCAACACCTGAAACAGTATATTAAAGTGGGAATGAAAAGATTAAAGTGGAATACATTCTAACGCCCCATGGCCACGACTTGCCGTAAGGAACTAAGCGTTGCGGCGACGACGGAAAATAACCTAAACGAGCTTATCGCGTGTTCCGTTTCTCAAGAATTATAAGATGTGGCTGTAGAGTTTTAATACAGTTTAACAAAGCAATCTGTTCAGAAAAGCTATATAGAGCACTGTTACTAGAATTTAAAACACCGCTTTAATGAAGAACAAATACCAAAAACACAGAGCTACGTACATAGATGTTTGCTTATCGACACTTCTCAACGACCTCACTTATGTTTCAATAACGAAATTTATTAATATACACGACGTTGCAAAATTGCATGTCAATACCACGGGGAAACATTCCTCACATCTGGAGGATGAAAAAATGTTAGATGAACGTAGGTCCGCAAAGGCTTCGTTTCTTGACCACAGCTCGTAATACATAACGTACAGTGTACGACCCGCGGGCTGGATCATGTTACTGTGGAATAACTTCGCAGCTGTAATTGGCAGCCCTATACCAGCCACCGAGGAGCCCTGATTTGAATCCACTAGACTTTTATTTGTGGAAACATTTAAAGGTACTTGTGTATGCATCCCCAGTGGACTATGTGGATACCCTCCGTAACCGTATTGTGGCGGGTTACGGAACAATCAGGAATTTTCCAGGGATTCATCAACGCATCCGGGCATCCATGCAACGGCGAGTTGATGCATGTGTTCGTGCTGATGAGGGGGAATTTTAAACATTTCCCTTAGTGCCGACGATAAGCCTTCACACATGCGAAACTAATTCCTGTGCGGTTTCTACTGTTCTAGGTGTAGTGTCGTGGTGTGAGGTGTTGTGTATGATGAAAATGAATGCTGCGATGGCATTCTACAGTAACATGATCCAGTCCGCGGGGCTATACACTGTATGTTATGTATTTTATGTATTACGGGCTGTAGTAAAGAAACGAAGCGTTTGCGGACCTATGTTAATGTAATATATTTTCATCCTCCAGATGTGAGCAATGTTTCCCCGACGTTTCTTTCCTGAAAAAAGATTATTTACATTGAAATATTACATAGACTTTATATATATATATGTATAATGTTATACCATCAACAACCAAAATCACATATAATAAACAGCTACAATATTAACCATAAAATTGAGAAAGCATAATATTTTCTTATAACTCTCAATATACATATCTAAAAGAAATTTTAAGACCGTTATTTTTTACCTATTAGTCATTTCATTTCATAAATAAATACACGAATATATATCCACGCTTCAAATTCTGACTGCAAAAATAATTGTATTTATTAGTGTTAATGCTTGTTGGAAGGGCGTTAAAAAGTGTTCATTTACCTTGAATAGCCTACTATGTGTAACAAAATTTATTTATTTTTTTCGTGACTTTGAGGTTCATTTACCAAATAGACTGCAGGTAGATAAAGAATAACAAGTATATTACTACACGGTTTGGTATAGAAGATTATGTTACTTAATGACCAACAAAATTGGATATTTTTCTGTATGAGTATTAAAAACAACTGAGGTGCCTTAGAAGTATATAACACTGTGAGTTTATTGAGATATGGTTAAACATTGGACTTTTTCTCAATAGTTTAAAAACATGCAGATATAACAAGTATATTAATTAGTAACTTCACTAACTAAGTTAATCAATTACATAATAAGGTTGTCTAATTGTTATTAAAATGTAAATGTAAAGTATAGACACATTCGTTGACGAAATGACATAGGATTACTGGCGACATGCGAGTCCATCGGCATGCGCAAAATTCCGTCCACCTCCATATTTGTTCTGTTTGGGACCAGTGACGTCACAAGCGGAACTATGCTAGCCACGGAGATAGTTTCCTGGAACCGTGGCGAACAGGGCACTGCTTGCGTTCGAAATCCAGGAACCTAGCTGTGTGTTCTGACCGGCAACGCGACTCTGTAACGCGTCATAGAAACGAATCAATTGTGTGCAGACTCGTTAAACCAATTTTACAGGATTTGTTTATTGCCGCGTGTGGAAGACGAGATTCTGTGAAAACATTGGGAAACGATGAGCAGAATTTTTTTTTGTCACTTTGTTGACACCGATTAAGTTATCTGAAACACGTTTAACATTGTTTGCCCGCCGTAGATTATTTATGATCATCCTCAGAAAATAATATGTCAACGCCAAAAGTAAGAGGTAAGTACGCCCCCCCCCCCGGCCCCCTTTTCAACTAGTTAACATGTGGGTCTCGTTGGAAGCAGTCGTGTCTAGTCTAATTTAAAAAAAAAAATGTGCAATATTTTAATGGAAATATTTTTTTCAGGACAGAAATGAAAGTTATTATTTTGTTGCCAATTCACGATATCCAACTGTAAAAACAGTGTTTTAAACTAAAGCGACAAAACTGTAACTCTTCTGAACAGACTGCTGTATTAATGGCGTCCTGCCACGTTGGCAAGTTCCCGAGATGTCGCTACAGAAATTTAACAGCCGCTTATCTCTATCAGTCAAAAAATAAACACATAAATTTAGGCGGTGCAACAAACAAATCTTTTGTTCGGAACTGTACTGATATCCAGACGACGCATTGACCTACATCGGGACCAGTAGAAATCTGTATGTGCTTCATGTTATTGGCAGCAGTGGTTTATGATGCTACACGACGTAGTCTCAGCAGCGAATTACGTCTCCCACCCGTAAGGAACCTTTTCTCATTGGACGGTATGTTCTGCTGCGTACAGTGCGGACCATTCAATCCACTTCATGTGCAACGTCCCATATAGAGGACACAGTGACTGAAATGTTTAACGAATATATATATATATAATTTTGAACCTGCATCGGCATTGAGCGCGGGTGACAGCTGTTGATATTGCTCCTCTCCACGCATAAGCTGGCTCACAATCCACCCTACTCGCGCGTGTTCAGTTTCATCGCAATCTAAAGCGGTGACTGTAAGATTTTTAATGTTTAAGAAATTTTAACTGTAGCTGTGTTCACACTGGAGTTAATAACTGCGTTTTTTGTTTATAATTTACAATGCAGTACTACCAAGTATGCTGTCTACAGTACCCGGACAAGGCTTGTGTCTACACAGTAGGCTACGTGTATCTTCGCATACATTAAGACAGAGGAAGTGCACGTATGAACAGACATACCACAATATTTAAAACCTCTGCATGAATGTACCTATAATTAGCATTTCTGTCCTTAAAAATACTCCTGTTGGCGCCTAAAGATTATCTGGTAGTAGAGAATTTTTATGTAAATACGTCTTTAAATTTGCAACCATAGTGGGAGGCAATCCAGAAGATCCGATGATAACAAAATCGGTAGATACAGTTTGGCATTTCAGCTCCGAATCTATTCTCTACATCCAAAATTCAGTTACACCACTCGATTGCCAAAGGATCACAGAATATGTTCCATTGAGTGAGGACTAAGATGCATTACGCGCAAGTGGGGGGGGGGGGGGGCAATTTTGAATTCGTTTCGCTGCGTCTCGTAACTTCCACGTAGTATAACTTTTGACTAGGAGAAGCTACGATGCTCGTTTTTTTTTTCATTCGAAAGCTCTCGTCGAGATCAATAGATTGCGTGCATAAAAATATTTGTTTGGCGTGGTTATGGCGAAATTGTATGAGTTTAATGTAAAAAATTAAGAAAACTTAACACAATTTTAGCCTATACACGTGAAAAAAGCCAAGTCGAAATACAGAAAGCGTATACGGTTGGAAAGAGCATCTCAAAAGCAATCCAGTGATACCCATAAAATTCCATATGATCCAGTAAAGTGATGGCGGTAACGTAAAAAAAAAAAAAAACATCATGGTGTCCGAGCGCTTCGCTTCAACGTAGACGTATTTACACAAAACAAACGGCCGTGTCCCCAACACAGCCACAACCAATATTTTTAATGATTAATTTTTCACTCAATCACGCGTAAACGAAACTTAAACATCCACTGCGCCCATATAAAGTGCCCAACTGATGCCATAACACAATATTCAGTCCAGGCGGAGCTGGGCTAAAATGAATACAAAAAACGAAAGGCGAAAATCGTTTCTTGAAAATGATTGGTTGACACCACGCTACTTTTACGATACAATGAATTTGATTCAACTTATCACACGGACACTTAAATTTACGCCACTGTTTATTTAATGTGAATAAGCTACTGCTTGTTGTAGCCTAGTGTGAACTTAATGATAACGCCAATTATAATCCGTTCATTGTTACTTACAACTTTTCTGAAGCCCTGCTTAGGTTCTACTTCCAGGATATCCCTCCGCCTCAAGCACACAAAGCTTAACTAAGTCTATAAAATTACACCAAAGGAACAACACACCGCATTCGTGCGCGCTCACTGAATATCATTTTGCAAAAGAACTATTTCTCTATTGGCATTACCAATACGTATATTTTTTCGCCGTTTTTTATTCATTTGAATACCATGAGATATTATAATGCATACACAAAGTATAATTAAAAGTTAAATTTTACCAAAAATAAGACTTATGTCAACAGATGTATAATACGCATGTGATATTTAACATTTACGAAAGAGCCAAATACGTCTTGGGCTAGGGGTGATTATTAAAAGGTTTGATTCAAAAAGTGTGAAGAAACCACGAACATACTATGACCGAAAAGAGCTGTATGTTAATTCAAAGTGTGTCGTCCATGAGTCCCTTCTATTGGCGTCGCTTGCCAGCTACTTGTTGGAACGCCGTACGCCAATCAGCACTTGGTAACTTAATTGCCCCATTTTGAACTTGAATCAGTGAGAATTGAGCCAAATCAGTGAAAACAGTGAGAACTGAGCAACTGTTTATCAATGCCAGATAACTAGTTAATATAGTGGTCGAATTTCACTGACTCATTTGTGATTTACCACTGAATGCCAATGAATAACTTGTTCCCAGTTGATTTGCTTGATTCGCCGGTCGGCAGTAGCTTATGAACTGACAATAAATGAAAGTTATTTCACTGATTGATATCACTGATTCGGATTTAGAGAGCAGGTGGCGGCCCAATCAATGGTGAATCATTCGCAGTACTCAGTGGCCAGTCAAACAAACCTTTCCCTTCCAGGGTGTCGTATAGACGATCGGTAAACTACAGCTCTACGGCCAACGGATACGTCTACACCTAAGGAACTGACAAGCAATTTTATTTCACCCCTGGGTAGTTATCTGTTCTGTGGTCATTCTGTGGCGCTTGACTCTCATTCGGCAGGTCGCGGCTTCCATTCCACCAGCTACCTCTCGGAAAGATCTACCGTCCCCGTTGCAGGTGACTATCACTTCACGTCATTTACAGAGGGTCGTATATACACGCGCGCTAAACAATATTATTGCTCCATGCAGGATTTTAAAAGCGTAGGTAAAAAAAAAACTACTCCTTACTTTTTATTACTTTTATTACGAGAGACAGTTAAGTGTAATGAAATGGTGTGTAGTTATTTATCAAAACGCAGAGCATTACTTTACGGTGTTATCAAAGTGTGAGTGAAGAGATTTGGGCGGCTCTTAACAGCGATGTATTGAGAGCCGATGAGGGTGACTGAGGTGAGTATGGTGCAGCGCCAGGATGAAAGGGCGAGGAAAACGGGAGATCCCCGAGAAAACCCGCCGACCAGCAGCATCGTCCGGCACGATCCCCACATGCGAAAATCCGGGCGCGACCCGGCCGGGCGATTGAACCCGGTTCGCCTTGGAGTTATCAAAGAAGATATGCGAAAGGAACGTGTATGAATATAGGAATGAATAGTGCAGACACGGACAGAGTAACACTTATGACTGCCTGTTGCTGGGACGTCTTCCAGTTGGCGACAAGTAGCTGCGAGAACACAATCTCACGATTCCCATTTGCTTACGAGCTATGGCTTCGAAGATTAACGTGAATGTTAAATTACTAAGACACGAAAAGAAAAACTATCTTTAAAATAAAAATGTTACGGCAACGTACGAATATTATTTAAACACACCGCCGGAACTAACATTCAGGTTGTTGCAATGAATGCAAATTGACGTAATTTCTTATTGAGTTTTTTACTGTACTATAGTTCGATTTCCAAACAAGAGATTCGCTCGATTCACAAGCACACATTCACTCCGCAGTAACACATCTCCGCAACCCTCTGTATCTACAGTACACATCCCATCTAATGAAATCAGAACATTTCGATTAGTCTACCCTCTAGTAGTCCGCTTCAAATTTTAAACATGCGAAGTTCAAAGTAGGTATTAACAAGGCACAACTTCAGCCACCGCAAGCAGGGGCTGCGTTACAATGCGCGCGTCTTCATAGTTCTCAGCAGACACTCAGGGCCGTACGCACAGACTCGCTGGAAAGTTATGTACAACTATACTACCGCTTCCTCTACTAGAGGAGATTCTAAGCATCGCACTGGTTGGTCACTACGAGAGAAGACACTCAAGCTCGCCCCAACTTAATGAGGTCACTTGATCTCAGACACTCGAAAACACTTGAAACTATAGCGTTCCCGCTGCTTTTCCCCGTAACAAACATAACGGACTGGCCTGCTACTCGAAATACTCGTAAGCTCGTGTTCTTTAAAACGCAATGTATTTCCACAGGCCAAGAAAAACGCACTCGAACCTTAAAATATTGTCATTTTACAATTAAAAATATGTGGAAAAGTCATTCACATGGAAAACTTGAAGTGATTTATTCATAAGGGCAGGCCATGAACTATAGTATTTTAGCGATATTCCGCAGTTCATTATACCTTTACAGTAACTCCGTACAAACACATCAGGACAGTTTTGTTCGAATTAATCCTGGGCTACAAATAGTAACAATACAACGAAATCTTGTATTTGTTTTATAGGCTATGTAACTATATAAGTACACGTTTTAAGCTACTTATAGTGATTGGGTCATGGTGACTGGGCGGTTAGACTGCTCGCCTCCCACCAAGGCGATTTTCGCAAGTGGGAATCATGCTGGACGCTGCCGCTGATCGGCAGGTTTTCTCGGAGATCTCCCGTTTCCCCCACCCTGGTATTCTGGCGCTGCTCCATACTCGCCTCATTTCATCCTCATCAGCTCTCAAGACCTCGTCGTTAAGAGCCTCCCAAACCACTCAACTCAACTACTCATAGTGATTGAGATGTAGATTACAGTTTTAATTTAGACATACAGTAAGGTTTACTATATTTTGTAAATCAATAGTCTGCGTATAGGTCTATAATAAATCGCATACATATGTGGGAACTATTTGAATATATTTTTAGAAAATAAATTGTATCACATATTGCACGATCCAGTTATTGTAACATAACGGGCATGGCTATTATAGGCATCATAGTTGCATTCAAAAAATTAAATTTCAGAAAAATTCAAATTTATTTGTATCTGTAGAAATCTAGTCCCGTAAATAGTTGCACAGGACAGGAGTATATGGATTTTCGCCGAAATACGCAATAAACTCCTTAAATCTCAAGTTTAAACACGCTTTCTTATTTCCATTTTGCAAAAATCTCCATTAGTTGGCATTTAGGGGTTTCGGTCGGCGACTAGATTTCTTCACTTGAATGTAAAGACCAAGCGACAAATACACGAAACGAACCATCAAGTGCCAATTTCCTTTTGTTTCTAGTAACAGGGGCGACTGGATTCCTCTCTGCACACGACCCTAAGAACAGTAAACACCTCCTACAAAAAATTTTAGACGACTCACGTGTCGTCATTAATGCATCCACAAGCAACCTAGGCCCATACCAACGTCCCCGTACTCATGATTAATCCTCTTAGGCTAAAAAAAAACTACACCCTGATTTCTTCGTCGACCACCCGAGGTAGTTCATCCCGCGTCATAACATAAGAATTCTTCCGTGTGTGAACACATAATGACAGGTGGGATAGAAAGAGGGCCATTCCTCAGAACCTAATAGGCGATAGTATCCGCTAATTAATTTCTTGAGTAAACAGTCTCTCCAAAATTCAATAAGGTCCTCGCTTCATGGAAAACTTTTTAAGTAACACAACACACAAACGCAATCCGAAGTTCTTTGTGTCACCTTGCCAATTATAGATTCCTGTTAACTATTGACGGGAATTTTGTAGACTAGCAGTTTCTAAATGAAAAAAAAAATCGTCTTGCGATTACAAGTGATTGAATTATGACGCGAAAAAAAAAGTTAGGTTTCTATTAACTAGGTGTACCTACACGTGAGTGTTTTCTATCGTTATTAACCGTCGTCTGTGTTTAATTGGACCAATTAAAATCCTGCTACCCTTGCACTGGTGCATGCAATGCTTGTAATTGATCTGCAAACAGCTAAGAGATGTCAAATACCAACCGCTCAAAAAAGTGGCACGAAGTCGAAATGACATTACAGCTCTCGGAGTGATTTATTTTTACTTTTCCTTCCACGCGGCTGCATTCGCCCCGTGTTCATTCCACCTTGAGAGTCCATCCATCGCAGAGTGTTCGATCATCTAGGTTGATCTGCTGCCCTGAATGTAATAGAGAAGTTCCTGGCGGTGGAGGAAGGCACGCAGGACCGCACGGCGCGGAAACATAACACATAAACACACCCTCCCCCCACCCCTTTCCTAACACCCACGTCGCGTTCAAACACCCGTGTGCAGCTATTTGCATATTTAGCAGAGTCAACACGGGCCGCGAGTGCGGAGTTAAAGCCCGGCGGTAGAATAATTAGAGCGGTGCAACGTTTGCAAGCACAGTCCACATAAATTCCACGACTCGCAGCTTGCACGAGTTACCTCACCCCCATCCAACCCTCTCCCAGCATCACTCACTTCGCCAACCCCCTCCACGAAGGGTAGGGACCCGGTAACCACTTCAGCGGGGAAGCCGGCCGGGCTACACTCGCTTAGTCCGGCCCTATTGCGAAGGAAGCTAATTTATAGCCTCCCCCGCGCGTCGTACACTGACCGAACTGTCCCACGAGATTTCACGGCAATGTTCTCTTGGTTCTTCCCGTGAAGCAGATACCAGGACCTGATCCTCACGTTTCCCTTTCAACTTTGGCAATCGCGGACGTAGGTTTCCAACGGCGTTCCCAATATGATCGTTATTTCAGTTTTAATATATGATATACACGACTCTTTCTGACTTTCTTAAAGTGAATTGTTACCCGTCAAGTATCAGTCGAGTACTGAAATAAGCGGTAGACAGTCTCTCCCGCTCCTCTCCCCCCCCCCCCCCCAAGATATCACAGTACACAAATATTAAAACATGTTCAGGTTATGGCGAAACTTACACAAAAAAAAAAAAAAAACTTCTCAAAGGCGGAATATTACTTTTATTATAAGTAGGTAATTCCTAATAGGTGATTTTTTTTTAGAGTTATGGGTAAGACAATTTTGAATTATGGAAATACATTTGTTCTATTATACTCTGTCCTAAACACCCCCCCCCCCCCCCTAGCCCGGCTCTCAAGACCTCGCTGTTCAGAGCCGTCCAAATCTCTTCATACCCCCCCCCCCTCAAAGAAACACAAAAAAAAGTAAAATCTGGGCTAGTGTCATCAAAGGTAAATTATTGTTATATATGAATATATGCATATATATGTGTGTACACACACCACACACACACATATATATATATATATATATATATATATATATATAACACAGATTATTTTGTATTTCAAGACGTACAGCTACGCACATAAACGTTAAACGCATCGGCTGCCCCTTGTTGCAGTGAACCGTAAACCACACGAATACACTCTGGAAGCTGGGATCTAGGATCATGCGATCAGGAAATAAGTACGGCTTACCAAGAAGCCAAACAAAGCAACATGGGCATCGAGAAACACAAATTATCCATTTGTACTTCAGACCCATTTCAAATACTGAAAATAGATTGAATTATGTTTGAAATATTGTTTTAAGTTCGCTGTTGAAATGGAACGTGGACAGTATAACGTATACACGGACAGACGTATCGCCGCCAGTCATGTTGAAACCAAGTTAACAGCGTGGAAGGATGTACAATAAAAAGAAAGAATAAAACTATTAAAGATTTTCAAAAATGCTCAACCACCGGTTGTTTATATTTAATAACACTTCGCCAAATATAAAATAAATGTATAAGCATTTAATATTTTTACACGAATAGTTCTGCGAACTCAGATAACGGTCGTTGTTAGTTTAATAACTGGTAGCATACGTATATTATTGTGCCAGTACCTTTCATATTTTAAAAGGAATTTATATTGATACGAAATTTTACGACTAAGTTTGCACTACATAAATATAAGTCCAAGTGGCGTTACTACTAAAACATTTTTCCAGCAACACGTTCACCGAGGCACTACAGAAGGACTCTAAATGAGAAGTTTGGAAACCCTTCAATTCTCTAGTTTGCTCGTGCAAATTTCTGCGAGGGAGTTGTAATTTTTTTTTTTCCAAACTGCCGCTATTACTTTCCTGCTTTCTTTCCCCTGCCGGTGGAGACACAACGAACCTTATTGTGCCAACGTCAGGTTCCAGATCCCCTAACCCTTCGTCACGTCGTGGGCTTGTTTAAGTTTTCAATCAGCAGATTGCTCTCATGCGAGCCTTCATTCCCGCTATATCCTTCCTCTTTCTTCGCTTTTCATTTCCTAGAAGGTGTTTCCTACAGCACCCATTACCTGGCTAATATTCAGCAGACAAGCCCATTTTCTGTGGCTGCTATTCTTCTTTGATGCTTCAATGAAAATAACTTATGTTTTTTCGTAAAATTACGGGAAGAGGTACTGCCAAAACCTTGCTTGGAACAATGGGAACGCTGAATGAATGGGACAATGTTTCTACAAAACTTTGTTTTTTCTAGACAGTATAATGAATTAAATTTCAATACTCCCAATAAGATATTTGGGCAAGAGGAAATCGCTCTTTTTTAATTGAAAAGTTATTCTACTTTTCTGTTCGTAGGCGGTCCATAAGTCACAACAAACGTAAATTTACAAGATTATACTGGTCCCGACTATGCATTAAGTAGGTCTACACAGGGACTGTTTGACGTTACCGAAAATTTGATATAGGTTTAGAATGAACGAAGAACGTTATTTTTAAGATTTTCGACTTATTATGTTTTGTAGTGGTCTCATGAAGAAATCTTAATAGTCTAACATTAAATGCTATAAGGTACGACGCTTTAAGTGCATGGACAGGTGGGTGTTGATCCATAGTTGAGGAATCGCACACGCATTTGCTTGGAACTATGAGGGGGGAGAGAGAGAGAGAGAAACAACCGGCTGAGATCGAATTCGCGAGCTGTCGAACGACGATCACGACCTAACGGAGGGTTCGTACATTACAATTCATTTCGCTGGTTTTGAAAGAATAAACTAACTAAAATGACGTGGTATCCGATCCGTTTGAAATGGCACCAGAGTTAAGGTCGCGCGGTAGGTACAGCGTGTTTAGTACGTGCATAAGCGCGCGGGCCACTCGAGATGTGGACGCAAGGCGCACTTGATAAAAGGGCAGGGTCTCGCCAGGGCGGGCTGGTCACGAAATATGCGCGCTCCACCGCCGAGATTATTATTAAACGTAATTACGTGGGCTTGCGAGGACACGAAGAATGACGAGAACAAACAAAAGGCCTGGGGGAGGAGCGGGACGAAGATAGAGGGAGAGAGAGGAGGAAGGAACAATGCCGAGCAAGAGGAGGGAGCATCATGTCTGCGGAGACAGCGCGAGGCGATTGAGGTCGCCGCGGAGTAACACGAACTACAGCGCAAGCAGACGTATGCTTGCAGTCCCGGGGCAATGGCACCCCTTCCTCGCCGCCGCCCCTGGTGCCGCTAGCGGGGCGGAACCGGGGTCATATCTCTTAATTCAATTCCGCATCCCGCCGAAACCAGCACCACCGTCTCCCCGACGGCGGAACCCGAACAGCGGCACATTGCCGGGATCGAACCATAGACTAAAGATGAGCTAGACCG
Organism: Dryococelus australis; assembly: GCA_029891345.1. Taxonomy (NCBI): domain Eukaryota; kingdom Metazoa; phylum Arthropoda; class Insecta; order Phasmatodea; family Phasmatidae; genus Dryococelus; species Dryococelus australis. Next base: position 193,276,377 of record CM056997.1, read on the forward strand.
CTTATTCTTCTTCTGCGCATGTACTCAACATTGACCTACCTCAACCATACACAACTGTAAAAGTCACATGTTCAACAGTAATGAACGTGTTTGTTTACATCTGAATATTAAAACGACAAGTACTATTATATTAATAAAATACTTTTACCAATTTGAATTTAATCAAACTGCATTCCAAATTGATTAGATGAATTATGAATGCATAGCTAAGATCTTGTTTACAAACCAGTTTTCTAACCTAAAATCCCAACCATTCCATTTTCGCTAGACGTGTTGGCAGAACAGCAGTTCAATGTTGGGGCACGGAGATTGGTTGTGCGCAGCCAGCGAGATCGGTCTACCTCATCTTTAGTCTATGGCACAGATAAAGCCAACCAAGCCCTCGCGCAGCCGGGCTAGAGTCAACTCGCCCGCCTTTCGGAAGTCCCGGAGGGCGATGAAAGAGCTCAAGTTGCAAGGACCTCACTTGGGATTGTACCGAGGGGCGAGGCGGGCCCACTTGCCACCCACGCGGGCGTGTTTCCTTTTCCTTGCAGCCTGCTAACAACTGTCTATCAGCGGACAGTTTTGGCACAGGTGGACATGCCTTCTTGAAGTAACGCGTCATGATGCACGCGTTACTTTTTTTTAGCTTCAGAGGTAACGTCGCCCACCTCCCTCCTCCAGAAACCAAACAATTACTATGGGCTGTTCACGGCAAAGTGAGCCCGTTTTTACGGCCATTCTAAATTTTTCCTTTCACCCTATTTCTACCTTCCTGCTGCTTTTCAATACAAACCTTGCAATGTGACAAATAAACAGAGTGTATACATTTCACCGCTCTCAAAATCTAACACCTAAGGCTGCAATCGGATATATTTATTAATTGTTAATGCCTGTTGGGCGGGCCTTAAAGAGTGCTCACTTTACCGGGAACAGCCTATAAGTCAGCGCGGTCAACCTTTATGAACGTTGCTGTAACGCAATGTAACACGAAACGAATCACAATTGTAAAGAAAAGAATCTACACTATTACTTATCCACATGTTCAATTGATGCACTTTTCCAACGCGTGCTTGAGGAAACCATTTTTGAGGGTACGTTTTAGAATTGATTACGTAACTGATAGAAATAAGCGCTAGTATAACCGTATAAGAAAACAATTTATCAAGTGTCTGTACAGGCTTTTAAGGTGCGCCAATTTGTGCCACTCGTCCTTATACGATGCTTCCGCAGCGCCTTCTTTGATTGGAGGGGCGTAGCCAAAAACGCATGCAATTCGCTGTCTCGGGAATGGAATGCAGGAGAACCGTGTATTGAACTGAGTATTCCTTAGCATATTGCGAGGCCGAAGTACCACATTCGCGCCGTTCAATACGCATCAACGTCACTACAAGTCTAAGTTGTGCTCTTCACGCAGCATTCTAGTACTAACTACGTGACTGAAAGGTACTAGGTAAAATGTTCTGAAAGAGAAAATTTTACATGCATTTGTAACCAACCTCTACAGCAGATTAATCAAATAAGATACATATTACTCTTTAAGCTACTACAAAATTACACAACTTCCTTCTCTTGTGTTCAGTTACAAGTAGATATGACGTGAGTAAAACAAATAAACTTTGTATTGAACGCAAGCACGGTTATGCACAGGAGGAACAAAGAAGACGGTACCTCCGTGATCACTGTGATCCATGAACTATTTTAGTGCCGACACGGTGCTCACAAATAGAATCACACAGGAGGAGTGGGGAGGTCTTGGGAGAGAGAGAGTGTGGAGCAGCACCGGAATGCAAGGGCGGGGGAAACGGGAGATCTTTGAGAAAACCCGCCGAGCAGTGGCATCGTCCGGCACGACTCGGAACACCAACGGGGACTGCGCACATTCTCCCTCCGCGTTACGAGCTGAGCACGTCAAAGAAAAAAAAAAGGACACGGCGTTGGTAAAAGGAGTTACTATCTAAAAGTAATTTCTTCTAGCTATTTTTTACCGGCGTTCTAATTACGGCGGAGTGCTGCTGGCAGGGTGGTACAGGGTGATGAACCCCGCAACAGCAGTCTGCAGGATTGTCTCTCGACTGCAGACGGAATGTGGAGTGGAAGTGGGCATTCTAACTGCGCAGTACCTACTCTCCGTGTTCCAAGCATACACTAAAGATGCGGTAGACCGATCCCGCTGGCTGCGCACAGCCAAACTCCGTGTCCCAACATTGAACTGCTTCTCTAGCAAAAACAGTGTGGATTGGATTTTACTTTAGAATACTGTTTAGTAAACAAGCGCTTTGAGATGTTTGTAAACTTCCTCTAACCAATTTGTAATTAAGTTTGGTTGAATTCAAATTGGTGAAAGTATTTTATTGATATAATAGTGCTTGTCATTCAAAAATTAAGATATAAACAAACACGGTTCTCAGTGTTGGCCACGTGACTGACAGTTGTGTTCCTTTAAGGTACGTCAATGTTAGGTACATGCGCAGAAGGCGAATAAGCGGTGTACCTCATCTCTAGTCTATGAATACAAAATTGGATTACTTATCTGCGAGATAACGTGGGTAGGATTTGAGGTTAGGACACTGTTTAAGTGTTCTGAGGTGTTTGTCCACTTCCTATAACATAATTTTAAAGCAACTAGAATTGAAGTTAGCATATTTAATTGATATTGTTAGAATTTCTCAATGTCAGTGGGATGTACCAGGTTAGTTAAAGGATGGAGATCTTAATTTAATTAAATAGTTAATTATACTTTCCTCAAATTATTTACAATATCTACCAATAAAATTCTCTATACTCAATATATCACGATAAATTGTTATCACTTGAAAATTAAAATTTATGAATCCAAATAATATAATTTACAACTACCTCACAGAAGATAATGTAATTAAATAGTTAAAATCAATCTTAATAAACAGTCTATCAAAAACCCATTGGATTACCTTATAAATTATATGTCCATGTCTTACAGCTGCGATATTTACAATTAATCCGTTTCACATGTTCGTACAGCCCCACCTCAGTTCAGTCCTGGCCCCACCAGTCCGCAATGTTCTAGAGATTTAAGAGCGCCTTTATGTACACTAGCCTTCACTCGACGGGTTTCACCCCTCTCGTCCGTTCACGCCACAAACACCACGTCGGCCGTCGCCTCGCAAATCTCCCGTCGTCCATCCTCTTAGCCGAGATCCCTCGCTGTACCAGAGATCGCTGTACCACCACACTCAACCTATTGGCTTCCACAAAAAGTAAGTTGTGGTTTCGTCTCTAGTGTCGTTGGCCATCGCCCAGAGATCTCTCCAAATGCGGAGGGTCCTAGTTCCCAGAATATTCTTGCACATCCACGCAACTTCAACAGCAAGGGGAGGAGGGGGCTGTGACGCCAGCCAGGTCGGCTCTCAATCATTCCCGGCCGACCGGCGACGGTGCTGCGAGAGGGTCTGTCTGGAGTGGGGAGGGTCGAGATGAGTCATCATTCCCACAGCGCCGGCCTGCGCGTAATGGCAGCTCACGCTCGATATAAAAGAGCGCGGGTCTGTTAAAAATGAAAATGTAAACAAACTCGTTCTTCACTGTTGGCCAAATAGTTTTGACAGTTTTACTGGCGATGGGCGAGTCGATGTTGCAGACATGCGCGCAAGACGGGAATTGGTCTCGCGCACACGTTCCGGCTGAGGTCGCTACGGCGACTTCACATCACGAACTCCCGTGTTCGAGTCCCGCGCGAGCAACAAGTGCCAACACGGATTCCAGCACTATAGCCGTCCTACAACTGGCCAAGTTACGAGGGCATGTTAAGTGCACAGTCTGGCTGGAGTTAACTTACGCAAGATACGTAGAAGCGTGTGGACCTCAAGGGCGACTGAAGTACGCGCAAGGCATTGAACTGATGTGTAGTACTACTCTAGTCAACTGACCTATATTACTTTCAAAATCCAAATCACTTTCTATATTTTTGCACGTTATATAGTTTCCGTTGTGATGTGAAATAAAAGCCCGAAATAAGGCGTGGTATTAGACGAAACTGACCTTGCAAAAATTAATGAAACATAATATAAGTACTAATCTCAAAATTAAACCAATTTAATACGCTTTGCGTTAGGACACATTATAAAATACTTGTTCAAGTTATCAAAATCTCATCAAAAATACGTTTTGTGCAACGTCGTGAATTTAAGCAATCACCAGAATTATTACGATATTTTCATATGTTATTTTTAATTGAAACATAATTAAATTATTTTATTTTTATGTTAAATAACTTCTCATATTTATAAGTATTTCCTTTCGTTTAATATTATTTTGTATAGAAGGCCTTAAATACTAAGCAGGATGTTGATCTGTTTCCATAACACTCGAGTGGCGTGATGAATATTTTTGCCTCTCAAGCTCACCAGAATGGTATATATATATTAAAGACGCCTTAAATGAAGTATTTTTTGAAGAATTTACGCCAGTCTGGGTTCAGATTGTAATCTTTTAACTAAATTTTAGTAAATATTTACCGAGTTCACTCCTGTAAGCAGGCCGTCTCGACGGAAACGATGACGCGTGAGCTGTTATACAGAGGAGCAGGCCTGTGCGGTCGCCAGACACGTAATTGTACAGCTAATTGTAAGTCGAACTACAGCGTCGAATAAACTGCTTGGGACTGTACATGCACTATAGGCCCGAGAACCTGTCTCAGGAAACCCTCAAGCCAATGCCCTACAGCCTCTACCGAAAACAAAATCCATAGGACAGTCTAGAACTGTTTCCTACGTGTTTTAAAGCATGGATATAGTCCATTCACGGTTACTTCAGCCTTTTCTGAGGCCCTGCTAGAGTTCTACTTCCAGGATATTCCTCCGCCTCGCACAAGCTAAACTTAACTAAGCCTGGAGAATTACAACACGGGGACAACGCACCATATTCTTGCACACTAAGAGTAACAGTATTTTATATAAGGACTATTTCTCACTAGGCATTACCAACATACCTATTTTCTCCCTGTTTTTCATTCAGATGATTAGAAATGAAGCATTATAATATATAGATAAAATATGAATAACATTTCAATTTAATAGAAAAAAAGTAACTTGTGATACAGGGCGTATTTAGGAAATAACTAAACACGTCATACATGAGAAGATCTTTCAAAGGTTTGATTCAAAGAGGCCGAAGAAACCGTGAATGGACTACACCCTGGAATAAGTTTAATTCACTTCATTAGCTGTTCTTGAGAAGAAACGCTTTAATTATGTTTGAAGTTTGAATTTATATTGACAGGCTGAAAGCTAACTTAGTAAATCACTCACGAGCGAGGCTAGTGTTGCTGAGGCCATTAATTAAATATTTAATGTCACATTTTTGTTTGTAATTTGGAGCAATAAATTCTTTCAGATTTTCTTACGATTTTCCATTTACATACAATTTTCAACTTTTATTTGCCGTTAATTTTCTAACATTAAAAATTAAATATTCCGTCTTCCTAACACGTCTCTGCTGCGTTCTGTTTTCAGTTGTGTTTTGGTATTTCCTGGTGTTATCCTGTGTGTGGTCTTTGCGTGCTTTAGCTGTTATTCGCATTACATGACCTAGCCTCCCAGCGAAAGCAGTCTGCATCTAAGGATTAAGTGTGCATCAATTATACTTGTTTTCTCTTATCCATTTTTTTATGAGCCGGGCATTCAAACTCACCAGACTCTATAACAGTGTCACGTTATTTCGAGTAGTTTTCAGCAGGTACACAGAACACAGAATTATTTTGGCAACATTAGTTATATACAATAATTTAACTTCAACGCCTGTGTCTGCGTTGTGTCACAAGCTTGCACATTTGTATTGTAATTTGCACGTATTCCGATTTTAACTTTTGAAATAAGATTTGAAGTTAAAATAGCAAGAAGTTGTTTTATAAAAGACGAAATGAAGGACGAACTTAAAAATACGGTCCACGAATACAACGAACAATTAGCTTCCGGCTGCTACTGGACACGATTTGTCTGTTCCAACGTCAACTTACTGACTCCATTACATTTGAATTAAATGTTACCGCTGGCCCATAATCCCATACACGGAAACTAATAGAAGCATCATGAGAAAACTCACGATCATTTGGCCCGTAAATCAGTGGTTCAAAATCCACTGCAAGGTCTTTCGCTTCTTCACGTTTTAGAGCTTAACAAGACATAGCATAAAAATTTAAATAACGATACAAAAAAATGGGGTGTGGCTGTATTGGGGACACGGCCGTTTGTTTTGCGTGAATACGTCTACGTTGACGCGCTCGGAAGCCTTGGTGTTTATTTTACGTTCCCGGCACCGCTTCACTCGATCATATGGAGTTTTATGTGTACCACTGGATTGCTTTTGAGATGCTCTTTCCAACCGTATACGATTTCTGTATTTCGACTTAGCATTTTGACATGCATAGGCCGACATTGTGTTACGTTTTCTGAATTTTTGACATTAAACTCATACAATTTCACTATAACCATGCCACACGCAATCGATTGATCTTGACGAGCGTCGTAGCTTCTCCTAGTCAAAAGTTATACTACGCGGAAGTTATGAGACGCGGCGAAACGAACTCAAACTTGTACCCCCCCCCCCCCTCCGACCATTCGCCGGCCAACCCGATGCTTCGCAGTCCTCACTCAACGTAACATATTCTTTGATCCTTTGGCAATCGAGTGGTGTAATTGAATTTTTAATGTAAACGATAGATACGGAGCTGCAATGCTAAAGTGTATGCCCCGATTTTGTTATCATCGGGATTTTCTGGATTGCCTCTCACTATGGTTGCAAATTTAAAGACGTATGCACGTCAAAAACTTTGTTTTTGGCCGCGGTAGATGTACGGAAAATGACGACCTGGGAATCCCGCCCTTGTAATAAGCTCCCTCCCACATACGACCTATTGCCGCACACGCTGACTTGTTGAAATTGGAAATACAAAGATGTTCGCGGGCGTGCAATCACGGCTGGCTGCACGCCCGCGGCGTCATACAGGTCCGCCCACGCCGGAAAGCGGAGTTATTTATTTCTCTGTGAGCGCCATAACTCTTGCCGGCACGTCAGCGTAGTACATAGCAAACCCCTTCTCCGCAGGCGTCGTAGCCTCGTAAATTCGTTAAGGAGCGCGCGTGTCCGAGATGCCCCTCCCGTCGCGGTAAGTGAAAATAGCTGTGAGGTGTATGCCTCTCGGAGTAGCGGAGAGCAGGGCTGGAAACACACTCCGGGGTTCATAAGCTACGCCCGCACTTTTCTACCGGGACAGCCAGCTTTTGACGGGGCCTCGACCCCTTGTAGTGGTCACGCCACTCGCCTCTCATCCGGATTTTTTGCACGTCGACGATGTCGCTAGTCGGCGGGTTTTTCCGGGTAACTCCCCGTTTCCCCGCGCCCCCTTGCATCTCGTCGCTGCACCATATACACCTCGCTTCACCCTCATCGGCTCTCAAGACCTCGCTGTTAAGAGCCGCTCAAATCTCTTCACTCACTCACCAACTTTTGGAAAATGGTATGTGGAATGACTACTACGGGAACGGCAATGGAAATGTTTGATCAGAGAAAATTTTCATTTTACTGTTTGTTCAATATTTATGTGTTATTTCATTATAGCAAAAAGACGGAAACTTATTAATAAAATATAAATATGATTCTGATGTTTTCCAACTAGCAGATAACACACAATGAATAGCAATTTGTTTGAACCCGACACTTCGTTCACTTGCGGTAACGCTAGTTATTTTGCTTTGGCTAGTCTGACTTCAAAAATATTATTAAAAAGTTGAAATTGAAGTACGAATAAGCCAAATAACTCATTTTCAAAAAATAAACCTCACGGCATTCTAGTAAAATGAATAATTATTTTGAGCTGTAGACTGGCATTACTCTTGTACCATTCCGAGATTTGTACGAAAAAAAAAAAAACTTTAAATTAAAAATTTATATTACTCGTTTCAACCTTTTTTGAAAACACATTTCCTTGCATTATTATGCTTGTTTCAGACTACTATTTCATATCACAAAGAAAAAGGATGTCATACGTTAGAAATTTATAAAACAATTTTAACCTCTTGAACAGCAGTCATACTGTGTTCTAAACAGGACGTAGCAGAGGAACTGAATGAAATAATATGTAGCCTGCTGTACGCGGCACACAGCAGTGTCAAACACGAGCAGTGCCTCGCGTGCTGGGAGACATCATACTTTGTTGAGGCTGTATTCCACGGCTTCATAAAACACCTGCCGCCAATAACACCGAACACATTTTTATTGGTCAAGACGTATATCAGAATATTATATAGGCTGTTTACGGAAAAATTAGCACTTTTGAAAGCTCTGCTTAAGATCTACTTGAATACACGTTGTGTGTTCTTCTGCTTTATGCAAAATTGTCATTGCTATGGGCCTCATCGCTTTCTCCATGCGTCGGTCAGGTGAAACTAAAATTATTAAAAAGTAAATATTTAAAAAATCTACTAATTTTTACACTTCAGCGCATTAAAAAAAGCCATAGAAATAATTTAAGTCATCACAATTGGTTACCTAACACTTTTTATTCCACGTTAAGATATGGAACTACTTTCACCTTCAATGCTACCAACTTTACTGGACGCATATCACTCAGGGCGCCCGTTAAAATACGTACAAGTAGAAGCAGTTACTTTTTTACAAGGTTGATTTCAAAAGTGCTCACTTTATCGTGAACAGCCTTTAATAATATTTTTACAGTTCGAAAAAACGTCAATTAGACCATTGCAGCGCATAAAATTATATATTTATCTGTGACCGGAAGTGTTAAACTAAACTGGAATCTATAAACGACGCACATCCATGGATTACTCAGCATTAGAAACATGGAGCCTCAAGGACGAAGCAGTCTAAACTACCTGGGCCAGGTACTAGGTGGCGTCATGTACAGGTAGTAAACGGGAAGTGTAAGAAATCCGAGGTAGCGAATCGTTTTTAAATAACGGTACGATCGATGAGTTGATCCATCAGCCAAGACTGTCAATAACTTCCAATAATAATATTCTGCTAACACGCTATTAATGAAATGCAAAGGGTCTCGTCTAAGGCGTCCCGAAGGGACGGCTGCCCGTAATCCCTGAAACGCTGAAATTAATGAACCGCGCTATTTTGTTTTTCGTGAAAGACAAGAAGGTGTTAGAGGGCGATACTGACATGAAGAATAAAGGCCTCGCAGCGACTCTTATAACTGCCATTTTACGAAATACAGTAACGGAGTACGTGAATTTTCAAAAGAGTAATGGCTAGGGGTAATTTCATAGCTCCCTTGGCGGATCCCTCGTATGAAAGAAAATATCTTTAAATTGGTTTAAAGTAGGCTGAAAAAAAAAAAACTTAATGTGTAATAGACCAGCAGGGCATGGGGTAAAAAGGTTTGAAAGGCTGGCTACTCTTACCACGTAACGAGGGGTCCAGCACTGGACATGTGGCTCGGCCACCAAACTCCCGACACTGTCTTCAGTTCCATCCTAGGCCTCAGCGGCTTGATTTACTTTACCCTGTACCATTTAACGTCACGCAGGCTGCTGTCGTCTCATCCCCGTCGACATGACACAGGGTATGGAGCGGCTTGGCTGCTAACCTTGTAGCCTGTAGACTCCTGCCACTTGCGGGATGCCGTCCGTGATTATTCGCGTAGGAAAATTTCCCAGTGGTCAATCAAAATAAAACCTTTTATTAGTGATTCTAATGAAAAGAGCCTTTCGATTTTTATGTTTGAATTATATTCATCAGTAATATATAAGGTAATTTTTATAGTATAATCGTTATTTTTTTTTTCTGAAAATTAGGGTCGGATATTTTATTTCAATTAAATCCATTAGCGCCCATCATTATTGCTGAAATTTTTGAGAGAAACAAATATTACGAAGGCACTGCAGAACCTGCAGGAAATTATTTAAAATGCGGGAGCAACGTGACGAAAGCCGGAGAAGTAGTGGGAAAGAGAGAAACCGATAGCTTCTGTAGTGCTGCTGTCATTGATGGTGACGTCAGTAGGAGGGCGCCAAGTTATTCGCTGTCAGCCGCCGAGCACAAGTATACGGGATGTTGCAAAATTGCATGACATTACTTCGGGGAAACATTCCTCGCATCTGGAGGAAGAAAAAATGTTATACGAACATAGGGACGCAAACGCTTCGTTTCTTCACTACAGCCCGTAATACAAAACATACAGTGTATGGCCCGCGTGCTGGATCATGTTACTGTGGAATGTCACGATAGCGTTCGTTTGCATGATGCACGGCACCTCACACTACGACTCTACGCCTAGAACAGAACGAAATGCACAGGAATTAGTTTCGCATGTGTGAAAGCATATCGTCGGCACTAAAGGAAATGTTTAAAATGTTCCCTTATCAGCACGAACACATGCATCAACTCGCCATTGCACGGGCACCCGAATGAGTTGATGAATCCCTGGAAAATTCCTGATTGTTTCGCAACCCGCCCCAATACGGTTACGGAGGGTGCCCATATCGTCCACTGGGGTTGCATACACAAGTACCTTTAAATGTCCACACGAATAAAAGTGTAGTGGATTCAAATCAGGGCTCCTCGGTGGCTGATATAGGGCTGCCAATTACAGATGCAATGGCATTCTACAGTAACATGCTCCAGAACGCGTGCCATACACTGTACGTTATGTATTACGAACTATAGTCAAAATACGAAGATTTTGCTGTCATATGTTCATATAACATTTTTTCATCCCCCAGATCAAAGGGAATGTTTCCCCGAAGTATTGTCGTGCAATTTTACAACACCCTGTAGTCTATTCGCGATGTTTTCTCACTTTCTAAATTAAATCTTTGAAAAAAAAAAATCACCCAATGTATGACGTATTTGGTTGTTTTCTAAATACGTCATGTATCACAAGCGTTTTACACTCGAGTTAAGATAAAAATACCTTATTTTCTATTAAATTGAACATCTACTTAGATTTCATTTATAAACTATAATATTTTATTCCTCGTTAATATGAATTAAAATAGGGAGAATATAGGCATGTTGACAATGCTTGTAGGCTGTTCACGGTAAACTGAGCACTTTATAAGGCTCTTTCAATAGGCATTTACCACCAATAAATATATATTATTGCAACTCTAGATGTAAACTTTTGGGAGTGTTGAAATGTATACACTGTGTTTGTCACATGGCACTGTTTATATTAATAAGTGACAGGGAGATAGAAATCTGATGAAAAGAAAAATTCAGCAGGGCCTTAAAAAGTGCTCACTTTACAGTGTACTTTACCTATAGTAAGAAATAGTTGTTATGCAAAACATGATCACATAAGTGCGCACGAATGCGGTGCGCTGTCCCTTTGGCTTAGTTTTCTAGATTCGGTTAAGCTTTGTTTGCACGAGGCGAAGGAATATCCTGGAAGTAGGACTTTAGCAAGGCTGCAAAATAAGTTGGAAGTAATCTAGAATTGACAATATACATTTTCTGAGTGTGATGAATCCACTTTAAGGCCTGGATAAATACAAAAGGAATCTTGAATCTTTAAAACACGAGGGTTTCGCCGTCTGTACTCCTGACCGCCGTCAGTATTCCACAGTGACATTATTCTTCCTGCCAGCGAGAGAGAGAGAGAGAGAGAGAGAGAGAGAGAGAGAGAGAGAGAGAGAGAGAGAGAGAGTCCTTCTACAGGACCTCCGCCGGACTTGGCTGTAGGCGCAAGGCGGTTTCTTGGCTCCCTGCACGCCGATCACACTCGAGCAGTTGTAACACGACGCGGTGTGGCACCCTCGCAGTAAATCTCACCCGAATCTATTATTCGTCCCCTGATAAAGGCTGTTCACGATAAAGTGAGCACTTTTGAAATCGACCTTAGAAAAAAAAAGAACACTGCTCCAAAGCTGCATGTGTATATTTTAACGGGCACGCTGAGTGACATGCGCCCAGTAAAATTGGTAACGCTGGATGGGAAAGTAGTTCCATATCTTAACGACGAATAAAATGTGTTAGGGAAACCATTCGTGATAACTTAAATATTTCTCTCGCTTTCTGTGTGTTTTTTTAATGCATCGAAGTGTAAAAATGAGGAGATTTATAGAATATTTACAAGTGTTGAGTCCTGTTGTAATGTTAATTTTGCATTAAGGCGAATGAAAAAAGAAGGTGCATACAAGTAGATCTTAATCAGGGCTTTCAAACGTGCTCATTTTACCGTGAACAGCTTGTAGCCGTTTTACTACCTGCATGACAATCAGAGAGGTAGAAGAAGAGCACAGAATATAGCTGTGCAAAGAGGAACCAAGGCGAAAAATATCGATTTTGAAGATCGCTTGAAAATTTTGTTTTGGAAATGGAGTACAGAAAATGTTGTGAAAATATTGGAAGAATGCAGGCAAAATCCTGTTCTCTCCTTTTGAAGGACACAATTTTGTAACAGCGTGTGTTCATTTGGTTTAATTATTACACTCTGTGCTAGTTAAGATAATCCGAGCCCATTAAAAATTCCCACGCAAGGAGGTATTTTGCTGCAAGCTTGATCTGTTTGGACTTTTTTCTCATTACGCTTTCCTTATATTCTCACGCGACATTTCTCATCCGAGGCCTCGTACGAAATTCATTTCGCGTCGCGTGAAGGCAGGTTAATGGTGGGTTTACGATTAAAGACTGAAGAATTAAGAACTGTATTCAGTGACTCGATAAGCACACGGAGAATGAGCAATAAGAGGATTTGCAGTTTATGTTTGAATTAGCAGCCGTTAAGTCTAGCCAATCAGAATCGTAGGAGACGAAAGCGACCAACATAACCTGGAAATATGGACTACAGTGGATGTTATTTACATTATAAATATTTGTGCTTACTGCTTGTGTAATCGTTTTGAAAAACTCGTGATATCTTATAGAAGGGGAAGCCAGTACCAACATTGGGTATTAATATCAATACATCTGAAAAGGTTAATTAAAGCGAATTCAATAACCTCTTACAAGAAAGAAAACCTGACCATGAACAGTTCTTTAAATTATGAGGATACTGTCTCTCGATTAAAATAATTACTTTCATACTATTTCACAATACGACATAACCTAACTACAAGATGTAAATAGTTTCCCGCCAAAAACAAATGTCACTGGGCTCTGATTGGCTACTTCGTCTTGACTTGTACTTAAGATATCAAGTATAAAGATACCTTAAGTCACGCCAAGAACGCACACGACCCGTCAAGATCCGCACACGACAGTCATAAACTAACACCCTTGAACACACTGAATCTTACCTTAAGCACACGGCGCACATATTCTGTTATGTCAATCGTAAACCCTCCTTAACTGCAAGCTCACGCCGAGCACTGGAGAGAGCTTCGCGCCCTTGACCGCAGAGCGCAGCACGGTTCGCCGGCGACTGGCGTCGGGAAACATCGTATTAACATAATGACGGCCGCCGTAAATCACGGTCAACAGCCGCGTGGCCACGAGTAATTTACACGCTAATGATTTATACAGCGCCGCGACAAAAATGAGAAAAGTTCAACATTTCTTAACGCTACTTTCACCGACTGGAATTAAAATGGCGATCAATCATATTCTCCAACTCGTTCCGTGTTGTTATTCTGAAAAATTATTCCAGGTGTTAACATTGTTACGTGCATTTTCTTTTTAGACCACATTCCATTTATTACGGCCGCAAATTATAATTACGGCTTTTAAAATACACCAAAAGGTTTACATGCCCTTCGGGCTAAATTCATCGCCTACGCGGGGTATGTGAACTCAAGAATCTCCCAGCCCAAACGCATATCGCCTTTGAGATGGTTAAAAGTATTTCGTGCGTGTGTTTCTGTGCGTGAATGTGCAGTGAGAATGAAAGCGGCATACGTGTAATCCATTAAACATATTGCAAAATTGTATTTTATAAAATACTGGCGCTTCCATGTTTGCTACTAATACACATTTGCAGTTGAATTACGCTCGCCGCTGGGTTTTTTTTTTTTCGCAAAACGTAGATGTTGCCGCCATTGCTACACAGTGTTTCACTTACGAAGGCCGTTCGATGACAGACAGAGAACCACCAACTGCGTAACGATGTCACAACAAATGACTCCGTTCGCAGTGCCCGCTATCAGCTGGTTCGGAACATGTCTTTGTATGTGTTCACGTCGGCAGCACTTGCTGGAGATATCGCGCACAAAAGATATCGCGCAAATTTAAGATTCTCGTCAAACATTAACGAGAATATTGAGTTTTCAATTTGTTTGTTTTTTTATATTTTGGCCCTGCTACTTCGTACTTTTAACGGTTTCAGCTCCCATGAATTTTTAATGAGGAGACGTGCTGTAACCCGCCGCTTCGCCCTGTTGTGAGCAGCAAACACTCCAACGGATTCCTAGCGCGGCCGACCCCATGTTGGCTACTCCGTGGTTAATACGTTTTCACGAGAGTGTGTCTACATTTCGAGTTTTGTTCCTTTAAACATTGTTTACACCGTGACTTGGTGGAACGGATTATGATACTATTTCCCGTGCTGTGCTGTTTTCGACGCGATATTAATATTTCATTATTTGCTAGTGATGGCAGTGGTCCAGCTATGTGTGTGTATCTTATCCCTGGTGCGCAGCGATACGTATACTTGTGATGTGATGAAGATTTCCTGTACGAACCGCTTACAGAATGTGCGCGCGCACACACAGGCACACGCATTAATTTACACATTAAAAAGTTGTTTACTTGTTAGGTAGGATTTACAACGGCCCGTCGTGTCCGTCCGTCACCCGCCCGTCCATCATACGTTCGTCCGTCTCCCAGGCATAGACTAAAGATGAGGTGGACCAACGACATTTATAATATTAGACCCAGCTTCGGCTATGCTCGCTACACTTCGGAGTGAGGCTAACATCAAAACAGCTGATTGTGGGATGTTTACTGTAATGGCCGCATGTGAAAGACCGTGGAATTCGCGCTTTTTGAGTTTAACTTACTCGTAATAAAACAAGGACTGTTTTGTAAACATTGCGAAGTTTGTTTTAGTGGTTGAAATAAACAAAATTGAGTAAATACAGTAGTTACTCGGTTGAAAACGCGCATTTTTTCATCTCGTTCGTCATTTAAAAAAAAATTTTTCAACTGCTATTGCCGAATGAAAGTACATGTATAGTGTATAATCATTACTCTGCCCTACAATATGCATCTAATATTTTTTTTCCCTCAAATTCAATAAAATGCGTTAGGACAACTGACAATGGGGAGCACTACGAAAATAAGAGACAGATGAGCTAAGATAACCTATGTGGTGAACATTTCCAGTGCATAGTGTACAAATCAGTAAAAATCTACATGAAGTAGAATAATTGTACACATTAATTACATTAAACAGGTAATATTCACATGCAAACTATGTAACTTATATTTTAGCTAGGTGACTCACAAGGATGGTTACAAGTTTAGCCTCTAACTTTGATCAATTCTTTTGTAATACAACTGGGCAGATATTAAATATTCAAATATATAAACATAATCACTGTAATGCAAATTATGAGCATTAAAAGATACGTAAATTTAAAAAGTCCCAATAACTGTGAATTTACGGAAAAACCTCAGTCATTCTACTTCCCAGAGCACGAGCGCAGAGGGCTTCATATTTTACCCAAATTGTACGTCGAAACATATGCAACAGTTTGGGGAAAAGTATTGAGTGGATACCCCTAGGCCATCGCCAATGATTGCATTCAGGAAGCAGAACGGTGTAGATGTTTGCATAAAATTGCAGTTGTAAGGCTGAATTGTGGGAAGTGAGTAGGGCAGGAAGTAATGGAGAATAAAATTTGTAAGCTAAAGAAATAATTTAAGTTATAACAAATGTTTCCTAACACTTTTAATCCAACGTTAAGACATGGAACTGCTTTTCCCTCCATCGTAACCAGCTTTACTGGGCACTTGTCAGTCTGTTTGCGCATTAAAATATATGCATTTTTCAAATGTTGATATCAAAATGTTCAAATAAACCATGAAAAAGCCTCTACGTACCCAGCTACATGCACACTGTTAAGTATCTAGGTAATGCTCTCTGTATAGCTGACTCAAATCCCTCAAGGTACCCCAGCATTCGTTCCTTCATTTGTGAATTCCAATTATTCACTCAGTAAAATGAGGGTAATGCAGATAGTGAATGCAACAAAACTCTCCTCACCGTGTACCTCAATTCTTTTGATCGAGAAGTTACATGACCTGTAATTTTCCATGCTGATTCTGATTAGCCGCTACCGCAGTGTCAAGGGTAACAACATGGTGGCTTGTGGAAACAAGGGTGGATGGCAACCCCTTCGTCGCTTCGTTTGTTTCTTCATTAAACACACTACGTATTTCAGAAACACGTACTTTATAATTGTGATAAGTATGCATACATCAAAAGAACACACACTCAACCCACTTCGTGGCGTTTTATATAAATAATAAGTTATGTCACTGGGGACCATTTAAAATTATTTATGCACTAACCACACACCATTCAATGTTACCATACTCAGTACTTGCAACTCAGAAGGCCTAGTAAAAGTAATATACAACATAATTAATTGGAAGAAATCTTTTGTTTACATGACCTAGTCTAGTTAATTAACACTGTGTGACTTTAACAAGCTACAGTAAACACATATCAACTAATTATGCATCTGCAGTAACGGTAGTAGCAAGAAACGTGACCTGTTTGCATAGACTCGCCGATCGTTATGCTAACCTTTCAAAAACATTTCAACTGCAACAAGGTTAAATTTTTACTTCGTTACAATTATTTTAATAAAAACACTGTGATGGCGGAGTGATTGCCGGTGAGATGAGATTTTTGGAGCGGTAACATTTCAGGTCAAGGAAACCTTGTGGTAATTTGTGTTATTGACCAGTAGATGGCAGTCATCGTCACTGCGATGCTGTGAAGTTCTGGTAGAGCTGACTCTGTAGATCTTTGGGTCGTTGGGCCGAATCAAAAAGGCGCAATCCTCTGAGTGGAATTTACTCCTCTGTATGAATTTTTACCATTTTAACACTTACTTGCTTGAGACGCGGTGGCCTTTGTTCGGGCTGGCACACATGAGCCGAATTACTGTAATTACGGTGCAAGAACATTGAAACGCTGAAAGAAACACATGGACACTTGGATAAAGACATTCGAAGTTATGGCTGGAATGGCAAGGGGCCCGCACCTTCCCCATCCAACGTGATTTTATTCGTCTTTTAAACTACACTGCTCCCCCAGGAAGTCAATTACACTGTTGTTGGGCTTTACTTACAGACTGCAAAGAATGGCGCGAAGGCCGTGAAACACTTATTACGTGAGAATTACACTTCCCCAGGCAAGGCGTTCACCTTATACAAGGGAAATGCAATGCTAATGACATATACTAGGCTGCCTGATGATACTTATCACTATATACAAACACTGGTATAAAGGCCTTATTAAATTAACTTTATTAAAACATTTTGTTCACATACATAGCATTTTACATAACCATTATAAAATAAATCAGTAAATAAATATTAAAATGCTGAATGTTATAGAGCACCATTCATTAATTAAATATGCAGATAAAAAAAGAAATATTACATACAAGACAGTACTTAAATATTATAAAATGCATTTCTGGAGTGATTTTTGTAATTCTGAATCTTGAATGGCAGGTGTAAATTTGCACTGTACAACCTTCCATACTGACTTATGAATAGTAAGATGTATCACAGCAGAATTGGTGGTCTGAAGAATGGATTATATATACACCATACATACACAAAACTCTCACCTTTAGTGAGAAAAGAGAGGAAACTATTACACTACAACTCAAACTTTATCAAATTTAGGCTATGCAAGTCACACTGATACTGAATGAAAACCATATTATGTACATATTACTATTTTTTATGAATTAGTACATTATCATATAACATGGTAAATATTATATGGTTTACCTTACTGTTGTTAGTAAAGCAATGTGCTAGAACCGTATTACTGTGTATAGTCACAAGTAATGCTGGAATCACAATAGCGCAACAGACACGACGCGACAGGCTCGACACGAATAAAAGCCAATCAGCATTTAGACATCTGTGACGTCAACGCGACAAAAATGGTGGACGTCGCGGGAGCGACAAACTGGAAAAGCATGTAAGAATTTGGTGCTTGAATAATGATGGTACTGGTGAATTGGTAATACCACTGTTGTGTTTATTTATTTCATTAAAACGTTTCATTTTCGGGTATAAGTATTTATGATGAGTAATTCACAGTAATACGACCATATTTTTATATTTTATGCAAAATCAGTAAGCAAATCGAGTGTTGTCCAACAACACTTTTTAAACAAATGTAAACATTAATGGCTGTCATACAAGAAACTAGCAGCTAGTGGCAAGAAACGATTTACGTATAATATTTTTGTATTTTTTTGTCGCGAGGCGATAAAACTAGTATTCACAACAAGGCGAATTTTTCTTGTTGCATCGCGTCCGTCGTGTCACGTCTGTCGCGCTATTGTGATTCTAGTATTACAGTCACTGCAGCTGCTAGGTCACAAAATACACTTACGGTTTACTGCTTGGCTAGGATCCTATGTAAATTTCAAAAGTCTTTGCAAGAAACTGCTTATGAGCTTCCCCTGCAGTAACAATATGGGTTGATAAATATCAAAGTTCAGATCAAGATAAAAATTAGATTTCACTGTGCTGAGAGAGCAAAAATTGTGAACTGTCACCTAATGGGAGCACAGACGTGCCCACTGTAAATTTCGCAATGTGTAGAAAAATAAAAAAATAAAATATCACTACCATAAGTGATGCAGACTCCAATGACAATGTCATGGTCTACACTTGAATTTTCCAAAAATATTTTTAACTATTGAGCATTTTTTAGGCCTCTTGATACAGCCCATGCTCCCAGAGACTGCACGGTCCTTGTTCCATACTAACTGAAAATTACTAGTGACACTCACCATGTCTGGTTAGGATGAAGTGTAACCTGAACTAGAACAAGAAAATTATTAAATATTTTTTAACAAAAATGCACTCAGCAAATGCCAAAGCACTAAAAATGTGTGTACAAATCCAAAGAAAAGTAGCACAGGCTTACATTAATGAAAATAAAATTCACCAAGTATTGGTAAAATTAAATCACATAAATTCATTAGATAATATCCAAAATAATAATATGATCAATTTCAGTAACAAAATATAGGCCTATATAGATAAATTGAATTGCACTATTTACAAAGCAACAAATTATTGACACATTAACTTTGTGCATAGGTACATTCCTATAGTCAGCTCACATTTAGCCTACTTCCTGGAAGTTGGATAACTTTACTGCTAAAGTTCTACTGTCATGCTACAGTATTCCTCTGCCTCATGCAAGAAAAGTTTAACCAAGCCTAATTTTTTGATATTTTGAAAGAACAGATTTGATGATGGTACAGGAGAATTCATTTAGCTCAGGAAATAATGAGTCTACAGATCTCGTTATTTTACATAACATACTACTATGAGAAAAAAAAAAAAAAAAAAAAAAAAAAAAAAAAAAAAAAAAAAAAAAAAAAAAGTGTTTGAAAGCTCAACTCATTCATTTTTCTGCTAAATGACACGACTTCTACACGTCTAACCGAGCCACCTACATTTTTCCAGTTCAGACGCTTCATATCTATTTTATATGCAACAAATTCCCTGCAACGAGCATCGCGATAATTTTCACTTTTCAATTGAATTTTCTTCTAACAAAGTAGATATACCCTACTACATCTTAAAAGATTTGCTGTTGCATAGTAGTTGTGATCATGATCAACACTTTTGACAATAATATACTCAGGATCACTGTATTTGAAGCGGAGAAAGGAATCATATAGGTCTAACATTTTATTTTTGTACTGTTTGCATTCAGGATTTGGTTCAATACTATGCACCTAGTGTGAGTACTGGAACAGTGCATACGAAGTGCTGTCTTAAAAGAGTTACTAGAATTTGTAATAAATCCTGACTGGTTCAGTTATGCACTGCCTAAATGTGGTTACAAATCAGTATTAACGTTAGGCCTAAACCTTTTGTTTGAACACTGTTATAACAAAAGCGCTCTCACCTGGTATGATTTCCTATCGGTCATAAGTATTACAAAATATCCATAGTATATGGGACTACATACATTATACAATATTGTAAACCTAGAAAATTGTGTACTCAGCAAAACAATTTTAGCAATAATATTTCTAGCCGTAAAAATCACCTAGGACTGGGTTCAACAGCCTGATAATGTACCTAAAAAACTCCTACCTTCCCTTTTATATGCAAAAATCAATCCTCAAAGTACACATTCGCCTTAATAATACTGCCTCTGCACTGTACTTACCTGGAGATTGATGAATCTGGGCTAACAATGGTCTAGAGACGAGATGTAGTTTGCAAAACTCACTCGGCTGGTGTTTTCAACATTTTTCAGCTGTAAATGTGAGAAAAATCGAACGCTGATGGCAGTATATTTTCATCAACACTTTCTTCCACCGCCGAAAACACATTTGTAAAACCATCCTGGGTAATGTGGTTAGAGCAAGCCTGGATGGTGTGAAATCTTCGCACCCGAGAGCTACAGTCCACTTCTATCTCAGTTCTTCATTCGCCAATAAACTCAAAAGAAAGAAATATTTTTGTAATGAGGAAAGGTTAACCTTAGAAGAAATTTAAGACATAAATGCAAGCAAAATTATGTTTTACCGACACGTCAGCCTAACATCAACAATCGTTTTATTGAATGTACATAAATATATATGCAATACAGTTGGTAAATAATCTTGCCTGAGAGACGTCCAAAGATGTTTCTTTCACGGACTTTTCATTATAGTTATAAGCAACACATTTATGGA
This sequence comes from Dryococelus australis, assembly GCA_029891345.1. Classification (NCBI taxonomy): domain Eukaryota; kingdom Metazoa; phylum Arthropoda; class Insecta; order Phasmatodea; family Phasmatidae; genus Dryococelus; species Dryococelus australis. The sequence continues at coordinate 193,297,208 of CM056997.1, forward strand.
TAATTTTTCTTCAAGAACAACACCGCATTCCTATACCATTACATTCAAAACACGCCATAGCACCCACAATCAGCTGTCAGAGATTCTGATGTTATGCTGGGTCTAGTTGAGGTGGACCGATCTCGCTGGCTGCGCAGTCTCCATGTCTCCAACATTGAACTGCTTCTCTGCCAACACGTCTAGCGAAAACGGTATGGTTTGGATTTTAGGTTGGAAAACTGATTTGTAAACAAACGCTTTGAGCCGTGTGTACCTGTACTTCCTCTGACAAATTTGTAATGCAGTTTGATTAAAATAATATTGGTATAAGTATTTTACTCAAATAATACAGCTTGTCATTCAGAAATTAAGATATAAACAAACACTTTCAACACTGTTGACCATGTAACTTTGGCAGTAAGTTATGTTCTTTTGGGGTAGGTAAATGTAGGGAACATGCGCAGAAGACGAATACGAGGTCTACCTCATCTTTAGTCTATGCTGCCAGCCGAGCGATTTACAACCAAACTTTGTACGTCCATCGTAAGTTCATTGCTCCATTAAAAGTGAATTTTTTTTTACGGCATTGTGTTTCTAAGTACCTAAAACAACCATACACGTACGTACCACGGAAATTAACCGATTCAAAAATAAATAAATAGCATATAAAGCATAATTTTATTATTTTTACTATTGCACAAAAGGAGCTTGTGTTTCCAGACGTAATTATCAATTAATCTTCAGGAAAATTGTAACCTAATTTAATTTTACAGTTACGTAAACAAGCATATGAAAACAGTAAACAATCACGTGAAAACAAAAAACAGCCAAAGCAAAACACTGCACACACTACATAGCCTTGTAACGAACTCGGGATGAACGAGTAACAAAACGTGCAAATTTAGAAGGCTGTAATTTCATCCGTTCGTCCGTCAAAAGTTAAAGCTTGCAAAGGTTTTGATGGACGGGCGGATAGAATCAATGGCCACCTCTGATTGGCTGCTGGTCACGTGATTGACGGACGGACGGACGGACGCGACGGTTCGTTGTGTATTCTGCCTTACTGAAGTGATCGTTACTTGAAGCACGTAATATCACATTTTATATAACATAAATCGTAGGAATTAGAATTTCAGCAGTCTCAGGTAAGATGTGCTAACTTCATACACATTTTACTTATTTATGATTAGTATTCATTACGTGTAATTACACGAGGCCGACATAATTCTGTAGGCTCATTACACTTCTGTGCCTAACGTCGTGATATTTATTTATGCGCACTTAAGTCCAACGTTTTTTAGATTTTATTATTTTCAGTACAATTACGAAGTGTTTCTGTAGCATAAACGTATGACAGTGTATTTTTGTTAGGGTATCCGAGATTTGCAAATTTGGTCGAAGTTTTAGCTTAAACATATTAACTGAAGTACGTGAAAATAATAAAATCACATATTTTTTAAAATGTTACTCAATTATAATTTGTCAAGTTCATGTGAATTGTCACTTCTTATAGCATTAATAAGTCAAGTTATCTGTAATAACTTTGTACTAGTAGTGTTACAGTATGATGATCTTCCCCGTGTGCAATACTATTTTGAAGAAATGTAAGGCGCGTTCAGACACGAGTCTAGAGATATTATTTAATTTCGGCCAAGTGTACGCATTCGTAATTATTATTAAGTCAAATATAAAATTAACTAGATGTGAATTTTTGGAACGATGGCTATTAAAGGCCGAACTTCAAGCGTTGCCGCCTTTTTAAGCAAGTTGCAGCAACAGTAAATTTATAACTTATGTTAATGTGCCACAGAATAACACAGGTAAGACAATAAATAATTGCTCCTGTCAGGATACAAACATATTTTGTTGGTGATTCACACATGAATAACGTCGTAACATTAAAATCTAACAAAATTACGAAACCAGCACTACTGAAAAGGTAAAACGAAGTTTAAATATGTAACTGTAAATCTTGTAATCTAAGATTTGCAGTTTATAGGAAAGCATGCAATGGATGAAACAAATAAAGATGAACTGAATAAACCCAACTCCAACTTGGTTTTCAGCATCTCTCCACGTCTACATATGTTAACCAGCAAAAGATAACATACATTGTAAACTTTTTATGCGTGTGAATCCCGTAAACTCATTAAATTAAATACGGACTTGCACTTTCACTGCAGTATGGTGTAGAACAAAATAGATTGGAAAAAATTTAAGGTATCTATGGTGCGTACCTTGTAAACATTATGTATATGGCAAATTACTGTCGTTAAAAAATAACTGAAATTATTTAGCACATAAACTTTACATTCGAACATTTTAATTTACTATACACATTTAAAAATAGTTTCTTCAGATGCACATTTTGGATTTTGAGGTTTATACTGCTTCAGAAAATTTCGAATTTTCTTAAACAAATTGGCTGTACATATAACGTCGAACTCTACTGGTAATGCCAATAGCTGACATAACAAACAGCATGGCTCCCACATGCCAGAACAGCTGAGGCGGAGGGATATATTAGCACAGCAACCACACTGGTGTTACTTTGTTAGAACTGTTAAAAAACGGCCTTCGTAAATGAACACCGAGTTAATCACTACGATCGACGCTGCTGGTCGGCATGCCCCCAAAATAAACTGATAAAATGTAGAAAAGAAGGGGAGGAAGGAAATAGAGGTACCGCAGGCTTCCCACTGAACAACGCTTTACACGCAGGCTATACTTCAAAATCCTACGTGCACACTTCCAGATTTCCGTTTGGTTACCGTTTGCGTGTCTGTAAGAAGACATTTTCTTAGATGACCAGATAGAATTAAGTTATTCCGATACTGAATGCCCATGATTCGCCGGCACATAGCTGAGGTACGTTAAAAATTACAATTACACAATCACAAAGTTGGATCAGAGCTAAAGTGTTTTGAATTAAACTACACACGTAGCAAGGCACATTATCGGCCGTCTGTGGCTTTACTAATGGCATTGCTGGATGACTGCTGGCCCAGAAAACTTATGGGTCTACATAACTGGACCTGTTATGGTTAACTGCTCGTAACAGGACATTTGGAATAACATTTATGGCACACTGATGAAATGACTGCTGGTCTAGAAAACTTATGGGTCTACATAACTGGACCTGTTATGGTCAACTGCTCGCATTTGATGGCATTTACGGCACACTGATGAAATATTGATGGAAATTAAAATAATGGTTGGGAGTAGGTGAACTATTAATGGTCCGTAAACGACTAACCAACTGTATTCCAACGCTGGCCGTACATAACCTATACATATGGTGGTGAAATCACGAGTAGCCCTCTGTAGGCCATTTGATGGCTGTGAAGTGGTACATCGATGGACGACCGCTGGTGCAATCGTGACATATTATATTAGTTTCATGGTTTCCACTCTTCGCAGATAGCTACTTCAATATAATATATATTTCTCTAATATAATAAATATAGATGACGCGATACAATGAGTAGATTACTTGTAAGTACATGATGATGTAAATCTCTTTGGCAAAATACTCTAAATACAGTTTAGCTATGGCCTCGTGGCAGGGATCGAATAACTTGACAAATGTATTGTGTTACATGTACGACTGCATATAATTAAAATGAGAAGTTAATAAAGCAAGATTAAAACTACTTTTAGAAAATGAACCTTGCAAGGGCTGTAGTTGTTTCAAATCACGAAAATATTAATATATGCGGACTGGATTCCAAAACAGACGAATAGCTTTTAGGTGAAATACATACTGCGAGAAATTACAGTAAAGGGAAGTTTTTGGTAAATTTTAAGGATACAGAATAACTGACGTAATTTATATTATATTATGTTTGTTGATAATTCAATTATGAATATATTCTAAATTACCTACTTCATCTGAACGTACGAGTACACAGCGGAGAAATGGTTAGCATGCTGGGCTGTCACTGCAACGGGCGTAAGTTCGCTCTACCCTCCTCCACCCCCCGCCCTTACCACTAAAGAAAATTATAGCTGTTTGGTGCAGCTAAGCTCAGAAAGCTAGTACTGGTTATTTAAAACACGCTATTTTAGAAAACTTAACGAATTGTTTATATCACCCATTGTTTATAATAAACGTGAAGTCAAACAACTCTTGACTATTAAAATTCAGTATTTGTTACACTCCTTCCACACAGAAATTTTGTGATATTTGCTCTAATTTATTTGTAGTGTTACAAAAATACCTCTGGCGACTAGTACGTCAAGAAATCATTGAGCAAATACAAAAAGATAAAAAACTTTGCCAGTGTAAGCGTATTGTGTGCGCTCACATGGGCGCGCGATGTTTGTTATTCGCAGCGCGCCGTCGCTGCAATTACAGACGCACGACGTCGATCATCGGTCATGCAACACGCTGCGTCGTGTCGTGTCGAGTCGCGGCCATGACACGCGGGGGTGCATGACTTATTGCCGAGGCTGCTATTGGGGGAGGGTACGTACGCCGTAATAAAGAGAGCACGAGGGCGAAATGACAGAAGATCTTCAGAGGGTTCCGGGTGTCACGGGGAGCGGAAGAAAATGAAAAAGAGATTAAATTTTGTTTGGAGGGGAGAGGCCACAGCTAAGTCGAACCAGGTGGGGGGGGGGAGGGGAGGCGAAGATGCCTTGGCAAGAAGGGAGGGAAGTGATTCAAGCATTTTGTCTCCAAGTTCTCCTCCTCTAAAGTCATTTCGGATTCCAGCCGCACGTCAACCGAAGAGACACGGGGGAATTCTGTATGCCCCTCGGAAATTATTGCACCGGCGGCATAAATATTCAGCTCGCAACCCCACAAAATATATATACGTACACCGCCATTCCCTTGCTTCACGTCGCGTGTAGTCATCGCCCCCTCCCGCCCAGCCCGCCAACTTGCTAGCAAAAAAACCTGCCTTTTATTCTCCCATGCGGTGTGCGGAGACGAGGGGAAAATGTCTCGGTCCAATTACCCGTGTCGCCGAAAGGCGATAGTAAAATTAATACTGGCTCTTAACGTCGGCATTAAACAATGCAGTACTTATTACTTCGTACTTCATCAGAAATGTTTTTAATTTAACTGCAACAAAAACATTATTTCAACGAAATGATATTTCTTCGGTTAAATTGTTTATGTGCAATTACCTGTTTAAAAAGAATCTTTCATTATTTCTTAATTAAAAAAATAATAACTACACTAACATGAATTAGATAGTTTAAAAAATGCGCCACGCGATATTTTGGCATAATAGCCAGCATGTCTATGTGGTTATTTATTTTACCTTTTAAATCTGTGGAACTTTTTAATAATAATATGTATGAATTACTCTCTATTCTACATATTGTATTTAAAATATTCAGATACTATCTTTTCAGCTTTCCACATCTCATTTTTTCTAATTATATGCTGAAAATATCACAGCATTAAAGCAAAATAATGTAACACTGTAAAACCAATTAAAATTAAGGAATAGTTTTCTAGTAAATATTCCTAAAAGGACGTCTTTCTCCTGGAAGCGTGAATGTGAGTGCATGGACGAGCGTTATTTTTTATTGTCGGAAGTGGAAAGTGCATACATTTAACTATAAAACACGCTGCTATTACTGAAAGTACAGAACGGAGATGTATCCAGCAAGTTTGATAATAGCTATAAAGATAAGCTCAGCGAATGTAAATTTTTCCTACGATGTTTGTTCGCATCATCTCAGAAGCTCATGTTTGCTTCCATGCTACAAAAACTCCGCTGGAAGTGAAAAAAAAAATGCGACAAATAATAAATAATGAAAGTTTGTCCCGCGCTCCCAGAGAAACGTTGAAGGCAGTGTCGCTGATCGAGCAACACGTCACTTTGAACGTAGATAGTCAGCGGGTCGTTTATAAGTGAGGCCGCAGACAGTTAAATCGACGTTAGGAGTCAGTCAAATGCGCCCACCGACTTTACAATGCAGGTATATAACTCTAGAGGCAACTCTAGCAAAGCATATCTGCAAATACCTTGACACTTGAAGTGAAAATTCGCACGAAACTAGTTTCGTTGTTCCAAGGTTTTCATCACGATTTTACATGACGCTTCGACTCATCAACTAACATTTTTGAATGACCACGGAAATGAATACGATGTAATGCAAATAGTGTTAACAATAAAATAACACCTAGAAGGGCAACTGTGGACTTGGCACTCTACTGCCTAACAGCCGGCCAGTGATTAACGTTCTACAGTGCTGTATAGTCTCTGGTATGGTATAGACCAATAAGACGGCGGTGTGTGCGAAAATAGAGACCAACAGGACTCAAGCATGGCTTTCAAAAATGCTCGTTTTGCCGTGAACAGCCTATACACTCTTTACGATGCTGGATGCACGGGGGTTGGAGTTGGTGATAGATAATGTAGAAGTGCCCCCTCACGCAGGGGCAGGTATCTTCCGAATGCTCCCGGGGCCACGCAGAGGCGTCGTGCGCTCCGATCAGAAATGCAGCTTCGTCCCTGGTCGTAAAGGCGACCGCAGTTCCGCGGCACACGGGTGCGGCGTCGATGCAGACGTCACTTGCCATTCAAAGCGTGCGTCGCCGCCGAAACCTGAGGCTTCTTCCTCACGAGGCGGGTGCGACACGCGTCCCCGCATGTACACGCGGACCCGCAGTAACTCTCAACGCGTAGCATAAGTGGAGGTATCCACACGAAGCGTGCGCGGGCGTGGACCCGCTGCAGGCCCGGATACGCCCGCACATGCCAGGACTTGCTTGCTTCTACGTGTTTTGACCGTGGGACGTAATGGACGTTTTCACGCGATGCGGCCGGGGGCTGCGCCCGCAGCTGCTCAGTCTGCGTCTTGTGTTTGGATCGACAGCAAGTGTCATCTTCGCCGGCCTATACTCGGAAATTTGTGTGTTCCCTATAATGACTTATTACCACACTCCAACAATAACACTGGTTATATCACAAATTTTAACATTGAAGTATCTGTGGATTTAAGTCTGAAGATAATGATATCGATATCACTAATTTCTCAAGTACCTGTCATCTGGGACAAAACACTAACAGATAACCACTCACGTGTGACAACCAAAGAGGCGTGGAGAAATGTATGTCCTCTGTAAAGTAATTATTTATATTAGTGAGCTTAGTACTGAAATATATGTCTTATTTACTCACCATAACTGTTTTTCTAAACTTATATCATATCACTGAACATTGTAATAAACATTGACTACAAACCTCGAAGTAACAGCTAGACGTTCTTCAGGCGAGATGCAATCCCTCATGTTCGTCGTGGATCTCTGAAAGCGTGAGGACAGCTTCTGCAGAAGTTCACACTGAGTCGAGCAGAAGAATCCCAGCCGCAGCAAATGTAGGTATTCTTATACGGAAATAATTAAAGAATTTCTCCTCGTCGTTTCTTAGCTGATAAGAAAGTCCTTTGAATGTCCCAAATACAGGTCTCTCCGGATTTATAGGATGCACCCATACAGTCCTACACTTTTCCTTCCTCCGCATACATTCCTGCTGCGTCCAACCACACATACATGTTCAACACACAACCAGGCGCTTCTGTATGGCAGCCTCCAGTCTCGCAAAATCAGTCGCCTGCGCTGTATCTTGCCTTTGCATCACTATCCCAGACCAGCACTGGCGTTCTACCACCATCGGAAAGTGACAATAGCACGCTCACCGATTTGGACTTTGGAATCCTTCCAAAATAATAACTTTATTTTTCACATTAGGACTTTGGTAGATTTTACTTTATATTCGATGGTGTTGTAATAACTCGTTACCATATACCTTAACACCTCGCTCTTGTAAGTTACAGTATAGGTAAAATATTAAACATTTCTCTTTTTTTTTCCCGTACGAGGATGAAATAATGTTTCAGTATTAATAAAATGATTTACTTTGGATCTAACCTATGTGTTTAAACAATAATTAATATGTGTATTTTATGGATACTTGAGTCCCCACATTCTTCAATAGCACCAACAACAACAGACGAGTTAGTTCTACTGAATACGAGCAGACACACCACTGGTGTAGTTGTCGCTGCATATGTACACCGAGTGCGGGCGACTCTACACATGCGGGCGCTGGTCCACCCGCCTCGTGTGAAAGAAGCCTAAGGGCGAGAACAAGTTGTCGTGGAGGGAGGGGAAGGACCACTTTACCTCAGCCTTCCGCGCAGCATACAACTATAAAAAAAGTAAACCTCGTCGGAATAAACATTGCACTTTTATGGATTGAAAGGAGCCTGCTCGTGATACAAAATCAGCATCACGATCTTCTGAACATCCGGCTTGGAAAACTCTAGAGGATTAAGAAAGTTACGCGAGTAAAAAAAATAATATAAACAGAATGTTTCTCGAACAGAAGAACGCGTCAGAATTTATTTACTGCGATTTGAGGTCTTCCTTACCTCCTCCACAGAACTTGGGTTGCGCCTTCTCGAGCAATATATACTTCTCCTATAATTCTAAACAATCGTTACACAACATTTTTCTACGCAGTAATTATATGATTACTACTAAAATTAATATATTATATTTCTCCGTTAAACCACTCCCAAACTTTTTTTTATAAATGCCCTAAAAAAGAGAAAATAGTTATAGTAGTTATAGAATTTGTAGAACTTGTAAGACGTGGTCGAAAAGCCGTAATAAACTTTACTACAAATTAATATCTTTGTATGAATTTATATTTAATAGATAAAAGCTTGGCGCGAATAGTTAAGTGCCACCACTGCAACCTTACTCTCCCCGATACGCTACAAACACAACGGATTAACGGCGATGCGAGAACTGACAAGGTACTACTCTCTGAAACAAAAACATTTACTCACCATTTTAAAGTGGCCGCGCCAAGTCTTCTTCGGACTCAGATTGCTCATCTGCACAAACGGTACTGTAGGTTGATGAACTCGAATTCTTGTCCCTATCACTATCACTGCTGCTATAGGCTGTTCACAGTAAAGTGAGCACTTTTTAAGGCCCTTCAAAATTTCTCCTTTCATCCAATCTCCATCTTCCTGCTGTTTTTCATTATAATCATTGCGATTTGACCAATAAATACAGTATACACGCGTCACCAACCTAAAAATTTAATGCCTGAGGCTGCACTAAGATATATTCATTACTGGATAAAGCCTGTTGGGAGGGCCTTAAAAAGTGTTCACTTTACCGTGAACAGCCTATAGCTCCTAAATTGATGATGATGTTGTCCACTATTTTTGCCAGTGCTGTTCCTCTTATTTTTCCCACGTGTTTGCAATACCACTGCCAGTCTTGTTTATCGACTGACGAAATAGGCGATTCTGTAAGTTCTGCCACCATTTTAAGTGACAAGTCACCAGTTATGTTTCTTTCTCTAACTAATCTTTTAATTTTTGCCCTCGCTAATTCAACTGCATTTAGATCGCACATGTATGGAGGTAGTCTGAGAACAGTGTGACCATGGGATGCTAGTTCCGCGTCTATTTTAAATGATTTTTGTCGTGGTTTCCACGCTTCCACAAGTTTGTGTAGATCAGCTTTATGCATTGATTCGTCACAGGTGACGCCTTTCTTCTGCAGCCATGTTAACATGTCGTGTTTCAAAGAATATTTAGCAGGCAACTTATCTACTCGCATACGGTGATAGTGCGTTCTCAATTACTAAGACCGATTTTTCAGGCAATTTTGGTGGCAGTTTTTCATTTACCCACTTTTCAAAGTTAATATGGTTCGTCTGACCATGGTAGTCACCCCTGGCAGATCCAGCAGTGTACACTAACTAGCTGTGCATTGGGAGTAAATCCACTCCCGCTGCCTGCATGTACCACAATCAATCTTTTCCCCGCACTCTTTGTTTGCATGCACGCCAAATTCTTTATCAAGCTGCCAACACTTGCAAAAGTTAAGGTGCTGTCAACCCAGCTTGAGCCAAGGAACACGATTTCACGGAAGTGTCATATTTTGACTAAATAGTCATGCCGCCGTGTCACAATATCAGCTCTCTCAAATAGTATTTTCCACTTTGACTGGCATTTTCTCCACTTAAAACGCGTGCTTTTTAATAACATGTTGAGTGACTTTCTTCCCCATGGAAAATTAATTTTATTTTTGATAACAGGTAAAAAACTGGCGATTGTTGGCACCTTTTTCTCGCACACATAGAAATCGTGAATAACGTTTCGGATAACGCATCGATCAAAATCATCTACTGGAACTACTGTGTGAAGTGGTCTACTGGTACGTTTCTTCCCCGGCGTACATAACGGTTCGTTTGAATCTGACTCATGGCATCATTTATTTTCCTTGCGTATTGATTTAATTGTCGTTTCACTCACACCGGTGTAAAATACTGCGAGCCGAGTCGCTTGTTTTGCCAAAAGAGAAAACAAATTGTTATTGGCTTCTTCATCACACTTTTCTATGACATGACTTATTATCTCGCGTCCTTCCCTATGAATAACTTTACTCTTCTTCGGTGGAGACATTATAACACTGCTAGTTGTAAGAAATACGGAACCACACGTAACACGAACGAAAATTATACACGAGTTAGAATTTCACCAGTTAGCTCGCTATGCTCTGGCGGGGGCGATTCTTTCACTATGGATAGTACACACCTAGTGCTGTACAGAAACACATTAGCAGCCAGACACTTCCTCTGTCTGCCGCTCCCTCCCCCTCCGACAAAACTTAAACACTCTGTTTCACCCCACCTCACTGCACCCACGGCCGGGGTGGAAACTTGAGTCCCGGATAGTACATTGCGAATATTTAACAGCCTTACACAATGTTCTTACTACACTTGCGCAAATGAGCTATACGTTTTATATTGCGAATAGTTTACAACCTTACGCACGATATGTGCTTACTACGATTATGCTAATGGGATACACGTTCTATATTGCGCCAAGCTTTTATACACTAAATATAAATTGATATAAACATAACAATTTGTAGTAAATTTTAATACGGCTGTTCGATCACGTGTAACAAGTTCTACAAATTCTTTAACTACTGCATTTTTCTTTTTTTTTAGGACATTTATAAATAAAAGTTCGGTTTTAAAAGTTTTTTTTTTACAGTTAATATATTATCTAATTGTGACGTCATTCAGAGCAACATAGCAGTAAACCAAAATACAAAATTTCGCTCAAAATACTAAACAAAGCTTCCGTAAAGTTGAAAATTCTTATGCGTTCAACACACGCACATACATACATACTTACGTACCGGCATGAATACATTCAGGCGTGCACTTGCTACATGCTTCTATACATACGTACATAATATAAGCATATAGTAAATTTACACAAGCATAAACATATATACGCAATTACCCTACAGTATGATTCAGAAATATGTGTGCATACTTGTGCACTTTATTTCTCACCGAAAAATAGAACATTTTCTGTATGATACCAATGGTCTATCTAAAATATTATGGGATGTAGAACCCCTAAAAGAAAAAGAAAGAAAATGATATTATTTGTGATAGCATGAAAAGTATTTGCGTTAGAACAATACAACTGTGTATACAAATGACAAACCAGGAACGTCGATAAAGTGAAAGGGAAAATTGTGAATCAGGAATTGGGAAGGGTACATCGCTAAGATATACAGAAATGTGCATCGAGTGTTATACACTCCATTAAACAACATGAAAAACAGTTTTAAATCTTACATTTATCGGCCTTGTCTGGGTGTCTTCAACATACACACGCCGCCATTGCCCGCACGAAATGTGCGATTATATTTAAAAAAAAAAAAAAAAAAAAACCCGGTAGGAATTAGAGAGTGACAGCAAGCCACCATCTTTTTAAAATTTGCAGTGCGTTGTACGAAAGACTGACAATACTTTGCGGAACACACTCGGAAAAAAAAGTGAACACTCCCATTACTTTCCAGACAGGAACTTTCCCCAAGTAAAATAATTCCTGAACTGCGATGTGGATGGCTTTCAATAAACATTATAAATTAACCACGCTCAGACATGGTGTGTTTTGTGCGAGTGTAAACGGGCGATAAAACTGACCTCCGATGCGCTCTCACGTTTATTAACCGCCAATTCAACATTTACGTGTACATTTTGCTTTCGGGTTATGATGCGGTCATCCCGTTTCTAACCAACGGAATATTACCAAAGATAAATGTATACGCGACCTTTCTTTGATGGTATAAACTTCGTCAACGAACGTTGCAACTGTTGCGAATACATTCTAATGAACTATTTTGAACGTGATTTTCAGATACTGGAACTCTGTGCACTCTAAAATAAAAATGTTCGTAAGTTAACGGAGTATTTTACAGAAATGTGTCGTTGATATACTGAAAAAGTGTCCCTAAAAGGGAAACCCGACTAAATTCCGTAGAGAGAGAATATTTGAACTTTGTCTATTAACCACGAATGTTGTCGAAGCAAGCTTAATTGTTTTTCACCACCACAATCAGAAATTATGGTCCATCTGCCAACCAGGCATTCGCGCAATTTGAGCGCATTTAAATCAAAACAAAAAAAAATTGGGGGGGGGGGGGTTGTCGTGTACACACGGCCGTAGGTATTTTTACGTGACGACGTCTATGTTGCATTTAATTCTCAGAGTTGTAGCAAGATATCTTGGCGCTTTTTGCGTTGATTGTGTCGTTGTTGATTGGCCTTAGTCTCGTCACGTGATGTGGCATGTGATGATGACGCAATCGCCACGTCCGCATTTCGCTGTTGCGTAGAATTGTCCACTACTTCTTCTTCTTCTTCTTCTTATAATTCCGGAATGGATTGAGGTAGCGAGTCATCCGTTCAGTATTAGATCTGTGTTGTCGAGAACTATTCATGTTTATAATATCATTAGTTAGTGTCCTTTTCGCCTAACTTGTAATTTTTAACTATTTTGGTTTGTAATCTGCAAAGAAAATGATTATTGGTCAGAAAGTCACTATGTGTGTTAATTATTTATGATTCTTGGTCATGTCTTTAGTTGCTCTTTTTTTTTTAACGCACAAACTGACACCAGAATTTCTCCAATCGGATGAGCCATTCAGTCGCTACAACTGCCTTAAGCGTACTAAACCGCTTGAAAACAGAGTTTCGGACCTGATGACGTCAGAACGATGCGTTTGTGTGTGAAGCATGAAGCCAAAGGACAGACCTCTACTATCGTACATTTGACGTAATGCTCATTCTCAACGAGTAAGTGCCCCGGACACGAGAACAACATTTCGAGACGCTCACTTTCTGAACGTAAGGGGCTGATTTGTAAGACGTCGAGTCAAGAGAAAAAACACAACTGCTTGTGACGGATAGAAACACTTCAAAACCAGTAAATATGATAATAAACATTTAAACCAGCACTTCAAATTCACGTAAATAAAAAAAATTACAAATCGATAGAAAGTTTGGTACGTTTACGGAAGTTCCTATAGTGATCCTATAGTTAAATTTCCGTACATGTATTGCTGCCACCGTAAATAAAGCGAACATATATATATGTACGTAAACATCCGGTCAACTTTTTACCAGTGCTGTACTTAATTAAGGGCACTACCTACCGGCTGGCAGCTGCGAAATTTAAATAGGAAAACCCATGTAAACAAAATATATTGTTCACGAATTTTTTAGAAGTTCCCTACAGCGGAGATGTTTCATTAACATGTATAGCCTTAAGCAAGAATTTTCTTTTTATGTAGCGATCTTGTCCTAAAAAATTCGCGAAGAAAACATTTTACTAAAAAATGTATCTTTAAAATTAACGCACTGAAGAGAAATTTTCCAATAAAAATTTTGCAGCTACCAGCCGGTAGGTAAGTGCCCTTAATGTAAATTATTTTAGAGTGTGGAGAGATAACCTGAATCAGCATGGTGCAGACCTTTGTCTTCATTGGTAAACCCTAAAAGAGGGAGATGACCGGATGGAATTCAGGACATATATGACTGCGGCGGTTGAACGTGAATATGGATGGCGACTGTGGCAACACGAGCGCATGTGTGTTACGTTAATCTCATCCACACACAAGGAAGGGAGAGGCGAGGGCTATATTAGCACGCATCGAGCAATCTTGCATCGAGCGAGCGCGCAAGCAAAGATCAAAGCGCAAAGGAAACATGGCAGCACTGAACACCAGGTGCGTGGTGTGACCAGTTTTCCACATCTTTATCATCTGAGCTCGTTGTTAGCATCCAGTTCACATATACACGTGCTTTGAGAGAAAATAGGAGGGCGAGACAAAAATTATCCGCACTCCGGCTGTGGAATTTATTTTAAACGCCATGTGGAAAAGACAAAAAAAAACAGCATTTGTTGACATGATCTCCGTGCTCTCCAACATGCTAGTCCGTATGTTAACAAGCTTTCACATTCCCTCGTCGTAAAATTATCTAGGCTGAGCTGCGAACCACAAATGCACACGCTAAATTTGAATCATTGAGAATCTCACTGCATAAATCAGTCAACGGTATCTGAATTATCCAACAGTCACTTCAGTGAATTTAACTGATGAGTCAGTGAAAAATGCCAGATTTCCTTCACTTATTGATTCAGTGACATTTTCAACTGATTCGTCAGTCATTTTTTTCACTGTTTTTCAGTGATTTGTTTATTGGCTGATGGATCAGTTACACAGCGTGTAAAGATGACCGCTAAACAACGCGTATCAAGTGAAATTACAGTGAATAAACTAATAAAACCATTACAAAATTGTCTAAAATGTGTTTTGTGTTTCAAAACACAATTTTACGCGGTAACATGAACACTCAGTCTTTCACTCCGTGTTTACGTCTTATATTTCGTTTTCATGTGATCATCACAGCGCTCTGTTTGAAGGTTTAAACTGAATATAATGTGGTGAAGAGAGTGCACTCATGTATACTATTCGTTATAACAATCCTGACGCTACCAATTAAACCAAAAAAAAATAGTAGAAGCATAGAATTTAAATCTTCAAGATTTCAATAAGAATTACAACACGTTCATTTTCCTCTGGTTTTACAACTTCAATTCGTAGCTCAGACGGGAAGATAATGGTTTAAAAGCGAAGAGGAATAGGTGTACAAGTTAAAATCCCGGCCACCTCCGAAAAATGTTTTACTTTTTAAAATAATGGTAAGTTGCGCAATATAAAAAGTAAACTATCTCAAGTATGTTTGTTTCACATGATTATTTTGCTAAATTCAATAAAAAAAATTATTTAATGTGCCACTGCAGTCGACCGTCACTTATTCATCAGCACATCACTAACTCAATCAATGAAATTTTTTCACTGAAATAATCAGTGATTTTTCCACTGATTCTAAGTGGAGCCATTTTCACTGATTCGAGTAGTTTAATTTCACTGCGAATCAGTGGTTTTCCACTGATTCTAATTCAGAGTGCAAGGCATTATTTCGTAGGCAGAGTCGTAGGTGATTTGCTTCGTATCTGCCACATAACCCACCCACCAAAACAATTTCACGTGCTCGCTCGATGTCGGCATGAGTCACGCAAGTATACGGGCGACAGCATTCTCCGGAGTGGCGGACACTTGTGCAACCCTCCCTTGAACTTCTCCAGCCAATTCATGCAAACTACTTTGCGGCGAAACACTTTCTCCATTTCGAGCACACAGTCTTCGATCACTATCGTGACCGCGATGAGAGAAACGTTTGTTCCAACAAACAACATACCTGTTTGTGTAGAGCCAAAAAAAATATATTTAGTTGCCCCAGCAAAATATTTTGTTGAGTAAACAAAACTTGAAAAGTAAGAAAATTAATTTTGCTCATCAAACATAATACACGCTTGAATAAACAACGCCTCTGCGTTGGACCAAAAAATAAGACTGTTAACAAAATATTCAGTTCAATCGAGTGTATATTATTTGTTTGGCCACCAATTTGATTGCCACCGTTAAAAAAATAAAGCTCGAGAGTTTGTCATTTTTGTGGCAATCAGGACAGTAACAGTGTTTGCGCGTAGTTATTGATGCTAAATGACGATATAGAAATCCTAATAAAACGATCAAGTTCCACGGGAAACGAAAAAGGAAAACTACAAAAATTGAAATATTTATTTACTCACGCTGTATTTGAACTGTGCGAATTAAAAAAAAAAAAAAAAAAAATCAAATGTCATTGGTAGTAACTTTAGTTATGGTCGCTCGGGTGTGGCGCTCTGACGCAATCGATCTATGATCGAACCTCAGTCGAGCTTTCGCTTACGGTTTGAAGTACGTAGAGCCAAAAAAAAAAAATTGTTGCACCAACCAAATATACGATTTTGGGCAACCAAACAAGAACAGCAAATTAATTTGATTTCAATAGTAAAATATTTCATTGTTCCCTTAAAAAACAATTAATTTGATTGCGCGAAAGCATCTTTGTTTGATTCAACAAAACCTTGTTTTTAGCACAGGCATACTCTCTGAACACTATATATATATATATATATATATATATATATATATATATATATATATATATATATATATATATATATATATTACTACTGGCTGTTCTTCTTTCGTGCAAATCATAAAATGAGATACACGTTGTTTCCAACATCGAAGTTACAAATGAACTGACGTAATACGATCACACAGCAACGCTGTCATTGTGGATACAGGCGACTTGAATAGGAAAAGCATTGCTACGACTGTGCGGCCCGTATATATATATATATATATATATATATATATATATATATATATATATATATATATATATATATATATATATATATATATATATATATATATATATAGTAATTTTTTTACTCGCATTCGTACATCACCAGCCCATATAATATAATACCATAGCATTATACGCTGAGTTCTGCTGCCACCACTGCAAAGGAAAAAGACTGTGGTGTTGTTAATGTCAGAACAGCCACAGGAAGTCGGAATCGTCGATTCGCCTGTGCTAGGTGTCTATAGGTTGTTCACGGTAAAATAAGCACTTTTGAAAGTCCTGCTTATGATCTATTTGCATGTACGTTGTGTGCTCTTCCGCCTTATGTAAAATTAACATTGCCATGGGCCTCATCGCTTTAGTCATGCGTCGGTCGAGTGAAAATGTGACATTATTACACTGCTCATTTTTACACTTCGATTCATTAAATATTACAGAAAGCGAGAGAAATTTTTTTTAAGCTATCATAAATTGTTACCTAATATTTATATGTTCGACGTTAATATATGGAACTACTTTCTCCTCCATCGTTACCAACTTTACTGGACACACGTCATTCATTGCGCCAGTTAAAATACATGCAGGTGGGGTAGTGACTTTTTTCTAAGGTTGATTTCGTAAGTTCTATCTTTATCGTGAACATCCTTTACACGATTCTAGTAAAGATATGATGCCCTAGAGAAGCTGTAACATATCGAGGGATGGCGAACAAGGAAGACGCTAGGAGTGCTCGTAACTGTTCTCCCTCGCAGTAGTATGTCGGTATTGTCCATAACAGGTATGGAATGTACGAGAACCTTCAAGTGTCCACTGTCCCCAACACACAGAGTCTGTCGAAACCAAATGACAGCAATGGAACATCTATTATACATTCGAAATACGCAAAACGAGAGGTCTGTTGGTAAACCAAACGCGAAGGAACAGAGGGGGAGTCGCTGTTCGAATCGCGTTATTCGGACAGCCCTGCGGAAAATTTGAGATCGAGCACTGAAGACAAACATCGAAGGTGAAATCAGTGAACTTTTCCCCTTCATTTGTTATACGGAACAGCCGCTTGTGTAAGTTACACGTGTACTTGGCTGACATATATAGTATGGGCAAGCCCTTGCTGTGGCGCTTGTATGAACGCACCAGCACACCTCCAAGGCGAGCGAGGTCATGGAGGCGAAGCGCCGCCGCGACAATCAGGACTCGAGCCGCAGGAACAGTTTGCAAACAAACGGAGTAATTTGTATAAAGGCTGTTCACGATAAAGCGAGCACTTTTTAAACGAATCTTAGAAAAAAGGTCACTGCCCATACATGCATATATTTAAATGGGCGCACTGAGTGACATTCGCCCAGTAAAGTTGATAACGATGGAAGGAAAGTAGTTCCGTACCGTATCTTAACATCGAATGAAAAGTGTTAGGTAACAATTTGTGATAACTTAAATTATTTATTTCCCTTTATTCTCTTTTAGTGCATATAAATGTAGAAATGAGCAGATTTTAAAAATATTTACTTCCCTAATATCTTTTCAGTTTCACTTGATCGACGCTTGAATAAAGTGACAAGGCCCATGGCAATCTTAATTTTGCATAATGTGGAAGAACACACAACGCGCATACAAGTAGATCTTAAACAGGGCTTTCAAAAGTGCTCATTTTACCGTGAACAGCCTATGCCACCAAGTATACAAGGAAGCCAAGGAGTTAGGTTCAGGTCTTACAGCATCCAGCCGACGACGGGGCAATATGGACCAGCAGATGGGGTTTCGTCCGCCGTAGCGGTAATAGCAATCAACCTTCGGCGACACAAAGGTAAAGCCGTTCCGGCAGTTAGGAAGATGACTGACTCTTAGATCGATGAGTGGCTTGCTTTATTAGAACATGTATAAATACTTGCAGGTAAAGACTAATTTAGGGTAACACGCTAACCCGATGCAGTTTAAGGTATTTACGTAAAATTTAAAGTGGTTTGTAATTTATAATGTAACAGGATGTACAGTTAATTGTTTTAATTACATAACGCAGTGGAATAATAATGTGTTCTCCATCAAGAGTTACGTTTCCCCACATAGCTTGTATGACCCCCGTATGGAAGCACAACAATATGTTCCGATGTACATGCGTTTCCCTGGAAAAGCAGTTTTCGGATGCTTCGTGGGGGTTTGCAGCGGGGCGAAGAGGTAAATGAACGAAGAAGGACGGCTAGGCGCAACCGCGAGTTTCGGAAGCCTGGAATTACCTCGACATTCACTCGGCTGCTGAGGGGGAGTAAGGCCTGGGGGAGGGGTGGTGGATGGATGAGGGGGCTGCGAGGGATATACGAGGTGGCACTGGGGAGGAATGCTACGAGAACAGCATCAGGAAGCAGCTTCACGGTGTAGCGAACGGCTGAGATGGAGGGGGGGGGGGGGGATCGCGAATCCGCAGCCGCTCCGACATACACGCGGGCACGTCGCTCGCGAGCGACCTTCGACCCGGCCCGAACCCTTGCACGTCCCCCCTCCACCCCCCTCCCGTGGAAACTTATATACAGACACAGCGCGGTATCAACACACGCATCATGGACCGTAACTTTGAGTATCCCCGCTCCGTAAACGAAATAATGTAGTACGTAACATAATACAGTCACCATGGACATGTTAATGTTCTAGTGGCCACAGAAGTTTAGTGTTGACAAAGACATAATTTTGTTTTCACAAAGAAAAAAAAAACGAGCGAGGTGGCGCGCAGGTAAACGTTCGGACCTCGCATTCGGTAGGACCTGAGTTTGAATCCTTGGCCTCAGGCCATCCTCACTTCGGTCAGCCATGGTTTAGCAAAATCATACGAGGCAAATGTTGGATGATTCCTCACTATACGTCATGGCCGATTCATTCCTTTTCCTGTTTCTCTAAGCAACCCACTGCATCGCTAATTACTTACCTACCTATTAACAACAAAAGTTTTGGTAACGATACATATATATATATATATATATATATATATATATATATATATATATATATATATATATGCGAGAGAACGCATCTGTTTGAGAATAGTACTAACACCCAGTTGCCTCCTGCCAGCATCTAGACTATGCTGATATTACGTGAACGACGTGTTTTAACTTCTCGGAGTTGCGTAACTGCCCTCGCGAAGCTGAATTAACCGCATTCCGGGCACCAGGACTGTACGACATCTATTTTTCAATTTAGTTTCGAAACACGCTGACCATATAGGTGCGATACATCGCTCCCAGAGAGTAGTGAAAATCGATGGCACTATATAGCAAATACCACTTATGTTGATACGGCAAATAGCGATGTCGCAAATAACACATATGTGAGCGAATAGATTTAGAGAGGTCTTGAGAACCGACGAAGGTGATTGAGGTGAGAATGGAGCACCGCCGGAATGCGAGGGCGGGGGAAACGGAAGATCCCCGAGAAAAACCCGCCGACCAGCGGCATTGTCCGGCACGATTCTCACATGCGAAAATCCGGAAGTGACCCGGCCGGGGGTTGAACCCGGTTCGTCCTGGTGGGAGGCGAGCAGGCTAACCGCTCAACCACCGCGGTCCCAACACATGTGGATGTCGCAAACATCTTTCTCATGTCGCCAACATTACATATCGCTAATATCAAATTGTTGGACGTTGCACAACAGCGGTATTTCAGAAACACTGTTTGATAATCGATGTATCACCATATCGCACAGCCTTACCAAAACAACCTCACTTATCGGAGGGAAAAACCAAGGCCGGTGGCGGAAACAGAATCCGCACTCCAACCCCTCCTCCAACATCGCCTGCGAGGCAGTAACATTATCCTCCAACATCGCCTGAGAGGCAGTAACATTATCCTCCAACATCGCCTGAGAGGCAGTAACATTATCCTCCAACATCGCCTGAGAGGCAGTAACATTACCCAAGCTTCCAAGATTAGACAAATACTGTAAACCATTTACAGGTTATTCACGGTGAAGTAAGCACTTTTGAAAGTTGTCTCATTTGGAATAATAGTCAATAAATTTATTTTATTTTAGCCTTACATGTTTACTTCAGAGCGCGGTGGAATATACCGACTGTGTTTATTACACTGTATAAAAAATTGTATTTTTACTGAGAAATTGTTTGTAATTTTACAAATGCTTTTAAAATTACAAAGATTTCTCTTGTAAAATCTACTCGTTTGTAAAAATACAAGGGTCGTGTTTGTAGTAGACCTCAAGAAATGTTTATGCAATATTTACCCGTATCCACGAGCTTCAGCAAAATGGCGGACACTCAACAACGTAAAATCGTATAAAGCTGTTTGTGCAAAAACTATGGGCAATGTAAAATATAGTTGGGTGCAAAATAAATGTATGCATGTATTAGAAGTGTATTGCAAGTTTAAATAACGTAAAACACTTCAAACAATTCAAATAATAATAATAATAAAACGACAAGTTCAATAAAACGTGACTGTATTACACATTAACTGTTAATGTTTCCTAGTTACACAGAACTCTTTAAAATCAAATAGATGTATTCTTTTAAATCAGAGAAGTACCTTAATACTTTATAAGTAGGCCTACTTGGATTTATATTTATTATAAAAATAAATCTTAAGTTGGTAAGTCAAGCTGGTATTGTGTTTAAGTTTGCGGGCTAATAATGCAAGGGGTGTGGGTTCTAGTCCCCGTGCTGGCAAAGCACATTTTTTTTCTTTCAAAAATTATACTTTCGAATATTTTTTTTCATTCTCTGTTAATTCATCACAAATGTTTTATAGATGAAAAAATAATAATAATTTGATGTACACATCTCAATAATGTAAGTTGCAATACAAGGCTATCATTTGTAATATTACAAATAAATGTATTACGGATTTTACAAGAAAACTATTTGTAGTTTTGATACGGATTTTCTTGGCAACTCGGTTTCCAATTTTTGAGTGTACTTACATGGCAATTTTTTTTTAATGCCGGTAAAAGGGTTTAAAAAAATGGCCGAAAGGAAAATGTAACTAGGGCTTCAAAAGTGCTCACATTACCACGAGCAGACAATAAGTCGCTCTACCCGCATTTTGTTATTTGTTTCATGTTAACGTAATGAAGCAGTCAGTATGCAAGCCTGCAGCCAACTATAACATCAAAGTTGTTACTTTCTGGGGAAAATGGTGATCGTGGGAAATACTGACGAAATAATTCACTTAATTACCATGCGAAAGTGGGGGCATCTAAGTGATGGACACGAACACGTTTTAGAGGCATATTTACTTCATTTGGGCTATCCCTTTGATTCCGAAAAAAATCTAAAAACATTCACCACGAAAATGAGGATGTGCACATTTAAAAACTATTTTATTATCGTTAAGTTATTAGATTTTCGTTGGTGGTCACGCACTTACGTAAATTCACGCCCGCGCGTATGCGTGTGTGTGTCCATGTGTGTGTTGTGCGCGCGCGCGTGCGTGCATTTTTGAAACGGGTAAGCTTGCCTTCAGAAATAGGCCTAATGAAAAATGTACATGTAAACTATAAGCGCAAACTGTACATTATATGCCGGATTGTCTTTTTTTTTTGTTTACAATTTTAGAGCTCCGCACAACCTACAGTTTATTAATTTACACAACGGCGTTTATTAACACCAGTGAAGTTCCTTTTGTTTTACTCTTGCATATATATATATATATATATATATATATATATATATATATATATATATATATATATATATATATATATATATATATATATATATACACACACACACACACATACACTTGTGGATAGCAGTGGATTTTCGTAATTTTCATACAAGTACTATAATTTCCAGCAAGTTGGGTTTCCCTAATTGTATACTTTTTTTTTTTTTGCATTTCTATAATATTAGAGCTATTACTTGAAGGCTAATTACACCATCGTTTCAACGAAAAACGTTACCATAAAACTGTCATTTGACAGTAAATACAGATTACACAATGTAATAAATATTCAGTTATCGGGCGCCATTAACTGTCGCACTGAAAGGAATGTTTGTTTCAGACAATGCATTTTTTTTTATTAGTTGTACACGTTTTACACTACTGATCCAACAGGATGTTTTGATGTCGGGCAGATTTTTGTTGACCCAACAAGGTGGTTTGGTCACCTCAAGTATATATTCTATATAAAAAAAATACTGCATTTAAAATTTTGTTTGGTCAGCAAATATTTGGCAAGAAAAAGTAGCTTACATGTTAGTTTTATTAGGTAAGAACCTTTCAGTAAGACACACAGTCTGTTTTTCAATACGTCACGTAGATGCATGTTGTTTGCCGTGGCAATGAGTAGCCACTTGTCAATCCTAGTCGAGCCACTCAGAATTAGCTTACCAATATAATATATATATATATATATATATATATATATATATATATATATATATAGTGGCGTGCCCCGCCAGATGTGCTGGCCATCAGAAATTGGTGTTGACGTGTGACACGAATGACGGACTCGAACCAGCAACTCTCCTTCTACCAACTGTCCACTGCGGGCTAACCACGACCAGTATAAGTACAGGATAGAGAATGGAGTTGTCAGTAGCTCAATGGTACGAATACAGGGAGAGAAGGTGGGATAGATAAGAGGAGGAACGATATCAAAACACAGAAGCTGTGGTACTTACGCTAATTAGGCGGCATCATCTGGCCTGATTCAGTTTGTGCAGCATTGATACAGATGTCAAACTGGTAATTAGTTTGTTCTTTTTCTGATGTTTGTTTAATATCACATTTAGGTTTAGGTTTGGTACATTATTTCCTAGCAAGAAATTACATTCTGGAACGTTAATCAGCATATTTTATACCTTGTGCCTAATATTACTTCTTTGCTATTCAACGTGTCTAACGATTTTGCGATTTGTTTACAAGCCGCTATATTGAAATATGGAGAGTTCATACAATATGATTTCACTTTTCTTTCAGCGCAAATTATAAGCTTTTAATTGTGAAAATATCTACACGGCATTAATGTAAGAAAACTACATTATATTTAGCGCCATAACTAATGCCAATGACTGAAAACACAGCACGGATTTATTTTCTAGCATAGCACATTCGTCTATATCGGTAGAACGTCCTACACGGATCAACAACACCGTAGACTCATAACATGATAGCAATTATGAGGTTTCATTAACGACACACGTGCCTTCACGAAAATAATTTCAGATCCATTCTTGGAGTCAAACAGTATTTGCAAAGAGCCTGATGAACCAAGATGGTCTTGACAATAATGTAATGAGGAAGTCGCGTTGTTTGTATGTGTTGCGGGAAATCCAAACGTCATTTTTTTTCTTCTAAAATTAGGCTGTTTAGCTGATAAGCCTGGCCCGTTAGCAGTGTATCTGGCAAGTCAGCTGTCCTTTCTCCTTCTCCAATTCCATCTCCTACCTTCGTATTTCTTTCTCCCTTTTATTTCCCACCCCCACCTCCTTCATAGGTCGCCGTGCATATATTCCTCTCGGCTACATTGCAAGTGTCAAAGGACAAACCGCGCTTTAAATAAAATATGAAACGGAACGAGCGTCAGAAAAGAGGGGAACGGCCAGGGACGACTCCAAGTGGAATGGAGGTTGAGGAAGAAAAGGCAGGAAAAGTAGAAATATGAGATGTCGCGCGAGGTGTGTACAAAATAATAAAAGTCGTGGGACAGTCGCAGGGAGAAATATACGAGTTCTCGCTTAGCCCTTTTTTGGGGGGGGGGGGTGTAAATGCTTTCGTCCTGGGGTCGTAGGGGGCTGCGATACGATCGCTGAATTATTCCCGCTCCTCCGAGGATAAGTACGGCTCTGCGGGGGCGTACCTAGCAGTCACGCTGTCACATTCGGTGAAACTCGGCACCCATTTGCACCAACAATACTGCTCGATTACTGACAGCAACTCCTTTCTGAAAGGCTGTTCACGGTGACAATTTAAAACTGTCACTGCTCCCACACGCGTATATTTTAACATGTACAATCCCTAGCATGCTATTCTCTGTGAAGCTGGTACAGTCGGAGAGAAAGTAGTTCCATATACATATTAACGTAGAATTCAAAAGTGTTTGGTATAAACATTTGTGAATAGTGTAGTTATTAATTTTGCTTTGTGTTACTTTAATGCATGTAATTGTAAGAATTAGTAAACTTGTAAAATATTTACTTTTATAGTAAGTGCAGTTTTCCTTAACCGACGCACGAATAAAGTTATAAGGCTGTAGCAAAGTCAATTTTACAAATGGTGTAGAGATACACAATGAGCATACAAGTAGATTTAAGTAGGGCTTTCAAAAGTGCTCATTTTACGGTCAATAGCCTATAGATACTTTATTGCAGTTATACAAACAGGCACACCCGATTATTTTGCGAGGGTCCGCAAATATGACATAAAAATTCGTACATATTTATTCACCTTCTATCATACTACGTTAATTAAGAGCTAGCTGTGGTATAACCAATCAACAACACAAACACTGTAATAGTTAATCTACTGTATCGCCGTTGCCGAGGTTGGAACAGATTACTGCCACCAGACGGAACGCCGCAGACTTCATTAACTGTCGCTTATTGGGATTACTATATTGCAAATTACTGCATCTCCACCCCGACATTCGATGGAGGATTCTGCACAAGAAAGTCTGGCAATATTTATTTATATGCATGCACATTACGTACTTGTCAGTAAGAGTATTAGACTAATATGACCTCACGGCAGCCTATCAACTTCCATAAACCGAATCACGTACTCTAAATCGCGTAATCAAATAAGATGGGGTTTCATGTATCCTCACATGAAGCAACCTCGGTACAGAAGACTGGGCAGGAAGATCTTTGATGTGGTTGCATGAAAATTCAGACATATTCACAAAACAATGAAAGGTATAAAAAAAATTAAATCTGAAAAACCAACAAAAATAATTCAAATTATAAAACACGGTCCTATTTTAAATGTAATGCATGTTCCATCACTACACACTCAATACATAAAAGTAACGTTCACACACTGTTTACAAACTAAATTAGTCTGGTACAAATAGTTCTGTATTTGAAGGATGTTACCGATCGTAGTTTATGAAATGTGAAATGCATCTCACAGTCGACAGGTAGGGCACCAACAAACTAATAAGCGAACTGGCAAAGGTGAAAACGAAATGTATGCCTCTTATTTCCCAAGGTGCAAAGCACCGTAGTTCGCATTCCACATACAACACAAGAGTAATGGAAACGCATAATGGAAAAATGTGTTTCTAATTAAATGCGGCTTTTTTTTTGTGAGCATGCATGTGGCGTGTGCGCAGAGCAGCGACTTGTAAGGCAGGAAAACAGAGAGGAGAGAAAAGTCGTACTTGAATTACAGCACATAAAAAAAAATAATAACAATACAAACACGTGTTAAGGCAGGAAGGGGCTGCTTCTGTCAGCAAAAAAAAAAAAAAAAAAAAAAAAAAAAAAAAAAAAAAAAAAAAAAAAAAAACAACAACAACTGCGTGTTTCCAAATAATTTCCATAGAACCGAAAGCGCGGCAACGCTCAAACAACCATCCCTTTTCGGTAATTACGTTTCCCCCACCCCATTCCTCCTCCCCTCTTTCTCGTAGCATCCCCCGGATCTTTTACGATACGCGGCAAGCATAAAGGATCAGGATAGGAAAGTCGACTTCATGAAGGCGAATGCTAAAAATGTTGAATTAGGGAGGGGACAACGGGGGTAGGACTGAGAGAGTGATGGAGGAGGGGGGGGGGAGTTTTGACGAAAGCAGGCAGTGATGGAAACGGCGAGGGGAGGAAGTGAAGGAACTTTGTATTGGGCGCATCGACGGGATGCTGTCGGGAGAGCGGCACGGCGAAATGGGGTGAGGACGGTTGGATGCATTATGCATGGCGCGTGATATCTGACGGATTAATAAATAAATATGCACACGTCGGCACAGGCGCGGGTTCGTTTCAGTCCCGGGAACAAGTGCTTCGCGATGGATTGTGTGGTGATGAGAAGGGGGAGGGGGGCACGCTATGACAATCAATTTCACCCCCTCACTCCTCCGACGCAAACCAGTTCTCGCCATCCCGATGTCTGCCGCCACTCCCGCGGGCAAGTAGAGGGGTGGACTATATGTATAACCGGCGTCGCTGACAGATACCCATCATACCAGCACTCTGTATAATGTATGCGGCGCACCGCATGTCCGCCAAACGATGGCTGCGAGCACCCCGCACTACCAACTGGCGATTGTACACACACTGAGTAGCTCCACCACGACGCACGTGGAACGACAGGTCTTTGTTTGTGTTATCGAGAGCCAATCACAGGCCCTGCGTCCCTGCCACACGGGTGATTGATACTTCCCAAAATTGCACGACCGTCAAGTCAGCCAGCACGAGTACTGCTCGCCCTGAAGATGTGTTCTCAACTGCATTCCACTGTATTACACAATATATTTCAAATAAATTCCGCACTGAGTAAATGTGGTAACTTATTCCCATATGGATATCTTTTATACAGCTTCCAGTGGGTTAGTTTATGAGAGGCCTTTTACTTTCACGTTAACTTGTGCCATTCGGGCTGTTAAAACTTGTACTCGCTACTATTCCAGTACTTTATATATATATATCTGTGTGTAGTAGTAGCAGTAGTAGTAGCAGTACAAGTAGTAGTAGTAGCAGTAGCAGTAGTAGTAGCAGTACTAGTAGCAGCAGTAGTAGTAGTAGCAGTAGTAGTAGTAGCAGTACTAGTAGTAGTAGTAGCAGTACTAGTAGTAGTAACAGTAGTACTAGTAGCAATACTATTAGTAGTAGCAGTAGAAGTAGCACTAGTACTAGTAGCAGTACTAGTAGTAGTAGTAGCAGTAGTAGTAGCAGTACTAGTAGTAGCAGTAGTAGTCGTAGTAGTAGCAGTAGTCGCAGTAGAAGTAGCAGTAGTAGTAGCAGTAGTAGTAGTAGCAGCAGTACTAGTAGCAGTAGCAGTAGTAGCAGTAGCAGTAGTAGTAGTAGTACTAGTAGTAGCAGTAGCTGTAGTAGTCGTAGTAGTAGTAGTAGTCGTAGTAGTAGTAGCAGTAGTAGTAGCAGTTGTAGTAGTATCAGTAGCAGCAGTAGTAGTAGCAGTACTAGTAGTAGTCGTAGTAGTAGCAGTAGTAGTAGTCGTAGTACTAGTAGTAGTAGCAGTACTAATAGTAGTTGTAGTAGTAGTAGTAGCAGTAGTAGTAGCAGTAGTAGTAGTAGCAATACTAGCAGTAGTAGTAGCAATACTAGCAGTAGTAGCAGTAGTAGTAGCAGTTGTAGTAGTAGTACTAGTAGCAGTAGTAGTAGCAGTTGTAGTAGTACTAGTAGCAGTACTAGTAGTTGTAGTAGTAGTAGCAGTTGTAGTAGTAGAAGTAGCAGTAGTAGTAGTACTAGTAGTAGCAGTAGCAGTCGTAGTAGTAGTAGCAGTTGTAGTAGTAGCAGCAGCAGTTGTAGTAGCAGTAGCAGTAGTAGTCGTAGTAGTAGCAGTAGTAGTAGCAGCAGTACTAGTAGCAGTAGTACTAGTAGTAGTAGTAGTAGTAGTAGCAGTTGTAGTAGTAGTACTAGTAGCAGTAGTAGTAGCAGTTGTAGTAGTAGTACTAGTAGCAGTACTAGTAGTAGTAGTAGTAGTAGCAGTAGCAGCAGTAGTAGTACTAGTAGTAGCAGTAGCAGTCGTAGTAGTAGTAGTAGTAGCAGTTGTAGTAGTAGCAGCAGTAGTAGTAGTACTAGTAGTAGCAGTAGTAGTAGCAGCAGTACTAGTAGTAGTAGTAGTACTAGTAGTAGTAGCAGTACTAGTAGTACTAGTAGTAGTAGCAGTGCTACTAGTAGTAGTAGCAGTACTAGTAGTAGTAGCAGTAGTAGCAGTACTAGTAGTAGTAGTAGCAGTACTAGTAGTAGTAGTAGCAGCAGTAGTAGTACTAGTAGTAGTAGTACTAGTAGTAGCAGTCGTAGTAGTAGCAGTAGCAGTACTAGTAGTAGCAGTAGCAGTCGTAGTAGTAGCAGTAGTAGTAGTAGTAGTAGCAGTAGTAGTACTAGTAGTAGCAGTAGTAGTCGTAGTAGTAGTAGCAGTACTACTAGTAGAAGTAGCAGCAGTAGTAGTAGCAGTACTAGAAGTAGTAGCAGTAGTAGGAGTAGCAGTAGTAGTAGTAGCAGTACTAGTAGTAGCAGTAGTAGTCGTAGTAGTAGCAGTAGTAGCAGTACTAATAGTAGTAGCAGTAGTAGTAGTAGCAGTACTAGTAGTAGTAGCAGTAGTAGTAGTAGTAGTAGTTAAATGCGACCGAAAATGTTCAGTTCCAGCATTAGGATGTTTGGGTGATCTTGACAAGCAAAATAAAGCAAATAAACATACAACACCAGCACGGGGAGAACATTTCGCAATTGTTAGCATGAAATCGTTAACGATATCGTACAGGTCAACTACCACTCATCCCCTCCCTCCGATTTCACGCCGCCACCGCAAATTTTTTCTGAAAAATGTGCTTCTAAAACGTCGCACGAAACTAGAATAAGACATGTGCCATCTTTGGTATATTGAATTCATTTCCTTAATAACTGCCGTGTATGTTGACACCCCGACGTTAAAACCATAAAATAAATAGCCTAGCACAATGAACTTTTTCAGGTGGCCTATTGAATGGCGCTGTGACGACGTTGGCGGAAGACGGGAGATATAACGTGACCTTTCACGTCACCTAGTCGTCACAAGAACGCAGGGATCGTTGGCCCTACTCCCAATTTCAACGATAATTAATTTACCTC
Organism: Dryococelus australis; assembly: GCA_029891345.1. NCBI lineage: Eukaryota > Metazoa > Arthropoda > Insecta > Phasmatodea > Phasmatidae > Dryococelus > Dryococelus australis. Next base: position 193,326,540 of record CM056997.1, read on the forward strand.
ACGAACTCAATAACGACCGCCGGGTGAGCGGGCGCGCATCTCTTTAGCGCCGCGGGAGCATTCCGAATGGAATTTATTGCGAGTTCACGCAAATTTCAGGAAGCGCGGCCTAAATAGCGGGCGTGAAACTTAATTCGGTTAGAAGAAAAACTGGTGCATCGGGTAATTCTATGATCGGCAGGGAAGACGAGGTGCAGAGGAATGTCCAACTGCGTGGGTGGGCCACAAAACGAACAAGTTACAATCCCAATCAGCTAACACCACTCACTCCTTCCTAAGTCTTCCGTTACGCTTGTGTAGCGATGATGTCGGATATGCGAGGACATAATTATGACCAACGAGTCACGAGCCAGGGGCTCCTACTGGCTATTGTCTCGCTGCATTTCGTTCTTCTGAGCATAAAATTGTTTTCAAGTAGCTAGTGGATGAGGTGGAGAAATCCGTGAATTGGCTTTGCAGACGATATCAAGATCGTTTTTCTGTTTCCTAGTTTTCTTTATTAGAAATGCACAATCTCCAACGTGATGTAACTGTTGTTAATATTGGTCACAGAGTAGCATTCTACGAGACAAAACTGCACTTAAACGTGGCAACTGAACACTTTACAAATGACTGCGTCTGCATCATCGTTTTAAATAAGCTACAAGCTGATAACTAGAAATATAATTAGTAACTGACTTATGGGTCAGCGGAATAAACTTGAAATGAGTGTCTAAAAGGGCGAAATTCACCACGAAACTGTATGAATCAATCACTGTTATAGGTGTTCACGGTAAAATGAGCACGTTTGAAAGCCCTTCTTAAGATCTACTTGCATGCACGTTGTGTATTCTTCCGCCTCATTTAAAACTAACATTACCATGTGCCTCATCACTTTATTAATGCGTTGTTCAAGTGAAACTGTGGAATTATTAGAAAAGTTAATAGTTTACAAATCTGCTCATTTTTACACTTTGATGCATAAAAAAATAAAGCGAAAGAAGTAATTTAAGTTACCGCAAATTGTTACATCACACTTTTTATTCGACGTTAAGATATGGAAGTACTTTCCATCCTTCGTTAACAACTTCACTGGGCGCATGTCACTCAGGGCGCCCCTTAAATATGCAGGTAGGAGCAGTGACTTTTTTCTAAGGCTGATTTCAAAAGTGCTCTCTTTATCGTGAACAGTCTTTAAATCAGTGGCATTCAGTAACTGAAATCCAGTGAAATACAGAAGTTGGCAGACGAATTCCACTAATTCGAAGCAGTGTGCGCCCTGTTGGAAATGTAGAGCGAAAGGAGGGCAAGGTAGGTGTGTTGAGCTATAGTTGAGTGCTGGCTGTAAGTGTAAAGCTCGTCATAACAACAGAGCTATGAGGAAACGAGGCGGATAGGGATCCCGAATGACGGCGGGTGTAGATGAAACAAGTTTGCTAACTGCGAAGGAGCACTTTCCTCCCAGGTGTGCTGCGGGCTGCCTAATGAGAGGGCGCGTGGGTCGCAAGCGCCAATTTGCACCTCAACACCCGCTTCACACCCACCGATATCACACCACCTCTCACTGCCCCGCCAAGATGTATTGTGATGTGGCGCAACCGAGTTACTGCCAGTTGCTACCGCCACGCAAATGAGCAAAGTTTCCCGCAGAACAGGAGAGGGAATGGAGGGACCTAGGTGACAGGCGACATCAGTAACCCGCACCCCTTACCCCTCCCCCTAATTCTTGCGCACGGCAGGTTTAATCCCAGGCCGTAACTTGTCCAAGAGGAGAGAATCACACTTCACAACTTGTGATCGAATATCGCTGGCTACAAGTATTTGGGTTTCTAAGATTCAAATACGCGAGTGCGCTAAGGACAACATTAACAAGGACATCAGACACCCCATCATCTATGGGCGAAAGCAATCTGTGTACATCTACAAAATTACGAAATAAAAGCCTCTATTACACTCACTGCCATAAAAATGCTCGCACTTTAGACAAAGTGCCCGGCAACCGTGACATTTAGTAAAAAAAGTTACATTGTCGAATTAAACTATTTAAGGCCGCGATCTCCCATTTCTACAGCTCTGGCGGGAATTTTTTTTTTTTTTAAACCCAAACGGGAGGCGATATTGTACAATCCCCTTACAATTTTGTTACAAATTGTTTGCATTATGTAGTCTAATTTTTTCAAAACAAAACTGTATAGTTTTAACATGTTGGTCCAGCGCCGCCATTTTTCTGGCGTGTGCGGCTGGAGTTCGCGGGATGAGCGACTGTTTCACTCCTGTATTCGTAATCACGGGTACTGTGCGCCAGAGTTGGGCGTGACTTATCACCTATCCGGACAGTTAGACGCGTGGTCGTGATGCCGAGTATACGTTGTTCACGGCCCAGTGAGCACTTCTGAAATCAACCTCTGCAACATATCACTGCTTCTACCAGCATATGATTTAACAGGCTCGCCGACTGCCATGCGCCCAGTAGACTAAGGTTGGTAACGTCGGAGAGAAAGAGCTACGGGCTATTCACGGTAAAGTGAGCACTTTTTAAGGCCGTCCCATCGCGCATTAGCCAGTTATAAATATATTTTATTGCAGCATCAGACGTTAACTTTTGAGAGTGGTGAAATGCAAACACTGTGATTATCAGTCACCTGGCGGTGTTTACATTAAAAAGTGGTTGAAAGAAAGAAGTTGGCTGAAAGGAAAAATTCAGCAGAGCCTTAAATAGTGCTCACTTTATCGTGAATAGACTATCCCATGTTTTAACGCTCAATTTTAAGTGTTAGGTGAATAACGAAATAATTACTTGCGTTATGTTATTTGAGTGCAAGTAAGTGTAAGAATCAACAAGTGTGCAAAATATTTACGTTTCGAATAATTTCACTATCGCTTGACCGATTCGTGAATAAAGTTCTGATTTTACATATGGCAGAAGAATACATGATGTGCATACAAGTATAGCTCCAAAGCAGAGCTTTAAAGTGCTGAGTTTGCCGTGAAAAGCTTGTATAAGATACGCAAGTTCAACAACTCGCTCGTTCTCGCAGAACACCAATGCTACAGCTCGTTCGTTTTCACAGCAAACCATCTTGGAAAATACAATTATTTTGCTAATTTTTGTAAAAATAATAATTTCATTTTAGGTATTAAAAAACCGGCGCTTACGTAAAAAAAAGTATGCAAATCTCCAAGCAACACAACTTGAGACCTTGTCAGTCATGCTTCACTTATAACTGTGAATTTCGTTTTTTTAATTACGTACACTAGTCCTCTATGTACGTAAACGAACAATCATTTGTTCTTGTCTGCTGTTCTCTTAAGACTATACTAAACGGTTATGTAGCTTACAAATATGCAAGTAATATACGCGGAAAAAAAGCTCGTATACAAGATGAATTTGGATTTGACCTAAAACAGCGACAACGTGTTTATTACGACAAAATCAGAAGAAAGAAAAAACATCTAAAATAATTACATGAGGCAATATTTGCATTTTAAATGTTCACCTTCCCGCCAGTTTGTTGTTTAAAATTAAAAAAGAAAAAATATATTTGCAATTAAAAGTTGAATGTGCACTGTTTAAGTGAACGAATAGCTAAAACCCATGCAAAGCCTGTCATCATTATAAAATTACTTCATGGAATAACCACGGGATAACCACCATTATTTCCATTAAATACGTGATGCAGAACATAATTGGTTGTTAAGGACGGATTATTAATTACCAAATAATAAGGTCGCCTTGTGGTATTACCCTAAATCCCACCGTTTTTGACGGTATTAATTTGTAGGTTTGAAAACACAGTATTGCAATCAATGTCAAGGCTCCAGTTATTGTCATTAGTATTACACACATTCATTTTCCATGTCATTCCTAGTGGCGGTAATTTCCCTTTCAATAAAGCATTGGGACTGTTAACTACATACATTTATATTCCGAATAAATAAAGATTCGAGTATACCAAGGTATAATAACTGCAAATAAACTTGACAGTAACAAAAGGGAAGAAATAAAGCACGAACAACACGGAATTTGCTCTGGACAGCGACGCTAAGCTGGGCAAGGATACCACTTGCTATGTAAATAGGACTGTTGACTGAATGATCAGTCATCAGGTTCCCCACCTACGAAGTCTTTTATAGTCCAATCCCGGACCATAACAAGCACGCATATTTTTCAGGACATGAAATATCGTTTCTCATCGTAACGAGCGAGGCGGCGCAGTGATATTAGTTAAGAGACCCGGAAATTTCGCACATTTATCTGAGGACAAGTTAAACTGCATTCACGTGTACATATGTGCTTGTGCTTCTATTGGTCTATGGTTTGCTAGACACGCCCCGAACTACTTTCAAACCAATAACAAACCCGCAAGGAAATTAAGAACCGAATCCTGTCCGAGTCCTTTCATATTGTGCAGATGCCCCCAACACTGACCCAACAAATGCCAAAACAACAGCCACAATCACGTGTTTAAAAAATGTTCTTTTTGTTTTACAAGTCACCTGTGTTTTTTATGAGGAGAGGGGGCAAAAATGCATTCTTCGCAAAGCAAATGAGCTGTACTTGAGTTACATCTTAAACGTAGTGTGCTAGCACACCAAAGCATTTCTTTGTGTAAACAGTGTGTACACGCTGTTCACGATAAAATGAGCACTTTTGAACTGCAAGCTTTCTCATTTGCAATGATAGTTAGTAAATATATTTCCGAGTGCGGTGAAATATACACACTGTGTTTATTACTTACATGGCAATATTTATTCTAAATGGTAGAAGGCTGAAAGGAAAAAGTAATTAGGGCATCAAAAGCGCTCACTTTACCGTGAACAGCCTATAAACATGCCTCCATGTGGTTTTGACATTTGACGGATGCTGGTTACTGCGCAGCCCTCATAAGCATTGTGCTCTATGTATTCCCTTTACAAGTGACGTCACGTCCAGGAGATCTCGTCACCATATCGCGGCCATGGTGTCTCGAGACTCAGGCGCAAATCGACGACAACCGAGTCGAGCGCCAGAAGAATACTCGAACCACAACAGGCACGAGCTACGAGCGCAGAGTTGCTGGTGAACAGGAGGGCACCACCGCGCCGGGAGGGTTGGTCGAACTTTCCTACGGCGGGAGTGAAGTTACCTTGGTACTCGCCTGCCTCGACGGCTCGGTAGGGGCAAGGCGTTCAACCACGAAGGAGTAACAGGGTAGGGAGGGAGGGGGAGTGACGCGCGCTTGTGACGGAAAACCTCTCATCCCGCGTCGCCAAGGCGGAAGTTTGCTCCGAGGACGATCAAACAATCAAAGAAAACTTTTCCGTCCCTGGGATTCCCTCCCCTCCCCAGGTGTCTAGGGCCGAAGACGAAGTTCCGGGGAGAAGTTTGCGTGTTGCCGGGGAAGGAAGAAGGTCGATAAAGGGTGAGGGGGAGAGGAGAGGAGTCACGAGCGGTACGCACAGGGAGACGTAATGAATTTCCGTTCGCGTCGCGCCATCCCGGGTCATCCCCTCGACGTCGCGGCACCCAGGACGGCAAACATTACTCCGGTCCGTTCCTCCGGCCGACAGAACTTCTGCACGTCGGATAAGTTTTATTTTTCTGTGGCCCGCTCTTTAGGTTCCACCAGCCTCTACGCATAACTGAAAAGCCTTGTTGTTCAGCCGTATGATATATGTCTGAAAAGGTCACTCCTAATTAGGCGCACGTTATACAAACGTATAATTCATATAGGATCCTGCTATTTTTGTAAGGGAAGTGAAGAAAGTTGGACGACTCTTAACATCGAGGTCTGGAGAGCCGGTTAGGGTGATTGAGGTGAGTATGGAGCAGCGTCGGAATGAAAGGACGGGGAAACTGGAGATTCCCGAGAAAACCCGCCAACCTTCGGCATCGTCCGGCAAGATTCCCACATGCGAAAATCCGGAATCGCCCGTCCCGGGAATTTAACCCGGATCGCCTTGGCGGGAGGCGAACAGGCTAACCGCTGAGCGACCGTGGCCCCTTGTAAGGGAAGTCGGTAGCCCTTTTTGACGTTGTCAAGTAATACGCAAAACATTTTTTCTAAGTGGGGCACTTAAGAGTCGAATGGAAGCAGCGTCTATAAACACTGAAAACTATGTAGTTGTGATATACTGTTAAAATAACATAACAGTTCCCCGAAACTTCTAATACATGGGGTAAGAATTAGAATACCATACGCAATTTACTTATTGAAATAAGCGAAAACTACGCACATCCTCTGAGAAATGCATCTCGTAAATCGCAAGATTTATTCAGAGGTTCAAAACCAAACAGATGGAAATGAATCTACATAATTTCCAGCCAGTCCCATTGTCTAGGAAGTACTATCTGGAATAGTGTTTCAGTATTGCAGTCAAGAAGTGACGGTCAAGCGTCTCACTCGAGCGGGCAGTATTTCATTCGCCAAGGCATCGGACATGGCCAGGTAGTCTGTTTGAACTAAAGTGAATAATTTCCTAAATTTACGATGCTATATTTAGTACGGCGAGAATTCCAAAAAAAAAAAAAAAAGATTCCCAGCACCCAGGCGTGAAATATAGTAATTTTTATTGGACAAAGACTTGCAAAACTAACAAATAGGCATACATATCGACGCCTTATCTTACATTGAAAACTACTACTCTGTGCATAACATGCTTACTTCCCCAGTCGAAAACCACTCATTGTTTCAGTGAAAAAATTTCACTGACTGAAATAGTGACGTGAAATTATTTCCCTGATTGAATAAGTGACGGCCGACTGCAGTGGCGAATTAAATATCGTTTTATTGAATGTAGCCAAATAATTACCTGAGATAAACGTAGTTACGCTAGTTTACTATTTATATTGCGCAATTTACCGTAATTTAAAAAAGTACAACAAACTTGCAGGTGGCCGGGTTTGAACTCACACCTCCCTTTCACTTCACTTTTGGGTCATTACCTTACCAGCCGAGCTACCAAAACAAGTTGACAAAAAAAAAAGAGGAAACTAACTATCTTACATTTCCTCATCAAAAGCGCGTAGTTTATAATTGTTTGGCCTTTCTTTTAGTTTTTGGTTTGATTGGTACCGTTAGGATTGTTAAAACGAATAGTATATATGAGTGCACTTTCTATGTGCAGTTTAAACCTTCAAACAGAGCGCTGTGATGATTAGATGTAAACGAAATGAAAGACGTAAAAACGGTGTGAAAGGATGAATGTTCATATTACCTTGTAAAATGGTGTTTTGAAAGACGAAACGCATTTTAGAAAGTATTTTGTATTGCTTTTATTAGTTCATTCGTTGTTATTTTACTTGGTACGCTTTATTTGACGGGCATTTTTAAACGTTACTTAAAGCACATTTTTACACGCTGTTCAACTGATACATCTGTCAAAAAACAAACCACAGAAAAACAGTGAAAAAAATGACTGATGAATCAGTGGAAAATGTCACTGAATCAATAAGCAACATGGCATTGTTTCGCTGATTCATCAGTTAAATTCACTGAAGTGACTGTTGAATCAGTCAGATACTGTTGATTGATTTAAGCAGTGAAATTCTGGCTGATGTAGATTTAGAGCGCAGTGACCAAGTTATGCAAGCTGGCAAAAAAAACTTGACATAATAAATAAAACTTTTCTTACAGAGCGATGTCAAAAGGAGTAACTTAAAATGAATAAGGACACTGTAAATGTTAACTGTAACAAAGATCGGAAGTCTACCGTGGATGGATGGTTGTACTTAACGTACTACTGGAGGAAGCGCGATGGACAATGGCGGAAAAGTCGGCAACCAAGCGGAACTTTAGTTTGTATTCGAAAATTCAGCTTTATTTCCAAACATATGTTTTAGTCACTTGTCCCCCTTGACAGCAATATCTTCCCTCCAACAATAAGTTGTGTACGGAGCTTCAGTAATACAATTTTACACGTTAAGAAATATTGTTTGAGGGTGGGGAGAGGAGAACTCTATCGAAAAAAGTTCAAAAGGAAACCTGCAAAAGCGCTCGAAAGCTGTGCATCATGCAGCGAGGAGGCCGGACTAGAGAAGGATAAAGACAAGCCTCCTGCCACATTCAGTCTGTAAGCACAGAGTTCATAGCAATCTTAAAACATTCAAAGCCATCTCATCGTCTTTACCCTTTCTCTGTCCGACCTTGCGACGTAAGGGGATCGTCTGCGTAGGCTGCCAAATGGTACCTATGCAGAGCTTCAGAGCTTTAATATAAAACAGCATTTTTTTTTTACGACGTGTCTGAGGGATGGCTTCTTACGAATATCATTTAAGAAATGTTACACGTGGGAATACAATTTTTAGTTGCTGAATTTTCTCCAAAGAGTGTGTTTTTTTTAGAGAGAGAAATGGTTAAAACAGGTATTTTCGCGATGATATTTTTTTGTTGTGAACACAGGAACATGCGTTACACATTTATTTCTTCAGTAGATCACAAAATTAAGTCGCTCCTGATAGTCTGCGGACGGAAAAGATACACGTCAAATCAGTGCCTTGAGCGTAGAGGCTATGGGGCAACTGATACGCATTCCTGGGTCGCCCTTAACGCTCTCGTGATTCTATGACTCAAACAAGCCCAACTGAGTTGATTTGAGTTGAGAGAGGTTTTTAACAACGAGGTCTTGAGAGCCGATGAGAGTGAAGTGAGGTGAGAATGGAGCAGCGCCGGAATGCAGGGGCGGGTAAAAACGGGAGACTCCCGAAAAAAATACCCGCCGACCAGCGGCATCGTCCGGCACGATTCCCACTTGCGAAAATACGTGAGTGACCTAGCTGGGGATTGAACCCGGCTCGCCTTTGCGGGAGGCGAGCAGCCTAACCGCTTAGCCACCGCGGCCCCCACAAGCAAAGTGCCTTCAGCCAGGTGGTCACCTCAGAACACGAAGCTTCTTATGTACAGGAAGTGTATAAGAGCCTCGCGTGTGGGCAAACTGCAACGACTCTCTGCTGCCCAACATAGCATCACTGTACAGGAGGTTGGCAGCGTGGAGCTGCAGGCTTCTGGCGTGAGGTTCCAGGCCGAGAAAGGAACCTGTCGGTGAAATACAACCCTTACCTCTGATCGGGCCTCGCTCGGGGCTCCAACGTGGTCCAGGGGGAAGGAGTACTCACGTCAGGGTAGTAGTAGGAGGGGGAGGGGGAACTTGCAAAAGCGGAGGGCAAATTGGAACATCCGTTACCCGTCGCGTAACCAAGTCAGCCTCCACTCGGGCCGTACGTCTCTAGCAGAGAGCAGCCATCCATCCAGTTTCCTAGAGACCCCCACCATCCATCCGTCTCCACCCCCTTCTATCTCTCCACTCCCACAGGTGCCTTAGGATCAGCCATCCCCACCCCCCAACTCCAAGTACTCTTAACCACCCCTACAAGTAGCTACTGTTTACTTCAGTGTGTCTACCAAGCTGGCAACTATAGGACGTTCACTGTAAAGTGAGCACTTTTTTGAAGCCCTAGTTACTTTTTTCTTCCAAACAATTTATATCCTTCCACCACTAGTTAATGTAAACCCTACCATATGATTAATAAACACAGTGTATAAATTCACCATTCCCAAAACCAAAAGTCTGAAGCCACAATTAAATGTATTTATTGATTATTATGTCTGATGAAACAGCTTGAAAAAGTGCTCACTTTACCGTGAACGGCTTATACACAGCAAAACTCTGGCAAGCCACACTGCTAAGAATGCCCCTACACTTAAGGAATATTTTTTTGCGGAAACGTGCGGTAAGTATACGGAAACGTAATCCGTAGTGACAGAAAAACAGAACCCAGCTCCGTAAATACAGAATACGGAAAGTCTCCGTATTTCCTATAGCTTCGGGTTTCGCAAAGAACAATGCCGAGTCCACACGAAGCGTTGTTCGCCACTGTAACCAGGGAATTGTCGTTCCTGCGGCAGTTTTGGTTTTCTACGCAACTTAGATAATTTCTTTCAAATAAAGATAAAAGAAGCACCAGCGCGTCTGTAACTAGCAACTCTTAAAAATTATAGCGTCACCGCTTAAGCCCCTGCTACACTGTCAAATTTGTCCGTCAAACTGCTTAAAATACACTAACTTCAATAGAAATTTTAAAAAGGTGTTTATGTGACCGTAGTCGAAATACCAGAGACATTCCGCAAAATTTCGTGAAAAATTAGTAGGTGAGTTTTGGTTCTGGTTCAATCTTGCTCAGTTATAAAATACTTTACCTTTTAAAAATGTATTTATTTTATATACATTAGAATACCCGCTTAGTTCAAATAAAGATTAGTTCGCTATATATATTTTTAAACTGAAAGTGCACAAAACTAAGTAGCAAATTTACGAAGAGGTTTTGTGAATTCAAGTATAATTCTGTGAAATTTACGGAAGGTTTTTTGAAAAGCAACGTGTCCGTAATTTTACGAAGCGTTTATACAGACACTTCTGGGGGGGGGGGGGGAAATTAGCACTTTTCAGTAAAACGAAAAAAAATATTTTTTTATTAACGGTGAAATAACAACGCGTGGTTTCATACTATTAACCGAAAACAAAAATTTTTGAGGTCTTAAGTGTTAAGTCTTAAATGTCAGGTCTTACGGTAAGTCTTACGTGTTGTGACGGAATTTACCGTCACCAGGGTCTTTTGCGTCTTATGCATGTATTACTTTTCAGTATCGTACGCCTGGATGAATTACTTCCCGCACGACAGCGATGTGAGGCGTGTGGAAGCGCTGAAGAGGTTAGGGGCAAGTGCAAATCATGGGCGCGCAGTTTGGTTCACGCGCTAAATGAAGAATGTGTTTGTAAATTACGGATAGCGCAACTCGTCGCGTCTCCAGCTGGTGGATAAGGGATCCCCAGGTTCTGGGATAGCTGGGAATAACCAAATACCAGCTCGCGAACCAACTGGCCGGTACGAGAGCGCCATCGTCGTGGACGTCGGGAACCTGGCCAACTCTGTACGAGATGGCGAAGAGCATGTACTGGAAGTATCCCAACGATCAAGGCGGGGAGCGAGATCTCGAGGTGCTGAATAATGCGAAGTGTAGCGATCCTCACTGTTGGATTCTGCGGGCTGCCGACTGCGGGTGCGTGATGAATGGAATGGAATGGAATGCATCGACGCTTGGAAGCACCCCGAAGTCAGCCTTCACTCCTGGGCCAGCGGATTCGCCACCACCACTGGTAGGCCCCGGATGCCTCGCGTTTCCCAGACCGACGGGCTATTTTTGAGGACGGGAGGGGGTTGTTCCCCGAATATCTCTCCCCACCTTCACCCATGGATTGAAGATCCTGACATCGGCGCGGAAGGGCGAAGATGGAGTCGGTGTCATGACTGAGCTGTCCGGTTTTCCGACGCACTCGACGAGAATCAGGAGGGCCCTGCACCCCCAGTTGCTGTTGGTACTGCAGGGCTGTTTCACCTACACGGCAGTATTGACAGTAGCTCAGTTTAAAGGGTGCATGCGCCCACACGATGACTGGCATCGGCGCGGGAGCTGTTCTGTCCCCCGCAATACACACCAGCTGCGATCTCATTTCATTTCATGTCGCATCAAACAAACAGAAGTCTTTATTCCCGAACTAACAAATACCCTACTTTATCCAGCCCTAATCCAGTTAAAAGGAATTCTTTTATCCTCTGCGACTGTCGCATAGATTTTCCATGGCCCTCTCCGCTTTGCCTGGTTTGCTATGCTCTTCCATCTAGACATTTTTTCTTTTGGGGTGTTCACATGGCTGCAATTGCGGCCATGACCCTATAACCATGCTTAGCCGCGATGCATGCGTCCATTATAATAATTAAACTCGACCTAAAGCGTGAAGGGCTGGCCCTGAGACGCATCCCATTCTCCAACAGACTTAGCTATTAACATGCATGCCGGAGGGCACACAAAACTGTGAAGGTGCTCACGCTGGCGTGGCGGGATTCGGAAGCTCGCCAGAATATAAAAAAAATTAGGCTCAGGGAGATCTGTCCTGCCGGCGAGCAGGTAAACCATTGGGCGTGTGGATCCACCGCCCTTGGTGGACGAACTTCAAGAAGCCAACCTGAGGAAAAAGTTAAGTATTGCCCCGATGTTGGACTTAGAAAATTTGTGGTAGCTCAGATCAGGGACTTTGTAATTTTCACGTGTGCCTGATGTTGAACTCAATAGTTTTTGCGTGGGCTCAGACGAGGGGACTTGGAGTTTCGCGAGTGGCTCGATAGTGGACTTTGAAAATAATTTGCGAGATGCAGAAATAGAATTTGGATTTCGTCAAGTCTCTCAGATATTAGGCAAAAAGCGAATGATTATATTGGATAAAAGTGTTGAGTTCGTGGGCACTCGGTAGTGTGAGGTAGTAAACCGGAAGTGAACAGTGTTTTGTCTTTGAAAAATTTTCCATTTGGGAAAAAGGCAAGTTCGAAGATTGAGGGAGACAAAAAAACACACACACACACACACACACACACACACACACACATATATATATATATATATATATATATATATATATATATATATATATATAGTTTGATAGAGTTTGGTGAAGGGAAGCTGTGCCAAGAATATTCTTGGCATTTTTTTTTCCTCTAATATATTTTAGAGAAAAAAAAATTCTTGAACTGGGAATGAGGTGTGGTATGAGAGTGGGTGTGTGTAGTAAGGCCAATGCGCTGTTTTTTCACTTCGGCGAAGATGGGTAAAGGAGAATATCCTTGGTATTTGGTCTCAGGATGAGTTCGGTGAACGTGTGTCCTTTTTGAAGAGCACTGAGAGAGCCAGAGAAAAAAATAAAACGAAAGGGGAGAGAAATATAAGAAGGCAAAGTCATGGGAAACGAAACTTACTTGGAGACTAGGTTTTGTTTCGCAGGTAAGGCGTATTAGGGATGCTGGAATATTTTGTTGTACCAGGTTCCCCTTTTAAAGATTATTTGGAGCCATAAAGATAGTTGTCAATATAATTATGTACTTGAAGATTTTGAATTATATAAAGCTTTTTCATCTTGAAATGGTTTGTAATCCAAATAAGGGTTTAGGAGGGATGTTGTAAGAGATTTTGTAATAATAAGATAATTGGTAAATTTCGTATAAACTTTTAGATTTTTCATACACAAGGTTTTGCTATAACTAGTATACTAGTATGTATAGGCTGTTCACGATAAAGTGAGCACTTTTTAAGTCCCTTGCGACAGGTATTAATTGCTAATAAATATATCTTATTGCAGCCTGATGCATTAAATTTTGATGGTGGTGAAATGTATACACTGCGTTTATTGGTCACATTGCAATGTTTATAATAAAAAGCAGCAGGAAGATGGAAATAGGAGGACAGGAAAAATTTATAAGGGCTTTAAAAAGTGCTCACTTTATCGTGAACAGTCTATAAGTAAGATACGTAAGCATATGGGCTGTGATATAGGTTTTTAAGTGAATTTTATGACGTTTTTGATAGGTCGGTGAAGTAGTTTGGGTAAACATGTTAGTACAAGTTTTCAGTGTGATTTTAAAGAAAAATATATCTTAACCATAAGAGTAAATGTTGAAGTTTTGTAAGGTTATGAGGAATAGTGAATGTTGGGATACTGTTGTAAAAGGAGAATATCCTTAAAATCACCTAAACGAATGTTGGGATGAAGTTGTAAAAGAGACATATTAAAGTATCCATAAATCCAAATGCATTTTATTATGTGTTGGTGCACCTACGAGATGTTTTCCTATCCTGGACGGAACAAATACTGCATTATGGGGGGGGGGGGGGAAACTAAAGTCACTATTCTCTGCTGTGTTTTGAAGGAGGTTTAGTGTTACTTATACAACTCGTTCCTGATCGAGTTAACGTAAAGTAGAGCGGAAGGAGGGGTGGAACAATTGTGACGGGGCTTGAAGGAGTGCCGTTACAGTGTTAAGTTTGCAACTCCAGCACGGGATGTGCGGGCGAGCACCGATATGCGCGAGGAGCACGTGCCGGAGTTCTCAGACACTATTTCGTACGATTACCTGCTTCACAGACGGTGGCTTGGCCAGCGGATTCTACGGGCCCGTCCCCTGGTATTTATAAAACAAGAAAGAGTACTCTTGTTTTGCAGAAAATTATTAAAATTCAACACGGTCGTCATTTATAGATGACTTGTCCATCATCTTAAAACGATATAACAAATGGGGAGTTGTTTCGCACTGTCACAATCAAAGTATACATCAAAGCCGAGAGTAACCCATTTTACTCGGACTGTTGTGAAGATGTAAACACAGCCTTACGTCAGCCACCTTAATAAAGGGACCTCAACACCAAAAACTGGAATGCAGATACGCTGCACTATTTGCAATGTGCAGTGAGTCACCACGGCAACACAGAACGCTGGAAAGCGATCATTTTTCCCCCTATCCATCGCTTGTACGTAAGGACATGCGGTATACCATGCTGAAAGAATATAGCGATGCGTAACGCCCCAAGCAGTGTATGTTACTTATGTGGCCTCGAAACCTCAAGGTGGATTTTCTAAACAAATATAAATGCCTACAAGGCATGCCGCCGCAGAGTTCTCGGAAAAATCAATGTTGGATTCTATCAAGATTAACTTCCTATGAAAGCGTCCGTCATTTTATTCAACAGTATGCTTCTCTTTCCGTGCAAAGTCAAGTTATGAATTTTCAATTTTACTTTACAAAATCTCGAATTATTTTCTCAATACATTTCTTTTATTTTCAACAATTTTTTGACACCCTAAATTACAATTTAATTATTTATATGTAAGGATTAATAATACATTATTACTTATTACAATAATTTTAACATACATTGAGAGAATTATTAACAAATTAAACCTTTAACAATCAAGTGGAATAATATCGTTTCCCGTAAAGTAAACTGAGTTTCCTGGACTCTGAAGTAACAACCAAAAAAGCCTGAGAGTGCCGACCGCCACATGATATCACGCGATAACGCAAGAGAACATCCTTCGGCATCCACGAAGCCTTCGTCCCACCATCAAAGGGGACATCACAGAAGGAGAAGATGAACAATGTCCCAAGGCGCCTGCCAAGCATGTCGAAACTGAGCGCCCCTACGATCATGCAACCCGCAACACCGCCGTGCATTACTGGAAAACTTGACTTGTATCGACGTTTTAACTGATTGATATCGATGCTTAGATTTCCAAAAGTATAACGAAATATATCTCTGTTGCCAGGGAAAACAGACAAGTCAACATTTGTCGAAAACTGCCAGCAGTTACTTTAAAAAAAAATGCATTAATATTACTGTTTAGGAAGAAACGGACACGTACACTGAAAGCTACACGATATTATAATACCTGGCGTTAACGTAGGCAAGCCACACGTTGACAATCACTTTTACTCTACTGGAAAAAAAGTTGACTTGTCTGTTTTTCACCGTCTGCAGAGATATATTACAATTATGTTTAATACATATAAAAATAATCACAATATAGCAGCCACCGAGAACCCTTGGTAATATCCTGACACTTTACCACACTGAAAGGAAGATTTTCAGCTTATTAAAGGTTTTCGCAGAACGTCTGACCACCAAAAAATGCATGTCAAAAAACACCAATTTAGTGTTTTCGGAGCGTAGAAATAAAATTAACGAGAACATTTAACAAGGACGACTAAAAGGTCATGTCTTGGTCCATTTTAAGGCTTGTTTAGGAATATTAATATTATAAAAATCATAGCCTGCTACATATCAAATATATGCAGATTTATTTTAAGCAATTTTTAAAAATTGCAAAAAAAAAACTTCATGAAGTGATTGTAAATATTTCTTGAAGACATTTACAGTATCTTATTTCGGTGAAAATTATTTATTTTCGGGAAAGGAGTCAGTTTTTATTAATTCCACATTCCAAAAACATTACAATTGTGATTTTGGCATATGACTACGCAAAATATACGCGGCCAAAAGATTTCCGTGCGAGAAAATAGGACTCGCAAGTAATATCGATAAGTTGAAGGGTATTGAAGTCCGGCCCGGCCGACTCCGGGGCTATCCACTGGGTATACGGTAGAGATTCACCCAGTTAACGTCATTCTCTAGAAATTATTTCTCATGCATGTTACTGCTGAGTGGTTAATACTGCAGTGCTCGCTACTTTGCATGAACCTGTACTCCTTATAAACGCAAGGACTCAGCTCTGACTCTGAGACACAGTGAGCCAAGTCCTTGGGTCAGACCTCCACTACAGTATGTTTTATTAGGGTAAGTTAGGAAATAATAATCGGCTTCGGGAGTGTTTCTGTCCGGTATCGATAGAAAGTCTGCTTTCTGTACGTGTGGTTGGAAGAGTATTTCAAGCACTCATGTCCTAAGACGAGTAATGAGACCAAATCATTGGACCAGGAAGCTGTGCACATCTTAAGAGATGAATCCGCGAGAGACTATATCTACCAGTTCATGAAAGTATACCAAGAGATTGGTTTTATATGGCCGATTCCTTCCCATCCCTTCCCCGATTTCTGTCCCCTGAGAAAGTTTCTCCTTCTTTAATGACCTTGATAACGACGAGACGTTAAGCCTAACTACCTATCTACCTACCCAACAACACACTCAACGCCATCAAGACAGTTATAGGCTATTCATAGTAAAGTGAGCACATTTTGAGGCCCTGCTAAATTTTTCCTTTCGACCTATTCCTTTCTATCTTTCCGACACTTTGTAATATAATCATTGTCATGTGACTAATAAACACAATGTATAATTTTCTCCAGTCTCAAAAGTTAACGCCTGAAGCTCCAATAAAATTAATTCATTAGTGTTAAACGAATGCTGGGAGGGCCTTGAAAAGTGCTCATTTTACCGTGAATAGTCTATAGTAGACAACACACACATACACGCACGCAATATAGCACCAAGGCCTTTAACTCGTACGGCTGTTGTGGGTAAAATCACGAGTTGGGTAATTTCAAAGTCCCCGCCAAGCAACATACCGTGCCTCAAGCTTACATTTCCCATCAAGACAATCTAGCTCGTGGGGGCGCTGCCTTGAACATTATACAACTGGGGTAGTCGCAGTGCGTCGTAGGAAGACACAAACTCGAAGCAGCACTGCGCGGAACGCAGGAAGTGCGAGCTGCTCAAATAGCTCTTAATGGGAGTTTTGTGCGACGCAGCTGTCAGGTTGGCAATGTACCGGCTTGCTCATTTACGTCACGTCGCGATCGTCAAGACGCGACGCGGCGGGGGGGGAAAGTAAATTACGGCGCGGAGCTTCTTTGATACCGGGGCTCGCCTTCAAAGGAGGAGGATGTTTGGTAAAAGGAATTTAATTACCCAACTCCCGGAAACTGCGCTCACTTGCCCCAAACAAGTTTCAAATTACACATCACATGGGCTGTAATTACACGGATAACTGGGAATCACCATGGAGAGGGGGGGTGGATGAGGAGGTGATCGGCGGCTTCGGGCCGCTCCAGCAATTTCGCCTTTCGCGAGGCTGTGTCGGTCACAGTCAGCCGGCTATACGACAAACGTCTTTTCCTAAAGGCTGTTCACGATAAAGTGAGCACTTCTGAAATTAACCTTAGAAAAATGTCACTGGCCCTGCCTGCATATATCTTAACGGGCGTCCTGAGTGACATGCGCCCAGTAAAGTTGGTAACGATGGGTGAGAAGCAGTTCCGTATCTTAACGCCGAATAAAAAGTGCTATGTAACAATTTGTGATAACATAAATTATTTCTTTCGCTTTCTGCTTTTTTTAATGCATCGAAGTGTAAAAATGAGCAGATTTGTTAAATATTTACTTTTCTAATAATTTCACAGTTTCAGTTGTCCGACGCATGAATAAAGTGATAAGGTCCACGGCTATGTTAAGTTTGCATAAGGCGGGTGAATACACAACGTGCACAAAAGTAGATCTCAGGCAGGGTTTTCAAAAGTGTTTCATTTTACCGTGAGCAGCCTATACGGTGGATGCAGCGACTTGCTGTGGCACAGTCTGGCCTCAGAGTGCTTGCGAATACGGAAGAGAAACGGTCGCGCGAAGCCCAGCTGCACGCGCCAGCAAAATGGCGGCACTGGCGAGCAGAATGGAATGCCGTTCGCCAGCCAGCGCATGGTAACCTACTCATCAGTCGGCTGCTCAGCCAATAGAAAACTTTCCCCAGTATGCAGTAGCCAATCAGTAAATAGATACGTCCCGATCACAAAAATGCATCGTGCCATTTCGTCTCTGTATTGTTTGTTTCTTTGATAAAACGTTTTAATTACAAAATTAATAAGGAGTACAGATACAAAAACAAAAATTGGAACATGAAAAAAAAAACAGCATGCCGGCGTAAATACGGCCTTCTGCACGATAGGAAAATAAGGAAACAACAACGGGAGAACAGAACACACGAAAAGGACGATAAGTAAATACAGGAGGGTAAAAGTAACCAAAACCCTAAACATGGAAATAAATTAGAAAACTACTGCAAAAGTGGAACCAACAAGGTAGTCAAAAAAAAGGAGAAAAAGGGAAAGAAAAATACCGAGACAGGAATAGGTCCCCGCAGAGGCAGTGGCAAGGGAAATTTGCTCCAACGGGACTGGATCGCGGGACACGTTGGGCAGAACTGGGATACAAGCTGTATTTACTCTGTAGTCTGATTATTCTGCTGGTCCGTAGCTTGACCCTTTCAGCAACTGTGGCATGTATTTTGTTCGTCACACAGGAAGTGAATTTAATGATGTGAAGTGTACACAGCAGGGGCGACGTCCAATAAGGCAAGTCCCTCACGCGGTAGGAGACAATATTCTTTGTTCAGGCGTTACCGCAGTCACCTGCAATCTATAATGTCAAACACACACACCCGTCTATTGCTCCCGACACGTGGCAGAGCATTATACTAATGCGAGTACAGTTCCGAACAAAAACGCCTTCTTTGCGACGACTAAAATTACGTTGTTATATGTGGCTGAAAGTGTTAAAAGGACGGTGTTGTACGCCAAGCTCGCGATGAATGCACCAGCCGCGGAATTATAAACAGTCCAAGTCGGTCCACTGGTCACGTAGGGGATTGAATCACTGAACCGTAAGACCACCTCCGGTATCTCCAGAGCAAATAAAGACGCTGAGACCCTTAGCACTGAGCCTCCTCTTCCCTTGCCACCCTGAGGCGTGAGAAGTCGTCTGTCTAGCTGATTGCCGACAGTCCGGGCAAAATAGGTGCCGTTCTTTGTATACGTTGTTCACGATAAAGTGAGCACTTTTCAAGGCCCTCCCAACAGCCATTAACCGCAAATAATTTCGATGGTGGTGAAATGTCTACACCGTGTTTATTGGTCACATTGCAATGTTTATATTAAAAAACAGCAGGAAGACGGAAATTGGATGAAAGGAAAAATTTATGAGGGCCTTAAAAAGTACTCACTTTACCGTGAATAGCCTATTATTCTGTTTATCATGTCTTTCAATCTTCAGTTTTTATACACCTTCATGTAGTGATCTGACAAAGCATTTGATGTTATTACATTATACAAATTAAATTTTAAATCTACGTCATAAAAATGCGTGGCCAAGCCTGCTGACTGTGGTTTGGCGTTCCTGACAAGGTCGTTAAACGTCAAGATCGTGAGTCATTCTTCCAAAATTTCAGTTCACCGTTCAATTGAATCACCACTGCGGAAGATTGTTCTTTATAAAATGTGCATCAAGAATGTAATGTAGTATAAAACAAAGTCGGCAGGCGCGTGTGCCTGAGTATTCGGATAAGGCTTCTAAACTACTTGATCGATTTTGATACGGTTTCCACCATCATTAGAGAATTTCTTGAGGAAGGTTTAGGTGTATAATACATTAATATTTCATGTAAGGGTAGTAGAGAAAAGTCGAAGTTTTATTATAAAATCGGAAAAAGCCGCTTTCCGGGCGCTTATATGGCTTACGCTGACTAAACCATAAGAGATACGCCACATTAATAAACTACAGAATTGTAGTCCTCAAGGAAGTCTACAAAAAAGTCCGTGACGGCATATGTTTTTCTTTTCACGATTATCCACATCAGTAACCATTTTTATCTTTTAAAATTTAATTTAAAACAGAGGTTCACTTACGAAGATTTTGTGAACAACACAATGTTAATTCTATATTAGTTACCTTAAGCATTTACTGTTTATACTTGCTGTAAACGTAACCAACGCCTTATTTGTAAATCGCACCCGAGCGAGGCTTGGGTGGGTCGCTAGTTATAAGAGAGCTTTTTTAATCACTGCAGGCAGACAACAAAACACAGACTAAAGTTGTGGCAAACCGTTTTTCGTCTTATTGTGTACGTCAGAAATATTGAATCGCCCATTACGGATACAAGTCTCACTGTCGCACGGTTAACAATGAGAAATACGCCTGTTTACATTTGGGTTTTCAACAAATCGACCTATTTACACAAATGAAATACTTTGACAAATTTGAACATACGCCAGGTTGCATTAAAACAAGGTTAGAGAAAGTTTAAAAACATCTCGGAGCACTTACTTGCTCAACCTCCAATCCTGTGCGCGCTTTTTTTGGAACACTCATTGTTCCAACATCAGCACTCTACCGCGCATACTCTCTACCAGGGATGCCATAATTTTTTTATTTATTTAAAAATTCCCTGACATTTCCTTTAACATATTTTCCCATTACTGAACTATAAACTTTCTTGCAGAGCAGCATACTTTTATACAAAAATAACCCCTCTGAAATTTTACAACATAATGCTCGTGAACAAAACACTTTACATAAATTTTAAAGAGACAAACAATCACCTAAACTTAATTTTATATAGTTATGGTAATATGCAGTGAATCGTACGCAAGTGAAAGCGTTGTTTGATTACAAATTACAAAGCCATTCTCTCTACTTCAATTATAGCCACTTATTAATGGCGAAAATAATAATTCATTGGAAAATGCTTCGGTTATAACCAAAATGTAACTAGGCAGAAATATTGCACTGCTTGTTACACGCCGCAAGCCAGCCATTTGAAAATTAGGGCAGCTAGCCAAGCCATGTAAAGTTTAAACTGATTGGCAAGAGAAAATTACATATAGCCAATTATTCAAAAAATATATTTTTACACTGGATATGATTTGTTTCTAAACACGGTAAAGAATTTTCTGGTAAACTTTCAAAACTGCAATGGAAGTTTTTAACCTATACTCTGTATGGAAATAATACCACACACCAAGCTGCAGATAGAGGAATGTTTAGCGTCACTATTATACAAAGTTGGGAACTTCCCTACGCATTTGACTGTTTCCTGAGCAAATGAAGGAACACTGCAATGAATTTATAGAAGAAAGAATTACTATTCCCGCTTTCTGTCTAAGCATATACACTGGTATGGCAAATTTGCGAATAATTTCTTAGTGTGTAGGTGCACGATTAGTCGTAGAATAAGACACGTGTAATTTGCAAATTACAGAATTCCTTAGCATTTAACGGCAGCGTTTTCCAATTTGTATCTGACATTCCCCTGATTTCCCCGATAGTTTTCAAATTCCTTGACATTTCCCTGTCTTCCATACAATTAGCGATACTGCTATGTGCTACATACAGGTAAGTTTAATTGTACTCATGTTAGGAACAAAACTAGTTTTCTTATGGGAGAGTTTGGCACAGGGAAACTTCCACTGGTAGGTGCGCAGTGTTTCAAAGAGGTAACTTATAATTACAATTTTAAGCTACGCAATAATACAAAAAAAAATTGGATTTGGCTGAGTAGGAGACACGGCCGCTTGTTTTGCTGGAACACATCTACGTTGACGCGCTCGGACGCCTGGATGTTTTTATTTTTTGCGTTTCCGACACCGCTTCACTCGATTATATGGGGTTTTATGGGTATCACTGGATTGCTTTTGAGATGCTCTTTCCAACCGTGAACGATTTATGTATTTCGACTTGGCTTTTTGACGAGTACTGGCCGACACTGTTAAGTTTTCTTAATTTTTTTTTTACATTAAATGCATACAATTTCACCATGACCACGCCACACAAATGTTTTTATACGCGTAATCGATTGTTCTTGACGAGAGCTGTCGATTGAAACTCAAACGAGCGTCGTATCTTCTCCTAGTCAAAAGTTATACTACGCGGAAGCTATGAGACGCGGCGAAATGAACTCAAAATACCTACCCCCCTCCCTTCCCAATATTCCACGCACGCGAGGCTTCGCAGTCCTCACTCAACGTAACATATTCTTTGATCCTTTGGCAATCGAGTGGCGAATTTTGAATGTAGACGATAGATTCGGAGCTGCAATGGCAAACTGTACCCCCCGATTTTGTTATCATCGGATTTTCTGGATTGTCTCCCGCTATGGTTGCAGATTTACAGACGTATCGACGCCAAAACCGGCACACATGCGGCACTAGCGCTTACCTAGTGGCGAAAGATTTCAGTTGCCAAACTTAGAGCGTCGAGCTTCCTGACCCGAGGAGAATAAACCTTAATCGGCGTAGCTCCTTCCTGCAACGGAGCGGCTGTAACTGCGACGGTAGTTGTGCGGGCCGTGAAGGACTAGCGCACTCCCGAAGACTCACGACCGGCCATTCCGCTGCTTCGGCCATAAAGCAAGAGAGAGTGTGGGCGCGCGCGCGCGGAAGGGGTATGGGGCGCGGGGACGTTGGTCGCCGCCGACGCCTGTGGCCGGCTCCTTTATTGGCGCGGCGGGTGCGATTTTTCTCGGGCATACATTTCCCCCTTCCCCTTCCCCGTACCCTTCCAAGACGCGCTTCACATTCGAGCCACGCCGTCCAAAGACATCGATACGTCGACGCTCTGCCGCGGGGGATGCTTAACGGCGTTACGTACAATGCGCGAACCCGCCGGATTGGCGTTTCCTACCATCAGTCCGGTTAAGACGACATTTCACTTTATATATATATATATATATATATATATATATATATATATATATATATATATATATATCCTTATCTGAGAAAGGTTTCGAAAAGTGCCCCCTTGGTGCAGTTATTAGTTATCAAATCATTATAGTTTTCAAAACATAACACTCAAATTCCCGACACAAGAGTGTTATAGGCAGGTTCTAAGTGTCGAATGTTGAGTCTAAGCGCGGCATACTGAATTTGTGTTACAAGCTACGAAAGGAACAAAAACGACTTTTCCTCTACAGTTTAAAGGTTTAAATTATTTATTAAATGAATGTTGACAGTTCCGCTTGAATGAACAAAAATATATTTTCGAGTTTGACACCTATTCAGAGTGCCAATACTCTCTCGCCTGTTTATAAATGGCACTTATAATGAATCAGTATATTCTGCACACCATACAGATTGTATTACATGCAATTTGACTAGGAAAAAATGATGAGCAGAGCCTAGTATGCTGCTGAATTCGGGAAATCAATATTTTGAGTGTTATATTTTGAAAACTATAATGATTTAACAATAACCGCATTAAGGGGGTACTTTTCGTAAGCTCTTTCAGATAACCAAGTAAAAAAAAATGCGAAAGATTATCTGAAGGCCCGGTTTCACCCCTTTTGCAGAAATTCTTTTTGTCTTCGCGTCATAATTTCGGATTTATAATAATCACTGACGATGTACGATCATAGAACACTTACATTGCACGAGTTGTGTAATATTTTTGTGCGTAATTATAATTGTGTTTTGTCCGCCAGTTGTAAAAAGTCAAGAAGATATTTATATTTTACCAATAAATTCCTGCCTTTTTGCAAGCAGGAAATAACACACAGTAAAAATTAGATATAAAAAAAATAGTAAATTGTCAATTTTCTATAATCAAACATTTCCAATTCTGAAACGGAAATGATGATATGGAAACGAAGAATGTATGCATATAATCCATTCCCGGTTTTTTTTTTTTTTTTCAGACTTTTCTGAAGCCCTGCTGAAGTTCAATTTCCAGGATATTCATCCGCTTCGGGCAAACCTCATGCAACAAATACCACTCCTACTAAACTAGCAGCACGCCCTCAAAATTCGTAGCTGGCACATCCTTATGAGCTGTAATTTGGCGGGGGTTTGGGCCTTGCTTTAGTCTTGCCTCCGCACACCGTGTAAGCTGATGGTTTTCTACCGTTCTACATGTTACAACTTTCCGCTGTCATCGAGTAGCTTCCGTAATTTCATTTTATATCGTAAGTTCTTCACTCCGTCGTTATACACAGGTAGGGCGTTACGAAGTATAAATAATTTTATTGCATATGAAAACTAAGGCACGCACTTTTATGTATCCATACCTTACGCGGGATTCAAACCCAAAATTTCAGCAACCTCGAGTACGCGTAGTCGCACGGCGAGCGAGACGTGGGGCTACACTGTAAAAAAAAATTACTTGTAAATTTACCATATCAGTGTATACGTACAGTGACAAAGCGCGAATGGTAAAATATTTCCCAATACATGTGTGGTAACGTTCCTACAGTTGCTCGTGAAAGAGTCAAATGCGTAGGAAAGTTCCCAACGTTGTATAGTAACGATGCTAAACATTCCCACATGTTCAGCCTTATACGTAGTAGCATTTCCATATTCGGTATAGGTTAAAGACTTTCATTGCAGTTTAGAAAGTTTACAAGAAACATTCTTACAGTGGCCGTCTGAAGTAGCCAAGCGCAGAGCACGTATTTTCTGGGAAAGGTGGAAGCAGCGGTTGTTAGGGCAGGTATGCGCTGTTCACAATAAAGTGAGCGCTTTTTAAGCCCCCCCCCCCCCCAATAAGCATTAACCACTAATAAATATGTTTTACTGCGTTCTCAGACATCAACTTTTGAGGGTGGTGAAAGTATACACCGTATGTATCATTCACGTGACAATGCTGATATTAAAAAATGGCTTAAATATAAAAACTGGCTTAAAAGGAATATTTGGAAGGGCCTTAAAAGTGCTCACTTTAAAGTGAACGGCCTATACTACTGTCTCGCCATTGTAACTGCAATGCTCAGTGCACGAGCACCAACAGAGACACTTATAACATTCCACGTGGAGAACCCACATTTTACGACGAATTATTTCTGTGAACTGAATAAGCTCGTCCAAGGGGATTATTACTTTTGAAAAGAATCGGCGAAATGCAATAACTAACACTGTTGAAACTTATATTCGCGTAGAGAAATACTAATGAAATAATCACATTAAACTTAGCAGGCGGCTAGACTCTAAGAAATTATTCCGGAAATTTACCATACGAGTGTATACGCTTAGTGAGAAAGCGGGAATTGTAATTTTTGCCCCTGTACATTTATTGTAACATTCCTACATTTGCTCAGGAAACAGTCGAATGCGTAGGAAAGATCCCAACTTTATATAGTAGCGACGCTTAACATTCCTATATCTGCAGCTTGATGTGTGGTATTATTTCTATACAGCGTATAGATTGAAAACTTCCATAAGCGTTTAGGAAGTTAACCAGAAAAATTTTTTCACAGCTTACAACTACAAGTTAAATTGTGCTTGGCGGATATAGCGGCGAGAATTTATTTGGTACGCGTGTGCCGTTCGACCTTATCGCGCCCGTCTCGCTCAGAGGAGAAGTGGAACGGGAAGCGGCCTCTGACGTCACGTACTGCGGAACAATAACCACGTGTCGCCGTGCCACCACGTGACTGCACTACCGGCACGGGCCCGGAACTGCGCGGCTTAGCCCACTTTCAATACATCTTCGCCGTGGAGCGAGGCCGGCGCCCGACGGCGGCGAAGAAGTCTTTCCCGGTCAAGTGGAAAGTTCTGAAAGCACCGCGACATAAATTACTTGCGAACCCAACCCGGCTATTGGGATTGCATCAGAAAACTTTCTACTTTCCGCCGCGAAATACGGCGAGGAACGAGTCTCCCGGAATCAATATCGGGACACCACTTGTTTAAGGAGGTGGAGGCAAGAGAGAGAAAATTCGTTCGTGACAAAACCAACACGTAAATTCTAAAAATGATTACTCAAAATAAAAGTATTAAAGAAATCGTATCGCTTATCATTCTTTGCCACTCTGTAGAGCCCCTATATTTATTAGCTACAAAACTGACGAAAAAAAAAAAAAACACGACAGGAAAATATACACTGTATTTAGTGTATGGGTGCCTTGTGTTTTTATAGCCTTGTAAAACTATGTCTTGTGTAAAATTGGAGCCAGAGATGCCAGCAAAGGCGCTTTCCATTGAAGTCGTTTTAGTGTCAGTTAAGTCAGACAGCTCCCAAATGTCCGCAGTTTCTGCTACTTCGCAGGTCAACGGTTCGAATGCAAACCGTACTGCTTCTTCACAAGTTTGTTCAGTAAACACGTTCTTCAAGAGCTGAAACTGCAGTCTTAAGCTCTTGAAAATGCGCCATCTTTCCCACTCACGTGGCGGACTCTGCTCGTGCGTGCAGACGTGAATAGCTCAAGGGCCGTAACTTTCACTTCATCTAGAAGTGGGTCCGTAAATACTTTCCGCTATAGGCTATTCGCGGTAAAGTGAGCTCTTTTGAAAGCACTCTCATTTCGAATAACAGTCAATAAATATGTTTTATTTTAGAATAAGACGTTAACTTCCAAGTGCAGTGGGATATGCACACTGTGTTCATTACTTACATGGCAATATTTATTTTAAAAAGGTGGTTAAATGATAAAGAATGGCCACAAGTAAAAAGGAACTAGGGCCTCAAAGGTGCTCACTTTACCATGAACGGCCTGTAGTTAACGTGTGGATACACATTGACTCTTTGACTAACTTTAAATGTGTACGACGGATCGGCTATAGCATTACAGCTGACTACTCTAAATTATTTATCAAGTATTGTGGCAGGTAATTTTAAGCCATAGCTGTATTGTAGTACATGGCATATATACCATATTCAAATTTCCATTTCTTTGTAATGATTATTAGCAGTGTTATGTGTGTGTAGGGAAAAATGTTATATTAATGAGGATGAGGAAAGCAGGAAAGGGTCATCATTAGCAGTGTTGTGTGTGTGTAGGGAAAAATGTTGTATTAATGAGGATGAGGAAAGCAGGAAACGGTCATTATTAACAGTGTTATGTGTGTGTAGGGAAAAATGTTATATTAATGAGGATGAGGAAAGCAGGAAAGGGTCATTATTGGTAGCATAATGGGTGTCAAGCCGCTCCCTTTTGTGAAGAGATTTTTTTGTGATATTCTTGAGACAGAAAAAAATGCGTGAGCTATCTCAGCTACGTCTGGGGGGGAGGGGATGTGCACGCCACGAAAGCGGGGCAAACCAGGACCCCTGCAGAGACATTAAAAACTATAATTATAATAATTTTATTTCATAATAAAACTCTTTGACATGTATGAAGATAATTATAGTAATGTAAACATATAAAAATTTAACTGAGATGCAACGGGCACCCAAAACCAACAAATATGTTGCGCCACCTTTTGTACTGGGAGCGCCTGATTGGCTAGGACGTGTCGCCGCATGTTGGAGCCGCGGTCTTTGGAATTGTGTTAAGTTTTCAACACTCGCCGCCCGAGAGTCACCCTACGAGGCCAGGGATTTGTCTCCAGACCCGCGGTTTGTTTTGGTTAGTTAAGTTTCTCGCTGGTTGATAAGCGCATTAATTACTATCTCGCGCCTGATAGGTTCGCCTGATAGGTCGAGTTTCAGCGTTGGTAATAATGAAAAACAGGAGTGTTTGATCTCTAACTTCAGCCCGTAAAGAAACAGTGAACATTTTAAATTAATCACTGAGGCGACAACATAGATATGCATGACTCGCTAAAATCCAGGACGTCACAGTATTTATAACGGCATTACTTGAAATATCCTAGCAGTACTTGTATTTGAACACGTAGGTATAACTTATCACTCTGATAATGCCAGGCTCACTGTTCGGGCACAAAGTAAACTAAACGTCTGAGTTACTCGTAAGCTGAAGCGGTTTGAAACCAACCAACTTATATGCAAACATACATCTGAACACATTAATGTTTGTAGTAAATAAATCCTAGACAGATCTTGGCTTCGCTTTCAAACGTACGTGACTTACTGTGTTGAGATATAATAAACCGTGGATTAAGTTTTCACTCCGTGATGAGAAACCCTCCCAGTATATTTTAAAGAGGAAAAAAAGGGAGGATAAATTCACTTGTAGACACTTGAAAATTTCGCGTTATATTTTGGTGGCAGGATAATAGACTCATCTGCCACTCTATAGTTTTATTGGACGCAGCCCTTTAATCTAAGTCAATTTAACCACGTTAGAATACACTGGTCACTCCACAGCTGTACATTTATTATTGGCTGAAGTGTCCACTTAGGCATGCCGAAAATAATTCCTGCGAACGGCAGAAGCCGAACAAAAGTACGGAAATTTGGAGTTTAGCATGTTGCCAAATAATAAGAGAGATTTAGTAGGTCTCTACTCGTTGGTTTATATCGCCAGTAGGGAACCACGCTTAGCAGGACCAACAGGTTATAACTACGTATCAGCAATTGCCCCTGCCGGAAGTGGGCCAGGACGAATATGACGACAGGTTGGCGCTAGTGGAGCCGGGGCTGCCCCATACGACAGAAGCTCCCGGCAAGCCTTCATGCAACAAGTGATATGAACATGGAGCAGCGGCGGAACGAAGATTGCGAAGGGAATACAAACACTCCCGAGGTCAAATCCACATCCCGTTGTTGTTCTCCACACTAAACACACGAGAACGCTCGCCCAGGACTTGGAACACAACTGGATTGTGAAAATGGAGTGACGAGGGTAGTGAATCAAATAGAAAAAGAATCAGGCCTCTATGACCCGGCGGCTGACATCTGTAAAGCCCCCCTTGACACTGTCAAATTTTCGCCTTCGACTATATTTGACAATAAAATTTGAAGGCCATCAAATTTTACTGTCAAATAATCTTGAATGTGTTTGAAAATGTACCACTCTGTCAAATTATTTTACTGGGATAGTATAATTTTAAATATTATTAAAAATTATTTTCATCGTGAGATATCGCTTTGTGTTTTCCGTGCAGTCCATTACAGGAAGAAATGCAATAAATATTGTAATTTATTTTCACTTCTTTGCTATTTTCAGATTTCATTTATCAAAGATATTAATACCTCCGAGTCCATAATATTATATACAATATTCACTTAAAATTACATTCATCCCCAAACAGCTTCTACATAAATTAATTATCTTAATAACCAACCTCGTTTTCAACAATTGTTCGTTATTAGTAAGTTTCTTGACGTCAATTTTGTCCTGCACTATTATGATTAGCTGAGACCGTCAAACATCAAATAAATTTTATAACGGTCCAGTTTTCAAATGTTTGATGGAAACTGAAGCCATCCAACTTTCTAAGACAAAAATGGCGGCGTTTATGACGTTTCGATGACGTGATAACTGTCCGACTTTATTTCACTAAACTTATTGGAAGCAGTTTGACGGAAAAATCTGACAGTGTGACAAGGGCTTGGCAGTTTTGAGAAACTATTGCTGCTTTTGACTACGTTCCACATGGTTATACTCGCCGACCCTTGACACCGTGCCAGATATACTGATGTGGGTGCCATTATATACGAGTTTTATTTTCTTCTACGCACCGGGGCTTACAAAAAATTGATTGGTATGTGCGGAACAGATAAAGTCCTCGGAAAGGAACTGCATCGTTATTCGCCTGGAACACGATGGAAAACAACTTTGGAAAACTGTTCTCTATAAAAAAAACCGCCGCGGTCGAGCCCACAACTCCCTCGCGGAAGAAAAAAAAAATACAGACAAAATCTAGAGTAACTCGAAATCAACTCGTATGCTAATCTCAACTCGTCGACATTAGTCACATATATTTCCCATGCGAATGTGACATCTTGGAGTCAACTTACGTGGGGTATACCTGGAGTGAATGAGAACAGGCAGAAAGTTCGACGGAGACTCCACTATCTTGATCTGAAAACAGTGAACAGTGTTGACAAAGTCAAGAGCGCGTGGTATATTAATTAGCTCCAAATTAAAGTCTACAGGATTTCTCTAAGCCAATATAGAAACAAAGAAACGATAAAGCTATATTGCAATTTTCTTATATATCTAACTTTTATGCTAAAGGAATGTGTACCATCAAATAAGTAGCATTTCTTCAACACTGCTGGTTGTCAAAATACCCAAGACCTGTTTAAGACGGTCAACAAGAATATGCTACTTACGATCAAATGTGTTCCATAATCAACACTATTTTACAACATAACGTAAAATTGTAGTGTATAATAGGCCCACAAAACACGAACTCGCTACTCGAAATCCCCAGGACACAAATTTTACTTCGTGAATGATTGTGAACCGTCCACGGCGCCAACCTATAAAATCAGATTTGCCGACCTTTTAGTAGCATTAAAAACAGCACCCGCTTGCTGTGGGTTCGGACAACGACCTCTCGAACCGCAAGCTGAAGTGTCATCGACTTCTTCTCAAATCGACTAAAGACAATAGAATTCACCAGCTAACCATCTGGCCGTGTCTAGGACAATTTAGCGCCTGTCCTCCTATTCCTGCGAGCCGCGAGAACGGCCTCTTTATGAAATATGTATCCAGCTGCGAAGCGACGAAACGACAGACACAA
Organism: Dryococelus australis; assembly: GCA_029891345.1. Taxonomy (NCBI): domain Eukaryota; kingdom Metazoa; phylum Arthropoda; class Insecta; order Phasmatodea; family Phasmatidae; genus Dryococelus; species Dryococelus australis. Next base: position 193,356,967 of record CM056997.1, read on the forward strand.
AACTCGAGTTCCCTCATCCTCGATTGGCAAGTCGTGTCACTGCAACCTCATCGCCTCTGGGTAGGAATTCCCACCGCCCCTGAAGGAGAGCTCGAAAAAGAGGGCAGGCGAAGGCAGAGGGAAAGGAAGGGAAAATTCGATACATTCACAACTGTCAAAGTCGCTAGACTTATTTTAGCAGTCCGGGGTTGGGAGTGCGTGTCGGCGGAGGGAGTTGGGATGCAGGGCGAAAAAGAAGGCCCGGCCGGGGAAAAGGGACAAAACCGCGATTTAGGAGCCGGGAAATAAAGTGCCCCTGCAGCGTAGTCCGCCCGCAAAAAAAATCCGGGACACGCGCTAAATTGTGGCGAGTTTAAACAGTTCGGCAGGGAGGTTTAAGGCCGAGTCTACAACGGTGATACCAGCACTTTTCTCTTGCAGGCCAAAGCAAACGACGGCTGGTCGGCGCGGACCTGTGAACTCATACACTGGCGGGACGCTACGCACACTAGAAGTACACGCTGTTCACGGTCAAATGAGCACTATACTGAAAGTCCTGCTTATGGTGTAGTTGTATGCACGTTCTGTGTTCTTCCGCCATATGTAAAATTAACATTTGCCATGGGCCTCATCTGTATTAATTCGTCGGCCAAGTGAAACTGTGAAATTATTAGCAACGTAAATGTTTTGCAAATTAGCTTATTCTTACATTTACATGCATTTTTAAAAACGGAAAGAAAAAATAAATCGTTTCAATATTCACCTAACCCTTTTAATTCAATGTCAGTACTAGCAACTATGTTATCAATGTCGTTACCAACTTCACTGAGCACATATAGGCCGTTCACGGTAAAGTGAGCATTTTTTGAAACTGTTTCATAAGACGCAATAACCAATAAATACATTTCATTGTGGCCTCGGACTTTTGATTTTGGGTACAGTGAATGTATACACTGTGTTTATCACTCACGTGGCAGGGTTTACATTAACAAGTGGTGGAAGAATATAAATTGGTTGAAGGAAAAAAAGTAACTAAGGCTTCAGAAGTGCTCACTTTATCGAGAACGGCCTATACGAGTCATCGTGCCTGTTAAAATATATGCAGGTAAGGGCAGTAACATTTTTACAAAGGTTGATTTCAAAAGTGCTCGGTTGACCGTGAACAGCTTCTAGACACCAAGAGATTCCAACCACCGAGGCAGGGTCAACTTGTACGAGACATTCGTGTCGCTCGCTGCCGCGACCTGAAGAAGGACGCGCGAGGAGTGGAAAGTTGAGAATGTAGCAGCTGAGCGAACAGGGGCGCAAACACTGACGCTGTTTGCTGAACAAAACGTTTGGTTCAGCACATAATTACTCACCTGTATACGACCAAATATCGTGTACACTTGCGCTTACCAAACATTTCGTTTCCCGAGCGAAATTAAAAAAAGTAACCGAAACTGAGTTTGTTCATCTGACAAAATAAACATCTTGGATGACAAAACTCTTACCTTAGATTAAAAAAAAAAAAATGGCCTGGGAACAAATAATCTTCCCAATTCTGTATCTGGGCGACATGCATGTTTCGTCTTGGTGAGTTAGATTTTAAATATAATGAAATAAAAATTTAATAAAATCTAATATAAGTTTAACAGTTCCTTACCGAAAGCTCTCGCATTCCCCTCGCCCCCCCCCCCCCGAACCACACACACTCACAAACACACTTTGACGGGAAAACTCAAGAAAAGCATATTTCTACCACTCTTTTCTTGCAGAAAGAAGCAGTTATGGCTGGTGTACGTTTATTTCTGCGCTACCTCGTATTTTGCCGAGGCATTAGTATCAGAAACGTGTATAAATTCTCTAAGGGCTTGTCCCGCCCACCCCTTTTTTTCACGCCACGACCAACCAAAACAAATCTGTAGTATTACGGAAACAACACTGTTAAAAGTGAACAGACTGAGCTTTTCCTATGTAGATCATGGCAACGAGTGGGTGAAGATATTTTGGCGGCTCTCAACACCGACGTCTTTAGAGCTGATGAGGTGGAAGCGATGTAAGGAGCAGCGCTGGAATTCAACGGCGGGAGGAAACGGGAGATCCCCCAGAAAACCCACCGACCAGCAGCATCGTCCGGCACGATTTCCACATGCGAAATCCCGGTTTACCTGGGTGGGAGGCGAATAGTCTGACCACTACACCACCGCAGATGCCAACGAATATCCTTTTGGAAAATAACCTACTGCGACTACTCCGGCGAAACATTTACCGACAATAAACCGAACCCGAATTTGGGATGCAAATTAGGTGATCTGGGCGGGTTTCCGTGGTCCACAGTGATATTTTGTTAATGCACTGACGTCCAGGTTTTCATAAAGTGTCTAGTTCACAACACCTCCGAGTGTGCACTCAGAGAACTTCCTGAGATCTTCCTAAGAATTCAGGTCTACATCATTAGGAGGTAAACGTTATTTAAAGAAGCCACAGCGGTCACTTCCAACAACACAGATAATGTAAAATCATGCAGGACTTTAGAAGTGAAGCGATTTGAGCGGCTCTTAACAACTTCTTGAGAGCCTAAGTGGGTGATTGAGGAGAGTACGGAACGGCGCCGGAACGAAAGAGCGGGGGGAAACGGGAGATCCCGACGACCAGCGGCATCGTCTGGCACGATTCCCACTTGCGAAAATCCGGTGACCCTGCCGGGGATTGAATCCGGTTCGCTTTGGTGACAGGTGAGAAGGCTAACCGCTCAGCCACCGTAGCCCCGATTAAAATCGAAGTTGATGATCTCAACCATACGTCCGTAATGCAGTTTGTTGGACTTAAACTTACGGTGCGAGGCTTTCTGGGTTCGAGTCCCGGCTAAGGCACATGTGTATTTGTAATTTTCTCCCTAGTATGCATGTGTTTCTGGTTCCCACATCACTGTCGGCGTGGTGAGCAGATACTATCACTGTGTATTACTTAGCCCAAATATGTGTAAAATTTCATCTGCAGCCCTTACATTAATCTGTTTTATCACAGCCACGCATGCATACAGATATCTGACGGACGCATTTATGCATAGAATAATACGCGTTGTTCTGAATGAAACAAAAATGACAAAGCTTGCGATTTACACAGTCGGATCACATTATTACGATCACCTGCTAGAGGTGCCCTCTGCAGCGTGTAACTCATGGCGTATGATCCGTGACGTGGGCTGGTGAAGCGGGTGTATAATGCAACCGACAGCTTGGCTTTACACAAATGAGGCAAGCGATTTAACCGAATTGCAAAAAAAGGATGAGCATCGACTTTCAGGCAAAAAAAAGGGGGGGGGGGGCAGCATTTCGGAAACAGTAGACGAATGGCACAATTGGGAATTACCGTCGTGGAAACTGCGGAGCTCCATTGATGTCCGAGGTGAACGTCCACTGTCACTGTTAAAAGTTTCCGTATATTTACGGAATGTTTTACGGAAATGTACAGTGTACATACGGAAAGGCAATCCGTAATGACGAAAAAACGGAGTTAAGTCCGTAAATACAAAATACGGAAAGTCTCCGTATTACCTTTGGCTGCGAGTTACGGGGACGAACAATGCCGATTCTACACGAAGCTTTCTTCGAAACTGTAAAAAGGAAATTATCGTTTTCTGCGGCAGTTAAGGTTATCCACGCGACTATGGCCTATTCTTTCAAACATTAAAAAATAGCATTAGGCATCGGTAACATTTGGCAACATTAAAAATACACTAAATTTAATAGAAACAGAATTTTTGCTTTATACCACAACTATCAAGTGAGAGTTGTAGGTGAATGGTTAGAGTCGTGGATTGGTGATTTTTTTACTCGGGTTCAAACCTCGCTTAAGTGCAAAATATTTTAACTTTTTTAAATATAATTTTTGATACACAGTAGAACCCCCACATAACGAAAATTAAAGACATTTTCACTATCTCTTTTTTTATTTTAAACGGAATATACAGAAAACTAACTTGGAAATTAACGGAGAGGTTCCGTGAAATTTACGGAAAGTCCGTTTCTGAAAATCAGTGTGTCCGAAATTTTACAGAAGTTTAGTGACACTTCTGGATAAATTTTTACCAGCACTTTTCCGTAAAATGAAGGGAATTTTTTTTAGCAGTGTACGATTGGTGAGTAAAGGCAACCGACATGCTACAATGGAACAGCTCACCGTCCAAACGAACCTGAGGGCATCCAGACAGATACGTGTCTACCGCAACAGTCAGCGAACTCTTCTGCTAATGGGGCTCCGGAGTAGAAGGAGGATGACTGCACCCATACTAACACAGGTGCATCGACGAAAATGGCTGGAATTTGCTCGACAGTATGGTGACTGGATCGCTGTTTATTGGCGACGGGTAGACTTCTCCGATGAAGTACGTTTTCAACTGCATAGAACGGATGCACTTCAGGGTGTCCGGCGAGAAACTACAGTGAACCGACATTCTGTATCCATTGCTTTTATGCACACGGCGGTGGGGGCAGTGTTATGGACTGGGGAATGTTCACGTGGTGTTCTCTATGTCTCATTATCCACGTAGAATGCACTCTTAATCGATTCGGTTATGAATCCATCCACCCGTACATGATGATTGTCTTTCCTCGGGAGGATTGGGTCTTCCAGCACGATAATGCTACATGTCACACGACTAGAAGTGTCCGCACGTGGCTGGAAGAGCACGATCAAGAATTCAAGGTTCTTCCCTGGCCCCTAAACAGCCTCGAACTCAATCCATCTGAACATATGTGAGACCACATCGATCGTCGTGTTCCGCCGTCTGTCTACTTCGCCACGCACCCTTCAACGGTTGTGGGACGCATTGCAGACAGCATGGCTCCAGATACCCGTGGAGACCTATCAGCACGTGACTGAGTCACTGCCAGTTCGTCTAGCTGCTGTCCGCGCTGCGAAGGGCGATAACTCTGGATACTAACAGGTGTGCATAATAATGTGACTCGACTGTGTATTTATACAATGAAAAGTTCAGAAAATGTATTTGCTCACAATTTAGCTGAATAAAGGAAAACTTACATATCGCTTTGGCCTATAGACCTAGTGGAATTTCTTTACTAAATAATGAAAAGGAGAGAAAATTACGTTTGCATACTGTAAGACACGTGCGTACTTTGAGTAACCTGCAATACACAGTACAACATACTATAATATACGTGCGTACTTTCGAGTCATCTGCAATACACAGTATAACACAAGGCGGAGGATCACAGACGGAAAATACCAGAGTACGGATACGCCTTTAAGTTCCTGAATGAGATTCAACGTTAAAATTCCAAGGCATAATTATGTTTGAAAGAGTACTAAGCAGACAGCCTAGTTGTTAAGAACCCATTAAAATCTGGAGATTCCGTTTTCAGACTTTGTGTATAACCAATCATACGAAGTCGCCTGACGTCTATTAACAGGCCTAAAAAAAAACTGAAAACACTCTCTCGCCTTCTCCGAAGTAAACTGCACATGGCGGTGCCACTTAGTTTTATTCAAAATTTAAAAAATCACTAATTTCATGTAACGCATACAATTTTTATTCTCAAAATAACAGTGTTGATAATGAAAATTCGACACGTATAAGGGCAACGCAGAAATCTTAGCTACTTTGAGGTTGGTGGCAGAGTGTTAATCGTGCCAAGCAGTGTGCATATTCGACAGCAAGGTTTACTTTTTGATTCCTAGTGAACCCAAATTTATCTTGCACATTTTTTACAAAAGTCCAAAATTTGATTTATCATAGGAATCATACAAAGGTATCACTTCCCACTGACTTTTCTGTAAACGGTTAAGACGCCATCGTAAACGATCACTAAGAAATTAATTTCCATCGTAATACGCGAATACTGGGTATTTCGTTGAATGTAGGGTATATTTCATTTTAAAGGAAAATACTGAAGAAATACAGTCACTAACAATTTCTTTTATTGATGTGGGAATACAACACGAAACGTGATGAAAATGTTCTTCGATATTCACTAGCGTTCTCGGGCTGGAGGAAGAGGCGGCATTGTGAAAGTGATGTGGACCGTGGAAGAATTTAAAATTCTATCTGCTCGAAAGGTTTGTTGTGGCGATGGGGGGAAGACCGTGGCGAGGCTTAGGCTGCCTTCCTTGTTCGTCTTCCCGCTCCAAAGCGAACGAAACTCTCCCGCGATAGCGACTGAGTAGAGGATACGCAGACCAATCCTCACCCCCCCCATCCCCCGCTATTCCCACGGGTTCCAGCAAGCCACCCACCCTCGCATGCCAACCCCCCTGCTCGGGCCAACACATTCCTCCGAGCTAGGCAGCGGGGTCGACAGCCGTGTGTTTATCGCGCACGCTTCTCCCAGCACGCGCACTATTAAAAGTTTTGCCGATATCGGGACTGAATCAATCACCCCGCAGCGATTTACACCGCGGAGCACTGGGGACAGCAGCTGTAGGCTATTCACGGTAAAATGAGCACTTCTGAAAGCCCTGCTTAAGATCTACTTGTATGCACGCTGTGTATTCTTCCGCCTTACGTAAAATTAACATTGCCATGAGCGTCATCACTTTATTCATGCGTCGGTCAGGTGAAACTGTGGAATTATTAGAAAAGTAAACATTTTGCAAATCTCATTTTTACACTTCAATGCTTAAAAAAAAAAAGAAACAGAACGCGAAAGAAATAATTTAGATTATCAGAAATGGTTACCAACAACTTTTTTATCGACGTTAAAATGCGGAACTACTTCTCAGCCATCGCTAGCAACTTTACTGGGCGCAGGTATCTCAGTGCACGTGTTAAAATTTCTGGAGGTAGAGGCAGTGACATTTTTCTAAGGTTGATTTCAACAGTGTTCACTAAGGTATCTAAGACGAACACTCTGACAACATAAAACGTTTACACACAAACGCATACGAATCCATGACAATGCGTACACGTAATTCATCATTCATTTGACTCTATAAAAATCAGCACACTTAATTTATAATTACTGAATCGTCCGACAATAATTGCTAAATCACGTATAATTTATTAGACTGTCCGAGGTGTCAAGAAAACGTCATGCATTACTAAGAAACATAATTTCAAAAATGTATAATTTGTTCAACCATGCTTATTATCGGCAGACGTACAGTTAGTTGAATTTGCATTTTTAACTGAACAAATTACCATGATTTTGGGCCCCCGTTGAAGATTCTTGTACTTGAACCTTAAGTTTTGGCGCTTGTGAATGTCGTTTAACAGCTCGAGTCATACTCAAAAATTCAATGGATTCAGAAAATGAAACTACAGATCGTTCGCTACTTACACTATAGTGAGTAAATGCCAGTTGTTCATAGGTATGTAATTATAACACTGTTACTGAGAATTCAATGAAATAACCGAATAAATGTTTCACGCTATGCGATGATCGAATATGACACGATTTATACGCCATATTTGATATTGCCAACCTACGTATACTTATTGTTGAGGAGGTTATTGCCAGCATCAATTCTAGGTAAAAAAAAAAAAATAATAATTGAACGGGAATTTTCATTCTGACGGAAATACAGCTTCTTAAGAAGTTACTAACGAGACCTACATAGTCTTCCAGCACCCGCTAAAGCGAAACTTCACTGTAGAAGGAAAAAAACCGGTTTTAAATCAAAGTCCTGCCAATTACTCGTTGCCTTCCGATATATAGACTACCTCAGTCAAACTGATATTGCCAACGACGACCTGGTTTAACATCCCAATATTCATCATACTTAAAGCAAAGCCACTGAGTCACTACGAGTAACAAAAACTGCTGCCGCTTGTTATGAAAACGAAACACACGTAAACTGCGTGTTGGAAAACAGTGGCGCAATTCATTATAATTGCAGATTACCATCTAACAAAATAAATACGGTTTATGTAAATAAAAGTTAGTCAAAGGAACGTTTGTACGATTTCTACCACCAGGAGTTTAATAAAATAAAGTATTTTCAACATGTGACCTTTGTATTTTCCATTAAATAAAAAAAAAACTATTTTGTAACATGGAAACAGGACTGAATCTCATATGGATTAAATCCTTACAACAATATATTTAACCCTAGAATATTTCAAGTTTGTTAAATGGAGATTTAAAAAAAAATTGAGCTAAAATTTCGAAATCACGTCGCTTAATCTTGAGTTTAAAAAAAAAACCGTCTAGAGTCCGTCGTGCGAGTTATTACGGAATTTAATTATTCCAAACTGACAAAAAAATGTTTGTAAATGTTCAAATCCGACTGCGCCGTGTCCAAGATAAGCCGGACACCAACATGAGCCACGCTGAGCTGCGTGCAGTAACTGCGCATCGCCGTCCCCCATACTCGAGAAGGCGGAAAGACGAAATTTGGTAATTTCACACCAATAGAAGGAAATAGATGTGAGATCACGGAAATACTGGAACTGCTATTGGAACTCGAACCACATCTCAATCCGGAGAACCATGCAGAAATAAAAAAATAAGACGGAGGAGAAGAACCCTCTGACGACAGAGAATTCAAAGCAACAGAAATTAGCTGCGCGACCAAACACATAATTTTATTTTTTTTTAATATGTTGTAAGGAAACCATAAAGGAGGGTTCAAACGACGCTACTTGAGTGTGTTCATGCCTGCTCACTGTCGGTCACCAAAATTAAATTTAAAAAACCTAGTTGGCTACGTTGCGTTAAACTACTTTTCCAAATAAATATACTGAAGGCTGTTCACTATAAAGTGAGCACTTTAGAGATCAACCTTACAAAAAAGTCACTGCTACTACCTGCATACATTTTAACGAACGCAACGAGTGACATGCGCTCTGTAAAGTTGGTAATGGTGGAGGGAAAGTAGTTACATGTCTTAACGTTAAATTAAAAGTGTTCGGTGAACATTTGCGAAAACTTAAAGCATTTATTTTACTTTATGTTTTTTAATGCAGCTGAGTGTAAGAAATAGCATATTTGTAAAATATTTATTTTTCTAATAATTTTACATTTTCACTTGACCGATGCACGAATAAAGTTATGGGCCAATGACAGTATTGATTTTACATAAGGTGCAAGAATACACAATGTGCACGCATGCAAGTAGATCCTAAGCAGGGCTTTCAAAAGTGCTCAGTTTACAGTGAATAGCCTACAGCTACATGTACATAAAGTTAACGCGCTCTCTGCGACTACATCCCGGCTTGATTATCACCGAGGCTGCTGCAGCCGAGAGATGCTTCTCGCAGTCTCCGAGTCGTGTGTCCCAAGTGTTAATGGCGAAGCACGTCCTACACGAAGTAGAGCGTAGCTGGCGGAAGAATACGTAGCTGCCGGTAGACGGTACAAATGCCCTTCCGGATGGCACAAAGGGCACTATTATTTCTGTGGCACGGCCTACAGACTGTGGACACGGAGAACATGTTCCGTGCTGGGAGAAACAGCACTTCAGTTCGGGCGCAGCTGGAATAAGAAACGCCACTGTGACTGTAAGAGTCACGCGCTGGCATCCGGTGCGTGTGTTGTTCTCGCATATACGGGGTGTGTGGAGTCCTTGCCTCGCATATACGGGGTGTGTGGAGTCCCTTGCCTGCCTGTCAGCTAGCTGCTGCTACTTTGTGTATTAAAAAATGTGATTATAAAATACCTGAAAAATCGATTGGTAAGAAAGAATCAAAATAATTAATGTTCATCCTTGTAATATGTTAAATTGCTATAGATCGTAACTATTTTGAAATCATAAATGGCTATTAGCCAGTAAAGTTCTTATTAGCTGTTAACAGGAGAAAAACAGTTGAAAGATTATTATATACTAGGTACTGTTAACTTTAAAGAAAAGTGTTATTCTTCTGCCTGATATGACAAAACCAACAATGATATTAAAAACAAAATTACTCCTGTTAACTAACCCAAAATACCTGTAGCTGTTATAATATTTAAAACATTCTAATTTTGCACAGGAACTGGTGCTTTGGACTGGATTACAGTGCCAACAAGAAGAACGAGGCCAACAGTCAGTATAAAATAGATCGTTCTAGGCAATGCTTCCTTTGCCACACTCGACGATGTGTTATTGTTGGGGTAAAATGCATACGTAATTGCTATCACGGGACAGATCGTCTGAAATTTTCCTTGTGCCAGTGTAGAGAACATTCGCACAGGATTATATAATAGTGCCTTGGCTGTAAAGGGGGCATACACGCCGATTTTGTCGAGAGAGGGGTTTATCCCGCGTGTAAATTGTGTGGTTTGAATAATTAATGTATTGTGGAGATACGGGCTGTATGGAGTCCTTGCATGCCTGCTTTCCTGCATGTCCGCTAGGTGGGAAGTAAAACTAACTTGTAAATCCCCGAGAATAATAACAAAGTCACCATAAATCCAATAAGTTATAATGCCCCAAATACTAATTACTTCCTTCTAAAATAACTGCAACCCAAAAAAAAAAATTAAATCTCATACGAAAAATTTAACTACGTGCATTTTTTAAAATAAATGACTAAATAAACGGCACGCCACTTACAAATTAAAACCCCCAAATGCAGCCTTTGCAAAATTGCGTATGGTCAGGGAGGACTTCTATCATTTCCCACAACAAATGTCTGATCTCCATTATCCCCCCCCCCCAACTACCCCGCCAGCGACCGTAAGTGAACAATTAATCCCCGTAATGGTAACAAAAAAATGAGATTATTAACTGTCTGTTTTCAAAAGGCTTTGAATTTAATTTAGCCCCCGCCGTCATAAAGGCGGTCCCCAGCGCTCATTAACTGTTTTTAATAGCTCGCAGACGAAGATACCCCTCGTTTACCCCCGGGCCGAACCCTACCTTCAGCGCTAAGCCCTAGGTGAACACACACCTCTTGGTGGGTCATAATCCTCGGCCCCAACCCCCGGACGTGCCTCCCTCCCTCCCACGCCACGTAACGATCAATTAGAGCGCTCGCGTTTCGCGTGCACGCAACCACCAACTGACAGACAGAGAGAGTTTGTGCTCAGCGCCAGAAAAGGAAACTCAGCTCTGTAATGGTTGGAATTTTTTTTTTTTTGACGGGAGAAAGGGTTTTATAGGAAGGGAGGCAGTGTGGCGACAGTCAGCAGGGATGAAAGTAAAGCGAAGATGCGAAGGCGCAAAAGAAAAAAAATAAAAGAAGGAAAAGGGACTTTTAAAAACCCTGGTGGGCGGGAAGAAAATTCGAAAAGTTTTCCAAGGATAATTACGCAGCCGTCGGCGTATACCCGGCACCCCACAAGAGGTTTTTGAGTTTGCGGCACGGGACGATTTGTGTCGAGGAGCTTGGAAACAAGAAACGACGGCATAGAAGAACACATTTCGTCGCCTACTGGTTAAGGTAGTCGCCTGGTTGAAGGAATTTTGCACGTCTGAGGCCTAAAAGCGTGGAAACGCTAGGGGCGACCGAGACATGCGCATCAAATCTCTCATCGCCTCTACGCGCAGAGCACTGAATTGACGTGAAGTCTGGCCGTTTATAACGCGCCTCTATGAGACTTTCAGCGGAGATCCTACCATTTTATCACGTAGTAATAAAAATAAAAGTTTGATGCGCGTCCCTATTCCTTTTTTAATGTTTTTTTTTTTTTTCCCGGAACGACAATGCCTAAAAATGACCGCGAAAACACCCGTTCAGCCATTTTCACTAAAACAAAAACATGCTTTAGAAAGAAATGGAGGAACTGAAAAACGTACAGAGACGCGTGACGGTTCGTAAATGCTATTCGTAAGCAGACCTCACTCTTGCATGTTGGATGGTTTTTTAATGAAACTTTTTCTGCTGGAGCTCTGCGCACCGTCCAATGGCCTATCCTGGCGGCCACCTTCACGCCGAATTTGGACGGACGGAATATTTCGCATAAGGCCAGCTCGTTAAGTGTGCTTCAGTACACGAGAAGGGCATTAAGGCAGACCTTCAGAGTTCATCACGCGCGCCTCTGTTATTACAAATACATTATGTGATGACCCGGAATTTTCCTCGCGTATTGCAGTTAAAAACGTCAGGGAGCTATCGCATGAAACACTATAGGATATTTTATTTTTTTTAAATATAATTTTTGTAATAAAACTGTTAAGCTTTACTTTGCTAACCCACATTTAATTAATACGTGATCACAATTTCGAGAAATAACCATTCACATGTAAATAAACAAATAGCTGCTAGCAACCTGCATCAGCTATCGTATATAATTGATTATAATAACACATAAACAAATGAAATTTAGTCATTATAGCGCACATCAGTAAGTGTCGCTGTTGTAAGCTTATTTGTTGAAATTAATACTTAAAAAAATTTAATATGCGAAATATAACATTTGGAGTGCCATCTCGTAAATACGTGAGGTTTTAGAGAACTGATGCCTAATATCAGGTTTAAAGTCTTGTTTAAAGATTTGTATCGGGAAATAATAAAAATGGCACATTAATGTGTTTCAGCGTTGACGGCATTCTCCTCGGGCAATCTAACATTTGCCAAAATTTCTGGTAATGAAGAGAGAGAGTGTGTGCATGAAAGACAGGGAGTGATAAGAGGGAGGAGAGGGCTGGGGAAGTGACTCGCAGCAGTGGAAAGGGGTAGGAGTGAATTTTCACTTTTTTTTTTTTAAAGGGCGAGAGGTGCGGTATTTCTGAGAAGGGGGGGGGGGGGTTGAGGTCCGTGACAAACAGCCGTGTCATCCGCCGCCTCCAACGACCCTTCTTTTTCACGGGCCGGGATCAGCCTCCCGGGGAGGGGAGAACGGCAGCTCACGAACACACTTGCAATTACAGCAAGTGGCGTCACAGCAGGGTGGGCGGGGCCAAGTAAGGCAGCCGTGCATCGTTCTCGTCTTCCAAGACGCACGCAAATGCCAGCCTGTTCGGGAATAAGACGCGAAAATATCCACACTGTCCGCATCATTCGACACTCCCTGCATCCTGCTTACGAAACACATGGAGCCGAGCCGTAAGTCATGTTCGTTGATGGACGCAATAACACGGGATCTTAAGAGCTCTGGCTACCAAGTCTGCGGTCGCGGAATTTAGGCGAATCAATGTTAAAGAACTTTCTTCTCAATTCATCCATTTTAAAGCTAACACTTTCAAGCAAGAAATATTCAACGCAACTTTCTCGGAGAGTACTGCCACGTTAATAAAGTTTCAAAATAATTTATTCGGTTATTATTTTATTGTAAAATGTAAATTTTAATGTTTAATTTTGAGGAAAAAAATATCAAAAATAAAATTAAGCATTATTTTTAACGTGCCAGTACCTATTTCTTGATAACGTAATACAGAACATATATTTTTTGTTTTAAGATTTTATCTTCAAAACTGATGAAATGAGAAGGAATTTCATTAACACTTCCATCCCCCATTAAAACAGTGGCTGCAGACTTTGCAGGCAACGCCCTTAGTACCGACTACAGAGTAGCTGTGTAACATCCTGGGACACCATGTTTTACTTATTTTATTGCGCGAGTTCAAGCAGACTGGGTCACACGACGACAAAAATGCATCGTAGCGTGCGAGCACATTGGACGTAAACGCAGCCCCAGAAGAGAAGACGCGTCGCTGGTTTGGTGAACTCGGCACTAGCACCCGGTGGTCAAGATGAGGAAGGCAGAGGACGCAGGTGAAGGGTTGATGACGACGCGATGCTTTACGGGACCAGCAGCGACTGGATGTCTGCAATAACCTGCTGATTGGCCTCACTGACGTGTCACGATATCCGCATGTAAAGTTGGCAGTGGCTGGACGTTTGCTAAACCTCCAAACATTTTCCAAATCTGAGGCTATGTTATAGTCCATTCACCATTACTTCCAACTTTTCTGAAGCTCTGCGTAAGTTATATTTTTCACGATATTCCTCCGCCTCGTGCAAACAAAGCGAAACCCTATCTGTAAAATTACACCAAAAGGACAGCGCGCTGCAGTCGTGCGTACTCAGTGTAATAATATTTTGCATGAGAACCATTTCTTACTAGGCATTGTCAACAAAGCTATTCTCTTCCTGGTTTTATTTATATTAATTATTAATAAAATATTATTATTTATAAATAACATATAAGTAGAAATTTAATTTAATAAAAAATAAGGCACCTTACGTATAGGCTATTCACGGTGAAATGAGCACTTTTGGAAGCCCTTCTTAAGATCTACTTGAACGCACGTTGTGTATTATTCCGCCTTATGTGAGATTAACATTATCATGAACCGCATCACTTTATTCATATGTCGGTTAATAGGACATGTGAAATTATTAGAAAAGTAAATACTTTACAGATCTGCTAATTTTTACACTTCGATATATAAATAAACAGAAAGAGAAAGAAAGAATTTGAGTTATCACATATGGCTATGTAAGATTTTTATTTGACGTTAAGAAATGGAACTACTTTCCATCCATCGTTACCAACATTACTGGGCGCATGTCACTCAGTGAGCCCGTTAAAATATATGCAGGTAAGGACAGTGACTTTTCCTAAGGTTGATTTCAGAAGTGATAACTCTATCGTAAACAGTCTTTAAATAGAGTATAAAGCCTTTGCGATACATGACATGTTATGAAGACAACTAAACACGTCATACGTGGGGTGACTTTCCAAAGGTGAGAGCCAACAAGATTTGTGCAGATACTGCGAATAGACTATACACAACACATCGCTGCTAGTGTGGTGGATATCACCATGTGTCCACTGCAAGTTCTTTCCTCCTGGTTTAACAAATACCCGTGTCTCGAACTGTGAAGAATTTGAAGATCTACAGGGGTAGTTGTGCAAACAGCAGCCATCTTTGGTCAGCAGGGAGGGCGCCATTTTCAGCAGATAACACCACAAACCCCAGAAGCAAAAAATTACCGAACAGAAACTGAGTGACGTGATGTATGGAGTTGTGACGCATAAATAAACAACTGCTCACGGAATGAATATTAACAACATTTCATATTATCTTTGTACAAAATTGCTAATTAAAAACATTACTAAATAAAAATACAAGCTGATGGCGTCTACACAGAAAATATAAATCCATATGCCCTTCCACTAGTACCAATTGTAAACAATCCACGCATTTCCTCAAGCATTCATTAACAGCACGCGTAGTTTAAAACCGTTACATTGAAAACACCAAAAATTTATTAAAAAGAAAATAGCCTGAGCTTTCATTTTAAACACACATATTTTTAAACACATATTTTCTAATCACAAAAATTGATTAAACGGAATGGAGGGAAGCCCATCAAAGCCTCCAAACTTCTAAAATGATAAAAAAAAAAAAATCAAATAAATTACTGTGGGAGGCAGTCGTAGTGACTCTCCAAAGCTCCTACCGTTAAAATTTAGAGTAAAACCAAGGCAAAAATAATTAAAACGAAAGCCCTGACGAATGAATCGTGGAAACAGAAAACACACTAATGCTTATTAAACTTGGGCGACGCGCGAAAGCCAATCACGACACGTTAAAACAAGAGGTACAGTAGACGCGAGACGATAGTTAAGGCCAAACACAATTTAGAACGGCGGCCAAAACCAAAATTTATAAATGGGAAGCAGCTGCTGCACATCCAAGCAACTACACACACACACACACATGCCACACAAAATTTCAAAGCCAATCAAACTTAACCGCAGGGCACAGTAACGTTTTCCACGACCCGCCGCAGTTTGCTACGTTACTCTGTGTCAACGACTAGCTGTTGTCGTCGAATGAGATCGGCTAAAGTGCAGCGTTACTAAGCTGAGTGAAGTGCAGGTGGGTCAGGACAGAACAAAACAGTATAGGCTATTCACGGTCAAATGAGCACTTTTCAAGGCCCTGCTTGAAACCCGCTTGTATGCACGTTGTGTATTCGTCCACCTTATGTAAAATTAACATTGTCGTTGACCTCATCACTTTCTTCATTCGTCGGTCACGTGAAACTGTGAAATTATTTGAAAAGTAAATATCCAACAAATCTGCTCATTTTTACACTTCGACGCATTAGAAAATAAACACAAAGCTAAATAAAAAATGAATGTTAATGGTTACCTAACACGTTTTATTCAACGTTAAGATACCCAACTACTCCCCATCGATCGTTGCCAACTTTATACGGCGTACGTCACTCAGTGAGCCCGTTGAAATATACGCAGGTAGGAGCAGTGACATTTTTCTAAGGTTGATTTCAAAAGTGCTCATTTGATCGTGAACAACCTTTATAGTGAGTAACTGGGCCGCGCAAAGCCTTAAATGAAATCCTGCCGCCCATCACAGAATGAGACGCACGCGTAGGGGAAGGGGTGTGGCGGGAAATGGAATGCAAGGGGAACAAAGGAGGGGAGACCGAGCACGAGGGAAGAGTACGCCCTCGACCGCAAGTATAGAGGGCGCTCTCAAGAGTAACGATACGGCGCAAAGTCATCCCGCACCCTCTATATCCCCCAGAATTATCCTCACACTACCATGCGTTCCTTGCAATTGCGACACACCCTGAAGGACTGTGTGCTAGAAAGAAATTAATTGCGAATGTGTAGAAAACGCCTTGAAGAAGTTCCTTTGCCACACGAGATACGCGTTCGTTTCTCCAAGGGATGAGAATGATGGCCTCGTGAATTGTCGAGAGATGTGTGCCGCTGCACATGGAGACTATTTTGAATGATGCAGATGTATGATAATATTCCAAAACTTTCCAGCAGGGTAAAATACTTAAATTACCATTTAAGGTAATATGTACTGTCCTTCTACGCGCTGCCGTCATATTTCCTTGTGGTTACGTAATGGAAATATTTTCGTTTGTGCTAATTACCATGTTTTTATTTCCTTTTCAGTTTCCTCATTAAATACAATAAAACTACTCTCTGGGTAACTGCGCAGATTTTCTTAACTATGGGCTATTCACGGTAAAGTGGGCACTTTTGAAAGCCCTCTTATTTGGAGTAATAGTCGATAAATATATTTTATTGTAGCCTTGCACGTTAACTTTTGAGTCTGGTGGAATATACGCACTGTGTTTATTATTGACATGGCAATATTTATTTTAAAAGGTGTTTAAAGGTCAGGAAAAATGCTGAAAAGAAAAAGTAACAAGGGCCTCAAAAGTGCTCGCTTTACTGTGAACATCCTATAAAATATTTCTCTCGAACTTACTTAATACCATTACACGGGCACTGCGTGAATTTTCTTTAGCATAAGATAATGTGGGCTTGCTGCATTAAATTTCACAAGGAATGCAAGGAATATATTATTACTTTCGCGGAAACACATCGACTTCACTGCTGGACTCACAAAGCCGAGTATGCGTATGACGCGCGTAAAAGACGACCTTATCCTCGCAATCCAACCTTACCTAGGTGAGCACTCCACGATTTCAACAGGATGAAAGTGACATCCTTCATTTAAATGACTTTTTTTTTTTAATCTGACGTCAAATGATGACTCATTTTTATGTGCAAAATAAATTGAATTTTTTTACAAAGTCAAAATTTCTGATAATTTTTATTTCGTAAGATGTTAAAGCATCTCAAAAGTTCTAAATGTACATGGGTGTTCAGAATTAATAAACTATGGCATAATAGCGGCAGCATGTATACATTTTAAGTATATCCTGTTCATTAAAATGTATGCTATTCCAGAAAGTTCAATATGCTTTTACGCTGTAGTCAAACATTCAGCTTTAAAAATAACTTTCGTAGCACATTTGGTGCAAGAAACAAAATGTAAATCCTAATATTAACACTTAATAAACAATATAATACACATGTAAAACAAATGACACATATATAAAAATATAAAAAAAGTTAGTAAAAATAAAAATAACAAAACTAAACGCAGAATAAAACTCAGACCTTTTAAAGTCTATCGCCTCGCAGCGACAACCTATTGATAAAGATGAAGGAAAATAGCGAAAATTATTGGATGAACAAGGTTTTGACTCAAATATTATGTTAGCAGACCAATCATGATCGTTCTACCTTATAGTATCATAATCCTCATCGGCCCAGTGAAATAGGGTAGTAGCTCCATACATGCATGACAGACAATAAGGAAATAAAAATGTCGGACATGTGTACAGTACGTTGAATCCTAGAAAACAGTCAACTTTTCCCGCGATAAACCATTATCTCTACCTATTCCAGGGGCCACGGTGGCTGAGCGATTAGCACACTCGCCTCCCACCAAGGCGAACCGGGGTCAATCCCCGACCGAGTCATCGGATTTTTGCAAGTGGGAATCGTGCCGGACGATACCGTTGGTCGGCGGGTTTTCTCGGGGATCTCCCGTTTCCCTCGCCTCTTCATTCCGGTGCCACTCCATATTCACGTCAATCACCCTCATCGGCTCTCAAGACTTTGCTGTTAAGACCCGCCCAAATAACTTCACTCACTAACTATTCCATGTATTTTGCTAGGGAAGTTTTAAACATTCTATGAACTGCAAGTTCCCGACGATTTCTGCAAGTCAGTACAAGCCTATCTGCTTCCTGCATTACAGTCTCGTTGTGCTTGCTGCGGTACTGCAAGGGGCGCAGGCGCGAGTAGGCAGCAGAATAATTATTGTGAAAAACAAAGTAGGCCTACTGTAGGAAAAAAAAGAGTACGCGAATGTATTACGTATTGCATGTGGAAACACTTAAGATTAAAGCTGGTGTACCTGAAACCTCAATGACAATTGTGAGGACAAATAAACAGTTTCGCAGCACTCATTTCAAAATCATCCTGCATACGCTAAAAATATTTATATTAACGCTTACATAAAACCACGGCTGGAAGGATATTGCTTGCGCCTTTTGACATGTAACATTCTACAACAAACATGTGCGACTTTATTACCTGTGGCTTGACCCAACATAAATCCCCAAAACATAAATTCTGCGTGCGTCGCGGATGGAAATATTCAAATAGTACAGACGAATTCGCGTAACATCATTTCTTCACCGGCTACATAATCTGCTCTGCCAAGGTAGTGCACGCACACTAACTCTCTTGACAATCTCCTAAGCACTCTTGTATCTTGTATACTTGGCCTATCCTAACTGCCGCCTTTCAATTTCCCCATAGTAAAGTCTCTGGCCTGATCTGGCGGTCAGAGATTAAGCTTAGTACGACTGTCCGCTTCTTTATGACTATCACATCACCGGTTCATCAGGCAACAGTGTTCGTATGATGAAACCAATCACAATCACACTTTCAACATACAAATACGTAATTTAAAAGGTCGTAGAAACATAAAAGTTGTAATTTTTCGTGTATCGAATTTATCTACGTTAATTACTGCCTTATCGATTTCAAAGCATTCCACGTGAGAAAAGCTATCATTGAAAACAGAGAGAAACGAAATTTTGTAGTTTTATTGGAGCACGCTCCCTACTGCACGTAATAACTTGCAGTCTAGTGTTGGCTTGAAACAAAACATGTAACATCCTAAGGTACTACAAGCAGCATCGTCATTCCAAGATAAAAATGCAAGCATCACGTGACTGTACACACAGCTCTACTTTAGTAACCCCGATACCATCCAGCAAGGGAAGTTTTACAGTAAAGGATATCGCCGAGTCTCGCCTTTGGCACTGCGAAATTAGTGATTCACTGGCATTCATGAAGGCAAATTTTATTTTATCGTAATCCGTTCATGAAATTTTTTTTGTTTTCTTGACGAGAAAGCAAAATTTTTTTGTTGTTTTCTTAAGCATGAAAATATTTTTGACGCGTCTATTTGGGGAAGTTGATAATTAGCCTAACATGCATACCATTATATTTATGATATTGCCCATAAACTATGTCCATTCGACATTAACGTCACCAGTTCCAAATATAATTACAAACAAAGTCTCATGCTATATCGTTCTGTCTCAGACGGACAGATTATAACTTCATTTTCCACGACTCAATGGTGAAACAACTAATTTTTTATGTGCAGCATCAGCCACACGTCAGAGGAATAAGAAGGTATTGTATTTTATAGAGCTTGCGTTTTCATAAATTGAGCATATCTGTACGTTGGTATACTAAAAAGATAAAATAAGTTTTAAATACATTTCTGAGTAATAATATTACTATCGTTAATCTTTAAGAACATTAAAACTCTTAAATAAATAATTATTCTTTAGTTGCCAAAACTGAAATATTATTAGGCCGACCAGCACCATTATCAGTCATCATGAACTAAAAATACATTAGAACATGATATAGTTGGTATTGTACAGTAGAATTTTGTATTGACGGAATTAATTTTTATACCTGAAAGTAACTGACATTGATAACAAATATACTTTATATAATACTAACTAAAAACAAATATATTACTACGCAAGTAAAAAATTATGGTAGCCCTATAATGTACTGAAATACATCCCTTTACCAAATTGCAAGTGGAAATTTTGATTCAATTTCAATATTGTACTCTCGACCGTTTAGAATCGCGAGGTTGTTCCGGTATCCCAAGTTATATTTCGCTCACAGTGAAAATATGTAATCCTCTAGAAACCTAGGCTTATGGGCCGCACTAGCAGATACTCGCGAAGCTGAACATTTTGGCGTCACGGTTTATCTTAAGGATTTATTTTTCTCAGAAAGCTGCAACGTGTAGTTCCTGCAGCTTTATTTAACACGGCAATTAACTTAATTTACGACCAATACGAGCAGAACATAGTGTCTCGTATAACATAGTGTCTCGTATACGTGGCGGAGAGCAGGCTAAAGATTAGTTGCACTGCACTGGGAGGCAGCCTTTACCCCGACAGCACGGCAGTTATTTAATTACTTAAAAAGTCTCCCCAGCACCTACCCTCCTCCTCTTTTTAAAGGGCTTCCCAGATACGTTATCCAGGGGAGATGAAGAAATACGGCGAGATGTGTTCCCCGGATCTCCTCCCCGCTGCAGCGCGAAACAACGTTTAGCGGCGCTAGGGAAACAAAGGCTGCGTGCGGGAATTCATCCGGACGAAGCAGACAAGTTGGCGCAGATTCACTTTGCATTAATTTAACAGCTAGTTAGGGGGTGGGGTGGGGTGGGGAGTGGGCACTCTGAGGAGAGTCCCGGGGTTAGGGGGCAATTGGGGGTGCCTCGACTCGCCGACGCTAAGACACCCTGATAACAGACTTAGACGACTATAAATCTGTTTGAGAAAGGGGAGTAACTGGCGGGGATGAAGAAAGGGGGTGATGGTCACGGGGAAAGGCGGATTGGAGGAAGGGTGGGAGGGAAGCAGCAGAGGGTTGTCGCTTTGTATTATCGCAACGACCTTCCTCCGCTGACACCCCTCACAGAACTGGCGGATTGTTTTGTGTAGAAGGGGGGGGGGGGGGTCTTTCAACTCGCAAATTATCCCCGCCTGAATGAAGAGAGCAGAGCACGCTAAGTAAGTATGCAGGAATGAGGGGGACGTAATGGGTGCCTTCCGAGACAACTCCAGACCGACTAGCTACTTCACGTTCTACCAAACCTTCCCTCCATTTCATTCCATTAACCACTATATTTTTCTCCTGCTGTAAGGTGACTTCCATTGCCCGGAGATCCAACTCGGTCCTGACTTCTCAAACGAGTGGCGTCAACCTATAACAGAAAATACTGTGTACAGCATGCTTGTACTGATGCCGCATTTCAACCGCGTCTACTATCCAGCTGCTCCCATGACTCATGCCTACCTGGCGTGGGCGGTAGCAGTCTGGCTACGTGAAACAGGATGGATTATTCAAATATGACTTTTCCCCCCATTCCCCTTTTCACATACACGCACTCCATCTCGCGTAACTGAGAAGTGATCTGATGTTCGAAGGGCGTCGACATTTCCAGAACAGAATCACCCAGGCGCGTGCACCCACAAAGAAAATGCAGAGGACAGGAGAGATCCTTAGCTACCATCTGGTAACGTCTGATAAGGCACAGTATGATAAGGAAAACGAGGGGTTGCAGGGGTTGTGAATGTGTTAGTGGGCAGTCGGCGAGTAGTCCGAGGACTCGAGGAGTGAACCTAACGGACTGTGGGTGCTTCATGACCATGTAGGTACTCCAGGCGCTGACAAACGAACACCAGCGATAACTGCGGACGCGTGTGACAGCGCGTTCAGCGTTCTGCTGGGGATGGAAAGCCACTCACTCAAGGTAATAACCCACCTTCAGCCTCCAAAGCAGCCAGAAGGGCTGTGCGATATGGCAATATATCGATCATGAAGCAATATTTTTAACGTATCGCAACTGCGATATGGTCTAACAGTGTAGAACAGTACGTCGCATATCGAGATGGAAGTTATATGAGATATTAGCTATATACGATGTTAGCAGTACGCGAAGTTGCCATGTTGGCTAGGTGCGATGTTGTGATATGCTGTGTCAATATTACCTCTATTTGCAATGTCAACATTCGCGATATCAATATGACCAATATATGCGATATCGATAAGACCAATATTTGCGATGTCAATAATTGCAATACCGGTAAGAGGCATATTTGCGACTAAGTATAAACCATATGAGATATATCAGCATCCATTTTTTAAACTTCTAGAAGCTAGTATTGCACCGATAACGATATAGACACCACGTTTATAAACGAAATTGAAAAGTGGATATCGCACAGATTTAGCAGCCAAGTCGTCATCGAACCTGCGAGCTCGTGAACGTGAGTCGTGCTACCCGCATCATCAACGGCGTGCTGTTAGCTAGCAGACAGTAAAAATGCGAATGTGATGTCATTTCACCAACCAGTTCTGTAACATGCACGAGGTAAACGTCGTCTGCCCAAAGCCGGTTAGTGTATGCAGTTTCCTCATTCACCTGCGCTCCTCAAAACTCCGAAAGAAAATTAAAAAAAACTAAAGTTGAAAACTCTGTAAAACAATTTACCCTCGAAAGTTGACATCGCGAATTTGCAAAGCTCTCTTCTTTGAGAAAAGGTTTGGCAGTCTGGTTAATTATTAGTTCACAACTTTTAAACTTACGGATTCAAAACAAGTTGTCAGTTCATTGGTATTTTGGGTTCTTATTTCTTTAAATATTATGACGGAAGTACTGTTACAAAGAATTCACAGCGCTATGTTACCAAGTTATAACATTTCTTTCGGCCTGAGTTAGCTCGTTATCCTGTTAACGAGGGCCTCTTTTTTTTTTTTACAAGCTCTTATTTAGCTCGCCTTGTTAGTTAGTTTGTTTGTTTTTACGTTCGGGTGAAATCTTGCAAGTGAATCTTGACCAACTTCTAGGTATTCAATGGAGCTGAAACTTGGTATACGTATAGAAACCCGATGACAATGCAATAATATGGCGACAGCGACCTGGTGCTGCAGCCAGGATCATCTCCTCACGACGGAACTCCTCAACGGTTGATAGTGTACCGAATTTAAACTCGTCACGATAATTTGGTGTTTTTTGCTACGGATTTTTTAACTCCAATTGTAACTTGCAAGTCGATTTTAAACCATTTACCGCTATCCAATCCAGCTGAAATTGTGCATACATGTGTAGTTCCGATGGCAATACAATGTGAAAGCACCACTGAGCTTATCTGATGATGGAGCCGAAAGTTACAAAGATACCAGGAGTTATGCATTATTAATAAAAATTAGTGGAACTAAAAAGTGAAAAATAAAATAACTGTAAAAAAATTTTAAAACCAAGCTTTTATTTATAAATGCACTAAAAAGAGAAAAATAATTATAATAGTTACACAATTTGTAGAACTTGTAAGATGTGGTCGAACAGCCGTAATAAACGTTACTACAAATTAATGTCTATCAATTTGTATTTAGTATATAAAAGCTTGGCGCGAATAGTTAAGAGCCTTACGCAAGCTATGGGCTTACTACGCTTACGCAAATGAGGTATACGTTCTATATTGCGCCAAGCTTTTATATACTAAATGTAAATTGATAGTCATATTAATTTGTAGTAACGTTTATTACGGCTGTTCGACCACATCTTACAAGTTCTACAAATTGTGTAACTACTATAATTAATTTTCTCTTTTTAGTGCATTTATAACTAACAGCTTGGTTTTAAAAGTTTTTTTACAGTTATTTTATTCCCCCCCCCCCCCAAGCAGGATGATTGTAACCGCCACACTTCAGGGGCTTCCATGGCTAATGTAGGGGATCAGTTTCTTAGTCATCATCTTGAATAACACAGTACTCCTTAGTTCGCCGGAACACCGTATTCGTCAACATGTAATTATTTTCTTTGGCGATATTAGAAAGAAAAATCTTCCAACAAGCACTTTAATGCAATCTCCAGGAACTCAAATATCTAATCCGCGAAGCTGCGTCTAGGATTCCTATGATCATGCTGCGCAATTTGATGTGTAATCTACACAAAAAAAATTATAAATGCGTGTTGCTATGGAACAAAATGGGCGTCACCTTCGTGATGTTATCTTCAGATAAATATAAAAAAAATTACGGACTGTCCTATTTCTTAGTATTTTCTTCACTGAATGAACTAGTTCGTTGTGTCTTGAATATGGCGTATTCACAACCGCCAGATTTATTGCCGCCCCGTTTAACTGCTGTCATAAATATATTGCAAAACCAAAATAATAGATTATGTACGAAACCATCAATTCCTACCTGGGACTGTTTTAGTACAAATTCAAAGCATTTGTGCTATTTAAAATGAACTATTGGTCGAAAATCCGTCCAACCAAATCATTATCGGTTTCAAATAAATGGAACTTTAACACTTGAATAACAAGGAAAATGTCTTCACGTGAGTAAATGTGTGTGTGTTCTGTGGACAACTCATACTGGAACCATTACACGCGTAGACGTGTAGCTTCACTACTGTGATGAGAAAATTATAATGAAATATTAATAACATACCGTATAAAATATACAAGGGGATTATAATAAAATTAATCGTTACACCAGTTTACTGCGGTAACGAAGTTAAAAGTTACAAAAGACTAAACGAACACATTTTCACCAACATGGCGTCGCTCATGCACAAGGTCTTTACAACAGCGCGAGGCAGACCAGAGCACTTTATTGACATGAGAAATGCGTGGAACTTGAAATTGTTTTAAGTACAAAGATGCAACGTCGTATTTATTTAAAAACTGCTTATGTTACTGAAAATGTTATATTGATTATACCTTTCGACGATAATTCAGATTTGTCAATTTATTTTGTTCGTTTCACTTTCAGCGAGTGCTGCTACCAGGAAACACACACATAATCAAGTTACTAAACAGCTGGTTTGCAAACACTGCGAATGGTGTCGTTTGTAGTGACGCCGTTACAAAGTTGGTAGTTCTGCCTGTAATCCAAATGTTCACATCTGGCGCTCGAGGATGATACAAAGAACATTACTTGGAACTACTTTCCTACTTTGCTGCAAACTTCTGCACGAGTACTGCAGTCACTGCTTCCGTTAAAATGTACGTAATTACGGGTAACGATTAAGGTCGATTTGGAAAGTTCACGGTTAACAGCGAATCACCTATACCTAGGAACCTGCAAAATTCCCGTTATTTTTTGACATCAAGCTAAAATCCATAATACTGTATATA
The DNA here is from genome assembly GCA_029891345.1 of Dryococelus australis. Classification (NCBI taxonomy): domain Eukaryota; kingdom Metazoa; phylum Arthropoda; class Insecta; order Phasmatodea; family Phasmatidae; genus Dryococelus; species Dryococelus australis. Next base: position 193,382,366 of record CM056997.1, read on the forward strand.
CTCGAGCCGGCGTCATTTTTGAATTGGTTGCTGCATAAATGTTAAGTCACGCCCTTTCTAAATGGACTGCACGTGATTGGGGTACACAATAAATTGTGAAATGTTCATTTATTTCCGCCGGGGACGTGTCGAATAAAGAATGGTCCGATGGCACACGTATTGAAAAGTAAAAGTGTTTTAAGCTTACCATGTCCTCAAATAATAACGCAAATTGTGCAGGTAACTAAGGAGTGTCAAGGGCTCAGCTGTGAATAAATAAAATGGGGACCGCGGTGATCTAGTGGTTAGACTACTCGTCTCCCACCAAGGCGAACTGGGCTCGATTCCCGGCGGGGCCACCCCCGGATTCTCGCATGTGGGAATCGTGCCGGATGATGCTGCTGGTCTGCGGGTTTTCTCGGGGGGGGGGGGGGGGTAGGTACTTCCGTTTTCCCCGTTCCAACATACTTGCATCGCTTCACGCTGATCGGCTCTTACGAACTCGATGTTAAGAGCCGCCCGAATCTCTCCACTCACTCACTACATGAAATCGCTGGTTCAGTCCCTGACTCCATGAGCTACCATGCTACTGGACTGCGCGGCATAACTGCCAGTTACAGGCATTTCACGGTAAAAGGAGCACTTTTGAAAGCCCTGCTTAAGATCTACTTATATACACGTTGTATATTCTTTCGCCTTATGAAAAATTGACATTGTCATGGGCCTCATCACTTTATTCATGCTTCGGTCGACTGAAACTGTGAAATTATTATGAAAGTAAATACTTAACAAATATGTTAATTTTTACACTTCGATGCACTAAAAAATCAGAAAGTGAAAGAATTAATTTTAAGTTATCACAAATGATTACCTAACACTTTTTATTCGACGTTAAGATATGGAACTACTTTCCATCCATCGTTACCAACTTTACTTGGCGAATACCACTGTGTGCCCATTAAAATGTATGCAAGCAGGGACAGTGACTTTTTTTATGAGGTTCATTTCTATAAAGTGCTCACTTGATCGTGAACAGCCTTTACCTACTGTTTAAACATGTCAAAAGTCACAAGTTTCTCGGCGGAAGCCAGACCTGATCTCCTCATCACCCATCCTAAAACCAAATCGAGTAGGGTATTCTATAGGCGGGCTGGTTTTTTTTTTCTTAGTTATACTTCTATAATTTTGCTGTTATACCGACCTTCGGCTTCCCGAGAAATATTGTCTGATATGAAGCCAATCCAACACTAAAGAAACTCAATCGTCTTCTTTCCGCCAAGAGGAAGTTCCATCATCCAATAATAATTCCGTACCATTTCGGGATGTTTCTTTCTAAACTCGGATTCGTATATTAACCTACGATCATTACCATGCTATGGCATTACGCCCCTACAGTTTCCACGTCACTTGTATGATGTCAGCTTTCTTTGTTTGTCATAATCTGTAGCAATTTCAAGGTCAGGTGATGTGATCACGGGAAAGTTAGGTGGGCGAGGAACGTAAATTTATCTCCAAATATCAATTAAATTCCACAGGATTCTGAAACAAAGAATAGAAAAACTAATGAAAGGTCAATTCTAGAAAAAAGCGTTTGCCAACTTCTTGGGCAACTATTTTGCAGCACTCGTGCATTTATTTCGTCATCTTACGTCGAAACAAGAAATAAATATCTACGGTGTCGGAAACAGCTCGACAGAAACGCTTTACTCTGGTGACATATTTGCTCTCCTAGTAAAAACAATAATATAGGAGCGTCCTTTCTTCGGTTTCCTGCATTCAATTCTATAATATTGTGAACTACCATTAAGAGACTCGCCAACCTGCTTTCTAGGCCTAGAATCGCAGGAGCAATAAGGGCTACACTGCTATGCGCATCACGTGCTCCAACGTCTCTAAAGGTTTGACTACAACCGCGTTAACGCTACAATAACGAGTTACAAAAACTCATGAATTTACGAAGAGTAATGTCACTAGCTGCAATCGACGCAAAACGTCGCCGCGACGCTAAACGTCAAACGCAACACGTTAAAATTTAACGAACATTCAAGTCTTTGCGTTTAACGGCAGCCAATCAGAATTCAAGACGTCTAAGTGGAAACATAATTATGCAGACGATTAGCAACGTATGGCACTACTATCGCCGTACGTTTATATTCTGTTCATGTTATATAAAAAAACGTTAAAAAAAACATTAAAAAATAATTGAGTGTAACTATTAAATCTGCGGATTGTTTTTTACTAAAGGGGTTTTCTTTTTAATTACAAACACAAATATTTGTATACATACACCTGCTTTCTTTTTATTTATATTGCTGTTAACGTCTACTGTACACATGCCACTTTTATAATGGTGGCATTCAAAGTTTTGCATCAAGTTTATTGTAGACGAGTACGAGCTCTGAACTGGCGTGCAGTGTTCTCGTACGAGCTCTGAACTGGCGTGCAGTGTTCTCGTACGAGCTCTGAACTGGCGTGCAGTGTTCTGGTACGAGCTATGAACTGGCGTGCAGTGTTCTCGTACGAGCTCTGAACTGGCGTGCAGTGTTCTCGTACGAGCTCTGAACTGGCGTGCAGTGTTCTCGTACGAGCTCTGAACTGGCGTGCAGTGTTCTGGTACGAGCTATGAACTGGCGTGCAGTGTTCTCGTACGAGCTCTGAACTGGCGTGCAGTGTTCTCGTACGAGCTCTGAACTGGCGTGCAGTGTTCTCGTACGAGCTCTGAACTGGCGTGCAGTGTTCTGGTACGAGCTATGAACTGGCGTGCAGTGTTCTCGTACGAGCTCTGAACTGGCGTGCAGTGTTCTCGTACGAGCTCTGAACTGGCGTGCAGTGTTCTCGTACGAGCTCTGAACTGGCGTGCAGTGTTCTCGTCGAGCTGCACGCGCCTATGGCATTTGAAGGAGCGACCCAATGATTCTTTTGGCGGAAAGTCTGCCGCAAGGTTGAATAACATGCCCTTGAGTATTTTGGTATATGCACGACACATAGTGTCCATTCATGGTCGCTTACAACTTTTCTGAAGCCCTGATAAAGTTCTACTTCCAGGATATTAGTCTTCCTCATGCAAACAAAACTCAACCAATGTCTATAAAATTACACCGAAAGGACAACGCACCGCATTCGTGCCCACTCAGTGTAATAACATTTTCCAGAAGAACTATTTGTTTCTAGGTATTACCGACAGACATATATTTTCTCTGTTTTTATTCATATTCGTTATAGATGAAACATAACATAAACATAATATATTTAAAAGCTCAATATAACCAAAAAAGAGGTAGTTTTATGTTAACGGAAACGCTTGTGATACTTACATGGCATACATAGGAAACAAGCAGACACGTCATACATGGGGTAATTTCACAAAGGTTCGATTCAAAATGTGTTGACAAACCACGAATAGACTATATATTTAGAGACACAACACTTTGAAAAAACTTTTTTTTAAGCTATACTGAGTGCTCTGAAATGGTATTTCTAATATGCAAGATGTCATGAAAGCACTTAACGAGCATGGCTGTGCGTGCACTTTACGTAGACCAGCACATCGAACGCGCGTAGTGAGTGAAGAGAATTGGACATCGAGATCTTGAGGGCCGATGAGGGTGATTGAGGTGAGGATGGAGCAGCGCCGGAATAAGGTGACGGGGGGGGGGGAGGAGATCCCGAGAAAGGCCCGTCGACCAGCGGCACCATCCGGCATGATTCCCACATGCGAAAATCCGGAGTGACCCGGCCGCGGATTGAACCCGGATCGCCTCGGTGGGAGGCGAGCAGGCTAACCACTCAGCCACCGTGGCCCCATGCGTTTAATAGGTTCGTGGGAAAACTCCCTTAACCTCTGTAGAGTCACAAGCCGTCTTATGCCCGGTTGCACCAACATCTTCCCCGATTCGTCGATCTTGGTTCCAAAGTGAGAGATCGAGAATATGTATGAGACAAATTTTGCTATTGGTTCGTAATATACGACGTCATGGAAGTAGAAGTACTTTTCACTATAGATAGAACTAGATGTGCTATGTTTTATCTGTTTTAAATGAATTAATGTCGTACGAATTTTACTGAATAATATTCAAGTCCGTATAATGTTGCTTTAATTTCCCAAGAAAACAATCGAACGTAGTTCTATCGGTTGGCTTATTTTCAAACTACATTTGTCGACGATGGCCACTGATTTCGGATTGCGATTTCGAACCGCCAGTTTCGGTGATTCGAAATGAACGTCATCTCTATCTCCAGTCCAGAGCTGAACTCGAATGGTGCAAGAGTTTTCTGTGTCGTTCTTAGATCCGATCTCGGATCGAGTTTCGAACCATGATGGTGCAACCGGCCATTGATGTGTCAAGGCAGAGTGGGAAGTGGTCGAAGGCGGAGAGGGGAGACTCAGCGGCGGCGGCGGGGCGCGAGAAGGCTCCAGGCCTCGCTGTAGCAGGATGGAAGGAGCGTGAGCAGAGCGGAGATGACACAACACGCCGGGGGGAGGGGGAAGGGTGCTGGGAGCCGCGGACTCCTTGTGAAACCACTGTCGCCGCCCGGAGGAGGTGGCTGGGCAGCGGCGGATGACGCATCTCTCTCACCCACCACAACACCAACCTTCTTGACCCGCGGCCTCGTCAACTGCCGCTGGCGGGAAACTGCTCTAGGAGTTCGGCACCCTCCTTCACCCCACACTTGCTTTCCCTCACACTACTCCTCGTCCTCTCCTTTCGTTTCTTCCGATATACCCTGTTCACAATAAAGTGAGCACTTTTGAAATCAACCTTAGAAAAGAATAACTGCTTCTACCTGCATGCATTTTAACGGGTGCGCCGAGTGGCATGCACCCAGTAAAGTTGCTAACGACGGACGGAAAGTAGTTCCATATATTAACGCCGAACAAAACGTGTTAGGTAACCGCTTGTGAAAACTTATATTATTTCTTACGTTTTCTGTTATTTTTTTTACGCGTCGAAATGGAAAAGTGAGTAGATTTGTAAAATATTTACTTTCATAAGAATTTCACTTTAACTTGACCGACGCATGACTTAAGTGATGAGGCCCATGGCAATTTTAATTTTACATTAGGCGGCAGAATACACAACTTGCATATATGCAGATCTTTAGCAGGGCTTTCAAAAGTGCTCATTTTACCGTGAACAGCCTATAGCCGTCTATTTATTACCCGTCAGCTTTTTGTGCACTAGGATATTGCGTGTTTATCACGGCTAAGGGCGAGGGTTATAGGAATACGTTTATTTCACGCGAACGATTACTCCTCCAACCATCATTCTTTCAGACAAATTACATAAAAGCTAGGGCGTTAGTAAGCAGCAATACAATTTAACTAACGGGGCCGCAGTATGGATTGCGCAGAAATAGAATCACTTGTCATTATTAGAAACATACAAAGTACTGTTTCATAAACCGAGTAAAGAAAGGTGACAGAGGGTTATTGCCAAGAAGGGTGGTGACATTTCATGCCCGTCAAATAGCTCCAATTTTCAGTAAATCAAACGATAACAATATCTAAAATATAGTCGAACTATTAAGCATACTATAAGACAGTTCCATTACAAAAAAAAATAGTATCAAACAAAAGCAAAGAAAAACAACATAAATCCAAGATGGCGCTGAACAGTCCTCTTTAACTCTGGATTGCATTTTGCACAAAATGGCCCTCTTCGAAGTTTTTTGTAATTACCATGGCAATCAAAAAGAAGCTTTAGAACAAAAGAACTATTGTAGGAGCGCTCCTAAGCAGCAGAGACCAATCTGCGGAAGAATACGGGTTATGCGGGGTGGTGTTGGAGGCGGTTTCCCGGGAGAGCGGGTCCGAGCTCGCGGCCGCAGGTGTCGCCTTACCCGGCGCTCCCACAGTGCGGTCCTCGAGAGCCCGCGACACACGATAGCGCTGGCGGGACGCCGCCCTGGCCCGCATGGCGCGGCGGCGGGCTCGTGTTACACGATCCCCCTCGTTGCTGACCGCGCAGTGCCGGCCCTCCTTGGCCGCGACCTGCAGCACACACACTCTACATACCTGCACACAGTGGAGGTCACTATGATGCGGGCGTACCCGGCCTCTGATTTGCTGCGCGAGGCTCTGGGAACGGACCGTACGTCTGATCGGCCACTGCATACTCCGGAAGGTTCCCTATTGGTTGGGCTGCCGGCTGGCGAGTAGTATGCCAGGCGCTGATTGGCGAATGGTGTTGCTGGTCAGTGACGTCACAAACCGCTCAGTCCGCCCGACGACTGTCCTGCAAGGTTCTTCCCTGCTTCCGGACACGACAGCAAACTTCCACTACTTGCGCCCGGTAGGTATCAAGTATACTGGCTGTTCGCGGGAAAGCGAGCACTTGTGAAAGTCCTGCTCGAGACTCGCTTTCAGTTCTCACTTATTATTCTTCCAACATACGTAAAAATTTACATTGCCGTGGGCTTAGTAACTTATTCATGCGTCAGTCATTCAAGTGGAGATATGAAATTGAAACTAAATGTGTTACCAACATGCCGATTTGTACTGTAAAGTATAAAATGCAGAAAAACAAACTTGCCATAATACTTACAAATTCAGTGTGAATGGTAGCATACACGCAGTTACAGGACATTGATTTTTTTTTCATTTGGTTGATTTCAAAATTCCTTACTTTTTCCATGACTTTCCTATACCATGAGTATTGTTACACGTCGCAGGTCTGCGCTGCTGACCTTGGCCCACCCCGCACGAGCGGGCGGAAGAGAAGGGCAGAGTAGTGACGTTGACGGGGCAGCACGTCAATGGAATGTTTTGAATGGCAGGCGAGCGAACCGCGTATCTGTTACAAAAAGCGAGCCAACACGATAATCCGTTTGCGGTATACGCTGCTGACCCTAGTTGTATTGATTTCTGCGTTTATCTGAAGAATGCTCTGGAATACTGACCTCGTTCTCTCAGCGTAAGTCGGGGTGCGTTGAATCTTCCAGATGGCCAAGGCGACTGATATAAAAGTGTGACAAGCCTCCGAGCCGAGTAGTTGATGAGTGAATGAGTGGCTGAGTTCCGAGCGATAGAAGACGAGCAGTGAGAGGTGACCAGCTTAAGGGAAATCTGCGACTGCGAGTATCAAGAAGTGAAGGGTGTGCATGGCATTTTGGACGATTGGACTAAATGAGTGAGTGAAAGACATTACAAATGTTGGCAACAGACAGACTGAACACATTTTAAAAATGAGTAGGAGTTAATTGACTGTAACCAACCAGACACAATTAAGAATGTCGTTAATTAGAGTTGAAATAGACATTAAATAGGTATATTGCGCTCACTGTTAAGTAATAAGAGTAGGCCTAATAGTGGAGACAGATAACGTAATGCTGTATAATAGCTGTGGGATTAAATTATAAATAAAATCTAGTTATATTATTTTTATTAAGACCTCCATACCTCACGAACTCAGATACGCCTCTCAGGCGTCCATGTGACAGTATACTGGCGCCCCGTATGAGCGTCAAACACAGTTTTCCGTTACCTACACTAATGCAGTAATGCAGCTGCTAGGAAACCTCTGCAATGTTATTGGCTTACTAAATAAATTCTCGAGTGCACAAGAAGACGGAACAACAACAGCACAACACGTAAACAAACCTCGCACACCGCATTCTTATTAAAATATCTTATTATTTAAATGTACGTTGTATACGCAAAGTAGCTTAACCGTAACTGAAAAACCACACAGATGGGCCTACCATCGCTAGCCGGGTATATCGGAATTAATTTAAGTCTGATAGGCACGTCACCATTACAGTTCGTGCCATTACAACTTCCACGGTGCTTAGTGTTTCCACGACACAGGTTGAATAACAGTCGCGCCCATATTTGCAGGTTACATTGGTATTCGCTCACAGCTGTTCACTCATAGCACATGTCGAACAGGTAAAGAACAGACAATGAAATACGCTGCTTGGAACTATAGGCGTGGAAGAGGCGAGGTATTAACACAGCGTGGCGTGACGTGATGCCAGCCAGCGAAGAAATGACTAGGAAACTGATCGGTACACCTGTGAGCAAACAGCGGTCCCATCTTGCAACCGAGCAGCCGCCGCCGCCACTGGCGCTGGTAGTCTAGTAGAGTACGGCAGTTATCAAGTACCACTTTGTTTTGCGACATGCTCATGCTTCGCCGCTGACCATATTACCAATTTTCGCGTCGAAACCGGTATTTTCAGTCACCTGAAAGGAGGTGTCTGACAGATTTCAGCCATTCAATGCAACGTGATCCAAGTTACCTGAACGATATTTTCGGTACACTGTTATTGTTGACACGTCAAGTACCGCATTGATGCGAACAGGTCCACTCTGATGTGCCATGTTGTTTTTTTTTTGCAGCAGTGTACAGTAAACATCACGAATGTATCCAGTTTTTTTAAGGCACGCGAAGACCAAGCAAGCTTTCAAGAATGTCACAACAAATTTAATTTACGTTGTATACGTAACGTAACTTGACCGCACTGAAAACCACACAAACAGGACGCATACCGTATTGTGAGACTCGATACCAAAACATGACCCGTCAGTCAGTTTTTACGTAGACGGCACGGGCGACGGTAAACAAAGGCGGAACATCGCGCCAACTAGCTTATTAGCTGCGCGATGCTCTGGAAGCGGGAACTGCGTACGAACGACGTCTCTCCAAATGTTGGTTGGCTTTTGGTGCGGCTAAACGAAGAGTTGAGCTGTTCTAGTCGGCGCCTAGCGACGTCTTTGAGTGCCGGTCAGAATGAAGCCAGGTGGGAGATGGAGCAGCGGAGGAATGCAACGGCGAGGGGAAGAGGGAGCGCCACGTGAAAACTGGACGGCGAACTGCAGCGTCCGACGCGTTTCCCACATGCGAAAATCCGGGCGAACCCGCCGGGAATCGAACCCGATTCGCCTTGGTAGAAGACGAGTAGTCTTAACTACACTACATACCACCGCGGCTCCACTCTGCTGGGAAGCGAGGCTTTCTGTCTGGCCCGTGTGGATGCAGTTTCGCAATGCAAACAACAGTTCGATTTCTGTCTACTTATTCTGTCTCGAAAGAGACTAGGCCGGCCAATCACCTGTTTGTGATTGATCCCCCATGCCGGGGTCGGACAAGTATCCGCCACTAACTCTACCTTCGATTTTCTTCTCCCAGTGGTTCGTTTCTCGTTCAAATATATTACAAAAAAAAAAAATTGATTTTATCCGGGTTGCAATATACTCGATCGCAAAACGAGCTCCATTATACTTCACCCTATTTCGGAAACATATTCGAATTAATTGTATCCTTCATATTTATATGCGTATAGTTTGCAATAACAATAACAATGCAAGATGCTCGAACAATGACATACGCATGAATATTCGTCATGTAATGGGGAAGAAAGCCCTTTGATCTCTGCTGCTCAGTTCTCTTTTGATAGAATATACTAAAAAAGATACTTTCAATACACGGTTCTAATCACCAATTGAATTTCAATTTTGACAAGTAGCATTCCGAACGATTTTACTAAAAGAGAGTTTTTTATAGCATGTGTTTTTCCTTCGTATATTAAATGCTAGAGCTTCACAGGAAAACGCTGAATTTGTAAGATTCCTACGAGTTAAATTCTTTAAATAAGGTCTTAGCGATATGCTTGAGTATAGGGATTCCGGTTTAGTGTGCGTGTGAAAAGACGTAACGCTATATCCACTGTTTATTCTGTCTTCTTCGTGGGAACGAAATACTCGAGATAAACGCGTGACTCTTTTCAAACTGATATGCACGGTTAGGTAATAAGACAACAAATCTGACGCGCCTAATAGTGTTTCTGAACATTGCGATATTACGTATTTAACCTAAAATATGTGTGTAGTATGTGTGATGCATGTACTGTGTCTGCAGTACGTTAACAATATCCTAGTTCTAGTCTCAAGAAAATATTAAAACTAATGCATAATTAATACGACGGAGTAACAGGAGGACCGTTACGTGACCCTTAATCGAATCGCCATTAGCAGTGCACACAAGATATAGATCACAGCGAAACGATAATAATATAACAAGGTTAGGAAAACGTTTGTGCAAGCTTGTAACGGAGCGAGTGTGATAGCGGGTATAGGCTGTTCACGGTAAAATTAGCACTTTTGAATGCCCCTGCTTAGATATACTTGTGTGCACGTTGTGTATTCTTCCGTCTTACGTAAACTTAACATAGTCATGGGCCTCATCACTTTATTCATGCGTAGGTCAAATGAAACCGTGAAATTATCATTAAAGTAAATATTTTACAAATATGCTCTTTTTCAAAACTTCAATGCATTAAAAAAAAAAAAAAAACAGAAAGAAATAATTTAAGCTACCACAAATGGTTACCTATCACTCTTTGTTCGGCGTTAAGATATGGAACTATTTTCCACCCATCGTTACCAACTTTATTGGGCGCACGTCACTCAGTGTACCCGTTTAAATACGTGTAGGTAGGGGCAGTGACTTTTTTCTAAGGTTGATTTCAAATGTGCTCACTTTATTGCGAACAGCCTTTATCATGAAATGCCTGTTTTGCCTCGAATCTTTCACATGTGGCCACAAACATTCTGCCATTTGCAAAGCTGGCAACACGCGTTCTAATTAACGTAAAAAAAAAAAATAGCTCTTGTATTTCCCTCCTATAAACTTTTGTTTGGTCACGGTGCTGCTCAATGGGACGTGAAATTATACATGTGTGCTTCAAAGTACAGGTTGCTCTGCCTGCGGCACTTCATCAGAGCTCACGAGAGAACTGCAGTTAGAACAAAACAAGTTGTATCATACTCAATTATAAAACATGGGGTTTGGAAAGGGCTACTCTAAAGAACAGAGTTATAATAATAAAAATCAATTTATAACGCACGTACTGAAATTATTATTCTGCTCTCATCGGTTCGCGTAGAGATGCTGTTCGCCATTATTTATAAAACGACATAAAAATTTAATGTTCCCTCATTTGTTTATTACCTTGCCGAGTAGCAATTTGTATACATTGGACGATATCTTAAACTAATTACCAAACCTATTTTTTATTGCGGGTGATTGGTTTTAAAAGCGTATCCAGGGCATGGTTTTTTTTCTATCAAAACTGGAGTTACTGTCAACGAACAATCTACTAATTTATATCAGGCTTTCCAGCGCTGATACTGTGTGCGGATTAGTAAAATAGCAATAAATATAAAATGCGTGTATAAATACAGCTTATCAGTGAGTAGCAGCAATAGATACTTACTGTATATATAGAATGATCCTGAAATCCACTAACAAACTTTGTGAGATATTCTATACGGAAGATGAGGTAGCAATACGACCTACGACCTAATGTGATTAGCAAGGAAGACAGACGTGCCCTTACAAAATGGGAATTAAATTTCCTTATTTTCAAAAATGTCGGTGACTAAATCAGATGCAAGAAGCAATTTGTGAATAGTGTTAGCTATGTGAACACTTGGTGGGTGACAGCATCGCCCGTCATTACGAAACTGCAGTCTGCGGGCATGTTATGAATGAACAAAACCTGTTGATGGTTACTGGGTCTTACCACCTGCCAAATATTCGCAAGTGCCAGATATCGAACCAGGATAATATTACTCAATAATTTGTTGTTTCACCTCACGTAGTTTCTGCGACATTTCGGAAATAACTAATTTTAATTCCCACACTGTAAAAAAATTCTGGTAAACTTCAGAAAAGGTGATGTAAGTTTTTAACCTATACAGTGTATGGAAATAGTACTACGTGCCAGGCTGAAGATATGGGAATGTTTAGCATCGCTACTATACAAATTTGGGGACTTCCCTGCGCATAAGACTCTTTCCTGGGAAACTGTAGGAACGTCACCATGCGTGTATGGGAAAATATTTTACCATTCTCTCTTTATCACTCTACGTACAGGCCTAAGAGTGCAGTTTTACATATATTTTTTGTGGTGCTCGTTGTCCCTAGAGAGTAACGTGATATGAGATCCTATAATGTAATAGCCCGGGATGCAGTGTAAAGGGCTGAGAAAACTACCACCTGTTATCGACAACGTCCGCCACGTTTTCCACCTGTGACAATCCCGACCCCAGAGTTCTCCACAGATCCAACGTGGATCGCTGTGGTACGTACAGGAGGAATCCATCTTGTCGATGGCGAAAGCCAGCTGTAAGCGCCAGAAAACTGGGCCGAGAGGGCTGGACTGGCCTTGTCAAGAGCGCGAGCCCTGGTTAGAATTTCTACCGTACATACATGCAGCATTAGCCTTCATACTTCACTTTTCTCTCTGCCCTATTGCTCGTGCACTTTCCATTCCCGGTGAGACGTGATTCTCGATCACTTTCCTTCTTCGTCGGGAACGAGCTCGCCTCAAAGAAACAACAAGCGGGGCGGACGGTGCCACGGCACGAAGCATGTCGGTCACCTGACTACCAAAATATCGTAAACTACGCTAATTCCGGCTGGGGATGTATATGTTTCGGAGCTCCCGACGAAAGGAAAAGTTCATGACAATCGCTCCCCAGCACACGAACTTTCTGGTACGTAAACGAGCGAATGTGTAATTCACCGCACCAGTGAACTAGCCTGCTGACAGAGAACTTGCGCTGGAATTCAGTAGCACGGTATTCTCGCATATAAAGGTACCACAGACTACAAGCGAAGGATTCTTGTTTTCTTCTCCAGCGTGTCCTCGGCAGTGTAGCACGAACTTCCATAAGGAGTGTCACCATCTAGTGTGTAAAAAAATAAATAGAAATATGTGAATCGCATTAGAATTCGGTCACAAGTGTACTCTTAACAATTTTAAAAAAACTGCGCGGACGTTAGACGGCGCCATGCTTCTCGACTGTTTGAACGGATTTAAAAAAAGTCGTTCAGAGTTATTCAGAGAGATTGTTACAACGCAATTGGTATACACACTCTACCGCACATTCTCTCCACGACCGTCACCACCCGCCACGCCATTACATATGTGTGCATACAAACTCTGTGCTTCAGCACATGTCAAAATACCTATATTTTCCATCCACGGTTTAATTAACAATAAATAAAACTATTAAAAGTGCCCCTTATGTGCTGATCTACTTCAGACGATACCTGTCGATTGCTTTCAAAACGTCACGCTCATTTAAAGCACCATTTCGGAACATTAACACAGCTAAATATGCGAAAGATACATACAAAAATACTGGGGACTCAGAGGAGTGGAAAAGCGAGCAGTCTTTACAGCACATTCCTGCCCCGCACCCCCCCCCCCAAGGCTAACCATGGGGGTTCGTACCCTCCCTCTCCTCCTCGTGAATCCGGTATTTGTGGACTGTTCCCCTCCCTTTTCGCCCCTAGTATGATGACACCCGTAACTATACTGTCGGCAGGCCATACCCCGCATTTCAGACATATATTCGCCTCGCGCGGACATTATCAGTTACTTCGCGCCAGTCAGATAGTTCCGTCTGCGTATCGTTCTTTTCTGGCAATAATTGAACATTTAATTATTAGATCGAATCTGTCAAGGCGTGTCAGTAAAAATAACTTCCGATTAGAATCGAAAATGCATTAAAAGAGTTTGAAATTCAGCTAGGCCTAAAATGATTCCGCGAAATTTCTGGGCCTCAATCGATCCATTCAATTAATGTGAATACAATCTTTAATCATTCACTGGAATATATACCAAACTTAATACTAGTTTCAATCATTTCGCGGAAAAAAAAAAAAAAAAAAAAAACGCAATTTACTTTACAGGGAAATTTACATTTGTTGGCCTATTCGTATTCTATTATTTAAGGCGCAATAAAATAAAGTTCATTTTATAAAACTTTCTTGTGCGCAAAAACTGGCCAGCATCTTCCCTACAATGATTAATATTAATGAAATCATTCGAATATGTAAATATTGACTCCCCGAGTACACTCTAAACTTGAAACAATAAGAACTAAGCCAAATCAGTGAAAACAGTGAGAATTGGGCAACTCATAGTCGTTGCAGATAACTAATTAATATAATTATTGAATTTCACTGGTTTGTTTGTAATTCCCGCTGAGTGTCGAGGATTACATTGCTATAAATCACTTATTTCCAGTTAAATAACTTGATTTCCCGGTTAGCAGTAGTTTTTCAACTGACTTACAGTGAATGTTATTTCACTGTTTTGATATCACTGATTCGGACTTGAGAGTATAGCGTAATCGGATCTGTTCTGAAAGATTAATTAAATGGAACACACATACCTTAATATGTTTTAAATGCAGACATGGAAGTCTTTCATTACACACCGTCATACCGAAACGTATGCGGATGAAAATAATTTGTAAATCTTCTTAGTTATATTTCCTTCGCTGGAACATCTTCAAATTCGTATAAGTGTGTTTAAACTATTGATATTATATTTATTTTACCTTTATACACATGCACAGTCAGTGACTGCATGCATATATACTTTGTGATACAAATAAGACACACATTTTGCTATGCAAGTGCCATGTTGTAGTTGGAACGCATTTGAGAAGTTTTTGCAATTGTTTTAATATGTTCATTTCCCCCAAGGGAAAGAACTTTTACAATTTGTTCCACGAGTATATTTTATTGATTCTCATTATATACATATTTTACTGAAAGTACTTCAGTATATATTGGGAAGGGGAGGGATGAAGTGGGTCACCCCCCCCCCCCCCTCCAAAGAACCAGACCACGCATTACGGGAGCTCGCGGCTGGTGCGAGCTACAGCAGGTGACTATGCTAGCTGGTTCCTTGCATACACCTGTCTTGTAACACTGACCAGAAAATACATATAAACTTTATATATGTGACGGGAACACATTGACAATATTTTTAGTAAAGAGTTTTGTTAAATTTAAATTTTCAGCAACAAGTTAGTTTTTAACATAATTTAAATTCAACTGCAAAGGTGCATTTCTGATATTATAACAATAGAGCTATATTTCATAAACTAGAGAAAAGTAATTTTTTTCCTGGTTATATTTTATTGTCTTGCATATAAATAAATACTAATAAAATTCTAAAATTAATTTGGATAGGAATTTTTGTTAAAATCTTGTTGGCCAGTGTAACATAACTGTTGGCAATATGACTGGCACACCTACCTGCCTACCTACACAAACGAAAGAGCTGTCGAGGACTGGTAAGTAAGTCTTACTTCAAGCGCTGAGAATTATTTTTTAAATCCAACTCCCATAAAACAAACCAAACAGTAAAAAAATACTGTTAAGTCACCCAATACAAACAAACCACACTATAGTACACAAATACTGAAAATCGCCTAATACAAACATAACAAAACGTAGTACACAGATACTGTAATTCATACAATACAAGCATACACTGGAACACATTACACATATACTACAAGCCACATAATACAAACATACCAAAACATAGTTCACAGATAGGGCCTGCCACAAGTCACTTATACTAACAAACAAAACATACTACACAAATAGTGTAAATCACCAAATACATGCAAATAAAACTTATAACAAAATAAATATTTTTAGGTGAAATGGGAAGCAATTGCAGAAATTCATTGTGTTTATTTTAAGGTTCATTAATGAAATAACTGTTACTGCATTTTATCCAAGAACACACTTTATCAACGACAACGATGCAGATATCAACACTGGCATTTTTTTGCCATTTTCTGAGCATTCTGCAAGTCTGAAATGTATTTTGGATTTCTGATTGGCATTGATCTTGTGTGCCTAATTCGGGAAGAAGGCAGTCCAAATAAAACATCCGCAGTTTGTGTTCCATTTCTGTGAACCAAAAATTATCGTCTCTTTTTGACACGTATCACAAGAACTCCTTTGGTTGTCCAAATGGCAAAAAGGCAGTATTTCCTGCCAGGAATGTGCAACTGGCTCTTCACCTGGTAATATTGGTCGCTTTTCCTGCTGAGCTCAATGCCACTGTCAGATTTTACAAGACAACTCAGTTTCTTCGTTCCCGAAGCCTCTCAGGTAACATGTCAGCAATAGATGATGGACACTTAACCTCTACGATAGTGTCTTTTCCAATGACGCCATCAGGAGTAGCACCCAAGAATGGAATATCTTTGTCAATGAACAACCCGCATTCGTAAACTCTAACATTCTGGTCTCTTTCCAACTCACTAATGGCATCTTCCTCATTAATCCGACCATAGTTTAGTGATGGTACTAGCATATTCTTAACATAAATGATTTTTTTCGCAAAATTTTCGCACCCAGTAGAAGGTTTCCTTTTACAAACTGTTCCAAAATTAGAAGCTGTCAAAAGTTTTCTTCTTTGTTCAATTCAATCGCCACTATGCCGCTGCAGAACAGTAAGACATTCCAGTGATTTCCGTTCTTCACTTGTTTTTTTCTAAGCTATGAAAAAAAAATTCTTGCTTCTCTTCTTCGTAGTCCTCAGCAGACATGTCCGGTCGCTGGGCATGTGGTCCGTCATCCTGGTCCATGATTTTCCTACGAAATAGGGAGCGAGATACTTTAGGGTGTTTTTGATCGGTTTTTCTTTGCTATCGCAACCTTACTTTCTCCTCAGCTGAACTCTCTTGCAGAATATTCCGAGACTTTTACCGTGAGTGTATTTGTGTAAAGCATATTGTGCGGTATCCATGTTGTGCTGTACAACTGCTGCAGTACATCTGAGTTTGTAACTGTTGGAAAGAGAAAAAATAATCCTTTTCCCTCCAACAAACTTTGCAACAATACTGTTGTACTGTTCAACAGCGTTGCTGTCGACGTCTTGCACGAGACTGTGGCTGTTTTGACTTAGATATCTGACAGCAGCTTGCAGTTTTTCCATTAAACCTGCGTGAATGAGTTCAAGAATTAAATTTGTTTCGTTCGGCTCACCTTTTCCTGTGCAAAAATACCCACGTTCATTGCACATGCCATGCTCTCCAAATACATGATGAAGTCCATTAAAAATATCTTTTCATAGTTGTTCTACTTTTTCATTCCACTACGACGTTCTGTCGTAACTGCTGTTCGTAGCCTCATAACATTATCTCCAGTGGTTTTTCGTAGCGCCAAGGGGTAAAGTCCGCCACTGCTGGTTTTAACAACGTCTCTAAGTTTGTTTCCATAATTTCGAAGCAAATGGTTTGCGGCACTCTATATTTCCCACAGTGATGTCTTTGTATGGCCTAGCATCAAGTAGTTTCTTGTATACGCTACTGTTGCCATCTGCTACTAACTTTGCATATTTCACCCCATAGATTGCCTCACTGCACATAAATCCTTCCACAATGATAGCTGCTTCCATACTCGTTGAGCTTTGGTTCCAATTTTTCCTGCAAGTGTGGTCCTTTGGCGTTATTCCTTTCGATCCCGCTCTGCTACAACCCGTACAAAATTTGTTCTTGACTCCGATGATAAAAACCTTTCTTGTGTAATATCCCAGTATAGCCGCCTGCAAGGAGAAATCGAGTCATTGGTACAATTTGCGTAGCCACCAATATTGTAGTGAAATTTCTATGCCAAAGGATTGCAAATAGAGCAGTAGAAAATATGTTTTCGGGGGAAAATAAATACAAGTTTGGAAGGTAACAATATTATTAAGCTGCTTGTTTTCATCATTGCTTGAAAAAAACTTAGCAATTCTATAACATACTGCCAGAAAATTTTGGAAACAAACATTTTGTCGTCGTATATAAATGATGGGGCCACGACGATCCGGGGTTCGATTCCCGGTGGGGTCGACCCCGGATTCTTCACATGTGGGAATCGTGCCGGACGATGCCGCTGGTTGGCGGGCTTCCTCCGCTGCTCTATTCTCGGGTCTCATTTAGTGTCACGCGTTCGTTCATCCCGCGGAAGGCAATGGCAAACCACAGCGGTTTCCTCCTGCCTAGTTGCCTTGGCCGCGGCGCAGCTTCCATTCCCGCGTCGGGTCCTTGCATTAATAACAAATTTTTCTTTCGCAAATTTGTTTTATTATAAAGTCTTTAAGTTTTATTCCAATATGACTTGATAAACTAACAAAACGTCAATGCGCACTGCAATTGACTACCGACAAAAAATAAAAATAATATATTCGAAAACTCTCTACACTATTACTATATATGATGGTTTATCGCGACAAAATTAGACTGTTTGCAAGTATTCAATGTACTGTACACATGTCCGACAGCTTTCTTTCCTTATTGGTTGTCATGCATGTATGAAGCAACTGCCCCATTTGAATGTGCCAATAAGGATTCTAATACTATATGGCAGAACGTTCGTGATTGGTCTGCAAACAACTTAGCCGAGTCAAAACCATGCTCATCCAATCATAAAGAATAAACTAGTTAGAGGTTACAGAATATATGTTGGCTCAAAAATTTTTCGCGATTTTCCATCATCTGTAACTATTACATGAAATACGAACAAAATAATTAAAAATAATTCATCAGACCTATGTACCGTTTGTTATTCTTGTTTACGTTTTGTAAAATGTTGGGACAATATGGAGGGAAAGAATAATACATTAGAGAAGGTGCAGCTGTTTAACACGCAGCAGTTAATTTATCAGTGTACTCCTGGCACTTTGCAAGCGGGCAGTAAGTATAAGAAACGCTAAAGGCAGTCAGTTGGCCATTACCGATGTAAAAGACAAAAGAAAAGCTCTGACAATGCTACATCTGGAAATTCAAAAATTGAAAAGCGGAACGAACAGAACCAAGATATTTTTTAATCGTAGCTATTTTTGTATACGTAAAACGTAAATATAAAAATTGTTAGAACATTTGTCATTAAAAAGTGATTAGCATGAATATATACAGCACTAACAGAAGAAGCATTTGCCACACCAGAGAGAGAACTGTAGTTGTTTCCGTAAGACATATTTCCCCAAGCACCATCAGCTACCACTCTCAGCAATAGAGTGTCATCGCCTGATAAATGTCCGCGTTTCTTAGTTTGTTCAATTTATTCTTTTGAAGCTAACTCCAGTTCAGCTTGTGCAGCTATTTCCCCCTTCTACTTCTGACTGCCGTGTTACATCTGGAAAGTATTTGAAGTCATACAAGGAATATTCATGGCAGACATAACTTCTTCGAGTTGAAACAGTCCTCCACCAGTTCCTGATACAGCAGCGGTGTTTATGTCCATGTCCGTGGTGTTTTTGGCATTTGTCCAAATAGTAGATTTAATGGTGCACATTTAACACTGAAACAATATTCCTGAATTCAAACCTTCCCTTTTTTCGGAAATGGGAACCATATCCTTCAAAGAGCAATCAAAGGGAACATGTTTATCTACGTCATTTAATTGTTTCCACATATATCCCATGTCCACAAATGCGCCTGTCTTCCAAAATCAATGGAGATTTTCGAGTATTTATGGCATCGGTTGATTTGACCACAATCGTGGACTTGTTGCAAATGAATGAAAGTAATCACCAGTACTGTACACAGTAATGCATCAGTATCCCGTACGTTGGGAGTTTTCCTCGCGTAGAATCTGATTTGTGGAAAGTTCCTACTTCTCTTTCTCACAAATCGTTAATGTCAATACAGGCTGCCAACGATAAACTCTGTACACCTCCCTAGCTTACGATGGGCAATCACCACTAAATTAATCTCAAATTTTAACAGGAGCAAAAATACGAAGGATTGCACTACATGGATGTCGATTTGAGTCCCCGGGGATTCACACATGACGGCTATTGCAACGGATGATACTCAGAAAATATCTTCCTGACATGAAACTTCCTTAAATGAAACAGCCTATTTCATTTCTCACTGGCAAGGCTGTATTGGTAATACATACTTCATGCAAGGAGAAGATGAAATTAAAATGTAATTTTATATATAACACAAGTCCATCCAAACGTAGAAATTAAGTAGTATAACTGTCAAAATAAATTAATACAGAAACCTAAGCCAATAAAATAAATGAACATTAATTGCTGATATACCTATAGAACAAAAAATTATATATTTACTCTTTATACGATTTTCACGAGAAGGGTAATAGTATTTTATAATATTTGATAATTTTCTTTTGCCCGAAAAAGTCCCACATTTAAATATTTTCACTAATTTAGTAAAATAAAAAAAAAAATAAAAAAATTGTTAGCAAAATTTTACAATATTAAGATAATTCCAGCAAAGCATTTTTATTTAAAAAAATTCCCTACACTGCAATGATTCAACACTGTTTTATAAAAACCATAAAATAATTTTTTTGTTTTTGACAAGACCGAGCTTTAATTTATTTTATTCAAAATTATTATTTTTAATTAATATATTAAAATTATTTGGAGCAAAACTACCGTACGGAAAATGTCAAGAGAGTGTTAGAATTGTTACAAATTTTCGATGCACTGCGAATATCCTGCGCCAAATATGAAAACCGCAAATCGCATATTATTATTTTTTATATCTATGGGTGTCACGAAACCTAGTGTTTAATTCTCAATATCATAATAACTAGCCAGTTAAGAGGTGACAGCAGAAATACATATTTGTCAAAACCCACTCCTACAAGCCAGGCTCGTTATTCGGTATTTAGTTGAGTTTATATCGGGATAATCCGAATGCGGCAGTGCCCAAACTGAGTTCAATGTGCAATACTGTAGCATAAGAACTATCCGGAGATAGACAGATTGAAAGTTTAACGCTAACATTCTTAAACCTTACACAAACCATATGATTGCCACATCTTGCAGTCCCATTCGTGGTGATAAAAGTAAAATATAGGAGTGGCTGCTATAACGGCTTTACTCCTTTCCCATTTTTTTTTTCAGCTTTCTTAAGTGTAGTGTATTTTACTCTGGATAAAATTACATTCTTGAAACTTAGCACACTGTTAATAATGTAACTGTTGTAGCCTGTATCTTCCTTACTAGGCTAATAGATTGGTCATATTAATTAAAAATTTAGTCCGAGTTTAACTATACTAGGGAAGAGAAATGTAATAAAATTCTTAAAGAAAGATAAATGTAATAACTAATTCGTTAACATTTACCCGTATTTTCTTTCGTCTTGCAGAGATTTTTATTATTATTATTATTATTTGTCGACCATTATTTATAGGATTACAATGAAATTGTCGTCTTATTTCATTTATTAAGTCTCAGATCAGTTAATCGTGGGCGAATCTTTTCAGCACATCAAAAAATGTACGTGGTGGTTTACAAAGCAGAAATCCGCGTACGACTAGAATACGACGGAGGTATTTTGTTGTTCTCCATAACAGCTGTAGACTACACGCGAAAAACAGATTTCATTTACCCCGCAGCTTTGTGCATTTCCGAGGCTTGTAGGGAGGAGAATGGTTTGGAAAGGAGGGTAGGTGCTCAGGTCAGTCCGCGCTCTGCTGGAGTGGAGGGTGGCATCCTGCTGGTGGTGAGGGAGCAGCCCTCGGGTCGCACGCACTTCAGGCAAACGTCTCAAATAAACATAAATACTTGTGTGACCGTTTATAAGCAAACTATCGTTCGAATGTGTACGAATGCATATATTTAAGCTCGTCATACGATTTTCTTGTCCGCTATTTTGAAATAAAACCATTTTTTGTTAATTTAAAAATTGGAAAATTTCAACATTTTTATTGATGTTTTAGAATTATTTAGAAGCACAGTTATATAATGGCGGAAATAACAACGTGTTCTTGCTGTAGGAAAGAAAATTGATACGTTCCGGTGATTCTAAGCCGAGCTATGAGTGCAGCAAAACCATTTTATTTTCCATCCTGCGTGTACTATGAGACTGAGCCTTAACAGCGAGGTCTTGAGAGCCGATGTGGGTAAAGCGAGGTGAGTATGGAGCAGCGCCGGAATACGAGGGCGGGGGGAACGGGAGATCACCGAGGAAACCCGCCGACCAGCGGCATCGTCCGGCACGATTCCCACATGCGAAAATCCGGGAGTGACCCGGCTAGGGATTGAACCCGGTTCGCATTGGTGGGAGGCGAGCGTGCTAACTGCTCAGCTACTGCGATCCCTCCTGCACTGAATCTTGCTCTACAGACTTTGCACCAATAAATTTATAGAACCACTGTTTAGTCTCATAGGTACACGCAGCACGGTGAGAACACTGCACACCTTGCTCTTAGGGGCGATGTCGCACTTTATACGTGTAGCGGTATCGACCATGTCGCCCACGCTCTTCTCGGCCTCGAAAGCAAAAAAATAAAACTCTAGGTAGGCGGGGTCCTTAACGGAGAAACCTTCCCACGTCATTTCTGGTTCTTAATTTTCTTGCTTGCGTTGAAAAAAAAAATCACAATGTACTCCTATACCCAACTAAGGCTGTTCACGATAAAATTAGCACTTTTGAAATCAACCTTAGATAAAAGTCAGTGCTTGTGCCTGCATATATTCTAACGGGCGCACTGAGTGAAATGCGTCCTGTAAAGTTGGTAACGATGTAGGAGAGTAGTTCAATATCTTAACGCCGAATAATACGTGTTAGGTAACCATTTGGGATAACTTAAATTATTTCTTTCGTTTTCTGTTTTTTTTTTATGCATCGAAGTGTGAAAATGAGCATGTTTGTAAAATATCTACTTTTCTTATAGTTTCACTGGACCGACGCATGGATAAAGCGATGAGGTCCTTGCCAGTGTTTATTATACGTAAGGCGGGAAAATACGCAACGTGCATACAAGTACATCTTAAGCAGGGCTTTCAAATGTGCGCATTTTACTGTGAACAGGCTATAATCATTAAACTTACACTGCAGTACAGACAAGACAAGGGAACTACGAATTCATAATTACGCCAAAATTCTTAATTATTATGCCAAAATCAATAATGTGACATAAGAACGATTTTGTAGTTCAGTCGTAATGTCTACACTGCTGTGCGCAGTGTACGTTCAATAGCTAGTTGGGTATAGGAGTACTTCCGGAATTCTCATTTTTAAAACATTAACAAGCAAAAAAACAAACAAACAAAAATTGAGTAACTGAAATGTCATGTAACTAGAGATGGGGATTTAATTCCGATGCAAGTTGTGAAGATCGAACCTACAGTATAATCTCCCGGATGTAAATCACACGGAACAAGACTGGCGGAACACAAAGTGACGTGTAGCCTAGGCTGGTTACCGGCAACTCTGATCCACAACCTCAACCCTCGAACTTCACAAGTTTCCTTTTCGCTGCTCCTCAGCAACCAAATACGTAACCAATAAATGAACATTTCCCTCGCCACAGTTATAACTGACAAAGAGAAACGCGCAATTATATCCTCAACCTAGCAATCCTGAATGAAATGGAAGGCATTAGACAGTTTCTCAGTTGTAACATCTTGAGGTGGATGGCACCATCATATAGCTCGTTACGGTTATTTCGACGTGTTACAAACGTTGGAATTGACACGTCATTTAAAAGGCGAATGAACATGAAGCTCACTAAGTTGGTTGCCAATATAGAGGCGTGTGAGTGTAGTCTACAGATGTTGATGAACATGTTACATGGACGCCTGAGGGGCTTATCTGAATTCGTGAAGGATGGAGGTCATAATTAAAATCAAAGAAATATATTTTATTCTAATGTATCCACACAGCTATAATTTACAGCCTTAATCCATCTATCTGCACTATTACTCATTTGATTTCTCAATGACATCAATATTTAATGTCTATTTTTACTCTATTTGACGTCCTTCTTAATGTCTCTGTTTGGTTATAGTCAATTAACTAATACTAATCATTAACACGCTTTCAGACTGGCTGTTGCCATCATCTGTAGTGTCTCACTCACGCACCCAGTCCAATAGCCAGCCGCACCCTTCACTACTTGATACTCGCAGTCGCAGACTTCCCTTACGCTGGTCACGCCGCTCGTTCACTATCGCTGAAACTCAGCCACTCGTCCACTCAACTACATCTAGCCCGGAGGCCCTTCACACAATTTATACTCTGCCGGGCTTGGCCTGGAAAGTTCGACGCACCTCAGTTATATGGACAGACGCTAGGGTAGTAAACAACTATAAAATACCTGAGATGAACGCAGAAACTCAATATAACCAGGGTAAACAGCACACTCCGCAAAGAAAAAAAAAAGGACTATCGTGTCGGCCCGCTTTCTGTAACAGATACGAGGCCACCGGCCTATCGCTTACATGCCATTCAAAACAATCCACTGACTTGGTGCCGCCGCTATCATATAACTGCTATCCTTCACTTCCACTCGCTCGCGCGGGATGCGAAGCAGCGAGCGCGTTTGAGCAATTGGTGGTTAATATTTTTCCTGGAGGTCGTCGCCCCGTGCATGATGGCTTGCGGTTCAATTGGAAGGAGAACGTTACAATTTCCGAAAAAATAAGTCATGTGTGTAGCGGTGATTTTCGTGTAACATGTGTACGTTGCTGTTTCGGTGTTAGGGAATGTTTTCAGTCTTTGTGGTGATGGCTGTTGCTTTTTCTTAACACAACCTCATTTTTTCGTAGTCTGCTTATGCCTATAGGATGTTAATGATAAAATGAGCACAACACTAGTTGCAATGTAGGAGGGAGGCAAGTATAGGATATCCAGTTGCTAAGGTAAACAAAGTGCTACGTTAATCTGCGTCCTTACTAGTGGAGTACGAACTGTCAGGAACGACATGAACTGAATTCAACATCGGTGAAATCTAACAACAAATAACGCGTGTCAGTTATAGCGTCCAGCAGAAAGGTACTATAAGCATATTACAGAGGTCCTGATCTAAGAGGGCGGTGGGATTAGAGACTTAATTAGAGGATTTGGTGTGTCCCGGTCGCTATGTCACTAGTTATGCCAAAGAATATGAAGGTTTATGGATGCTTTAAACTCCTTACCGATTACGTCACTTCTAGTATATATTATTGTTCTTCATTGCTCCTCACTACTGCGGAAATTTCATATGCCGCGAGGATCAGCTAACAATGGGCGATAATGAATAGGACAATAGCGGGGAACAATCGCAGTGCACTAACACCATTCACTGCCAAGGACAAATTGACGGGCCAGACCTTTCCAGTCACCTAAACCGCGCAGCAATATCATTCCCAAACTATTAGCTCGGCGGGTCTTTATTGGACGCGGGTACGATATAGCACACTCCGCGCGGCCGAATAACTGGCCAGCGCCGTCCTGCAGCGGTCGGTCTTTGTTAACGAGCCGGGCGACACAGCCAAACCAATCACTGGACGCTCTCCCAATATCTCCGCAGTTATCAGTAATTAAGTTCCAGCCAATTAGCTCCTACGTGCCCGCGGCGCGAGAGCCCCCCCCCCCCCCCATCGTCTCTCCGGTGGATATATCACCGCCCCGGAACGAATCGAAATTTCCCCGGTGCTGCACGACGCCTATCATCACTTTCGCAAATAATAAAAGTACACTCGCGCGCCGATTATGAATCGTGGGACACGACTCGTCGAAATGTTCCCCCCAACCCCGCTCCCACCATCCAACGCCATTTTTTTCCACTCCACTTTTTATTTCGTCGTTGCTCTGTCTCCCCCTCCCCCCCCCCCCCTTTTCCGGACCATCATGGTGCTGCGAAATTAATTGTGCTCGAACAACGTGTATTTTTCCCACGGGGAAAGACGGTTTGACAGCGCGCTCCAGCGGACATTATTTAAAAAAAATGACAAACGTTCATTTACTTTGATGCGGGGGGAGGGGGGGTAGGAGGGGGAATTACCATACAGTGTCCCGGGATTACTCCCCGTAGAGCGGGCCGACATTTGTTCCGCGACTTCCGCGGGCAGCCGAAAAGGGCGACCAAACTGACGGCGCCGTGCATCCCCCAGGGACGTGCCAACACATTTGTCCAGCGTCCTCTTTAACGAGTGTTTCTGGCCGGGCCTCCCCTCTAAATTAAAAAAATAATTATTATTATTATTATAATAATGCGTATGTATATGCCGGGCCCGAGGGCACGCCTTTCGTCCCCGTGAAGGCTCCAGTCGAGACTAGAGAGTGTTTGTCAGCAGCTTGTTAGCTTCGACGGATATTTCACTGGCTGCTATGTTCACGAGGCGAGGAAGCCTTGCCGGCGCACAGTTGGGGGGTGTTCTCCAAAACGTGGCCAGAAATAGTCAAGACAAATTTATTGACACAAAATTTCTGACATAGGGGGTTTTTAGAGCGCTGATTACGAAATTGGTGTTAAAATAAGTTAATTGAAAGTTGTTCATCTAATACAGCAAACCAATATAAAAAAAATTATAATGTTATAACAAGTTAAAATGCACGTTTTGGATTTAACCTATGAATAATGTATCAAAAATGATTGAAATGAAGATTTTTTTTTTTTTTGGATGTCGTAAACATTGCATTAATTTTATGTGTTTGTCTACATCAATAGTTGAACCTTTGCAATAATAAGATAAGCAAATTAAGAACTTACACACACAAACACACATACTTACATATATATACACACACATACGAGGAAATAACATACAAAATACAAATATAAAATGATTGGTAATGAATGACAACCACACACCTGTTTACACATAGTATGTGTGTATTGTGCATTACATATGTAGCATATCATATGCCTACATGGGACGCCTGAGGGGCGTATCTGAATTCGTGAGGTATGAAGGTCTTAAGAAAAATGAAATTACTAAATTCGATTTCTAATTTTTTCACACAGCTGTTATTTACAGCATTAAATTATATGTTTCCAATATTAATGTTTTTATTTAACAGTGAGCGCAATATTTAATGTCTATTCCTACTCCGATTAACGTCCTGTCACAATACTTATACCGTTCGCCCTGGCCATCTAGATGGTTCAACGCACTCCGAGTTGCACTGAGAGTCCAGAGCATTATTCAGATAAACGCAGAAATCAATAAAACCATGGTCAGCAGCGCACGCCGCAAAAAAATGAATTATCGTGTCGGCTCGCTTTTTGTAACTGATAAGCGGCCACCGACCTATTGCTCGCCTGCCACCCAAAACAACACACTACGTGCTGCCGCCACCGCTATCATATAACGACTCTCTGTCCTCTTCGCTCGCTCGCGTGGGGGGGGGGGGGCCAATGTCAGCGACACGTAACAATAACATTTCAAACGGAAGCTCATTGTATCGCTCGTTCATCATCTGATTTTTTCCTGGCCGTTTTTTACACTATATGTCGTAAGCCGTCCAATAATTTTAACTCATAATGGATTATATACCTTACTATATATTTTGGGTGCCCTGCTATCTTATGACATTGGGATCCTTTCCTTTATAACTTCATTGTTACATTGTAATTTAAATTCACTGCCCACAAGCTAAATTGAATTTGACTGATAACAAACGCCCACTACTAAACAGAAACTACTGATATTGTTTATCTGTAATAAATATAAACGTGGATATAACTGACAACAGTTCCGAAGATAAATATTTTGAACTGTTTTTGTAAACTAGGTAATATTTCTAGAAATTATGTTCAATGTACCGCCGTTTTGCTAAGATGATCAGTTTCAAATCATTTGCTATCAAATTGCACGATATCTTGGAATTAGGAAGTCAACTGATACAAAAAAATTGGTCAGGATTTATCGGAAGTACCGAAGACCGACGAGCATGCTACTAGAGGAAACATTTCCCCGAAACTTGTCCTCGTTCGCATGGATTCGAGACGACCTGCAGGGAGAAGCGTGCAATATATTTTACCGACGCTTCGTTAAACCGGAGCTCCAAGGCGATCACCGATCACCAGATCCTCTGGGATCTCCGAAGTGTTCCAAGAGACCACCGAATACAGGCTTGCCCTGATTAGACTCCGCACTCGGAGATGCGACCTGCTGGAGGAGGATCCAGCGCTAAACCCAGCCAACAACTGCAGAGGCGATGCGCGGAAGTAGCGCTCCAGTGATCATTTGTCGAGCTACGGAACTTCCCCGGAGTTCGGGCGAAACTCCGGTCTTGCGCAGACGGACGAGACGGAAACTGCTATAGCAGAAAGAACAAACTTCGGAAACCGAATTTGGCACGAGACCGCCAGGGGCACATAACGAGAGGGAGTACTTTTTAAGAAATAATAATAAAAGAAGAGAGATGGAGAACCTGCAGGGCGTGGGACTGAAGAGAGATCCGTCCTCCGCATCGAGTTGATTACCATAACTCCACACCGCAGCTCTTACCCTTGCGTCCTCCCCTTCGGTGACTCCGCGATCCGTCTTTAACATGCAAATTCCGGATGCCAAGTTCCTGAAAACAATTTGCCTGTGAAATTAGTCCCATTACACAGGAGCGGCGCGAGGCAGGTCTTTTAAAACAAGAGGTAGGCTCATGCGTGCGTGCGTGCGTGCGTGCGGGCATCAGATTCCGCGCTCCAGATTATCCCCGGAGACACCACCAACCCCCCCCCCCCCCCCCTCAACCGTCTCCCCACAGGCGGGCACATGCGGGTTCACCCAGGCCCCGCTACAGCTAACAACAAACCACCTTCCTGACTTCGCTCCACGGGGATGGTCGGCCTCCACCCCCGAGCACTTAGTATGCCACCACGCACTCGTGCTGTCCCAACATCCCCCGCCGAACGTATTTTTTTTTTACAACCTTATAAAATATACTCTATAAAAGTAAAAAAATTAATACATCGACAGAGTTCGCATTTTTGACCATATTTAAGAGCATTTCCGTTTTGGATGCCTCGGAAAGCAGAATTTGCACAAGAAAAACTTCTTCAAGAAAGATCGTCATTATATTTACTGTGATCACGTGTAGTAAAATCGTAGTAATAATGCATCATATCAATTTTATTATTAACTTCAGTTACGTCAGTTTCAGGCATAAATATTTGTGATAAATGGAAGCAAATAAAATCAATTATAATAATTGTTTCCTACATTATTATTACAATTCTCTTAAACACAAGCATAGTAAACATTATGACGATATTCCACGACGAATATTTTCAGCAATTCTGCTTTCTGAAGAATCCAGAATGGAAATATGCTTAAATTTTGTTAAAAATACAGTCTATTTTAATCGATTATTATTTTACACTAAAAAAGTATATTTTCGAAAAATATTTTATAGTGTTGCAAAATATACACATTCTTCTTTCATGTACAGCATAAATCGCACTTTTCTGGCAATTTGTATTGTGTCTGTACTACTTTTATTATAAGTTCTTCACGTTGTATAGTCTGGTGCAGTGCTCCATAAGCAGGTACTTTACTTCAACCTTAAGTATTTTTACATGTACCTAACACGTGCATTTTGAGATAGAGAGCCTTAAAAAAAGGTTGTTCATAGCTATATTGGAGTAGTGATCTGAAATGGCATCTGCACAGTGTATGACGTTTTGAAAGCCTCGTCTGAAGTATGTATGTGTTGCTTTCGTAGATCAGAGCGCTGGAAGTGCGTTCAATAGATTCACGATTGGGGGGGGGGGGGGGGAGCGTATATCTCAAACACTCAGAAACTCATTTCAAGCACCAACTAACTGACAGTTTTTTTTCTTCCGCTGAATTCGTATTCGTTTAAAACGTAACCAAAGCCTTCTATAAAATAATAAAACACACCAGGATAATACAGCTAAAGCAGGACATGAAGTTATACGCTGCAGTGTGTGTGTGTGTGTGATATCTAAATTTAGAAAATGTCTCTCGAAAGTACGAAGGGTGCACTTTGTATGTAATTCTGTGATACTAATGGAGTTTCTCTCTCGATTCAGAAGCAATATTTCTACAACAGCGCATTTAAACTGCGCGCATTTGGGAATTTGCTTTTTTTTTTTTTTTCCTTTTTTTTTTTTTATTGTTTTGCCCTTCCAAGCACGCCACAGAATAATATATAAAAGGGACTTTAAAATCATCATCTTTTTTTGTCCTTAAGTGGCCTCCCCACTCCCGCAATTCAAACAGCGCCATTGAGTAATCACTTCAGAACTGCACCCGCCCCATCCTCCCCGCTCCCGGGTTAGACATACACTTCTGCACAAGATTAATATTCGCGAATCGAAAACGTATTCGCGAGCCGTGGAAAGGGGCTGAGTAATTAACGACGGCAGGGTCGCTTTGCGAAAGGGGTGGGGGGAAGGGGGTTGGAAGGAGGCCTGTTGACAGATGGGGAGCGGAGGGAAAGGCGTACGTCTGGAGACAAAGCCCCGAGAGCGACTTCGTCGACGTTGAGGGATGCTCGCTGGAGAAGGGAGCACCGTGTCGCACTCGAGCTGCACGAGTGATGCCAGTTTACACGGATGAATGAATGCGTTCTGCGATATTCCCTGCGGCCACACGTCACAACAGTCGGCTCTCGTCCGCCATGTGCAACGAATACTTGAACGTGTACTAAAAAGTTAGTATAACCAGTTTATTTTCAACCGATAGAAAGGGGGGGGGGTTAGGGGGTTGTAACTATAGACAGTCGCTCGACTACTGACTTTCTGCAACCAACTAAACATATTAGCATTGGTCGAAAATCTTCTGTCTGCAGCAATAAAAAACGTAAACTTTTCTAGTATAATACATAAACTTTATTGGAAGTTTTCAACCTACACTTGGCATGGAAATAATACAACATATCACGCTGCAAATTAAGGGATTTTCAGCGTCGATACTATAAAGCGTTTCGAACTTTCCTACGTAATTGAATCTTCACTGATAAAGTTCACGAACAGTACAATTGATGTACGGGAAAACTCTGCCACTCGCGCTTTATTATTAAAGGTTTTTGACGATAAAATGAGCACTTTTTAAATCAACTTAAGAAAATAGGCACGGCCTTTGCCTGCATGTATTTTAACGGGCGTCCTGAGTGACATACGCTCAGCGACAAAGTTGGTAACGATGTAGGAGAGTAGTTCCATATCTTAGCGTTGAATAGAAAGTGTTAGGTAGCCATTTGTGACAACTTAAACTATTTCTTTCGTTTTCTGTTTTTTTTTTTACGATTCGAAGTGTAAAAATGACCATATTTGTAAAATATTTACTTTTCTGATAATTAAACAGTTTCGCGTTACCGACGCATGAATAAAGTTATGAGGCTCATGACAATGTTAATTTTACTTAAGGCGGAGGAGTACACAACGTGCAAACAAGTAGATCTTAAACAAGGCTTTCTAAAGTGCTCATTTTACCGTGAACAGGGTATATACATACGTATACAAAAATGCGGTAGATTTTTAAATATTTGCTTATAGTTTATGCCTGCCAATGATTCGCAATGCTTTAAGTCCCATCCCTGAAGAAGCTTTGCTCCCGTGAGGAATGAAAATCCGTGAAGGCACTTTCTGCATCATACCCAGTTTTTGAGCACACCCTGTCATTCAAGAAGTGAATCGGGCCCATAAACACGCGGAAGTCGTGATAGCGATGAGTCTGCGGAATTCGCAACGGGCGACTTACTTTATACCTCAGGTCACTAAGCTTCGTAATTTTTTGCCGTAGGGGAATTTGGCGTTGCCTGCAAAGAACAGATGGCCGTTCGTATTGACGGACAAGGCTACAGCCCCTTAGCGAGGATGTGTAGAGAGTAGGCGAGGGTGAAATGAGGTGGGGGATAGAGCATCGGCAGATTTACGAGGAAGGGGGGAAAGCGGGAAAGGCCTGAGAAAACTCGTCGGCATACGGCAACGTCCACGTGAGAAAAACTGGTTGATCCCGCCTGGAACCGAACCCGGCTCGCCTTGGTGGGAGGTGAGTAGTCTGACTACTACAACACCGCGGCCCCGCCGATTTTGAGCAATACTCCTGTAGTAGAATTCCTATGGCTGCAAACATACCACCCAGGTTTACATCATATTACAGGATGTCTCAAAGGTTCATAAAGAAAGAGTTCCATGAACCCGTAATAGCACTACTTAGTAAATCATATATGACGGTTAGGCATCAATACTATAGTCTGTTCACGGTAAAATGAACACTTTTGAAAGCCCTGCTTTAACATCTATTTATATGCACATTGTGTATTCCTCTGCCTTGTGTGAAATTAACATTGCCATGGGCCTCTTCACTTTATCCATGTGTCGGTCAAATGAAGCTGTGGAATTATTAAGCCACTAAATACTTTACATATCTGCTAATTTTTACACTTCGGTATATTTAAAAAAAACAGAGAGTGAAAGAATAGATTTTAAGTTATTACAAGTGGTTAACTAACGCTTTTTATTCGACGTTAAGATATGGAACTACTTTCCATTTATCGTTACCAACTTTACTGGGTGAATATAATTCAGTGTGCACATTAAAATATAGGCATGCAGGGGCAGTGACTTTTTTCTAAGGTTAATTTCTAAAGTGCTCACTTTACCGTGAACAGCATTTAGAAGCTTGGGACGGCCATGTGGGTGCGGGTAAAAGGGTCTCGATCTGGCGTGTAAGGGTCGATGATGCGAAGCGGGGAGGACAATACACAAATGTAATTACAGCAGTGGCTCCCAGAGTGCAGCCGGTCCGCGCAGCACAATCGTCGCCGCTGAGAGTTGCCGTTTCTATGGTGCATTCATCTGCCGGCAGGAACGTCGCCCTCAAAGGCGGACCTCGTCCCAGCAGCGCCACAATGCTGCACGACATGACGCACTATACAGCCCACGAACGACAACCCCCCCCCCTCCCACCCACCCTCGTCGTCACGTACCATAGCGACCACCCTGCAGTGCTGCCAACGTGGTCATTTTATCACCACATATGGCGATTCCAGAAGATGGCCTGGTAGCCCAATTTCATACTCGCGGCAGGTTGAAAAATCAGCTATTTTTTGCTGAAATCTGGTGGCAGGTGAGGTGATTTGACGGAAGAATGAAGAATATTTATTTTTCCTTTACCGGATTATTGCATTTTTGTGTCTTCACGATTGTTCATTTCTCTGGTGGAGAAATCATGGGGACATTCCGAGATGCACATCTCCGGAGAGATATGCACACCCGGGGAGAGCATGGGAACACCTTGAAATGCATATATAAGCTGTTCACGGAAACTGAGCACTTTTTAAATCCCTACTTAAGATATACTTGTATAAACGTTGTGTGTTCTTCCACCTTATGTAAAATTAACAGTGTCATGGGCCTCATCACTTTATTCATGCGTCGGTCAAGTGAAACTGTGATATTATTGTAAAAGAAATATTGTAAAAATCTGCTTATTTCTACACTTCGATGCATTAAAAAAAAAAAAAAAAACAGACTGAGAGAAATAATTTAAGTCGTCAGAAACCTTACCTGACATTTTTAATTCGACGTTAATGTACGGAACTACTTTCCACTCCATCGCTACCAACTTTACTGGGCGCATGTCACTCAGTGGACCCGTTAAAATATAAGTTAGGCAGGTAGTAGTAGTGACTTTTTTCTAACGATGATTTCAAAAGTGCTCACTTTATCGTGAACAGCCTTTAAAAGGTTTTATTTCATGTGATTATCTCTGTGTAGGTAGTCTTGTGGGCTGTCCTTGAGGAAATAACGATACAATTTGTCCCCGTCAGAAGCGAGGTTTTGGGAACCTACACCGGAAGAGTACATGAAATACGCGATTATAAAGCTTGAGAGGCAATATACTTTTGTTCGTATGTTTAGCGAATACATCACAAAAGTATTCTGGATAACAATTTTCTGCTATTAATTTTCAAATGTTTCAATTTCTGAGTATATATGGTGGTAAGCAACAGTAATGAGCAATAATAAAAAAATTTTTCAAGCTGCGAAAACAAGTATTTTATTTATTTTGTATAAATATTATTTGAAATAGACTAAGATCATTATCGGTTTTTAAATATTGATTTCGAGATTTTCTCCAAAAAAAAAGTTGGCAACTCTGCCGCCTTGCCCTTCACTCGCCGACGAACCCATCGAAGCGAAAAATGAATTCCCGCACGGATCGACCTCGGCGACCGTACTTACTTACGCCCCGGTTTATAGCGCGGTAGCTCTGGCTTTCGAACTATGATTAATTATCGGCATTTATGCCTCACCATATCTCAGTTAGTTCTGCCTATAGAACGCTTTACAGCTATCCAAGTGGCATAAAATAAAGAGTCTGCATAAGCGCTAATAAGCGTCATTCCTCCGCGCACGGGTCACACACTCTTTATACGAAGATACTTCCCGATACTGTGAGAAACACTGAAACCAATAACTGCAAGAAAATGTCATTAAAAAAATAATATTTCCTAGGTCTGATAACCAAAAATTATTTACTTCGCCTGTGTTAAGTTTAAATTTGATTGTTCCTACTTTTTTCATAACAACAACTTTTAATTTTTCAACAAAGTCAAAAGGCGTGTCTATAGGCTATTAACGATAAAGTGAGCACTTATGAAATCTCTCTCATTTGGAGTAATAGTCAATAAAGGCCGTTCGCGGTAAAGTGAGCACTATTTGAAGTTGTTTCATCGGACATAATAACCAATAAATACATTTCATTGTGGCCTGGGACTTTTGGTTTTGGGTATGGTGAATGTATACACTGTATTTATTACTCACATGGCGAGGTTTTCATTAACAAGTAGCGGAAGTATATAAATTGGTTGAAAGAAAAAAGCAGCTAGGGCTTCAAAAGTGCTCACTTGAACGTGAACGGCCTATAAATATATTTAATTTTATCCTTAGAAGTTAACTTCCGAGTGTGGTTGAATATACACACTGTGTTTATTATTTGTATGGAAATATTAATTTAAAAAGGCGGTTAAAGAATAAAGAATGGATGAAAGGGAAAATTAACCAGGACCTCTAAAGTGCTCACTTTATCATGAATAGATAATATAGAAGTGTACGTTTATCTGCATGGACACCACTCGGCAAGGCTATAAAAGAAATTGAAGAGGTACTACTTGTCTCGCTTGCAGTCTGCCAGGACACTTCTTAAACGTGTACTCTTACTTAAATGCCGCTCCGAAATTATCGCTATACGACTAATAATACCAAAAATTTATTTTCTCACAAAACGTTTCACGGGTTTGAGTAGACTACTTCACATGTACGTTCGAGATAGATTTCATCACGTAATATACACGTCCTGAATAAAAGTAATACAAAGAAATCCTTACACTATATAAATGGCTGAATTTTTACAGAGGGAAATAGACATGTAGTCCAATGGTTATAAAACGAACGCCACACTCACCAAACTATGACTATCCGCCTGTTGGTGCAGTTTCGCTGGCGCCCACCTTCACGCGTAGAAAATCCCGTTAACGTAGCCGGAGGGAAAAAATATCTGCTTCCTGGGATTTGCTCTTCACGATTCCGTTGACATTATACAAAGAGCGTTTCGTGCCAAGGTCCCGAAAATTGTGATATACCTGAGGTATTCTTTGTAAACTTTCACAGGTGAAGACGTACTAATTGCAGCTCTGGCAGGCAATAAATCCCCAGTAATACAAACATTTGTGTTCGGCATTCTGCACTGAAATGCAACAATTCATGCATGCAGTAATTTTTAATGATTATATTGTAGGCTGGGTTTCTTTCTTTCCACTCTCCTCCCAGCTCAATCCGGCTATATGCCCTGATGTGAGTGGTACCATTGGGAGGTGCGAGTCAACCCTAGGTGGAAGCTTATCGCGAGAGAGCTCAGGGCGTTGGGCCATTGCCCATCTCAAGCACGGGGAGATGTTATGTGATGGGTCTAGCCCATAGAAAGTAACTGTTGTGTGGTTAACTGCCCCCCCCCCCAAATAGTCCCAAGTTTTTAGAGAAAAGTTAATATTCATCGACACTAAAACCTTTCTCCTTTTGTGTCACATAAACCACCATACCGTTCGCAAGCTAAAATAGACGGAAAAAATCGGTCGAACATATGACACCCATCAATACTCAACAAATTCTGCACGACTTGCCACAAAAAAAAAGGTGTATGGCCTTTTATCTTCCGTTGACACAATTACTGGAACGTCATTCTAAGACATGAGACAGCTGCACACCACAAACAGAAACATAAAAACGATTAATGGATAGAAGCGCCTGACTTACGGTGGACACAAGAGTAGAGTTTATATTTTGTAATAATTAAAGCACATATCTACGTCTCTCAGTGAAAACAGAACGATTTATAATATCTGACGGACTTTGGGAACACAATGAACTTGCGTTTTTTTTTCTCTCTCTCATTTTGCAAAACAATTCTTATAACGCCACCTTACAGTGAGAACTAAAAAATTAAGAGCATCGCTTTGAAATTTGATAACTGGAGGAAGGCAGCAACATGGATGACAACCAAATTAATTATGTCAAAGCAAAAACTGTTTTAATGCCAGCACTTCTGAAAATGTGGATTGTGATTGGTTTCGTTTCGGGACTACGACGACATCGATTTTCAACTGTACATAAAACATACGCATAATGCAGCCAATGAACGCGCGGCTAAGCTCAGTCAAGCGAGCCTCGTGTAATTTTGCTTACACGTAGCTACCTGTTCCGCACCACGAGTCAATGGTGTGAGAACTTTTGAGGCTAAAATACTGTTTGAATATATATGAGTGGGGAGGGGGGCTGAACGGGTGGATATAGTCAATTGTCAGTTTGATTCACCGGAGTCCCGCAACAGAAAACATCTAATTCTGAAATCTGCCTAACACTTGGCAGTATCCTCAGTTATAGGCTATTCACGGTAAACCGAGCACTTTTGAAACCCCTCTCATTTGGAATAATAGTCGATAAATGTGTTTTATTTTAGCCTCAGGCGCTAACTTCCGAATGCTGTGAAATATACACACTCTGTTTATTACTCACATGGCAAAATATATCTAGAAAGGTGGTTAAACGATAAAATATGGCCGAAAGAATAAAGTAACTAGGGCCTCAAAAGCGTTCACTTTACCGTGAACAGCATATGCAAAACAAATTACATTTCGGGAAGCGTTGTACAATCAAGGCAAACATTTGTACCGCCCGAATCAAAACCACGTCCATAGCAAATGAACACGAAGTTTTGGGGATAAGTGGATAGCGCTCATAACTGGCATTACAAATCCTCATTATACACCTCAGAGTTATTGAAATTATAAATGAAGTAGAAAATTAAAATATAAGCAAGTATCATGTATGACACCAAAAAATACGAGCTTTTCGTTAGAAGCCTGGATTTACATACTTGCGGAATTGACGTTATTCCATGTCCCTGTTAAAATACGACAGCGAGACGAATGAAATTTTACTCACAAATCTCCACCCTTTGATATTTATGTAAGCAATATTTGCTAGGATTTATCTTCGTTGGCAGAAGTATCCATGTTTTGTGAACTTTCGTGTAATTTATCTCATGTCAGGTATGGGATCTTGACATAGTACTGCGCTATATTCATTTTTCTTACATATAAAGCAGCTCCGGCAACATACGTGCTTCAGTTTTATGAAACCACTGAATCATTTTTATTTCTCATGCTTCTGTTACGAGCAACGTATAAAATCTAAAACAGCGTGTTCCATAACTCGCCTCAAGGGAAACAGAACTTCTCCAACTGTACGATTTTAATCCGTCTGAGAACTTCAAAGAGTAAGTCCGTAACAGAAAATGCTCACTGGCGTTCGTTTATGCCCAGGAATGTTTCCCACCGCCGGGAACCAGAAAGAAACGGATCGAACCCCCCTCGCCCCTTCTACCAAAACCCAACAGCGAAATTGAAAACGGTTCTGCTGACACGAACCTCTCTTTATATTCCACGCGAATTTTGCTACTACCGCATTCATTCTGTGTACACGTAACAACTTTTGACGCGATATCGACTGAACTTCTCAAGTGTATTCCGCTGGGATTGGACGCATGTTTACTAGTGATATTTTGATAAAACTTGCATCAGCTGCGATGTGACGAATCAGTAAAATGGCTTCACTATATTTTAAGTTTATATTTTTTTTAGGTATATACCAGAGTATGCAACGAAACTGGTCGGTGATACAAAACTTAAACTATAATTTGTTATAATCGCGTTGTTCGAGTAGCAACGCCTGTAAGCCCATAAGGACTGCGCACGCCCGCTGCCAACTGTTGTGTTGAGGGACGAATGGGAAGCGACGACGGGCGCAGTTCGCGGTAACTTTGCGCGAGTGTACACGAGTCCCAGGCGAGGGACTGCGGTAGAGGTCGTGCGACGCGGCGGGGCCGACGTATACGTCCGGGGGAGTTATTCATGACCCTGGGCGACAGTGCAACCTCCTCCGGCAACGCGGCTCTCGCTGGAACCCACCATCGTCCTGACTACGGTCACTGGCTGAACAAGGCATTTTCCAACAGTAGTTTTATGATTGTAATTTACGTACATACTATTTCCCATTATACTATAATAACTCTTAAAGGGCACACTGAGTGACATGCGCCCAGTAAAGTTGGTAAACGATGGAAGGGAAGTAGTTCCGTATCTTAACGTCAAATATAATGTGTTAGGTAACCATTTGTGACAACTTAAATTATCTCATTCGTTTTCTGCTTTTTTTTATTCATCAACGTACAAAAATAAGCAGATTTTTTAAATATTTACTTTTATAATAATTTAACTGTTTAAATGAATACAGTGATGAGGCCCATGGCAATGTTAATTTTTACATAAGGCGGAGGAACACAATACTTGCACACAAAGAGATCGTAAGCAGGACTTTCAAAAGTGCTCATTTTACCGTGAGCAGCCTATAACAATGAGTACGACCGCCAAAGTTTTAATTGGCGGTTTGTTTCTTTCGCAAATACAACAGTTGCCTCACGCTCAAGGTTGTAGGAGAGTGGCCTCCAAAGGAGCACTGTACCTTACAGACTATTCACGGTAAAGTGAGCATTTTTGAAAGCACTTTCATTTGGAATAATAAAGAATTCATATATTTTATTTTAGTGTTGGACGTTAACTTATGAGTGCGTTGGGACGTACACACTGTGTTTATTACGTACACTGCAATATTTATTTAAAAAAAAAAAACTGTTTAGGGTTACAAATGGATGAAAGGAAAAACTTACTAGAGCCTCAAAAGTGCTCACTTTACCGTGAACAGCCTATCCTACTATACAACACGCAGCACTCATTAAAAACTAATACACGCGCTAAAAATTGCCTTACAAATATGATTTGCGTTGCGTACGGTATGAAAGAAGAGTGCACAAACCACGTGTTTCTAAAACAGGGGGACAAACTTCGGCAGGCAATTCCTTACAATACAATACAGAAATGTATGATGAAGTATTGTATTGTAAAGGGTTTTTTAACGTCTACCAGTTTTTTATGTTTGAAAGCTCAGTAGGGGACGGCTTAAAGACTAACTTACAACCTAACTTAAATTAACACCCATGCCTTACCCGGGATTCGACCCCAGATGGGTCGAATCCCGGGTCCAACCGACTGCGCCACGGGAGGTCGGCGTATGATGAAGTGAAATGTTTCGAAGATACGCCATTGCTTCACTATGTCGTCATAGGAAACCAAGTTTGAGACACAAAACACACACAAAGAACGAACACAATAAAACGAGCACAGAGTAGCTGTAGTCAAAATATATAAATAAAACTTATAATAAATCCCACATGAAATTTTGTCAGATAAGCCTAAATAACAAAATTGAAAACAAAATTAAAAACCAAATATTAAACGGGGGAAAAAAAAAAAAAAACAAGGACAACCGTAATTGACAGTTCAGACGAGCACAGACGAAAAAAGCAATCTTCCGCACAAAACAGGATGAAGTAACTGCCGCAAGGCTAGATGACAATGATTACGACACAATAACACAGCACGTTTTCTTAGACGAGATTGTCGCGACATTTCGGAAGCTCTCGTCTGCTCCCCTCTTCATTTCACTTAATCATTCACCCCCATTGAAAGAGTATTTCAATGAACTCACGAAAAGCTATGTACAACTTATTCCCCTAAAGTGATTATTAAGGGTGTAGCACCCTAAATTTCAGTTTTAAAATACGTTTAGTTGTAAATATGAGAAACCTCTTAAGATTAAAGAATAAACGCGGTCGCCAATTAGGCCAACCTCCTGTCTGATTCATGACAACTCTGCCCCAGGAAGCAAGGTCGCCAGGTACCGAGCTGACAGCCAGTCTGTCTTCTCACTGCTACCATGTGCTTTCCGAGTTCCACATACCTTCGCATGTGGAGAGCGAGGCGGACGTTGCCAATGGCCCGTGAAGTTCTCCAGAGTAGTCCTTATCTCGTACTGATACAACCAGTCTCTTCTAGATCTCCCGCCGAGTGTTGTTCTAGGGGTCGCCTTGTGCATTGGTAATGTGAAGTCTGGTTTTGCACCTTATTGACAGTCATATTGACAAGGGCCAATGTCTACATAATTAATTGAACAGTTTGGTAACGTTCATATAATTTTACCAAAATTATTTTATGATCTGCTAAATTTAAATATGTTCTGTATGTTAATTATTTTGTGACCTTTGCAATTTTCAGAAGTAGCATATTTTATTTTATTGTTTGCACTGTGTTGTTACGTTTTAGTGATATTTATTTCTCACATAAGTTGGCAGCTGTGCGTGACGTCATAAACAGAGAGTTTTTTTTAAATATATGCTTTGAAGATAAGGCCTATATCAGTAAAGTTAATTCAAAATTTAATTATTGTGAACGGACCTGGTCTCCATATTGAATGTGTTACGCCGTCATACTGGGCAGCCAGGCCTGCTCGCCTAGGTAATTTAATTACTGTGAATGGACCTGGTCTCCATATTGAATGTGTTACGCCGTCATACTGGGCAGCCAGGCCTGCTCGCCTAGGTAATTTAATTACTGTGAACGGACCTGGTCTCCATATTGAATGTGTTACGCCGTCATACTGGGCAGCCAGGCCTGCTCGCCTAGGTAATTTAATTACTGTGAACGGACCTGGTCTCCATATTGAATGTGTTACGCCGTCATACTGGGCAGCCAGGCCTGCTCGCCTAGGTAATTTAATTACTGTGAACGGACCTGGTCTCCATATTGAATGTGTTACGCCGTCATACTGGGCAGCCAGGCCTGCTCGTCTAGATATTTCAATTACTGTGAACGGACCTGGTCTCCATATTGAATGTGTTACGCCGTCATACTGGGCAGCCAGGCCTGCTCGCCTAGGTATTTTAATACGTAAATTTTGTGGTATGTAGACGGCTTCGACTAACGCAATGGTACTCAATCGAAGATTTAAAGGCATCGGAGTGCGCTGGAACACAAGGGGGAAAAAAAAGGGGGGGGGGGGCTATTGAGTACTTACTGTGTTAAAACTGCAAGATATACGGTACATGTATCTGATTATTTACTCAATAGCCGTATACTCCTGCGGTGAAGCCGAGATCTATATCACGGTGTGAATAACTTCATCAGACCTCATATTTAAAGTCTCGTGGAAACCCTCAGTTAAAGTTTCTCTTGTTCTACCAATTTATTCAGAGTTAATCCAGCCAATAATAATTACTCAGTGTTGTGTGGCATTTTAAATTAGCATTAAACTTTGTTCAAGGACACTTTAATTTTGCACTGATTAGTACACTTAACTGCCAGCTGCCTGATTATTTAATATGATTGGTATTTTTCTACTACATGTTGAGGTGAATTACATATGCTGCATTTAATATATTTGAATATAATTCTGATCTGTACCCACTGCACAAAGAAAAGAGTTTTTCACTAAGCGTATGCTTCACCTATGGGCATGTATTACTTGTAGCGTTGCAGGAAGTATAGATAGAGTTCCTCCCTCGTACTCTCAGGGTCAGCGTCTTGTTTATGTGTGTTAAGGAACATTACTCTTTACTCATCACCCAGAACTTCCAGTCTACACTAAACCTATTAGGTGTTCATCTCTGTGTCACACTACTCGCACGATTATTACACAAATCGAAAACAGCTATTCGTATCCAGATTACGGAATCTACAATTCATTTCAGTGGCAGTCTACACAGATTACACGTTTCTCCTGCGTCGCTCCAATTCCACCCACTCTTTCAGTGGCACTCTATACGTGTGGCAAATTTGCCTGTGCTATTTCGCTAGGAATCTCCTATACATCTCAGTAAGGACAGGAAGATAAACAAAAATTCACATGGCTGCACGTCACGTCAGACGACAAACATAACTATAGGCTGTGTGAGGACTTTTAATGCCCCCTAATTACTTCTTTATTTCAGCCACTTTTATTCCTTTAACCACATTTTAAAATAAAGATTGCCTTGCAAGTAATAAACATCGTGTATAGATTCCACCGCACTAGGAATTTATCTTCTAAGGGTAAAATATGATATACTTATTAACTAATATTCCAAATGAAAGGGCTTTCAGAAGTGCACACTTTACCGTGAATAGCCTATTGGTCTGTATTACTGCCCAGTCAAGAGGGGCCACAGTGGTTTAGTGGTCAGATCACTTCCTTCCCACCTAGTCGAACCGGGTACGATTTCCGGCGGGATCACACCCGGATTTTCGCAGGTCGGCGAGTTTTCTCGGGGATCTCCCGCTTACCCCGCCCGTGCATTCCGGCACTGCTCCATGCTCACTTCGTAGAGCTATTTGAATGTTTGTGAACAGGCGATGAGCGAACGACGGAGGACTCAATATCAGCACCGAACTCACGCTAGTTCTTCATCGATGGTAATCGCCAGGCGTCATGTTCGCGTGGCTAGTGATGTTTCAAGCCCAGCCCGCAGTATTACTCGACAATATCTGATCATCGACGCTTGTTCGAAGTCGGCAATATGACGTAAAATGCGAACTCGTCCTGCCAGTACAGGGAAAATACTGCCCTTGCCAATATAACACTTTTTTTTAAATATGAATTTCTAAATAACAACAACAAAGTCGGGCGTAGTGCAGTTTCATGCTCGAAATTGCAGCTTGATTTCCACTATTAATAACTTGCAGTATCGTACGTATCTTATTTCTAAAAGCAGATATTACGCAGGAATATAAGTTTGGTTGTAGCGAAATGTAAGCATGCTAAAGAAGCCATAGGAAGCATATAAACTTTATTTCTCCGTCAAGATCATTTATAAATTCTCTATTTAAGTAAGCAAATATAAACCCTGAGTTTAAGCAAATTGGCCCTCTCTTAAAACGATACTGATATAATGGGAATCTGTATATTTCTTCCCACAATTGCTTGCGTTATAAACTTGTAAGTGTTGCAGGGAATTTTATTTTACAAGTAAATTATTTGTCTTCATAAACCGGGAAAACTGCCGCCTTTTTTTAAATATATGTCCAGACTTCAAGGTTCTGGAATCTAATCCCACGTGATGCATGGATGTGTGTGCTACTTATAGGAGAAACTTTATCAAGTTTAGCATGTTACATTATTTTAGATTAAAGTTTTATTTATATTTATAGCAGGCCCAATACTTTAAAATTAGCATTCCGGCGTCGTGTGGAGTATGTTTTCTCCTTTTTGTAGGTAAACATATTGGGGTTAAGTTGAATAGTTTCGTCAAAAAAACATGTTTTTGTAACACCCTGCAGCGTCAAGTATAGACGACCGCCCAAGTACTGTGCGGCTGAGCTGTGAGCCGCCTCCACATATCCCACATCGATCCCAGACGAGAACGCCGACCGGGTAAGCGAGGAGCTCGCTGTCTCGCTAATTAATCACCGGCGGCGAGTGTCACGCACTCGGCCAATATTGAGCCATTAGCGACGGAACGGCCAGGTGTGATTACAAAGGCCCCTCTCGGCGCGTGTTTGTCCTGGCCATGTAGCCGGAGACGTCACCCGGGGTTGGAGTGGTGGGTGGTGGGTGGCGGTGGCGGGGGTCAGGCGGCAGAACCCTCCACGTCGCAAGTCGACGAGTAGTTTGCACTGCGACTCGGAAGCCATGTCTACACGGCCGCCAACCCTTGTCTTCAGGCCCCGCTCACACGATGCTCAAGATTCCACAGGTGACAACACTGTCCGGCAAAACTCCAGTTACACATGGGGCCACGGTGGCTGAGCGATTAGCACGCTCGCCTCCCACCAAGGGAAACCGGGTTCAATCCCCGGACGGTTCACCAGGTTATTTTCGCAAGTGGGAATCGTGCCGGACGATGCCGTTTCCCCCGCCCCTTCATTCCGGCGCAGCTCCATACTCACCTCGCTTCACCCTCATCGGCTCTCAAGACCTCGCTGTTAAGAGCCACCCAGATCTCTTTACTCGCTCACTCAAGCCGCCATTCGCCAATCACCGCATGGTATACTACTTGTCGGCCGGCAGTAGCCAATAAGACGCGAGGCTCGTTTCCAGAGCCTTGCGCAGTCAATCGGAGAACGGCCACGCCATTTTGCCTCAGTGTACGTACCTACTGAAAATATTTGGGCGGCTCTTAACATCGAGGTCTTGAGAGCCGATGTGGGTGATTGAGGTAAGTATGGAGCAGCGCCGAGATGAAAGGGCGGGGGAAACGGGAGATCCCCGAGAAAACCCGCCGACCTACGGCATCGTCCGGCACGATTCTCACATGCGAAAATCCGGGGATTGAATCCGGATCGCTTTTGTGGGAGGCGAGCAGACTAACCGCTCAACCACTGTGGCCCCCACGGACGTGGAGTGGGCTGGAGATTCTACAGCTTGGCTTATACTAAACGAAGCTGGCGAGCAAAGTTTATTACAACCATAGAGCAGAGATGAGATAAACTGTGTTTTGTCTTCTGCGCATGTCCTCAAGATTGGCTCAT
Source organism: Dryococelus australis (assembly GCA_029891345.1). Taxonomy (NCBI): domain Eukaryota; kingdom Metazoa; phylum Arthropoda; class Insecta; order Phasmatodea; family Phasmatidae; genus Dryococelus; species Dryococelus australis. The sequence goes on from CM056997.1 coordinate 193,426,776, forward strand.
CAGGTGACATAACAACTGCTGCAATAACATGTTTCAGTAGTGAAGTGTCGATGGCTTAAGTTTGGTTTTACAACAAACCATCGTAAAGTACTTATCTCAATAAACACTGTGCTAACCTTAGTCGAGTCCACGTGGTTTAAACCATACACTAAAGATGAGGTAGACCGATCTCGCTTGCTGCGCACAACCAAACTCACTGTCCCAACACTGAACTGCTTTTCTGCCAACACGTTTAGCGAAAACGGCATAGTTTGGATTTTAGGTTATAAAACTGATTTGTAAACAAATACTTTGAGGTGTAAATATACTTCCTCCGACCAATTCGTGATGCACTTTTATTAAATTCAAATTGGTAAAAGTATGTTATTCATTTAATAGTGCTTGTAATTTTAAAATTAAGATATTAACAAACACTTTCATCAGTGTTAACCATGTGACTTTTTCGACAGGTATATTCTTTTGGGGTAGGTCAGTGTCGGGTACATGCGCAGAAGACGAATAAGCGGTCTACTTCATTCTTAGTCTACGGTATGAACCATTGTAGTGGTAGAACGGCACTCCAGTGTTGCCACGTAGAGTTGGTTGCTGAGCCGATGGCATGCTCACTCTACACCACATTCCCTCCACGATTACAGATCGCCTACAGGAAATCATTACTTAAAACAGGTTTAAAAACGTGCTGTAGCACAGCCGACTAACATCAAATCGCCTACCATATATACAGACTCTTTCTCTTGATCACTGGTTTACATGACGTACAGATGCGCTGCGGATAAATAAAGCAAATCGACTGTAGACGCAGCTGTTACCGAGTAATATCACTTGACCTTGTCGAAGATGTCATGTGAAGTTTACGTGGGACATAGTTCAGACGAATTATAAATATCGCATAAGAGTGAGACGAGGTGGCAATACTGCTGCCCGCAGAGTTGTTGTTGGTTGCATACCTTCTTATGGTGCGGCGAAGTTCAGTACGACACGGATACAGTACTGTGATATGGTGTTCTGCCGAACTGTGACAAACCCATACGAATGAAAAGTATTGGTTCGCTAATTAAGGCGAATATTTTAAAATTGATTGCAACAAGTTTAGATAAAATTGTTGTACATACCTCTGACGGAAAACTATCAGATGGCTTTGGTTTCCTCTGACAATATATATATATATATATATATATATATATATATATATATATCACTCACACTCTCTCTCTCTCTCTCTCTCTCTCTCTCTCTCACACTCTCTCGATGGGCATAAAACTGAAGAAAAAATCTCACATCATTCCTTAAAACAAGATTAGAAAATTTGCACTGTTACAAAAAATGTAGTCAAACTCAACAAGGCCAGTATTTGTTGCGGGCTATATGTAGCTTCAGAATTATTAAAAATTATATTCTGTTTCAAAACGTATAAATAGACGGTAATAGGTTTGTGAAGAGACCAATGAAGGCATAATCAACGCTAAAAAAAAATTGTATTTAGTGTTTTATTATAGGCTGTTCACGATAAAATTAGCATTTTTAAAAGCCCTGCCTTAAGATCTACTTGTATGTGCGTTGTGTCTGCTTCCATCTTATGTAAAATTAACATTGTCACGGGTTTCAGCACTTTATTCATGCGTCGGACAAGTGAAAAAGTAAAATTATTAGGAAAGTAAATATTTTAAAAATCTGCTAATTTTTGCACACTGATGCATTAAAAAAAAAAAAAAAACAGAAAGCAAATAAATAACTTAATATGGAACTACTTTCCATCCATCGTTACCAACTTTACTGGGCGCATGTCACTCAGTGCGCCCGTTAAAATATATGTAGGCAGGGCCAGTGACTTTTTTCTCCCGGTTGATTTCTAAAGTGCTCGCTTTATCGTGAACAGCCTTTAGGTATGCGCAGACCGTCACTCGGCGAGCGGACCTGCCTTGCCTAAGACACGCAGGGAAACCGTGTCCTTGCTGCGCGCCGCTACACAGGCCTACTCGGCCCGTCAGTCACTCGAGGGGACACGACGAGGCCACTCGTCTGGAGCGCGAGGGCGCACGCCGCCGTCTCAAAGCTCTGCACACTGGAGCAGGCAGGATGGTTTATCTCGTGGCTACACACTCCTGCAGCCGCACACGCGTCATGCTCGCGCGCGGCACTAGGCACGGACGAGATGACGAGAGGTGCGGGCTCCGTCTACTCCACTGAGGGATGGAGAAACACACCTGCCTCGTGTGATGCAACACTCCTCAAATTAACCTTGACAAGTATTTTAACCTAAACGATCACCATAAAGCTCTTCCCTGTTCAATTACCGATCGCTATCGACTGTTCACGGTAAAATGAGCACTTTTGAAAGCCCTGCTTAAGATCTGCCTGTATGCACGTTGTGCATTCTTCCGCCTTATCTAAAATTAACATTGCTATGGGCCGCATCACTTCATTCATGCGTCATTCAACTGAAACTGTGAAATTATTAGGAAAGTAAACATTTTATAAATCTACTAATTTTTACACACTGATTCATTAAAAAAAACAGAAAGCGACATAAATAATTTGAATTATCACAAATCGTTATCTGAGATATTTTTTTATTCGATGTTAAGATATGGAGCGACATTCTATCTATCGTTACCAACTTTACCGGGCGAATGTCACTCAGTGCGCCCATAAAAATATATTCATTCAGGGACAGAGACTTTTTTTACGGTTGATTTCAAAAGTGCTCACTTTATCGTGAACAGCCATTCACGGTTACTCCAGCCTTTTCTGAAGTCCTGCTAAAGTTCTACTTCCAGTATATTACCCCCCCCCCCCCCCTCGTGCAAACTAAGCTCAACTAATCCTGGAGAATTACACCAGGGGGACAACGGACCGCTTTCATGCGTACTGAGTGTAACGGGATTTTGTATAAGGGCTATTTCTCACTGGGCGCTACCAACATACATATTTTCTCCCTGTTTTATTCAGATTATTTATACATGAAGCATTATGATTTATAGATAAAATATGAATAACATTTCAATTGAACTGAAAAAAAAAAAAAGTAACTTTTATGAACACAAGTATAAAACGCTTGTGATATATGGGATATGTTGGAAATAACTAAACACGTCATACATGGGGAGATTTTTCAAACCTTTTGATTAAAAAGGCCGAAGAAACAGTGAATGGACGATGATCAGCGTGTGGAAAATGTAACTGCTCATTCTTCCACACATTTTATCGGGCACACTGACCGTCGTGCGGCCAGTTAAGTTGGCAAAGACGGAGGTAAAATAATTCCACATCTTGACGAATTGAAAGCATTACGTAAACATTTTGTGAACGAAATAAAGTGATCAAGCCTATGGTTTGGCAATGTTAATTTTAAATATGGTTGAAGAATACACCATACGAGCACAAGTAGATCTTAAGAATGAATAAAATGAATTGATAAATGAATCAAGGTATAACTGACAGGAAATCAAGAAACTTTTAAATTGGTGACCCTGAAATTTCTCTTTACAGTAAGAACTGCATAAAAATACAATATTTCTTTCTATTAATTTCAAACATTAACTTAATGGACACATGCATGATAATCGCACGCGGCGGTGGAACGAAACACAACGAGCAGACAAACGAGACTAAACAAGACTTTCACATACAAGCGAACTAACCATAGAAAATTGCACTAGCACCTTCCATAGTAATGAACTCGTTATTGCTCCAACTATCTGCTAGGTAGACCGCGCCTCACTCATCAAGCCGATAAAGGAAAAAGTTAGCGATATAACAGTCTTACCTTCGTCTGTACAGACCAGGTGTTCCGGAGGAAACCGGACATACGTTGAGAGGTGATAGTATGTACCATTCTGAAATATATGCTCTATTCGCAAATGTGTCCAAGATACAGCTATGTGAAACTGGCAGGAATTGGAACGGTACAGGCAATAGTAAATGAACAAATCGTCACGTGTTGGGTTTTATTGTGTAAATTTCCGTTTGAAACACGTGTTCACGAATGCCACGGCCAACGTCTATTCATTCTGCAGCTCGTGCAGTCAGATGCCGTGTTGCTAATCGCCGGAGCTGGTGTCCACGTAATTCTTTAACGTCAGCAACAGGAATGTAACACTCGAGCAAGCAGTTCGTCCTTTGTTTGCGCTTTTTGCCTGTGGACTTCCGTCTTCAACCAACCCCACAAACAATTAGCGCAAGTGATGTGCGCGTTCAAGTTGCCAACATGACAAACGCCGTGTCACATAACTGTATCTGGGACACCATTGCGAATAGAGCATATGTTTATTTATGTTTTCCCTTTAGAATGGTCCATACTAGCTATCACCTCTTAACGTATGTCCGTTTCTCCCTGAAACAATTTGTATATGCAAATAATTGTGATGAGGTTCTCAAACGCTTAGACATAAGTACCACAGATATGGTGGTAGGTTCATGATATAGGGCGTAGAAACATAGTTTTTAGTGGAACTGCTTCTATAAATATTTAGAGGATTGAAGCTATTACTTACTGAATTCTGCGCAAGCGGGTACTTAAGTGCCCCAAGTTTGGTATAAACTGGTTTAACTTTTTCAGCTATATATTATTTAAACGAAAGAAAACACGTATGTAAGTAAGAAAAATAAATCTATAAAAAGGAATTGTTGGTGGCCTTTTACATTATCTTACTACTCCCATGCAAAATGGGGCGATATTTAATGTTTACATTACGCTATATTCAGAAATATCGAAATAAGAGGCATCGACGTATTCAGTGCACAATGAAAGTGCTGCGAGCTTACACTCAAATCAGTTTAATGCAGCCGAAATTATGAAGATAAGTACCTTATCGAACTTCATTTCCTTCAACTACTACAGCGACATGCTAGTGCAATAGCACATCGGAGTTGCGAAATATACTGCGCGGAAATCTTCGCTCCATGCACGCCCGAAATTGCCGCCAATCGGCGTGGGCACCAACCAGCGCCTCGCTCGTGGGCTGCGCGAACTCAGTCACGCTCGCATCACAGTTGTATATCCGATATAAATAAACCACATTCATTTCAATAGTTTCAACAGTCACGAAGTTACAGTGTCGTGATGGACCACCCCGCAAACGTTAAAAGCCTATCTTCGTTTCCGTTCTGTGCCCCAAGTGTCGATCTCATTTGAACCTTTTCGGACACTTTTATTTTTTGTTTTCGGAAACGTACTGATATCTAGACGACGTTTTGCCATATATCCGAACCAATAAAAATCTCTCCGTGCAATTTCAACAGCGAATGATGTTTCCCACACGTAAGGAACATTTCTCATTGGACGGTTTGTTCTACTGTGTACAGCGCAGACCATCAAGGATACTTCAATTGCAACGCCCCACATACGAAACACTGTGACTGGAAGGGTTAGAGACGCATTTACGCCAAAACTCGTCAACATTTCAAACTGCAAGTGAGTGAGACGAGTAGATGAACACACTTGCCAATCGCGGGGACGTAGCAGCCGGCTACTAAGATCAGGCTGAGCTGAGATTAGACAATACAGATACTGGGAATTAAATTAATTAACTTTGAACTGGGTCAGGACATTTGACGGCACGCATGAGAAAGCCCTAACACGGGGTAAAGACATTGAGCGGTCTCGTGCCTTGCTCAAACAGAATACGTACCTATTCACGAGTGGAAGGAGCAGCGGCCTCGCTAGGGCGCATACCGGAAGCAGTCGCGGGGAAGACGTTTTCACGTCAAAAAAAATTGGGTTTAACTACGTTGGGGACACGGCCGTTTGTTTTGCGCGAATACGTCTACGTTGACGCGCTCGGACGCCTTGATGTTTATTTTACGTTCCCTGTCCCAATATGATTAAGTGAAGCAGTGCCTGCTTCACTTAATCATATTGGCTTTTATGGGTATCACTGGATTGCCTTTGAGATGCTCTTTCCAATCGTATACGATTTATGTATTTTGAATAGGCTTTTTTTTACGAGTATAGGCCGACACTGTGTTGAGTTTTCTTAACTTTTTACATTAAATGTATACAATTTCACCATAACTACGACACACAATTGGTTTGTTATACACACAATCGATTGATATTGACGAGAGCTGTCGATTGAAACTTAAATGAGCGCCGTAGCTTCTCCTAGTCAAAAGTTATACCACGCGGAAATTATGAGACGCGGCGAAACGCACTCAAAACCATCACCATGCTTCGCAGTCCTCACTCAACGTAACATATGCTTTGATCCTTTGGCAATCAAGTGATGTAATTGAATTTTTAATGTATACGATAGATTCGCAACTGCAATGCCAAACTGTACCCCCCGATTTTGTTATCATCGGATTTTCTGGATAGCGTCCCACAATGTTCGTAAATTTAAAGACGTATTCGCGTCAAAGGAAACCCTCGAAGTGCGAAGCGTTAAGTGTGCGCGAGAGGAGTGGAAGAACGCTCTCGGCAAAGGCGGAGAACCGGCCGCGGGACAGCTGCGCGATGATCGGCGAGGCCGGCACGGTGCTGACACGCCCGCATTCATTACGGACAATCCGCGAACAAAACACACTCGTCTAAATGCAAATGGCTTTTCATACGAGCCAGGCCGCCGCTAGGCTCGCGCAGGAGGGGAGAGGGTGGCACGGCAAGCGGGAGAGCGTTATTAGGCTGGAGGCCCGGCAAGTGGAAGCAACCCCTGTGTGTAATCCTCTAGGCTCACCCTCCCGCTAGCCAACCCCCTACGGCCGTCATAAGGCGCGCTGATACCCTAAACGCAAAAATTAAAGCAACACAACAACAATAATAATACGGAAATGCCGTTAGAATTTCGTGGCTAAAATTTTATAATTTCAAGGTTCGCGCGCGAGAGAGTGAGAGACGAAGGGAGGGAGGGAAGGAAAGAGAGAGGGAGGGAGAGAGAGAACTAGAGACAAAAAAAGAAAGGAGGGAGGTATAACGTCGCACGAAATGGTACGTTTTTAACCCCACCTCCCCGTAGTTCGGACAAAGCCAGTGCATCTATTTGGTAATATGTTTCATTCCAATTTTATGTGAATCACAGAAAAAAAAACAAATTGTCTGCATGCTATTGCACAAAAATCAATATATTTACTTACTTTACATGCAAGTGTATTTGCCCTTGAAATAAATAAATATGTTTTTATTTTAGCCTTAGACGTTAACATCCGAGTGCGGTGGAATCTTTAGAATGCGTTTATTACTTGCATTACAGCATTTATTTTAAAAGGTTGTTAAAGTATAAGAAAGGGCTGAAGTAAGAAATTAACTAGAACCTCAAAAGTGCTCACTTTACCGCGAACAGCCTATAGTTAGTGAAGCTCGCGTCACGCCCATTTGCGAGCATGTTTCTACGTGAACGGTCGTAACGTGTGCAATATCTCGGACTCATCGGTGATCACGGGTGCTTGATATTCTAGCCAAGGGTGCGAAGTTGTTACAGGCTATTCACGGTCACATGAGCACTTCTGAAAGCCCTGCTCAAAATCTACTTGTATGCACGTTTTGTATTCCTCCAGCTTATGTCAAATTAACATTGCCATGGGCCCCATCAATTTATTCATGCGTAGGTCAGGTGAAACTGTGGAATTATTATAAAATTAGGCATGTAATAAATATGATAATTTTTACACTTTGATGCGAAAAAATATAATTAAATTTACCACAAATGTTTACCTAACACTTTTCATTCGGCGTTAAAATATGGGACTACTTTATATTCATCATTACCAACTTAACTGGGCGCATGCCACTCGGTTTGCCCGTCTCACATCAAGTTAATCGTTAATTCGCAAGCCTTTAAGTGTTCAGAAGAACAATCTAAAATACACTACGGATTAACGTGGGACAGGTCAGCGGCTAGCACTCGTATTTAAACTGTATTCAAAAATAGGCACTTTATTCGCCACGGATTAATGTGGTGCCCCGCCCTTTCGTCGTACAAAATAAAACGTAACTATGGGCTGTAAAATGAACACTTTTGAAAGCCGTACCTAATATCTACTTGTATGCACGATGTGCATTGTTCCGCCTTGTGTAAAATTAACATTGTCACGGACCTCATCACTTTATTCATGCGTCGCTCAAGAGAAACTGTGAGATGATTAGAAAAGTACACAGTTTACAGATCTGCAAATTCGATGCATTAAAAAACAGAAAGCGAAAGAAATCACTTCACTTATCACCAATCCTTACCTTAACACTTTATATTTCATGTTAAGATATGGAACTGCTTTCCATTCATCGTTACCAACTTTACTGGGCGCACGTCACTCAGTGCGCCCGTTAAAATATATGCAAGCAGGGGCAGTGACTTTTTTCTAAAGTTGATTTCAAAAGTGCTCACTTTATCGTGAACAGCCTTTAACGTGGTGCATATATATATATTTTTTTTCTTAAGTGGCCGTGTAGTGTTTGCATAGCGCCTGAAAATCACGCGGTGTAATAACACGCCGTCCTGTCACACGCGGGCTGAGGTACATACTAGATGCACGCGTGATATGAAGCTCACAAAAGCGATGGAATCTCGCGCACAAACACACAAGAGCGGGGCGCAGTAGAGGAGATGAAAATCTGGCATTAAAAGTCCGGACACAGAGGAGTGAGTGAAAACAAGTGGCGAAACGCAGGATCGCCGGTTTAGCTTTGCCCGGGGCGAGGGGGGGGGGGGGGGTGGCAGACAGAGGATAAAAATACTTGCAGAGCCGCAGTGTCCAATAGCAGCCACGCGGATGGAAAACAATACGCCTGCCACCCGCCCCTGTTATTCGACGAGTCAATCAATACAGCTCGAGTGCATTATGGCCAAGTCCGTGGCCGGTAATGAGTTCAAATCCACTTAGGAAATATCCGGTTCAAGTTCCACATGGTGCGCTATACTCGAAGCGCCGAACGAATGTGGCCGGTCGGTGCTCGTGGGCGCAAGTGATAGCATATTTATTGCACACTCGCGTTTTATAAAATCACGTTAACTGTACGCACTAGATAGTTAACTCTATAACTGGACCAACAGATGGCCAAGAAAGTGACTACGGCTTGCGATTGGACGATGATGAAATTTTCAGAAACGTCAGCTAACCTTGAGAAGAAATCGCCAAGTATTGATGTCCTATCACGGGCATTGCTGCAGTGTGATTGGTAGGGTTTGACGTCTCGACAACAGCAAGGCCAGCTGTCACACTGTCAAATTTTCGCCTTCAACTGTATTTGACATTAAGAATTGGAGGCAAAATACGGCCATCAAATTTTTTCTTCCAGTAAATTTTATCAAATAATCTTGAATGTGTTTGAATATGTGTCACACTCAAATTTTTTTACTGAAAAATTTTATTTGAATTAATATTTCGAAATTATTTTTATAGTGACATATTGCTTTAGTTTTTCTCCATTTAGTTAAAAAAAAAAACAAGGAAAGTTGTAATTTATTGTCGCTTCTTTACTAAATTTAGATTTCATTTATCAGAGATGTCCCCTACACAATGAAATTTAAAGCCCCTGAGTTCGTAATACCATGTGCAATATTATTCATGCCCAGACAGCTTCTACATATATTAATTATCTTCATTACCCTACTTCATTTCCAGCAGTAGTTCGTTATTTTATAGTTTCCTGACGTCCACTTTTGCCGTGCACGATTCTGATTGGCTGATATAGTCAAACATCAAAGAAATTTTAGAACCGGTCCAATTTTCGAATGTTTGATGGCAACTGAAGACATCCAACTTTCACAGAAAAATATGACGTCGTTTATGACGTTGGATGACGTCATGACTGTCCGACTTTATTTCTCTTACACAAGTTTAGAGGTTAGCAGCATAAATTGCCAACTGCGGATCTTCTAGTTGGTAACAGCTGCTTATTTTAAATTAATTCGACTGACTATGGAGATTCAGAATGAAATCCATTAAATAACGAACGTCTGTGGCTCGAGTACTAACAAACATGCATCCTGTTTTGCAGAAAGAAAAAAAAAATTGAACTGGTCTGAAAATGTAGTATTTAGTTTGAATTTAGTATCTCATAGGGTTTACACACTGGCATTAAGAAACAAAATGAGAGGAGATAAAAATGTCTCAATGTTTAATAAATTTGCAAAATGTTTTCCTGTTTTTAGCAAATATTCCAGTCGCATTCTAGCACATAATATGCAGCAAATGATCAATGTGGTCCCTTTGCACTTTAGTTCTAGTGTTACTGACAGTAGCTTGCTCCAGTCTAGGCTGCTGGTCGAACGTCCTACCTCCATTTAATTAAGCATAGTTGTCACTGAGGGCTTGATGTTTCTTTACGCAATTTATTCAGAGTTTATTTGTATTATTACTTATTTATTATTTTAATTTTCTAGCCAATGGTCCCACAACCGTGGTGAATAATTTCACAAGTAGGTACCGCAACTAACACGACTTATATGGTTCATACACTGGGTTTTACGTTGCACGGTTCTGCACGGAGAAGGATATAGGTAGTGGGACTTCTTAATCACAGCGGGCTCCGAACTACTCGTTACCCGTCTCGCTGATATACACTATCTACCAAAAAGTAATTGGGCACCCGCCCACAGTGTTTGCTCGGTGGTTGTCACCCCGTTAGAATCTCGTAGGGCCACCTCTTGCGGCTATAACAACAGCCGCTCTGTCTGGCATGCTCTCTACGAGTGTTTGCAAGACATCCACGGGGATTCGTCGCCATTCCTCTTGCAACCATTCCTGAAGAGCCCTCACCCGGGGATCCAATTCGTCCCAAATATGTTATATAGGGTTGAGGTCGGGGCTCTGGACGGCCCAGTCCAATCGGCGAACATTATTGTAGGCATACCACTGCATAGTAGCCTTTGAAACATGGCACCTGGCATTTCATTATCCAGAATGTTACAATAGGCCTCTGTGTTCGTGCTACCACGGACAAACACCAGCGGTCCTACGCCGAAGGCCGTGAAACACAAGTCAACTGACGTACTGAATTACCTATCTTCACGGGTGCCCAATTACTTTTCGGTAGATAGTGTAATCCTGAGCCAATCCGTGGGTGGTTCTGCAACATCCGTAATTATGGACTGAAATACACATTACACTTGCTCGAGAAATTTCATACCAGTTTCCAGTCCCGCGAGCATTTCAGTCTTCAGGCTTTATCTCGGCTGGTTCAGTTGGTGCCTTTCGTTAACAGAATTATCACGAGACCAAACTTTAAATGACTGATTACGTATGTCTACTAAGTCTTTCGGTTTGTTAACTTCCAAGCCGATAATATGCACAGTAACTGAAGCTGTTTGAACATTGCTGTGTAGAACTATTTAGTATTCACACAAGTCAAGCTATATTAAATGTGTAACAATCACTCTTGCAATGAGTATGTCATAAAGAATATTTCTCAAATATTTAAGTGGAATGTGTCTTTTTTATTCAGTATTTATTTTTAGTGGCAGTTTTGCTTCACGGAATCTCACTGAAAGTGCTCCAAACGTCTATATTTTAGCAGTATTTTTTTTTTATTCTGATGTTATCTGCGAAGTCGTGTTGCACAACTGATTGCAACATTACAGGCTGAGTAGTTGATCGTCGACAGTGTTCTCAAATAAAACCTTACAAAATGAAAAATTTGGTTTGGCTGTGTTAGGGACACGGCCGTTTGTTTTGCGTGAATATGTCTACGTTGACGCGCTTGGACGCCTTGATATTTACGTTCCCGGCACTGCTTGACTCGAACATATGGGGTCTTATGGGTATCACTGGGTTGCTTTCGAAATGCTATTTCCAAGCGTATACAATTTCTGTATTTTGACTTTGCTTTTTACGGGTATAGGCCGAAATTATTTTATAAGTTTTCTTATTTTTTTTAATTAAACGCATACAATTTCACCTTAACCACGGCACACACATTTTTATACACGCGATAGATTGAACTTGACGAGAGCTGTCGATTGAAACTTAAACGAGCGTCGTAGCTTCTCCTCGTCAAAAGTTATACTACGCGGGAGTTACGAGACGCGGCGAAACGAACTCAAAATTGCCCCCCCCCCCCCCCCTTCCCAGCGATGCCACGCAGTCCTAACTCAACGTAACATATTCTTTGATCATTTGGCAATCTAGTGGTGTAATTGAATTTTGAACGTAGATGATAGATTTGGAGCTGTAATGCCAAACTGTATCCCCCCATTCTATGGATTTTCTGGATTGCCCTCCACTTTGGTTGCAAATTTAAAGACGTATTCACGTCAGAACGCAGAGTTGCGAATACAAACAAAACCCGAACGAAAAGGGAAAACAGCTTTAGTTGAGCGTGAGAGCAGTGACGTAAGGAACTTGAGGCAGAGAGGGAAGTTCAGCAGGATGAGCGCAACCTTCCGCTTGTTCGGCGGCCGGCGCAACGGGACGTCTTGTCAAGCCGTGAGGCAAGTGACGTAAGGAACTTGAGGCAGAGAGGGAAGTTCAGCAGGATGAGAGCAACCTTCCGCTTGTTCGGCGGCCGGCGCGACGGGACGTCTTGTCAAGCCGTGAGACAAGTGACGTAAGGAACTTGAGGCAGAGAGGGAAGTTCAGCAGGATGAGCGCAACCTTCCGCTTGTTCGGCGACCGGCGCGACGGGACGTCTTGTCAAGCCGTGAGGCAAGTGACGTAAGGAACTTGAGGCAGAGAGGGAAGTTCAGCAGGATGAGCGCAACCTTCCGCTTGTTCGGCGGCCGGCGCGACGGGACGTCTTGTCAAGCCGTGAGGCAAGTGACGTAAGGAACTTGAGGCAGAGAGGGAAGTTCAGCAGGATGAGCGCAACCTTCCGCTTGTTCGGCGGCCGGCGCGACGGGACGTCTTGTCAAGCCGTGAGGCAAGTGACGTAAGGAACTTGAGGCAGAGAGGGAAGTTCAGCAGGATGAGCGTAACCTTCTGCTTGTTCGGCGGCCGGCGCGACGGGACGTCTTGTCAAGCCGTGAGGCAAGTGACGTAAGGAACTTGAGGCAGAGAGGGAAGTTCAGCAGGATGAGCGCAACCTTCCGCTTGTTCGGCGGCCGGCGCGACGGGACGTCTTGTCAAGCCGTGAGGCAAGTGACGTAAGAAACTTGAGGCAGAGAGGGAAGTTCAGCAGGATGAGCGCAACCTTCCGCTTGTTCGGCGGCCGGCGCGACGGGACGTCTTGTCAAGCCGTGAGGCAAGTGACGTAAGGAACTTAAGGCAGAGAGGGAAGTTCAGCAGGATGAGCGCAACCTTCCGCTTGTTCGGCGGCCGGCGCGACGGGACGTCTTGTCAAGCCGTGAGGCAAATGACGTAAGGAACTTGAGGCAGAGAGGGAAGTTCAGCAGGATGAGCGCAACCTTCCGCTTGTTCGGCGGCCGGCGCGACGGGACGTCTTGTCAAGCCGTGAGGCAAGCAATCAACTGTCTGGCGCCAAAACTGTGTTGCAGCGTTTCTGACAATCATTAAAAAAAAAACACTGCATGTATTCAATTCAATCTTTGGATTCCTTGAAGCGGAGAGGTCCCGCCATCTTGGAGTTATGAGCACTTCGCCGTAACTTACTTTACAAACAGCATATTTAAAAACGGGGTTTGTCAGGACACATGACATATTTTCACACTTATTTTTTCCCCTGTTGTAACAAATGTCCATTCGCGGTTACTTACAACTTTTCTGAATCCCTGCTAAAGTTCTACTTCCAGGATATTCCTCCGCCTCGTGCAAACAAAGCTTAAGTCTAGAAAATGACACCAAACGGACAACGAACCGCATTCGTGCGCACTCAGTGTAATAACATTTTGAATAAGAACTATTTCTTACCAGGCATTTACTATTAATTTTTTCTCACTGTTTCTATTCATAGCAATTATAAATGAAATATTACAATATATAGATCAAATATACGTAAAATTCCAATTTAACTAAAACTAAGGTATCATTATGTTTGAAAAAGTATAAAACTATTTTGACTCGTGGCATATTGAGGAAATAACCGATTCAAACAGTGTGAAGAAACTGCGAATAGACTATATAATGAATATTTACATTGACTGAAGTCAGTCCATTCCGGTTACGGAAATTCTGCAACGCAGTTGTGTATGGCATAGCAAGGTTTCATCTTTAGCATAATCTTAATTCGTTACAAAGCTAAAGAAATAAATACAAGGTGGCGGGTAATAACTCCAACTTAATCAAGTATACACTCCTAACATCTCACAGCTGTGCTGCGGCCCGGCTAGAGGGAGCGTGGGTCTGGACACGCCGTGCATAATAAATCTTGCTTACAGTAGCACATGCATTTTTTTTCCCTCTGAACTGTCGACACAGTTGCCGTAACATAACAGAACAGAACAAATTAAAATGGCACCAGTCCCCGGTCGAAGGCCATCAATGGTCTTAGTTATATTTATTAAAAAGAGAATGTATATTTAGTCGGAAGTAAAATATGCCGCGTTATGAAATTAAAGTAAGAAATGAAATGTTATGTTTATAGAGGATTGAAATTATTTATGTTCTATATAATTCAAAGCCAAAAGTTTAGAATTCCTCTGCTCCCACCCTTTACACCGCACCCCGACATCCTGTCGGTGACAGAGGACCGACGGCTTGTTATTCGTGTGTAGTGCTCGTCGTGCTTTGATGTTTGTGTAATGATGTGTCGGTGTCAGTGTTGTGTTGTTTACGTTATGTCGTAATGCGTGTTTATTTTGTTTTAATGTCTACAATTATGTCTTTCCGAGGTTATAGATTCACAGTTTATAACTGTGCTGTTATTAATCTGGTATTATGTGTTTGTGAAGCATAAGGGACATATATTTAAGATTTGTTTTCGAATTCATTTTGAAATATATATTTATTTACCACTCTATCTGAAGGAGTGTGTGATACGTATGTCTGGTATGCCCTTACAAGCCTCGTACAGGCAAAATACGACCTGTTATGCGTCAGCCTTACATAGAACACACACAGAAAAAAAAATCCATAAGCTGGCAAAACATCGAAAGGTAATTATTTCTAAACGCATGTGAAGGAACCTCATGGGACATTTAAGAAAATAATATCCTGTGTGCGCTACTCCTCGGGAATATTGCCACTATATACCGCTCTCATTGTAAATTGCAGACATCATTTGGGCGCAATGTGATAGCTTTACTTCCCGGAAAAACAGATTTCAAGACATTAAGTGACCACTAAAAGGTCACCTTGCTCATTGGCTTGGATTCCCGAGAAATTTCCTAATTCAATGAGCTTCCTCAGAATTTTAACGGCATTATGTTGTAACGACGAAATAAAAAAATAAAAAAAAACCCTGCCTCCAAATATTATTTTCTTTCGTTCTTTTTTACCCGTGCTTTCCAAACGTCCGTGTTTTGTAGTCTATCAGCTTACCAAAAGTAAACTTTTTACAAAAGTATCTGGGGCCGTGGTGGTATAGTGGTTACACTACTCGCCTCCCACCTCGGCGAACCGGGCTCGATTCCCGGTGGGGTCGCTCCCGTATTTTCGCACGTGGGAATCGTGCCGGACGATGCCGCTGATCGGCGGGATTTCTCGCGGGGATATCCCCCCCCCCCTTCCATTCCGGCGCTGCACCATACTCACATCGCTCCACCCTCACCGGCTCTCAAGACGTCGATGTTAAAGAGCCGCCCAAATATCTCCACTCCAACGTTTATGTAAACATACTACGTCAGACATCGGTTTAGGCGACTGCAGTGAAACATGCACACAAAACGACGTATAAAATCCCTACGATTACACTCTGTGCGGCAAATTCAACTTAGTTTGGGTGTGTTGGGGACACGACCGTTTGTTTTGCGTGAATAAGTCTACGTTGACGCGCTCGGAAGCCTTGGTGTTTTTTTTTTTTTTACGATCCTAGTACCGCTTCACTCAATCATAAGGGGTTTTATGGGTATCACTGGATTGCTTTTGAGATGCTCTTTTCATCCATATACAATTTCTGTATTTCGAGTTGGCTTTTTGACGAGCATAGGTCGAAATTGCGTTAAGTTTCCTTAATTTTTTACATTAAACTAATACAATTTCGCCATAACCACTCCACACAAATGTTTTTATACACGCAGTCGATTGATATTGACGAGAGATGTCGATTCAAACCTAAACAAGCGTCGCAGCTTCTCCTAGTCAAAATTTATACTACGCGGAAAATATGAGACGCGGCGAAACGAACTCAAGATTGCGCCTCCCCCCCCCCCTTTTTTTTTACCATCCCAGAGATGCTTCGCAGTCCTCGCTCAACGTAACATATTCTTTGATCATTTAGCAATCGAGTGGTGTAATTTAATTTTGAATGTAGACGATAGATTCGGAGCTGCAATGCCAAACTGTATCCCCGCGCTTTTGTTATCATCGGATTTTCTGGATTGCCTCCCAATATGGTCAAAAATTTAAAGACGTATTCACGTCAAAACAGCACGATGCGCGCGGCTTCCATGAGTAATTTGATGCGTGTGCCTATGTCGCCCGGGGATGTTCTTTTGCCAGCACGCCTGAACCAAAACTAACGCCAGGCAGACGGGCGCCTGGGCGGACACGACGCTACCGTGCTAAGCACGACTTGCGAAACACAGACAAACCTGACCGACAAGCCAGGAGGCAGGAGCCGGCAACCGTTTATCGGCAGCGCTCAAACCAACTTGCCCTCGCTTCCGCGTGCGATGCCGAGAGGAAGGCTGCGGGAAGGGGTACAACCGGCTTAAAGGCGGTTCACGATTAAGTGAGCACAGTTGAAACTAACCTTAGAAAAAAGCCACTGCCCCTACCTGGCATATATTTTAACGGGCGCAATGGGTGACATGCGCCCAGTAAAGTTGGTAACGATGGATGGGAATTCGTTCCATATCTTAACTTCGAATAAAGTGTTAGATATCCATTTGTGATAACTTAAATAATTTCTTTCACTTTCTGTTTCTTTTTATCCTTCGAGGTGTAAAAATGAGTATATATGTAAAATATTTACTTTTATAGTAATTTCACAGTTTCACTTGCCCAACGCATGAATAAAGCGATGAGGTTCATGGCAATTTTAATTTTACATAAGGCGAGAAAATACACAACGTGCATACAAGTAGATCTTAAGCAGGGCTTTCAAAAGTGCTAATTTTACCGTGAACAGTCTATACTGCTGAGTGAGTGAGTGAAGAGATTTGGGCGGCTCTTAACATCGAGGTCTTCAGGGCCGATGAGGGTGATTTAGGTGAGTATGGAACAGCGCCGGAATGTAAATGTGAGGGAAACGGGATATCCCCGAGAAAACCCGCCGACCATCGGCATCGTCCGGCACGAGTCCCACTTGCGAAAATCCAGAGTGACCCGGCCGGGGATTGAGCCCAGATCGCCTTGTTGGGAGGCGAGCAGGCTAACCGCTCAGCCACCGCGGCCCCTGGCTTACTGTTCCTGAGTGAATAACTCGTGAGCAAGTGAACGCGATAATTTCAATACAAAATGGTTTGTGAATAACAGTTACTGGAAAAGTCAACTGCCTGATTCCTGGAACCTGCACATGCAATCATGGGCTTCGATTAAAAGGAACGAAAGCCCGTATATTTACCTAATTTTTGTCACAAATTATTTTTTAGAAGATTTTTAAAAAAATTTAGAAATTACAAGATATAATAATAAGCTCGAACTCCTTCTTACAGTACTAGATATTCACTGCCTTCATTACTGTCGGAGATCTGATGGAAGATAGGAAAGAATATCTTCTTTCTTCCTATCATCCATCAGTGAGCCGAAAATAATAACAGGCAGTGAATATCTGACAATGTAAGAAGGTGTTAAAATTATTTTTTAATTCTTGCGCCAAAAACTTTGATATAGCCACTGAAAAACAACTTATCCCGAAAATCGAGTAAATAGAATACTTTCGTGCACCATTTCCTTTAAATCCATAAGATGGAATCTGTCAGACATAAACGGGTAACTGCCATGCCCTGACCAGCTGTAAGACCTTCCTGACTTTCTAACCTCCTGACCGACATGCTCCCGTTTCGCAGGAGCATTGTTTCCAACCGCCGTAGTTCGCCCTTATTGCCCCATTCCTCAGCAATCATAGCGGCCGCGGTGATGAAGTGGTCAGGCTACTCGGCTCCCACCACAGCGAATAAAGTTCGACTCCTGGCGGGGTCACCCGGAGTTTCGCGCGTGGGAAACGTGGCGAGCGTTGCCCTTGGCAGGCGGGTTTTCTCAGGTCACTCCCGTTTCCCCGCCCTTGCATTCCGCCACTGCTCCATCCTCGCCTCATTTTACCCTCAACTGCACTAACGACCTAGATGTTAAGGGCCGACCGAAACTCTACACTCTCTCTCACATACACACACACACACACACATTCTCGGCAGTCTCTGCTCAAAGTCTCCAACTACATTGCACGCCAACTCGGGTGCCTTATAGTTCACATCTGCGCCTCCTGCAACCCCCCTGAGTCCCTAACCAACTTCTTTCGATTTTATATTTCTTACAAGACACTTGTTTAAATTTAATACATTAATATATTTGGTATTCAGAAATGAAAAGATGAAATACAGTACCTCGTTTCATTATTAAGGATCTAATTTATAGTGGTGTTTATTGTAGAGGTTATATAGTTTTATAAAATATTATTACTAAAAATACTGATGTGATAATTTGTACCTCAAAGTATGTTAAAAGCCGGTTCCTTGAAAGTAGAAAATATTTTATACTAACCTCTTTTCCTATTCATAGTGTAAGGTAAACCAAGTGTTATATTAAAAGAAATAATATATAAGATAAGTGTAAATCTGAATAAGTTCGTCGATTTATTTATTACTTAAAAAAGGATAATATTCCTTCAATGAGGTGTAAAAAAAATTAGCTCAGTTTTAACTTTTTTGCGACGTATAATCCCCACGTCCGTCCTCTTCCCTCCCCAACTTGCAACTTGTTTCGCAGCTACGCCTCACCTGACAGCTGTAGGCAGTTCCTGCCAAGCTAGGACGCCACTGGGGCCGCCGGTCCACGACGACCCCGCCGGCAAACCAGCGTCCTCCCATCCTCCCACGGCCGGCAGGCTGATCGGTATCCGGCGAGAGAAGGGGGTGGCTCAGTCGCCATGGCAACCGACAGATAAAATCCCTCCAGGCCGACCCGGTCTACCTCCGGGAGGGCACGGTACGAGTTCCTTTCGACCCCCCCCCCCCCCAACCTTACCCCTCGGCGGCCTTCTTTTCCGGCTCTTCTCAACCCTTGGCGAGAAGAAGGGAAACTTCTGCTGGCATGTCCGTAGTGTGCAGGTCAACTGCCCACACTGAGGGGTCACTCTCGTCCCCCCCTCCTTCCCTTCGCCTACCCCCCTTACCGAGCAAGGATTACGTCCGTACATAGGCAAGTCCCTCACACAACACTTCCCCATCGCCCCACAGTATAGAGGGGGAGTAGCAGTAACCCTGCAAATAACAGCTCTAAATTCGCTGTAAAATAACTTCTACGCCATCGTGCCCTCCTAACGGGCACTCGCGCTCAATGGCATTCCCTCTAAGAGGCATTTGTCGCACGGGACATTTCCGTCCCACGCAGAGTCCCTGAATAGTGCCTGCATTTGAAAATAGAGGCGGGGTACAATCAGCAACCCTTAAATTAGATCCCCGGATCGAAATTTCGGTAAAGGCTGTTCACGATAACGTGAGCACTTTGGAAATCAACCTTAGAAAAAAGTCACTACTCCTACCCGTATAATATTTTAACGGGCGCACTGAGTGACATGCACCTAGTAAAGTTGGTAACGATGGAGTGGAAAGTAGTTCCATATTTTAACGTTGAATAAAAAATGTTAGGTAACCATTTGTGACGACTTAAATCATTTTTTTCGCTTCTGTTTTTTTTAATGCACCGGAGTGTAAAAATGAGCAGATTTGTAAAATATTTACTTTTATAATAATTTCACAGTTTCACCTGACCGACGTATGAATAAAGCGATCTGGCCTATGACAACGTTACTTTTACATAAAGCAGAAGACTGCACAACGTGCATATAAGTAGATCTTAATCAGGGCTTTCGAAAGTGCTTATTTTACCGTGAATAGCTTATAGGAACAATGTTTTGGGGAAAGCAGCTGTCCCTATCTCTTCGACACCATAATATATTAGGTTTGTTAGATTTATAGTATCGATGCACATTAGCTGTATTTATCTAAAAAGAAAAATTAATTTCCCGCTTTATGTTGAGTTGTATCTAAATACCTTTCTACGTTACATAATACATATTCTGAAATGTGATATACACGAAGTTGCGGTAGGTTTTTTTTTCATTGTTCTTATTTGGTTGCCCCAAACTGTAGGATTTGTTTGGCGCAACTAAATATTCGTTTGGCTCTACGGCGATCATTCAAAGAATAATTCAAAGAAAAGCGGAACACGCCCGAGTTTCAAGCCCCAGCCATTTGTACCCGAAATGTACGCCTTGGCAACGTCAACTGAAGTGACTGCTGGCCGAAAAGAGAATATTTTAAATACATACATTTCGAGTACATGCGAACGTACGTAAAAAAATATTTCTTGTTTTGCAGCTTTCACATTTAGGTTGCTGAATTTGTTTCATTGCAATCTTTATACCTAACTGTCGGGAAAATTGCGAACAAACTCTCGAGCTGTATTTTCGAACAAAGACATTCCAATGAGTGGCCAAGCAAAAAAATAATCAGTCGAGCCGGCTAAAGGCTGTTCACAATAAAGTGAGCACTTTTAAAATCAACCTTAGAAAAATGTTACTGCCCCTACTGGCTAAAAATTTTAACGAGAGCAATGAGTGACATTTGTTTAGTAAAGTTGGTAACGATGGAGGGAAAAGTAGTTCCGTATATTAACGTCGTACAAAACGTGTTATGTAACAATTTATGATAACTTACATTATTTACCTCCCTTTCTGTATTTTTTTAATGTACCGGAGTGTAAAAATGAGCATATTTGTACAATATTTACTTTTCCAATAATTTCACAGTTTCACTTGACTGACGAATGAATAAAGTGATGAGGCCCATGGCAACACAACGTGTATACAAGCAGATCTTAAGCAGGGCTTTCAAAAGTGCTCATTTTAGCGTGAACAGCGTATAAATATTTTGTTGGCAGTGTAATTTTATTGGCCTAACACAGAGACTTCTTATTCAAGCTTGTATAAAATGTTGGTTTCAAAAACGCTCAAATAATCGTGAACATTCTATATCGGCAGGGACTCTGTTGTCAGGAAGTGAAGCAAGGAGAGAACGGCGGCATGGCATACGACGTCGCAGCGTTTCTGCGCTGGCAGGTCAGAGGTCAGCGTGTGGGAGAATGGGTTGGGTGGGCACTGGATGTTGGAGACGAGACGAGACGAGACTGCCTCTCCCATCAACTGCTGCCGACTGAATTTAATTAAATCTCGTATGTTGTAGTGCCGGCGTCGGTCGGATCGATGTGCGAGCCCCACTCCTCCGCTTGCCCGCTGACCCGGACCACTGACCGCCTCCTCCAGACACCGCGGCGTCGACGGTTCTCTGACGGGGATGACGCCTCTGCGCCCACGACACTACCTCCCGGCCACTGAAGAGGCACCCTTACATGCGTAACTGATTACCACGACTCTTGGTGGATATCCCTCCACGCCAGTCTAAACAGAAAAAAAACAAAACTCGTGAAATACTGGCATTAAGCCCTTGCATTTGCGACGCTGACGCCGTCTAGCCTTTCCCCTTCGGTATTTCAGCTCTGCGAGGTGGCTTGCTCTATGCCCGCCTCGGTACGTGTACGCTGTTCACGGTAAAATGAGCACTTTTGAAAGCCATGCTTGAGATCTACTTGTATGCACGTTGTGTATTCTTCCGCCTTATATAAAATTAACGTTGCCTCGTCACTTTATTCATGCGTTGGTCAGGTGAAAACAGTAAAACTGCTAGAAAAGTAAAATTTCACAAATCTGCTCATTTTTACACTTCTATACATTAGGAAAAAAAGAATACGAAAGAAATATATAAAATCATTATAAACAGTTATCTGGCGCTTTTTATTCGCCGTTAAGATATGGAATTACTTTCTCTCAATCGTTTCCAACTGTACTGGGTGCATGTAACTCAGTGCGCCCGTTAAGATAAATTTCAAAAGTGCTCAATTTAACATGAATAGCCTATAGGTTGGTAGGTAATTGGGCTTAACGGCTCGTCGACAGCCTCGGTTCCTCCCCTCATTTCCCACCCTTGATTTCCCCTCCTCATGCGTAACCATTTTTTTCCCCCAGTATAGGGGCAAGTCAACATAAGTCGTCACACACCTTGTGCCGCCTTTAAACTACATGCCTATGTCACACTACTCAATGCCTGGACTTCGTCAGGTCGACGTCTGCGGGAGCTGTGTCAAAGCTGCTATATGACTTAAATGGCAAATTTTGCCGTTCTTTTGGACGTGTGATGTTGCGTGATGTGGAGCTACTTGAAACAGTGAGTCGTGGTCGCAGCATTCACCATTTTTGGGTCTGTTTAGTGTTTTTAATATTTGCGTGGCGTAGTTTTGTGTCATCTCGGGCATACGCAATGAGTTAAGTCTTTTTCTAAATTGTGGTTTTGGTCTCCAGCCTCTATTTGGTTCCCGGTATAACTAAATTCTAGCTTTGCTGTGTATTTCAATCGTTTTAACGTGCAGTGTTTAGTTTTGCCTGGAGCCCAAATTTCTCATTTAAAGTTCAATTGTTTTTACTGTGCCTCTACGACTCACGCGTTGGGCGTAGATAATTGATTTTTTTTTTAACGCGTGTCTTTTAATCGACGGTAAAGTGAGCGCTTTTGAAAGCCCTCGCATTTGGGATAAGTCAATAAATATTTTTTTACTTCAGTTTTAGACGTTAACTTTCGAGTGTAGTGGAATAAACACACTGTGTTTGTTACTTACGTGGCAATGTTTATTTTAAAAAGTTGATTAAAGTATAAAAAAGGCTGAAAGAAAGAAGTAACTAGTGCTTCAAATGTGCTCACTTTACCGTGAACAGCCTATAGTGGCTGGTATACCCAGCAGTTAAAATACCGCTAGTCGCTCCCAGCCCATGTGCGTATTTTTTTACAAAGATAATAATAGTTGTAATATAGAAAATATACATCTGTTTACTTCTCATTGTGACTGCTGAGTGTATGAATGACGCCACAATGTTACTATTACCCTCCAACACAATACCGCAATACCAGTGTTTCAAGTCATGTTCTCTATAGTTCCAATCGATTTTACAGTAATTTTATATTGTGTAATTCTAAGGTATGTAATTAATAAGATTATTTAGGGCCCCTTATTACTGTGTTGGTTAACAACCCTATTGGCGTAAATTAATAATAATGTGGCAACACGAGATAGTGTTAGTCAGTTAAGTTCATACTTTTTACAATAGGCGTACATGTTTATTACGGTCAAAAACAAACATGTTGTGGCGGAGTAGAGTGGTTTGGGCGACTCGAGGTCTTGAGAGACGAATTTTGTGTTGTAAACTATATGCTTTTGTGATTAATATGATAAATGGGTTGAATTTAAAATGTGTGAAATATACGGGGGGGGGGGGGAAGAAGTTAACACAGCAACCGCATCGTATCCTCTCCTGTCTTGCCACTGTGTAACAATCCGATCTAGTGAGACCAAAATTAAATATCAATTATCAGTGAAGTCAGGCAGGGCACACGTTGTTCACTAACCCAGAGACATGGAAAAGTGTTGCAGCGAAACAAAGATATAAACTCGTTTTAGCACACCAAAAAAAAACACGTATTTATATAGTTGACATAACAATTACATTAGCCATCGGCCGACAGAACACGACGAAAGGAAGATATTGCCGGCGTCATGGCGGCCAAATTTGTCGGCAGATTACCGGGGCTCTCTTCGAGGAGCACCACCTCTGAGAAGGAGGAGGGGACGGGTGTTGCCCCCCTCCCCCCGCCTTTCCCTATAGGGCCCAACGGGAGTGCGCACGCACTTGTGCGCAGGCATCGATTGTGCGTGGCAAGTGATGGCGCTCGCCGGGGAAGAGGGAGGGAGTGAGGGAAGTAGCTCCTACCGCCAGAGTGGATATAATTTCAGCAAGGATTCATCCGGCGGAAAATTAAAAGGGTGGGGGTGGGAGTCAAATCCTTCCCCTCCCCCCCACCCTCAAACACTCTGGTGCCCGTCTCTCCCCCGGAGCAGCAGACACTTCTGAGAGCATAGCGCGTCGCCAGACGTGCCGCTGCCCTGTACTTGATGGGCCCCGCCCACCAGGGAACACTTTCCGAGCTTGAGGCCCGACAAGCTCTGGGATGGGGGGGGGGGGGCCGATAAGGGCGACAGTGCCACGAGGCATCAAGTGCGCCATCGCCGCTAAGCGTAAAGCGTTTTTCACAATACAGTATCGCGTCCGGCGCTCGTCGCTGCTGGCGACACAGACCGTGCTGCCATCTGTTATCCTGCAAGGAAGTTCGCAATGAAATGCTGAAAACGAACGAAATGCAGTGAAGTTTCTTGCCATTTAGTTGGTAAAATTGTTATTTGTTAGTGATATACACTTTTATTTAGTAAAAGTATTATATTAAAATTAAATATCTGGTAGAACATAAACGGCTCTTCAGGCATCGGAAAACATACTTTTGTTTTCCTAAACGATGACATAGGTACGCGCATCGCATGCCACATAGCCTCTATGCGCAAGGCACTTGTTAGTCATTCTCTCGTCGGTCGACTCGCCTGTTGAGATTGTTAGCGGTGATACTGTCACTTTATTATGTAAAACCAAAGACAAATGTGTGATGTATTCCCTAAGGCATGTAAAGTAGCCTCTTACCGAAATTTCCTACCTGAAAATTATTGTGAAATACCCATTTCACTATACCCTTACATGCTTAAGCTCAATATACGACGTACCCTAAATTTACGCACTCGGGTTCTTTGCCCGCCTCTGCTGAAGGTTAAAACCAAATATTTTTATGTATGTAGGCACATTAGTTTAATATTAGAATAATTTCGCATGAAAACTGAGAACAAAATACTAGGAGATGTAATTTCTTGTATTTAGATACTTGGAAATATGTCTTAGACGGATCATTTACTAATACGAGCTAACTTTTTGAAATGTAGTTTTCAAGAGAATACAAACCATGAAAATGATGCCGACCACTTAATTAGTTGTGCACTCAGTTGTTTTATAATAGCCTTATACTGTTTAAAGAAGAGTTTCTGTAGGCACCTCAGTTCGTAAAAGAGACAACGGCAAAGGGCAAAGATAAAGTTGAGGCCCCGAGAACCCAGGAAACCTCAAATAATTCAATCTCCAAAAATACTTAAAAACCAAGTATGTTTAAAAACAAATGTGATAAAAGGAAAGATGCATAGAGTATTATAAGCATGGTAAATTAAGCTGAAAATATACTTCCAAAATATGCATTAGATTTCATAAGGTTAACACTACAATACCAAATAGAAAGATAAATATGTTCGTAATGATCTTAATATTGCATGATATTTTTCATTTCTTTTCTTTTCTTTACACAGACCCAAAATGGTCAGAACAATATTCCATTTTCTAATTTTTGAGCAAACAAATAGTTTACAATAATATTTCTATAAAAATATTTTGTCCCACGCGGAATTTTTCAATATATTTTTCCAAATTATTAAGCAAACGAATTGTTTACAATGATATTTCAATTATGTCTACAAAATATCTAGTCCCACACAGACTCTTAAAATAAAGATATTTTCAAATTTTTAAGCAAACTATTAGTTAACTATGATATTTCGAATATATTTCTATAAAAATATCTTCTCCCACACGGACTCTTTAAATATATTTTGTCTTTAGTTTTTCTCACAAAAATGGGTTTAAAACATTTACAAAGATTACCCATATAGTATAACCCAAGTGTTGAGCCAAAAGGATTACACAATTTAAATTCGCATAAAAGTATAAAACATGTAAATATGACTAGTACTATATTTCCTATCATGACATTCCCTATCCATGAAATTTTCAGCCACTTAATATTTTATTTTTGGCTTAGTACAACATTTATATCTCCCAAAACCTGGCAACCTGAGATCTTGCATGGCTATTAACAGGTTGTTTTAAGGCAAATTTATTTTACTTCAATTACACCAGTCACTATTTAAAAATGTAAATGCATCACTATTTCCAAATTACTACAGAGCAAAATCTCTGACTTTTACGCCCTGGCATAGGCCAATTAATCTTCCCAAACAGCCTGTTTCCAAAACGGTGGGCGAAACAAGACTATGAATGAGGTTATTCGATCAGCCCGAAAATGGCAGAGAACTGACGACATACAAAGTATCATTCTTGGGAAAATTTAAAAATTATTTATAACATGGAAAAAAAATTAAGTTTCCTCCTCTCATATTTCTTATTGGAAAAAATGGAAGCGATTCCTATTATGGTGCGCAGAAAATACTTATCCTGCTCATATTATCCAAAAATTATCCTGACTTTAAATTAAAACTATAGCGTCAAAGTGACGTTCCTGCATAACCTTAAAGGCTTTACATTTTTATTTTCACCGAAATTACCTTACCTGTTATCTGGGGAGACTTCCCTCGCAACGAAGCGTCTGACCTCGATACCAGGTTTTAGCACTGCTTACATACAAAAATCGAGCATTGCCTCGCTATGAGGGTAGGTACAATCATCCACCAATAGCGAGCCAGTGTCGAAAAAACCAGTCACTCAATCTCTCCCTATCGGGGTACCCAGAAATCAGCAACATTAAAGAAGAGTCCAGTGCATTTTATATGACGTCACGTCCGTACATTTGAAATTTAGCCATTCAAAAGTGCGTGGGCCGGGCACGTGTCTTCCGCCGCGCGTCGAAGAAGGAACACTGCTGACATCTGGTGGAAGCCGGCGTCAACTACCGCCAGGCAGCCCGCGCTTCGCCAGTTTATACGGGGACATTGACGCGGTCGGTGCATGTCAGATCAAGAACTATTATTTGTGCGGGAATTATGTTCCTACGAGCCGAAACTCCATCAACGTGGACATCCGTCAACATAATTGTAACTGTTAATGAGTATCAAAGTACGTTTTTCAGCGTATGTTGTCCATTTTTTCCTGAAATTCACTGCAGCGCCCGTCGTCGGTGGTTCAATACTTTTCTGGGGGGGGGGGGGTGAAAACGGTCTTGCGTAGAGAATTTGGCCAGGGCAGAGAGACACTGTACGCGTACTTGTCTCAAAGTCATCTATCTGGCAGTTACCGCAAAACTTTCATCTAGGGGAGAGAAAAGGTAGCAAGAGGGAGGCTTTCTGACCATTCCTACGTCCACTTCGCTCTTATATCTCCTGGGAATGGAACTTAATTCGAACTCGGGCGAGAAAGACCAGGAGGAAGAGGGGGTAGGAAGGGGGGTGTGTGAAACACGGAGGGTGGAGTGGCGAGTGCGATTACGCGAGGAGGGGTGTCCGGTAATGTCCAGGCCAGGGGCGTCGGCGATGGCGCGGATGATAAGCAGGTTGAAGGATCATAGCGTTATAGGACAACCGGGAAATCATCTCGGACTGCAGGAAGCTGCCGGCACTTACACTTGGAGGAGAATCGTCTCTGGGAAGGCAGGTCATTGCGGGCACCGTTGCCCGACCTGACTTCTAACGGAGCCTCTTCTCTTTCTCTCTCTCTCTCTCTCTCTCTCTCTCTATCACTCTCTTCCTCCTCGCTACATCACTTAACACAGCTTTATCAAGGCCCTATAACACCCCCCCCCCCACCTTCCACCCCGCGGACTTCACAACACGTTAATACCACCCGTATCCAATATCCAATCCACTACATAACAAATAACACGGCTGGCAATACCGATTATACGATACCTGCGCCTATATAGTCCATTCGCGGTACCTTTACACTTTTTTATATCAAAGTCCAAAATAATAATAATTTCTACGTTTTTTAGATCGGGCAGTTAAAGGCCGTTCACGATAAAGTGAGCACTTTTGAAGTCAACCTTAGAAAAAAGTCACTGCCCCTACCTACATGTATTTTAACGGGTGCCCTGAGTGACATGCGGACAGTGAAGTTGGTAACTATGCCTTAAAGTCGAATTAAAAGTGTTAGGTAACTATTTGTGATAACTTAAATTACATATTTCACTTTATGTTATGTTTAATGTATCGAAGCGTAAAAAAGAGCAGATTTGTAAAATATTTACTTTTCTAATAATTTCACAGTTTCACTTGACCGACGCATGAATAAAGTGATGAGGCCCGTGATAATGTTAATATCACATATTTCGGAAGAATTCGCGATGTGCATAAAGAAGGTCTTAAGTAGGGCTTTCTAAAGTGCTCATTTTACCGTGAACAGACTATAAACATACAAACGGCGAAAGTGTAAGCCATATGAGTACTTACTCAATGGTCATTTGTGTGATGACCCAGGCACATGTACTTTAGCTATACAGAGTTGAAACAACCGTTTATTCCGCAAACTCCAGTCGCAAAAATGGCGTCACTGGCCAGCAATATGGCAAAATGCATCCCGCCAATCAGCGTCTGGTAACATACTTACCTGCCGGCAGCCTAACCTATAGGGAACAATTCGCCGCACGTAGCAGCCAATCTGACGCGCCGTTCCCACAGCCTCGTGCAACCAATCAGAGAATGCGCAGGGTTGCCACCTATTTCCCACTAGAAAATTTCCTGACATTTCCCTCATTTCCAGACCAAAAAAATATTTTTTTTCCCTGGCCATTTTTTTTCTGTAATGATTGGCGTCTTTGCATTATAATAATTTTACACAAAAATACTCCTCTGATCTTACAAAATTGCTCACCACATAGATTGCAAAGAAAAATGCCTAAGCTTTTAGTCCACGATCATTAAAACAACGTTATATGATTCTGGCAGCGGTGCACGATTGATGACAGAACTGCCAAATATATAATGCATATCACAGAATTCCCTGACATTTCCCTGTTTTCCACAGGTTTTCCAGACCCACGTCGCCATTATCTAACCTATGACCTGGGCTCGGGGTTAAAAGTCGGCGACCCCTTGAAAGGAATGCCAGAATGTCGGGTAAAGGCTGTTTACGACAAAGTGAGCACTTTTGAAATCAACCTTAGAAAAAAGTCACTGCCCCTGCCTGCATATATTTTAACGGGCGTACTTAGTGACATAAGTCCAGTAAAGTTGGTAACACGGGATTGGAAGTAGTTCCATATCTTAGCGTCGACTAAAAAGTGTGAAGTAATCATTTGTGATAACGTAATTTATTTATTTCGGTTTCTGTTGCTTTTTTTTTTTTTTAATTCATCGACGAGCAAAAATTAGTAAGTTAGTAAAATATTTACTTTTCTAAATATTCCAGAGTTTCACTTGACCTACGCATGAATAAAGTGATGAAGCCCGTGACTACGTTAAGTTTACATGCAGATCTTAAGCAGGGTTTTCAAAAAAGTGCTCATTTTACCGTGAGTAACCTGTACGACGACGGACGCACTCGCTCACCCTGCTCTGGGTCTGCACGGAGACCCGCGAAGATACGTCCTCAGCACGGAGCCTTTGAAGTGGGGTCGCGGCGACGACCCGCCTATCAAATGGCACCGGAGCGGTTCCCCGTGAGTCGCGGTGAATCGCGCGAACCGTCCAGGGTACAAACTTGCCTGCCGAGGGGCTCTCCCGCTAAGAGGCCGCGCTCGCCGATAATCTAATGTGTCCTAATGAATAATTCACAAGTGTCTTTACATCCCTTCCCGCGCATCGACCCGTTGCCAGGGGGGGGGGGGCGAGCCTCGCGCTTTGATGCCCCCCCCCCACGTCCCCGAACATCCCAATGGAAGCGTCCACTGTATTCCTTTCACGTCCACGGGTCGAGGGTGGAGGTAGCTTGGATTTCCCTGAGTGGTTACTTCGGGGTTGAATCAGATGTAAGAGGATCCCGTGTAAAATTAATTTGTCTGCAGATTTTGACAGGCCTTTCTGACCCGTCGAAACGTATAGGGTAGACATTCACATCGTCTGCAGATAGGAACTGTCTGGGAACCTCACTTACGCGACATGAATACGAAAGTTGTTTGTATGTATATACGTATGTACCAATTTACGAACACTCGCATGGCACGGTGCGCACATGAGCGAGTTTGACTTGAGACTACCCTGAGAAAACCGACGATGGCGGTGACGTCCAATATGTTTCCCTCATACGAACAAAACAAGATCGTTAACCGCTCAAACCCGTATCGGGACAATGAAGGGTCCAGTGTAAGACCACCAAGGCCCCTTCGTATCCGGCGCGCAGAACTGCTCCAGCGGATCCATATCTCGTGCGATACTTACAGGCATACGCCGTTCACGGTAAAGTGAGCACTTTTGAAGTCTTGGTTACTTTTTTTTCTTTCCGCCAATTTATATCCGTCCACCACTTGTTAATGTAAACACTGCTACGTGAGCAAATGCGTACATTTCTCCATAACGAAAACCAAAAGCACAAGGTCACAATGAAATGTGTTTATTGGTTATTATATCTGATGAGACTGCCTCAAAAAGTACTCACTTTACCGTGAACAGTCTATATGTGAATGTCGCACTTCTTTCTGTGTCAGGCTAGACTTCAAGCACGTGTACGCTGGTGTTTTTTCTTTTTTTGATGACTGGACCAGAGTGGCTTTGACGAGGTCTGTTCTACTCTCTCACCAGTAATAAACAGGGAGAAGCAGACGACCGTATCACGTGTAACCGAGCTGAGTAAATACAAGCGTGGAATGCTTTCTCTACTATCTGAGAGCAAGTGATATTTTTCACGAGAGACAAAGTAGCAAAACCAGCAGTCACTCTCGGCAGGACGGCCCGAACGACAAATAGCAGAAACCTAACGCGTCCAAAATAAATAAACAAAATTTAAAAAAAAAGTTTATAATCATTATTGCATCTGTGTAATTTACGTGTGCTAACAAATTTTGGCTACTCAAGATAACTTGCTTGTGAGGATAAATGTGTATCGGTTATTTTTATTTCCCTCTGCACTTCTTACAGGATACCCAAACATAATAATCTCTTCATCAATCTGTGTAAAAGCAAATTACTATTTGTTATCGTCACTCTCAAGACACTTCGACGTTTGTAATTTTATTTTGGCGGCCATTTTTTTTTTCCACCTCGCTCGTTTCGATATCTCTGCTGTACCTCGGCGAGCAAGAGCAGCAATAGCTGTTTTACATAGCACAAATAGCAACTGCTACTGCCACTCGAACAACGAACAAAAAAAAGAAGTGCTTCCGGTAACACGAACGGCAGTTAGCAGAAATAGCACTAAGCTAACAGAATAGCAGACCACGTGAACACACCTAGAGAGTAGTTGCCACCAAGACACCAGCTCATGAATACACAACTGTAGTCTTAAGTGTTTGTAAAAGGTTGATTGAGAAGTCTAATGCCCGGTTGCACCAACATCTTCCCCGGTCCGAGATCGAATAATCCTAGCTCCGAACCAGAATCAAGTTTGATCTTGGTTCCAATGTAAAAGTGTTGCACCAATGAAATTTCATGATTCTGGATCTCCGATTCGTCGATCTTGGTTCCAAAGTGAGAGATCGATATTAAGTATGAGACAAATTTTGCTATTGGTTCGTAATATATGACGTCATTGAAGTAGGCGTATTTTTCACTATAGATAGAATTAGATGTGCGATGTTTTATCTGTTTTAAGTGTTATTGTTGTAAGAATTTTAATGAATGTCATTTAAGTGCGTATGATGATGTTTTAATTTCCCAAGAAAACAATCGAACGTGGTTCTATCTGTTGGCGTATTTTTAAACTGCACTTGTCGAAGACGGCTGCTAGTCTCGGATTGAGATTTCGGGACTCCAATTTCGGCGGTTCGAAATGAATTTCTCCTCGATCTCCAATCCAGCTCTGAACTCGAATAGTGCGACAGTTTTCTGTGTCGATCTTAGATCCAATCTCGGATCGAGTTTCGAACCACGATGGTGCAACCGGTTATTAGCTGCCGCGAAATCCACCTACCTCTAGCACTGACAACAGTCGAGCAAGAGGCTCTCTTGGGACGCGCGCCTGCGCGCAACTTCTTGGGGAGACGTGTTTGGTCATCTGACTCGCATTCGCCAAGTCGTTATTTTAATCTCGGATGGTTGTTCCCCCGTCGTTTTCAGTCCGTCATGCGTCATCACACATTGCGTACGAAACAGTGGATTATATTATGTTCACGGCTAATTCAGCTCTTTCGAAAGCCCTGCCAAAGATCTATTTCTCCTTTTTTTTGTATCCTTCCACAGTATATAAAATTACCATTGCCGCTGACCTTTTCACTTTAGTCATGCGCCAGTCGAATGTAACTGTGAGCTCTGTGAAATCGTTAAGAATGTGAACAATTTGAAACAAATATGTCAATTATTACCTTAACCTGCATAGAAAGAAATAAAACATTTGAAATAAAATTCAGTGGCCGCAAATGTAAAAGTTACACCTTGATTACGACGTCAAGATATGGGAATACTGCTCGGTTTTCGCTGCCAACTTACAGGGGGCACGCCAGCCAACGTGTCCGTTGAAATACACGCTGCTAGAGGCAGTATCCTCCCCCCCCCCTCCCGCACATATGATTTCAAAAGTGCTTAGTTTACCATCCACCATCTATAAAGACTGATCACGGTAAAATTAGCACTTTTGAAGCCCTACTTAAGATTTACTTGTATGCACGTTGAGTTTATTCTGCCGCCTTATGTAAAATTAACACTGCCATGGACCTCATCACTTTATTCGTGCGTCGATCAAGTGAAATTTTCAAATTACTAGAAAAGTAAATATTTCGCAAATATGCTGCTCTTTTTTACACGTCTATACATTAAAAAGTACCAAACGAAAGACATCATTTAAGTTGTTACAGATTTAATTCGACGATAATATATGTAACTATTTTCCATTCATCGTCACCAACTTTACTTGGCGTATGTCACTCAGTGCGCCCGTTATAATACATGCAGTGTATAGTGTAGTAGACTCCACGATTGTGTAGCCAATAATTTCTATTCTGCGGTGTATTTGGAAACAGATTAACTTCACAGAAAAAAATATTTTTTTGAGTCGATATAACTTAATATATATAAATGTGTGTAATCAAATTAAAATTATGTGAGTGTGAAAATCAGCACAAATTATAACAATATAGACTATTTCCTTCGCATGTCATAATTAGGACTATTAATCGATATATACATGCAATTAAATGTAACTAAAGTACTTTGTAAAATTCTGCTTAGATTGTAGAGAAGAAATACTTACAACTAACACAACACAAGAAAACACTTAGAAGAAAACTTATTGAAATATAATTAATGATATAATGGAAAATCTCATTCACTACACACATGCTACATATTAAAACTCTTTTCAATATAAGACATCAAACATTTAAATGTTCTACTGTCAGCTCTCAGAGAAAATGAGTTATTTCCACATTAATCTCTGATAAAAGAAAAGTTGTTTTCCCTAAAATAATCACGTAATAGCTCTGATAAATGATAAGAATACCATTAGACTACCAAACTTAAACTGAAGGATGGTATGAATAGTTTTTCATTAGGGCAACCAGACTGTTCTTTCCGTAGAGCTGAAGAATCGTTTAAAATTGGTATTGGTAATTTTATACCACGTCATCGGACCACTGGACCTGCCATATTATTAAATTTAGCATACAACTCCAAGGTTCATAATGCATAGACTGGTTAAAGTGTATAGAAAACTTTACTTGAGGAATTTTGTAGAGTGTAAGGCACAATAGCTGGTATGCCAAACTGCATCAGGACACAAACCGGGAACTGCAGACTTCTGCTTCAAAATCCAGTGTTTTTTTTAATTTTTAAAATTCTCCTGAATGAAGATAATATCTGGTGTGACTAGCAGCGGTACATAACACTGCTCAGCCACAATAGTTGAATATCTTCTTAAAATACAATTAACATGAGACACATCAGTCATGCAAGCCACTTCTGCATGGAGGCCCCATTTATTCCTGCTCTAAAATCTTTTTTCCAGCATCAATTTTTTTTTAGTCCAGTCATTCCAAATAAACAAAAACACATCTGCATTGTCACAACTTCCAAAATACCCAATTTGTTTTCTGCTGGGCACACATTCATATTCTTCTTACCAATGATAAACAGATAAAACACTATTTAAACATGAATTCCCATTATTAAAACTATGTAGCTAAACTGTCAATCTAGTAGTGTGCGGATAAAAGTTGCAGTAATATTTTTTTTTTACATAATTAACATTGGCTGATTTAAATAAATTACAATATGTGGAAATGTATATTAATTAATGTTACATATAAAAGAATTTAGATTAAATCATTCAAATGAAGTTAATAAAATATGTTCACAAAATTTAAATAACCATAAATGGTGTGTGTTGAAATTTAGGAATAATAAAATGCCTTGTGGAGACTCCATGTATGGAAACTCTTGACAGCAGGCAGGGGCAGTGACATTTTCTTAAGGTTGATTTAGAAAGTGCTCACTATCGTGAACAGCCTTTACTGATATTGGCTGTGACACCAGTACCTACTGTGGCCGGGAGACTTACAGGCATGTCTGAGAGCGGCGAAGCGGGGTAATCCAAGCAAGGGGACGACGACATGCGCGCGCAGGTCTGGGCCGTGCTATCATCTATTCCACAAACATCAGTTACGGCGGGCTCAGATATTCGCGCGGCAACGGAGGACGAAGGACGTTTGCAGAGGTGCATGTTGTGACGAGGAGGCGAGAAACGGTTGGCTACGTGAGCCACTTCAAAGGGGCAACTGCAAGAGCAGCCAGATACACGGCGGTCAGTGAGAGAACCATACACACGCAGTGTTTATAAGAGACCAAACAAAATAATACGAATGAAACAATGGCGCCGCTACAACGTATTATTATATGCAACTTAACTTCCATTTATTTACAACGTCCGCCCAATTAACCTGCGTGTAAGCATTATTTCCGTGTGCAACGGTACGTTATGTGAACGTGTGGTCTACATACGCGAAGGTGTTGAAATTAAAAAGCCCACGTAAATCACAGTAAATCTTTACAAATTAAAATACAAAGGCGGTAAGGATTTCGTCGGTTAATGTATTATTTCTAAACCTCTGAATCACGTGCAAATGTAATGTCACCCGTAAAGATACGTGTCCACATAATTCTGGTTTTGGCAGCACGGTGGAATCACTGTAAATCCTTTATGTAGCCTCTATGATAAAATAGTTTGTACTTACTTAAGGGTCCGTAAAAACATTTTTCTATCATTTATGACAGTACAAGCTATTCGAAACGCAGCGTTCATTAAGAGTAAACGTTTTCGCGAGTATTAAACACAGAATGTGCAAATATGTAATCATATTTGAAAAGCATTAAATACTACAACATCAGCAGTTTGAAATGATATGCCTGCAGAATTACTACACTGTACAATATTTACCTTGTAAACTTCCTGCTCCGTATACTCTAAATCGGAATCAGTTGTTTTTTACTGATTGTCAGTTGAAACTGCTCCATCCGGAATCTATAGAAAAATATCACTAATTCATCAGTTAAAATAAATCTACTAATTCAAGCAGTAGAAAACAAGTTATTTAGGGCCGGTTAATAAATAAGCATAGAGCATTCCTAAGTGATGTAAGTTAGGCACGATTTATTTTGTCAATAACGT
Source organism: Dryococelus australis (assembly GCA_029891345.1). Taxonomy (NCBI): domain Eukaryota; kingdom Metazoa; phylum Arthropoda; class Insecta; order Phasmatodea; family Phasmatidae; genus Dryococelus; species Dryococelus australis. Next base: position 193,462,372 of record CM056997.1, read on the forward strand.
TTTTGGACGTGGTTGGGCTCGAACCTCCGCCCATAAAGCAAAGCATGCTGAAGCTGTCATGATCATCCATATCCACTGCCCTACTTTACCACTGCCAAATGTGTGTTCGTATTATGGGTACTGAACCACAAAATGTAATGTCTAATATTGCTGTAAGTTTCGTGATGTGAAAGCATTTCTTGTTGTCGAAATATATCTATAGATTCTCTGCGCAAGTACATGTCTTTGCATATTCCCACTGTCTAATTAGCACAGTTATTACTAGTCAATCTGTTTATTCAAAATAACAGTTTTACTCTGAAAAATCTCGTTGCATTTTAAAATGGCAGATATATAGAGAACACTGACAACACCGTTAACACCACTATATTTTTCTTTTAAAGCACACAATCTAAACTAAATTTAACTTAGAATGACTTTCTAGCCGTACAAAGACATGTACCTACGTACGCATAATATGTGTATATTTGGACAACATGAAGTACTTTCACATTACGAAACATACAGCCGTTCGCCATTGTAAGTTTCTGTTACTACGCAAATGCGAGACCGTTTTTCCCAGTGGCAAAGTAGCAGAGTCGGTAGAACGTCAGTGAAAAGAAACAAGAGAATGTGTTGCGTTTTGGGGTGGCGGTTCGATACCAACCACTTCCAAAATTTCCTTGTACATGTAATAATTCTGTTTCGCGAGTAAATAATTCTACTTAATTCATTTCAAACCGTAATGCAGGTTTTTAATCCTTGTGATTTGTATTCATCGACAGTAAATAACAGATTCTCTACTGATTTATTTAGTGGATTTCATTTAACTGAAGATATTAATACTTTTATTTTTCTACTGATTCCGAATGGAGCAGTTTCAACTGACAATCAGTAAAATATAACTGCTTCCGATTTAGAGTGTAATGGAAGCATTTAACCGACACATTGTACGTATATAATACCACATGGCATACGGCAAATATAGGAATGACGAGCGTCGTTATTGTACAAGGTCGGGGACGTACCTACGCAGTTGACTGCTTCGTGAGCGAATGTAGGATTAGTACCACGGATGTATGGGATAATAGTTTAACCATTCGCACGTTACCACTATTCTATACAACTATATGGTAATGTTGCGAATATTGTATTGTATTGTATAGGGCTTATTAATCTCCCCCTGTTTTATGCTGGAAAGCTTATCAGGGGACGTCTTACGGACTAACTGATAACCTAACTTAAATTAACACCCGTGCCATACCCGGGATTTTACGAATAATATTGTAGAGTGTAGACAAACAGATTCGAAACAAACTCTATCACTGCAGCAATAAGTACGCTTGTTTGTTGGTGTTGAAGTAAAGGTCACACGTTCGTGCTCAAGACGTTGCAGGTTCGAAGTCGTGTTGGTTAATTTTATTTACATTCAATATCAAATATAACATTAGTATGACAGTTGTGGTATAAATACATTTACTGTCGAATAGTACATGCGGAAGGTAAAGGCATTATCCAGTGCACACTGTCACAAGAGCTCTACTATCTGTTGTTTCCAGAAACATAGATCCTCGTGTCCTCTTTTGCATTTGCTGTTACTCAAGGCACAACATCGGATGTTTTTATGTCCACGCGTACACTGCCGGGCCGCTATCTTGCCGCTCCGCTACAGAACTGTCCGTGCCGAGCCGCTGTCTTAGGGAGTAGGAGGGGACTCACGTGCCCAGACGTCTACCGGCCACAGTAGGCGCTTTTGCAAATTTGCGACACAGTAAGCCGTAGCGGCCGCGGGAGGTGTAGGAAGGTCGAGCCACTAGCCTCTCAAGAAGGCGAAAACGGCCCCTATTCCTGGCCGCTGTCAACCGTGATTTTCGCATGTTGGAAACTCAGCGGAAGTTTCCATTCGCTGGTATTCTTGCTGCTGGCATACTCCCGTTATCCCCACCAATGTGTTCCTTTGCCGCTTCATCTTCAACCTTGCTGAAGGCATCTCATGATGCAAGGGAGTTGATGACAGCACAAGGACGAGTATATATCGTGTACCAGAGCTTCAGGATGCATTACTATATCGTTCCCTTGACGTGTTTAAAATACCAAGGGTATGACCACACAAAGGAGAGGTATAAATAACATGGTGTAATTTTACACATGATATATGTGACATCAGTGCTTCCACTGAAATCGGCGTAAATTTACATATTGTTGCGGACGCTCTACGGGCAGGCTGAGGAGGACAGCCCGGGTGCCAGAGCTAGGAAACCAGGACGACATGCGGTGTTTGGATTGATAACATAAACTTGGGGGTTGGCACGAAGAAAGGTGGTCAGCGTTGCCGGTATATAAGGACGGTGTCACAAGGTCACCCCCCACCCCCAAGACGTCAACAGGGCGGTGCGACGCCGGCGGGTCCAGGGCGTCGATGCTCAATCGAAGCGCGACTACGGTGTACTCAGTGGTAAGTACAAACCCACATAGACGAGCGGCGGGGATTTACCAAGTCAGACACGTGGCCAGGTCAAATTAGGTTCTCTGCACTTAAATTCTGCCGGTTGCAATCAGTTATTAGGCTGAAGATAATAGCGTTGAGTTTACCTTGCGAAGCATCAGAGTGCAGACTTTGTAACAGCGTAATTGTCTTGTGTAAATTATTATTGTTGAATGTACTAGAGAAAAGTGAGAATAGTTAAGGATTGGTATTTTGGTAGCCGCTGTGTCGTGCAGAGTACGCAATCCTCCGCCCCCCTCCTCTTTTCCCCTCCTAAGTTATTGGACGCCTCCCTTAAGGGAGCGTAACAATATACTTATGTCAATTTTATTTATTGTACGTCACAGTAAATTTATCTTACAAATTAGTAAAATAACATTTACGTTGTACGTTTAATTTTACTTTGAATGGTGTAAAATTACAAATCATATGTAGCAGAAGATAAACTGCAACATTCGTGCATTTTGTTCTCCACAGCAAGTAAATTTACACAGAGATAGCAATAGTTATTTTCACTGCACTATATGTTTCTTTTTTTTTTTTTTGCTTATAAAATAGTTAAATACAGATTAACTGCAGTTGTAAATAAAGAATTTCTATGCAGTCTTCTCTGTTTTACTAGGCAATTTCACAACTTTTACAACTGCGTCATGTTAATTCAAATACAAGTTATGCGTAGTCAAAAACTTTCACATTAATGTGCTCCGTTTTGTAATTCGATAGTTTAACAGAGTTATAAAAATATATCCGAAATGTGGATAACAATGTATTTACTTCAGATACAGAATGCGTAGTTATATGCAATGCAAACGTAGTTATACGTATTCCATAAGTGGGGAGTTAAGTTTTCCTCTTGAACACACAAATGTAGTTCGAAGTATTTCTACTCCCTACCGTTAGATCGATCGTTTTAAGCAAATACTTGTAGTTGCCTTTGAATTCCGAGGGACATTAGTGTATATTTACTATAGGCTGTTCACGGTAAAGTGAGCACTTTTGAAAGCCCTCTCACTTACAATAATAGTCAATAAATACATTTTATTTTAACCTTAGACGTAAACTTTTGAATGCGATGGAATATACACAATGTGTTTGTTACTTACATGAAAATATTTATTTTAAAATTTGGTTAAAGGATAGAAATGGCTCAAAGAAAAAAAGTAACTAGGGCTTCAAAAGTGCTCACTTTACCGTAAACAGCCTGTAGTTATTCACACGTTTTAGCAAATTCCAAATAAAATGTAGAATTTCCGAAAACTTAAGTGTAAATTTACCCGCACAGATACTCCAGAATGTAATGCAAGTTTAGACACACGCGGTCATTGTAAAATTACACAGCGGAAGATGTAAAACTACTCTGACATTGAGGAATTATACAAGTACCATGTAGCATAGGCTGTTCACGGTAAAGTGAGCACTTTTTAAGGCCCTTCCAACAGGCATTAACCTCTAATAAATATTTCTTATTGAAGCCTCGGGCTTAAAATTTTGAAGGCGGTGGAATGTATTCACTGTGTTTATTGGTCACATTGCAATGTTTATATAAAAAAAAAAAAAACAGCAGGAAGATGGAAATTGGATGAAAGGAAAAATTTATAAGAGCCTTAAAAAGTCACTTTATCGTGAATAGCCTATAGCAAAAATATTCGATTTGAGATTTTAATGTTCCTAAGAACATTTGTACAAAATTACACGTAATGTACGTAGTGTTGTTTTTACAAATTATATAAAAAAAAAAAAAAAAGTACCATAAATTTACATTTATTTTTCACAGTGCAGCTGACGTGCACGAAATGTGCTAAGCACAGAAATGTCATAATTACTCAGGGTGTCCCATTAAAGAGGATACAGTGAGATGTCATATTTGTGGAAGGGACAAATAACCTGCAAGAGAGCGGCAGTACCAATGATGGAGCTATCTCGAGTTACCAGAGAAAGGAAACTTGGTCTGGTGATGTAACACGGACCATATTTGTTGCATGGGTGACTTCTAGGTCCTCCAAGCAGTCTTGTAATGTGTGCTGAATAGTCGTGGGCAGTGATATGGACTGGAGAACCTGCGTCTGTTTATGCGTATTTTTTTCTACAGCGATGCTTTTATAAAATAAAAATTATTTTCTGCTGCATGAATATATTACAGTTGTAACATAACTTACAACCAGTGACTAACATCTCACAAGACATATTGCCATATGTTTCTCATAGTTCTTTCATCATCACTCCAGATGGCAATTAATGTCATCAGATGGCTGGAAATGCAAAGGGACCACACACAACCCCAGGCCACTAAAATTAATCACCACATAAACAAAATATTCATCACATAAATCACCGATCAATAAAGAATGCCCCGGAGTTCCAGTGGCAAGAGAGCAGTTCAATATTGGGCCTTTTGGAAGTTGGTTACAGCGCAGCCGGCTTGCGCACTCTAGCCTATGGTCCATCTACGACGCCGTCTATGGCAGTGTTAATTTTTGTATCTAGCTGTGTAAAAACACGCAACACGCAAAATTCAGAAAAAAAGAAAATTTATAGCTTCTATAAGTGTTCGCTGAACCGCAAAGCAACGACAGGACTGGCTAAAGAACCGATGATAGCCCTTTGCCCATTATATGAGGCGGGTGCCTTTGTTCAAAAAATCGCTGGACACAAAGGCAAAAGGAAAGGGTTACAAGTTACAGATGAGGAAGGGGGGATGTGGTGGCAGCTTAGCACGCAAGCTCACCCTAAAGAGAAATCTTTGTGGGAATGATGAGACAGGGGGGAAAATAAAAAAACTTGCCAGTAATTTCCGGAGGTGCCAAGGCGCCGACGATGGACACGAAGGCTGAGAAACAACGGCCCTGTGAGGTCTGCACTCGCGCTCTATGTCTTGCCTTCGTGATGGAACTGCTTCAACAGCTACCCGAACCTCGAGCAGCCATTCGTTTCTGAGCCTGTCATTATTGTGGCCTGTATATACTGTTACTTCTGGACGACAACTGGTTCGAGGTGTTTCCGCGTGTCAAGAGTCCTAGAAGCATGGAAGCACTAAGGACGACTCATTCACATGCATCGAATGTCTTGGTCACATTTACGCGCAAGGCACTGAACTGACGTGCAGTCTTTCTCTCGTAAACTCTCATCTGTACGACTTTGAGTGGCGACCGTATCGTTTTATGCTATGTTAGTTATAGGCCATTCATAGTGAAGTGAGCACTTTTGAAAACCCTCTCATTTGGAATAATAGTGAATAAATATATTTTATTTTACCCGCAGATGTTAACTTCAGAGTGCGGTGGAATATACATACTGTGTTTATTACTTATATTACAATAATTATTTAAAAGGTGGTTGAAGGATAAAATATGGCACAAAGGAAAAAGTAACTAGGGCCTCAAAAGTGCTCACTTTACTGTGAAAACACTTCAGCCTGTTTTCACGCATGAAAGTGATAATGAGACACCATCAGCAGCCCTTTTCCATTTTAAAAAAAACTGACATATTAGAGACGGAAATATATAACGGAAAGTGGGACTGTGAAGTGACAAACGTATTAAATGCTAGCTCTTCATACGCAGACACTGTTCGAAAAACAGCGCTCTGTGTGAAGATCTGGGCAGCCACCGCGGCGGGCGCCAGGCTTCCCGCCAGCCAGCTGATTGAACCGCGCTGTACTATATTTCAAATACTCATTTGTTCTATAAAACTACTACATGTGCGTCCAATGTGCTGCTGTACGAGAAGAACACACAGACACGCATCAGACGAGGGCTATTGAGTGCTTTCAAGATGTCACGCACAATATTGTGGCAGGCAGGTATCTGTGCACGTGAGCTCCCTAGTCTTGCGGTGTGTCCTGTTCCCAACACCTTCCGGCAACCCCGTTACACACTATATAGGCTATTCACGGTAAAGTGAGCACTTTTGAAAGCCCTCTCATTTCGAATAATAGTCTATAAACGTAATTTATTTCAGCCTTAGACGTTAACTACCGATTGCGGTGGAATATACTGTGTTTATTATTTACACAGCAAAATTTATTTCAAAAGGTGGTTACAGGATAAAAAATGGCTGAAAGGAAAAAGTAACTATGGCGTTAAAAGTGCTCACTTTACAGTGAACAGCCTATGTCAACTCTACGACGCGCACAGATACCAGCCTGCCACAGTAGAAACATTTCAGGAGTACTCCAAAATAGCTAAAAATTGCTTTTTTTTTTTTTTTTTAAGTGCTCCAACTCAAACTATACGCTTCCTATACATACAAAACTACTCAAGGGGCCTGCATTTGAGCCGCCCTCTACTCAGAGCTGGTTTCAGAATACTCAAATGCTACCTCACTTTGCCAAGAGTACCCTAAACCTCCAAACATAACTCGTGAGTAGATGATGAACTCATTTATAGAAAAAAAGTAACAAATCTAAAGAGCAGGTAGCAAACACGTTGTTATGTTTATTTACTAGAGTATCGGTGTAAACGTTGCGCAGTCTCATTATTCACACAATAGACCATACGTTCAGTATTAAAACATATTTGCAACTGTCAGATACGCAGGCAGAGGATGGAAACAGTAACTGATAGCGCACAGCAATTTTCAGTTTAATTACAAGTTATTTTATTTACTAATATTTTACAGTCTGCTATTTTCACTTGCTTTCACACTCCATACCATACGTAACAAGCATTTACGCTTCCAAATTCAATACTACAGTGGTGAACATTTTATACTAAAAAGTTACGTTTACAGGCAACACAATTAATAATACATTCCTGGCCCTTAAATACAGTTAATATTACGTGTCACAGTACAAGAAGCGCGCGGACAAGGTGCGCTCCGCATCGCAAACTTTCACAACACTTTGACGACGTAAAACTTGAAGAACTGGCCACCCCAAGATTCGCTCCTCTCATACCTGGTAGTTTAGCAGTGACGTGGCAGAACGGGACAACGCACAGCGCCAGGAAAATATACGGCCCGGAAAGTACTGGCCACCCCAAGATTCGCTCCTCTCATACCTGGTAGTTTAGCAGTGACGTGGTAGCTCGGGACAACGCACAGCGCCAGGAAAATGCTCGTTGTTGCGCCGCGTGGCGGGCCCCCGCCACGACGACTTGGTGGCACAGCTCGTCAGCTGACCGCAGCTCCGCCCGTGGCATTTGTGCACACACCAGCCGCCTACGACTGAAAGTATTGCACGTTACAGTTACGTTGCTGCACATTATTACCTATCACTCCCCGGCACTTGCGTCCAGAAACAAGTTTGCAAAAAAACATTATAACAGGACCGGCACACTTCTGCGGTGGCAAGGGCCTAGCTCTATAGTTACGTAACGTAGCAATAAACGTGCAGTCTTTACACCAAGCTAGCAACTTCATACTTTTACGTCACGTGCAAAACATTCCGGCCCGAGACCGTATTCATTCGTATATCGCCGGCCACGGTATGGCACCGGTCGCGCGGCGCGTGGGGCATAACGCACAACGCGTGCCCCTTCCACGGGCGTCAGCCGACTAGGCCCTAGCCAGCGCGGCGCCACGGCACGCGACACGTAGCGCACCTGGTGGCGATTGTCCTAACAACTATTTAAACTGCGCGCGTTACAATCAAGTGCTATTTGAAATACACGAGCATGAAATAAATATACAATAAGCAAATTCGATTAATAAACTGTAAAAATATTAAATATTCCAATACAGTGTGTATACATTAGCAAAATAATCGGCAGGCCAATTAAAAAATACACAGAATAAAAGTACTCTACACTCGCGCCACGGCAACCATCTGTTGCCAACCTTGTCAGAAAAACACTAGGCGCCAAGTTACGTGACGAGGCATCGTCACACAATGCACATTCCTGCAGACTTCCCAACAATAAAATAGCAGGGCCATTGCTGAAAGTTCCATAGGTACACATAAAGCGACGATAACACTGCATGTCAGTTCAGAGCCTTGCGCTTCGCGGCGATGACGCACTTGAGCATGGCCTTATCGTCTAAGTGCTTCTTGGCCTCAAAAAAAAAACCTCATTAATTTTTTTCATGCACTAATACTAAAGATAGGAAAATTTCGCGAATTAATTTCAGGACAACATATATTTCAAACGTGTGTTCACTGATGTCACGTTTGTTATTGGATCAGAGTTGATTATGCTCGCCCTATACGATCTCAGCCAATAGCAGCCTTGCAAGAGAACAAGAAGTGAATCCCTTACTGTCAGGTGTGGGCTAACACGGTGGTAGCAGCCAGTGACCAAACATGTGAGGCTCGACTGTACACATGACTGTGGAGACTAGCCTACGGTCATTGAACTCGCGAAAATTGTCCTATCCCCTGGAACAGGAGTCGTCGATAGTCACTGTCGCTAGACTTATAAATAGTTTGTGTGGTGGACACTCGGGCCTGAGCGACGATGTTTACAACACGGCCCGCACTCCACTCAGACATTTCTCACCCCCGATAAGGCATCCTATGTCATTCGCAGCTCATAAAAATAATCAACAAATCTTGCCATCTTTGCTCTCTGAGTGTAGCTGTGCGACGGAAAACACCAACTAACTAAGTGACGTGAAGTGAAGTGAAGAGAAGATATTTGGACGGCTCTTAACATCGAGGCTTTGCTCACAATGGAAAAATTCCATCCAGAACAGAAATCTGTGGTAAAACCTAGGAAAGCGAAGGGGATGGCATCAACCCGTTTCTTCACGTATCAATTTGCGAGACAAAGTGTTATAATCGCGTAATATTTTGTAGTGCACTGTACTTGTGTCTACACTGTAAAATATAAATGAAAATTTACACATACAAATTTTTGGTCATTTTTCATTTTTGATATGTAATTTGTGAAAACAACTACAGTACGTATAATTTCATGCAAATGTTCCTAATCCAGAGAATACTAATACTCTGTGCTGAAAATACATGACTGTACGACTTAATAAACATAATGTTGCTGTTAATTTGCATAGTCTGAATTATGTGTAAAAACACCCCCGCTTCCTGTACTAAAAACTTAAGTTGTGCAATTTTGTTACTACGTGGCTGTTGTACAAACACTCAATGTCGGTGTATTCGTATAACTTTCATTGTGCAATTTTACAATGCCCAAGCACGTGTGAACTTGCATTTAATTCTGAAGTATCTGTGAGCGTATAAGTTACACATACAAATGTTCGGCTATTTTACATTTTTATGTGTAATTTGTAAAAACGAGCAGAGTAATTGTAAGTTTATACTTATGTTCCTAGGAATTCAATGATAAGTACAAGTATTTATTTAAAACATGCGATATAGCTGTAGGAAGTAGAACTACTTCGAACTCCATTTGTGTGTTCGAAATAGAAAATTAACTCCCGCTGATTCGAAACGGTTGCTATTTGCATACTAACTATGTATTCTATATCAGAAGTAAATTGTCATCGACATTTTTATGATAACCTTTTATAACTTTGTTTAGCTACCAAGTTATTTAGTGGAATACAACAACGTGAAAATTGTAAAATTACACACATACACATAGTAGGCTATATAAATAAATATGACGAAGTTTTAAAAGAGCTAATACTGACTACAACTACCTGGTGAAACAGTGGAAAACGTACATAAATTGTGTTTTTACAATTACAGTGAATCTATGATTTTACTTCTGAGTCAGTGAAAAAAGACCCACTGCGGTGAAATTACAGTTGCGATGTCTGTGTAAATTTACTTGTCATGGAGAAAAAATACACGGAAATTAGCATTTATTTTCTGCTACGTAGGAAATATAATTCGACAACAATCTATGTAAAATTATTAGTAAACTGCACATGTTATTTGAATAAATTTTAAAGACAAATTTACTAGAAGCACAGAGTAGGGAAAAAAAGTTTACATGTGTAAGCATAAAAATACGACTCCGGTGGAGACACTCCTGCCACATATGTGTGTGTAAAATTACTACACTATTTTTTTTTATGCCGTGCACTGTACCTTTTGCAGCCAGTGAACAATGTTATGCATACTCAAAGACGTCACCGTCAACCATTCATAAATGAGAGGCATGGTAACTTCACAAATCAGATTACCCCTCTGGAAGACTCTCGAGGCTTTGCAGGGCTGGATTCAAACCTTTAGAGGCACTCAGCACTTACAATTTTGGTGGTCCCATAGTCTACATATAATTCAAAATCTAGACAGTAAAACGTAAATAAAAATTGCGTTTTTAGAAATGCAACAGAACGTACACTAGGTCGGAAAACAGTGCTTATTTTAGTGTATATTCCCATTTCAATATTTGGAAAGTTTCCTCCTGCTTTCGGCAATAGCAGTCTTTTATCAGATCCTCAAAACTTCTTGCGTGACCTATTCGCTTCTATGCTTAGTTAGCAGAAATAAGGGACCAATGTTTCAGCTGCGTCGGTTGCATGTGACCTTTCTGTGGTGCCTCCTTCTCATTGATGACTTAAATCACTTTCTTACATTGATTAGTGGTTAATCCAGCCCTGAGGCATTGGGTACTAATTTCTCTCTATGTGCAGTACCTACTATCCACAAATATCATTCATGCGCGACATGTCCCCTATCGTGGACATGGTTATATTGAACGGGGGGTTAACGTCCGCAGTCCGCTTGTGTGTGAAGAACGTGTCATAATCAGTTTCCAGAGACTCCGGGCGTTTTCATGCTTTGTTTCGACCCCGCGCGAGTTCCTTTGCAAGGGCGTCACATCGCACCGACTTGGCTGCCTGAAAATAGGCGAACTATTTTAATATTTTCCCGAGCACTCCTTCCTCTTCGCGGCATGGATCCAAGGTACGTAAAAGCGAGATGGGAAGAGAAAAAAAAAAAAAAAAACGTCAGCGCGAAAGTCAAAGTTACGAGCGTCGGCAAAAACGTGGCGGTATTGGGAAACGCTGGCTCCGGGACATAAATTTCCGGGGAACTGGTGGCAGGTAAGCAGAATTCCGGTGAGTTGGGGAAACTTGGAGGTCTCGGAAACTGGAACTGTATTTCTCCCGCCCGCCTTAATCGACAGGGGGGGTAGCAGGAGGGGAAGTTCGGACTGGCGGCGCGTAAAAGGGGTAAAGGGAAAGAGAGAGAGAGAGACGTTTGCCCAAGTGATTTTTGAGATGAAAAATAACCCCCAGCGAGTGAGGTGAGGCTGGCCCAGCAGCTTTACGTGCAGTCGGTGTGCGGCCAATAAAGCCGCGCTGGGTAGGGGGTTGGCGGGGACGGAGGTCAAAGTTAGGCGGCGCAGGCTGGAGAGTCGGAGGGAGGGATCCAATGTACGTTAGCAGGCGGCAGTCCTCGGCTCGCCCAGGCCTCCGCAGCTACAGTCCGACAACTTGCACGTGAGCCACCCATCGGTCACGCGCACACAGGGACAATCTGCCGGGTTACGTTGGTACTAAAACCCCTTCCGTAGCAGACAAACGTACATAAAAGAAAATCAACCACAAACATAAAACAAATTTTAATTTATCCTCCGTTTTTTTTACGAATTTACAAATACTATTTTATATTTCTGTGAATATGTAGTTAAAATAACGCAATAAGTAAAAAAATAATTTTCCACGTTTTATCAACACATTTATAACAAATTATTTTGCGACATGAATTACTTTATCAGTTTACAGATTTACTAAAAGCGACTTTCAGCAATCAAATAAAACTACATTTTTAGACTATTGCGAGCTAAGCTTTTACAGGTATAATTTTTACTGTCACAAGACTTTTAACAGCTGGGTTGTATTTTCCCTCCAACAGTTACACAATGCAATAATAAGTACTAGAGTAACAGCAGCAAAACCGAGGCAACAAGAAGGAAATTAAATACACTTAAGTATATGACGCGTGGGTATCGTTGAAGTGTGTTCGAAATTAAATACACTTAAGTATATGACGCGTGGGTATCGTTGAAGTGTGTTCGAGATTAAAGTTTCTTAAATAAAAGTACTGAACGCATTTGCAATCGACAAAAACACACACTTGGGAATACACAATTTAAGACACCTCGCAAATAGAAAATGTTATTTTGCACCTTTTAGACATAGCCGAATGTGGCTTTATCAGGATGCTATATCACAAAGCACAAACTGGACATTTGCTTCTAGCTTATACAGAATGATAGGGAACTAAACGCCCAAACTACGGGGAGTGATTCCTTATGAAAAATAAAGTCGGAAATTTACTGGACACCACGCACCTAAACAGAATATTAACGGAGATATGAGCTTGTTAAAATTGGGCACTGGAAAAGTATTTTCCCTCAATGCATTGTACTTTCTGCCAGCGGTAGGGATGGCGGCGATTTACCCACAGCACGTCCCACACGGTCGAATGGGACACGCCCATTTGGCGCGGAACACTGCGGAAAAAGAGCGCATCTCGCAAGTGATTGCGGTGAGTAGTGTGTCCTCGTGTTGCCCGATACGCAGTTTTACTATACTGAGTCTCCTACACGTAAGACAGGGGTGAGTGACGTATACGCACAGAAAACAACGAACAAATAAAAATAATGGAGCTGAGAAGTTTTGTTTTGATGGACACGTTAAAATTCACAAATTGATTTTTGGTAGGTATGTAAACATTGGACGGGCTATCAATTTTATCGCTTAAACACTGAAAACCAATAAACTGTCGATAGCATATGAGAAGCCCAGGCTAGGTTTCAACTGACGGTTGGTAATTCTCATCGCCCAGAACGACACACATACCAGAGGGTCGAAATAAAATACATTATAATGTGGTTTCATGAGACTGTCTTATAGGGATTTCAAATTCCCAATATCTGCATAAATACATAGCCACCACTGCACAAACTTTCTTTCATAACATTAACACAGTGCCGAAAAATATATGTGTTTAACACTTGCATTTTAATTGTATTTTAATTTTTTTTACGTGAATACGTCTTTAAATTTGCTACCATAGTGGAAGGCAATCGAAAAAAATCCGATGATAACAAACTCGGGGGATAAAGTTTGGCATTACAGCTCCGAATCTATCGTCTAGGCCTACATTCAAAATTCAACCAAACCACTCAATTGCCAAATGATCAAATAATACGTTACGTTGAGTGAGGACTGCGAAGAATCGCGCGTTGTTGGGAGGGGGGAAAGAGGGGAGGCGCCGCAATTTTGAGTTCGTTTCGCCTCGTCTCATAATTTCCGCGTAGTATAACTTTTGACTAGGAGAAGCTACGACACTCGTTTAGGTTTCAATCGACAGCTCTCGTCAAGATCAATTGATTTCGTGTATAAAAACATTTGTGTGGCATGGTTATGATGAAATTGTATGTGTTTAATGTAAAAAAAAATTAAGAAAACTTAACACAATTTCGGTCTATACTCGTCAAAAAGCCAAGTCGAAGTACAGAAATCGTATACGGCTGGAAAGAGCATTTCAAAAGCAATCCAGTGATACCCATAAAACCCCATATGATTCGAGTGAAGCGGTGCCAGGAACGTAAAATAAACACCAAGGCTTCCGAGCGCGTCAACGTAGACGTATTCACGCAAAACAAACGGCCGTGCCTCTAACACAGCCAAACCCAATTTACTTCGGATCTTTTCTGTGTATGCACAAACAGCCTGTTGAAATAATGCTGTTAAAGATAAATTTTTCGTAACTTATTTCACTCTAGGCGAGACCCCAATTCCACTTCAAACGGTTCTTATGTAGGGCAAAAAGGGGGAACCCGCGAACCCTCGTTCTGACTTCTGAAGGAAAGCTAGTTTCACGAACGTCAGCAGGGCGAAGAGAGAGAGAGAGAGAGAGAGACTGTCGGACTTCACCAACGCAGACGAGCACCTAGGAAAAGCCCATGGCCGTACTTGGACTTTCACGGCTTCAGCTGGGAAGTAGTCTGTACTTCATCTGCGGTGCTCGTCCACGCAAACTTGCCCCCTCCTTACGCTAAGACGGTATTAGTAGAGACCTGCAAAATTCGCGCTATTATTTGGGGAGGGGGGGGGGCACGTTAAACTTTACACTCGCGTACTTCTGTAATACGTCCGTCATTGAACCACGCCGTATCTGACACGTCCTGGGTAACGCTGCGGCAATCATTGAACACTTCACAGTTGTGTGCCCCAATCAAGCGCAGCTCAATTGAAAAGGGCGTGGCTTGACATCTATGCAGCAGCTAACGGAAAAACGACGCCTGTGCCGATACGCACAGTACTATGAAGTTCAGCCTGATGCCAAATAATAACGCGAATTTTGCATTTCTCTAGGTATTAGTTATTTCTCCTGCTCCATTTCTTCTGTCGAATTTCTCACATGAACTGCTATCATCTCGTTAATTACACCAGTAACTATGTGATTCGAATACAACATTAGCAGCTACGGCAAATTATGTGATCGATTGAAGTGTATTCCGAAAATAATTCGTTCCACCGTGGCAGCGAACATCCTATGTCTTAAAATTAAAAACCAGTATTACTTTCGCGTCATTCAGTCAGTAATGTTATTGATTCGTATTTCCCTTCTACAGCAATTACACCAACATCAAGGGTTCCTAATTAGCACACTGGCGAATCGGCATTCGCCTGAAATGGACTAGGGGAGCCTTTTCCCGAGTCCGCAGCCATTAGAATACGAGGCTGGCAAGATGACCCTAGGGTAAGACACCCTCGGCAACAACAGTAGCACGTCCAGAAGGAACACAGCTGCAGAAGCCGTGAGAGCTAACCTCGATCCAGCGGTGCTGTTGTTCACGAACTGTTCACGAAAAAAATCGACGCGACCACAAGGACAGTAAGTTGCCGCTGCCTGGTAAATATAGCCTGTTTGAGGTATCGTCACACTTTTTTAATCAGACCTTTTAAAATATTGCCTTATGTGTGATGCGTGTCTTATTTCTTTCCTAAATATTTCATGTGTCACAGGCGTTCTATACTTCTGTCAACATAAAGATAGCTATAGTATTGTTATTTAAATTTAACTTTCATTTTGTCTATAAATATAGTATTTTATTTTTAATTAATAAGAACGAAACCAGGGAGACAAAATAAGTGTGTTGGTAACGTCCAGTAAGAAATAGTCCCCATGGTAAATGTTATTAAACTGAGTGCGCACGAATGTTATTAGCTTTGTTTGCATGACGCGGAGGAATATCCTGAAAATAGAACTTTAGCAGGCCTTCAGAAAAGTTGGAAGCAACCATGAATGGACTATACTGCGAGATCACCGTTGCACTCACAGGAGACTAGGGACTAAACCCCCTACCCCTCCCCCCTTAACAACGAACGAGGTAACGCAGTGGTAACTCACTGGATTCGCATTCGGGAGGACCCGGGTTCGATTCTCGGTCCGGCCATCCTGATTTCCGTTTTCAATGGTTTTCCGAAATCACTCCAGGTGAACGCTGGGATGGGTCCCTAACAAAGGCCATGGGCGATTCCCTCCCTAATCCCTCTTCCCTGCGCAACTTGTACCGTCCCTAATGACCTCGCTGTCGACGAGAAGTTAAACCCAGCTACCTACCTACTTTCCCCCCCCCCCCCCCCAACCCAGCACAAAAACTCGGAATAAAATTACTTCTGCAAAATATGCAACCTTCTCTAAATGAAAATGTACTGATGTATAGCTACTCGTCACACAGCATTTACTTCTAAACGTTTAGACGTTTATTTGTAGTTTACTTGGAAAACAATTAACATGTGAACGCCAACAAATGTACGAAAGTTAACCACCTGGATAAAAGAATATTCTGCCCCACGACAATTCGCTAGCAAAGTTATGGGGAGGGAGGACGAAATTTGGCAGCTGGTTTCGGCAACGTTTTTGAGAAATAAACATGATGCTGTAATTGTATGCAAGCACTTATTCACATCGAGTACTGCGTTCAGTTAACTTCTTAGAAAAATTGAGATCCCCTCAATATATATTTTGAAAATATACCCTGTCAAATGTTCAGCTTCGTTAAGAAAAGTACTATGTGTTATGGTCGCCATAGAACTGGGAGTGATATTCAAGTAAGCACTCATTGTGTAGTCGACACCATATGAACAACTATAAAATAAAATTGTGTTGTTCATAGCAAAAAAAAAACTTGACAGGTGTATTCAGGGGGGGATGCTACGACTACAAAATTGTTTTCTTTGCCTCCGCAATCCTACGTCCTCGTGACAGTATATCAAAAGAAACATTTCCGCACAAGATATATGTTGCACGCCTCCTTCTGACTGGCTGTTCGAGCCCGTCCCTGACGACACAGCGACACCACCGACGTCGGTCGCCAGAGACAAGCTTATTTGCGTATTCACAATAGAGCGATGGTCTGACGCCGAACGCCGGCAACACAAACCGTGCTGCCATCCGTTATGCTTCAAGGAAGCTCGCAATGAAATGCTGAAATCGAACGAATTGCAGTGAAGTTTCTTGCCATTTAGTTAGTAAAATTATTATTTTTAGTGATACACACTTTTATTCAATAAAAGTATTATATTAAAATTAAATATTATCTGGTAGAACATTAACGGCTCTTCAGGCATCGGAAAACATACTTTTGTTTTCCTAAAGGTAGGTAAAATTGATATAAATTTGGACTTCAATTAATATCTCTTGAAAATGTTTGTTATGTACATTTTCATTTATTTTTTATCTCAGATTCTCGCCAGTTTATTATTAAGTACAGAAATGTTTTTCTTCTTATTCCCCGACGCTAGCGACGATCGCCAAAACCAATGTTTCTCGCTCGTGCAACGTTCTCGACGGTAGACGCTAACCTCAAGGCTCTGATTGGCTGATTCTCGACGCGACGTGTCGCAACGCCCTGTTGAGAAAACCGCTTAAAGGTTCCAGCTACGCCTAGGAATGACAAGTGGCGCATTCGGCGGCAAACAAACTACACTATCTACCAAAAAGTAATTGGTCACCTGTCCACAATGTTTGCTCGGTGGTTGTCACCCCGTTAGAATCTCGTAGGGCCACCTCTTATGGCTATAACAGCAGCCACCCTGTCTGGCATGCTCTCTACGAGTGTTTGCAGGACATCCACGGGGATTCGTCGCCATTCCTCTTGCAGCCATTCCATGAGTTGAGCAATGGATTTTGTCCGCGCCTGACGAGCCCTCGCCCTGCGATCCAATTCGTTCCAAAGATGTTCTATAGGGTTGAGGTCGGGGCTCTGGGCGGGCCAGTCCAATCGGCGAACATTGTTGTCGGCGTACCACTGCATAGTAGTCCTTGAAACACGGCACCTGGCATTGTCATCCTGGAAGTAACACGGGTCCATTCCGTACAAACGCCACAATGTTGGGAACATGTCATTATCCAGAATGTTACAATAGGCCTCTGTGTACATGCTACCACGGACAAACACCAGCGGTCCTACGCCGAAGGCCGTGAAACACAAGTCAACTGACGTACTGAATCACATATCTTCAAGGGTGCCCAATTACTTTTTGGTAGATAGTATGTTTTCTCTCCCCCACGTCCGTTTCCCGCAAGTGGTAATTATCACACCAGTCGCGCTGAGGGGCGAGGGGAATTGACGGCGGCGGAGATGCGGGGAGACTGATACCGGGGGCTAATGTTACAGGCACGCCCTTATTTTTACATCGCAGTCCAGGGGTTAGGAGAGGGCGAGGGTGAAGGACTCCGAGCGCGCACGCGAAGCAGTCGTAAATCCTTCGGTCGTAGCCGCAAGCCAGGCGGACGGGCGGGCTTCTGGTAAGCCGTCTGCGCCATCCGTGCCTCGCGACGACGACGTCTGGGACAAGCACCAAGACAGCTCTTCGCGAGCAGCGCACGGTCCAAGGCCGTCATTCTCAACTGTAGGTTGTTCACGGTAAAGTGAGCACAGCACTTTTTAAGGCCCTTACAAATGTTTCCTTTCATACAATTTACATCTTCCTGCTGCTTTTCAATATAAACATTGCAATGTGACCAATGAACACAGTGTGCACATTACAACACCATCAAAATTTAATGCCTGAGGCTGCAATAAGATATGTTTATTAGCGGTTAATGCATGCTGGCAGGGCCTTAAAAAATGCTCACTTTATCGTGAACAGCCTATAGTAATGTTGGTAATGATGGATGGGAAAGTAGTTCGGCATGTTAACGTCGAATAAAAAATGTTAGGGAACCATTTCTGATAACTTAAATTATTTATTTCGTTTTCTGTTTTTTTTTTTTTTATGTATCGAAGTGTAGAAATGAGCAGATCTGTAAAATATTTACTTTTCTAATAATTTCACATTTTCACTTGACCGACGCATGAATAAAGTAATGAGACCCGTGCCAATGTTAATCATGCGTAAGGCAGAAGAATACATAACGTGCATACAAGTAGATCTTAAGTAGGGCTTTCAAAAGTGCTCATTTTACCGTGAATAGCCTATAACACACTGTTATGTTCCTCAATGTAAGGAAGGAAGGAAGGATGGGAAACAGAAAGGCGTGAGTTAATCAAGTCCAATTAAAGGTAGAAGGGCAAAGACCCGATTTACTTTATGATGAACACTTTACATATGAAAATAATATTGATAAATATAGGCCCATTCGATAGGCCGCCACTGCCTGGACCGCTGCCTGACTCACCACCCCTGACTGCGCCTTACCTGGTTCTCGTAGCTCCGTCTACACTTCTCATCCCACCGCGTGTGTTTGGTGTCGCGATCGATCGTGATTGGTCCCCCCAGTGCACGGTAGGTGGAGTATTGTCGAGGGTATGTTGCGCTTACTGTTGAAATCAATGAGTTAGCCGGACCCACATATTCTGTAGTCCTCGGCGCATTTATTTGATCGTTTATAGGTTGCACTTTCGGATCTACGCTCTGAATTAATGTTTTCCAAACTGGCTGTGGCCTCGAAACTGCCGCTTCACTTAGGCGAAACCTTGCATAACAGGTGCACGAAGGGGCTTTCATAACCACGCATACCCTTTCTTTTGATACATCTGGCGCTTGTGGAGTTAGTCTACACGGATATTTTGCACGCGAGGCTAAGTAGCGAGAAAGCGATAAGGGAGACACTCCCACACACATTAAGTGCGGCATCGCCGCTACGAGCAAGGCTCTGAGCTGACGCGAGTGTTCTCGTGGAGTGACCTAGAGAGATTTCGGCGGCTCTTAATATCTAGGTTTCGAGAGCTGATAAGAGGCGAAGTGAGGTGAGTATGGAATAGCGTCGGAATACAAGGGGTGGGGGAAACAGGAGATCCCCGAGGAAACCCCCCGATCAGCGCCATCGTCCTGCACGATTCCCACATGCGAAAATCCGGTAGCGACCCCGCCGAGAATCGAACCCGGTTCGCCCAGGCGGGAGGCATTTAGGCTAACCACTACATCACGGATTTTTTGCAGCAAAGTATGAAAAGTAGTGTTTGAGAGTTACAAAATAATTACTTTACAATTTTTAGCGGCTTGAATTGGTATTATTTTTTTGTTTTGTACTCATGTAATTACAAAATGGATTAATAGAATGTTAATTTTTTTTTTTTTTTTTTACAATTTCTTTGCAACTCGTAGAGCACAATAGGTTCATGCTATGCTAACTTAACATGCGGCGGAAGAATACACAAAGACCAAAAACTATTAAGTAAGCAGAGCTTCCAAAACTGTTCAAATGACAGTGGACGACCAATGTGCGACCAATGTGCGTGTTTCCCCACTAAGTTAACGTTATAGTCCATTCTCGGTTTCTTCGGCCTTTCTGAATCAAACCTTTGAAAAATCTCCCCATGTATGACGTGTTTAGTTATTTCGTAAATACGCCCTGTATCACAAGCGTTTTATACTTGTGTTCATTAAAGTTACTTTTTATTCTGTTAAATTGAAATGTTATTCACATTTTATCTATATATTATAATGCTTCATCGATAAATAATTTGAATAAAAAACGGGCAGAAAATAGGTATGTTGGTAATGTGTATTGATAAACAGTTCTTATACAAAATACCATTACAACTGAGTGCGCATGAATGTGGTGATTTGTCCCTCTGGTGTAGTTCTCCAGGATTAGTTAAGCTTAGTTTGCACAAGGCGGAGGAATATCCTGGAAGTAGAACTTTATCAGGGCTTCAAAAAAAGGCTGAAGTAACCGTGAATGGAGTATATACGAACTGTGAAGCTATAATACAGGTTTTTTGTCTGTTCATATGCACTTATTTCCGTCCGTAACAGCAATCATGCACGTAATTTTCGCAACAACCGCCAGAATTTCGCCAGTTATCGTAATCGGCGCAGGCTTGGCAGAATCAACAAGCGGCCATTCCACTCCGTCCGATGGGCGCAACTTACGGGAGGCGTCGCCAGCAACGTGACGTCGCGGGGTAGTTCATTTGCGAGCCGTAGGTTGGGAAGGGGGGGGGGGAGGACGCGCTCACTGCTCCGAGAGGTAGAGAAGGGGGAGGCAACAGTTTTAATTAAACTTCCCGCGGCAGGATAATTTTTTTTTTTTTTTATATTTGTTTCCATGTCCAGCGAGCCGGCGAAATTACAATGGCGTCGTGTCCCGAGCTCCACGGAGCGTCAGCTGTTCGTTACTGGAGAGACGGGCACGCGGATGTTTATCCCGGACGGCGTCCTGCTGTCGCAGCCACCTTGCATTGCAAGCGCCGGTGCAGTTTACAAACTGCAGGGGTGCACGAACACTGAACTGCACAGCGCGAGGATACGCACACGCGCTGTGCAGTCTACTTGAAGAGCAAAAACAATCGAAACCATCATGCGTGTAATATCATTTTATTGCGACATCCAATCAAATTACTTATCATTTTTATGCACACAGCTTTATGAGTAACTTGATCTAATGAGCGGGATATATTATTATTATTATTTCCGATTATTCCCCTTTAGGATAGCATGTGAACTTGAGCCAATCACTGCTTCACTTCCTTTTTCTCTTATCCTTTCTTACCAAAACCTCTTCATTAATTCACTATATTTTTTCTACCTTTCCTCTGCCCATCTTCCCCCTATCATTTCTTTTTTAGGTTCTTGTTGAATTTTCTTGTTTCTAATTATATGTCTGAATTTTTTCTTGTCCTTAATAATAATTTCGAAGTTTCACTTGACCAACTCATGAATAAAGTGATAAGGCCCATGACAATGTTAATCTTACATAAGGCGGAAGAATACATAACGTGCATAGAAGTAGATCTTAAGCAGGGCTTATATATAATCTATGTGTGTGTGTGTGTTTGTACATGAATAGGCTATTCACGGTAAAGTGAGCACTTTTGAAAGCCCTCTCATTTAGAATAATAGTCAATAAACGTTTTATTTTACAGCCTTAGACGTTAACAGAATGCGATGAAATATACGCACTGTGCTTATTACTTTCACGGTAGTGACTATTTAAAAAGGTGGTTAACAGATAAAACAATAGCTGAAAGTAAAAAGTAACTAGGGCCTCAAAAGTGCTCACTTTACCGTGAACAGCCTATATATAAACTGTACCAGAATATTTACCTGAAATTGAGAGGACGGTCGCGACCACTATTTAACGCACCCTTGGCGTGGCGGGAAGTTTGAACTATACATTTTTCAAACAGCTAACATAATCATGAAGACAAGCTGAATAATAATGTAAATTAATGAGAAAATATAATTCTTTATTTAAAAACATTAGTTATTTTACTTTTAGATGAAACAAATAAATGAAATCATTCTCACATGCCAAATAGTGTAAAACAGAAAATTAAAAACAAATTGGGATGTGGTGGTGTCCGGGAGCTGTCGTGGGTATTACGTAAATACGTGTAAGGTAGCGGGTGATATTTTTCTTTGGGAAGCGGGAGTTAAACGAAAGTACCGGAACGGATACTTTGATCCCATGGCTTAAATCGATACATCTGGAAGAAACATTTGATTTGTCACCAAAATTATTACGCCACCACTTCGGATTCACGAGATATACTGAAGGGAATTTTCGCCCAAACCCAAACTTGCCGCCAGTCGCCGTAAGCGCAAAACAACCCCCCCACCCCCCTTCGCTCCTTCGTCAAGCAAACACCAAGCACATGCGCTGCGCCAACGGTTCACGGTAAAATGAGCACTTTTGAAAGCCCTGCTTAAGATCTACTTGTATGCACGTTGTGTATTCTTCCGCCTTATGTAAGATTAGTATTGGCATGAGCCTTACCACTTTACTCATGAGTCGGTCAAGTGAAACTTTTAAATTATTATTAGAGTAAATATTTTACAAATATGCTCATTTTTACACTTCGACGCAATAAAAAAGACAGAAAGCGAAATAAATAATTTTAAGCTATCACAAATGGTTACCTAGCACTTTTTATTCGACTTTAAGATACGGAACTACTTCGCATCCATCGTTACCAACTTTACTGGGCGCATGTCACTCAGTGCTCCCGTTAAAATATATGCAGTTAAGCGTAGGGGCAGTGACTTTTTTCTAAGGTTGGTCTCACAAGTGCTCACGTTAGTCGTATTACCGATCGAACTCGGATACGCTGTCAGTTTGGGAACGAACCCGTGACCTCTGCTTCGGGCCGAGCGAGCACTCCGCGAGCCGACGTCCAACACGACAGACGCACGTCGAGCGTTCGAAGGACGCACGTCGTTTATTAACACGCGGTGTCCGCGCGCCCTCTTACACTATGTCCGGGTGGGGGAGGGGGGGATGGGAGAGGGAGTACTGCGATATGCTGCGGTGAATAAAAGATACACCCGTCAGAGACACAGCAGCCGCCGCGGTGCATTATACAAACACGAACGACGGGACGGCTAATGAAACATGTCGCCGCCAAACAACACGCAGAAATAAAGCACTAAAAAATACATAAAAATAATCAGTTCGAGTGGTTTCGATTCTTTTCAGGGCCATTGTTTCAATTTGCTAGGTGGTTAATTAGGCAGTACCAGATATAGGCTGTTCACGGTAAAGTGAGCACTTTTGACGGCCTGGTTACTTTTTCCTTTCAGCCATTTTTTTATCCTTTAAACATCTTTTTAAATAAATATTACCATGTAAGTAATAAACACAGGGTGTATATTCCACCGCACTCGGAACTTATCGTCTAAGGCTAAAGTAAAGCATGCTTATCGACTATTATTCCAAATGTGAGGGCTTTCAAAAGTGCTCACTTTACCGTGAATGGCCTTTAGTAATATTGTTGTAAGTAAATTTGTACGCAAAAGTTTTTACTGTTGAAACGTTTTAAATGGTTAAATTTTACATGGTAAAAACTTTATGTGGGCCGTTACCAACAAATAACTGCGAAAAAAAAAAAATTAAAGCTACATATATGAATACGACGAATATGAACACGTACTCGACTATATAATTTGGCTTCTACGGAGAACAAAGTAATAGAAATATGAAACAAAAAATAATGGAAAACCACTGATTCGCAGTGAAAATGGCTCCACTTAGAGTCAATTAAATTTTCCACATCAGTTATTCAATCAGCGTAATGTTTCCACTGAAACAAACAGTGTGTTTTTTTTTTTCCTTCGCTGATTCTAAGTGGAGCCATTTTCATTGCGAATCAGTGGTTTTCCACTGATTCGAATTTAAAGTGTAACTGAATAAATTCCGTTTCTTGAGAAATTTAGCTGGAAAAAAAAATGACTATATGGCCACGCAGGAAAAATTATCCAGTTAATTGAGAGTCATTTATATTTATTTCACATAATGTATGATAACAAGTTTTAAACGTTTTTGACGGCCATTTTTACGCGCTGTTGAACTGATCCGTCAGTAAAAATAAATAAATCACTGAAAAAAAAGTTAGAAAAAATGACTGATGGATAAGTGGAAAATGACACTGAATCAATAAGTGAAGGAAAACTGGCATTGTTTCACTGACTCATCAGTTAAATTGACTGAAGTGACTGTTGAATCAGTCTGGCAGTGCTAACTGATTGAAGCAGTGGAATTCTCACTGATTCAGATTTTGAGCGTATAACACAAGAAAGAATACATGTTATATTAGATTCATCTCGCATAAACAAACAAATTCGAAACTGTTTGGCTACAAGGAAAAAAAAAATCATAATTGGTGGCGAAGGCAAAAAAATGCGGTGGGAAATAGAAAGGCTTGAAGATTTCCAAAGGAAGGAAAGCACAAAGTTAACCAAACCTCACATTCAGCGGGGAAAAACAAAAAATGAAAGTTCGTCTTGCAGCACAAGTGCTAAGCTCTTCAGTGTCCGATGCATTACATGCATGTACCTGAACATGTACTGAAGCTAGCTAAGTTTGCAGATTCCGGACCAACAATAAAATTCATCAAATTATGTGTCAGGTTATCTGATGTGCTGGATCAGTCAAGTCCTGCATGCAGAACATATAAAGATCCACTTCGAAAGAGCAACAAAACTTTTTGGGAAACTCATTTTTGCAAGAGGCAAGGGTTCTAGGATAACTGGACGACTCCAATAAAGAGATGATAGAAACCCCCTTGTCAAACCGGATTCCTTGGTTTTCTGGCGTGCACAGACAGTGTAAGAGATATGTTCGAACGGCTGGTTGTTGAACAAAAAACTGTCCAATATTTTTGTTCTGCACATTTCTTCGACATCTGTAAATAAGAATGTGAAAATAAATCACTGACAGTAACGATTCTGCAAGTTTTGTTTAAATGCCGACTTCACTGCTCTAATTCCGCACATAGCTGGCTTTAGATTGCTGCAAGCTTTGAATGTGGTACGTTCCTGAAAGTTTTGTATGCAGATGACCAACAATACTGTTTGATAGGAACCGAAACCAACGTGGGACTAATCGCACCATCTAAATATGTGGCGGGAGTATGTCGTCTAACAATATCATACTTCAGATCATTTCAGAAAACATCTAATAATTCAAATACAATACCAAAATAAAAAAAAGTAGTTAAGAGAGTGATATTCGAAGCTGTAAATCACAACATATAATACTGCCTTGACGAGCATGTCAGGAGCTATTGTATTTTTAATGGTTATCTAGTAGAGTTAATTAAAAAAAAAAAATAGTATGGTGTTACTTGAATTTGCGCATGCATCGCGTGTGCAAAGAAATAAATAGGCAAGTCACAGGTGTAAGTTCGCTCAATTTTAAGCAGTCTTGTGATTCACAGCTCCAGTAAGCTATGTTATGTAACTTAAGCACGTGCTTTATTACATTCGTATCATTAAATCGACTTTGTCCTCAGTGCCTATGTTGTAATCACATAAATGTTCACTTATTAAGAGTTCAATGTGGCAATAACACTTCAAAATGTTTAATTGGAATACATGTAAGTGTTGATTATCATACTACCCATTTTGAGTAGACCTAATTAAAGTGATGTGCGTCTTATAACTATGACATGTCGTGTCGATGTAACGTTTGTAAAGAATTTTATATATTGTGCAAGTATTTTTAATATATGATACATTTCTTGTTTTACTTGTAAGCATAGCTCAGGAACTTATGATTATTCATTCCATTGTGTTTGTTGTTATATTTAGTGTATGAATTTGTTACATTGTTATACAAATACTCTTTTCTATTTCTTTCTAAATTTTCCATTAAACATTTCAATATTTATTATATTATAAACATTTCATCATATACTATGTGAAATAAATACTCATGACAGTCAATTAACTGAGTAATTTTTCCCGCGTTGCCATAAAGTAATTTTTTTTCAGCTAAATTTGTCAAGAAACGGAATTTATTCAGTAATGAATTCTTTGTTCTCGGTAGAAAACAAATTATATTGTAGATTACGTGTTTATGTTCGGATATGTAGCCTTAATAGTCCTTTTTTCTTTTTGCACTTGTTTGTTGGTAATTAGTCTGCAGCACAAATGAAATGTTTACTATATAAAATTTAACCACTTAAAACGTCTCAATTGTAAAAACATATACGTAAAAATTGAAGTCACAACAAGATTACTATCTGGTGCTGACTAATCAGCCATCTAGCAATTAAAATCCATGCACCTGAAAAGAATAGAACCCACCCTAACTGATTGCGGTGGTGATCTGTGTCGTGAGGCCGGTAATTTATAATCAGAGGCTGTTAAAGCATTTACATTTCTTTCGTATAGTGTTAAAATATACTGAGTTGGATGTAATGTTTGAACTCGATGCCTGATAGTTCACGCTGACCATAAAATCCTCTAAGCTTATCAGCACCCCATTACGTAAACACCAGACCACCGACAACAATTCAGCAACCTTCGCGTAAAATGCTTGTCGTTCATCCACATTTCATACTATTTCATCTCCCGTCCATCTCTTCAAACCAAGAATTTGAAAGCATCTTAATTTTTACTCTGCGGCTTTTCCGTAATTTTGCACAAACGTTTAGTAACTAGTCGGTGATGGCAAGGAAGAAGAAACTGTGAGTCAATCTTCAAAATATGAAATCGTTTGAATGAGTGATTTATGACACATGACGTGATAAGTGTAATAGCTTTTATTCCAGTACAGAGTCGGAATAAGCTCCGGACCCTGGCAATACACGAAGCATAGCAGCACGGCTTCTCCACAAGTACACTGCATATAACTTCCTTGATGTCAACTATTGGCTATTCACGGTAAAAAAAAATAAAGCCCTGCTTAAGATCTACTTGTATGCAAGTGTATTCTTCCGCCCTACGTGAGATTAACACTGTCATGGATACAGACCCGGAAATTTCGCGGATTCATTTGGCAGCAAGATTTGTGTACTACAGCCTTATTTAGTTGTTCATTGGCCGACGCCCCAGTTTTATCGCAGACCAGGTAGAACAGTATTCGGTCCTAGTTTTCTTGCAGGTCATTTATTGGTACAAATTTGTTCAGGGCGTGCCTTACAAACTGCGATCCAATGGAGACAGAAAGTCAAATACACACAGGTTTGAAGTCTAGCATGTCCTCAAATGAAGGTGCGAAATTTCCGTGTCTCTAGCCATGGGCCTCATCACTTCATTCATACGTCGGTTAAGTGGAACTGCGAAATTATTAGGAAAGTAAATATTTTACAAATCTGCTCATTTTTACACTTTGATGCATTAAAAAAACAGAAAGCGAAAGAAATAATTTAAGCTATCATATATTGTTACGTAATACTTTTTATTCGTCGTTAAGATATGGAAATACTTCCCATCCCCCGTTACCAACTTTACTGGGCACATCTCACTCAATGCGTCCGTTAAAACATACGCAGGCAAGGAGTGACTTTTTTCTAAGGTTGATTTCAAAAGTGCTCGCTTTATCGTGAACAGCCTTTAGTAATGAAGAAGGCATTTTAAAATGTTTAAAACTGTGTGTGAGATCGCCGTAACAGTCTCACTCGCGGTATTTACTGGTGCATTACTGGCGTGTGTGGTATTTACAAGTGGTATTTGCACACGTGGTGGAAGTGCTGACAGAAATGAACTAACATTAGCTTTTAGAAGCTCCATAACGGAGTAAATACAGACACAATATGAGCAAACTGCTGACTGCAACGAATGCCAGTACCATCAGCTGAACCATTAAAATCTGAAACTGTGTTCCAAGTGTATAGTGTACTGACAGCGTTATGTTTTAAAAAGTAAATCAGGTACATAGAAAATAGCACAAAATAAGACGCACATCCAATATGGCAACCAGTACTCACCACCTCCTCGATGTTTGTATCTTAGTGTGAGAAGTAGCAACAAGATCACGTGCATACAATGCATTTTCGCCGTTGTAGTTTTCACGAGGTAGCCGAAATTAGCCGCGAAGAAGGCCATGCTGTAGGTTTGTCTTTTTTTTTCTAATCTACCATATTGCTAAGTATTAAATGTACGATCAAAGGTAGGGTCGGGTTCTAATTGCGTCTCAGGGCGAACCCCTTACGCCTAAAGGAGAGGGGATTGCATGCTAAGGAGGCGGGCATCGCGGCAGTGAGGGATTGGGTAGTCATGGCCAGCAGTTTGGGGCCATGACTACCTCCCTAAGTGTACCTATAGCTGTACTATAGTTAAGAAGAGGGAGGGAAAAACCCGCAGAGACACGGTAAAACCCCTCCCGACAGGAAAGAGTTCAAAACTTGTGGAAGCATTAAGAAATGCTACAGGAGATAGCAGGTATGGAATACATGCTGATTTAATAGACGGCGAAGAACTAGTAGAGAGGTGATGGGGCTTGTGGACCAGCATGTTAGAGGCACATGCGCCCTTGAGGTGGGACTGTCATCCATATTCCTGCGTAGGCCGCCTGACTACCCGCACAGCAATATCGACAGCAGCGACTTCAGGCAGGGTCCTTAAGCTTCCAGCCGAGGGCGCAAGAAATCCGGGCAGCTCAGTCATGGCACCTACTCCATCTTCGCTCTTCTGCGCCGACATCAGGAACTCCACATAGCGGGTGAAGGTGGGGAGTAGCGGATCGGGTAGCCACCCCCTTCCCCCTCCACCAAAATCTCCCTCGGTCGTAGGTGAGCAGCGCTCGGCAGGACATCCAGGAGCTACCAGTTGTAGAGGCGAATCCGCTGGCCCACGAGTGAAGGCTGACGCCATTGCTTCCAAGTTCCGATGCTGTTCCATTCCATTCCACACGCATCTACAGTCGACAGCCCGCAGAATCTAGCAGTGAGGTGGTTCGCCAACTTCGCATGTTTCAGCACCTCTGGATTGCCACCAGTCTCCCCGCCATGCTGTAGGATTTGACAAGGCAACGAAATATTTTTACTATACACGAACGTTGATAAAAATTGTGTATTTGTTAAAAAAAAATAAAGTATAAACAACCTTTTACGCATTTCAAATGCGATTTTGAATTTAGTAAAATTTTACGAAATAACTGAAAATCATCATTATTTTAGCATAGACTGTTCACGGTAATGTGGGCACTTCTGAGGCCCTGGTTCCTTTTTTTTTTTTTTTTACTATCAGCCAATTTCTTTATCATTCCACCATTTTTTTAAATAAATATTGCAACGTAAGTAATAAACACTGGACTAGAAAATTAACGTCAAAGACTACGAAAAAATATTTTATTCCAAATGCGAGGGCTTCAACAAGTGCCTACATTACCGTGAATATACCATAGACATATGTTTGTGACGTCATGTACTTCGATTGCATTCTACTTAACATAATGCCGCTGTTTTCCAAACTTGCCGCCTGCAGTTACTTGAACGCAGGCGAGCTGTGGTTGGCAAACTGAGGGGTCGCTACGAAGTGCAAACCACAAAAGCAGAGCGGACAGCCGTTGTTATCAGAGGAGTTCCTCCAGTGCTTGCGAACAGTCCTCACCCCCAGCAGATCTCCGATGTCGAGGGGGTGAGTTACGGTCTGGTAGGAGGTCGCATCATTCATTATTACCGTCGCGGCAGCATCTGATGTAACGAGCCAAGTATCTGCTAACAAAGCGTCGAAGAGACGGGGGGGGGGGGGTCTGGTAGTGGTAGTGAGGCAGGGGTTGGGGGAGGCGGGGGTCAGAAATCACTCGGCGCGCCAAGCCCTTACCCTGCAAGTGGCGTCATTCCTGCGGGATGTCAATTTGGCCGCAAGGCGGGAGGGAGGCTGGGCGGCTAATGACGTCGACTCCCGTGGGACGCGTCCCGGCCATCGCTCCCCGGGGAGTCGTATCCCCCCCCCCTGCCTGTGAAACATGTTCCCCAGGGGGGCACGAGCCCCCCTCCCTAACCATCCCTCCAGGACTAGCACGAGCTTGCTGCCGATTTTTCACGTGCATCACGACCGAATCCAAGGAGAGGTAAAGGCTGTTCACGGTAAAATGAACACTTTTGAAAGCCCTACTTAAGATCTACTTACATGCACGTTGTGTATTCTTCCGTCTTATGTAAAATTAACATTGTCATGGGCCTCGTCACTTTATTCATGAATCGGTGATGTGAAACTCTTAAATTATTAACGTAAATATGTTATTAATCTACTCATTTTTACACTTCGTGGCATTAAGAAACCAGAAAGCGAAATAAATAATTTAAGACAACACAAATGGCTACCTAGAACTTTTTATTCGACTTTAAGATGTGGAACTACTTTCCCTCCAACTTACCATTTTACTGGCCACATCTCATTCAGTGTACCCGATTAAAATATACGCATGTAGGAGCAGTGACTTTCTTCTAAGGTTGATTTCAAAAGTGCTCACTTTATCGTGAACAGTATCTAAAAGCGGGCAAGGCATTACACCCGTCCTTACAGTCCTCAAAGCCACCTTTTATAAATCAAACTAGCAGCCCGCCATTGAGTCGATCAGGTTTTATGGAGTTATTAAAATACGTACTTATGTATTTTTACTTTACTATCGGAAATAGTTTTATCATCGCGTTAGTGTTGATATTTTGGTAAGACGTGTTTTTACTATACGTGACTACCTGCGACTATTCGCGACTACTTGCGACTACCCGTGACTACTACCTGCGACTACTTGAGAATATTTTTAAAATTAAGATACACAATTCCTTCTAACATTGTTTCGACTTATCTTACAAAGCAGCCAAGTAGCTCAGTTTTCTCCGACTTGGCTTACAAATTTTAAAATTTCTCAAGGAATTAAAAAAAAAAATTAAACATATCCTATGCACATCTGGAAAAATGTAGCTTCCTAACAGTGAAAGAATTACAAGAATCGGCCCTGTACTTCCCTAGATTAGCCATTGCATGTAAACGAATAAACAAACTCGCATTACCTCTTTATAATATCAATCATTTCACCTCAAACAGCTAAATATGAATAATCATTACCAGTGTAAAAGCAATACCGTAGCGCGCGCGTTGTTTTGAAATCGGAACGCTTGAGCGGGCAAGTACTTCTTTTAACTAGTCAAACGTCGATACAAGTGTTCCTCCCCCGGGGGATAAAGCTTAGTTTATAAAAGGCAGCAGCTTCAAGCATATTTTTCATGTTGTCTTGGTGTCTTCAGCCAAGCCTGGTTTTAAATTATAAGGAACTCGGGAACTGTGGAAATGTACGAGACGAACTTCGCAGCAGACGCCGACAGTATAACATAATTATTTACATGCATGCATCTGTCTCACTCCCTAAATATTCAAACTTCATGTCACCGAAGTTACACACGACCGCGGGAAATGTAAAACTAATTATTGCCATTCCAATTTTTTTGCAGATTTTCTGAATAATAATTCACTACGCTTCGATCAGTTGATCGTAAAAAATTTAAATGCCCTAGAGTTATGGAATATTAATACCTTTAGTGAACCATAAATGTATTTCAATAAAATGTAAATATTTATCTATGTGACTATCAACGGAAGCTGGAATGTACCGTGCTTCGCATTGGTCGTACCGAATTTAAATATATTTTATTAGTTTGGGAGATATTGAGCCATTTATAATAATGTTACAATATTTTCAAGCGTCAGTAGACTGAACCAAGTTCGTTAAGGGATGGAAGCCTTAATTAAATTAAAAAATTAATCATAATTTCATAAATTTATTTACAACTACAAAAAAATTCTCTCGACTCAAATCATCCCACAATAAATTGATATCACTGTTTACAATTAATGACTTCAATCAATACAATTTATTACCGCAAAGAAATTAACTTAATTAAATAATTATAAATCAGTCCCAATAGACAGAATAACAAAACCTATTAAATTATCTCATAAATTATATGTCCGTATTTGACAGTTCCAATATTTACAGTAAAATCCGTATTACATGTCCATTTAGTCCCAACTCAACCACAGCAACAGTATATTACTGTTTACAACCCTCGGCTGACCACAATACATTAGTTTGACACTAATCCCCGAGAGCATTACCCTCATCACTTTCTCGCCAGAAGGTGTCTCTTAGCAGAATAATAATTTAAGGAACAAGTGCAGCCCTCTCGCAAATAAGATTACTGATCAAGCGTTGCCAAAAATTACGCACCGCGCAAGAAATCCTGAGCGCCAGCAGGGGAGTTAATCCCCAAAACAGTGATTCAAGGTACACCCGCTGTTTTTTGTAGATGGCGACCGCAAAGCGGTCACGCATCAGCGAAACTTGCGAGTTTCCCCAAAAACGATTTTCAAGAGTAGTAATTTCGTGTTCTGTGTGATTAGTAGAATAGAATTATACCCCTTTCCAAGAAAAAATTTAATTTTTCCGAAAAGCCTTTATTCTTTCCATGCGGCACCCCACTGTGCCAACATCTCATCAATGATATAATGCACTTAGTACGTTCTTTTCCTGTCTCGATCGCGAGGGTGTCTGTCTTTTCCTACCTGGGGTAAAATCCGCCTGGGGGTAAAATTCGTGGTTACACCCGCCATCATAGTCCGCCTGGTAATCTGACCCTAGCAACAAACAAGGTGGGAAAGATCGGTCTTAAAATGAAATATAAAACGTGGCTTTGTAATTATATAACTTAAAATAATCTGGCTACTCCGAAGTTGATATAACACAGACTTATTTATAATGGTTGTATATCGAGAAACTAATTGAATAATAACTCAATGTTAAAAATTATTTAACTTTTGTTTTTGTTATTGAAATTGTGTACTTTGAGCCAACGGGTACAGTCCCCACTTAAGTATAAATTTAACTAAAGTTTAAATTTCTTACTGAAAAAAAAGTTTTAACACTATTGACAGAAATTGCAAATGTTACATAGTGGGGTGAATGTGTTATATCTCCCACAGCATCATTTCTAGTGTTTGAGGTGACCCTCCAGATTTCAGAGAGGTGATGAAAGAAAACTTTACAAGATGTTCTCTGAATTAGCACGCAAGTTCATCAAATAGTATGCATGCCTGTAAATTTAATTGTACCTATTTGTAGCTACTCTGTACGATGCTGAATAATTAACTGAACTTTTAGTTCAAAACCAGACTTCATGGCGCAAGAGTTGCCACTTAAAAATTTGCAATACAGAAATACGAGCAAGAGCAACAGAGACAAAATTGAAAATGGTAATTCATAGTCAGTCAAAACTCGCAATATCACAGCGCCTCTTATTAACAAGGCTATTGTTTTTTTTTTCTTTTTTGTGAGTTGGCTGGAAACAGACAAAGCTCCTTTAAAATTCGAAACCCTTCAAACAAGTAACTTAGCAAAAACTCTTAACAAATCTTGGAGACAGACAATGCTATCGAAATTGGCAGTGCATTATTTGTCTGCATAGAAGCTGAATAACATCCGAAGTGCTTTGCTAGGTCTATTATACAAGAAAAGGACACAAAAAATTAGAAGAACAAAGAACATATGTCCACCCGTGGTGGATGGTCCTGCTAATGTTGGTATTTCATCATACGTTGTCAGCACTGTGGAAAGTAGTAATGGGGTAGCACCAATATTCAAAATGACGTATTTAGAGAAAAGTTACACATCAGAGATACAAGAATCGTGAGCCTATTGGGATTGTTCACTCAACTTGACTGAAAGAACAACTAAAAACCTGTCCATAATTGGATGTAGTTGAAACAAGCAGTAATGAAGTTATTCTAGCATTCAAAGAAGATATAGATCTGAGAGGGATTCACTTGAAAATAACTTTTACGAGGAGGGTGTTTTGTTCGAAAAAGCTGCAGAAATTGTGTGTGAGGGTGTATTTCCTCATCCACCTTCTTGTGATTGGAAAAACTTTCCTTTTGAAAATAAAACTTGTCCCTGCTTTTATTTTTAAAAAAAGTTAATTCTATTTTATTTGGTCAAGTAACACTGTTAACAGATTCCGATGTTAAATCCATAGACCAAGCGGTGTGGTAGATTTCTCAGCTCCTGAATTCTCGTGTTGTTAAAAAACAAAATAGGATATAACAGTCATAATTCCAGATGAAAGGAAACCTCTGTATCACACCACTCTAGGTGACCTCGAGATTTAGTGGCGAAACATGAAAGAATTATCTTGTCGCCACAGCTTTGAAACAAAATTTCGTATGACATGCTCAAATCTAATAACCGAAATTGCCAAACACATTTTCATGAAAATTATCACAAGTAAAATACCGTGTGTTCACCATCAACCAAAAGTTTGGTTTTGACTACCATATCTGTATATCAATTTATACTACAGTTAACCTCAAAAACTCAGTCCATTCCACGGCACAGTAATTTTTATCATACCGCACCCAGTTATTGATGATGAAGGCACGTCTAGGGAAAAATTGGTATTATGTCAATGAAATGGCAAGAGGAATATTGAGGCAGATGTATCACATCAAGCCCCAGTAAATTCAGTAATCTTGGGCGTAACTGCAACTATTTACATTTTCAGTTCAGTAGTAGGGAATAGCAGGGTTGGGGCTAACTCTATCTGGGGATTATGAGGAGGTCCCATGTTGTTACATCACTGGCCGCCATTTTTTTCACTTCCTTCCTTTAAAATTTCCCCTTTTCCCCCCTCAAAATCAACTAAAATACCCCAAAAATGTCCCTATTCCTTAAAAATTGCCTTTTTTCCTTCAAAATTTCCCTTTTTCCCACAAAAAAAAAGAAGCCCCCAGAAATTGTAGAACCCCCCCCCCCCCTCCCCATGTGCACAAACAAACCCTTGAAATCCAATTCTCACCCAATTTAAGTAATTTGGTGGCTTCCTTGGGGCCGTCAGAGCAGTGGCGGCCGTATTGGTTTATAGGTATAGGATATGCCAAATCGATACAAGGGATCCAGGATCAGAGTCAGACCTAACCATCAGCTATCTTGGTTCTGTCAACCATTTTGTCCACCATTTTGGGTTCAGGCGACCTTTGACCTTAACTTTCGGCCTTGACCTTTGACCATGAAAATCCGAACAATTAAAAAAAAAATCTCAAAATTTCCCAAAAATCCCAAGAAATTTATTATTGAAAATGATTTAAAAACTATTAATACTTATTTTAAAACTTTCAATTTTTTTAAAACTTACATTTACAAGGTCCCCACAGCACCCCCATTAGTAACATTCGTTCCATCCCTAGCAGACGACTCACTCCCTCACCCCCACTCCCCTTACCAATACTCATTCCGCCATCTTGATTTTTTCGCTCGTCATTTGTTTATACATTACTGGAGGCCACCATATTGGTAGACGACCACCATCTTCAGAGGCGAACGCCATCTTGGTAGGTGACCACCATCTTGGTATACAGTATTTGTCTGCCATCTTGGAAGCCAATGCCCAATAGCAATTGAAATTTGACATGTGACCCATCACCCTTGAACTCGACCATGACCCCATGACCTTAAATGACATCAACAACCAAAACTCGAGAAAAATTCATAAAAGTCAGAAAGCATAATACATTACAGGCTACCACTGCCATATTAGATGCAGACTACCTCGACCTTGATCCCGTGACTTTGAAAGCAAAAACTCGAGAAGAAATACATAATAGTCAGCAAGCATAATACATTACAGTCTACCAATGCCATATTAGATTCAGACTGCCTTGACATTGACCTTGAATGACCTTCAAAACAAAAAACTCGAGAAAATGCATAAAAGTCAGCAAGCACAATAAACTACAGATTACCGCCGCCATATTGGATGTAGAGTACCTCGACCTTGATCCCATCCACTTGTATGATCTTGAAAATAAAAACCTCCGCACTAATGGGAGAGATTTCGACACTGTGCTATGCGAATGAAAGATGTTTTAAATGTTAATTAAATTTTTACAATTAGCGGCTATCAACAATCCAAAATATATGTCCGTTTATGACTTAAAACACCACTTTTCTAAAGGCGGTTCACGATAAACGTCAGCACTTGAATTCAACCTTCGAAAAAAATTCACTGTCCATGCTTGCAAATACTTCAATGGGCGCACTGAGTGGCATGCTCCCGATAAAGTTAGTAACGATAGATGGAAAGTAGTTCCATATCTTAACGTCGAATAAATAGTGTAGGTAACCATTTGTGATAATTTAAATTATTTATTATATATAATGCATCAGTGTGTGAAAATCTGCAGATTTATAAAATGCTTCCTATTGTAATAATTTCACAATTTCACTTGACCGAAGCATGAATAAAGTGATGAGGCCCACGACAATGTTAATTGTACATAAGGCGGAAGAATACGCAACGTGCTTCCAAGTAGTACTTTCAAAAGTGCTCATTTGACCGTGAACTGCGTATAGATGTATGCAGGTATGACTTAAGGTTGATTTCAAAAACGCTCAATAAACCGTGAACAGGCCAATAGAAATCTTTTCCACGGTGTACATCCGCGTCAGTTTGTAACTGACGGCATCGCGGCCATCTTGCACGCGGGTTGACGCAGAGTCGTGACTCGAGGTTCGCCTCCGAGTGCGAGCTCGTGTCGCTCACCGCGGCTGGACAAAGGACAGACAGGCCGGGGGGTGATTTCGTGGTCGGCTGCGTCGCTTGAAGACGCCTGCGACCCCCCCCCCCCCCCCCCGGCCTATCCGTCATCCTCGTGGGAAACCTGCACGCGTCTCATTCTCGGCAGATGTAAGCCGCTCCCAACCCCGGAACACCGACCACCTGGCTCGCCCTACCCTGTGTTAACATAAATTTCCGGGGCAGGTTAAGCCAAGCCGCTCAACTCGAGCACACGAGCGGAAAATATGCGCTGGCACCCACCCGCTCTTCACCCTTCCCCCATTATTTCCCTTTCGCCCCTCGCCAACACCCGTGAGTTGTGCTCGAAAAACGGAGCGGATCTCGTTAGGGATGGGACAAACAGTCATAGGCAATTCACGGTCAAATGAGCACTTTTGAAAGCCCTGCTTAAGATCTACTTGCAGGTACGTTTTGTATTCTTCCGCCTTATGTAAGATTAGCATTGTCATCAGCCCCATAACTTTATTCGTGCGTCGGACAAGTGAATCCGTGAAATTATTAGAAAAGTAAGTATTTTACTAATCTGATCATTTTTACTCTTAGATTCATTAAAAAAGAACAGAAAGCAAAATAAAAAATTTAAGCTATCAGAAATGGTTACCTAACACTTTTTATTCGACATTAAGATACGGATAAGAAAACTGATTTGTAAAAAAAGTTATTAGAGATGCATATATACATCCTCTAACCAATTTGTAATGCAGATTTACTAAATTCAATTCGGTAACAGTATTTTATTAGTATAATCGTGCTTTTCGTTTAAAAATTAAGATATAAACAAACACGTTCATCACTATTGACCATGTGACTTCGACAGTTGTGTAGGTTTGGGGTAGGTTAATGTTGGGTACACGCGCAGAAGAAGAATAAGCGGTCTACCTCATATATAGTCTATGGTCCCGATATTTCCGGGAAATAACGATTACGTTGTTCAATGTTCGAAAGATTGGCGTTCCCAGAAATAACGTTCGCGCATGCGCAACAGTCGCAAACCAAGACGTTCCAGAAAATAACTTTTACGCACGCGCTGTAGTCAAGCGTTGGTTTAAGACAATCAAGAGACGTTCCCAAAATAACGGTATAAACAATGGAACGTGTTACTCGAGTAACACGTTACCAAACTGTAACAGTTTTTTTATAACCGTTACGTTAAATCACGCCCATCTCTATATCTCGTTAACACATCCACGCGGCTAATGGACCTAATTGTGCACATAACGCTCAGGGAAATTGTGTTTGACTCGTCCTGTAAAATGAGCGTCTCTGTGCTCAGAGATCTCCCATGGGGGGGGGGGGGGGCTGATTCGTTAACCGTGCTATATGCTATTCACGGTAAAGTAAACACTTTTGAGACCCTAGTTACTGTTTACTTCCAGGTATAATTTATCCTTTAACCACCTTTTTAAATATATATTGCCATGTAAGTTATATATACAGGGTGTTTATTCTACCACACTAGGAAGTTAATGTCTAAAGCTAAATACATAAATATATATATATATATTTATTTATTTATTCATTGACTATTATTCCAAATAAGAGGGCTTTCAAAAGTGCTCACTTTACCGTGAATAAGCCTATATTTGCGTGGGTTGCGACTGGTTCATATTACTGTAGCCTAGCACGAAGTCTGAAGTTAATTGGTTGTGACAACGGCAAGTGATGTGTGGACTTAATACAGCACACATAAAAAAAATGCTGTTCTTGTTAGCAACACCTCAAACTGCACACTAAAGCGGGTATGAAACGGGTTCATTTGTTCCCTTCCTCGATTGCAGAGTCTCTATTCATGGAAGAGAGCAGTGGACAGAAGATGCTTCTACCAAGTGAAGCATGACGTAAAATACAGCATGTAAAGCCGCCCTTTACCGCACGTAAATACGGGCGTTTACCGGAAATTTACGTGTTGTTACGAATTCGGCCAAGGCAACATCCGTAAGATGTCATCACCTCCAGCACAGAAGTACCATCCATACAACTGCATAGTTTACAAACAGAAATATTCCAAATGTAACAAACGTGCCGTGGCACTCTACGCTGATAAGAGCAACATGCTAATGCCAAAAAAAAATTAATATCTACGGCAAATGCCCAATTTCCTTCAACCGATTTTACTGATATCTAACCATTCAAGA
Organism: Dryococelus australis; assembly: GCA_029891345.1. Classification (NCBI taxonomy): domain Eukaryota; kingdom Metazoa; phylum Arthropoda; class Insecta; order Phasmatodea; family Phasmatidae; genus Dryococelus; species Dryococelus australis. The sequence continues at coordinate 193,501,107 of CM056997.1, forward strand.
GTTCAAATGTAAATCTAAGAGTTCGTTTCCAGTGAAATTAATATGAACCGAAATTCACACTTGTCTATAAAATACAAAGTAGGCTACATAAAAAAACTGGCATATGTTGATTAAAGACTGTTAAATTATCTAATAGTATTTACAACTAAATGAATACCAAAATTATTTTTTTCTGAAAACTTATTTATGTATGAAACTCGATAGCAAATAATTTGTTACATTATATATATAATATTTGATATTCTTCAGATCCTTCAGCTACTGGAATTTGCTCAAATCGGCTCTAAGTTATTGTGATTCAGATGAGCCGATGACGGTATTAATATAATAAATATCTTCCGGCATTGGGGAAGCTCTTAGTTTGTGGAAAATTGTTATAAGATGAAAGGATAGTCCGTCCACGACTGAACAGACTTTCTAGGAATCTTTCCTGCTCCCACTTTTAAGCAATAGATAAAAAAAAAAAAAACATTAAAACATACAAACTATATTCTCTCTCCGTGCTGCCAAACTAACTGTCCCCGCGCCAGTCACCGTTTGTAGTAACGATGCATGCAGCTGACGACTAAGGTGTTGTTCAAAAGTCTGTTCCAGTCGTGAACCGACCTACACACAACACACACACACACACACACACACACACACACACACACACACACACACACACACACACACACACACACATATATATATATATATATATATATATATATATATATATATATATATATATATATATATATATATATATATATATATATATATATATATATAGACACACACAGCCCTATAAATATCTCCACACAATTTTTTAAACTATATTATTTCTTGTCTAAACAGAAATCGAGTTAAAATTTAATTATCTTATAAATGCATACAAGAATGCAGAATGGAATGAGTGGTAGTGTTTGGGAACTACCATGACCCAGTTAGAGGAATGAGATGGTGTAATTTCAGTGGCAAGTTGTCGTTGTTAGTCCATTACAGCTGAGCTAGTCATGTTCTCAGGAACTGCTAGAACATGTTTAGAGCTCACACTGCGCACGCGCAGGTTTACAGTGTAAGAGGTTGCTGGTTCAAGTCCTGCTAACAGGCAGAGTTCAGGGAAAATACGGAGGGAAAGAACAGTTCACTGAGTACTGCCGGAATCACATAGCCCCGACCAGCGCGCCACTTAAAACTAAGCAACCAATGAAATACAAGATATATCTGACGTAAGCCCGACAATTTTGTGGTACGACCAGCAGTTTTGGATTGGAGATTATTTCCATTCTTCGTCTTGTCGTGCGGCACGACGTACTGAGTGTACAACTTTGGTAAATGAAATAGTACGATAAGCTGACCCTACAATACAATAGGGAATATGTAGCTCAAGAGAAAACAAATTATGAAAATTATTGTATTTAACTCTTGTAAATAATAATTTCACCTTTGTATGCATTAGCTATAAAACTCTCTCACCTTCATGTATTCCACATTTCCCGTCTGCCCACCGCCTTTGAAACTAGCGTAGTTTAAATGAATCCGAAAAATTCTACTCGCGAATGCGTCAGTAAACACTGTCGGACTAAATTCGAGCAAGCACATTGAAAATGGTCGTGGTTGCGGTTTTTGTCGTGTCGTGCTGTGCTCGTCGGGGCTACGTGATTCCGGCATAAGCGTGGTGTGATGATAGTGCCCGGTCGTATTACTGTAGAATCACGCCGATTTGAAAACTGCAGCAACCATTTTCCACAAATGAACACAAGATGTTGGCACATTTTGTACAGTACGTTATAGAATCTTTAGACTGCATAGAATAACAAACTTATTCTTCTCAGTCAATTACCACTCTCGATGTATGGCGTGCAATACAGTAGAATACCGCTACTGGTCCAGCGAGCCTGTCTTTATAGACTTTTTGCGTTTAACTCGGCACTTTTGCAGCCAACCTTGGAAAGGAAACATCCCTGCCGATACATGCATAAATATTTAAGTAAACACTGACGAGAATAATCGCGGTAAAGTTGGCACCGAATTAGGAAAATAGGTCCGATGTCTTAACATCTTATTAAAACAGTAAATTTAAAACCGGCATATGGAGGCACGTTTTTGTTTTGTTTTACGCGCAAAAAAAAAAAAGTAATAACTGGCGAAACAGAAACACATTTCTGCAATTTCGTGACGTCACCAGAACGATGCACCCTTAAGAGGGCACGGGACATAAATTAATGCTATTGAGGTTTGTCGTATTTTACAAATTTAATGGAATCCGATAGAGAAAACAAACAAAGGGCAACCGTGCAGAATAGTTTTTTACTAACTACGAGAGAAAATATTTGATCTGAGTGACGTTATTCTGCCGAGATATTTCTGACGCCGTCAATTTTTGTGTTTTCGTGGCGCAAGACATTATGCGAAATCGATACAGTGATACTGCAAAATACTTGGTCGTTAAGTTGGCAAACCCTATTATCTAAGATTGCCATTTTTACTTTTTCTATGTTGGCTTTCAAAAACTTGTAAACATCAATTTACGTATTTGATGTTAATTTTTGTCCCACGCCCCCTTAAAGTCATCCGGTTGATTGTACTATTTTCTCTTCCATTGTTCCCGACACATGCGTACCGCGGCAAACGCCATTTTAGGCGAAATCTCGAAAACACGCGTCGCTTGAGAAAACTAATCTAAAAAATTGCAAAACATTTTCCTCGATTTTAAACCATAATCCCGCATTAAAATAAATTTTCTTGTCGTATGACAATGTTTTAGTAGAGTGTCTGCCGTATGAAAGACTAAGGCTAAATGCTGCGTATTATCAACGAGCGAGTCATATCTAAGATGATAAAATTTCCTATCGTGCAAGGGCCGTGGTGCCCGAGCGCAGCCCCGGACAAAACCGAGTTCAATCCCCGCTCGGGTCACCGGGATTTTCGCATGTGGGGATCGGTGCCGGGCGATGCCGTTGGTCGGCGGGTTTTCTCGGGGATCTCCCGTTTCCCCCGCCCTTTCGTACTCGCCTCAGCCACCAAAATCTCTTCACTCACTTATTCGCTGAAAGAAAACCTTGAAACGGCGACGTTCCGTAATTATAATGGAGAAACTTATGCCTGAGCTGACAAAATGACAGAAAAAAAAATCTTAAATTTTAATAAAAATATACACCTTAAGCAATGTTAACAAACCGATAACAACAAGAAAAGAAATTAAAGTGCATGTATTTGTATTGCTCACCGGAACAGTTATTAGCGAATACTTTCTTATTTCTTAGTAGCTAGAGTGGACTTTTGAGCAGCTGGTTGAGGTACGTTAGATGACAGTCAACATCACTATAGTCTGTTCACGGTAAAGTGAGCACTATTGAAAGCCCTCTCATTTGGAATAATGTCAATAAATATGTTGGTTAGTTTTGGCCTTGGACGTTAACTTCCCAGTGCGGTGGAATATACACACTGTGGCCATTATTTACATGGCGATATTGATATAAAATGATGGTTGAAGGATAAAATATTTCGGAAACGAAAATGTTACTAGGGCCTCAAAAGTGCTCACTTTACCGTGAACAGTCTCTATGTTCATATTGCGCTGTGGCAGAAGTCACTGAACGCGCTGAGCGAAGCAACTACCAAGGACATTCTAAAGTGCTCTCTCAGATAGTAGTATGCATTATGCTCGCAGGACGAACATGTCGACATCTATCTGCGAGACATTAAAAGCCTTTCAAAGGTCCTTTTTTTTTATAAGATTTCGTAAATATTTAATTTAGGTTTCGTGACACGAAATCGACGATAGCTTGATTAAAATACCAAATCGTTTAAAAAATCACATTAAAATATATTTTCTTAAAGCATACATATACACACACACACACACATATATATATATATATATATATATATATATATATATATATATATATATATATATATATATATATATATATATGTGTGTGTGTGTGTGTGTGTGTGTGTGAATTTCAACCAACAATGGGAATTCATACGTATTTTCAAGAAGTTATTTTAACACAATGTTTGATTGAGGTTAATTGTTTATTGGTTTATTGGAGACATAGGGGCGCCGTGTCGCAATTTCTTTCAAATCTGATACTTGTTTCAATTGCGATAAGGGCTTCATATCTGACTATTTTGACACGAAAATCTAACTCAAAAATTGAAATTGAAATACGAGTAAACGGCATAATACATCCCCAAGAAATATTCTGAATGACATTCAAATAACATGAACACTTATTATGAGCTGTTTATAGCTTGTTTGACAAGTTTTGAGAAGTAATTTTTCCTCAATTGCCATACTTCTGCCACACTAGTATTTTATTAGACAACAAAAAAAAAAAAGTACATATAACAATCATGCTACAGACCTGCTTAGTAAAAGGACCCTGCAAGTCTGGAGCAGTATACAGCAGCCCTCCGAAAATAATGATAACTCACCTGCAAAACAAAAGACGAGACATGGTATTAATAACGGACCACAGACGCGTGCGTACAAAAATAAGATATCTCATGTTAACAGAAGTACAAAACGTTTAAGATGGTACATCACATGTTTTAGGAAACAACCAAACACGTCATACATAAGCTGATTTTTCTAATTTTTGATCAAAAAGTGTGCAGACACCGGGTTTAGACTAGTCAATGAGGGAAACACAATAACGCAATTACATAGAAATAGAAAAGCACTGGACCACCGAACAGGTAATGCAACATGTTGGAGGAGCGGACTGCAACTACTAGTATTTTCCTCTGATGCAGTACTAAAGTATGTTGCATTTCTGATGGGGCGAAAGACACAAGTATTGTTCTAGGATTCGTTTTAAAGGGACAGCCGTTCGTGTTTAAGCCCTTGGATTGGGGGCCTCAATTCGCAAAAAAAAACACACAGTGTATATGGAATTTAGTGGAAAATTTCCAACGAGTACGTAAAATCTTCCCGTGAATACGAAACTTCGCTAGACCCGAGTCATCAATTATTGCATGCATAGGCAAAACAAAACGTTCTAGGTTTGAAACTTTAGCCTGGTTTACGACAAGAATTGAACGTAAATTTTACGAAGGAAAAGTACACTGGTCGCATACGTTTCAAGTATGAACATCAGTGAACTGATCTGTTACTATACGAACATTTTTGAAAAAGTGCGCGCAATAAAGCAAATAATACATAAAATAATTGAATACTTCTCGTGACTTAATAATAACTCTAAAGGCACACTGGGTAATGGGAAGTACTATACCATGTTGACTACACACAGTTCGTGAACACGTTCTTTAAATTTGTCACGTAGAACTCCGTACATTTCCAACAGTGTAAGCAACACATCCGCTGCCATACGGTAAGTGCTAAGTGTGAGTGTGAATGTGGCGATACTGTGGGAAATAAGAAGCTGCAAAATGTATCCCCACCCCTTTACTCCTCCTGCTCTATCTAGTCGAGCATATTTGGTTATATATATATATATATATATATATATATATATATAAATTCCTTTGATACGCCATGGTGGCTTTAGGATATGGAACAAGTAAAAAATATATACTTAACCTAGTTAGTCTAACATATCAGCAATGTATATGTAGGTATATATAAAACATAGAAAAATAATGAAAGAACAAAAACAATGGAAAAAGTAGGTATTGTTACAAATTGAAAAAAAAATTAAATAAATGAACAGATTAAAAAGTTATATGTCATTATCCTATAAGCATTTCCACACAAAAAAATATATAAAATACAATACAATATCCGTATATACATTCCACGTAACAGTACATAACAATTTCAGTATATAAACACACATACCTTATGTCAATATACACAAACGTACATAATTACTTACTTGCAAATTTTTTAGCAAGTACTCACAACCAGTAGAGGTGTTTTCTTATAACACATGTATTTTAAGTGCTCTTTAATTTCATTTAAAGTATAAAGACAGTTTTTCTAAAAAAAAAAAATTATTTTGTATTTGAATATGTTTATATCTTAAATCTGGGCTATTGATAGTGGAAGCGAATTGAAAAGAATAGTACATATATGTGGGCTACCATTTTTATATTGTGCAGTGTTGTGTTGGTTAGTTCTGGTGTGTTTTGAATTTCTAGTATTGCAGCACTTAGGACTCGCATTCGGAAGGTCGAGAGTTCGATGCCGGCCCACTGAACCAATTCCCCGAAGTTGTTTTCCGCGCGCTTCAAAGGAGAATATTTAACCAATTGTCAATATTACCCTTCCGTGCCCTTCACCCACCAGACTACAACCCCTAATCCTCCTATGCGTATGTGAACGACATCTTTGTCAAGGGCAATAGAAATGACTCTCGGTGTGCGAATTCGAAAACACGAAACCAAAAATGGAAATTTTAACTACCTAAAATATTTCGATAGAGTTATATGTATTGTCAAGATATTTGGATGCTGGTAACTGGCATATACAGTTATATCTGAAACATTATACACTCTACAGTTTTAAGATTTGAAAATTGGCAACTTCTTGCGAAAAATTAGGGATATATACCCCAAATTCAGTAAATAAGCCAAAATAATTGCCTTATGTTATCTACAACTCTATGATACTGAAAATAATAAATGCTCAAGAAAAATTAAATTTTAAAATAAATCAACCGGCGCTTTTGAAAAAATAAATTCAAGACAAAATATTATTTTTTTATTTTGTAGCTATAAGTTATAAAGTTTTTCATTTTTCATACTTCTGAATGTGTGTTTTATAGACGCTATCATTATAAAAACAGCACATAAATTCTTTATTCGAAATATGTGCATTCTATCAACTAATGCTGAATGCGATAGTTTTGTTACATAAAATATACAGCTAATAAAACAAACCCGATTGAAATATTGTTCTTGCTTTTATATTACAGAAATTACGCGCACCGAGAAATTCCCACAAACCTTAACTGTCTACATACATGTCAAAGGTGGAGTATCGAGAAAAAAATGGGTTAGAGGGGGGGGGAGTCACAGGGGACATGCCCTCAAACAAAATGAAACCTCACATTAACTTAAAACAATTCTGTTAATGTATTTTATAACTGAAATTATATTTGAGAATGGTTAAAAAATACTGATTTTATGATGTACTCCTCCCCCCCCCCCCTCTTTTTTTTTCTATGCCACGAATCGAAAGACTAGACTACGCAGACCTCCAACTGTACAATGGGAATATTACCTCCTTCCCCAAACCGTAATGCTAGATCTACGCCTGGGTGTCGGCCACTAACTTACTACGATGTCTGTTCTGTTCGGAAAATGCTGCACGCTAAGGCCGGGTTTGCGATTAAAGACTGAAGAATTAAGAATTCTACTTAATGACTCGATAAGCACACGGAAAATGAACAACAAGATTTGCAGTTTATGTTTAGTTAGCAACTGTTAATTAAGTCTACCCAATCATAATCGTAGAATTGGTACGCAGCCAACATAACCTGGAAATGTGGTCAAGAGGGAGAATTATTTACAAACATATATTTAATCATTCGTGGTTACTGCTTGTGTTAACGTTTTAAAAAACTAGTAATATCTTATAGAAGGGGAGGCCGATGCCAACATTGGGCATTTACATCAATACATCTGAAAAGGTTAATTAAATAGAATTCAAAAACCTCTTTCAAAAAAGAAAACATGACCTAGAAATGTTTTTTTTAAATTAAGAGGACACTGTCTCTCCATTAAAAGAATTGCCTTCATGCGATTTAACAAAACGACATAACCTAAAGTCAACATGTTAATACAGTTTCCCGCCAACAAACAAATGTCACTGGGCTCTGATTGGCTACTTCTTCATGACTTGTACTTAAGATATAAAATATAACGATATCTTAAGTCACGCCAAGAACTCGCACGACCCGTCAACACCCGCACACGACAGTCATAAACTAATGCCCTTGAACACATTGATCCATATGTGGGGCACACGGCACACTTATTCTGTTAAGTCAATCGTAAACCCAACTTCAGTCGTCAGACTGCGCTAGACGTTGCATCGCGGCGCGCCCTCGATCGCACGGCAGCTGATTCCGCCAAGCTGCAGCTGCCTCCCGTGTTCGCGGCGTAATTAACCTGCACCTCTCAGTCTACATGATACGGCAGCAAGGCTTGTATAATGACCCCCCAGGGGGGGGGGGAGAGAGAGAGACTTGCTGGGTCGTGTGTGGGGCACGATATGCCGCCAAACGTGTCGACCTCGAAGCCTCTACTCGCCGTCAAGTTTGCACAGGCTGTAGCTCACTGCGCTGACGTCGAACCCTAGCCCCACACTCCTGACTTCCCACGTTCTGTCTCACTGGTGAAGCGAACTCAACCGGAACGTAAACTAACTCATAATACGTTACCTGAAGTCCGCACATTTTTGAAAGAAAACACTGGAAAATTGAGCAAGTGCTATCATTTACAACGGTTTATTCCAACTTTGCGGACAAATATTTTGCTACAGTAATACATTCATTTTGCATATCATCTCGCGCCAAAATTACACATATCAATTTACAGAGTAAAGCATATCGCCGCAGAAATACATCATTATGGTAAAATATTTGTTTATAAAGTTAGAAAACGTCATTGGAAAGGTTTGCCATTTGTGACTTTTCTATACTAACTTCCATTTAACTGTAGAATATTACTAAGTTTTATTTTGTTAATTTATGTCTTACGCGCTATTTCCTTCGTAACACGTAAAATTTCTCACAAAAACCACGGAAATGCGATTCGCCAAGTATTAAGTATGGGCAGCTTCATGTTACAGTATGAAAATAATCGTTTTATAACAATAAACAAACAACTGCTGTTACGTATCGCGCTGATACTCCTGTGTATCTTCCGTGTTTAAGAGTTTCAGCGCATGAGATGGTGGTCAATAACTCGTCACCTTGGATGCATTCATTAGAGTCCACGTGATGTTCCCGTATGTAGTTATTCGGTATTCCGTACGTAGTTACTCTGTATTCAGTGCCTAGTTACTCTGTATTCAGTACATAGTTACTCTGTATTCAGTACATAGTTACTCTGTATCCAGTCCCTAGTTACTCTGTATTCAGTACGGGTTAATGGAGATTTTTCATTACGTGACATGCTTCTACGAACTCTTATAATTTGTACCCCCCTTTATATGCTGTCTGTTGTTTTTCACATGTTTTTACAGCGCAGATAATGAACTTTTCCTCGTAAGTTTCAATCCAAACTGGAGTAATTTACCCCTTCCCTGACACTGTTATTTGTACACGTGGTTAGTATTGAAATTCTCACAGAGGGAATTCTCATGTAGACAGTACGGAGGGTTTTCTCGCAATCATCTGGTTTCTCCGCGATTACACTCCCGCTCCGCTGCGTCCCCCGCATCTCCCTTGCCAGTCGTTCGGGCTCGCCAGGGCAGGGACTTCCGGGTCGACTCCAGCGTCATTCCATTCACAATAAGACGAGAAAAACGTGCGGCTATTTCTGTAGTGGATTCGATATTTTACAAATCAGTATGTGGGCTCACACTATCGCGTGTGAGCGTCAAGCTTAGTTGACACAGAGATAGTTTCTATCGCGAGAACTACTCTCGTACTACTATTGCCGTGTCAACTGCACGTAAGTTACTGTCGCACTGACGCGACAGCACTAACGCGATATCAGCTCGAGCTCGATAGCTGATAGGAACTGTAGTGACATAACATGCAACTTTCGTGTACTTTCGTAGTGTAAACAGTGTGTCATCACTATCGTGATAGTGCGAGTCACGCATTTCTACATGTATTTAATTTGTCAGTAACATTCCATAATTATTTTGTTTCTGTTAATATATTTCTCGGATTTTACAATTCGTCGCGGTTTGACATAGCAACGCTTCTCGAAAAGTAAAACAATACAACAATAAACACAACATCGTGGTTTACAATGTGAAATTAACGAAAATGTCAGCATCGTTCAAGGATAATTTGTGTGTTTAAAGCTCTCAAATTTTCTCTCCTTGCCAACTAACGTCTTATCCAATTTTTTTTTCCCCCCGTCACTTTCTTTTATACTTCAGTGCTATATTTTCTGCTACGACCCTGGCCACACAACGTGTCCGGTCGGACATGTTCCTTTTGAGGTCAACTACCACAGCATGTTTAGATCGACAGTACCTATAGTGACAGTTAACTCACGCACGCTATCGTGATAGCTACTATCATTGTGTCAACTAGGCTCTAGCCGGGCTGAGTTGGCGCGTGGACCGAAGGAAGATAGATGGCGGCTCCACGTCGCTGACTACGACCCACGCGACTGTCGTACTCCTCCTGAACGTCCTCTTCCTCCTCCTCGACACCCTGGTCCACGTACGTCGGCCGACCTTGCAGGCGGGTTGGAGTGAACCCACCCACCGCATCAACCACAACCTCGAGACTTAGGTGCGCCGCGCAGCAGCGTGTATTTACTGCCGCTCCTGGAGAGGGCAGAGCACAGGGGTGAGGTCGCCCCCCCCCCTACTTAATGGACTTTCGTTCCGGGTTTCATGGCGCACGAAATATGAAAATATATGCATCATATTTAAGCCTGGCCGAGCCGCGCGCGCCCTATATTCCGCCGGCAGGCAAGGCTAACGTGAGCTCCTCCCCCCGCCCCATTTTCCCTACCACCTTCCAAAACGTCTGCAGCATCTTTCCCCTTCACTTCTCCTCTTCGCGCTGTTTATTTTACGACGCGCTCGCAAGGTTTAGGTGAGCCCATGAATATTTCTCTTGTTTTACTGCGAGGAAGAAGGCGAGTGTATATACGTGGCTCTCTTTTGCATATGCAAACTTCTCTCCGCGTACTTCTCGGAGACATCTGCTTATTACTTTTTTTTTTTTTTGCCTCTTTCCTTCCGCTGAAACCTCGAAGCCGCCAAGATGTTGGCGTATAGCAAGCAACATTTGATCTTCATGCTAGCAGAGTTAATTTTACTATAGTCGAGTTAATTACATATTAACACTACAACACGACGAAGTCGTCACAAATTCGCCGCTTCCCTTCGCGAAGTATGAAGGGGAAAAAACGCACGGAATGACGGCTTAAGTAGTTGCTCAAGCATTTACTTACCGTAGAGAACCGCGGAAGACTCGCATTAAAAAAAAAAACACATTTTGTTGAAGATTTGGTACGGTTCTTGAAACAAACGTTTTGACTTTCAAAAAATAATTGTAGTATAGCAAATCTGGTTGCAGACTTCGCTCGTATACGGGACGACCTGAACGTGCTACCCAACAGATGAAGCAAGCATGGCTTAACACGGCGCTTAGTGACTGAGAAATAAAAATTATTAAGTGGACGTCAATGTTTACAACGATTCAAATGTACATATTTCACGAACCACACATTACGCGCAGTGCCACGTTCCATGAACAGTTCTGGGAGTACAAGTCCTTTATCGTCATCTCGCTGTCGGCGAAAAGACACTCGAAAATAGAGGATCTTTACGGGGCAGTAAAATATATACCACAAAAACGTACGGGCTGTCAAAAAGAAAGTAGCAAATTTATAAAATAGATTTTACAAACCTACATGACAGCACCGATAATCAACCGAATTGCGCACAAGATTGATCTCTAACACAACAATACGAGCACAAATTTTTATTTAAAAATACTATATCTACAGTTTAGTTTTTTATTTTGATGTGAGAGGAAACTGCGCGTATGTTTTCGATAACTGAGTAAATATAGGAATACTGGCTGTCGAAAGCTGCTAGCACAATGCAAGAGACACTTGAGCGACGTCACCCCCATTTCGTCGCTTTTATAGTCGGTCAGCAAACACAAGATGTGAGCCGTCCTGCAGCATCCACCGGCAGCGACAAAGGCGCCAAGTTAAACTGGGTGAGATGCGGTTTTAACAAACCTTCAAAACGGCCAGCCACAGATTTCTCCTCTGGGGCATTGTGCGGCCGTCGGGATGCTGACAAAGAGCTGGGCATTCCACAGGACCCCCTGTTTGGCCGCGAACAAAATACCTGTCAAGACGCGTCTGGGAGGATGGCTCCCGCATGTGTGAATGGCGGAGGGGCATGTTTCCACCCCTCGAGTTTTATTTATTTATACAGTGGACCAATATTTGCCATCTCCCCAACGCTGTGCCCTCGCTGGCGGCACCTTCGTCATAATCGATTCCACTGTCCCTGGGGAAATCTGGAGATGTGTCAGGCCGGCATGGAAGTAGAGAGCAGGGGGAGAGGGCGAGGCGGATGATTGGGGGTGCGCGATGATCCGGTGTGACAAGCGTTAAGGGCGGGAGGACTGTTCTCCGACCCACCCCGCCAAGCCAACTCCATTTTCACAGACGAGAACATTCCGCGGAGGGTACACGAGGAAGAAGTGTGGGGGGGGGGGGGGGGGGAAGACACGAAAAATGCAAACTCATCTCCCGCGGCTGCTGCCAAGGGCGGCGACGAAGATGGCGGGCCATCCCTCCCCCCATATCGCGGAAGCCAGCAGAGTTTCAGTGCCAACCCCGGGGCGACTGGCTCAGAAGGGGAAAGGAAAATCGGTTAATGGCGAAAATTAATACAGAACCATGCAAGTTATTCACCTCAATGCAAGGGAATATCAGAATTGATTCTTAAGCTGGCGACGACTCGCTTCCCGTTCTTATCGACGCCTTAAAAGCGTTAAGTATTACAGTAAGTAATTATGTGTACGCATGCAGTAACTCGTCAAACCAATCGACTGTACTTCGTATAAAAGGTGTTTCCTAAAAGCGAAGAGTAATGCATGTGTAAATTTTAAATCTGTTAAAACTGTGTGTATGTGTGTATATAGGCCTATAGTAATGAATATATATCTACACCGTATATGTGTAGGCTATATAAATATACGCACACATATACATACACACGTATAATCTATGTGAGAAACAAACCATGTGAAAAGGATTTACACTAGTTAGGCTCTGCGACGGAATCCAAGATTGTTTAATTTTGTGCTACGTTAACACGTTTCTTAAGAAAAGGCGGGAAGCGGGAAGTGTTCAAAATACACATAATTTGATTTTCCTATTATTTCTGGGAAAATTATTTTCTCGCAGAGCAGTTACAACAAATAGGCTAATACAATAAGAAAATAAGACATCACAATAAACGTACATATCAACCAAAATTTTGTGGACAAGTTATAATACCACCGCTTACGGAAAATTGCATTTCAAATACGTTCTGCAGCACAAATTTCAATAATATTATTTTTTTTAATGTTAAATATTAGCCATGCTTCTAGAATAAATCGGTAATTTTGTTATTAAATTTTGTTTGGCCAGATACTGAACATTTATTATTACTTGTCGGTACAATATGCAGTTTCTTTAGAAGTGGATTTCCATTTTCCATTTACTACCATTCCACTTCATAAAAATATAATTGGTACCTTACTTTCGTAAATCATTAGTTTTATTTCTTATCTATCGTGTAATCTGCTAGTTGATTTTCTCAATGATCTACTTGTAAGCATGTGTATTCTTGCACCATATGTAAAATTAACATTGCAATGGGTATAGTCACTTTAGTCATGCGTCAGTCAATTGAAACGGTAAAATTATTAGAAAAGTAAAACATTTTACAGATTTGCTCGTTGTTAAAGACAGGTATGTGTATTAAAAATATCAGAAAGCAAAATAAACAATTTAATTATCCACATATGTTTACCTAACACTATTAATTCAACATTAAAACATGGATCTACTTTCCTTCCGCCATTGCCAACTTTATTATGCGCATGCAAATTAGTTTTCCAGTTAAAAACGTGTGTAGGTAAGGGGAAGTGACATTTTCCAAAGGTTGATCTTAAAAGTGATCAAATAACCGCGAACAACATATAATTGCAGTCACACCTACGCAAAACCCAAAGTAAAAATGTAGCACAAAAATATATCCTCTTTTCGAAGCGGATATATTCGTCAGTGTCGTTCTTGAGTAAACATTTTCTCACTCTGCGGTAATAGAATATTCCCCTTTAAAATATGTACACCCAGCTGTCGTCGCAACTAAGGACGGTAGGTACGGAATTTATGTTTTAATTTCATTTGGCAGAAGGAAACTAATGGCTAATAGGAACAAGCACAGATCCTCGGTAGGACATGCGTGGACCCACGGCAGTGAAACTAGGAAAGTCTCCAAATCTGAAAACAATAATTGCAATTATTTAGTATTTTTACTTATTTTACTTATAATATTCATCCCTAAATCACGGAAGCGTAAGTTCGTTACGAAACGGCAAGTGCGTAAGTATAGGGTATTCACAATAAAGTAAGCAGTTTTGAAAGCCCTCTCATTTGGAATAATGGTCTATAAATGTATTTTATTGTAGCCTTAGACGTTAACTTCCGAGTGCCGTGGAATGTACACACTGTGTATTACAGGCTGTTCACGGTAAAGTGAGCACTTTTTAAGGGCCATCCAACAGGCATTAACCACTTATATATATATATATATATATATATATATATATATATATATATATATATATATATATATATATATATTATTGCAGCCTCAGGCATTAAATTTTGAGGGTGGTGAAATGTATACACTGTGTTTATTGGTCACATTGCAATGTTTATATTAATAAAGAAGCAGGAAGATGGAAATTGCATGAAACGAAGAATTTAGAAGGGCCTTAAAAAGTGCTCACTTTACCACAAATAGCCTATAATTACATTGGTTAAAGGACAAGGAAAAAGTTAAAAGAAAAAAGTAAATAAGGCCCTTTGAAACCTTATTTACAGTGAACAGCCCCTTTACTGGTAGTCCTTCAGTGTGCTGTTCCGTGCGATGTGAAAGTTCGTGCTTTCTTTCCTGGAGCCAGGGGAATAAATCAGGTGTGCTTCTGTGTGGAAATGGGCCAGCTGGAGAGAGCTCTTGGGGAAGTCCCAGGCGACCGATTGTCTGTGATGTCCCGGCAAGACTGCACTAGCTAGCCGTGAGGAGAAGGGGGTGGGTTATTCACCCAGGAGGCAGGGCCAAGGTGTGTTGACAAAAGACGACGACGGGGGGGGGGGGGGTGACTCGCGCCGTCCTAGAAGGTAGTCGCGGCGCGACGATCTCGGGTGGAGGGGTAGCGGTGAATGGGACGAGACAAGGCAATCTAAGCGCGAGACAACCCCGTCTGCGCCGTGGGACCCGCCTGGTTTTTGGGCGAGGCAAATATTTGCCTGTCGAGCCATTACAAACCCGCGCGCGCAGGCCAACCCTTGCTGGAATATCTGTGTCTTGGTTCACCCCTCCAACACCGCATTCATCACCCCGCGCCGTTCTTTATCCGCGGCACAAACGAGGGCCGTGTTGACTCAAGACGGCACTGTAATTACTTCCCAACGTCTTATGAAATGATCTCTGCACACAAACTCTCTCGCACAAAGCCTTTACCACAAATGCAAGCACCCTTTACTTAGCAATACAAAAAAAAAAAGTTCTACCGTTAACATATGCTCTTCATTGACAGAATATTCAATGGAAGACAGACTGTAGCAATTAAACTACCCGAAACAGCATTTAAAAGTTATACTTTTAAACTTCATCGAACTTCAGTCTAGGTAAATAATTCGCTTCTGTGCACATAATACTTTGGTAAAGGCTGTTCTCGATAGTGACCACTTTTGATATCAACCTTAGAAAAAAGTCAGTGCCCTTGCCTGTATATATTACAACGGGTTCACTGAGTAGCATGCGTCCAGTAATGTTGGTAATGATGGATGGAAAGTAGTTCCATAACTTAACGTCGAATAAAAAGTATTGCATAACCATTTGTGATTACTTAAATTATTCCTTCCGCTATCTGTTTTACTTAATGCATCGAAGTATAAAAATGACTAGGTTTGTAACGTATTTACTTTTCTAATAATTCCACAGTTTCACCTGACCGGCGCATGAATAAAGTGACGAGGCACATGGCAATGTCAATTTTACATAAGGCGGAAGAATACACAATGTGTATACATGTAGATCTTAAGCAAAGCTTTCTAAAAAATGCTCATTTTACCGTGAACAGTAATTCTTCTCAAAACTTTCAAAACTTACCCGAAACATCGCACTGGCCTACGCGACGATTCTTTCCGATTCTACGTTATATTTATACCCTCTTTGAAGTCTGTGTAAATGATAAGCATATAATTACATTGGGTGTGCGGTACAGCAACATTAATGACGATTGACATTCAATTTGTGTCTGTTACCACTGCAACTCGTCGACTGAAACTTGAGGGTAAACGTTTCTTACAATACATTTTCCATGTGAGATACTCGGAAATATTTTGAAGCTTATGCGCATTGCAGGCTGTTCACTTCTTTTCAAATTACAAACTGTTCAACAGAATAATGATTCGTCTTTCCAGGTATTCACTAAGCCACTAACAGTGTTTTGCAAGCTGCAGCATTACGGCACACTGCTTCTGACGCCGTTGTAAATCATGTGGTATCACTTTTCTGATCGTTGATTATTGCCTTAGATCAGTTTACATGCGCAAAGTAATACACCCGAGTCGACCGTTAGACCCAGGCTTCCTTATCAGTAACGGTCAGCGAAATTCCCGGTCACGCAGTAAAACTACGTGTTGACAAAATAACAGTATGTATCTCCCCCCCCCCCCCCTTCCCCTTCGTAAGTTTCATCCGGTGGTTATTTAAATCGGAGTGAAGACTGGCACCTTTAATCTTTACTATTTGAATTTTTACCAACGTTTTGCTTGATAAGTACTAAGCCCAAGTGTACCTACTTAACAATTATATTTATTCTTTTCTGCAGGATGTATTGAGTCTTACTATCTCTGCCTGTTTTAAAAATTCGCTCACTAAATTCGCCTACACGCCAAAAGACGTATTTTAAAATTCGTCTTGTAAGATGACTCGTAACATTTCATCTGTTCGGCGCAAATATACTACCGAAAAATAATAGGCTTATTTGTGATTCATTTGCGTAATTCATTAACTTGCTGTGTTCGCTCAACATGGAAGCTTGGCACAACTATGGCACAGAGAAAACGTCGGATTAGGTCAAGCGCGTAGAAGAAAGCCCCGTGCGGACCGTTACACTGACGTAATGTCAATAGCACACCATTCTTACGTGTAAGAGGCCATCACAATAGCTTGGCTTGTCCAGTAGTTAGTCAGAGGCTTAACTGTCCTCAGACTTGGCCACTGTACTTACGGCCGAAGGCTGCGAGATCACTACCCAAGAGATACTCGACGAAGATAATAAGACCGAGGTTGAGAAACTGGTTCAGCTGCGTATTTCTAAACAATGGCAATCTTTGTGTTTTTGGGATGTACGAATAATAAAAACTAACTCACATAACCGTAATAAGATAATTAACATTGAAATAAGATACCATTAGTTAGTCCAAGGAATTTTTGAAATTACGCTATGAAATGTTTTCGTAATTTTAAAAAATTGCTTATAATCAGGACATCTTTCGCATATTGTTTATTTGTAACAGTCTATGATTATTTGTAGAATAAGTTTTGTTAAGCATACCGTAAGATAAATGAAGACATAACATTTCAATCGACTTTGTTAAATTTTCTGTAGATTGTTTTCGTTTATTGTATTTCAAATTCCCGAAAACAATGAATTTGTGAACTTGACATTCCATTATGTAAAAACTATGCGGTCCAGTTTTTTTTTTTTTTTTTTTTTTGCGGGGGAAGAATATATCTACATACAAATAATGTCTGCAAGCTAAACGGCATTTAGCACAAACACAAGAATATGTTGTTGACCGGCTTCCTTGAGACGTGAGGGAGCCGAGTTCAAGTTAAGGACAGGTTTTACATTAAATCCATCCTGGTAGGCCCAGGTACATGAAATATGTGCGCCAATAATTTAATTAATTTTAAATTCAACTAGATGGAAGAAGACTGTAGCTGAAAGGCGAGAGGATTCTGCAAAGTATGACCTCGTGTAGTACTATAAAATGTGAAGTTTGAGAAGGGGGGTGGGGGGTGGAGAAACGAAGCGTTTTCCTTAGTGAAAAACAATTGTAATTAGCAACACCTGGGGGCTTATTCTAAGTTTCGTCGGTAACTGCCGACGCCGTCATGAACCTACTGTCTCGCGGCCGACCAAAATATTCGTCGGATCCAAAACGGTATTCAGAGTTATCAGTCGTTTAGCACGGGGACGTAATCAGGCATCTTCGGCTTACCGACTTCCCCACTACAAGCTACACGAGCGTATGTGTCTCTGCGCACGGCCGACAACGTACTAACAAAATATTGCTAGAATTACTCGTTTTAAAATTTCACACATCTGTTGAAAAAACATTACATAAAGACACGAATAGTAAGCTATATATTCTCTAGCTCGTAAACAATAGTATATGATTACAATTATGTGTTTTATAAGAAAATAATAGCGTACCATTTTAGTTGATTCTGTGAGGAGTTTGAGAAAATGTGGTTGGCGGCCATGTTGAACAGTATTTTTCCCCCCTTCGTGAGATATAGATGTTTACGTGTTACGGACGAGGCCGTGTGTTTAGCAAACTGTTCGTGTATGTGGGAAATAAAATATTTGACCAAGACTAAGTGGAGGAATGTTAGCAGAAGTTAATTATAGATATCACGTAAAAGTGTCCTGAATAACAAAGAAGTGTACACGTCTTAAATTGATTATATTAATATTTCTAACCTTGGTGTCCGCCGAAGTGTAGCCTACTGCACAGGGCCATGGAAAACCTCTTGTTCAAGAGATTGCAAATTTTACAAACAGTAAGTTTTGCGTGTTTTTTTTAATGTATTTGTAAACCGTTAATATGATTATTGAAATGCGCGTGGCCTGAAAAAGCCGGACTTTCCATATTTTTGCAGTGAGTGAATAATATTTGTTTATTTGTCTATATTGTAAATTCAACGAGTGTAAGCTTAACTTCGGCCAAAGCAAATCATTAAAACTATATACAACATAAGTAATTCCCAGTTTAAAATGCACGACGGTGAATGTAAACAAATGTTTCGCCGCCTCAAGCCGGCGGAGCGCAGAGCAATCACTTTTCGCACGGAAAATCTCCAGCTGTCCGGTATTAGTCTCTATAGTATTTGGTCAAAGTGTGTGTGTATTTCTGCGTCTGTGCAAATACGAACAGCGATGTATAGGCTTATATATCCCGTTTTGTTTTTTCATTAAAGTTACAATTTTCGAAGTTAAATAATTTGAATGTTATTTCCATACGAGCAAAATTCCCCACTGCTCCATCAAAACAATATGCAAATCAAAATGCCACACACTCGTAAGAACATCAAAATAATCCCGTCTCATGAAAGACGTAAAACTAAAGCTCTCCCCACCCCCTTCACCCTATTTCTGTTTCCTTTTTCCCTCGACATAAAATAAACAGAATCCAAACAAATTTAACTTGGCAATTACAAAAATTAAACGATTTGGAGTGCCAACCTATCTATAATATCCTATATTAATTACTGGACGTAAGTAAACTAACGTTAGTGTTTCGGTGCCTGTAACGACAGGAAACACGATGAAGAGGGAAATACAAGTGTGCATTGGACTCCAACATTTCTTTACAAACGTCTTTTTCTTCACTGACAAAACAGCTGTGGTGGAAGGATAAATTCGTGCTAATTTTCTAGAATTGTCAAAATTTACCCTACTATAGACTATAACAGAGCAAGCCCCAAAACATTCCGAACTGTAGGCTAATAGGGGACAAAATACTAATGTACATAGCTTATAAGCTTTTTTTAATGTTGTTACCGCATATCAGCACATAACTGTATTTCACATTTTTTGACAAAATGAAAATTATACGGAAGGAGAGTTGCGATCTTAAAGCAGTGGCGACTTTTGAATTATGAAGCACGTATCTTATCCACTAGACCACCGAACACATGTTTCTCAAGCGATGAATAAAGGCGTATTTAAGTTATGGTTTTAGAGTTTATTGAATAAATATTTACAATTGAGTATTTGTACATTTACGCGCTTGTAATAACATCCCACACGTAAAATAGCCTGTATTATGTCGTGCACAATGTTTAAGGACAGACGTGCGTGTTGCACGTTTGTAATAGTTACAACCAATCTTTTCGTGCCTATTCGTATCGTAAATGTACGTGCAGGGAAATTATAACGCCATACAACACAAGCACGTGCTTCACTGACTTTACACTAACATCATTTATTTCCGTATCATTGAAATACACGGCCACATTTCATACCGACGCCCACCATATTGGGTTACCTACGAAATGCTAGCCTGCCAACTGCTTGCGTGAGCAGTTGAGAAGTGCCAACTCCGCTCGTGACGTCACTCGACCTTCGTTTCACGCTTAGTATATACAATAGTAGGCTGGGACTGATTATCGTATAGCTGCTACTTTTTTTCGTCGGAACGGAAACTTAGAATAAGGCCCCTGGACACAGCTTGACAGAGTGAAAGACTCCCCATCAGTGAAACATTTCGCACGTAGTTGTGCAGGAAATTTGTACGATCAAACCTGGGCCATAATCGAGAAAGGGAGGATTTTTTTTTTGTGAGGCTGTTCACGATAAAGTGAGCACTTTTAGGCCCTAGTCACTTTTTCCTTTGAGCCATATTTTTTTAATGAATATTGCCATGTAAGTAATAAACACAGTGTGTATATTCCACCGCACTCGGGAGTTAACGTCTAAGGCTAAAATGTAACTTTTTATTGACTATTATTACAAATGAGAGGGCTTTCAAAAGTGCTCACTTTACCGAGGATAACCTATAGCTACAGCAGACGAATGAATTTCGTGAATTATCCTTAATCGATCCCCGTAAAGGTAAGCGCCAGATATTTTTTTCTTATCTAGTTATTCATAGATGCCTTACTGCCTGAAACGCTCATTAATACACTTTGCCTAATTTTAAAGTTTATTCCGTGAAATATTACAGAAATATGTGGAAGAGTCATTAAATTAATAGTCCGCTACACCTAACAGCCAGCTATTACATTTAGTGATGGTCCATGAGAGAATTTACTTGCATACATAATTAATGACGAACCATTTCGGGATTGACGTCCTAAAGTTATTTGATTTACTGCTTCTGCAGCACACGAGTTCTTGATCAACTTCGCTCTAGTTTGGTTAACTGTAGAGTTCTTTCCTTTGTCAAGTAACTGGATGTTTACTGCGAACTTGTTAAGATAGCGCAGACTGTCGGAAGCGGCGCAATCTTGCACCAAACAGAGCGCAAACAATGGTAATTTGCTTCTCCTCGAGCAACTCGGAAGTAGTTTGGTAATTCAAGTTCTGCACAATCTGATGCTCGACTGTTGAACACAGAAGGAAGAAGATGCTTTACAAATCACATTCAGCTTCAGTAAGCTCACGGCAAATACATTCCTACATATCAGAAGCATTATAGGCTGTTCACAGTGAAATGAGCACTTCTGATAGCCCTGCTTAATAGCTACTTGTCTACATACTGTGTGTTCTTGTACGATATTTACAAGTAACGTTACCATGAGCATGGCCACTTTATTCGTGCGTCGGTCAAGGACACACGTAAGTTCTTTTAGAAAGTAAATATTTTACACATGTTTTCGTTCTTACACTTAGTTTATTATACTTTTGGTTTTTCTAATACACACATATATATATTAGTATACACAAATGTTTGCTTAAAACTTGGTAATTTAGCGTTATAGACCGTTCTCGGTAAAGTAAGCACTTTTTGAAGCTGTTTCATCAGACATAATAACCAATAAATACATTTCATTGCGGCCTCGTACTATTGGTTTTGGATATGGTGAATGCATACACTGTGTTTACTACTCACATGGCAGGGTTTACATTAAAAAGTGGCGGAAGGATACAAATTGGTTGAACTAAAAAAGTAACTAAGGCTTCAAAAGTGCTCACTTTACCGGGAACCGCCTGTAACACGTGGAACTACTTTCTCTCCGTCGTTGCCAACTTTACTGGGAGCGTAACAGTCGTTGTACCCGTTAAACTATATGCAGGTATGGGCAGTGACTTTTTCAAACGTTGATTTCAAAAGTGCTCACTTTACCGTGAACAGCCATTAACATGGTTGTAAGAATACAACTATCAAAACACTGTCGAATTGCATTCAAAAACAAAATATTCAATGTAAGTTGGCATTCGTGGCGTAGCTGGTTTGGACTCCACCGTATTACGCGAAGGTTCTGGTTTCGAACCCAGGCCAATGTATGGATGTATGTGCGATTTGGATGTTTCGCTTAGGTTCAGTGAGTTGTAGCAGTCACTTTATGAGCCTATGACAAGCAGCGGTGTCATACAGACTAAGTAAATATTACTCCTTTCTCTAAGAATAAGAATCCTGAAAACCACAACTTACTTTTATATACAAATTGACTTACGAGGAGACGCGGCAACTACACCAACATTTTCTTTTATTCATGAAGAATATTGTTTTCCCAGCGCACGCCCAAACTTTTCTAATTTCGCCAAATACCTCGGGAAACGTCATCACTCCGTCGCTCTGTGTCACAACGAAAATTCTAATTTGTGAAATTGTTCGCGCATTTTGGTACTCCTTTATGTTCTTTCGAAACGAGTCTCGGAGCGGTGTAACGAAAAGGAGGATGGGGGGTTGGTTGGGGGGGGGGGGGGCTGGAAAGAGAGACAAGAGTTTGCGAATAAACGGACGCAGAATAAATAAGAGGGCGTGGAAGACGGGGGCCCGGGAACAAGAACGCTCTCAAGGAATATGAAGTGGACGCTGCGCGCTGTTTCCCACAGACAGTCAAAGATACCCCTGTCCGAGGAATGCACACCCGCTCACAGCGTTTCCTGTCCCACCGAGATCGCGTGGCTGCTCCACGCGATCTCAGTGGGACATCAAGTTCCAGTTCAGTCTGCAAACAGCGTTGGACATTCTCTATAGTCGAATAGAAATATGCGTTAGGTATTTCATTTTATTGTGTCCTGTTTGTGTACGCGATATTGGTAGCCTACGTCTTAAAAAAAAAAAGAACAACTAGGACACGTCAGCATCCATGTTGCTATTATCAAATTAAACACCTAACAGAATGGTGTCTGTCAACACTTTAAAGTGTTCGCAGTACCCTCGCAGATTTTCGACAGCCTCCGCTAAATAAATATTACTTCACAATAGCAACATTTTCCGATTTCTATTCTGTATTATTGTCTATTCCACTATTTCTACAATCTTTAGAAGAATTAAAGGTTGCCTTTAACAGTCCTCAACACTGTCGTATTTACCATACTTGTTCGTTAACTCGACAATACCAGCTCTGTAATCGTGACAGAATCACATGGTTCCTCTCACAGTCCACGGCATCGTTGTATTTACCATACTTGTTCGTTAACTCTACAATACCAGCTCTGTAATCGTGACAGAATCACATGGTTCCTCTCACAGTCCACGGCATCGTTGTATTTACCATACTTGTTCGTTAACTCTACAATACCAGCTCTGTAATCGTGACAGAACCACATGGTTCCTCTCACAGTCCACGGCATCGTTGCAGTTACCATACGTTTTCTGTAAATTTTTTAATTAAAAAACGAGGTGATTTCTACAGAACGTTCTGCTGCAGTTACCAAACAGCCCTGTTGGGCTTACAATATCTTCTTCTGTCACCGTAACAATACTATAAGGTTGTGTTCACAACTGCCTGTATAGTTCCTACTGCAGAAAACACTGTTCCTGCTACAGGAAAGATGGTTCCCACAGCAGAATAACTTTTAACAATTTTAGATTTTTTCTGCTAACAATTTGGATTGTATAGTATTACAGAACATTCTGTTGCTGGTACTAAAGTTTGGTTGTCGCTACCATAAAATGACATTACAGAACTGTTCTGTTAAACTCTCTCTGCTGATTTCTTTCGGCGAGGTTCGTTAAGATGACATGACAAGTGTGCGACTTGTGCTCTATAATTCGTAAAAAAAAAAAAAAGTATTCTCCTTTTAGGTTAGAGCTCAAACACGAGTTAATTGCAAAAATTACTAACAAAGGTTTACTAACGATAAAACAGAGTGCGTGGAGTGTAAGTCGAAGTACTACAACCAATTGCATAGAAAATTGGTATTGCGCAATTGAATAGAATTTAAAGATAAAAAAACAATTATATTAGTTCCACTAATTTCACAGGTTTTCTTATAGGTCTAATTAGCGTAGATATATTCAAAGTACAATCATATCTCCAGCACCAAATAGGAAAATTAAGTCATCGTAACTTAGCAGTGGAATACAACAGTAGATATGAGCGCACTACACGACTGCGTAACCCGGGATTTCTACGTAAAAATAAATAAATAAAACGTAAGACTTATGAAACGGTGTCGGCATATTATGCTGCTGTTCAGCCACGTGACATCGCCTCTTATTTAGAAAAAAGAATTTCTCGGATCTCGTGCTTTCCAGGATCAAAAAATAAGCTGGGCGCTATATCACATTAGCTAAAGGCTGTTCACAATAAAGTGAGCACTTTTGAAATTAACCTTAGGAAAAAGCCATTTCTCCAGCCTGTCTATATTTTAACGGGCGCGCTGAGTGACATGCGCCCAGTAAAGTTGGTAACTACGGAAGGAAAATAGTTCCGTGACTCAGCGTAGAATTAAAAGTGTTATATAAATAGCCTGTAAGTGTAAACTTGTCAACTTCATAAAATATTTACTTTCTAATAATTCCATAGTTTCACTTGACCGACGCAAGAATAAAGTGATCAGACCCGTAAAATGTTAATTTTACATATGGTGGAAGAATACACAATGTGCATTCGCGGGGTATTCAAAAGTGCTCAGTTTATCGTGAACATACTGCAGGCCTACTTTGTGGTTCCACGCCTGCCGACATCCCACGCGCACGCGCACACACACACACACACACACACACACACACACACACACCCTCACCTGTGCCGGCTCGGCAAACCAGCGGTTCAGTCTCTCCTGCCGTCGGGGATGTCCTGGAGCTGTCGCCAACTTTAACTCACTTTTTACGAGCGCCACAAACCTACGAGCGCCCCCTCCCCTCTCGCGCCTCACCAACTACCACGGCAAATACCCTGGAGGCTGTAACTTCGTTTTCGGGTCGCGAGGATAAGCTCGCGGGGCGCCGAGCAGCAACAAGTTTTCCCACTCGCGCGTCGCGCCGCTACTCCTAATGAAGCACGCGAGCGTCTTCTCGAAGACGACTCTCCCTCCCCCCGCGCTAACATCACCTACGGCCTCTACAGTCTCCGAGGACAGTGAGCGGGGTGCGCCTCACGTCGACGTGGGAAGTCAGCACAGAGACGGTCGACTACTCTGCGCCCAAACCAAGCTGCGAGGCACTGAATTGAAAACCCCAGCAGGTCTTCCCCCACGGCGACTGCGGTTCAGTGGCGCACCAGGCATTTCACACAGGGGAGGGGCTGGAGGCCGGTACATTGCGCTCAACGTCTCTTCCGAAGCTACGTCATAAGACAGGAGAGAAACATGGAAGTAAACGGCCATGTCCTCTTAGTAAGGCACCGAGCGAGGTGGCGTAGTGGTAACTCACTGTACTTGCATTCGGGAGGACCCGGGTTCGGTTCCCGGTCCAGCCATCTTGATTTCGGTTTTCCATGGTTTTCCGAAATCACTCCAGGCGAATGCTGGGATGGGTCCGTAACAAAAGGCCATTGCCGATTCCTTCCCAACTCTTACCCAAATTCCTCTTCCCTGTGCAATTTGCACCGTATCTAATGATCTCCCTGTCGACGAGACGGTATGCCCAGTTACCTACCTATCTAGTAATACGACTCTGAAATATACCGCAATATAATAAATGATGGCTATTTTATAACAGTTTCATAGTTTATTTTCTGTCCTTTTATATGTATAATGTACATTATATATATATATATATACACACACCAAGAAGGGTATTTATTATAGTAATGAATAAATATTTTTTCAACATCTCGACCCTCCCCTCCTCACCAGGCAGACCCGCTCGCGGTCCCGTCGCCGGGCCGCCGGGAATGATTGACAGCTGACCTGTCTGGCGTCACATCCCTCCCCCTTTTCTTTTTAGCGGCGAAGCCGACAACTTTAGAGGATGCGCAATAATATTCTGGGAACTAGGACCCTCGGCACAACGCGGCAATTGGAGAAATTTCTGGGAGACGGCCTACGGCCCTATAAATATCACAGCGGCCCGAGGGTCGGCAGTTTTTTGGTAGGAGCCATCTGGCTCAGTGCGGTGATCTAGAAAAGTCCAATGCGGCGAGGGAGATCGGTGATAAGGACGAACGACGAGGGAGAATGCGAAAAGACGGCGGTCGAGGTGTTTGTGGTGTGAACGGACCAGAGGGCGTGAAACCCAAACGAGTGAAGACTACTGTGCAGGAGGGTGCTCGGAGAACTAGAACATTGCGGACTGGCGGGATCTGGACTAAAGTGAGGTGGAATGTGTGAGCATGTGATACAAATTTATTGCAAATGTTAGAACTATCAAATATTAGCATTTAATTTATAAAGTAATACAATAGGTTTTGATAAACTCTTTATTGGTATCAATTTCTGTTATTTAATTACGCTAATTTCTTTGAGATGATTGTAAATTGTACTGACTTAATTTATTAATTATAAATAGCAAAATGTATCAATTTATTATTATATATTGAGACGAGAGTATTTGCTTTGTAATTATTGTAAATAATTTAACAAAATTATAAATAACTCTTTTATTTAAATAAGACCTCTATCCCTTAACGAACCTAGTGAAACCCACTGACTTTGAGAGAAATATTGTGACAATACGTACGTAACACAAAATTATACTATGCATACATTTCCTTATAACGCCACTTGTTCAAATTATTTGTTTCATGCTCTTATGGACTGATTTGTATAGGCTATTCACGGTAAAGTGAGCACTTTTGAAATTGAAAGCCCTCGCAGTTGGAATAATAGTGTGTGTGTGTGTGTGTGTGTGTGTGTGTGTGTGTGTGGTGTGTGTATATATATATATATATATATATATTATATATATAATAATTTTATCCTTAGACGTTAACTTCTGAGTGTAGCGGAATATAGATACTGTTTATAACTTATGTGACCATATTTATTTAAAAAGGTGGTTAAATGATAATTGTGTGCGCACCTCTGCCTGGCGATATTTCTAAACGCTCACAAGCACGCTGTAAAGTGAGTGAGTGGAGAGATTTGGGCGGCGCTTAACAGCGAGGTCTTGAGAGCCGATGAAGGTGATTAAGGTGAGTATGGAGCAGCGGCGGAATGAAAGGGTGAGGAAAAGGGAGATCCCCGAGAAAACCCGCCGACCAGCGGCATTGTCCGGCACGATTCTCACATGCGAAAAATCGGGATGACCGGGCCGGGGATTGAACCCATTTCGCCTTAATGGGAGGCGAGCAGGCTAACCGCTCAGCCACCGCGACCTCCCGCGCTCTAAAGGGACCACATATACATACGAAAAACTTATACTCCCATTAACTGCGATGATTCCTGCAGATTGCATAACATCCAAATACGTGTATAGTCCATTCACGGTTTCTTCGGCTTTTTTGAATCAAACCTTTGAAAAATCTCCCCATGTATGACGTGTTTAGTTATTTTCTAGATACGCTTTGTACCACAATCGTTTTATTTATACATGTGTTCATAAAAGTTACTTTTATTTTTGTTAAATTGAAATGTTATTAACATCTTATTTATAAATTATAAAGCTTCCTTGCTAAATAATTTGAATAAAAAACAGTGAGAAAATAGGTATGTTGGTAACGTCTAGTGAGAAACAGTTCTTATACAAAATATCACTACAAATGCGTGCGCACGAATGTGGCGCATGTCCCTCTGGTGTAATTCTCCAGGCTTGTTAAGCTTAGTTTGTACGAGGCGAAGGAATATCCTGGAAGTAGAACATTAGCAGGGTTTCATAAAAGGCTGAAGTAACCGTGAATGGATTGTATTAAGTAAACATGAGACATTAATCCTTCTTACCGACTATCCACGAGGTACCGGTATCTTATTCCTGGGTAAGCCATGCGTGTATGTGTTCCTTGTTGACTCGTAAGTTAAAGTTGATAGCCTCTCAGCTTACGATAGAGAGCGCGTTAACTTGCCCAGCCAAATAGAAATAAACGTCATAAAAATTCACGGACTGCAGACGTACACTGTAACAAATTTCGTAAATTTTACTGAGAAATTCTTTGCAATTTTACAAATGCTTGTAACAGTACAAAGATTTCTCTTGTAAAACTACTCGTTTGGAAAAACCACAAGGGCCGTGTTTGTAATACACCTCAAGAAATGTTTCTACTATACTGACTCGTTTCCACGAGCTTCAGCAGAAATGACGGACACTCCGCAACGTAAAACCGTATTTAGCTGCTGTTTGTGCAAAAAATACGTGTGATGTTAAGTGTGGTTGCGCGCAAAAAGAAATGTATCGCAAGTTTGAATAACGTAAAACACTCAGAAGAACTCAAATAATCATAACAAAACGACAATTTCAATCAAACGTGAGCGTATTATTCAGTAACTGATAATGTTTCCCAGATACACAGAATCAGCTCTCAACAACTCGTTGTTAAGAGCCATCCAGATAGCTTAACTCAACAACAGAACTATTAAAATGAAATAAATGAACATAGGTATTCTTATTAACCAAGTAACGTATTAATATTGTTGTAAGTACTTGCGGCTATATTGACTGTGAAAATAAATTTTAAGCTTGTAAGTCAAATTGGTCTCTTGTGCTAGATAAGGATACAAGGAGTGAGGGGTTCTAGCGCCAGTGCTGGCAAAGTGTAAATATTTTTTTTGGTAGGGTATATTTCGGAATATTTTTTTGGTTATTCTCTGTTATTAATTTATCGTATTTGTTTTCTAGAGGAAGAAAAAAATAATAATTTACGTACACTTCTCAATAATGTCCGTTGTAATACAAGACTAACATTTGTAACATTACAAATAAATGTCTTGCAGATTTTACAAGAAAACTCTTTGCAGATGTACAAAGGATTTTCTTGGCAACTGGGTTTCCAAAGATTTTTCTTGTAAAAGAACAAAACAATTTTTTAAAGTGATATAGTCTATACGTGGTTACTTCATACATTTTTCATCAAACCTCTGAAAAATTACACTATGTGTGACGTGTTAGGTTGTTTCCTAAATATGCCAAGTGTTTTATACTTCTGTTAATAAAAAAGTAGACTGCATAATCTTTGTAAAATTTGAATTTTTACTCACATTCTCTCTATAAATCACAATATTACGTTTATAATTAGTACGAATAGAAACAAAGAGAAAATGCGTATGTTGGTAATGCATAGTAAGAAATAGTTCTTGCGCGAATAATGTTATTACACTGAGTGCGCACGAATGCGGTGCGTTGTCCGTTTGGTGTCATTTTCTATACTTCGTTAAGCTTTGTTTGCATGGGGGCGGAGGAATATCGCGAAAGCAGAACTTTAGCAGGACTTCAGAAAAGTTGGAAGTCACCACCTTGAATGGACTATATTCAGAGAATGCACATTGTTCTACGGAAACAACTTTACAAAAGGCTGTCGCCCTGCGGAGTTCCATAGCATACACATTTACACCTCCACTTGCAACACGTTTATTAAGATTTTAGCACATCGTTTGCAATAATTCTAAATGCGTACAAGAGACTCTCTGCTTAGTGCGTGCAACAACGACCTGGGTACTACGCTCTCTGTAGCGAACAAATGAAGACGACTGGTGTGACGTACCAACTTCCTGGAATTTGTCCTGGAATGATTAAATTCCCGTTTTTTTTTTTTTTTCATAGTAAAGTCGACGGATATCTCAGACGTGTATTGTCAAGCGCAACTTTTAAAGTAGACCTACCACTTGGATGGGGAACGAATGTGCGGCTTTAACTATTTGGTTTGCAGAATAAATACTGCAAAAACAATCACATGCAGAAAATAAATCTGGTTCATTTATTCGCCGCGGGATGCGCGAATTTCCTCCGTTAAAGGCACGGAAAATATTTACATTATATCTGAGAAAAAAAAAATGATTATATATATTTTAAGACAAATATTGACGCTCGCAACGATTGGATCATAAACGTATGATTTTTATATTCTTAAATACAAATACTTGCAAAGAGAGATATTAATAAGTTTCCGTTTCGAACAGTGATCATTTTGAAACGTGCGAATAGATTTTGAGAGTTAACAAACTTATACGAGACGGATTTTTTTCTTCTTCAACAGAGTTTGGAATCGATGGAAACATTTTCGAGGATCTAAAAAAGGGAATAGAAACTTGCCGAATATAACCTATGTGTAAAGTTTAGGTCGAACTATATTATATTTTTCGCCCTCAGTACGTCAGCAACGAAGACGCTTCAAAATGGAGGAGAGTTCTTGGAAAGAATTTCTCTAACAGCACAGTGACAGAAAATTTGTGATCAAAACAAGCTGGAAACCGTGGTGGGAAAAGGGAAAAGCCAATAAAAAGAGGAAGGGAAAAGAAGAAATAGGATATTTATTTATGTCGGGCCCAGATAAGAAGAAATAGGATATTTATTTGTGTCGGGGCCCAGATAGCTCTCATCACTTATTCGCAACTTTTCGACTCCAAATAATCGAAGTTTTACCAAGCAAAAATAAAAGAACATTTTTCTGGATCGCAAATTAACTTCCACGTCTTTCGGCGCCGCAATTAGATTCTCCCCGAACTAAAACTAATTTGCAGAAGCTCCGCCGGGGACTTCGCTTCATTTGCGCCGCGAATTCTTGAGCTTCACTTCGCCGAAGACATTGTAACTTGGCTATTATTCTAAAAAGTAAAACTGCCTCTCGGAAAGAAGCACTGCAGAAAACGAAAACTGGTTTCAAGTTGATCGAGAAGGTTTGAATTTTCGTAACGTTTAATTATTTGTTTTCATCTTTTTTTTTTTTTTTGGTGAGGAATCTTCTTCCCTTACGTGATGGAACGCTGCAACAATGCAGCCAACAACATTACGTGGATTGGTGTCCCCTCAAATAGGAAAAGATCATGTAAATAATTCGCATAGACTACAACTGCTGCGCCATAAAAACGCTAATCGAAACATACTGAGTGCTATACTACTTGGGGGAGTCTCATTCTTTACAACTATAAATCGATTCTTACCGACCTATCGTTGCGTCGAAAGTGCGAGAAGTAAATCGATATTGTTACGGCATCAGTCTCGCCACTATCTTATTTCAAGAAGACTCAGCTATAATACCTATAATCTACGTAATACCTACAAAAATCGATTAATCGAAAGCCAGTTTTCTTTGACGGCACTGTTTTACCAAGAAAGAAAGAAGATAATGGGCTGCAAATAATTTTGCAGTTACGAAATATCCGGTGTAACTGGAAAGTGTGTTTAATATGACAGAATGAATTTTATATCGACTGTTAGTGGTATCTCCACACTTTTTAAAATCAAACCATTAAAAAATCAGTCCATGTTTGACGTGTTTGGTTTGTCCCTACATGAGGTGCCATGTAAACAAGCGTTTTAAACTTCTGTTAGCATAAAAGTGTCCTATTTTTGGTTAATTTAAACACATATTTATATTGGTTAATTCAAACATTTATTTATATTTTATCAACAAATAGATGTTTACTTGTAATTAAAATGAACAGAAACACCGAGAAAATAGGTTTGTTGGCGATGCCCACTAATGCTGGATTTACAATGCAACGATGAACTCGTCCCGACAGACCGACACGACTTTTCAGTCCGACCATTTCCACCACCAAAATTAGTTCAGTGTTTACAATACACCGACAGTTTCCATCCGACAAGGTGTTGCGTGGCTTTCGGAAAATTGCAGAATGGCCGGTAACTTGCTGTGGAATGCCAAGAAATCGCAAATCATTGCACACTATTTTGTGGTTATAACTTCGTAAACAAAGTATTTCTTGGATTTTGTAGCAGTTAATTCCCACGAATATTTATTCCGTAAATCCAGAAGCTTTCTGTTACAAGATAATCAGGATGTACACATGAATAAATAATTTTTAGTGTGAGATTTACCACAGTTGTGAAATCCGCACGAAATTTTGTTTTGTAAGGTTATGCTATTTTTTTTCCTGATGCCAAGCGAGTACGACCGGTCCGGCGCCCAACGAAAGTATAAATAGAGTCTACTTTTGTCGGGTTGTCGGGGCTGCGATTGTGCTGGGGTGACATTGCTCCCGATTGACCGATGAAAAATTGTCGTTGGTGTTGTGGCTGTTTTGTCGGACTGTCGAGTTATTGTACATCCAGCTTAAGGAATAATTCTGATGCGGTGCGTTGTCCCTTTGGTGTAATGTTTTAGACTTCATTAAACTTTGCACGAGGCGGAGGAATATTGTGAAAGTAGAACTTAAGCAGGGATTCAGAAGAGTTGGAAGTAGCCGTGAATGGTCTACAGAAATCGCCTTGTTTACAATTAGTAGAATTTGACAAGAATTTTTAAGTTGTGGTTTTTAAATTAATTTTTAATGTAGCCTATCGTAATTTTAGCCGACCAGCGGTATCGTCCGGGCGCGTTAGCAAAACGCAAAATTTTTGAAGTGAACCAGCCGGGAGTTGAGCCCGGTTCGCCTTGGTGAGAGGCGAGTGGGATGGTCCTTCACATCCAAGGTCAATAAGCGATGGAGCGATACGGGCGACACTAACACGCACGCCTAGCGCCGCATCTTTCCTACGCGCAAGGCGTGCAGTGTTTCCGTCGTGACGCTGTACTGTGCAAATTAGATCCGTAACATAGGGGTTTTATTACACGCGATGAAAGCCCACAGATTAAACTACGTCCGTATATTTGTACTTTTCTCTTGCCGCTTAAGGAAACTGCTTTCACAAGAATTAAAAATGCGATGTTTGGCCATCTTGACGAATTTCTTTTCTCCAAGAATACACTTAATGTGACGAAAGGAAAAAAATTTACTCGTAGGTAATTTTTTTAAAAATCTTTTTTCTGACAAAAAGTCGTTTGCACAACATTTATTTACCAAGATACGCGTATTCGCGCAAACAACTATTTTAAAAAAAAAAAAAAAAAAAAAAAAAAAAAAAAAAAAAAAAAAAAAACGCGGGAGTCCATCTGACTCTTAACCGCGGTTGTAATATTACACTTCTCTCTGAGCTGTAATAGCACTCAGAATAGCATAAGCGCTCTATGCCGGTAGCATTAGCAATCCTTCTTGGCCGAGCGATGCTACCTTACTGCGAGTTACAGAATTTGTGGAAATACCAGGGACGCGTAATGAAGACCGCGCGTTAACTGCAAGTAGTTGCCGCGGCTGACGCTGGGTGGCAGCAGGGGCGAGCCCGCAGTAATTCGGTTCCGGGTCACGGAGCGCTGCAGGAGCGGTGATCTACGTAGCGTGGAGCAGAGGAGGGCATCCATCAGGGCGAACAGTCTGCTCCCCTTCCGTGCTATCAGATACCACCCGCCCCACACCATCACACCACACTGTGTGTCACGCTGGCTGGCGGTATAGCCGGGACGTCCCAACTATTCTCGGTTCTAGTGAGGGGTAAGGTCTTGTAGACCATTTGGATCCCCGGTGCTGTAAAATGCGCCACTCCCCAACATTTTCTTTCCAAATCATATATGGCTGTATTCGTATACACATACACAAATACATATTACTTCCTATTCGCATATCGATACCCCAGTACAATAGTGCTACAACTCAAAATATGTGGTTTTTTTCCCGGGGGTAATATTGTTGTATTAACACAATTCCTTACTCCAGCACATTGCCATATTCTAAGGTAATTAATTAAACAAGCATGTTATTATTTAGTTGTAACACCGTTGTACTGAGGTATCGATATTTTGATACAAAATACTTGTACCAGTATAACCATTACTCTTCTCAGTACTATATATAGGCTGTTCACGGTAAAATGAGCACTTTTGAAAGCCCTGCTTAAGCCCTACTTGTATGCACCTTGTGCATTATTCCTCCTATTAGAAAAGTAAATATCGTACAAATTTGCTCATTTATACGCTCAGATGCATTAAAACAAAAAGAAGAACAACGAAGAAATGATTAGTCATCACAAATGGTTACGTAACACTTTTTATGCGACGTTAAGATATGGAACTACTTTCACCTTCATCGTTACCAACTTTATTGGGCACATGCCACTCGGTGCACCCGTTAAAATATATGCAGGTAGGAGCGGTGACTTTTTTCTAAGGTTAAGTTCAGAAGTGCTCACTTTATCGCGAACAGCCTATAGGAGCCTGTATTGAACTTACTACAGAATTTTCATTAATAAAATGAAAAGGTCGCCGATGAAAGTGCCATAGGTACACGTGGCACTACGAGAACATACACGGGCGCTCTTGCAGCGCGTGCCAGTGTGACCCTTATGTCTCCCGCACTTCTCGGACAACAAAGGAGTAAACCATGCAGGCAGGCGGGCCCCTTAAAGTGCGGGTAAAATATTTCACTACTTTTTCTCGAAAACTGTGCTTAAGATATGGAATTCAATAACAACTTAAACACCATAGGCTTTGCTGAAGAAAATTCTTTCTGAACATGTTTTGTATCACCAATAAACTACTGACCGTCGTAAGAGGTTTAATATGTTGCGAACGTCTATCATTTTAATATGTATTAACCGATGTACCATATTCACCTTACTAACAATCGTGTACCACCTCTCTCTTATAATGACGAAGGCGAAACTCTGGAGAGAGGATTGAAAACACTAAAATTTCACAAAAAGTTTGGAAACAAAGAATAAACTGATTGAGGTGGGCACAAACTCACACGCACATGAATCACTCGCACATAATGCTCTATGTGAGTGAATGTACAGTATTGCGATACAGAAGTTACAGAAAACGTTTATTATCGAACTGTAAGTGACGAATTGTGCGAGTTTATATTCAACCGAAAAATTGTCAGATGTATTTATTTGCTGGTATGTTCACGCTCGCTCCGCGGGATTCTTCGTCGTGAGAGCGTAAAACAGTTTTGCCAGCCATGAATATGCCCTGCGTTAGCGGTTATTCACGCATGTTACTACTCACGAGTACGTTTCTTGAGAA
The DNA here is from genome assembly GCA_029891345.1 of Dryococelus australis. NCBI lineage: Eukaryota > Metazoa > Arthropoda > Insecta > Phasmatodea > Phasmatidae > Dryococelus > Dryococelus australis. Next base: position 193,536,097 of record CM056997.1, read on the forward strand.
GTCACTACCTCTCCCAATGTGAAAGTATCCGCAAATATTATTTATTCGTACTGCCGATGCATAAACAGCTGTTGAAAAAAAATTTTTACAGGCTAGTTTTGAATGTTATTACAAGATCTGAATGAATGGGAATTGTATTATAATGTAAAGGGGTTTTTAACGTCCCTTGGTTTTATGCTTGAAAGCTTAGCAGGGGACAGCTTGCAGACTAACTTATAACCTAACTTAAATTAACACACATGCCTTACTTGAAATTCGAACCCAGAGTCTACCGCACCCCAGGTCAGTGGCGCACCAACCAGCTGCGCCACGGGAGGTCGACTGAATGGATGGGAAACAAATGCTTAAAACATCTGAAAAAAAAAAATTGGGAAAACTGTTGAGTCATACCACTGACGAAAATTTTCGCACTGGAACTGTACAGCCTGGCACAAATGGTAATTTGTTTTTGTCTAAATTTTTCTTCTCAAAACTGAAATCAGTGAAACAAGTCGAAGAACGAGTTTTTTTAGACGTTTGAAAAACAAGCCAATTTCCTTGGGATGCGTTTCCCGCTAACGTCTAACTTATCTTGTTCTAATTTTTCTGCTTCCCGAAACTTGCCTTGTTCTTGAGAGCTACGTCGAGCCGTCCTAGTTCATTTTCCGCCTTTCCTCTCACTTGTCGCTTTCATTTCCTTTCCGCTAGCTCCGACTTTTCTTCTTCGTTTCCTTTACTTTTTCTTTCGTTCATGTGTTGTTATATCTCAGCTTCAACAACTTACTTCTCATGTCAATTCCGTTACTCCTCTGACAGCCACATCATCTTACATCGCCTTCGCTGTACGTGAAATACCCACTCGATTATAGGCTGTTCACGGTAAAGGGAGCACTTTTTAAGGCCCTCCTAACAGGCATTAACCACTAATAAATATATGTTATTGCAGCCTCAGGCATTACATTTTGAGGGTGGTGTGTTTATTGGTCACACTGCAATGGTAATATTAAAAAGCAGCAGGAAGATGGAAATTGGATAAAAGGAAAAAATTTAGAAGGGAATTAAAAAGTGCTCACTTTACCGTGAACAGCCTATATCACGATGCTTTTGGCACGGCTCTTTCGTGTTTTTTTTTTGTTTATTTATCCGTCCCTTTCGCGCACTTGACAACGTGCTGTTTTTATCCCCTTCACGTCCCGTTCCCGTTGTAATCCCATTCTCTCCAAAACCACATCAAGCCCCTAGAGCTTTCAGCTAACCTCTGTAAAAATTCAACGCTAAAAATAATAATAAAGTTCTTTTAACCAGTAAACAAGAATACTGGACCGTATTCATTATTTGTGGCGCGTGTAATTCGCTCCCTTCATGTATCCTATCACGTCCAGGGGTCATGCTTCAAACACCATAGTATGATACACTATATTGTTTTACATCTCACGTCCACAAATAACAGCAAAAAAAAATTTCAAAAGCTTGCTACTGAGTATATGTAGCCTATCCGTGCAAAAGAAGGTGCAGATAAAAAGAGCAGCAGACATCATCGCATCCAAGAGTGTAAAGTGGAGCTGTAAGTTTTTTTTTATCTGTCGGGGAAAAGTTGGAGAGGTAAAAAAGGGTGTGACTAGGGGTGCATGGCTTGTGGCGGTATCTGCTACGAGGAGATCAAGTTTCACTCTCGACATCACATCACGCTTGCTAGACCAGACAGCACAGCAAGTGGCGAGACCAGCCAACCATGAGAGAGGTTACGGGGATGGAGTTGCAGTGTAAGATACATAAATAAAATTAATCAAGTCATGCATTCTATCATCGTACGGAACATATGAATTATAACTAGTGTGTTTTACTATTACGCGGAAAACACAGTTTATAATAATTATCTTTTTGGATTTTCGTTTCGTATCAAACACGTTAAATCCTGAAGGGGGATAAGTTTATGATGAACATCATCAGTGGCGACAAGTCGCAAAACGGCTCATGAGTTTCCTTCAGAAATAATCAAATCGTAAGTCATGTTTAGTTTTTAATTGTGCAAGGTGTATGAAAACTTTCTATAACACAGCTGTGCAAGAATGGCACCCAACAGTGTTTTTTTTTTTTTTTTTTTCACCATACTGTTCCGCACTCATCAAGCATTTATAGTGCCTGACCAACAAGTAAACGCCAGTCTGTTCAATAACGAAATTCTGAAAATACATCTGTGGTTCGTTCAGAAAGCGACAAAGAAAGAGTCGCAGTTTAGTGTTGAACTCCAATTTGTTATTTTTCCTAGTGTTCGGAAATTTCGGCAATGCCATTAGATATAACAGTTAAAATGAAAAATTAATAGGTTGATTATCAGCACCTTAATTATTTCCTGTGGGGTAAGTAGAATAAAATAGCCGAGTTGGGCACATCGGCGTCATGTGTCGGTGTTCGCTCTTCATACTCTGTCATTCCGGTCCCCCGGTAGCCATCTTGTCCGTCATTTTGTATGTCGGTGATCTTTACCTTGACCTTTGACCGTGGCCCTGGTGGCCTTTAATTTTAAAAACTCAAAAATTCCCTCAAATTAATAATAATAATAATAATATTGTTTATAAATGTATTAAAAATTACTTAAATAATTATTTATGAAATTATATATTTTTAAATTGCAATAAAAAATTATCTAAAAATGAATAATTAAAAACCCTATTTAAAAAAAAAATTATTTCCAGAGGTCCCCCACCGCACCACTCCCAGCAGGCAATGACCCTCGCCAATTGCTATTGGCTGTTCAGTCGGCAGGCCTCCACCCTACCACTCCCCCTTTCAATATATTTAGTTTCCCAGTTGCCCCACCCCCATCACCAACCCAAGTACTCACCTCTGTTCGATTACCTTCCAATATATTTAATTGCCCAATAACTCTCATTCCCTCGACCTTCTCCATCCCACCCATGATACTCACTGGTTAATTATTCATTCCACCAAAGATTCACATTGGCTAATTACTTTCGTTCGGCCAGTTAGATGCGTTTGCTCCACCCACGACAATGATACTCATTGGTTAATTAGTCGGCAGGCCTCCATCCCTACCACCAATTACTCACATTCGTTCGATCCTCCCCTCTTGCCACATCACCCAAACTCCCCTAGTCTTTGCTCATTCCGTAGTATGCGGCCATCTTGGTGGTTTTTTCGTTTGTCATTTGTATTCACTTTCAACACCTGGGTGGCTCTAGTGTATTAATTACCAAATTACACGCCAGGCAGTGCTAATTTCTCGATTTAGCCACCAAGCGAGCTAAGGTCCTCTATTACCTATGCTCAACACACAATCTTGTTTTTTCTCTTGTCATTCGCATATATTTTTAACACCTAGGTGGCGCTAGTTTCACGATTTCGTCACCAGGCGAGCTGCCTACTTAGCCACCAGACAGCAGTCATATTTGTTTACGTTTTTAAAGTATGGTGGTACTGAGGGCTGCCTCCATGTTGGATTCTATTTTCAAAACATAGGTAGCATTAATTTCTTGATTCAGCCGCCAGGCGAGCTGACGGCACTCGTATTTATAGACATAGGAAAATCTGTAATTTTTCATCCTATTAAAAAAATATATTTTTCCATTCAGCGGTATACCTACCTACATAATTTATTAAATTGATAATTTTTTGGTATTAAACATTTAATTAAGATCGATTTAAAAACATGTTTCGTTTTAAAGCTAGTTAACGTACCTTTGATATTGAGTATTTATTCTGTTACCCCTCACCGCACCACTTTAGTCCGACAAACTATTCATCATCACTTAATCCGTTAACACTACCGCGCTTGTTTTCAGTATTGTCCGCCAAAGCGTGCTAGTGCGGGGAAAGTATATAATGGGAACAATGTCAACCCTCGGCACGGTTTCTCGTCTGATGCCAGAGGTATCAGACCACTCTCTCATTTCTCGTCTTTTAGCATTCTGACTGGTAAGTTCGGATATTTAATTCCATCAGGTCGCAGGATATTATCAAGCGTGCACCTAATACGCATATATGTTCCCGCAAATTAAAAATCTGCTCAAATTTGGAGTATCGATTCGGACCAGCTAGTATCTAGAGGAAAAATGTTACCTCATAAAATACAGTACTACAACTTGTTTTTTTTTTTTTTTAATTTATACATTTACCACCTATCTAATTTGCAAAGGCATTGCCTAAGTACCCGTGACTCTACTGATTTACCACCTATCTAATTTGCAAAGGCATTGGCTAAGTACCCGTGACTCTACTGTAACACTTCGTTTGCAATCACCAAATGTGTCCGAAGTTACGAAAAGTATGAATGTTCGACTAATGCAGATCGAGTGACATATAAGTTTGTTAAATGTGGCATGGCATTTGCTAGGCGTGATAACTTGCAGAGGCATGCAAAAACCTGCGTAGCTGTAGGACCTTCACCTGCCAAAATCCGTCGTACACAGTCTCCTCAGCAATGCACGAGTGTGCTTCTCACAAAACCAAGGGTTCAGGATGAGCATCCACCAACCATCACACCCTAGAATCGTGGAAGGGTCTGGGTTGGTTCATGACAATGGTTTCGTGGAGGCCCAAACTGCATTCCATCACAGTCTAAAGACCTATGTTCCCACAACGAGGGCGGGTATTCGAAGGGTATTTGCACATGTTTAAATTGGAATGCGGGAAAACATCACTTTTGACTCTCCACATACATACACCACCACCGCAGGTTTGCATAACTGACTCCATTAAACGAAAGGAAGGTATTCGAATCGAAAGACAAGATAAGGAAAATACTGTAAAACTTCATACTGGAAATATACGTCACGACAAAGAAGCATACAAAGAGCGTCTCTCGGAGTAAATATTAACGAAAAATCAATCCCCGAGTGCCCCTTCCCCTCTAAAAAACATGCATCCCCTCCTTCAGCAAAACATTTGTTTAAAATTTATGTTGAAAAAAATCATGTGATGTGTACGAATGAGTTATGCAGCTTTCTGTAAAGTAATCATAGCTCGAAAAACCCTAAAACAGAGTTAAAACCACTTCTCTACCCCCGCGGTATGCGATATGCACAGTGAAGCATCGCATACAATCCCCCTCACCAAGTCACAGACGCTCATCATTAAAAAAGATTTCCTCCAAAGTTTAAATCAGTACGGTTGGAAATTTAGGCAGCGGGTAAATATATCCATATGATAACTCCACGTGCAATGATACTTCTAGATCCCAGTGTCCGGATATAAAACTCTTTATAGCCTACGCGTAAATAATGTACGTATAATAAATTTTACAGGGAAAAAATTATATACCGTGAGAAGATGCTAGCGTAAAGGTAAAGTGCAAAATCCTTCGGGGGAACAAAATTGCTGTATTTTAATACATTCGCGTGCGCTCGCTTCACTAAGAGATATATCTGATCCGCGGTAAAACATCCCCACCCTCCTCCCTCCAGAGTCCCATCACACAGCTACGTGACATATGAATTACGCTAATTAAAACACAGTTTTATTCCCTAGATGCTAGTCCACCATGCATATTTGTACCACGATACGAATTTCAGCAAAGACACGCCCATACAGTTCTCATTCACCACCATTCAACCTCGTCGAGATATATTTGGGGAAAGACTTCACAACAGCGAAAAAATTAGAGCATATTGCAGCCAGTGCATTACGGATGTCATTAGATTTTTGGTTATGTTAACCCCTTTCAAACGCTAGAAAATTAATTCTATGTACATTTTTTTTTTGTAAATAAATGCTGGTTCGAACTCCACCTTTGTTTTGTTTTTTGTACAAAAATCAAATGTGAAATATTTTATTTAATTCCGGGGAAACCAAAGATACTTCGTGATGCCGTGAAACTAAAAAATAAGAATAAAATGGTACATTCTCCACTTGCTCATACGTCAAACACGCATACAAACACGGGCACACAGAGAGCTCGAAATACTCCAATTTGCAGGCGAGACTGATAGATGCATTAGAAAACTATCGAGACAAAAGCGTACTTAAATAAGTGGATACGAGTGCCATTACAGAAGTAAACGGGAAATGCGTGCAGTCGTAATCTGGGCTCCTGCACATGTCCAGCCTCGCTGCACCAAGTGTTGAAATAGGCCCGTGTCTACATTCGGCCGTTTCCGAGGACGTGGACGAGTCCGAAACTCGGCGTCAAGTGACGTCACATTGACGCGGTCCGAATATTGGTCTACAAATGCGTTGTCCGAAGTGAGCTTCCAGAAACTGACACTAGATCACACTACATTCGGCATATTATTTGTTGTTGCGTAGTGATGTTTAAATTTTCTGTATTGTTGTTTATTATAGTTTACGAAATGGTTGATTTGAATATTTATGTATAATAAACACCTTAATTGTTTTATTTTAAATAAGTTCACCGATTGAAATCAAAATGTAATTTTTAAACTTACGTTTTCAAAGTTTTAGCCTTCAAATAAAATTGTTCCAAGCGAACGAAGACATTCCTAATTATTTATTGACATTTCAAAATTTTTGTTTTGAGAAAGCCCACCTTGCACATCCAATGTTTACATTAATAATGTAAACATTTCACGAATGCGCGCGAAAGTATTTGAAGTCTTCTTTTTATATCAGCTTAGGACACAACTGTGGACAAAAGTTCAGTTTTCCGATTGCTTCAACTTGGAACACATGTTGACTTGGGACACGGCAGCTTCTTGCGACAGCGCCGTGACGTCAGAGGGTCACGTGCACCAATCAACGCGTCCTTGTCCTAAGACACAGGTTGGGATACACCAAATGTAGAAGACAGGGCCTGTCTTAGATTTTTCCCTAGAGCACTGACCGCAGATGCACTGAGGGGAGGCTGCGAGGGGCTTGTCGCTCCAGCAGCTTGTTTTTATTTCTCACACACCTCAACTTTAATTCATAAGATAATAAATACAGATGATACCTGCACACAGAAGTCAACATCAGAGGATGCTAATGTTCAGGGGGGGGGGGGCGGGTTCGATTCTCGACTCTTTCTCCCGATTTTCTTTTTTTTTTTTAAATCACTCCACATGAATACCGGGAATATTTATTGGCCGAGTCCTCACTTGTTCCCTTTTGCCAAAGAACCTCTCTCCATCTCAAAAAAGTGTAAAAATTACATTTTTGAAAATTATATTGTTAGCTTGCACACCACCTAGAAAATGTAATCTCACACTACTTACTATTTTACAAGAATCGAATAAGCTGACAAGAATTTCAAATATTCGTTATAAGGCGAAGGGGTCTGCGCTATTTCATCTCGCGATCGGTCAGCTGTAATTACGTGGCAACCCCGTGATTGGCTGGTTGGAGTCCGCTCAATGTATTAATGGTGTAATATGATAGGTTCTAAGTCAATACGGCCTCAGAGGGTTTGCATATGATAAGCACTAGGGATGTCAGCTGAGAGGCTTAGTTTGACAGCAGCTGCCCTCGTGAAAGATACATTGTCTCCGCTAGCTTCTATGCCAGGTAATCCATGGCCAGTTAAATTAAAGTGGAGTGGATATTGCGCGCTAGTGGTTTCTCGCCATCGATTTCTTCTTCGAACGAGAATTCCAATCCGTTCAACTGTCCCAGCCCGTGCTGAGAGGAAGGGGGGAAGGGAAAGTGTATGTGAAATGCACTTCCCCCCTTCCACATCTCCTCGGTCACTTACCGATAGTCGACGAGTCAACTGGCAATCCAAAAACAAAATTTCCCAAAATTACTCTCACCAGTAATCAAACTCGGTGTTCTCAAAAAATAAAAAATAAATTAAATGTTCCAACTGGAAAAGAAACTCAAAAATAAAAAAAAGTGAAATGCCTTGTCCGGGAGTCGAATCCGGTAATCCAAAAACAAAAATATCCCAAAATTGCCCTCGCCAAGAATCGAACTCAAAAATAGAAAAAAAAATCAATGCTTTGTCCGGGAATCGAGCCTGATATTCAAAAACAAAAATTCCCAAAATTGGCTTAACCGAGAATCCACCTCAAAATTAAAAAAAAAAAAAATTAATGTCTTGTCCGGGAATCGAACCGGGTACTCCAAAAACCTAAATTTTCAAAATTGCCTTGACCGAGAATTGAACCCCAGACCAAAAATACCGCTTCCAGGAACCGGAAGTGCATTTGAAAAAAATGCATTTCACTCTCATACCACCCCGCAGCCACTACTATCGAAATTTAAAAGAGCCGCCAAAATCTTTTCACTCGCTCACTATATCCACAAACTCGCACGGGAAAATAAAATACTGTACATGTTCACTGGAATTTCACCTCAATACTTGCAGTGCTGCGTCCAACACAGGACATAACGGCAGCCATTAACAGCGAGACGATATCAGCCCCAACCCCCCTCCCCCCTCCTTCGCCATTCAGAATTCGACGAGCACGCAATAACTTCGACGTTTGCTTAAGTATCTTAGATGCTTGATATGTCGGTAGCCTAATTTCTTTTTTTTTTCCATCTAGACAAATTCTGCATACTGCAAAAGTAGTAACTGTTACTACAAACACACGAAAAATATTAAACATTCTGTGCATCTCAGAGTCGAAACTGTTACTAAGTTAATCTGCGGTCGCCAATAGCGCTGAGAACCGAAAAGTCTTGCCATATAAAATAGAATAACTACTGAGGTCAAGACCTCTACAAAGTTCATTTACAGGGTATGAAACCCAACTGAGGTTCAATTCATAAACAGTTGTGGCTCTAATCCATCTTTGCCGCTCCCAAATGTCCCGGTGCCAAAAACAATGTCTATTTATTATTGAAATCTGAATGAACGTCATAAAAAGCCCTGGTCTTCAGTGCGAGACGTTCTGAGCAGTCCCACTAGCGAAAATAATGATTGACATGTTAATTAATGTAAGTAAAATATGACATTTTCAGTTTACTTCCAAGTGGGAAAAGTGTGTTCACAACATCGCCTTTATTATATCCTGACGCCGAACGCATGTGCAGGGCACGGAGGAACGAGTTGAGACAAAACGAACTGGCGAGAGAAATAAAGCACGAAAAATTGAAAAGATAAAGTACGCAGGGCACTTGCCTTCCTACGCCCGAATTGCAGAGAAACCACCTTCAAGTTTCAGAATTTTCTTGACGCGACCAAACGCAATTCTCTGTTTCCCCAGCGTACTACGTCCTATAACCATTCTCTGCCCTTGCCGTGATGGGGGGGGGGGGGGGGGGGGGGCTGCCCTCCCGACTTCCTGCTCGGGAAAAGAAAGACCCTCCGTCGGCAACCCATCCCTCCCAACAATCAATTTTTTTTTTTTTCCTCTTGCCAGCCCAGGAAATAAAGGCCGAAAAACTCCATTTCCCCCGCAAAATGTATCGCTAAACTGTGGCTACCGCTTTCAATTTCCCCAGGGAATAACCTGGCCTGTCCGCCCCTTCTACATCCCCCCCTCCCCCCCCCCCGGAAACAAATGAGATCGACCACCGGCTGGTTACTGAGGAAGAAGGCTTGTTCAACACTTCTCCCCTTCTTATTTTAACAGAAATTACCGTCGTGCTAGGTGGTTTCTGGTTGAAGTCAGTGTCACGTGCAGAAAGCATAAACACGAAGAGCCACCTCATCACAATGGACGCCGAACCGCATGATTATTACAGACACTTCGCTCGTAAATGATGGCCGGCCCCGCCACACGAGGACCGACAATCTCTCCCGTCTAATTCTGGTCTCGTATCTGTAACATGAAACTTTACACGTGGCGACTTTGGTATCTGACCGCCGCCCCTGCTAATGAATGACTTATTTAGTTGGTTTCCTTCTTATGGTTTTTGTTTCCGCTGCATACCGGCGTTAAGAGTGCGGGATACAAGTCACGCGTGTTTAATCCCTTCGCCCGTGCGCAGGCGAGCCTGACCAGACTGCACCCAGTCTAAGCCACCGAATGATGAACAGAACTTCAGGAGGGAGGGAGAGAGAGAGAGAGAGAGAGAGAGGAGAGAGAGAGAGAGAGAGAGAGAGAGAGAGAGGAGAGAGAGAGAGAGAGAGAGAGAGAGAGGAAAAAAAAACTACTGCAAACATTTTTTAGTGTTAGCTGCTTGTGAATAGCACATACACTGAGAAAACTGCTTTGTTGAATAAAGCAAAGTATCTATGTTTGGTGCAACCAAAAATAATTTTTTTTTGTATATAGGAACGGTTAACGTTCTGTTGCTGAAACCAAATTATTTTGTTGTTCATATTTGGCTGCCATGAACTTATAAGATTTAGTTGGTCCAGCAAAACATCTGTATAGCACGCCCCAAATTCTAACCGCAATTTCCTCACACGAAAGATACGCCTTTGCAACCTCAACTTCAGCTACCAAAGATGAAACAGGAATGGGTTTAATGGACACGTATGTAAATAAGTATTTTCAAGTTTTACAACTTTGCTGTTTTGTTTCCTGTTGAACTTGTTTCATCGGGATCGTGTATATCATTACTATAGGCTATTCACGGTAAAGTGAGCACTTTTTAAGGCCCTTCCAACTTGGCATTAACAATTAATAAATATTATTTATTATAACTTAGACGTTAACTTTTGAGAGTGGTGAAATGTATACACTGTGTTCATTAGTCATATAGTAATGTTTATATTAAAAAGTGGCCCAAAGCTATAGAAATTGGTTGGAAGAAAAATTTTAGCACGGCCTTAAAAAGTGCTCACTTTACCGTGAACAGCCTATAAGCGTTAATACACGCGCTAGCAAACTCTGTTTAAATCCTACTTTTCGTGAAAATTACCCTCTAGATAGGAATCGGCGAATATATATATATATATATTATATATATATATATATATATATATATATATATATATATATATATATTGATTGCCAGTTAAAACTGCTCCATGCGGAATCTGTATTAAAAGAAAACTAGTTACAATAAATCCACTAATATAGAAAGTAGGAAATCAGAAGCTATTTGTAGTTAGTTAATAAATAAGCACCAGAATTTTTAAAAAAGTGCATTACGCTGTGAAATAAATTAAGTACAATTATTCTGTTGCAAAACAAAAATATTTCCTGCAGAAAAAAGTATTTGGACGTGGTTGGGATAGAGCCTCCGTCCACAATGCAACAGATTTCCCGGTATTCATGGTCTATCGTCTTACCAGCTCCTATACTTTGCCACTGTGATAATTGTTATGGTATATTGCACACTAACGAAACATACAGCGGCAAACGGCTCGTAATGTAAAAGTACTCCATGCTGTCGAAATATACACATATTCTGCGCCTGTATATGTCTTTGTAAGATTCGATAGTCAGTCTAAGCTAAATTTTGTTCGAATTTTGTGTTTTAAAATATAAATATAGTGGTTTCAATGAACGAGATTGACGCTGTTTTCTTGTATCCGCCATTTTAAAACGCAACGAGATTTCGCATAATGAAACTGTTATTTTGAAGTGACAGAGTGGCTAGAAATACCTTTACTAATTAGGCAGTGGGATGTTAAAACCAATTCGGACTTTAAAAAAATCTGTCGTTTTCTCATTATTCGATCAGTCAACTAGCAGAAGACAAAATTTTTGTCGATGAAAATCAGAGTATCTTTCTGAATCATCTCACTGTCAAATTAGTAATATTATTACTCATCAAACTGCCCCTAAAAATAACAGTTTAAATATGTAGCGAACATCGATAACCTAGAAAACTGAAACCCCTATATTTATCTTTTAAAGCACAGAATATTAAAAACTAAATTTAACCTATATTGAATTTCGTATCTTGTAAAGGCATTCTCGTGAGCAAATATGTATATATTTATACTGCATTAAGTACTTCCACATCACGAACTTACAGCCGTTTGCAATAATATTTTCATGTTCAGTACTCAGAATGTGAGCGCCCGTTATACTATAGAGGTAATACAAGGCAGTGGAGTGAGTAAGATATAGGTAATACAAGGCAGTGGAGTGAGTAAGATATAGGTAATACAAGGCAGTGGAGTGAGTAAGATATAGGTAATACAAGGCAGTGGAGTGAGTAAGATATAGGTAATACGAGGCAGTGGAGTGAGTAAGATATAGGTAATACGAGGCAGTGGAGTAAGTAAGATATAGGTAATACAAGGCAGTGGAGTGAGTAAGATATAGGTAATACAAGGCAGTGGAGTGAGTAAGATAGAGGTAATACAAGACAGTGGAGTGAGTAAGATATAGGTAATACAAGGCAGTGGAGTGAGTAAGATATAGGTAATACAAGGCAGTGGAGTGAGTAATATATAGGTAATACAAGGCAGTGGAGTGAATAAGATGGCTCACTATGAAAGCTGCAGCAAGCTTTATATTTTGGGCGGAGATTAAATCCCAACCGCATTCACAATTTTTGTTCGTGTCTACAAGATTTTTGTTTTGCTACAAAATACTCTTTTTTATGCTTGATCTTATTTACAAACAAACTATAAATAAATTCTTTCTACTGTCTGAATTAGTGGATTTCTTTTAACTGAAGAATTAGTAAATCTTTACCGACTCCACAATTTACAGCGTAAAAAAACTTTCGAGCTGTATTTTCGAACGAAGGAAATCAAATGACAGGATTACCCTACAGCTAACCCAATACATACCACCATTGGACCGAGCTTTGTTGCCGTCGCAAATTCTGTAATAATAAACATATTAGACTGCCCCAGCTAACCAAATACGCAAACGAGTGTGCGTACTACTCACACTGATAAACTACAATTAGGTGCCACCCGGTCTGACACGACACTAGTCGGGGCCACGGTGGCTGAGCGGTTAGCCTGCTCGCCTCCCACCAAGGCGATCCGGGTTCAATCCCCGGCCGGGTCAATCCGGATTTCCGCATGTGGGCTTCGTGCCGGACGAAGCCGTTGGTGGGCGGGTTTTCTCGGGGATCTCCCGTTTCCCCCGCCCTTTCATTCCGGCGCTGTTCCATGATCACCTGAATCACCCTCATCGGCTCTCAATACCTCGACCAGTTTTTAGAGAGTGCTTAATTACCGGTGCCTTTCACCGCTGTCCGTTAGGCGGGGAATGTTGCGACAACGAAAGCCAGAAATTTGAAGTGGAGTTCATGCGTTACGTGACGGCGGCACAGTGGTGGCTAGAAGAACCACACCCACTGGCAATTCTGCCACACTGGCGTGACTGCACTTCGAGTCAGCATAGCGGTACGGGGAAACGTCGACTTCGCTCGTGGGGTGTAATTACGCATCGTAACTTCCACCGTAACGCATCACATTCGTTACCAGTGTTGCTGCTACTGAGCTGTTACCGGGAAACGCGGGTAACAGCACCTACATTCCACTCGACCCTGTTTCTCTACGGATCAGGAGAGAGAATCTTTCCTAGAAGATACCTTAAGACAAGTGATGCTCTGCACGACCAAAACTTTGCCCGCTTCTACGGTTGTTTCTTCCTTATTACAGAATATCGGTGTCACTTCTTATGTTTAACATTTTACCTACTTGGAGGGATATGAACATGAATTTTTGCTGCCAGCAATGTAACTCCATTTCCTGTACTTATGGTACAACGAAGAAAACACAAAATTTTCACATGAAGAACTACGAACAATAAACTCTTGTTTTATTTCGAGAATGGGGAGGAAACATCCAATTTTCGTCTCAGAAGTAGGAGAAATAGAGAGAGAGAGAGAGAGAGAGAGAGAGAGAGAGAGAGAGAGAGAGAGAGAGAGAGAGAGAGAGAGAGAGAGAGAGAGAGAGAGAGAGAGGAAGTCTTTGTGGTAGGCGTGAGTGAAGAGAGAGCCGGAGCAACTCTGCGTCGACAAAGCTAGGCTGTAAGCCATCTGTCCAACAGATACATCCTCCGAGCTGGAAGAAGTCACGCAGACACGAAACACATACCTCCAGACAAGAGGCTGCCTGGGAGATACGTACCAGGAAATTGTCGCCGTCCGAGGATAGAAAAAATAAAAGGATCAGAGGAGCGAAAAGAAAACTTTAACGACCCCGTAGGAGGAGTAAGGATAAAAAAAAACAGACGAAGGCGGAAGAGGGAAAAGTCGGGCGTAAACGGGGGACTCGGAGACAGCTTTAAAAGGTGCTTCCGCTTTTGTATAGAAGGAATCAATGAAGCGAAATGGGAGGAGTACACAGTCACAGAGGAACGGGCGGTGTACTATAGGGGTTGAAGAGGGAGAAGAGGGGTAAAAGACACCCCAGCTTTACGAAGGATGGGACAGGGCAGGAGGTTGCAATTGGGAGACTTGGGTTGTATCGATGGAGAAGAGCAGAAAGGGTGGCAAGAAGTCTCCACTTTGACGAAGAAACAAAGAAATCGAGGCGTCCGACGACATCGCAGTGACGATGTGCCATAAAATGGTTTCTTCCTAGAGACCAATAAATCGATTTAAGTGTTAATTTTACTCCACGGCACAATTTCACTTCAAACGTCAGGAATTTTACCCCTCGGCACCTCCTTTACCGGCCTCTCTCCACCACGCCCAGAACTTTAGAAGGTTTTACTGCTTCGGCATGGCTCCAGACATGCAGAATAAATGTATCAATTTTCCTCTCTTCACTTCTAATTGCGTAGTTGAAGCAAGGCTTCAAACTACCAAACACCAATAAAACTTTCTGGGCTTTTGTTACAATGTTACAAAAATAAATAGAGTAAATGCGTTATGGGGTTCGGTCAAAAATATAACTAAGCACAAAAACATGTCTGGTCACATATTTATACATACATGACTGTTCAGTAAGATAGTACTGTATAACACTATAAGTATTATACTCAAGTTTCCTATTTTTCTTTCGTTTTTAGATGCCAAAATGTGGGCATTTTAACAACTCATGCGTACCTCCAAATCCAAAAAGATATCGGTGGGACCGTGGGATAATTATACGTAGGATTTTAGATTTTCTTGCTAACGTTGTCACATCCGCTCAGAAATTCTGATGTTGAAAAACATCGTCACTCATAGAGTGAAAAAATTGGCCTTCACTACAACATGTCTACTGGCGAAAAAATTCAACAACAAATATATTTGGGCCCACTGAATACCCGCACGTAGCCTTGCTTGATACAGAATACTGAGGTGGATCAAAAATGTTTTGTGTTTCCAGGCATTTTTTTTTTCCTTTTTACTTTTTCACTTATACAAACTTTGTAGTTGCTAAAACTGTGCATTTTATAACTATACTGAGTTAAAATAATAATTTTAAATAATGATTTTGCCTTGCCCTGGGCCGAACAAATTTTAAATAGTTTGCAACAGAAATTACTAGTTTCGGTTAAATAAAATATTTGTTGGTGCATAAACGGAACTAACACAATTCCTTTAAATAAAGCGCATAATCGGTCCAACACTTCTTTTAAAAACTCTTGCCCGTATTTGGAGATAATTGGCCAAACACTAACAACACCTAATTCCTAGCGAACTGAGAGATTCTCGACAAGCATTAAAATGTAATAAAATAGAACAAAATAAAAAAATTAGGTTAAAAATTCATTACAAGTCAATTTCGTTTTCCTTTTATTTGGCTCATATAGCATTAGAAAATAAATGCAATTGTAGTAAAATAAAGACAACATTCTTTACCTGGTCGTTTGAATTCCTTGCGTCGCTTCGTCCAGCCATAACCAATAAACAAGCGGCTGAAAAAAAAATACTAGAAAGTATTTCATATAATTGGAGAGAAGTGGAGCCGGCGATATAAAGACCGCGTGTCTTCATTAGATATAATATCGGGGGTTGCTAGTTCAAGTTTAGCCCCAGGCATCAGCGTAACTTGAGTGAACGCTACACCACAGTGGAAGATTGTAAAAAGTCGTTTATTATCCGCAATAACTATTTAGCTAACTCAAAACGACACCTGTAAACAAATTATTTTTGGTATCATAATTACAACTACACATATTCACCTGTGGTGAGCAGTTACAGTGTGCGCAAGCTGACACTTTATGCCCTACTTTTAGCCGTGGTACCTTACCTTGTATCACATCAAAGTCAATGTGGTACGACATCTAATTTGTCCGACAAGGTGGAAATACAAACTGAAGGCATCCACAACTACTGCCAACGCAATTATATTTCAATTGAAATAAGCATAAATTTAAAAAAACACAGAATATTTATATGGCAAAAATATTACTTCACGATCGAAAATTTCGCGAATTCATTCGGCGACGCGCTGGACTTCAGTCTACGCACTGAAACGAACTGCTGCAATAGTAAGAAGCCATGAGTAGGTATCTTCGGACTGGTGTGCCCGTAATACGTTCTCAGGGTTTCCAGCTGTTCGTTACCTTGTCCAAGTTTTTCAGGATGTGTCCATTAAATTCGGGGCAAGAATATTGCCACAAGAAACCACGGGCGTAACAGAGTTCGTGAGATATGGGGATCGTAACAAAATAAAAGGACATAATTTCATTTTTAATTTTTTTATAATGCTATAAATATTAACACAGTTATTATTTACAACATTAAACTATAGGCTGTTCACAGTAAAGTGAGCACTTTAGAAATGAACCTTAGAAAAAAGTCCCTGCCCCTGCATGCATATATTTTAATAGGCGCGCTGAGTGACATTCGTCCAATAAAGTTGGCAACGATGAGTGGAAAGTAGTTCCATATCTTAACGTCGAATTAAATGTGTCACGTAACTATTTGTGATAGCTTGAAATTATTTCCGTCACTTTCTGTTTTTTTTTTTTTTTTTTAATGCATCGAAGTGTACAAATGAGCAGGTTTGTAAAGTATTTTATTTCTTAGTAATTTCACAGTTCCATTTCACCGACGCATTAATCAAGTGATGAAGCCAATGACAATGTTAATTTTACATAAGGCGGAATAATACACAACGTATCTACAAGTAGATCTTAAGCAGGGCTTTCAAAAGTGCTCATTTTACCGTGAACATCCTATAACAATATACACATATGTCTGTGGATAAAATCAAAACTGGCACCAAAAAAATTTTGCGAAATATCCTTTTCTCAGATAAGCCTTCAAATTAAATAACAAAAAATCCACGGTAATTTCGTAAACACTAATTTATATGTTCATATGTGACATTCATATAGTACAATTGAGTTCAGAAACATTGTTTAGGAAAAAATGTCAGGATTATTTTTAAAAAAAATCTAAACAAAATACTTTATATACTTAAATAAAAACACTACAGATTCTCACATAAACAGTTGTCAGAATTCAATTTTTACAGCTGGAAACATTCGCGGGAATATAGAAAGTCATTAACCAGAAGATAAATTAAAGCATATGGAAATGTCTCAAACTGATAATCAATAACAGAATTTGACCTACTCAATATTATTTCGTGGGTTAGATTTTTGACAGTATATTTGAATGCTGATAGCTATCGTGTACAGCAATATTTGATACGGTCTACAGTTTTCAATAAAAAATTAATTACTTTTTGTAAAAAACATTTTAAGAACTTTTGCAAAACATATTAATAAGGATATAAACTTAAAAATCAGTAAATATGCCAACATAATCGTCTTAAAATTAAGAACGTAATATTAGCTACAATTATATGAAACTGAAATTTAAATATCGTGAAGATACAAGACGACAACTTTTTGACAGGGGCTTTCAAGATAATTACATTCAAGTAAAATTAATATAATTTTTAATTTGTTGTTTAAAAGACTTTTGTACGTTTGTATTCAACAAACAATTGACAATTTTTTTAAATTTCGAAACTGTTAATTGTATAAACTATTGCTGTACATGATGGCACTGCCCATTTAAATATACAGCCAATATAACAAACCCCACAGAAATATACAAAGTAGTGCAAATTGAGTTCTCGATTTTGTATTTGGAAAATTCTCGCACAGAGAGGCCTACCGCGACGCTAAGTATACGGGAAATGGTTACGTTGTGGCGCTTACGCAAACCTTATCTGCTAGCAGCTCTGGCAGTCGTGTGGAGCACGCATTATAGTACATTATAATGGATTACGGTACATTATAGTCCCTTCACGGTTACTTGCTACGTCCCTGAAACCCTACTAAAGTTCTGTTACCTTAATCGAGTAAAAAAAAAAAAAAAATTACACCAAAAGGGCCATCGCATCGAATTTGTGTGCACTTGGTTTAATAATATTTTGCACGAGAACTATTTCTTACCAGGCATTACCGACACACGTATTGTCTCTCTGTTTTTATTGATATTAATTATAAATGAAATAATACAATTTATAGATAAAACATAAGTGAAATTTCAATTTAACGAAAATAAGATAGGTTTATGTTAATAGAATAATAAAACGCTTATGAAACATGATATGTTTAGTGAACAAACAATCAGCACACATGGGGTGATATTTGAAGGGTTTAATTAAAAAAAGTACGAACATACTGCGGATAGACTAGCGTTGACGTTCTTTGCGTCTCTCAGACTTCTTAAAACCGGGCAAAACGGAGCGCTTTAAAAGCTTTCGTGATATCACTTACGCTCCGATTCATTGGAGAGGTTGACCCCCCCCCCCCCCCCGGGCCATCAGTCTTACCCCTCCTTCCCCATTTTAAGCTCGTTAGTGCATTGCACGCAAGAATAACACGTATAGCTTACTTATAAATCCTCATTCTGAAAATTTTAAAATACTGAATACATTTCGTTTAAAAGAATATTAAATAATAATTTTTTATTTGAAATAAAGTGAAGCTGCTTTAGCGGTAGGGATTTTCATTACTGCGGGAACACTTCGCTAATAGCTATAAAAACGTCAACGTGTAGACATTATGAAATTCGACCAAACGAAATTGTCCCCAGCCGTCAAATGTATTTCATGTTTCAATAAAACATTTATTTGCACACACCATTCAATGCTGTTTTTATTATTAAAAAAATAGCAGAACTTTGTTAAAACAAAAAAAGTATTGCTTATTGTCAAGAAATGTAATGCAAAATAAATGTGGGAACCGTACATATTTAAAGGAGTTAAAAAAAAAACCCTTTTTACAGGTGCTGCATAGGTTTCTTGTATATTACTCAAGCACTCCGAGTTAGACATAAAATACATATTTCACACACGTAAAGTGGTACTGTGGCGAACCGACACGTAGCATGGTGCACATATGTATAGACGGTGGCGATGTGTGTATATTTGGTCAGTCTTTTGAACGTTGCCGTTCTCCCGCTATACGCACATTTCCCAGTACGCAATTTAGCGGATGGAATGTTGTTATTATTAATCACATATCATTTAACGTATTTTATACACACTGAAACATAGAAGAAACATTTTTAATGTTGCACTCAGTAAATTTATGGACTTCCTATGTGTGTTTGAAGTCACTCGCGGTTCCGCTAGACGGGCAGTAGGGGAAGTAAATGCGTTTTCTTCGGGGAATCATTATAGCCTTCACTACACTAAAACCCTAAGTATTCAGTTAGAAAATCATGGTGGCTCGAAAGCTGACTTGGATTCCGCAACACTGATTTTGGAACACTGGTGGATGAGAGGAACTCATTAATTGCGTGATCTCGCATGAAGAACCAAACAACGAAATCAAAAGCCAGCTTAGTCAGCTTTAATGTAATCTGCAATTTTACGTACACATATTTTGTATCAAATTGTTTTCCATGTCACGAAAATGGCACAATAGTTCACGGAAGGAGTGTCGTTTACATGATATTGTCAATAATTTTTTTTTGCAAAAATTTCATACGATAATAACAGTGTTTGTTATACTATTTTTAATTCAAATTTGCGCTTCATCGGAATGATCAGGAAAATATGTGTACAGCATTTTGCAATATTTAAATGTTAAAGCTAAATATCCATGCGAGATGACAAGAGTGGGTAAAAGAGTAACGGTTTTGTGTCGTTGCACGACAATGCAGAGGAAGATTAAAGGTGAGATACGACCTAGTTACCATCGGCTCCATGCCAAGTTGAGAACGACTGGCTGGTGCTGCTGAAATGGGCCTCACGAGAACCATCACGGTTCTAACTGCTCGTCTAGAGTGCGGCGTCACCAATAACACGGAATAGCCAGAAGATGTGGCAAACGTCTAGCCAGAAGATGTGGCAAACGTCTAGCCAGAAGACGTGGCAAACGTCTAGCCAGACTGGTACCCACGAAAGGAAGTGGTCCGTCTCTATATCCGGTCAATCTGGCCCAACGGGGTGTAAAATTAAATATTTCTTATATTAACTTTACTGGAAAACAGTTTTGACCCAATTATGCAAATTTATGTTAATGGTAAATTTTGTATGTGTGTGATGTTCACACACTCACACGCGCGCGCGTAGTACAGTCAATAAGTTCGTCGAATTCGAGATGCGTGGTTGCCTACACTTGGGGCACCAGTCCATTCTTATTGCACAACAGTGTGTTGCGTGGTTGCCTACATTCGAGGCACCAGTATATTATCTTATTGAACGTCAGTGTGTTTCGTAGTTGGCTACATTCGGGGCACCAGTCCATTATTATTGCACATCAGTGTATTGCGTGGTTGCCTACATTCGAGGCACCAGTATATTATCTTATTGAACGTCAGTGTGTTTCGTAGTTGGCTACATTCGGGGCACCAGTCCATTATTATTGCACATCAGTGTATTGCGTGGTTGCCTACATTCGAGGCACCAGTATATTATCTAATTGAACGTCAGTGTGTTTCGTGGTTGCCTACACTTGGGGCACCAGTCCATTCTTATTGCACATCAGTGTGTTGCGTGGTTGCCTACATTCGAGGCACCAGTATATTATCTTATTGAACGTCAATGTGTTTCGTAGTTGGCTACATTCGGGGCACCGGTCCATTATTATAATAAACGTCAGAGCGTTTCGTGGCTGCCTACACCCTGGGCGCCAGCCCATTAATTATTGAACGCAAGTGTGTTACGTGGTATTCTACACACGGGGCCAGTGTGTTTCTTGGTTGCTTGTACTCGGGGCACCAGTCCATTAGTTTACTGAACGTAGGTGTGTTGCTTACTTGCCTATACTCGGGGCACCAGTCCATTAGTTTACTGAACGGAGGTGTGTTGCTTGCTTGCCTATACTCGGGGCACCAGTCCATTAGTTTACTGAACGTAGGTGTGTTGCTTGCTTGCCTATACTCGGGGCACCAGTCCATTAGTTTACTGAACGTAGTTGTGTTGCTTGCTTGCCTATACTCGGGGCACCAGTTCGTCAATTTACTGAACGTCTGTGTGTTGCGTGGTTACGTGTACTCGGGGCAAATGCCCATTAGCTTATTGAACGCAAGTGATGCGGGGCTGCCTATAGTTGGGGTACCGATCCATTAATTTTTGAAAGTCAGTGTTTTGCGTGGTTGTCTACACCCGATGCACCAGTCCATTATATTGATTGAACGTCAGGATGTTGCCTGGTTGCCCAAACTGGGGCACGAGTCCATTAATTTGTTGAAAGTCAGTGTTTTGTGTGATTGTCTACACCCGATGCACCAGTCCATTATATTGATTGAACGTCAGGATGTTGCCTGGTTGCCCAAACTGGGGCACGAGTCCATTAATTTGTTGAAAGTCAGTGTTTTGTGTGGTTGTCTACACCTAATGCACCAGCCCATTATATTGATTAAACGTCAGAGTGTTACCTGGTTGCCCACACGGGGGCACGAGTCCACTAATTTACTAAACGTCAGTGTGTTGCGTGGGCGCCTACACCCGGAGCCAACTATCCATTAATTATTGAACGTAATTGTATCGCGTTGTTGCCTGCTATCGGGGCACCAGTCCTTTATCTTACTGAATGTCAGTGTGTTGCGTGATTGCCTACACCTGTGGCGCCAGTCCTTAGATTTATTGAATGTCGTGTGTTGCGTGGCTGCATATAGCCGGGGCTATACCAGTCAGCAATCCACGAACTTATCGAGTGTGATAGTGTGATAGTGTGTGTATATATATGTATATATATACATATATAACGAAATACTTAACTACTGTACAAAACGCAAAACGGCAGACGTTTTGGAAAGCCGGGACATCAGTTAACGTTTCGCCACATTCGGGACGCGAGGAGAGAATTTTGTACCAAAAGGCGAATGCTTGCAGCTACAGGAACGACACGTTGGTATTAGTCTGCAACCAATTACTTGTGAACTTGTTGCAGAGTCCTCACGTGTCGCTGCAGCCCGACTGTCTTTTGTGGAACGACAATGGACTAGGTTTCCGTTGTCGCAAGTAGCGTGACCATTAAGTTGAGAATACTATATAGGTAGGGGCCGCGGTGGTGTAGTGGTTAGACTACTCGCCTCCCACAATGGCGAAGCGGGTTCAATTCCCAGCGGAGTCGCCCAAGGATTTTCTCATATGGGATTCGTGCCGGACGATGCCACTGGTCAGCGGGTTTTCTTGGGGATCTCCCGTTTCCCCCGCCATCTCCCTCTCATCCCGGCGCTGCTTCATACTCACCTTGCTTCACCCTCATCGGCTCTCAAGACCTAAATGTTAAGAGCCGTCCAAATCTCTTCATTCTTTATAGTGCAGAAAATTTACCATTTGACCACTGAATGAGTGCGATCGCGAAGCACCAAGGAGCTCAACCTCTCGTATTTTGTTTGTCAGATAGTATAACGAACTAAGGGACTTGTTGCTATATAAACACAACATGTCGCACGTAAACTTTGAAGCATTGAAGATATTACACTACTGCATGAAAGGGATAATAATGACGAGGTCTTTACTGTATGCCTATAAAAATGTCACGGCATTTTGGTCATCAGAACACATACCCCGCAAACCCCGCCGTAAAGGGCACAATTTTCTAAAGGAGGCCATGTAAATGTTAGAAGTAAGGGAATTCCACGAATACGTTTGGCATTTACATGCCTGGGCAAGAATTTTTTTTTCCATTTATTGGCTGTTGCTCCAAAAAAAAAAAAGAATATTCTTTTTTTTTTCATTCGACATTGTTGCACCTGATACGTTCGGAGATTCCTTCTTTTAGTCTATGTCGTGTCAAAGTAATAGGCCAATCACGAAAGTCTAACATACCACCGATCGAATTTGCGAAATTCGCGGGCGTGTAGTAATGGTATTACTAGTTGGCAGAGTAAGCTCAGAACAAACCAAAATAGTGACAAAATGGAGACAAGAGAAAAGGAAAATGAAATGTTGGATGTCTGACTGAAAACCTCAATTAAATTCAAACTCCCGTATCTCGCGAACCAGTGATCCGATTTCAATGATCGACCACTCGTTGGATTTCTCTTAAAATTCTCTGCAAAATGAAATTTAAATGGAATCGTTTTAAGTGAGTGGCTGACCAGGAAATTAGACGGTGTGTGTGCGCAACGGCGAGTGTGAGATAAGAGCGACCGGAGAAGGAGGCTGCGTCACCAGGCGGCAGTCGCCATACCGAACACAGCTGAAGTCCGCGCAGGTTCTTCCTTGTGCCAGCAGGCTCGTTCAGATTGTCTCCTCTAACAAGGTAGAGAACCAGAGGCGTAGCAGCAGAAGATAAAGGAGTTTGTCCAGAAGGACTAGACAGGTGAGAGTGGTAGCGGGATAGCCCTTCGTCCTTTTGTCGTACAGTAAGGTAGACAACACCTTGTCGGAGGAAAAGCAAGACTTGCTCGGAGTACAAAAACCCTGCAGTATGGTTAAGTTTTACGGCAAGCTAAATGCAACTGGACCCCCTGATTACAATGGGCTCCGAACCACACTGCTGAAAATGTTGATTGTGCTGGCGGCTGAACTACTCGCCGCTTGAAAGATAACAGTGGCCGAGGGAGATAAGCTCACAGTAGCACGATGGTTTGCGGTGACTGAGAACTTTTCAAAACAGCCTTAAAATAAAATCCTTGCTTACAATTGCATACACTATCAAGAGTGCGTAGGAAATAGATTAACGCTAAAGAGGTTTATCTTATTCCACAATTGTATAGGAACCTATAGGTAGACAAACCAAGAAATAGCAGTCCTTCAGAAATGTTTTTACTAGCTTTATGGGCAAGTATTTAACTAGAATGATGTATTTCTGCCGTGAAATTTCTGACGCCGCGAATTTTGATAAGGAACCTCGGCGCAGGATGATATGCAAAATAAATCCACCAATGTGTAAAACAACAGCTCATTAAGTTGGCAAAAATGGTTGCCGAAGATTTCCCTTTCTAATTCTTTTCTTCTATTTTCGTTTCCAAAAGTCACTGAACTTCAATTTTGATATTTGGAGTTCATTGATGTCCCACGCCATCGTGATGCACGCATTGTCATGGCAACGGTGATTTTAACAGGGAACTGTGGAAAGCTGTTTTATATTTCAAAGTCTGGTTGAAAGAGTAATGTTTTAAAACTTGTGGCATGTGATTTGTTACTTCAAAACAGTAAAATGTTTCTGTTCGTAACGGTTGAAGGAGGGGGTCATGGGCATCGCTTTCTAAAGTGCAGCTTTCTGCGAATCTCCATCCCGCCGTCTGCTCTTACAGGATACACGGACAAACTCCATGTGCGTATTCCTCATGAAAAAATAAGGCTAAAAGATATATACGACTTACCGTCTAAAGTGCATCCAAAGGGCGGTACACCCCTTTGAAGTAGGAGCAATAAGACCAGGTAATTGCACTTTCTACAAAAAGTATGTACAATATCACCGTAAGACTCTGGAAAACGATTAAATGGACAAAGTTCTACGGTCCGAGTAATGTTTAACACCATCAACTATTGTATTCGTGACAAAATAGGGGTTGCAACCCCTATGTTGCAATAAAAGTGTTTTTTGCCAGTGGTTCATTGCATTTTATGTATCATACTATGAAATAATGAGTTAAAATAAGTTAAAAAGTCTTGAATCAACGTTGCTCTAATCCCAACCGTTTCCGAGGAATAAATGCACAAAGTACACAATCACGAAATACCGAATACCGTGGCCGGGCATGTAGGCAACACCCCATGTACTGAGATTATCGGAAGTCGCGTGGCATATCATGCTGACATGAGATCAAAAATACCATGACGGTGGTTTAATAAATGAATTAAGCGTGTGAGGTGAACGTGGAAGGTATCCAGGTGTAACTGGTTCACTGACGAAATCTGGATATCATCCACGTTCACCTCACACGCTTAATTCATTTATTAAACCACCGTCATGGTATTTTTGATCTCATGTCAGCATGATATGCCACGCGACTTCCGATAATCTCAGTACATGGGGTGTTGCCTACATACCCGGCCACGGTATTCGGTATTTCGTGATTGTGCACTTTGTGCATTTATTCCTCGGAAACGGTTGGGATTAAAGCAACGTTGATTCAAGACATTTTAACTTATTTTAACTCATTACTTCATAGTATGGTACATAAAATGCAATGAACCACTGGCAAAAAAACACTTTTATTGCAACATAAGGGTTGCAACCCCTATTTTGTCACGAATACAATATTTAATGGTGTTAAACATTACTCGGACCGTAGAACTTTGTCCATTTAATCGTTTTCCAGAGTCTTACGGTGATATTGTACAAACTTTTTGTAGAAAGTGCAAATACCTGGTCTTATTGCTCCTACTTCAAAGGGGTGTACCACCCTTGGGATGCACTTAATATGCTTTGGCTTATTTTTTCGTGAGGAATACGCATGTGAATTTTGTCTATGTATTTAAGAAACGTCCTGTACAATCAAGTTTAATTTTTATATCCTATTTACATCTAATTTTGCTCAAACCTGTCTTCAAACTTCATCCTTCCATGTATAAAATTAGTGTTCCTAACGGCTATTTTTAATCCTTGAACAAGTGATTATTATGTGTGTGTGTGTGTGTGTGTTGTGTGTGTATGTATATACATATAGAGAGAGAGAAGAGAGAGAGAGAGAGTTATGGACGCATTTGCGGGTTAAATAATTAGATTTTTATTTTTTTCATCCATGATTCGAGTTGCATAAATTCTTCGCTTTTATAACTTTACGAGCCATCAAAACAACTGCACGCGTATTATACGAGCTTAAAAATAGCACCAAAAGCGATTTAGATAGAACATACTGCGCAACCCCTTAACCATTACGAGTGATGTGGGTGCGGACTCGCTAGCTGGATACTCATGTACACGCCCTTAGCCGGTTTATGCCTAGGCCTGTACTTACCTGGCCGTTCACCAGTACTACAGTAAGGAAATGCGTTTTCCTGTATTTATGACTAATGCCAGCTTAGCAGTTGCCGGTTTGAGGGCAGTGTCGATAATAGCAGAAAAAAATGCCGATGCTACTAAAAGAAATTATTGAATCCTGTTTTGTTAGTATATTTGAGTGATTTTTGGGCGCCTTTAAGTAGTGCATAGAAAGTGGTAAGACTTACTGTGATTGCTCACATGCCTAAAGAACATTGCACGTATGTTGTAAATTATGGAGACAGACAAAACAGCCATATTATTACGATAACAAGAAATGCTATTTGACAAAAACCAAAGAAAATGTTTCAAAAAAAATATTTACGTGGCATTAATGAAGCAGTCACATAACATCCGATCTGAAAATGCAGAGAAAACATGTAACACCAGACAAAAGTAGCCTACCAATTTAATTATCGACATCACGTAGCAAGTGGCCAAATGTACCGCTACTGTAGTGCGTTTTGGGATAAACAATACTTTTGAGAAGTGTGCCTCTTGTGTTAGTAAGATGCCTGTGCTCGTTTGTATTCAGTTAAGGCGTGGTCTAACAAAGGGGATACTAGGCGTCTAATGAACTAAGTCATCGACAGCAGCGGCTGATACACGTGTATGCAGACAGCTCACAATACAACCTTCGTCGATAGGATTCTTTCATCTGACTGTAGTCACGTCAAGCCTGCAAAGATAAATGCAAGGAGCCGTGTTCGTCAAACACATCTTGCATCGTATTACCAGAGAACGCTAGTTGAAACATCTAACAGTGTATCGTGCTGTGAGTACTGTGTGAAAGGAAGAATGATTAAATATGCATTGAAATTCCTAACTTTTTTCGCATCACAAAAAGAAAAAAAAGACACTGACAAGTATTAATTTCCGACACTTATTGCAAACTACACTGAGAAAAAGGTTTTGTTGAATCAAACAAGATTTGTTTGGTGTAACCAGATTATTTGTTTGTATATGGGCAATGAAATATTTTATTGATGAAATCAAATTATTTTGTTATTCTCATTTGGTTGCCCAAAACTGTAAGATTTGGTTGGTGCAACTAAAGATTTGTTTGGCTACACGTGCATTAAATCGTTTGGGCCGATATGAAAAAAACTTTACAAGTTCGCGCGAGTTTCGAATCTGCATCAGCTGCGTCTAAGCAATACGCCTTAGTAATCTCAGCTAACGTGACAGCTGATGACGTTAGAAAGCTTTTAAATAAATATAATGCAAATATTGGGCAACGCCTGCAAACAAATATTTCAAGTTTTACAGCTTTACTTGTCAGTTTCTTGTTGCATTGTTTTGTTAATGTGTTTATACGATTGTTAAGCATCAATAGATGCACTAACAAACACGGTTACTATCCTAATTGTCACAAAAAATACAAACAAACTCTCGAGCTGTATTTACAAACGAAGGCAGTCAAATGAGTGGCCAAACAAATATATACAACTGATTCAACAAAATATTTAGTTGACAGTCTAATATTTTTTGGCCCAAACACAGAGATTTCGTTTATTCAAGCATATATTTTGCTAGACGAACACAATAGATTCTGTTGCATTTCAAATTTTGTTTGCTCAACAATGTATTTTGTTAGGGCAACTAAATATATATTTGGCCCTATACAAACACGTATTTTATTAGATTTTCTCTCAGTGTCTGACAATACTGGCGCAAGAAAATGTATTGCTCACGCTTATCTCGGCATTCTTTTCTCTGTGATATGCACGTCAGTTTCGGTAAGTTGGGAATATCTGACGAAGAAAAGCTACGACGCAGGCGCAGTATTTTCCTGATCTTCGTGGCACGGAGCTGCTGCTCCGAAGCGAAACAAAGCCAGTGGCGCGTCCCGAGGATGCCTTCCGACGACTGGCGCGCGTACTGTACTGCCCATCCCGCCAGGTTGCCGAGTTACTCCCGCAGCAGCCGAAGCGATGAGGATTGCGGAGGCGAGGCCGACGTAAACAAACCCCCTGAAGACGTCCCTGGCGTCCCCTGACGTCCAGGAGTAACAGATTCCCTCGAGAGCTGGACGGCCCCGCCAATGAAAAGAGAAGAAGTCCCGCGTAGGGGGGGATGGGGTGACACTCGGCTGGTCAATATCTGTCATACTCGGCCAGCCGTACATCTTCCTCCTACCCGGAAAATTTCTGACGCAGAAAAAGGGTTGGGCAAGGACAGCGGGAGAAGCAGAACGGGTTATGACGCACGACGTCTGCACACAAAAAGATGGCGTGAGGTAGGCAGCAACTCGAAGAGAGCTGGTCGCCACTTGGCTACGAGGGTTCCTTTGCTGTAAGACACCCCCTTTTCGTCCTCCATTTTTCTATATTAATATCCACCATCCCGTCTTCAGCATTCGTGTTTCCTTGAATTATTCTCACCGAAAATAATAATAATAATCCTTTGAGCCAGGCAGCTCGATCCGCCCACCTCATCGCTGGATAGACAAAGACGGCATTTTCCTCTTCTCCCTCCCTAGTTTCTTTATTTTTATTTTCGCAGCCCGCTTCGGGGCGAAGGCCCTAGCTCGTTCCAACCCCTCCTGCCTTCCTCCTTAAAAAAATATATATATATATATTTCCCAAATGAAGACGGGGCCAAGGCACAATGCGACGTCTCGGAGCTTTTGTACACAACTGTTTAGCGAGAAAACTTCCCGTTTCTTTGTGCGGCCTTCCATCTTTGCGACTCCTTTTCTTCTGTCGGGGTGGAGCAGGCAAGGGGTGAAGATCAACTCCTCGAGTCTGGGAATATTAATAATGGCAGAGATGCTGATGAGAACTACCCAGGATAAAACTTCTACGTCGTGTAAGACGATACAAACAACCTCTCGCGCAGCGCTATTGTGGAAGACTGTTGACTTGCTGGTTCAAGTTCGTCGACCCATCTTTGCTACCGACGAAAAATAATTTTAGCAGAGAAAAATATTGCTTTTCAAAAATGGTGAATATTTTCTGTACTCGAAATGGACAAAAAAAAAACCTTAGAATAAACGACTCGTTACTACTGTCAAATTAAGTTGCACGTGTTGTGTGTTATTTTCAAAGCCCGCTATAAGCATTCTGAACACGTTGATTAAATGTTAAGACACTTGGCTAGGGGAACGAAAAGTTTCACTCGTACTTACAAATACTGGTGACAGGAATACTCATGCGGAAATAACCGCGCCTCCAATGCAACGGACTGATGTGTCCAGTGGATGCAAGGATCCCCAGAATTTTTTACTGGATGAATAGAGAGAAGTTAGACGTCAATTAGGAGGTATGCACAATATTTCTGGACAAACGCTAAAGACAAAGTTTCCATACTCTACGAGAAAAAGGAAAATACCATATGAACATATGTTACAGACTCGCGTGAATACTGTAGGCGTGTAAATTGGAGGGAAAACAAAAGTGTATTTATACCAAGGTGCAATGACCCCGCGCAACAACGAGGCTCCGTGTATACATGTGCTAGAGCAGAAGGACGTATCGCATGAATGCGCTCAGTATTGATAACCCGAAATGTGTCAAAGCAAAACCGCCCGAGTTTTACTTCTAAAATTTCTACAAAATACACACACAAACAACACACCCACCCGAAACTGTTGTGTGTGTTCGGGCGTGTTTTGCTTGGCTGGGAGCAGAACTACCACGTGTTAACAGTGCGTATTATGGGAAAGCTCAAGCAATTTCCAAATAAACTAATGACCCAGTATTTAGAAGCGCGCCATGATCGTCAGACATAATAAAACTGCTCATATCCATACGTCATTATTTTGAAATGTGCAGAACCTTCAGTTACAAAAGAGTTACAGGAAGTATATTAAGGGAATCATTAAAATGTTCTCGCTGCGATGTAACTATTAAAATTAAACTCGAAGACGGGGTAAAGAAAAGTAACAGGTTGAAGTGGTCCCGTTTCTGCTTGGACATACTTGAGCGAGGGAGTCACTTCCAAAATGTCAGTTTCAGGGTCACTGGGTATATATTGACGGCTGAAGTCGGTAAATAAGGAGAGGCCGGAGAGATGTTGTTGGGGGGAGGGGAGAAAGAAGATTGATGGCCAGCCTTTCGTAAATTATGTAGTACGCCGTGGAGGTGAGATGGGGCGCGGGACATTGACGTATTCATTACATGCAGGGCTGAGAAAGATGCCACAGCTTGCTCGCGCCAGGTTTTTGCACAGGGAAATACATCATACTAGACATTTTATGTTTTAGTTTAATATCGTTCCGCGATCAATGCAAAGAACGGACCGACCATATATGCCTTCAGAGAGTCGTGACATTCGAAGAAAATTTTAGTTTCTCGTAATGTTCTTTTCAGTCGACCAATGAGGATTGCCACTACAAATCAAATGTAATTGATAATCCTCTAACACCGTTCAGTGATCTATTCATCTTCTGTTCTATTCGTCGACTTCAAAACAGTAAATCGTTATTCCCAAAATATGGCGTTTCATCAACTGCGTAATATTAACACACATGAGACTTCCTGTATTAAAAAAAATGGAAGGGCAGCGCTGACAGGAGAACACAGTTTGTAAGTTGGCAAAATTTAATAAGCGAACACACGAATAATTCATGTAATAATGAGTGAAGAGACTTGACTAGGGAGGGATTTGTTAGAAATGAGAGGTCTCATTCGCGTGTCCATCCACTGAACGGTGGAATTTTTAAACAGAAAAGGAAAAACCAAAGTGCAATGGTGGACTGTCTGCGTATATTTGTCATCTACGCCCGTAACGACCAATAATTTTAAAACAATTCTTGATCTTTCAGTTATTCAACTTAATAATTACAATTCATACGCAGGAATTAAGTGATAACGCTTCTTTACGTGTTATAAGAATGTGTCGCTGTGTGTGAATTTCCTAAATACAAAATCAAGAACTAAATTTGTTTTATTCACTTTATATTTGAATTAACAAACCTATCACATAAATAAATCGTTGATACAATGTACAGTATTTGAATAAAATTTTTTGAAATGATTTTAGAATAATAACCTATACACCACAAAGTCATTTCTTATACAAAAAAAATTGTTTCCATTTATTATAACATTTTATTATGTAGAGTTACATAATAACGAAATTTAAAAACCAAACACCTCAACTTTAAAAGAATTTCATTTTATTAAAACTTTTGTTAGAAAATCTCGTTTTTAAAGTATTTTCTTGAAGTTCAAATTCTTAAATCATTGAGTTGTAAATTGTCAGAAAAGTGCGATTTATGCTGTATATGAAAGAAGAATGTATACATTTTGCAACATTATAAAATATTTTACTAAGATGTACTTTTTAAATGTAAAAAAATAATCTATTAAAATACTCTGTATTTTTTTTAAAACAAAATTTAAGCATATTTCCATTCTGGAGGCCTCAAAAAGCAGAATTTGAAAGAAAATTTTCGTCGTGGAATATCGCCATAACATTTACTATGATCGTATGAAAGAAAATTGTAATAATAATGCAAGAAATAATTTTTATAATTGATTTTATGTGCGTCAATTTGTCACAAACATTTATGGCTGAAACTGATGGAAATAAAGTTAATTATAAAATTTATATGATACACTATTATTATTTTATTGCATATTATCACAGTAAATATAACAATATTTCTTGAAGAAGACTTTCTTGTAAATTCTGTTTTCGCTGCATCCAAAACGGAAATGCACTTAAATTGAGTTAAAAATGCAGACTATCGATCGATTAATTTTTGACAGTTTAAAAGTATATTTTAGTAAAATATTTCACGATGTTGCAAAATATATCCATTCTTCTTTCATATATAGCATAAATCGTAATTTTCTGACAATTTTTATGGTGTCTGTACTACTTTTTTTAATGAGTTCTTCACATTGTATAGTCGGGTGCAGTGCTCCATAAGCCTTAGAGCCTCACCGTGCTTCCACCTTCTTGAGGGAGGAATGAAGAAAGTGAGCGATCAACGCGATTGTCCTCTAGCATGCCCAATAGTTTACCGAGGAAAAAATACCCATTATGGAACTTCTTTCTCAGGCATCTACCACCCACGTCACACAGAGCAGCCGTGGTCATGTGGTCGATGTACTGCCCACTCACCCCGCCGTCTCTCTATGACGCACACTGAGCCAACCTGTCCTCAGCAAACGGAGTCGTTTCAAGCGACACACCGTCAACACTGCAGACAATAATACGTCGAGACGACGTCGCAGTTCTTAGCTGGAGCCTCAAATGAACATGGGTGTGAAGGCTGCGCAACCTCTGGGAGCCGGCGCCCAAACAGAGTAGCCTACTACACGCCACGGAACACAGCGATACGCCTCGTCTGTATTTGAGAACATCAGCGGACATTGTGAGAAAGGAAACGAGTAGCGTCATCTGACGAGTCGCGTTTACAACTTATTCGGGCAAATGTTAGTGTGCATGTGGAGGAAACACCACGGATCCATGGATCCCGCACATCAACAAGGCACTGTATAGGCTGGCTGCAACTGCGCAATTGCGTTGGGTGTGTTCAGCTGGCACGCATCACGATCCCTCGTACATCTGCAAAACACCTCTGACAGATTAAATTAACGTTACGCCCACTTCCCTTCGGAAGTGGCATACTCAATAATCTCCTGCGTTCATCCTTGTGGGTTTTGCCTCTTTCAAGACACTGTTCCACTACACAGATTGGATTCGCCAAATTACGGTTGGAATCTCGTCACTGTTTCGGATCATGCCGCAGTCCCCTCGTTCACCTGATCGTACGTTATCGACAGGAACAGGAAAAGTTCGCGGGTTGAGTGATACGTGGATCAGACTGCGCAATCCTCCGTACATTAGTCAGCTGTTCATACACTGGCTACCACCTTATAAAGGCTATTCACGATAAAATGAACAATTTTGAACGCCCTGCTTAAGATCTACTTGTATGCACGTTGTGTATACTTCCGCCTTAAGTAATATTAACACCGTCATGAGGCTCATCACTTTATTCGTGCGTCGTCGGTCAAGTGAAACTGTGAAATTATAAATTACTATAAAAGTAAATATTTCACAAACACGCTCTTTTTTACGCTTCGATACATAAAAATAAACACAAAGCGAAAGAATTAATTTAAGTTATCACAAATGGTTACCTAACACTTTTAATTCAACGTTAAGTTATAGAACTATTTTCCATCTATCGTTGTCAACTTTATTGGGCGTATGCCACTCAATGCGCCCATTATAATATATGCAAGCAATGTCAGTAACTTTTTCCTAAGGTTGATTAGAAAAGTTCTCATTTTATCGTGAACAGCCTTTACTGAGGTGTCAGTTTTATCCTTGACAAGGTAACACGCGATCCGGCCCTTGTTTTCAAGCAAATTTGCTACTGGCCCTGATTTGTACATAGCGTGTGTAATTAACTATCAGCTAATCGCAAAAGTAACACGAATATATGAGTGCTTGTGGCCTAATTTGTCCTCAAAACATGTATCGAAATTTTTCTGTTCCTATGTATCCAGAACATCTGAAATGCTCTTCAATGCGCTGGTGAATGCAGAGATCCCCTTCCGCAGAATAATGCATAATCGTGGCTCATGCTAGAGGAGGCATGATGCTCATTTATACAGGATGCTACAGAAAGATCTTGGTATATGTATGACACGCCTCGTGTTCATGTAGGCCTAGTACTTGCAATATGTGGCTCCGTGCAATATGTGTTGGTACATAATGCAAACGTGTCTATATCAACCTTGTCTACAGTTCCTAAACGTACGTTAAACTCATTTAAAACTTAGGCATTTCCTACGTCATCGAAATTTTGACGCTGACGATTGAACTCCTGCTAATGTTCAAGGAACAAACTTGAAATTTTCAAAAAGTTTCAATGAGTATTATTAGGCCGACTCTCCGTCTAGTATAAGTGCTCTAATAGTATGCACATGACATTTTAACACAAACTATGAAGCCTAAATACAGTAACGCTGCTGTATTTATTGTCCACAACTTCAGAAACCTGACACACATTACCTAGATCACAAATTTCAAAGGTATATAAAAATGCTAATTTCAATCAGTGAATTTCCAGGATATTTTAAAGAGCAGATGTATAATTTAAGCATAAAATGTTATGATGTAATATGGTTTGTGATTACACGCGTATTTCGTCTTGATAATGAAGTTAATTTTATAAACGTCACGAAATTTTATTCTGAAGATATGTGGACAGGTGTTCAACATATTTTTTTGTGCTCTCCCACAGCGTACACTCCATCCAACCCATATTTTGCACTCTAAAATAACATCAAATCAACAGCAGCACTCGTTAATGAAAGGTGGAACAGGGCTGTTGAAACTGCTTCGAGACACGTGCCACCGACTACGACATAACTCTCCGCTGGGCACAGCTCCCAGCGTCAGCTACCGCCGAGCTGGGTCGCATGCAATTTGCGGGTAAACACGGAGTAGGTCGCCGCCATTCACAGCGGATTGGCGCCCCTTCCGCTGCCATCAGATAGCGCCCGTCCGAGGAGCATCTTCGTCTCGGAGATAGGCATCGCACACCTCCGGGAGGCAAGAGACTAGATGGCGCGGCCAGTCCTGCGGAGGTGCTTTAGGCCGGCCCTCATCGCGCGACAAAGCCGCTGGCTGATGCCGCCGATAACGACGTGCTGCCGCTCGTTGTGCCTCGCCGACGACGAGTTTAGCCAGCATGCGTGCTTCAAGCGCCAACAAAGAGCCTCGAAATAACTTCCTGCACCAACCCACTCCCCAGATAAAGAAAAAACCCTCAGTTTCTGCCTAGCCACTTGCTCCGCAAGGTCGGAACAACCACACGGCCGAGAGCAAACTCACCGTAAGACCACGCTCTGCCTTGAAAGGAGGTGCGTTTTCATACCAGGAAAATGTGCGCTCGCTAGTCAAACAAACTGGCGTGTGTCAAAGGCAGTCTTACAGCACTGCCTATCTACTCCACGTGCTGCATAATACTTCTATTGTCTGAGACCGAGTGAGTAACTCACTGGACTCGCATTTGGGAGGACCCGGGTTCGAACCCCGGTACGGCCATTCTGATTTCGATTTTCCGTAGTTTTCCGAAATCACTCCAGACGAATGCTGGGATGGGTCCCTAACATAGGCCATGGCCGATTCCTCCCCAAATCACTCTTCACTGTGCAACTTACACCGTCTCTAATGACCTCGCTGTCGACGAGACGTTAAGCCAAACTACCTACCTTCCATTGTCAGAGCACTGTCGATAGCTTTCAAGACTCGATGCACTTTCTATAGGAAGCACCGCCTGTAACGATCGAAGTGAACATGTCATTCAGGCAGATTCAAAATTAGTGGCTTGCAATTGGAGCTGATTTCTATGTTTTATACAAGTCACAGTCAGAATGAGCGTACATACATACGGATCTGACATTCTCACATAACCCATAAAAACGTTATGTCTTAGGTACGGTAGAAGAATAATAATAAACAGAAAATAACTAGGCAGTGGTGAACTGACGGTGAACAAGCTGTAGAGGCGTACCTAGAACAAACGACAGTATAAATGTTATAGAGGCATGCACAGCAGATAGTAAACTAAGCTATGCGAAAGTGAAGGGGAATTAATATCAGTAAGTGAACCTGAAACCACAACTACTTCAACGTTTATTGTTTTTGCGAATATTCAATAAGCGATAATTCTCTAAACAGATCCAATGCACAGCTCAGTTGGCAGGGTGGTTAACAAGTGATCTCATTTCAATCCCAAGTGCTGGAAAAGCTGAAATGTATCTTGTCGTTTAGTCCCTTTTCTCAACACAGAAGTTAGGGAAAACGAGGCTGTTATAGAATTATTTTGCTTATCGACGGAGTTTACGCCTTGATAAGAAGTAACAAAATCCTAAAATACGAGCAGTGTTAGTGAAGAAGATTAAATTTATCTACCTTGTTTTGCTGGGCGACAATCGAAATGCTGTTATCTGGGAGAGATCATCATCGTAGATTAAAGATAAGTGGTTGTGTGGTTAGACCATTCAGATCACCTTTAAGTGGGCAATGAATCAAATTTTTACTGTCGCTTTCAGCAATGTTTTAAAGGAAATTTAGAGGTAATTTTCGTTAGTGATATTTAAACAATTTTTATAATTAAAAATTGTGTTAGTATTGTTACACGCTGCTGCCCGGCGCTGTGGCGGTAGACCCACCTCGTCCCTCCTCTCCCCCGGGCTGAAACACTTGTTGCCTCCTGACCCCCCTTTTCTGGGAAACCCGTGAATAATGGACAGCGTTCTTCGGGCTGCTCGGCGCCTTGCTTGCGTCACGGCCCCTCACCCCTGTTGGAGGTTTCGATGGGTCTGGCGACGACGCAAGAATGTACTGGTGAGACTGGCTGGCGCCTCGGCCCACCGCGACGCATCAAGCGAGTTGGGGAAGATTCTAGGTGGCAGCCTCAGACACTATATATAGTGCTGCAACCCAGCGGCCGGCAGTCTTTGATGGAGGCCGCCTGGCGAGTGTGCGCGAGCGAAGATAATTGTGGACGACTGGAAATTACGGGACGACGGCGAGCGAGGTGTTCGTGGCGTGAATGGACGAGAGTGTGTGAAACAAACGAGTGAAGCCTACTGTGCGTGAGGGCGCTTGGAGGACTCTAGAACATTGTGACTGGCGGGACATGGACTGAACTGAGGTGGGACTGAATGGAAGTGTAGTACTGATTTTATTGTAAATAATAGAACTGGCAATTGGACACATATTTTACAGAATATCTGAATAGGTTGATACACTGTCTATTGGGACTGATCTTTAATTATTTAACTGAATTGATTTCTTTGTGGTAATTATAAATTGTATTCAATTGGAGTAATTAGTTGTGGACAGTAAGTGATATCAATTTATTGTGAGATTTTGAGTTCAGAGAATTTTGCTATAGTTATTGTAAATAAAATAAGGAAATTATAATTAATTATTTTATTTGATTAAGACCTCCATCCCTTAACGAACTTTGTATAGCCCACTTAATTTCTAGAGAGAGAAATTGTAACAGTATTTAGACCCGAATATACATTATTGTTTGTGAAAATTGCAAAACCCATAAAGACTGGCCCGAATGAATCGAAACTCGGAAGATGTGTAGAACAGTGTACCCGCAATAAGTGATTACGATTGCGGAGAGATGGCGTGCATGTCGGCCCAACAGCACCCTCTCGTGTGTGACAGTAAAGGTATGTGGTACGCCAATCTTAATCATTGAAGAACCGTCAAACGAAGTGAAAGCAAGTGCCAGAAGGCCTCGTCGACTTCAAAGGGCGCCAAATCAGCATGCGAATGAGTTCGAACGGAGAAGAATGATCGGTCTCCGGGAAACGGGTTTGTCATACCGTGACATTTCGTGTCGTACAGGGCATGCTGCTAGGGCAGTGATGCGTGCATGGCATCAATGTACCATTGTCCAGAAACCACAAACGCCTCAGACTGCAATACGCACGTGAACGCCGTCGCTGGCATGTTTAGTGTGAAAATGTAATGATTTCGGACGAGTCCCGCTTCAGCCTGTCCTACAATGATGGCCGCATACGTGTTAGGCGTTACCGTGGTAACCGCAATCTGGGAGTCTGCATTGTGGAGCGGCATAGTGGACAAACGCCAAATGTGATGGTTTGGGGGGGGGGGGGCACTGGATACAACATGCGATCTCGACTCCTACGTATTGAGGAGTCTGAATAGGATCTGAACAGGAACCGCTACATCAGGGAGGTTTTAGAGCCTGAGGCACTGCGACGGATACCACTGCGTCCATGGCCTGCACGTTCGCCTGATATTTCGCCCATCGAACATGTCTGGGATATGATTGGTCGGCGACTTGTTAGTCACGGGCCTGCAGCAACCACTGTTGATGCTTTGTGAACTCGCATACAAACCACGTGTGGAGGGAGATTCCCCAATAACATATCCTGGTCCTCTTTGAATCCGTGCCACGACGTTTGGGGGTTGCGATTCCAGCACGTGGGGGCTTCACACCATACTGAATTCTCGAGGACAGAGATCTGTAATCCTAATCAATTGTTTATATTGTGGTATAAAGCTCATTTCAATCACATGTTTCCTTCTTGGTGTTGCATTTTTCACAAAAGTTAGTGTATATTGCTTGTGTACGACAGATTATCAGAACGATATAAAACCATATAGGCCTAGTGTTTCTGTTGTATCCGTTATACAGACACGTCTATCGAATATAACAATTTGAGAAACTTTAACGTAAATAATAACTAAGAAAATCAACAGCGATTGTGGCCAAAAACTTGACGGGTAAACAAGTGCTACTTGTATTGCAGTAAGTTAACTTCGAATAATTAAATTAGCTGTGTGATTATTTTGTTTACTTGTTGGTATTTTTTATGTTTGTATTGCTATAATTTATAGATAATTTTTTGCGGAAGTGTGTTAATTGTTTTAGCTAGTCAGTTATATTGTTCTTCGTGATCATAAATTGGAGGTAATGTTTTCCTTAGGGTTGTTTTTGTAAGTCATGTGTACACAAGTTTTTTTTTTTTTCTGTTTTTAATATGGATTCTCTATACAGAATGTTGCAAAATTGTATGCCAATACTTCGGGGAAACATTCCTCACGTCTGGAGGATGAAAAAAAAGTTATATTAGCATAGATCGTTTTTTACTACAGCCCGTAATACACAACGTACCTTGCATGGTCATGCTACTGTGGAATGCCATCGCAGCGTTCGTTTGCATGATACACGGCACCTCACACTACGACATACGCCTTGAACAGTAAGAACTGCACAGGAATTAGTTACACATATGTGAAAGCTTATCGTCGGCACTAAAGGAAATGTTCAAAATGCCCTCCATCAGCACGAACACATGCATCAACCCACCGTTGCATGAACACCCGTATGCATTTATAAATCCCTGGAAAATTCCTGATTGTTTCGCAACCCGCCTCAAACACGTATACGGAGGGTGCCCATATCGTCCACTGGAGTTGGATACACAAGTGCCTTTAAATGTCCCCACAAATAAAAGTCTAGTGGATTCAAATCAGAGCTCCTCGGGGGCTGGTATGGGACTGCCAATTTCAGCTACGATGACATTCCACAGTAACATGACCCAGCCCGCGGGCCATACACTGTACGCTATGTATTACGAGCTGTGGTCAAGAAACGAAGCTTTTGCGGACCTATGTTCATATAACATTTTGTCATCCTCCAGATGTGAGGAATGTTTCCCCGAAGTATTGACATGCAATTTCGTAACATCCCGTATAGCCTTGTGGCCTGTAGTTAAAGAAAATGTTTGCATTTTTCTATACCACTTATGAAATAAAATTCAAATACATTTTTATATCTTAACTTTTACTTACGTATTCTTGATAAATTTTGACTATGAACATTGGACTTAACAATTCACTTTCCGCCTTTTTCTAGCGGTTTTTACTTAACTTTTCAAATTTCAATAAAATAAAAATCATGAATACATGCTGGTATTATAAATGTGTGAAAATCCTGATGAGGAAACAGTTATTCCCCCCCCCCCCTCAACTTCTGCACTCAGTGGTGAAGCTTTGAGTATTTTACGTCTCAAACATCCGAAGCCCTTCATATCGTAATATCTCACACATTTGGGCAGCATGGAACAGGTAGGGTGAAAAAAAAAGGGGGGGGTGAAGGGGAGACAGATTTTCAATATTGTCGAGGCCACTGACAATTGCGGAGTTACCTTACGTGCATGAGGTTATGGGTTACAACACTGTTCACTGTTGTGTATCCGCGGTGCTGCACAACCCCCCCCCCCCCCCCCCAATTACCTTTTGCTAGGCTCGGTGTTCTATCTCTTGCCAGACGTATCGTTGACCGAAGAAGATGAAAGGACGATGGGGAGGGGGGAGGGTGCTTGCGTGGCACTCGTCTCATGAGATGTTTTCACAGGACGCTGAGATAATTATTTTCACTTAGGTGATTATCAGGAGACTACACAGAGAAAATTTTGTACTCGTACAAAAAAAAAGTTATCTGGAAATTAGCTATCAAGAAAATTGTTGTTAATACTACAAGGGTATTATAACAAAGTGCGCAACAGTTTGCAATGTGAAAATACTTATTTTAGGAAGTAAGCACTGCAGACTTCATGTTATAACTAACTTAGCATGTTTTATACAGCTCAGTGTCGTGAATATACAGTAATTTACTTGTACTGTTACAAGAATAATTCGACCCCTATTTTCCAAGGAACTGTACGTCCAAAACTCGTTATGTCTAATATGTGAAGGATAATCTGACGAGAATCGCATCAGCTATGAAAGTCGCCTACAATCTCTGTGACGGCGTTCCTGTACTCAATGTGAGTAAAGTGGACAGACGAGGACAGAGAACTTGGAGGCTCGAAGGAAGATAACTCGTTGCAAGTGCGAGAGTGGCTAACTTCTCTGGACGAAAAGTGTCGTGGTAACGTATGCACGGCGATTGGCGAGCGCAGCGCGACTGTGATGGATGTCCAGGGTGATCTTAGGACAATACTGGATCACACAGACTTCCTACCACCTTATTGCTACTCTGGAAAGGTGCGATGTCAAGTAGTGAAATGGAACCTAGCATCATTGTCTGGGTTTGTAACAGTTTGTTTTAGAAACAAATATTTCACAAAATATTTGCACATCTAACAATGCATTAGAAAAAAAAAAGTAGATTCAAATCAAGTGGGTCAGTCATGAAGGATGTCAGACCTGATGTAAAAAGAGATTTCCATTTTTTAAATATGAATTTGCCAGACAATTTTAATAAATACATTTTATTAATGGGATTGGCTTAATTTTGGTTAAGAATATGGTTATATAGAGAGTGATAAGGCATTTTTGAGATAATTTTAGTATAAATGCAAGATGAATTAAGAAATTACATTTTGCTGTTTCATTCAATCAAATTAAAACTAGCGTACCAAAAAACCTGCAATGATATTCAATGAGGCGTGGATGAATATTTCGGTTTTCATTGTAGGCTGTCCCTCCTTGCAAGGCACCGAGAAGACTATGACGTTTCGTCAGAGTCTCTACTGCAGCTGGAATATGCTGTTTTAGTGTCATTTCTGTTCGGGAAGTCTAGTTTGCACTTACGGTGCAGTCACTGTGCATTTGGACTCATTGAACGTGAGAAAATGAAGCATTTACAACGGAATGTTCGTTTCATATAAATGGCTGAATGTCAAAGATGGAAACTTAAGACTGTGTCAAACGTCCTACACTTCTCAGTATGTTGCGACATAAATTGCTTCAATTTGGTGAATTCAAAATATATGAATCTATTGTGAATACCTACACTGTACGGTATGGCAGTTAATGAACTGTTCCCATTAGTCTAGTGCACCAAGAAGGTCCATCATTCAAAACGAATACTTTTCCTCTCAGGAGAATTCTAGCACCAGAAGTTCTCGATAATCGCAATAGACAGCGGTGTTTACACGTCATACTTGAGCTACGGCATAATGGGATCAGCAGCTGTCGCGTCGTTCTAAAGATTAATATTACCTCCCTCCAGACAGAGTGACAGAAGAAAACATTTGTGTATCTCGAGTGGTAAAAAATGGGCGTCAAATTAAAATCTTCATCAAGTGACTGGCAAGTCTTCAGTTCCATCCAACACAGTGCCCTTGAGTAATAACTTATTTACTTACTCAGTGCCCGTGTGTTAGTAAACAACACTGCTGTAATATCTACCAGTCATCTAATGTCTGCCCTGGGCAGGTGTAATCTCAAGCAGTCAAATGAAACGAAGTAATTTTGTCTAAGTTTGCAACGGATGCTTTATTTCAAGAAACACTGAGCTGGGGTGCGAGAGGCTCTGAATTCGAATCCCGGGTAAGGTATGCGCGTTAATTTAAGTTAGGTAATAAGTAAGTCTGTAAGACATCCCCTGCTAAGCTTTCAAGCATATAACCGTTGGACGTTAAAAAGCCCTATACAATACAATATTTCAAGAAACATTTGAACGTATAACACTGCAAAAGAATGAAAGGGGCGAGTGAAGTAAAAACTGGCAGGATTCCTTTACCCAACAGTAATTTATAATAATAATAATAATAATTTTAATCTTAGGTCATATTTTGACGGAAACGTACATCAGTAAGAAATTTATCCGCATGCACCTCTCTGTCTACTGTACCACAACTTGATATTACAAGCGATTTTTTAAGTTCCTAGTGGAAAAAATAATAATAAAATCAAAGTGACAGGCTCGTCCTTGCTACATCTCAAGAATCTGTCGTCACAGTCATGGAAGATTATTACCGAAATGATGATGCATCTTTCCTACTCTTCTTCATTTCCAGTCTTCTCTCCTCCCCCGCACACAGAAGAAGGAAAGAAAAAAAAGGAAACCCTTGGCTAATGAAACGCTAGAGTGATGGACCGGAATAAAGGAGGACAAGGGGGAGCGGGGTTGAGAAATAATCAACAGTAATTAGGTCCTCTCATCTTCCCGCGACGCGGCTGTGAGAAAGGAGCCGAAATTGCCACAGAGGGACGAGGATTAATGGGGACAAAGTAAACATTCGAGGTCCAGAGAGGTCGCCGGTAGCGAATCATCCTAGCTGCTTCCCACGCGAGCACTTCCGCGCGGGTCAATTAGGGCGATAAAAGCATGCGCATCAGAAGACTTTTGTACACGAGGCGGTGAATTAGCAAAACATAATTGTACTCGCTCGGGCAAGCAATGACCGTACTAAGACTAAAGGTGTTCCGCGATCATACACTAGCGTTCCTGGATATATATATATATATATATATATATATATATATATATATATATATATATATATATAAATCACTTCGAA
This sequence comes from Dryococelus australis, assembly GCA_029891345.1. Taxonomy (NCBI): domain Eukaryota; kingdom Metazoa; phylum Arthropoda; class Insecta; order Phasmatodea; family Phasmatidae; genus Dryococelus; species Dryococelus australis. The sequence continues at coordinate 193,578,860 of CM056997.1, forward strand.
AACGATTGTAGTAGCAATTTTTATACCATCAAAAAAATTAAGTTTCACACATGAACAGCAAAAATCGACACTTGTAAACAGAACGCAGAAATATCATTTTTTTTTCTCCGTAATAGAAACAGTACTACTAAATCACTGTATCCCATTTCGTGACACTGGCATGTAGGTATAGACTGTTCACGGTAAAATGAGCACTTTTGAAAGCCCTGCCTAAGATCTACTTGTATGCACATTGTGTATTCTCCCACCATATGTAAAATTAACATTGCCATGGGCCTCATCACTTAATTTATGCTCGGTCAAGTGAACTGTGTAACTATTAGAAACGTAAACATTATATAAATCTGCTAATTTCTACACACTGAGGCGTTAAAAAAAAAAAAACAGAAAGCGAAAGATATAATTTAAATTATCATAAATGGTTACCTAAAATTTTTTATTCGACGTTAACATATGGAACTACGTTCTACCCACCGTTACCAACTTTACCCTGCGCATGTCACTTAGTGCGCCCGTTAAATTATATGCAGGCAGCGGCAGTGACATATTTGTAAGGTTGATTTCAAAAGTGCTCACTTTATTGTGAACAGCCTTTACCTACGTGTTTGCTTACAACGCAACTGAATATACAATATGTTCCGCGACTCAACCGACATACTTCGGCAAAGTGTTATACCGATCATTGGCAACAAAAGATGTCATATATAGAAGCAGGCCATGCAGCCCAAGTTCAGAGTTGCAGGGACGTAAATGCAATGAAACCCCAAATAGTGATTACTGAATATCGCTAATGCAATTGATTACATTAATGTTATAAGTCCCACGCATGCTGTTCAAAATATCCCCCGTCTGACCGTAAACAGACACTGCTAGTGTGGCTGGCTCGGCCAGTCTTTGTAAGAGTGTCGAGGCGAGTGGTCGTGCAATAATACCAGGAATGTTTACACATGCGCAGTACGCAGGCACGGTGTTTGTTTACGGATACTGTGCCATAAATGGGCACGGTGCAGCAGCTGAGTATCCGTACAGGTGGATTGGAAGAGGTTGGTCAGACCCATGGCCGGCACGCTCTCCAGACCTCTGCCCGTTGTAGTTTTCATTATGGAGCTGCCTGAAGAGTATTGTTTACAGCGGACGGCAATCAGACACACGAGATCAGTTGCTGCAGGCGATAACAGACGCCACTAATCAACTCAGACATGAACTCGCAGGCATGCAGTGGCAACATGCCATGGTAGGCTAGAACGTATCGCAGCCTATTTGCGGTCATATGGTGCACATTTTGAACAGCTTGTATGAGACATTCAACATGAATGTAGTCAATTGCATTAAAGACATTCAGTAATTCCGATTTGTGTTTTTTATTGCATTCACAGCCCTGTAACTCTGAAATGGGGCCGCAAAGTCGACTTGAGTATGTGACAATTTTTGTTGCCAATGATATGTATAACACGCTGCCGAAGTATGTCGGTTGAGTAGCGGAACACCCTATATACGACTTCAGACGTATTAGTACGCTAACCAGTGCTCACAGGCACTGTGATCGAAATTCAACAAGTAAGATGTCATGGAACCTTAACACGCCTTTTGTTAAAACACAGAAACCAATAAATAAAAACATATAAGCTTCAATTCAAAACAATTCCACGCTTACATGCATATGGCATTCGAATTAAATCTTCGGAGAATATATAAAAAGAATAACACTTTACATTTTGCATTTTTTAACACAATTCCCCTGCTGCTTTCAAATCCAGACCATAATTAAAGTATTTGTAGATTTTTCTTCACTCCAAATTATTAACTTCCCAACAAACGGATTGCAATATAATTCCAGTCCATTATCAGTTCATCAAACAGGGTCCTTCGAGTTTACTGCAATATTTTTTTATGCGCACATTTTCTTCCTGTAGGTACTAAAATGTGCCCTTCGTGAGGTAGCTTCTTTTTATGTATTGCTTCATTCCGTTATTTTACCATCCGAAAAATATAATCTAAAGTGCACTAAATACTTTTTTTTGGGTTATTTGCGTAATTCCAATCTCGTGTTTCCAGATTCTTGCCCATATTCCATGGTTGCCTCAGGTCACTAGTGCCTGTAAATCTGTAGCCCCAGCGTTAATGCGCCATACAAAATCGTAATATTATTTACCTACTTAGTTCGCCAACAGAGGTCTTAAGCGCCAGTGAGGGTTGAATGAGGTGAGGATGGAGCAGCGGCGAAGTGTAAGGGCGGGAGAAACAGGAATGCTAACGGCACCGTCCGCCACGTTTTCCACGTGCCAGAATACGAGTGACCTACCGAGAATCGAGAGTGAAGTGGAGTGGAGATATATGGGCGGCTATTAACATCGAGGTCTAGAGAGCCGATGAGGGTAAAGTGAGAAGAGCATGGAGCAGCGCCGGAATGCAAGTGCGGGGAAACGGGAGATCCCCGAGAAAACCCGCTGACCACCGGCATCGTTCGGCACGATTCCCATGTGCGAAAATCGGAGAGGGACCCCACCGGGAATCGAACCCTGTTCGCGTAGGTGCGAGGCAAGTAATATAACTACTGCATTATCGCGGTCCCACTGAACGTAAAGAAAAGTAGAGAAAGGGCGAAGCCAACACAATAATCCTGCGTTTTTTGTCAAATTGGTTTCCTGGTTCAATACGAGGCAGTTGTGAACACTAGCGCTACTGTGCGGACACGCATCCAACTACTGAAGACATCGTTCCTCGTTCTAAGTGAGCCAAGCACGGTCGCCATGCCACGATCGCACGAGACACACGAGCATAGGCTGTTCGCGGTAAACTGTGCATTTTTGGAAGCTCTGCTTAAGTTGTATTTGTATGCACAATGTATATTCTTCCACCATAAGTAAAATTAACATCGCCACGGGCCTGATCACCTTATTCATGCGGCGTCACCGAAGTAAAACTATCAAATTAAGTAAGTATTTTATACATATGTTTATTCTTACACTTTCATGCATTAAAAAACGGAAAGTAAATGAAATCACTCCAGTATTCACAAATGTTCACTTAACGATTCTAATTGATGTTAAGACATTAAACTGCCCCCCCCCCCCCTGCCTTCGTTACCAACTTTACTGGGCTCATGCCACTAAGTGTGATCTTTAAAATATACACAACTAGGGGCAGCGACATATTTCATAGCTTAATTTCTAAATTAGGTATAGAACCTACACTTCACTTGAAACACGTTCAGCTGTGGAATTTTATCTGTATAAAATGAAACAATACAAGGTTTTACGAATTTGTATTTTAAAAAAGTATGACTCTTTATGGGTACATTTATGTGGGTTACATTTCAAAATGTAGCATCGGGGAAGAAATAAAGAACTTTTTGTAACAGGCTTCAACTGGTATGATATAAGAAACTGGTGTCCTAAATCGTACCACCTATGTCCTAAATCGTACCACCTATGACCTAAATCGTACCACAACATTATAAATTAAACCAAATGAGAGAACAAACAAGACAGCATGTAATAACACACATGATTATTGTAGTATTTAAATACTAATAAAGTTTGTTTATTATTTTTATATAATTGCAATAAATATTCAATTATTCGCACGGTACACAAACAATATGTTTCAGTTCTGACTCAACACCCGCACAACTCTCATGAACCCAGGATGTGCACACTAAACACCAAACCATTGCAGATGTAGAATGTTTCTTCGTTGTAAGTCTAGGTCCGTTAGTCTTTCTCTTTGTAATACTGGGCTGTGATAATTATAGGTCATATGGCATGTCCTTTGCGATTTTCATTTTTAATATTTTACTTTAGCCTGTGCCACTTGCAACGCCTTCGCCAAATCCAAATCTTTTTGTATGAACTGCTTGTCAAAACGTGTACCCGTTGGGCCTTTCCCAACCTACATCTTTTGTTGGGTCTAGGAATCGGTGAAAGTGATTCAATAGACACGATGCGATTACAAGAAGTGGTTTATGTTACATTAGGGCCAGTTGCATCACTGTTTTCATCTGAGTTAGGCGACTCATTAGTGGCATCTTCAGTGGGCCTTGAAGATGCACACAGATCAGCATCTTAATTTACTGGTGTAGGATCAACTGTTTACTTTAGGTACTCGGCTGAACGTTTGACCCTGACGCACATGTGCAACACACAACTGTTAAGTTCACACCTCGTTCTCCGCTAGACTCTGAACCCACCTGGCGTTTTGCTTTCTTAGCTAAAACCTTTTGGCATTTGTTTTGAACAGTACTAACGCCTGTTTCACCCACATCAAATAGGCGGGTCGCATAGATCTTGTTTTCATTAATGACTTTCTTTAATACGTCGAAAAATTAGCCAACATGTTCCCATTGAACCTTCTTGCTCGAGCCATGGATGCTGCTTCTGGTTCACGTAATGTCAACTCTTTATGACAATCTCGGAAACCGTAAAACCACTTTTTACCCGCCATTTGAGTATTTCGATTAGAGTTATGTGGAATGTGTTGTGCTCTGCTATCTGATATGCCAGCTTGCGTACATCGTTAATCGTGACTCCAAAAAGTAGTTCTTCCAATTTAAAAATATGTTCTACAAGTCGATTTTCTATTTCAAATGGCAAGGTAGTCCGTCCAAGCGCCTGCGTACCGTAGTTAGCAATTACTGTTTTTACAGTCCAAGTGGCGCTTTAGCGTTTGTTTTCGATTGTCATACTGGCGGCAGCACTCGTTGAACCCGTCCCCATTTCTGTACGCTGCCAGAGCCCTTTCCATGTCTGATTCACTCCAGGCACCATATTTCCTTTTCGCCATTCTGTAACACACAATTAACATGTGTGTTACTTGTGTTTATTTGAAATTTATTTAATTTATGCAAATATATTGCAAATATAGAACTTCGAATAATATGATATCCCAATTCGTGCCGGTGCGAATTAGGAACCCCACCCGTGGTACGATTTAGGCAACTGCGCACAACTTCACTCTTTATGTAATTTCTAACCTAAAACAGGTGCCTCGCTACAAAGCGACCAGCCTTTACGTTCAATATTACTTACACCACAGTGATAACTGCATTAAATCCAATAACACTTACCTTGAAGTGTTGTATTATCTTACATATGGAGTAGAAAAACTACATCGGCAAACAATCAAACAATATAACTGTAATAAAAACGCAACACGTGCTTACACTGAGTAGCTATTTTCACGGACTGCTCAATACATCTAGTAGTTCAAGTATTCACCGCGAGAGCGCTCCACTAGTCCTGCTTCATAGAAAACCAGCGGTGGTACGATTTCGGTGACTTTACCCTACATGGCTCCAAACTCGTTCTTATCGTTAACAATTCTTGTTCAAAACTAAACTGGTTCTTTAGTACGTTAGGTGCATCGGAGATACTTTTCTTCTGCAATAAGCTGCAACTTGCTGTTACGAGGTAAATATACAGTATGATTACGATGGCTGAAATCAATCGGATTCTCTCCATTAGTAGAAATAAGAGCCATGCTGAATAGCGATATTTGTTACCTATAGGTATTACTACAGTCAAAGTAATCTTAGTTGTAATAATAAATTAAAAATATATATATTAATAAATGTTGGAAGCCATTATAAATAATTCCGGGAGCTTTATTTTATAGACTACGGGTTCCTTTTGTTTGCATTCAGTTGCAGAATTATGACCACGCAAACTTCCCAAATGAGATGAAACGTGGCTACGGAAGGAATTTTCAAGAGACTTATCTATACCACTAGTGTGTCCACGGCCTTGGAAATGAACCACGCGATTTACTGCATATTTACTTGTCTGCCACAACTACAAGAAAGCGACGTCATATCTCGCCAGCAAAATTGTTCCAAAATTGCGGAGAATTTTTCTAATGGCTTCGTGCCGTCTACATAATCCCTTATATTCATAGGCAACACTTCAAGATGTGCAACAGTTCACAGCCCTTTACTTTACAGCTAATTGGGACACGGAACTGTGGGCACAATAGCAGAAGTGTTTACTTTTTTACGAGCTACGAAATAGGTGTCTTTACCTCTTTGGCGGTTTGCGTGCATGCCTCCCGCCGCAACATTCCGTTTCCTAACGAATACCTGCAAAGTAAAGACAGTTCGGAACAGGGCGATGATGTTAGGCACAACTACACACGCACACTGATATAAAAAAAAATTCATTAATTTTACGGAAAAGTGCTGGTAAAATTTTATACACAGGTGTCGGTAAACTCTCCGTAGAATTACGGACACCGATTTTAAAAAACGGACTTTCCGTAAATTTCACGGAAACTCTCCGTTAATTTCCTAGTTAGTTTTCTGTATTTCTAAATTAAAATGAAAAGCGGTGATGGGCTATGCGAGTGTTCTACTGTGTATCAAATTTTTTTTTAGAAATTTCAAATATTTTATACTTGAGCAAGATTTGAACCAGAGTCAAAACGTTACAAGCCCACGATTCTAACCGATCACCTACAACTCCCGCAAGATTTCTGTGCTATAAATTTTGTATTTCTACCGGGGAGACATAAGCAACTTTTTCAATTTCTATTAAAATTGGATTATTTTAACTCCCAATGCTACTTTTTAATGTTTTAATGAATGTCTTAGTGGCTTGGATAACCTAACTGCCGCATAAGCGATAATTTCTTCTAACAGTGGGGAAGAAAGCTTCGTGTAGACTCGGCGTATTTCGTCCCCGAAACCCGGAGCTATACGAAATAAGCACGCTTCCCGTATTTCGTATTTAAGGACTTCACTTCGTTTTTCCTCATTACGGATTGCGTTTGCCTATATTTACATCAGGGCTACACTGCCCTAAGATTTTCCGTAAATATACGGGAAATTTTTAACAGTGTAGACAGATGCACACTATCAGATATCCTGCTAAAATAACTATGCAAAAAGTTACGCCAACTTCGATTATAATCCATCCGCGGTTATTTTACCCTTTTCTGAAGCCCTGAAGTTCTACTTCTAGGGTATTCCTCCGCCTCGTGCACACTAAGCTTAACAAGTCTGGAAAATCACACCACAGAGACAATGCACCCCATTCGTGCGCACTAAGAGTAACAGTATTTTGTATAAGAACTACGCATTTCTCACTAGGCGGCGCTACCAACACACAGGTTTTCGCACTGTTTTCTATTCAAGTTATTTATAAATTAAGCATTATAACTTACGGATAAACGAATAATACTTCAATTCAACAGAAAGAAAAAATATTTTTTATGAACACAAGTATAAAACGCTCGTGATGTGTGGCATATGTTGGAAATAACTAAACACGTCATGCGTGTGGGAAGATTTTTCAAAGGTGTGATTCAAAAAGGGCGAAGAAACCGTGACGCGGTGTCTCCTCATTCACTCAAAACAAACGGCCGTGTCCACAACACAGCCACACCGCATTCAGAGTAGACGCTAGGATTCTTTCTTTATAACTTTTTGCTAAAGGCTGTTCACGATAAAGTCACTGCCCTTGCATGCACATATTTTAATGGGCGCACCGAGTGACATTCGCCCAGTAATGTTGGTAACGATCAATAGAAAGTAGTTCCATATCTTAACGTCGAATAAACCATTTTTACATAAGGCGGAATAACACGCAACGGGCATACAATTATATCGTAAGCAGGGCTTTCAAAAGTGCTCATTTTACGGTGAACAGCCGTTAGTTACGAACACCACGCGTATGTGGAATACATATATATATATAACATTTCCGAAAGACTATTACATTCGACAGTCAAAGGCCCTATTAGGAACACAGAAAATTGACTTATAGATATTTCGAGTATTTCGCGGATTGAGTTGGCAGCAAGCTAAGATGGACAGCCCTCTATACACTCGAGACATTATCGTTTGCTTATTGGTTGCTGTGATGAAGTGAGGCCTCTGTACAGGACTGTAAAACACTCACTCACACTACTGCCTCCTGATTATTACTGGCTCACAGTTAAACGTGGCGTGTCTAAACAACTGTCGTCCAGTCGCAGCAGTAGGAGAAAAGAACAAGTGTTTTGAATTCACCTCGTCTCCGAATGAATTCGCGAAATACTCGTGGCTCTAGTTATAGAGTACTGTCTAAAAATTTTCATAAGTACACCTGTTCGAGGAATAGTGGGTTTGAAGATCGCCGAATAAGAATGTTTCAGATCGCACTGATGCTACTCGGTTGTAAGACAACCACAATTGCGCCTTATTCCCATCGGTAGTCAAAGCTTTGCATAACCACGATCAGAGACGAAAAAACACAGAGTTTGGATTCAACGGAGAAAATTACACCACGACTGTCATAAAACAGCTGCTAAAGTTAAGAAGGCGCCATTACTCGGAGAAGATATTTGAAAATGTAAGCAGTACGCCATAAAATTCGACGGTCCGCCATATATCTGGTGTATCTAATTTTTCATTTAGCAGCAAGTTGCATTAGGACGAAAAAGCTGTTCTGTGCGTATGATTTTGAGATGTCCAGATAATTCCGTAAAGAAGTTCACGACAAAGTGAGCACTTTTGAAGCCCTAGTTACTTTTTTCTTTCAACCAATTTATATCCTTAAACCACTTATTAACGTAAACTCTGTAGTGCGAGTAATAAACACAGTGTATACATACACCATACCCAAAACCAAAAGTCCGAGGCCACAATTAAATGTATTTATTGGTTATTATGTGTGATAAAATAACTTCAAAAAGCTCTCACTTTACCATGAATGACCTATATACAGCGGTGCCAAGGTAAAATATGACCAGACAAGTTCCACCCCCTCACCCTCTGTAACAAAGTTAAAAACAGCAAACATATCGGCCATAGCGAGCGCACGTTTCTCCTGAAACCACGAATGTTTGGTCATAGGGTTAACGACAGGCAAAGAAGGGCAGCACACCGAGAAAACCCCAACCGTCGAGTTTACATCTGATGGGTTCCCCCTCCCCCCGTGCCAAACAAAATGCTTACTTAGATCTGTGCACGATGTTATCCGGGTTGCAGTGAGAGATCCGTTTAAGGGGCATTATTTCAGATTAGTGATGATAAAAATATCATTTATACGTTAAAAGTTAATATGATATGTAATCGTCGAGAAAGTTTAATTTTAAACGTTGAAATGAGCAAGATATTAAAGAATACAAAATAGAGAACTAGAGACACGGGGCTTAAGGCAGTGTTCGAACTGATAACTTCGTTATTTAGTCATTTGCGATTTGGCAGGCTTCAAGGTGCTGTCAGCAGTCACTTGTTCAGCCATAGTAGCTACACATCAAAACTGTAACAAGAAAATATATTTTAAGGAATAGTAGTGTTTAAAAAAAAACATACTTGTTTCACATAATCCTTAAAATACTTGGCTGTCATTTTACACGAAAATTATAGACGCAGCACTAGTATTTTGACATAATACAGTAACTGCAAACAAAGTTACTATTACTATTCTTCCAATAATGTGAGACACTGATGGTGATAAAAACAACAGTTTTTTTTTTCCCCCAAAATAAGTTGATTATGCATTCCCGTGTGTGTTTTGTAAGTTAATGATGTATGGTTGTGATGTGGTGTTTTCGTTCTTTTGCAAACCAGTATCCAGTACAGGGGCCACGGTGGCTGAGCGGTTAGCTTTCTTTTTTCATTAACCCTACTTAGCAGTACAGCCATCCAGGGTGTTCAATTTTATAATGACTACTACAATTTAAAAAACAGTATATAAGTTACATAAATTCACATTTTTTTGTGGGAGGGTGGCTGTTCCCTGGGCGCCCGTAATTTAAACTAAAAATTATATTTCTATTCAAAAGCATCATTCACACTTCCTGGGAAGGTGGTGAGCTATTCTGCCCCGACCGAGACAGCTCCCCGACGGGTATCTTTTCGGCCCCCTTACCCCCGTTTCGCCGCCCCCGCCGGAACAGACCAGGGCCGGGATTCCCACGAATCTGCCCACGCGACCAGACGCCGTCGGGCCCGCCCACAGCTAACTAGCCTTTCGGCCGGTCCGCCATGGCACCCAACGGTCCGATGGCCCCGCCCACGAACCCGAAGGCCCCAGCCCCCCTCCCTAGCTATACTATTCTATTTTTGAGCGGTTAAGACTGCTCGCCTCCCGCGAAGGTGAACCGGGTTCATTAATCGGCAGGTTCACTCCAGATTTCACAAGTGGGAATCGTGCCGTACGATGCCGCTGGTCGGCGGGTTTTCTCGGGGAGCTCCCGTTTTCCCATTCCTTCATTCCAACGCTGTTCCATACTCACTTCAATCACCCTCATCGGCTCTCAAGACCTCGCTGTTAAAAGCAGCCCAAATTTCTTCACTCACTCACAGTATCCAGTAACTACATTTCATTAAATATTAAGAACTAAATACTAAAACACCAAACACGTCATAATTTTAATATTTTCATTTTCAAATGAATCACGTGAACTTTTAGTAAACTAAAACGTAACAGTTCTAACGCGGCGTTAATTGCAGGCCGGAAGTGGGGTGCGAATGGCGGGAATACTTGGCCAGCGTTAAAGGGCTCGTAAGGCTGAGAGGGTCGTAACTCGACCCTGCGTGCTGTTAGTGCTCGTAACCTTGCCACTTACCCCCCCCCCCCCCTCCACCAGTCCGTCACTGGGCCACTCGCCAAACACATTAGCATAGATATGCGCCCCCGAGAGCCCTGCAAAATTTTCCAGCGAGGTAAATATTATCCTGTATACTTCCGCTATAAAAGCTTGCAACAAATATAAGGCAAGACGATGTAGGAAAACCTAAGCCGTAACCCATATTTTTTATTACGAAAAGAAAAAAAAGGCACTTACTCCGAAAATACTTACCCGCATAATTGCACCTGCCGTCAACCCATACATCTGCAGACGTTGCGAAAATTGAAAAACGTTCAAAAGAAACATGACGCGAGCGTACAATAGGGTGAAACAAGTTTTTTCGTTCTGGCAGGTCTTGCAAACGGACTGACATTCTAGACAACATCGACGTGCAAAATGCGTGCACACGGAACTGCAAACAATGCTCTTTCTGTTCGCTGCTGTATTTGAAGGATCCGCCAATTCCTATGTAGCCTACATTTGTGCAGGTCGTATGGCTCTCGTCCGCCGTTACTTGCTGGCTGGCCGGGTGGTTCCAGTAAAGCGGTTACCTTCCTGACTGACGCGTACATTCTAAGTACAGAAGTGAGTATGTTTCCAATTGAACAATTGTGAGTTAGTTGAGCAGAAGGTGCTAACTGCGCGCACTTCCGTATTTACGACTCATTATTCAAAAAACCACGACATAATGTTGTCTTTTTTTCCATTCTCTTAAATAAACTTACGCTAACATCAACCTAAACCCCCCTCCTCCCCCCCTCTTTTACACACACGCAGGCCCACGATGGCTGAGCGGTTAGCCCGCTCGCCTACCACCAATGTGATCTGGGTTCAATCCCCGGCCGGGTCACTCCAGATTTTCGCATGTGTGAATAGTGCGGGACGATGCCGTTGTTCGGCGGGTTTTCTCGGGAATATCCCGTGTTCCCCACCCCTTCATTCCGGCGCTGCTCAAATCTCTCCCCCCTCCCCCACCCCCCAATTCAGCACACACGCACACACATACACACACATTATGAGTTCGTCTGCTGTCACGAGACGTGCACACATTCACGGCTGTCAGACAGCAAATGACCCGAATTCAAGCACTTCCGACCTTGCGTCGTAATATACATCTAACTACAGTAACTTGGAACCATGGGGGAAGAAAAAGTACGGATACCGCATGAAGAAGCGAGGGAAATAAAAACTCATCGCATTTGCCGTCGCGGGAGAAAGGGAGAGAGAAAAAACTCCACCCAAAAAAAAAAGCCATCGCATGTACCCGAAGCGGAGGTGGCACGGGAAAAAAAAACTGTACAAAAAACAATTTAAAGTGAAGTGGGACGTGAAATTTCTACTGGTGCACGATTAGAGAGAGGCAGTTTGGAGCTGTGTGGAGCGTCGCATGCAGAGCTAGGATGTAGAGGGTCGCGGGGTGTAGAGGCAGACTGGGGTAGGAACGGGGTGATATTCCACCATCTGTCACCAGTCTGACAGCCAGCGCAGTGCCTGGGAAGCGCCCCCTCACCCTCTTCATCGGGCAGGGCTGGCTGCATGGTCGACAGGATATAATCTGTCCGCCGTGATTCGAATACTTTGCGAATTCACAGACTGCTGAATGGTTAACAACGCGACTTTTTGTCGCCAACTGAAAAGTACACTAATGCTACCCAGTTATAGGATATTCGTGGAAAAGTGAGCACTTTTTAAGGCCCTCCCAACAGGCATCAACATCTAATAAATATATTTAATCGCAGTCTGAGACGTTAACATTTGAGAGTGGTGTAATATATAACTACACGCTGGTCCAAATGTCTTTTCGCCCCCATAATTTTCCTTGAAGTTGTGTATGACATTTCATTCTCTATGTCAGATGACCAACACGAGCTCCTACAGTGTTGAAGAGAGTCTTAGGTAGTGTTTGGACATATGAACGTCCACCCATATACGGGAATGAGCACTGAGGATGTGCGAAGAGTCTTCACGAGACAATTCCACAAAGAAGACCCTCCTAAAAGGACAATACTGCGTTGGGAACACTAGATGTTTCTGACGGGATCAATTAAAGACAAGCAGAAGACAGGATGACAACCTCGCGACAGGACACATGTGCGGCGGTGGAGGCTTCTGTGCTCCAGGAAGTCACTGCTGAAACGAGTACCCGAGCTTGCAATCCCAACAACCACAATGTTAAGCCACATGAAAAAGGATCTTGGATTGGATTCCTTTAGGCCAACAGCTGTCAATCAGCTAAGCTAAGCGATACTGACACGAACAAACGACATCCAGAATGCGCAAGATTGCTTGAGGTGTTTTCGACGCTCCGACAGCGTCTGCTTATTGGAATACGTTATGATGTATTGGATTATATCGCGTTTTTACTGGTCAAGTATGGGTGACAAAAAACATTTCCAGGGAATGACAAGGCATGTGGTCCACCCTATATGTCTATTAGCCACACAGCAATGTTCATATTAAATAGCGGCATCAAGAGAGAAATTGGCTTAACAGAAAATTTTCGCAAGGCCTTAAAAAATGCTCACTTTACCGTGGACAGCCTATATCAAATAAGCCAACATGTCGAAAGCAGCTGTAAAGGCCGACGTGCGCTCATGGGGCGCACTACATCTACGTTCACTGCCGTTATAAAATACTGGAACTACCGCAAACGCACTTTACATGATGGATACCGACCACCTACTACAATCAAGTGCTGGAGAACCTGCCTCCCCACCCCCCATTATTTCTCTTCCCTTCCCCTTCATTCTCTCTTCTCTGCCCCACAACCGAAACCCCCGCCAGCACATGAGCATGCTAATGAAAACCCTTCACTCCACTCATCCGCTGACATAATCCCTTCTTCAGTGTTCCTTCTTTTTGTTTCTCCCCCTCCCCGGGTAGGAGAATATGTGCCCCGCCCATCCCCCTTTCCATTACATTCCACGACCATGTGATGCATTGTACTGCGTATATGACTTTCTTCCCTCTTTTCTGGTCAGGACGAAACACGACATCTATTTCGTTCTCGTCATACATTACGAAACATTGTCAAGTCAAACCCAAGACGATAGTGAGACTACAGTAGAGGAGGCGTAAACACACTAACTTTTAATTTTTCTGCACCAATGCATCGTTTCCTCCTAGAGTGTCTACAAAAATAAAACCGCAATTTTGCAGTCGTTCATTTTGTGGGGACACTTTGCATTTTCTACTCTCGAGAATATTCGTGTCAAAAAATATACGTAATATGTTCTCTACTTTCTTAAAGCCCCCCCCCCCCCCTTCTCACTCTCTCTCTCTCTCTCTCCCTCCGACCCCCCAATTTAATTGGCCTGCCTATAAGTCGCTCGAAATGCGATGCAGAGTGTAAGTTTCTACGAAAAGAACACACACTTCACGCGAGGCCTGTTGCGTACCTTAAAGACCCCATTTCAAAGCATTCCGACATAGCTGAAAACGGCCTTTTGAAAGCGCCGTGTATCAAAATGCGTATAGGGGCCGCGGTGGTTGAGAGGTTAGACTGCTACTTCCCACCAAGAGAAGGTGAACCGGGTTCAATCCCCTGCCAGGCCATTCCCAGATCTTCCTATGTAGGACTCGCGCCGGACGATGCCGCTGGTCACCCGCTTCCCCCGCACTTTTGTTCCGGCATTGCTCCAAGCTCACCTCAATCACCCTCATCAGCTCTCAAGACCCCGCTGTTAAGAGCCGCCCAAATCTCTTCACTCTCAACAATTTGTTTCGAGTTTTTTGTGAGTGCGGAATGTTACCTATCTGTTTTATTGGATTACAATAATATTAGTTTACTTATACTATACAGAACTCTTGTAATACAATACAAAAAACTCATGATGAGAACGAGTTGAAAATTGTTCCCTTTCGAAATGATGTTATCGTGTTTCGATTCCACTAAGGACTACAGGGAAGCAAAATAATATTATGACGGTAAATACTACTTCATATTTCTACTTTAAATTGAAGTTATCTCGTACATAAAACTATAATAAATTGTCCTAGGTGTTTAGGTGTTTATTAGTAATGAGTGTTACCATAAATACAGCAATAACCTGTTAATGCAGTAAACTACGCCTGTTATGTAAAAATTATTGAAAACCTACACATTTTTCACGTCAAAAAAATATGGGGACAGTGGTTTTTATATATATATATATATATATATATATATATATATATATATATATATATATATATATATATATATATCTTCCATACGACTTTAACCGCGCACCATAGGGCAGTGAACGCCGTAATCCAACAGTCTTGCCTTCACCGTACACAAGAGCAGTTCGCTAGCGAAATGGGACGAAGAGATAAGAGTACTTCGTTCGAGCAAAGGCACATTGTTATCTTTAATCACGAGAAAGATAAAAGCTGCAGAGAAACAGCTTAAATACTTCAAATGAAAAAAAGGTACACTGGGAAATATAATCAAGAGCTACAGAGATGAGGATCGAATTGATTTAATTCTGCAATCTGGCCGTCCAGAAGCATTTACAGATAAAGAAGAGATACGGATTGTCAGGCGTTTGAAGAAGAATCTCAGGTTAAGGGCTCCGAAATTATGTGCTGAGGTGTACGAAAGTACAGTCAAGAAGGTAAATCCTCAGACAATACGTGTTATCAAAAGGGCCGGATTGAATGGTCGGGTGGCACGAAAAAAAAGCCACGTGTCAACGAAAAAAATAAGAGGAAGAGAATTATGTTCGGAAAATAATAGGATGAAGAGGGGTGGCACAACGTAACATTTGCTAATGAAAGCACATATTATAACATCTTTGGTTCAGATGGGAGAACAATGGTGTGGCACAAACCAAATACAGAAAATAATAGGATGAAGAGGGGTGGCACAACGTAACATTTGCTAATGAAAGCACATATTATAACATCTTTGGTCCAGATGGGAGAACAATGGTGTGGCACAAACCAAATACAGAAAATAATAGGATGAAGAGGGGTGGCACAACGTAACATTTGCTAATGAAAGCACATATTATAACATCTTTGGTTCAGATGGGAGAACAATGGTGTGGCACAAACCAAATACAGAAATGAAAGTAAACAATTTCCTACCGACAGCCAAAAACGGTGGCGGAGGTATGATGGTCTGGAAGTGCATGGCGGCGACTGGGGTATGAGAGTTAGTTTTTGTTGAAGAGAACATGAACAAAACTATAAATATAGACCTCGGCGGTCCACACCAGCAACATAAAACGAACACCTTACATAAGAATGGGTTAACATCTCAGTAGATTATGCGAGGCAATTGGTTGACAGTACGCCCAATCTCCTTCGTGAGGTCTAAATATTAAATTTTATCTCATGATACGAAATAAGTTTTCATTATTCGCAGTTATCTTCCCAATAGTTATTTTGACAAAACATACTTTATTTTGTTAATTATGTTGATTATTCGTGAGTTTATTATGAATATGCGGATTACTTTTGAGATATTATTGTTAAACACTATTGACTGTAACAACTATTATTCAAATGTGATATTTATGTAAAGACTATGTAAACCAAACAATGTAAATTATACCGACTGTCGCAATATTTTTTGTGTATAACCAATGTCCAAATATTCTTTGACGTGAAAATAGTGTAGGCTTTCGATAATTTTTACTTAATAGGCAACGTTCTCTACATTAACAGGTTATGGCTGTATTTATGGTAACATTCTTTACCAACAAACATCTAGAATAATTTATTCTAGTTCTGTGTACGAAATAGTTACAGATTAAATGTAGAAATATGAACTAGTATTTACTATCCAAATATTATTTTTATTCACTTTATATCGAAGCTTTACGTTATAATTCCAACCTTCAGGAGGATAAACAACTTACAAAAATGTGCATAACCTAAAGAGCAAGGGAAAAAATATTCGTCAACGTTAATACGTATCTCACGCATCCTTAAAACAAAAACCGGTTAGTGCGATTTGTCAATACCACTTTAACAGACAATTAACTAAACATTGCAGTATTTTTAAAACACTGTTGTTTGTCAGCAAGCGGAACTTAATGTTCGCTACCGCTGTAGATGTATTTTAAAATGTGTGAAATATCCATTATTGAAATGTAATTTGGTGAAAATGTATGTAAGCAACCAAACAAGTAACACTATGAAAAGAAAAAAAAAAACGCAGAAGGTAGCATGTATTAAAAAAATCTGGAAAGCGATAAAATATGGTCAGTATTGACAAAACGCCGCCAAAACAACTCCGATCAAAGCTTGTTTTAAGAAATCCATCAGTAATATAAACACAATAAATTCCAAAAGTTTGAAATGAACATAATCGGAACATTGTTGAAGCTAGCCGCCATAGAGCCATATCTCTCCTAAAAACAGTACCATTGTATTTATTTAATTGAACAGTCGGGTATAGAGGGCGCAAGTAGGTAAACATTAAAAATCAGGGGAAAAAACCACCAAGCAACAAAATAGGAACAAATGTCGGTGACTGAAGTATCAAGATGGTTTCACGTTCCTAAACATTTCAAGCTGTTCACGGGCCATGTCTCAATTGCCTCAGAGAGAGCTCTCTCGTGCTCTCGCCCTCGCGACGTCATAGAGAATGCTCTCTGATCGTCTCAATTCGTCGGAAAGAGCGTCAAGTTAACGCTCTGGCTCGCGCTCTCGCATACTCTTTGATCATGCGCCATATTTGTTTTACGTTGTTTCAGCGTTCGAATGACGTTGTAGAAGCTCTCCGGGTTAAAACTGGTATGGTTTTCAGGTGTACTGTGCCGAAATGGCATTCCACATAACAGGGAGCCAGTGACTTCCGTTGAACACGGTAACGGCTCTAGAAATAAACAGAAGCATTTCCGGACCTAGGTTCATAGACATTTCTGCCTTCTCTGTATGTCGCGAATGTGTAGCCACAGTTTTGATGTGTATTTTAGACACACTGTGTAAACATACTGCCATGCCGGCTACCAGTAGAGTGGGCTTCGAATTAACAACATTAATTCTTAACGCTGGAAGTTGTACTGCCAGCGTAATGTTTAAATTTAAAAGTAGTCGAAGTCATCATATCTTCTTTTATTCACACTGGAGTAATAATTTACATACTAGCAACACAGTCACATTCCTAAAAATTCCACGGTTTCACTTGGATCATGACTAGGGCCACCTGTTTCTTGCGATAAGATTTACGCGAAGGCTAGACGCCAAAGTCGTATGAGTAAGTGCAGTTTCCCTTTGGCTATTGGCCACGTGTCTTTGCGGGAAGACAGTTCCTTACCTGGCTGGGCCAATCACAATTAGGTAACTCCTACACTGAGTGTCCGTGATTCGCCGGCAAACATCTGCTAAGAGTGGCAGTTAAAACAATCCAATCACGAAAGTGGATCTGAGCTGTAGTATTTTGGAGTACAAGTAGTCGTGAAACCTTTTCGCGAAAAGTAAGTGGTCCTAATCATGACGCATGAATTAAGTGACAAGGCCCGTGACATGTTAATTTCGCATGAGGAGGAAGGTTACAAAGTTAGGAGTAAAAATAGATCCTAAGCAAGCCTTTAAAAAGTACTCGATTAACCGTGAACAACGGCCTATCCTCTACAAATGCTGCGCACAGTTCTAATGACAACGGATATAAATATTTAACGGCCAGACAAGGAAGCAGACTAAGTCGCTTTCCTGTGCGTCAGCCCACGAAACGAATTCCCGTGAGCGTAAATAGAGGGATGTTTTACTAAAAAGAAGGGAGAAGGAAACGCGGCACGCAGCACGCGCGAAGAGGACAGGAAAACAAAGCGCAGAGGGCTCAGCGGCGCCAAGTCTTGATTAATATGTCTGCAACAGCAAATCCTCTTTAGTGGGGACTGCTTTAACGTCTAATTCCTTGTCCCGAAATCTCTCTCTACATTCAGCCTTTGTTTGCCGGAATTGGAATTTCACACCTCGCTCCCGCTCGACGCAACTTGGCGTGCTGAGAATACGGCATTGCGACTACGCTCCGGGGACAGCTGTCGGGCACGTGGTTCACCTGTCCTGCCAAACTAACTACGTATTATACAAGCAGCAAGGGTTAGCATACGTGCATTTACGTGCCCAAGTCCGATACTGTCTGGCAGGAAAATTATACACTATGCACGTCATCTTTATGATACGTACCAATTAAATTTTCGACTCAAGACGAACAGAAATTTTCAGACACTTATTTCTATCATATTCAAATAATCACGCCCCGCGTGAAGTGAAGTGTGTTGGATACTAAGCTTTGACCCACTAAACTCTAAGTAAATTTCAGCAGTTCCAAATTTAACACATTTTTATTTCTGCACCCTTAACATATTACCATACACATTAGATACAAGACTGATACACAACACATCAATAATTTTCCATTCCTCATTACAAAAAAAAAACACATGGACAATAACACACACTTAACAATTTTACAAAACAAAATTTAAGTGACAAAAACTTACTATACCGACAAAGTGCGGCAGTTTTTTAAGAAAGGTAAATTTTTTTTTTTAATTACAATAACCATTAAGTGCACACGTTTACTTAAGGGGCTCGCCTGTTTGCAGGTGTTTTCTTCTTTTTTTGGCCGACAAACGTGGTAGCTATAAGGGTTACAGTGGCATGCGCTACAAAAGCGCCATCGCCCCTACGCGCAGGACTCTCAACTGGAGTGCAGTGTTCTCGTAGTGCTGCGTGTACCCATGGGACAATTCAGCGGCGACCCTGTCTGTTTATTGATAACAAGTCTGTAGCAAAGTTCAATACAGGTTCGCGTTGTGCTTTGACTCGTGTACGGTTAGTATGTTTCAAAATACGGCAGTCTGTAAAAGTTATTTTTTGATATGTTAGTTAACTATATTAGACGGCTAGAAAGTAATATTTACAGCATGCGTGATAACTTATGATGTCTTTTCGAAGGTAGACATACTAGGGGCAAGTTTAAACCCAGGATTCCGAACAATCTGCGGCGCAGTTCAAGAGCCAGTCCGCCAGAACCCGTAACGTACAACCACTAACAAAAATTACGTGAAATTATACCAAAATTGTCCGTAAATATTCGAAAAACTACGGTGACGTCCTTTTTTATTAAAGAACTTAAACAAACTTCAATAAAAAAATAATTTGTTAAACCAAGGAACATGTAAATTTGCTAGTTCGTTTTTCTATATATGTAATTTATTAAATGGGATTGCAAAAAAATACCGGGTATTTATTTTCGTTATGCGTATGTTGTACAATGAATAAAAATAAAGGAAGATGTACCTGTTTCTAAAGGACCGTGACTAGAATGAGGCCAAATAGTCTTAACTCAAGTTTCCAGCAGCTCAGTTATCATGTTCGCGTAAAGGGGAATAGTAACATAATTAGTTATTAGTACTTATGTAACACGTAGCTTACTTAGGTTTCTTATAATGTTGAAATGTTAAACAAGGATCACAAACATTATTTAACAGATGTAAAGACTTTAATGTTTGAAGGTGTATTTACAGATCGTTTGGAAACTGATTGCCCGAACACCAGACATAGTTTCTTTGGACCCATAGGAACGCAAAAGTCTATACACTTACATCCCGAAACGTATTTCTATATAATTTAATTGTGTTTAAAGTTGCAGCGTACAACGCCTGGACAACAAGGCTGTACGATCATACGCGTAGGGCAGGTTCCATAGGTCGTAGGCGAGCGACACTGCGTATGCGATGGTTTATTTAGGGTCGAGCGCTTACGTGCTATGCAACTTGTCCTACACGTATAATAGCACAGCCTTGTTGTCCAGGCGTCGCACTCCGCAACTTTGAGCACAATTCAAGGATATAAAAAACGTCTCCGGATATAAATGCACAGGACTTTTGCGTTACTATGTGTCCCAATAGTCTGCCTGGAGTTCCCGGAATTCCTGCACACGTCACGTGAATATCCTAAGTATAGCAATAACAACCTTAGTATTTCAGCAATAAATAACGCATCGGCATTGGTCGTGTGACAGCCTAATTTACAGGGAATACAGACAGGTTGCGACTTTATATGTATATTTTTATATATATATACACACAACCAGGTACCGTTTTTTTTTTTTTTTATGAAAACGGACGTTTCCGTAATATCAACTGTGCTTTTCCGTAAATACGATGCGTTCTCGGAAAAGGTATCTTAGGGTGAGAAACCATTTTCGAGTTTTGAGCTGTTTGTGTAGACCATTCTACGAGGACTTCAATGAAACAAGTCGCACCCTTGTAGCGTTTATACTCTCAGCATGTTCCGTTCATTTTTCGGAAAACAATAATTCCCGCGTTGACAGCCTTTATCTTTTTTGGGCCTCCTGAAAATCGTACCATTTCACCCCAAGGTACCTTTTCTGAGAACGCGTCACAAATATACGGAAACGTTAAGGTACGGATTCCCCTGGATCTATGCTGCATGAATACCGGCTTACGTATTGTCTCACTGACATATACAGCGTTTACGAAAACATTTCGACCAGAATTAAAACTCGAAGTGAACTAAAGAATCCCGATCTCAAATTTAATTAAACACATCCGGACCAAACTGAAGGAAGAGTAGGACTCCCCTTAAAACACCGTCGCCACATTGTATCACTGTTCACAACAAGCGTGTGTTTGGAAGTTAGAAATAATTCTGAAACAATGAAAACAATTGATCAGGTAACTGGTCGTAAAACACGACTGCCGTGAAGCGGTGATTATCACATATGACTGAGAATTTACTCCGTATTCACTCTGCTTCCATTCGTGTTAAGATTTCGCAAAATGATTTTAAATTTTACCATGAACTAAAAAATAATTCCTTGCTCAGTTCAGGTTGGATTCGGTCCAAGTTCGGTTCGGCCTGAAAATTATATCGCGAACGTACAGAGGGAACTGGCGCAGTGGCTTGGACTCGCATTCGGGAGGATATGGGTTCGAATCCAAGTCTGCCCATCATAATTTATATTTTTTAATTGGTTTCCCAAAATCACTCAAGGCAAATACTGTGACTGTTCCTTACTGCACGACCTGTCCGATATTCCTTCCCCGTTCCCGCATGTCTGAGCAACTTGCTCCGTCTTTAATGCAATGGCCTCGCTGTCGTCGAGACGTTAAGACCTACGCCCACTTAAAGCCTGTTCATGATAAAGTGAGCACTTTTGAAATCAACCTTAGAAAAAATTCACTACTACTACTACCCTCTGCATATACTTTAACGGACGCACTGAGTTACATGCTCCCAGTAAAGTTGGTAACTTACTGTAGGATTAAAA
This sequence comes from Dryococelus australis, assembly GCA_029891345.1. NCBI lineage: Eukaryota > Metazoa > Arthropoda > Insecta > Phasmatodea > Phasmatidae > Dryococelus > Dryococelus australis. Next base: position 193,600,650 of record CM056997.1, read on the forward strand.
GTAGTTCCATATCTTACCGCCGAAGAAAAGTGTTAGGAAGCCATTTGTGATAATTTAAATTATTTCTTTCCCTTTCTGTTATTTTAATGCATAGAAATGAGAAGATGTGCAGATTTTGAAAAATATTTACTTTTCTAATAATTTTAGAGTTTTACTTGACCGACGCACGAATAAAGTGATGAGGCCCATGACAATGTTAATCTTACAGAAGGCGGAAGAACACACAACGTGCATACAAGTAGATCTTAAGCAGGGCTTTCAAAAGTGCTCATTTTACAGTGAACAGCCTATACCTATTACCCACCTACTCCGAACGAGTAACTAAGGCGACATGCAACTCTACGAGCTGCAGAACTGCGTTCAGCACTCAAAGTCAGTTCCAATGATCACCCCCCCCCCCCTTTTCCATAATCCTACAAGCTTATCGAGTACTCTCTCCTCAGTTCTGGCACATTGCCTCTTTATTACAAAATTCTGTAAAAATAGACCTTGCAATATGTTTCGTGCTATTGACAAAACTGTTTTGCATTGGTACTTGTCTACGACACAATAGCTCTTTTTTTTTCAATAGATTTCAATCCGTTTTGGGTTACAGACGAAATAATTTTTTTAATACCGGAGAAAATTTGGCACGATTTTAACAATATATTTTGCTACAAAACATTATTTTTCAACTCCGAGGGTATTTCGATTTAAACATGTGAATTAGGCACAAAAAGCGATAGGTCGCGATAAAATAAGCAGTCGATTCAATAAATATCGCATTTAAATTAGCATGTTTTTAGTTACTTTATTCTCCCGTGTTTTCGCACAAATCGAGATCCCAGGTAAATAAGAAGAGTGTGTGGAAGGGGGGAGGGGATGGGGCTATCTTCGTGCAGATCAAATAAGGTGGGAAGGAAACTGATATTAGCACTGGCCGTAAAACCGAGCCCCAGGAGTCCTTGGCCCGCAGTTAAACGCGGGCTTCGGAAAAAGAAACAGGGGCGTGAAGCGTGGCGTGTTGTTAGACTGCGGGAGTTGGTTGGCACAGCGTAGCAAGGAGACGCCTAGCGCGTCTGCCGGCCTCCAGGAACACGTCATGAAACATTTAAAAGCCGCGATATGGAGCTGCACGAGATGGCGTTAAAGGGGAAGCGAGTAGACAGGCGGCAGCAGGGGGTTGGAGGGGGGTGGACGCTGAACGGAATACTGCGAAGAAGATAGGGGATGGTTGAGCAAGACAAGGCTCGGATTTTAACAACGCAGTTAGAATATATTTTACGCCGGCGGCGGCAGGAAAGAAGCAGGAGAGGAATAGTCTGCACAGTTGCTCAGTGAAAAACGAGAAGACCGCCAGAATCGTTCTCGCGCTTTTTCCAACATCCCCTCCCGCCTTCCCTTCGGAATGTCTTGCGGCACTAAACGGCGAGCTCCCGGGGCCCGGGTCCTGAAACAGTAGTTACGCCCTTTATAGCCCATCATAGCGCTAATATCTGAATAAATTCCGCAGAACGTTTTATTCCGCCGGGCCTTGTAGCTCCCCCGCCGGGACGAAATCCCGAAAGAAGTTGCGGATTTGCGAAGGCCTCGGCTGCGCAACAAACTTGCGAGCCTAACAGTCGGCAAATCTGACAGCTGTTTGCATTTCCAAAAAAAAAAAAAAAAGAACAAGGACATGATTTTCCGTTTTTCGAGGATGTCATCCCCTTTCCCACGATGGAGTTTTACGTTTCCTTATCACGAGTTATGTTTTAAAGTACAGGCTGTTAGCGGCAAAGTGAGCACTTTTTAAGGCTCAGCTAAAATTTCTGACTTTCCGCCACTTTTTAATATAAACATTGCAATATGAATGACTAATAAACACAGTGTATAGATTTCAACACTCTCAAAAGTTAACGGTCGAGGCTGCAATAAAATATATTTATTAGGGGTTAATGCATTTTGAAAGGGCCTTAAAAAGTGCTCACTTTACCGTGAACGGCCTATAGACGGAAAGCCAAAGTCCTTTTTTTTTTTTTTTATACCGGTATGCTTATTCAGGTTATATTTTTTGTTTATCGAAGTACAACACACAACAGATTACCAGCAATTATAATATAAATAAAACTTTACTCAAAGGAATGGAAACCGGAAACAGCGCACAATGTTGTCACTCTGCAATATGTGGGGCTCCATATACAGGATGTATATTAAAGTATGTTACAAACTTTGTGAGGTTATTTGTTGTCGAAAATGAGGTACAGTTATGTAATGCGACTTATAGCCTGGCGCAAATCCTAAGGGAAAAATTCGCCCTTGAAGCTAAAAAATAAATATCGAATTTTGGCAAAATATCGTAAACTACTTAGAAATAAAGTACGATTATATGGATTCTGTTGTATGCTAACAATATTTGCAGTCTGCGAAGAAATAGTTTCGAATACCGACCGCCTTCATTAAAATAATGAGGGCGGCCACCACCTTTTTGTCTTAATTCTCTCTTCCGTAAGATTATTTTAAGGTTTTATGCCATAATTCGTATCAAGAGGGCCCAATGATCAAAAAAGGTCGTCTTGTCGCAACACCCTTAGGCTAACCGTTTTCGAGTAAAATTCAATAGAAACTGTGTTGCCTGAGGGGTAGGCACGAACAAATCACAGTAAGTGTGACTGAACGATACGCTAGTCAGCAACAAACGAATAGTGAACACTGTAATGTAAACGTAAAAAGTGCTATGCGTTACGTGTGAGTCTGTGTGCGTTATGAACAGGTAACGAGCAATGCCTGGTGTATTCGAACGAAGGTGTCGGTAAATGTCGAGCCAATGCTCAAAAGTTCTCCCATGAGGTTGCACTTCACTTTATGTCAAGTAAATGTACCACACCAACCATTGTAAAAAATACCGTGCCTTTATGAAAAGAGTATTTAAATTTACGTGCGATTAAACAACAAAAGTTTGAATACACCAGGCATCGCTCGTTACCTGTTCATAACATTTAAAGATGCGAATTAAGCACAAAAAGTCACAGATCACGATAAAATAAGCATTTAATTCAATAAATACCGCGCTTAAATTAGCATGTTTTAGTTTTCTGATGCGATTTACAAGTATGGCGTTGTTTAAGTTTACAGCAAGTATATACACTAAATGCTCACACGGTAACTAACATAGGGTTAATACTGTGTTGTTCAAAAAGCCTTCGTAAAAGTGAACCTCTACAAGACAAAAGTTGGTTACTGTGGATCATCATTAAAAGATAAACATATGCTGTCGCGGACTTTTTTGTATACCTTTTTGAGATCTGAAATTCTGTAATACGTTATTTTGGTGTATCTCTTATGTGTTAGTCAGCGTAAGCCATATAAGCGCCCGAAAAGCGGCTTCTTCTGACTTTACTATAAAACGTCGACATTTCGCTACTATCCTTACATTAACAATTAATGTTTTATATACCTAAACCTTCCTCAAGAAATTCTCTAAATGATGGTGTAAACCGCATCAAGACATCAAGTAGTTCAGAGGCGTCAGCCGAATACACAGACACACGAGGCCGGCCGACTTTATTTTATACTAGTATGAATAGATGCGACGAGTTTACGTGGTTACAGTATATGTTCGAAATGTGAGCTACTATTCTCCATGCATGCACGAATCCGATACACACGAGACAACATCCCACAATTAGTCTGTACGCCACGGCATACATCTTGAATATGTTGCCAGAGATCGTCCACATTGTCCACGTACAATGACTCCACACGTAGAAGTCGACTGGGTTCAGGTCCGGTAATCTAAGTCGCCAACCCACTGGCTCACCTTGGCCAATCCATCGCGTCGAGTACCGCGCATCCAAGTACTGCCTCGCGGTACGACTAAAGTGTGCTGGTGCACCACCGTGCATGCACCACATGTTCTATCATAGTTTCAGTGCTACATCTTCAAGTAGTTGTCCGAACGCCGATGGACTGAAGTGAATGCACGCGTAACAGACTAACGTCGGGGGGGGGGGGGGGGGGGGAACTTTTCGGCGTATCGACGACACGCAGCTGACGCATTAAACATTTCATCATGCGTGAGATGCATGTTCGTCAGTTCCTCATTACTGCACTCCATCGCACACGTTGTAAATAACTGTCTGCTGTGTAAACCACGAATTTAAACGCTAGAAGGCGGGTAGCAATGGGCCAATTGAATAAAAACAAGCAAAGCCTTGTTAGTGATTACTTCAGCAAAGTAGTATAAACTTGTAAGTAAAAGTAATGACTTGATTCCAGTTAAATGCACAAAATGCTTTGCTTAAAAGTAAATATTGGAAAAACCATGGGAGAGATAAGTATTTACTGGTAAGTAATTGCTTATACGGACAAGTAAAAACGCCCTTCAGTAACTTGTCATGAAAGAGCATGTAGACGTGACCGCCCCGTTTAACCACTGAATGCAGTGACTGCAGATAGTCAGTTCTCTGTCATCCGGCTGTCTGTAAGTTCACATGTCTTCAAGTGAGGACGAAGTGATTGAGAAAGGTGGCTGCAAGAGGATGCTATTTGTAAAATTATTAAAAGACCGCTCTGTGGTCTTAAAAAAAAAAAGCGGTGACGCCAGGAATTGTCCAGTAAAAAGAAAAAGCATGGAAAGGAATGAAAGATGACTTTTTGAAGAGTACAGGGAAATCATCAGTAACTGTAAGACAGTTAAAAAAGTTACTGAATAATATGAAGACAGATATGAAAAAAAAAATCAGATAAAACATGACAGGGAACAAAAAAATCAAGCTGCAGGACTGGGAGAGAGAATTCTTAAAAATGCTGGATTCTAGACGCAATCCAGTTTTTCAGAAAATCGCAGGAGCTTGTGCAGTTGGTGTTGACGTAATCCGAATAATGCTGAAGAAGGGAGTATAACTATTCAGCTAAACGAAAAGCGCCCAGCAAAAAAGAAATTTAAACTTGAGACAGCAGAAACCGAAGCATTATCAACAGCAGAACTGCAGAGACTTGTGTTATTAGAACAACTAAACCTTGCCCGATTACAAGCAAGAAGAGAGGAGTTATTGATCTAATGACTCTCTGCTCATGGTTGTGTGGGTAAAAGACCATCCAAACTTTGAAACACAAGAAAAAATTCAAATGATCGATCGCGTGTGTGTATGTGAAATACCATCTGAAGATTCCGATCTGCGTGAGCTCGTATAGAAATGTCAAATACATCGACATACACACACGTGTAAGATGAATAATGAATATTCAGCATGCCGATGACGGACGAGTCTGTGAATGTTTAAATAGTTTATCTTTACAATAAAAATATATATAAGACTAAAAAGTGAAAAATAAATGAACTGTAAAAAACCTTGTATACCCAATTTTTCATTTATAAATAAACTTAAAATACAAAATTAATTATAGGAGTAGTTAAAGGATTTGTAGACCTTGTAAGACGTAGTAGAACAGCCGCAATAAAATTTACTACAAATTAATATTTTGTAACAATTAATATTTAGTATGTAAAAGTTTCGCACGAATAGTTAAGAAACTTATGCAAATATGTGCTTACTACGCTTACGCAAATTAAGTATACGTTCTATATTGCGCCAAGCTTTTATATACTAAATATAAATTTATACAAAAATATTAATTTGTAGTGAAGTTTATTACGCCTGTTCCAGTACGTCTTACTTACAAGTTCTACAAATTCTGTAACTACTCCTATAATTATATTTATCTATTTAGTTAATTTATAAATAAAAGCTTGGTTTTAAAAGGTTTTTTTACAGTTAATTTATTAAACATTGAAGAAGTAAAGTCTAACAAAATATGTGCAGTCTTCTTTCATATACAACACAAATCGTACTTTCCTGACAATGTTGGTAGTATGGGTTGTGTACTACTTCATATTTGTATAGCTACGCACGCGGACTCTGGCACTGCATGAGGGCCCCTGTTACCTGTTTATGTGCGGTCTGGCACGGTAGGGGATGAACCACCCCCACCCACCGCTAGGCTGGGCACATAACTGCTTCGTCGCCCGGAGGCCGGGAAATGATTCACAGCTGTCTTGACTGGCGTCACAGCACCTCCCCCTCCCCCTGCCGGAGGAGTCTATAACTTGGGAGGATGAACAAGAATATTCTGGAAATTGTGTCCTTCAGCGCAACGCGGCATTCGGAGAAATTTCTGGGCTATGGCCGAGGACGCTATACACACCTCCCGCAGTCGGAGAGGAGTCAGTCTTGTGGTAGCCATTTGGCTGAAGTGCAGTAATTGGGAAAAGTCTGGTGAAGTGTGGGACATCAGCGGAGAGGACAGACGACGACCGAGGTTGCGAGATGGCGGCAAACGAGTGTTCTGTGCGGTGTGGACGGACGAGAGATCGTGGTACCCAACGAGTAGAGTGCATGGGGGCACTCAGAGAGCTCTAGAACATTCCAGACTGGTGGAATGTATACTGAACTAAGGTTGGACTATATGAACGTGTGATACGGACTTTATTGTAAATACTGGAACTGTCAAATGTGAACATGTAATTTTTTTAATAATTCAGTAGGATTTGATACACTATTTATTGGGGCTGATTCTAGTTATTTAATTACATTAATTTCTTTTAGATAATTGTAAATTCTATTGATTGAATTCGTTTATTGTAAACAGCTTATTGTGAGATATTCAGTCGAGAGTATTTTATTTTGTAAGTATTGTAAGTAAATTAGAAAATTGTAATTAACTCTTTTATATAATTAAGACCCCCATCTCTTATAGATAGAGACATGCGAAATTCGCGTTATTTGGCATCAGGCTGAACTTCACAGTAATGTACGTACCGGAGCCGGCTTCATTTTCCATTGGCTGCTGCATAGCTGTCGAGCCACGCCCTTTCTAACTGATCTGCACGTGACTGGGGTACACAGTTGTGACGTGTTCAGTGATTAGAGTAGCATTGCTTAGGACGTGTCAGATACAGTATAGTCCAATGACAGGCGTATTGAAAAGGTACGCTTGTTTTAAGTTTAACGTGTCCCCAAATAATAACGCGAATTTTGCAGGTCTCTGTACAGTAGGATGCAATGCCACTCTACTTGTACTTTAACAGGAATTATCGTAAAAATGAAGAGAACAGCACTTTTGAGAGTATTGCGTTTTTCGTAGCCCGTACATCCCTATGTACCGCCTGCCACGCCGAGCAGTATGCAGCCAGCGAGACACGGGCGGGTCGATGCACGACGGATCAGAGTCGATCATCGTCCTGCACACGTGCGACGCGATATTCAGATCAGCGGCCTCGGTGGTGGAGGAGGACGGTGGGTGTACCTTGTTGTGCTTTATGGGAAACACATCAATGTGATAGGAGAGGAGGCAAGGAAGGCAGGGCGAGGTTAGTGCCTCGGAGGAGCCCCACGATCCGTGTGGGATAAAATGGATGCTAGCTGGATCCCCTAGTTTCTCGGCTGCATGCGATAAAAAATCTGGGTCAGCTACACAAGGGTAAATATTCCGAAGAGTGGTCCCATCTCCACTCTAAGGGAATGTCAGCTGTGTGCCTCCTCACTCACTCTAGAACATAGCTCCTAAAAATAGGACCTTCATTACTGTGAAAAATCCTTCAGTAAAAAAAAAAAAAAAAAAAAAAAAAACCGTAAATCACGCGGTAAATACAGTGTTACACGTTCCGGTTCTTTATCGTTTCCCTTCTGCCGTGCTGCTCAAGAGAGCGTGCGTAATTTGAAGAAGCGGGCGGCTATTCACAAAGGCAAGCCGTAACGTGACGCCTTCGCAATACGCCTATCGCAACTCGCACACTCCTGACCTTCAGCGGTTATCTTCGTAAATAATGTTCTAGTCGATGCTCTAGCCTCTCTCGGCTCGACTCGGGGAGCGGGAAATCTTTATTGATCGGGGGCCAGCGAGCGGACGGTTTCTGACAGTTGGAAGCCTGGACCAAAGTGAGACCTTAAGCGAGATGTGCACGAGGACAGCGAGCAAGCAGGGCGTCGAGTGGTGGCAAGAGCGTCCAGCGGGAGTGAGGACTGCCGACTGCCAGCGGATAAAGAGACTGGCAAGCGGGACTACTGAACCAGGTGCGAGAATGTAAGACATTTTAAAATTATGGCAACAGATAGACGGAACATGTATAAATACTGAGAGTGAATATAACCAATATAGAAACACCGTAAAAGTACTTTAATTAGAATTGAGAGACATCAAATATCGCCCTCACTGAGAAGAAAGACAAGAGTACTAATGAAGATATATAGTTTATGTTGTAAATAATAGCTGTGTGAATAAATTAAAAATTAAATTCTATTATTTTATTTATATTAAGGGCCATATGTACTGAAACGTTTTCGGTGAAATCGTTGTTCGCGCGTAAACTCGTATCTTCGTAAATAAAAGTTCTGGAAAAAATTACTTTTTTTTCTAAAAAGATAAAAAAACAATTATCAATGGCCCTAGTTTTTTTTTTTTTTTTTACTTTTTTCTTATTAAGTGTACTCTTGGAGAAAAAAAAATTCGTGAAGACTGTAAAATATCGAATTTTTAAAACTTGTCTATGCAATTTCCTTAAGCGTCAAGAGAAATGCACAAAGATAGGGCCTTAGTTTTATCTGTGGGCTTTCATCGCATGTAATAAAACTCCACTGTTACAGATCTAATTTACACAGTCAGCGTTACGACGGAAACACTCCACGCCTTACGCGTAGGAGTGATGAGACGCTAGTCTTGCGTGTAACTGTCGTCCGTATCGCTCCCTCGCTTCTTGACCTTGGACGCACAGCTACATAGTCCCCTTAAGACCTCCGTCCCTCACCACTCGGATACGACGCTCTGGCGTCTTGTAAACATAGAAATGCCACCTACACAGCTGGCAACTTAACAGACATTAGACTATTTCCTAAGCAAATGTAAGAAAGCTACTACAGATGTGTGGGAAAAATTTACTATAATCTATTCGCGGTTCTTTTACACTTTTCTAATCAAACCTTAAAAAAAAACACCCCGTTTATGGCATGTTTAGTTGTTTATTATAAAAATGTTATGTATCTCAAGCTTTTTATACTCGTGTAAACATAAAAGTATCTTATTTTTGATTAAATTTAACTCGTTCTTATATTTTATTTATAAAATATAAAATTTCATCTGTAACTAATATTAATAAATTCAGAGAAAGTAGGTGTGTTGGTATTACCTAGTAAGAAATAGTCCTTATGCAAGATATTATTACACTGAGTGCGCATAGATGTGGTGCGTTGCCCCCTGGCGTAATTTTCTACGCTTTGTTTGCATGAGGCGGAGGAATATCCTGGGAGTAGAACTATAGCAGAACTTCAGAAAAGTGGGCTGTAACTATGATGGAGTACATTCGTGCTTTCTCAGGGCGCGTGCGCGATGGTGTAGAAAAATTTGCGAACGTTTTCTGATAGTGTACTTAAATAAGACACTAATGCGCTAAGTCAGAAAACTCCATCTTATTTCTTTTCTATTTTATATAGGCTTAAAAACGTTTTTTTTTTTAATACGAAGTCTAGCAGGCAACAGTATATTTATATTACATAACTTTGTCTACATTAGTTACTTTTGTCAAGTTTACCCGCCCAATCCAAGTAGGCACAGAGCGAAAACAAATCATTATTATATCGTCGCGTCGAGCTGGTGGTGAGGAATGCTTACTCCTGGTAAACAAGCGAGAGTAGAAAAAAACAGGCACTATTGGGTAAAGGTGTGGAAATTATGAGCTCTTTCAGTGAGAGGAAAACTAGCACATTTGATGAAATATGTTGTAAAACGAAATTGGAACGGAAAATTTCCTCAAATGAAAAGGGGAAGCAAATCACATGTATTTCTCCAGCTCGTAAAATTATTCAACTTAGAAGATTACCCAGTTATTTCTGTGCACGCCACACAAGTTTTGTGCAAACAGGATAGTTACTTTCGTAGATTGTATAAGTATAGGCTGTTCACGGTAAAATGAGCACTTTTGAATGCCCTGCTTAAGATATACTTGTATACATATGCATTCTTCCGCCTTATGTAAAATTAACATTGCCATAGGCCTCATCACTTTATCCATGCGTCGGTCAAATGAAACGGCGAAATTATTAAGAAAGTAAATAATTTACAAATCAGCTCATTCTTACACTTCGATGCACTAAACAAACAGTGTGACGGCTATCCTTGCACATCGAACGAAAGACAAACCGACGGTGCCATTTGAAGTTGAGCAAATGTTTGGCCGTTTGGCACGGCTTACCTTCGCTGCGACGTAGGTGTGTTTGACGAGCTACACGCCTCACATCCGCTGGGCGGGCCTGCTGATCTGCAAGTATAGGCGCCGCGGGGCTGCTGCCACCCACGAAGTCTATGACTGCCTTCCCCTCCCTCGTGCGTGACCTTGACCACGTGACGCCAGCCAGCCAGTCACGCACCACCAGGGTGCCCCTTCCAGGACTTCACATATCGACGGAGTGAATTTCATTTTGTAATGTTCTAGATGATTTCAAATAGAATATAAATACAGGTGTCTCGCCCAGATTCGGAGAAACAGCAAAGGGTTTTCACTTGGGCAGGAACTGCTGTTCCGTCCGTTAACATTTTAAAGGGGGGAGGGGGTTGCTGCCATTTTAGTTAAGTATGGTTTAAAGCAAAATAATTATATGTAATCTGCATATAGCTGGAAAGAGTTGTAATCTTGTAAAAATTTAGATTTTGGGGGAAGTTTTAAACAGAATTGTTTTATACCCTTTAATACTAAATGGGAAAACTATATTTTTATATAAAGTTTAATGATTGTAAAATTTGGGGAAAATATTGTAAATGATTTGAAGTTGATATAAAAACGTAAGGCAGGGAATATTTTCAAACGTTTTCACTGGAACCAACCCAAATCCCTTTTTTGACACCATTGGAGGGCTCTCAGCTGTTTTCCAACTTAAAATGGCTACATTCAGGAATTAGTTGAGACAAAGACCTCGTCCTGTATGTGTTGGCAAACACCGTCACAACAGAAAGCGAAAGAAATAATTTTAAGCTGTCACAAATGGTTATTTAACACTTTTTATTCGACGCTAATATATGGAACTACATCCCATCCATCGTTGCCAACTTCACTGGGCGAATGTCACTCCGTGCGCCCATTAAAATATATGCATGCAGGGACAGTAACTTTTTTCTTAGGTTCATTTCTAAAGTGCTCACTTGACCGTGAACAGCCTTTGCGTGGAAACAACAACTTCGCCACGTCTCTTCGTTATTCAGTAGGAAAATATTCCCTCAAGTAAAGATCACAGTTTATTTATTAATTTCACCACGCTTACCAAAGGTATGCGATTTCAGGTGACAATACGACTAGCGATACACTATTATTTTAACAGCCTGTAATGTTTCATTCCTCTAATCAGTAATTCCTTACAAAATTTATATCGCAACACGCGACGTAATTTTCATTTCTAACTATTTCTTATCCGTCTGATTCATCGATTTAAGAAAAGGGCGTACACCATGCGTATATGACTAGAGATATTTCTAGTTTGAAAAAAAAAATTGTTGAAGCATCCAAATTACCCATTACAAAATATACTTTCCGGTCCAGAATAATTCTATCGCAAAACATAGAGAACGTGTTATAAAAAAATGACAAATCGTTTCCTTCATAGTCAAACCATTACTATGTAACGTCAGCAAGTGATACATTACGTAATGGATTTTTTTTTTTTTTTTTTAACTTTTGCTACGCGTTATTTGTTTTTCACGGTTTACAAAGGCGGAAAGGGCGCCCGACCTACGCGTGTGTGAAACATCACTTTGTAATCCCATTTCAATCACCCAGACGGATTCACGCATGTCTGATCCTTAAGCCACGACTCAGAACACTACCCAGTATGGGCAATCGCGACCTAACACATCTCATCCAGGCAAATGTACTCTAGTGCACCGTACTTACCTCAGAACGTCGCGCCGCCGACAGCAGTTTAAATATTTACACGAACACGTTCGTCACTAAAAGGACGGTTTGTCCAAGTTAATACCCAAGTACACCGAAGCTGGAGGAATGGTGGGGGGAAGGGGGGGGGGGGGGCTTTCGCTCTCCCTTCCAACTGGCACATTACAAAAAATAAATAGAAGACAGTGTTGTTAAACTGTTTGGGGAATTTTTTTACGGCCGCGACGCGAAGCTTCGCCACACTGTAAACATTTTAACAAGCAGTTAAATGCGCAGGCGGGCGGGCGGGCGCCCCCTTCGCCGACGAAAACTAGGCGTCCGTTCCTCCCACGCGTCGTGATGGCGCGCCGTAAACCTTTCAGCAGAGCTTTTAATGACTCGCGCGCCCCGCGCACACAGTCCGCCCGCGATAGCTATCCCCACGCCTCTGGAGACACACAGTCCGCCCGCGATAGCTCTCCCCACGCCGCTGGAGACGTAATGGCTGTTCATGATAAAGTGAGCACTTTTGAAAATAACCTTCGAAAAGGTCACTACCCCTGCCTGCACATATTTTAACGGGCTCACTAAGTGACATGCGCCCGGTAAAGTTGGTTACGATGGATGGAAAGTAGTTACATATGTTAACATCGAATAAAAATGGTTAGGTAAACATTTGTGACCATTTAAAGTATTTCTTATGCTTTGTTTTTTTTTACGACTCAGTATGAAAAAATTAGCAGATTTATAAAATATTTACTTTTCTTATAGTTTCACAGTTCCACTTGGCTGAAGCATTAATAATGTGAGGCCCATGGCAATGTTAATTTTACATAAGGTGAAATAATACATAACGTGCATTCATGTATATCTTAAGCAGGGCTTTCAAAAGTGCTCATTTTACCGTGCACAGCCTATACACAGTCCGCCCGCGATAGCTTTCCCCAACCCCTGGAGTTGTACACTAAAGACTAGGTAGACCTAGCATCGCCTCCAGCGCATGCACCCAACACTGACCTACCCCACACCAATACAACTGCCAAAGTCACATGGTCAACAATGATGAACGTGTTTGTTTATATCTTAATTTTTAAAACACACGAACCATTGGAATGAAATAATTTTCCTAATTGAAATTTAATTTAAATTCGTTGAAAATTGGTTAGAGTGAAGTATGCAAACGTTTCAAAGCACTTGTTAATGTAAACAGTGTTCTAACCTCAAATATTATCCACGTTGTTTATGGCACTCACATTGTTGGAAAAGTATTCCAATGGCGGGATATAAAGTGGCTACTGCGCACCTCGGACACGCACTCTACCCCACTTTCCCTCTAATGGCTGGGGCTGACCAGTGTTAGCTAATAGTTTCGTCGCCTGTATCGCGGAGAGAGCATGGAGCAGTTGAGTCCCAGCACCAGAACGCTTTTTGCCAACAGAACGTGAAAAACATATTTGCGTCGACTCGTGGATTAATTCAATTGTTATATGATTTAGTCGTTTTCTCTCTATTTCAATAGTCAACATGCAGAAAACAATAGTTTTCTCAGTGAAAAACATGTTGCCTTATTGAATCGTTTTACTGTCGAATTAGTAGGCCTGCCACTCCTGCTAATTATTCTGTCGCTAAAAATAACAGTTTAATTAGGACGTTGTACTTTAACTATTAAAACGTAGAATCTGAATTAAAGGTAAGTTAGAATAGGTTTCAAATCTTCCAAAGACATTAACGTGCGCGCAATATGTAGGGGTCCACATATTTAGAGTGCGTGAAGTATTTCCACATTACGGACGAAACTACACTGCGGTTTGCCGTTATCTGGTTCTGTACAATACGAAAGTACTTTTTCCCAGTGGCGAAGTAGCGAAGTTGGTAATGCGTAGGATTAGTTCGTAGATGTCCCGCGAATGTGCGATTCTAACCAAAGCCACAAATTCCGTTGCATACGTAATATTTTTGTTTCGTGACAAAATACTCGTACTTATTTTATTTCACATCGGATTGCATTTTTTTTAAATCACGGTGATTATTCATTAATCAACTAACTGATTTTCTACAGTCTAAATGAGTGAATTTCTGTTGGCCGGGGTGATTTACGTTTTTTTTTCTAGAGATTCCGAATGGTGGAGTTTCAACTGGAAACCAGTAAATATTAATTAATTAACTGATTCTGATTTAGAGCCTACTATTATACCCGTAAGCGGGAGTCACTTGTGACGCAGAATTTTTCATTGGTTTCCAAACTTTCTTTCATGTCGTAGAAGTTGCTTCGAATGTAAGTGGTTAAATTGGCACCACTGATTTTATTTGCATACTAATTTTCAAAAAACATACTGTGTTACGAAATTACCTAACCCTTTAACAGTCATCCCTGCTTACGGTACTTAAATACGTACCTAGAAATCAAAGTATACATTTATTCTGACGCCTAGTTTTGAAAATAACTATTTAAAAAAAAAACACCAACCTTTTAGAAAATCGAATTCAAATAGAGTCCACGTTTGATAACCTGCTTTTCACAGTTGAGCTGGTAATTCTTGGGTAAATGGTAGGGACATACAGAGAATGACAAAATCAGTCTAATTCATCTTCAGTATAACACTGTAGCCCCGGTCATTCACGAACTCCCGTTCGGCAAAAAAAAAAAAAACACGACGAAGAGACTATGCAAAAATAGGTCATGACTTACTGGTTTTTGACTGCGTTCTTACAAAACTTGAGGATATACATACATACGAAGAATCATGCTGACCAAAGAAGAGGACGGCAACTAAAGAGCCGACCCGGGAATTGAACACGGTTCGCATTTGTGGGAGGCGAGCGGGCTAACCACTCAACCACCGCGGCCCCCGCAATTAAAGAGACAAAACAAAGAAAACTGTTATGACACACGCATATAAAAATATATAATTTCGACAGAAATTTACAGCAGGTGGTAAAGAAATGGAAACCCGAAGGAACAAGCACAAGAGGACGATTTTTTTGCCACGTGAAAATAAGATACAGAAATCAGTGGAGAAATAAGGGGCGCGGAGGATAGCGATCAACGAAGACAAATAAGCGTTTACAATGGAAATATATGTTATGTTTATCCAAAATCAGATATTTAGTATTCAGATGGAGAAAAAGAATCCTCTAAAAGCGGAAAATTTCCGCTAATATAATACATCTGGAAACGTTCATGTTTGAGTGTTTGCGTATGAGGCAAACATTGCTAGTTATTACGCCATGAAATTAATAGTATAATCTCATTTAAGTCCATGGTTGCATGCTGCGATGAGTCTTCTGTGCCTAATATAATGCCTACTTTAAATTTGTCTTTACGAGAAGTAGTCATCTGAAGAGCACAACGTATGATTCCAGAATACATACCAGTTTTGGTTGCCATGTGGACAAATAGCCCATCGCTCTACGGTACGCTGGCGTCGTCGTGGTTGTTCCTGATTGTGACTTTTTTTTCTCTCGATAGAGCAGCGAATAAAAAAAGGAAGCCAAACTGAGTTCGTGAATTATAACCTGAGTTACAGTACAACTGGATACGGTGTTATTTATCGTATTGGAAGTAAGGAGTGGTCGGTGGCTGTGGCATGCGAAGCAGGGGAAGTTGAAACAGACGATGGCGTTGCAGGTCATACGTTAGCTCTCCATCCAGCTAGCCGTGGCTCATCGCTAAGCACGTACGAAAGCACTGATCTTGTGACGTAATATGTCTTTAAATTTGCACCCATAGCGGGAGGCAATCCAGAGAATCCGATGATAACAAAAACGGGGGATACAGTTTGGCATTGCAGCTCCGAATCTATCGTCTACATTCGAAATTTAATTACACCACCCGATTGCCAAAGGATCAAAGAATACGTTACGTTGATTGAGGACAGCGAAGCTTCGCGAGAGAAGAGGGTGGTTGGGGGGGGGGGCAAATTTGAGTTCGTTTCGCCGCGCCTCATAACTTCCTCTTAGTATATTTTTTGACTAGGAGAAGTTATGACACTCGTTTGTTTCAATCGACAGCTCTCGTCAAGACCAATCGATTGCGTGTAGTGTGGTTAAGGTGGAATTGTATGCGTTTAATATAAAAAAATTAAGAAAACTTAACACAATTTCGGCCTATGGTCGTCAAAAAGCAAAGTCGAAATACAGAAATCGTATACGGTTAGAAAGAGCATCTCAAAAGCAATCCAGTGATACCCATAAACTTCCACATGATCGAGTGAAGCGGTGCCGGGAGCGTAAAATAAATATCAAGGCGTCCTGGCGCGTCAACTTAGATGTATTCACGCAAAACAAACGGCCGTTTCCACAACACAGCCATGCCTCATTTTTTTATATTTTTCTGTCCATATTGAGTGTCATTTCACCGCGTGGATTCAAGAGGTTTGTGCGACTCCTAACATCGAAATGTTGAGAGCCGAAGAGGGTGAAGCGAGGTGAGTATGGAGCAGCGCCGGGGAATTCAACGACACGGGAGATCCTTGAGAAAAAAACGCCGACCAGTGGCATCGTCCGACACGATACCTACGGGCGAGAATCCGGGAGCGACCCCGCCAAATCGAACCCGGTTCGCCTTGGTGAGAGGTGAGCGCTCTAGCCATTGCGTCACCGCGGCCCCCACCATTCCACAGACGCAAGCGAAAATAAATGTCGATTCAACACACAAGCAAACAAAAGTACTCAACAAGAAATTTTCTGGTTTGCTAAAACTCGAAACGACGTACAGCTTACCCAAGGGCGTTCACCGGACGAAGTAAATTTTAATTAACGGATCGATCGGTACAGTAAAGCCGGACGACCCCGCGGCATCCTGTTCCACAAAGAAGAGCATAAATTAATTTTTAATGGCGCGTCGTGTCGTAGGTAACATGTGGACCTGCGGCATCGTCCGCCGAGCGACGACGGCGACTTAACACGTCGGACGCGCTGCCATTTCCCACGGTTGCGGCTGGCGTAAGAAAGCCAGTCGATAAATCTGCCGCCAACTGCAGATTATCTCGTTCATGCAGAACACATGGCGTACTCGTTAATTATTTACCTGGCTTCAGCGCTGTGGTACGAGATACTTCGCTCGCACCCAACACATACATATAGGTGGTCGTTCATGGTAAAGTGAGCACTTTTGAGGCACTACACTGTAAAAAAAAAAAAAATTCCTGGTGAACTTCCTACACTGTAATGTAATTTTTAAACCTATGCATTGTATAGAAATAACACCATATGTAAGACTGCAGACGTTGGAATATTGAGCGTTGTTACTGTAGGCTGTTCACGGTAAAGTGAGCACTTTTTAAGGCCCTCCCAACCCACATTAACCAATAATAAATATGTCTTATTGTATGCTCAGGTATTAAATTTTGACGGTGGAGAAATGTATAAACTGTGTTTATTGGTACCATTGCAAAATTTATATTAAAAAGCAGCAGCAAGATGGAAATTGAATGAAAGGAAAAATCTAGCAGGGCTTTGTAAAGTGCTCACTTTACCGTGAACAGCCTATACACAAGGTTTGGGACTTCGTGAGCGAATGAAGGAGCGCTACCATGAATATATGGGAACATAGTACCACCCGCACTTACTTACTCAATATTCGTATAATTACACTGATGTGATAATTTTACGAATAATTTCTTAAAGTGTAGTTCCTTTTCCTTTCAGCCATATTTTAACATTTAACCATTCTAAATGAATATTGCCATGTGAGTAATAAACACAGTGTGTATACTCCACCGCGCTCAGAAGTTAACGTCTAAGGCTAAAATAAAATATATTTATTGACTGTTATTTCAAAAGAGAGGACTTTCTAAACCTATACACAGCAAAACACGCACACTTACCAAGTATTCCCTTCCCAGCACGACGGCGAAGCCGGCTACTCGAGATACGATCGTGGACCGGTGTTGCAGCTGGAAGTAGGAGGGGGGGCGGCAAGGGGATTATTAAGTGGTCCACCCACACACATCCCCAGCTAACATAACAACTTGCCGAAGGAAGGGTTGGGATATGAGGTGTAGCCTGGGGGTGGGGAGGAGGGCGGCAACATTTTCCCACGAGGCCATCGGGGCTTATTGTAGTCAGCCTCACCACACTGTAATTGGCGACTGGACGGGCGGCCACGCTGAGTCACAGCTTCATCCGCGCACACGTGATCCGTGCAAGACGGCCATTACCAAAGACTGAAGCTTCTTAGACAATAGAAAACTTTAGCATTTGACTTTACGTTTTCTTTCCTCTGACGAAACCACCAATACACAATACAATTGTAGAGTCAGAGTTCAGACAATTGAACATCGGTTCTGCGAGTTTCGTAAAAATGTGTATTTTGCTACGTAAATAATTATAACATTATCGAGGAATGCATTTTAAGTACCTTTTTTTTTTTTTTTAGAAATAGGCTCAAAACTAAAAACTCAATTGTTTACTTTATTAAAATATGTCAATTCATATATTTCTTCTTCACATTACATTTGTATGCCATTTATTTAATTTAAGTTGAGCTGTGTTTAATATACCGAGATTAAAATCGCTGTATAATAAAATAAGGCACTTTCCATATAACCTCTGCTAGATTCTTGGCAAAATGGCTGCTCGACTTTGACTTAAAATTTCAACTTTTCGAAATCGTGAAGTCAGGAGTGCTCGACTTTACCTTTGACAGTCCCATTGTGTCAAGCTTAATAAGAAACAACATGTCGGAAAGCAAACGTACAGTCAAATGTTAAAGTTTTCTGTTGTGTAAGGGCCTTTAAGACTCTTTCTCCAATGCACGGATACGTAAGAAAACGGACTCGGAAAGGCAAGCGGAACAAACCGACCGATCGGGATGGATTTGAACCATTCTACAATACGAGGAAACGTACAGCCTTACAACTTACAAAATAAAAATACTCAGCTGTTGCGAATTACTGGCACAGGTTTCATGATATATACCTCATTTTGTATATTTTTACAGTGTTTAAAAATTTGTAAATACTACTGCCTAACCGTGTGCACTTATTTATCAAAAGCAAATAAATGATAATCGCAACGGCGAATAGAAGCACTTGTGGCTGTGTATACCACAATGGCCACGAAAACGAGTATCAACAACAAACCAAATACTCGATTCCCATTGGCTACACGGATACACGGACACGCAAGAGTTGGGAGTTGCCCAGCTTTCTTACGTGTATCCGTACGTTATCCGTATCCGAGTGCGTGTGTCATTGTAGAACGCGCCTTAAGTTGAGGTAAACCGATTTTCGTCTTCTGCGCATGTCTGAAGTACTGACCCACCCATCGTCAATAGATAGGCACATTGTAAAAAAAAAATGTAATTTTTACCGACAAATTCTTTGTAATGTTGCAAATGCTTGTAACAATACAAATATTTCTCTTGAAAAAATACTCGAATGTAAAATTACAAGGGCCGTGTTTGTAATACACCTCAAGAAATGTTTCTACTATACTGACTCGTTTCCTCGAGCTTCAGCAGAATGGTGGACACTCAACAACGTAAAACCGTATTTAGCTGCTGTTTGTGCAAAAACTACGGGCGATGTAAAGGCGTAGCTGCGTGCAAGAAGAAATGTACTGCAAGTTTGAATAACGTAAAACAACTCAAATAATTATAATAAAACGACATTTAAAAACACCGTGACCGTATTATTCATTAACTGTTAATGTTTTCGCCCCACAGAAAGCTTAAATCGGCTCTCAATACCTCGTTGTTAAGAGTCATCCACATCTCTTAACTCGACAACAGAACACTTAAAATGAAATAAATGTACCTATTGTTACTAGCGAAATAGTTATATTTGTTCTAAACTTAGCTGATGCTCGCAGGTAAAGTTGGTCTTGTGGTAAAGGTGCGGCTATCGATACGAGAGACGGGGGTTCTAGTCCTCGCGCTAGCAAAGTGTACATTTTTTTTTTCGTAAATTATACTTTGAGATATTTATTTTAGTTATTCTCCGTTAGTAATTTATCACATTTGTTTTCTATAAGAAAAAAAAATTTCCTTTATGTACACTTCTCAATAATGTTAGTTGTAATGCAAGGCTATCACTTGTAACATTACAAATAAATGTCTTGCAGGTTTTACAAGGAAACTCTTTGTAGATTTACAAAGGATTTTATAGGCAACTGGGTTTACAAGAGCTTTTCTTGTAAAAGTAGAAAAAAAATTTTTAGAGTGTAGGTACGTAGGGCTTAAGGTGGGTTTACGACTGACTTAACAGAATAAGTGTGCCGTGTGCTTAAGATATGTTCAAGTTATTAGTTTATGACTGTCGTGTGCGGGTCTTGACGGGTCGTGTGCGTTCTTGGCGTGACTTAAGATATCGTTATATTTTATATCTTAAGTACAAGTCAAGACGAAGTAGCCAATCAGAGCCCAGTGACAATTGTTGTTGGCGGGAAACTGTTTTCACATCTTGGATTTGGGTTATGTCGTATTGTGAAATCTCATGAAAGTAATTATTTTAATCGAGAGGCAGCATACTCTTAATTTAAAGAACAATTCGTGGCCATGTTTTATTTCTTGTAAGAGGTTATTTAATTCGCTTTAATTAACCTTTTCGAATGTATTGATGTAAATGCCTAATGTTGGCATCGGCTTCCCCTTCTATAATATATCACTGGTTTTTCAAAACGTTTACACAGGCCGTAACCACAAATAATTAATTATATGAAAATAATCTTCACCCTTGTCCATATTTCCAGGTTATGTAGGCTGCTTTCGCCTCCAGCGATTCTGATTGGCTAGACTTAACAGTTGTGAATTCAATCACTGTAAATCTTCGTATTGTTCATTTTCCACGTGCTTATCGAATCATTAAGTACAATTCTAAATTCTTCAGTCTTTCATCGTAAACGCAACTTTAGTGTTTCATCGACAGCGAGGTCATTAGAGACGGAGCAAGTTGCTCAGACAGGTTTAGGCTGTTCACGGTAAAGTGAGCACTTTTCAAGGCCCTTTTAAATTTTTCCTTTCATCTTATTTCCACCTCCCTGCTGCTTTTTAATACAAACATTGCGATGTGACGAATAAACACATTGTATACATCTACGCACCCTCAAAATTTATTGCCTGATGCTGCAGTAAATATATTTATTAGTTGTTAAAGCCTGTTGGAAGGGCCTTACGAAGTGCTCACTTTACCGCGACCAGCCTATAGGAACAGGTAGAAGTCGACCGCAGCCTAGTGACCATCCCAGCGTTCGCTCGGAGTGATTTCGAGAAAACATGGGAAACAGAAATCAGGATAGCCGGATACGGATTCGAACTCGTGTCCAACCGAACGCGAGTCCAAAGTTTAACCACTACGCCACCCCAATCTGTCCATTGCCAGTAGAACTGCAAGAAATGTCAGGGCCAACAGTGACAAACATGTTCGTTTACGTTTGAATTTTCAACAACTTTCCCTTTTACATGACTAAAATTCTTTGGCAAACTGGAATAGGCCTATATTCTGTTTGAATTAAAATTTGGTTAGAGAAAATATACACACATCTCAAAGCTTTTATTTGCATAAAAAGTCTTCAAAACTCAACAAGTTTTAGGCGCGATGATTTTAATGCAAAAAGACGACATGACGTCATAGACTGAAAGCTGTGGTGAGTATGCCCTATTGGCTGGCGGGATTCGGATTGATTAACTGTTACATTGTTTTATTTCAACATGAAAAATTACAACAGTGGAAGTACATTTACAATACATATTTACATAGTAAAATTCGGCCTCCCAGTGGTTAATCACTTTACCGCACAATTATACGGGATTTGAACTGGCTTAGCACATTTGCCAAGCAAGGCGCGCAGCTGATTTCGCCCCCCAAGACACGCCAGTTACGACCACAATTTACTCCCTTGATTCTCTACTTAATTGCGTACGCAAGATATTAGTTACGGAAAAATTTTAATAGCGATATATATATTTTTTTTTACTAATGTTCGATCTTTCAGGCGCGTCATGGATGTTTAACTTAGAATTGCGGATGGATAAACTATATAATTCACATATTTACTTATTTATATATTTCCGCTGCTGCGTTGAAAAAAAAAAAACTAGGTTGTTCCGTATTATGACAGCTTGTAAATCGTCGAAGACAGGGCAGTGAATGTTATCAAAACAAATCCGAGCTTGGAAATGTTCTTACTTTTCCCAGAAAAAGCTGGGAAGCTCTCCCAACGCACTGTTCATAAACTGCGTAGAAATATACGACGCGTTGTGACTTCTAGATTCAGTGGAGAGTTATCGCTACCGTCGTGACGCTGTTGTCACAGTGCCCGCCACATTTTCAAAAATTTTTCAACTCCAATCGATATGTGTACATCAGTGGAGGATGAGGCACAGTTCTTGCAACCTCACTCAGGATATGCGACATCGTGACTGAGCATTCTGACTCCAGTCTCGCACCTTCGCCCCCCCCCCCAACCACTAATTCCTTGCTTCCCTTCGCAGTTTTCTCTTACCTCCCTTTCTTGTCACATACGCCATGTCTTCTTCAACCTTCTCTCTTCTACCCTCTTCAAGCGATGCACATGTCGAGAACGGGAAGCAGCTGTTTGCTTCTCTCACTATTGAAATTACCTACCTCTCCATGCCCTCCCCTTTGACGGGGTGGAAAAAAAAAAAAAACTTACCCCCCCTCCCCCCGAGACCTAGGCCGCTCTAATAAGCGGAAAGAACGTCGCATGCAGCGCAAGATGACGGCTTATTCAGAACTTCATGCTCGAGCCACTTGGCAGACAACATCCAACATCGTTCTCAATTTACCGGTAATAATTACCATACATTTCACATCCTTTTCTTCTCTGCATAAACGACTGCTTTATCCTCTCTGCCGCATTATCGAATACAGACGACGCGTGAGCGTCGCATGGGATGCAAGTTCATGACTTCATCCGAAACCAAGGCGAACTGAACTCTATAGCCGAGATCACTTCGCCGGCCGTCGAATAATGACAACAAAACGCCGAGTGTTTATTTGGGATATGCCGTGGAAATCTCTGCCGCTTTTATCGCCAGTTTAGTTCGCAGGCCCTCCCGCAGATTATATAGTCTCCCAGTACGAGAGCGGGGTCGTTTATTAGTGAAATGGATACACGTATGTGTATTGCTTAGTTGAAAACAATGTATGTATAGACATATAAATACAATGTGTGTGTAGGAATGTTGGAAATGAAACGAAACCGCACGTTGTTACCTCTGGCCATCGGTGTTTATAGGCTGTTCATGGTAAAGTGAACACTTTTGAAACCTTGTTACTTTTTCCGTTCAGTCATTTTTTATCTACTAACCGCCTTTTCTAAAAAAATATTGACATGTAAGTAATAAGCACAGTATGTGTATTCCACTACACTCGAAAGTCAACGTCTAAGGCTACAATAAAATATATTTATTGACTACGAATATAAATGAGAGGGCTTTGAAAAGTGCTCACTTTACCGTGAATAGTCTATATCACCGAGAACCTGTGGCATCAACTCGCAAGTTCCCAATCCATCATGGCGCCAACTATACAATCCTAAAGCCATAAACATGAATGGAAACAAACTTGACAGAAAAACGGAGAAAAAAATAATAATAATTACCAAAGTAATAAATAAAATTATTTTCTTCAATGTCTGACGAAATGTTATTCTGCCAGGTTTGCCTGAAATAATAAAATATGCACACATTACATTCTTTTTTTATTTTCCACGGCAAATGCAATAGGCCAAAAAGACAATACATACACATGTTTCCCATCCGTAAGAAAACATACCATATATGGATTTGTAACATGTTAAACAATTTAAGAATCCTAATAATATTGAAGGTTCAAAATACCTGGTGTACATACATGCGTCTTATTTATTGCCAATTGAAGGCTATTTATTTTCTGTGCTGGGAATATTCGTTTCCTCACATCGTAGCACACGGCTTTCTTGGCATCGTAGTGTCACAGAAAAACTGTACAATAGTAACATGTAAACAATATGGTGCTTTACCATTACAGTAAATGCTTCTACAGTGTTGTAGTTGCAGTTAAATGTGTGGGGTTGGGGGGGCGAAACTTAAAAAAAAAAAAAAAAAACATTTCCGGGAGAATTCCTTGGATCCCCATTTTACTACTTTGGGAGAGGGCCTTCGCCATTGGAGTACCCACCTTAAGATACTCGCTATGCCACTGGTGTAGCGGAAGGATACACAACGAACAGAAAATACAAACTAAGCATGTTCTCCAAAGTGATAAATGAATCGAGTTGTTTCTAAACCTGTCAGTTTTTAATTCTCATAGTGGCAAATAATATTCTCACATTAATGATGACAACATGCTATTTATTTCCGCAGCTTGCCCGCTGCATAATTCATTTATGTTTCTGAAGGTAATGAGAATTTGTATCAAGCATGAAAGCCTAGCCATGACTTTTTAATGCCAACGAAGGTACAAGGATTCTCGGGTTTCGTACTGTTATCAACACTCACCAACTTATCACACACGTTCTCGTGTTGAACACACTACGTCACCGAGAAAAATCGCCGATACTCAACTTGATCGGATATTGAGTTCTGTTGCAATGACTCTGTTTTCGTATCGCTGTGTTGTCAATGCGCATTAACCAATAATATTTTCACAACTAGGAACCAAAATTGCGCGTCCGGTTATACAATTGAAGTTGTTTACAACTATGTATAAATTAACGCCCCAGGATATTGTCTGCAGAGCTGGTTATTTTCGCCAAAGTACAGCGTGAATCACGTTTACTAAAATATGACGAGAAATTGAGTAATACATTTTCCAATAATTATAGCAGCGATGGAACTGCGTGAAATAATTCCAAATCGTTACGAGGATAACGTTTACCTGGGTTTTGTAGACAATCATAACGATAGCTTACTTCAAGTACTTTGCAGGGTGCTAAACATTCGGCACCAAGAAAATAATTTAAAGGACTAAAAAATAAACAAAGGAATTAACAAGCACAAGTCAGAAAATACCCTAGTCAGATCAAACTTTGGCTAGCGAAAGGAACGGTCGCAGTCCAGGACGGCACATCGTGAATGACAGAAGAAATAAAGTTTTATGACTATGCTTAGGGACACCCGAATTCGGCGAAAAGATTTCTGCACATGCTATATTTCAATAGCCTACCGGTGTACTAGCAGTTTCCATCTGCTTATTGGCAACGAGTTTTTATTAGAACACATTTTTCTTACTCGCCGGGCCAATCAGAATTGGGCAACTCTGATCCTGCACGTTTGCGATTTCCGTGCACATACCTTAAGACGCGTAACACTTGGATCAGCCAATCAAGCAACGTGATCTGAGCTAAAGTTTTGTGAAGTACAACTAGTCGTGAAATCTTTTCGCTAAATTCGGGTCTCCCTAACTATGCTTCAGAAAGAGCTTGTCCGGTCCCTACTTTCTTCTCCCATGGGGCCTGTTATGTGTCGTATCCATTGAAACAGAGGTATTTCACTTAAGGTCCTTGCTGAAAATACGACACGTGACACCAATAACGTGATTACCTCGGCAGAATTAAACGATACTTGTAATAAAACACAGTAAGGAAACGTGTATTATCGCGTGTAAGTTCCAACTGCAAATTTGTAATCCAATACAAAGGCGATCTCGGTGGGCAGTTACGGTCAGTTGACATATACACTGTGAAGAGATCGTCGTTTCCGAGAGCTCTCTGGTCGTAACTGCAGTCAATGTAGACGCATCCTTATCGCGGTACAGCCGAGTTGCGGTAACGCCGGACCACGAAGTTGGCGGAATTGATAAGTGCCCGGCTAAAGTTGTCTCCGAAGTAATTACACGTAACATCTCCACTTACTTAGGTCGTGCCCCGATTCGCCGAGAGAGTACTCTCTCGCTCATGCTTGACGTCGCAGAGAGTCCTTTCTGTTGTCCCAATTCCGAGGAGATAACGCGAGAGTGAGGGTAAACGACAATGTACACGCGGTGCTCACTCTCGCGCCCTTTCTGGCAGCCATGTAGCCTTCAAGTCTAACCTCAAATATCCAGCCATATATTTTGCTCTTTTCTAAAGCAGCGTTATAAAATCATCGACTTAACTTAGTCATTACGTTTTTGAAATGTGTAGTAACAGAAATATTCTGTTTGATATGGAACATAAATTATGAAATGTTCACGTTTCATTTATGTTAATTGTGTGCATATTATTAAGTACTGTGATTTGCACATAGCAATCATGTTTTTAATTATGAAAAAATGCAACAAGTTAAAATAAGTTACTATTTCATAAAATACTGTGCATGCATTTCTTCGAGGAAAGTGAAAGCCCAGCAATATTTTAATTTTCACAATTTATTACCTTTTCTGTCAGAGAAATAATGCCGAAGGCTTCCAGAGGACGCAAGTCTCAATTCGCTAAGTGAGTCAGAGTGAGAGTGACAAGTGAGAGTGAGCAAACTTTCCAGTTGAGAAACGGCCTAAGTTCTTATTTTCTTATTTCGCTTTCGTCTAAGAGGAGATATGTACCGACCGAGGAATGAAACGTCATGTTATTCTGCCCGGTGCTTCATTACACGCGCGTAATTAGCGACGTCGTGGATAGAGAAGAACCCGTCCCTTGATGCGAAATGCACCAGAGAAATATTTCGCCCACAAGTGTTCCAATACACACGATGCAAAGATTAATGGATTTGCCTGTTGCGTGGCCCGAGGCGAACACAAACCACTAGTGACATTTCTGTGGTGCGAAACCAGAAGACAAATCGACTCAACTTTTCTTGACAATGGTGTTCTCTACCAGCGATGGTAAGCCTAGGACAGCTGCATTTGATTTGACATCATACATTCCTTCCACTGAAAGATGATTTTACAAAATATTAGCAGCCACTTGGATTTTTTACAGACAATTTCAACACTTCGTGTTGCATCACTTCGTGTGGTCTAAACAAACATCAAGGATAGCGTTTTCTTCTCGAGCACTCTTGCTGAACGAAACGAGGGGGAAAAAAAAAAAAAAAAAAAAAAAAAACACCTCACAATTTTTTGTTTTCTCTCTTTCAATTTTAATGTTGTCACTGTCACATGATGAATTATTTGACCAAAGTAATGCATGTGATTAAGGTTTTGAATAACTCCAAACAATCAATCCGAACGCAATCAGCAGAGATCTAAACACAATTTCGCCCGCCCCGCCGCGGGGGAGGTGGGCGAAGAGGATTATGAGGTGATCGATAGCAGGATAAAAGGCTCGGAGCGGGTAAATATAAACAGTGTGTCTGCGAGTCTCGCGAGTTGAAAGGCATTCATCCCTTCGCCACGTTTGTCTTAACGAGCCTGGGCTTTATGGCGAGCGGGGCGCCACTGCGCATGTGACGTAGATTTCTAGCGTAGGCAATTACAGTGATGTTCATGAGGGGGGAGGAGAGGTCAATGGAAGCATAAGTCTAACCCAACCTTGAGCAAACTGACTATGCTCTAGGATAAGGGGTGGATGAGGAGGAGAACGTGACCATGATAAAGTACAAACATCTCATCCTTTAGCACCCACCCCTATCCTTTATACCAACCACACACTCAACCTCAAAAACTCCTTCACTGACGCCAGAAATCGGTAGCCAACAGATATGTACATTGAAGTGAGAACGATCCAGTGTATCTCTAACCTCTACTACAACTCCCCACCACGTTTATCTCTTTAACTCTCCTATCCCTATCTCACTGCTTCGCCCTCGGAAGAAATGAGAAATCACTTTCCCCGAAGGCAAATATTGATGTTCTTGTAATGAAGACATCTCTACAACTCCCTTCCCATTGCCTACCGCATTTATGCCCGTCTCACCGCCCCCCCCCCCTTCCTTTTTCCACTACTTCTCCTTTCACCACCACCCACAAGCAATCATAACCGCCGTTTTTTTTCCCCCTTCCCCTTTTCCTGGGTTATAAACAGAAACCCTTACAAGATGGAAACAATCCTGCGCAGGAGCGATTGGATATTTCGTAAGCAAACGTCATATCTGAAATGCATGTGCGTGACACGTTATTTACTTGTCGATAAGACACGTTTTTACTCGGTGCTGCGAAAACCGCAGAACGACACGAATTGCTACTACTGAGATTTGAGAACGGTTAGGCTTAGCTCGAAAATAAATAAATACGAGGACGAGAGAGAGAGAGAGAGAGCGTGTATGTGTGGTTAATATTGAGGGCTGGTTAGCATGCGTTCGAGATTGACCTAAACTCTGAACTACATGCATCACCACATCTCCATTGATTACAAGATTGACACGTCATCGGGAAATATTTTCGTATTATTTGTTCCAATTCAATAAGTGATAAACTAGTGTCGATCGCGAACAGACCAACAGAGTTGTTCATAAGCTTCTTTCATTAAAAAGAGGTGTATGGTAACTGACATTTCCGGTTGCTATAAAAGCTGTAGCGTTGTGATGGCGGCCACTACCACGCTGAGTTCACATCGAACTGAATGGCCATTATAAGAGGAACGGTTCCGATTATATCGTGCTGGCTTGTCAACTTCCCGTGAACTGAGTTTTATAAACGATACTTAATCAGCACACTGTGATGGTTTCTTATAGAATGTCCACGTTAAACTGAGCAGTTTTGAAAGCCCTGTTTAGGAACTAATTTCGTTATCATACTGTATCCTTTCGCCTTACGTAAGATTAACCTTACCATGGGACTGATCACTTTATTCATGCGCTATCCAAGTGAAACCGTGGAATTGTTAGGAATAAAAACGTGTCACTAATACGCAAATTCATACTCTAATTGGCGTGAGAAAAAAACACTAACTTCACTGGTCACAAATGTAAACATATTCGCAATACAACGTGAAGTATTAAGAACTATTTTTAATAATTCGCCGCCAACTTAGCTGGTAGCCTGCATGGCGTAGTGTACTGTAGCATGTACGTGGCTATGGGCAGTGACTACTTTCTAATGTTTGTTTCAAAAGTGCTCACTATAACGAGTACAGCCTTTACTTCCATACGCGCCCACATATTGTTCCAACCTGAGGAAGGGTCGACGCGGGTGAGATACAGAAACTTAATTAAGAGCACGACCGTGCTGAGAAGAAAAAATACAAAGGGATTTCCCAGATTACATATGAGTGAAGAGTGAGTGATGAGATTTGGGCGGCTCTTAACAGCGAGGTATTGAGAACCAAGATTACATATGAGCCAGACCACTAATGAATGTTTGCATGCAAGGTATAGACAGGGCAGGTAGGCAGCAAGTGGCTGTCTGGCCCAAGAAAGTATGGTCTTCCTATCCCAGTCTGGAGAATCCTGAACCTTTTAGTGGCCTAATTAAAATGCGTTCTTTTTTTGGGATTGGTCATGTTACCGAACTAAATTTTTTGGGTGTTATTTTGTTACGATATTGAAATTAGGGATATTATTTTTTAGGCTTTGCTGTTACTAAATATGACACTCTTGGCATTGCTATAACTATTACTACACAAGATAGATAACTGTATTCCTGAAAAACAATTGAATGTAATAATGGTAATTAATGGTGGTGCTACCGAAAAGTGTTGTGACGTCTGTCGACGTCTATCTAACGAACGAAAGCTAAACCGACGGAACCATACGAAGTTGAGAAAATGTTGGCCGTTTGGGACGGCTTGCCTTCGCTGCGACGAGGGTGTGTTTGATGGGCTCCAAGCCTCACGTCCACAAGGCGGGCCTGCTGGTCTGCAAGTATGAGCGCCGCGGGGCTGCTGCAGCCCGCGAAACTTTGTCTGCCTTCCCCTCCCCTGTAAGTCACCGTGCCCACGTGACGCCAGCCAACCAGTCATGTACCACCAGGGTGCTCTTCCAGGACTTCCGGATATCGATGGAGTGGAGATCATTTTACAATGTTCTCGATGGTTTCGATTAAAATATATATAGAGGTGTCTCGCCCAGGTTCGGGGAGACAGCACAGGGTATTCACTCATGCAGGAACTACTGTTCAGTCAACATTTTAGGGGGGGGGGGCTTACTGTCATTTTTAAGTATTATGTAAAGGGGAATATTTGATGTATCCAGCATATAGCTGGAAAGATTGTATTTATATAAAATGTAAATGTGCGGAAACTTATACAGAATTATATTTTTGATATTAGCTATTTATTGTAATATTGAGGCAAAATCTTTATAGATGATTTGATATTGATATAAAAGCAAAGGCAACGAATAATTCCAACCTTTTCACCGGAACCAACCCAAATCCCTTTTCTGACACGATTGGAGGGCTATAAGCTGTTTTTAACTCCTAAATTAAGGAAGCACTGAGACAAAGTCCTCGTCCTGTGTGTGTTGGCAAACACCTTCACAGTGTCTGGTGCAACTAGTACTATGCACTCGTGCGGTAACAAAAATAATATACATTTTACTGCATCGATATGGGTCGACTTAGTCTTCATTTTCGGGCAACCATCACTGGGAGAACTTACTCTCTAGGGTAAACAATCTAACTGTAGCGCACAAAGAGAAATAAATGCCGTCTCGTGGTCGGCGTGGATGTAAATGCTACCCCTCCACTAGGAAATAAAGTTATTATCAAAAGTTTTTTTTTGCACATTAATGTCCAATCAATTCTGACACCGCTGGCTAACCAAACCACCTGTCCTAAGAACAATAATGTAAATTTTCTTTAAAATTAACAACACAACTACTTATAAAATAATTTAACATGCAAATGACGGCAAGGATTTCTCACCATTTGTGTATCGTGCATTAACTAGGGATTTATCATCACTGCCACATAATACGACTTCTGCACAAAGACTCGCCACGGAACATTTTATTTAAAAACGTCCATTCAGAACACACACTTGCAACTTACATCTCCTCCCGCAACCGCCATTTTGGCATAATTTCAAAGCGGACAGTTGACAACTGAAAAGTACCTTTATTCCCTTTTCCTTCACGTAGAAGTGACAACTGCTGTACCTACAGCGAACTTGATGACCGCTGTGCTATGGAATCACGTGTTGTAATAGGTCACGCGAAAATTAAATAAGACGCTCTCAATAATTTTAATTTGACGGAGAACTATAAACAAGTAGCTGTGGCAGTCTCTTAAGGGGCATGCTTACCTGGCGTTCAAAAGTGTTTCAAATGCACGGTTTCCCAATAAACTATTTTCAACGTGCGCACAGTTTGCTGATGTACGAAAAGAACTTACACTTAAGACAAGATCTGTTGAGTGATTTCAAAACGTTACGCACATTAGAAACACAATTTCATAGCACTCCAACGTAGTTTAAAAAACACACACACACACACACACACACACACACACACACACACACACACACACACTGAATCTTAAAATACACGATTCAGATACAAAAATACTCAAGGAATCTGCACTGAAAATTGCTACCGACTCTCTACCAATAAAATTATAGCGCCACAGCTGAAAATCCCGCAGGCACGTAACACAACATGGGTTTGATAGTGACCCAGTCTCCAGCGGTTGGCCATTACTGGGTTTTTAATGATATTTGTCTAGCGGCTATTATGATATATTTGGGGTGATCGGTATCCCGTCACCCCTTATGGTATAGTATTTGCTACGAGAGTTTTCGTCATCCTCCCGTCCGACCGGCTGAAGGCAACCCGCGATTTTCAAACCCTGTCCGCACGAGTCCATCCTCGATCTGACCTTGGGGCACAGGGGAAGTCAGGCAGCCGATTTCTCCCCACCAAGTGGAGAGATCAGCCTACAGCACACACCCCCATCAGGGGTTGAGGTTCGCCACTAAGGAAAACTCTACGGGCAGCACGGCGAGAACCCTGCGCGACAGTTCAGAGACTTGCGCTAAGCGGCGATGACGCACTAGCGCGTGCAATAACAATGTTGTCATCGTCCCGGGCGGGGCGGCGCTTCTCTGCTTCAGGCGTGGAGAATAGCTCCAGCTAGGTGGGCCCCTTAAAGAACCTCAAAATCGTTGCCCTAAACGCCAGCGGCACCTCGTGACGGGCTCGTTTTTGCGGTTGAATCGCTAACGTTCCGATCTGGCACCAAAATAGCTGCACTGCTGTTTGCGACTGTTCTTTTCAAGCTAGTATCTGAAATTCCCACTGCTTTGTTTTTGTACGGCCCCGTCCACGGACGGACACACATACCCAGAGAGAGAGAAAAGAGAGAGAGAGAGAGAGAGAGAGAGAGAGAGAGAGAGAGAGAGAGAGAGAGAAGGCTGTGAAATAAACAGCGAAGTTTGGTGGGGGGTGAGGAAGAGTGTCAGGGAGAGAGGAAAAGAGGAGGGGAGGCATTGATTGATGAAGACGGGCGCCGTCATAAATTCATAAACTGGTGATCGATATGACGAGGGGCGAGGATGGGTGAGCGGCATACGTGTTATGTAGTCGCGGGGAAATTAAAATGTAGTCTTCGTATAGGGTTAGCTCATCCACGACGGCGTGACTAAATGCGTCCAAGATCGGAAACAATCGTGTTAACAAATCTGTTTGTCGGAATTCCGTTGCCTGGGCCCCAAAAAAAAACACATGATTTTACCATAAATGCTAAATTCGAATAACACGATGTTTGGAAATTTAGGTGTCACTCTTTTGTTGTAACCATCCCGAGTACTCTGACAGCGTCGTTTATACATAACACTAAAATAATTACGAATAAAATAGAAAACATTGTTTGCTTCTTAAAATAATTTGAATAAGGCTCCATTCTGGGCAGTGTAATCATTTTACAGCTGGAACAAATATCTAGAAATATTTCTGGTAAGAATGATAATAATCATATTATGATCTTTGGAAGTGTCAGGAAATGCTATAAGTTGGCATATTGAACGTATTCGTGAAATGTATATCTGCTGCATAAAAATTATCTTTCGAGTTACACAAAATTTTAATGATACTTAAGTCTTCCTCAGTCACTTCAGTGTTTAAAATTACTGGGCAGAATGAAACATACACGTGAAGCATCATAAGCGAGTTGCGTACGTTCATGACGGAACGCCCCTCATTCTAACTCACAAATAACGGGTTCCGGCACCCAGGCAGTGTAACCAACAAGGCATCCGCGAATGTTGCTGTAACGAAACTGGAGAACTTTCTTTTGAATATAAAATAGACCGTAAAAAAAAAAAAAGTACGCGACGAGGTTTGCGAGGCGAATATACTGCGGGCTGTGATTCCGGAGGAACCGCTTCGATTTCCCACCCAGCTATCGTGTTTTTATTCGCCTTCCGTTACGACTCCACGCGAAAGCTGGGATGGTTCCTTGGTAAAGGTCATCACTACTTCCTTCCACGTTACTGATCTCTGAGCAACGTGTGTCGTCTCTAATGACCCCGCTGTAGACAGGATGCTGACGAGTACCTACCTACATCCCTGACCTCTTACCTGACTGCGGGAAACGATTTTCCCAGTTTCCTTGGCCCCCGGTTTCATCAAACGTGGTGCAGAACATCCAGTCGCGCAATAAACAACAACTAAACTGTTCTCAGCGGAAGTAAGTAACAGCGTTCTCTCGAAACACGGCAGTACGCGAAATGCGAGTAAAGGAGAGAACATTCGAACCTCCCCCCCCCCCTTCCCCGCAGAACCACGACGTACAATCCAATAACAGAACTTGTGATCACAATATAAAGTTTGCAGTTTAGTTCTACAACGAGAGTTCTGCGCGCAATGAAATTGTTCAGATAAAAGGGCGGAGACAACCGCAAACAGAATAACATATTGTTATATCTCGGGACGTTGAGAATTTGTTTCCATCTTTTTTTTCTCAAAGTGATCAACTATTAGTGCTGCGAATCGTAGAATTTAATCAAACGATACGGCGAAAAAGAAAACACTACGTTAGTGATGACACTTTACTTATCCTCAACATCTTTGGAGCAAATAAACACTATAAGCAGCTAAGTTGCTAAAGTCGTTCATTCCTCGTAGTACTAAAAATAAATAAATAAATAAAATTGAAACATGAAACTGCGATTTGATTATTCT
Source organism: Dryococelus australis (assembly GCA_029891345.1). Taxonomy (NCBI): domain Eukaryota; kingdom Metazoa; phylum Arthropoda; class Insecta; order Phasmatodea; family Phasmatidae; genus Dryococelus; species Dryococelus australis. The sequence continues at coordinate 193,634,444 of CM056997.1, forward strand.
GTATCGGCTGCGATCTTTTTAATGGAGAGTTCGTTCTATCTCTTCTTGAAACGGTTTCAAAGTACACTTAGGTACTTATTGTCAGAGAATCTAATGTTTTATAATTCTTTGCCCAAATCAGCAAAACTTACACACACACACACACACACTCATATATATATATATATATATATATATATATATATATATATATATATATATATATATATATATATATATATATATATATATATATATTAATATATATATCTCTTTCTCTATTGCTCTCTCTCTCCTCTATCTTTCTATCTCCATCTCGCTCTCTTATAATAGTTTGTATGTGATATCGATACACGGTGCAAAACTTATTTAATTATTAATAGCAACGTTTATTAAAAAAAAAGATTTTTTATCAGTTTCATACAACGAATACATGAAAATTTTGTGCACAAGTTAGTTTTGTTGCCAAATGTTGCTAGGTGACTAGTGGATATTTTATTTCCTTCCTTTAAATAATTGTAGTTTTAGTTCGAGAACCTCGCGGCAACAACTGTATTAATATAAAATTAATACGCCTTAAAGATGAAAAAAAAAAAAAAAAAAAAAAAAAGTAAATTGAAGGGAGAAAACTCCTAGAAATCAAGCTTTAGTGGAAAAAAAACTATGTAACCAGGTGAATGGATGAAATATTTCTTTACAAATGGCGAAGAACCTTCATTAAAATTAACCAATATTAATTTATCTGGCAAATACAAAATGACATAGACAGTTGCATGTTAAACACGTTATATTGAGCGCTAGTGAAAGACAACAGACGAGAAGTGATTGTTAGCCAACAAATACTCCATAAATACGTGTTTTAATATGTTATAAGCCTAATATGAATAAGAAAGAGAGTATATACTGTAATGAGGAATTAAAAAATTACGAAACCTAAGAAATTTGCCGTAACTTTCGGTGACCATCATGATGAAATGACTGCAGTTGTTGTAGGGTTCGTTTGTAAACAGAATTAACTGTTTAGAAGAGGGTGCATAACCGTATTGGATCAGATCTTCAACTATAATTAAATATATGATCATTTCGATAATTCAATCTGAAGGACACCAATCTTCACAGTACACACACACTGGAGCGACACGTGTTTAATTTGGTACAAACACAGCGAGAAGCAGCTTGGTATCCGTTTATAGTCCATTGACGGTTACTTCCAACTTCTCTGAAGCCCTGCTACATCCTCATGCAAACAAAGATTAACCGAGTCTAGAATATTACACCAAACTGATAGGGGGATAACGCACCGCATTCATGAGCGCTCATTGTAATATTATTTCGGCACGAGAAAGCATTACCAACATGTCTATTTTGCCCCTGTTTTATTGGCATTCATTCTAAATTAAATATTTCAATTTACTGATAAAATGCTGCGAGGAGTAATAATTTCGAGTTCTATGTTCGACGCACACAGACCGTCGTCTTGCAAACTCAGCAGTTGTGGATCGCGGGGCGCGAGAGCCGCAGTTATGGAGAGTGGTTGACCGACCAGTGAGGACGCTTGAGTGCTGCTTGTTAAGTTCGGGCACGGTTCAGGCTTCGGCCCGGCCCAGGGAGCAGGTAGTTTTTTTTGCGTGATTGATGTGTGCGCCACGGGAAAACGTCAGAATCGATGCGGGCGCGTGAAACAGGTCGAATGTAGTGCAGCGAACGGTGGGAGATGTGAGCGGTCCAGCTATGGAAGGTGTTGACCCTGCTGGAGAGAGGAGAGAAAGAGAGACAGAGAGAAAGAGAGAAAAGGGAAAAGAGAGAAAGAAAGACAGAAAGAGAAATAAAGAGAAAGACAGAAAACAGGCAGGGCAGGTTCAGCGAGGGACCGGCTAAACCGTAATGTAAAAACTGGTTAAATTAAGTAAAATAAAAAAAAGTAAAATGCGGAAATTCCATAAAGCAGACATCCAGCATATGTGGTTTAGATTATTCCATAAGGGCGCTTCACTGGCAATTGTAATCAGGTCAGTGATACTCAGGTTTAATTAATGCTTTGATTTAAACTGTACTCCACTGGTTAATTAATTATTTTTTTTCGCAGAGAGATACTAAGTAAGTGAGCTTTATAATTTACTAGCGACCCGCCCCGGCTTCGCACGGGTGCAATTAAGATAAAAAAACTGCTTAACCTGGCGTTAATTAGGTTCGGTAAACTCTCCTAAAGCATTAAAAAAAGCACATTATAATTTAATAATTAATTAAATAATTGATAATTTAAAGTTTTTTTTGCTATTTTTATATGATATTTTTTTACTTTTTTATAATTTTTCATATTGATATACATTATATTGCAATGCAATTTAGCTGCGATAGAAGTATTTAATATGTTATTGGCTAAGACATTCTCTGTAGACGATGTTTGACGTCCTGTTAGTGTTTGGTAGCAAGATGTACTGTTTCTCGGGACTTCCAACTCGTGATAAACCAACATATAGTTGGCCATGGGAAAAACACTCTTTTCGTACGTCGATTCCAACCAAAGAGAAAGTTTGACCCTGGGACTTATTAATAGTAATCGCGATGGATGTTTTTACGGGAAATTGTAACCGTTTGAAAGATATTGGCAAATCCGTGGGAATCATGGGAATCCTCGGGATGTTTACCAGCTGGCCGGCTGCTGGACCGGTGAGGATGGTCGCGACAATCAAATTTTCTTTCAAGTCTTTAATGAGCAATCTTGTGCCATTACACATGTTAGGAGGGCTTATATTTAAAAGCATGATAGGAGTACCGACTTTTAATGATAGTTCGTGAGGTGGCAAGCCAGAAGGATTAAGTGAATTTAAAAAATCTTGAGGAAAGTGGACGACATCGTCAACATTGGTGACTGTGTCAATCGACTTATAGGTTTTGACTTGGCCGGGAACTCTTTGTATAATGAGATTGTTGATTTCATTGACAGTGTCGTTCCTAGGCGATACTATTGCCCTGGAACACAACCAGTGACAGTCTCTTTCTAGTAAATTTTCGAGGCCCGGATATACTGCTTCTATAAGATGCTGCAGACTGTGGATTATCTGACCTAACGTATCATTTAAAATGATCTCAGCAGAATTAGTGCCCAAATTTAGAGAAGGAAAAACTCCTTCTCCAAGTCTGAGCAATTGTTGTGGGAAATCTTTATGCGTGTCTCCACCAAGATAGGCTCTCATATTCGTTCGCAAATTTAGGTGTTGAATAGAACTCCATAAGGGAGATGATTTAAGACATGCTTTGATGATATCTGCACGCGTCCCTTTTGTAACTACAGGGAGTGTCTGCCCAAAATCCCCAGCAAACACAAAAGTAACTCCCCCATAATGGCAGTAGAGCTTCTAAGGTTGGCGCCGTACGCAGCACGTTATATTTTCCGAATCTGTTCGTCCTGCAAAGCCGTAGTACATTATTTTGTTCTATCATCAATAGTTTTCGCAGCGCACGCAATGTAAGGAATTTTATAGGTCATTTATTTACACGCTGGGTTACATTAATGGAGTTTTAGTAGGGATCCCTATTTATTTTTAAAATAAAATATAGCATATGACACTCAGTGACAACGTAGCATTCTACTGGTGAAAGAATTTTTAAAATCGGATGAGTAGTTTCGAAGATTACCTCCTACATCCAAACACACAAACACACAAAGTTACAAACACTACCTCTTTATAATATTAGTATAGATTACTATGGGAAATATAGCAAATGTATTACAGAAAGCATTCTTTTACTAAAGACGGAATTACGTATGGAGATGAGTATCGTTATTTTAAATTATGATTTAGTCGCAACCCACTAAGTATAGATTACTGAATTCAAAGACTTATTAGATAATGATGACTAGGCAACTCCCACGAAAACCTCTCCTATGAAATTAAAGTACGAATTCGTGTAGCGAGTGCTGACGGAGGTTAAGAGCAACCCCCCCCCCGGAATTCCAGGAACGTATTTACCTATCATCCGAGTGAAATATTACGATGTGGGTTGCAGATACGGAAATAATTAGGGGAAGCAGTCTGCATCGTAACAAGATAAGTTAGAAGTTCCATTTTAACCAAATATAGGGTACTTTTACTCTTAACACACGTATAACACGCCAGTGATACACGTGTAACACAACACGCCTGTGATACACCACATATTTCTAAAATAACTAAGCACGCCAAACACGGGGGGATTTTTTAAACGTTAGATTCAAAACATGTGAAGAAACCGCAAATAGACTATAGCCTAAGTTGCATGCCATTCGGTCTCTCTACTTATTACTGTATCGAAATCATCCAGGGCATGTCAATTAAATAGAGGCCACACGTACGGACAAGTGTATAAAATCTAGCCTGCACCAACTGAATTCGCGAAATATCCGTTCTCTGTGTATAATGATCTCTAACATTCCCTGGTTATTTTTAAAATCTCCATTCCAGCCAACAGGAAAAATGAATTCATAGCGTCGCTCACCGACGAATAAATCTGTTTATCTTCTATGGAAACAATACCTGTATTTCTTAACAGTGTGAAATGATACACAGCAAACGCCACCTGCCTCGCCATTGACAGAGCATCAGCAAATTTAGATGATTTGAAAAGATACTTCGGTGGAGTAATGCCTCACATAATAACTATGTTCCGAAAAAAAAAAAAACGAACAGTGATAGAGAAGAAAAGGAGATGATAAAACGAGCTTAAGCAAGCCCAGCCTTAGGACGGGGCGGGCGGGGCCGTCGCCAAAATACGATGAAAAAATATTTTTTCCCCTTCAATCGTAGTAGAAATCTAGCACTCACAAAGGTATTTAAACACATGTATTGCTAATAATTTTGGCAGTCCAAGATTGACATAAAAAGGGCACAAAATCTATATGAGTTTAGGAATGTGATGCGGTAACCTTTCAAGCCTTCATTGTAGACATGTTTGTTTTAACGAGACCTTAAGAAATAAAAGATGCTGTGTTTTCTTTAGATGCAAACAATCGGAGTTTTTCTATAAATTATAAAATTAGGGAGCTAGATAATAGAGAAAAGTTGAAAAGGCGATGGCTTGTGTATTTTAATAGTTCGGACTGTGCATTTTGCTTTTACTGCAAAATCTTCAATAGGGACTGAAGCTAAAAACTGGGAGAAACTAGTTTTTGTGACTGGAAGCACATAAGTGATCGCTTGAAAGAACATGAAAAGTTACCAGATCATATAAATGAGTACTGCAAGTGGATTGAGTGTGAATCTAGACTTAGTCTCAATCAAGGTAATTAAAAAGATCAACAACTGATAGATAATGAAGTTCAACACTATAAGTGAGTCCTCGGATACCTTTTGTCTATTACTGCGTTCTTGGCCCAGCATAATTTGACTTTCAGGGGATCCTAGGGACACGCTTTTTACAGAGAATAATGGAAACTTTCTTGCTCTAGTAGAACTGTTGGGAAATTTTGATGATGTTATGAGCGAACACCTAAGGCTTCTTTCAGCCAAGTCATCAAATGATCATTATTGCGGGAAAACTATACAAAATTAACTTATAAAAAATTTGGGCGAAGCAGTACTCGAAAACATACGCAAACAGACTCAAAAGGCCAAATATTATTCCATAATTTTAGACTTCACCCCAGATATCAGTCACACTGAAAACATTTCATTCACAATAAGGTTTGTAGAGGTAGAAAATAGTGTGGTTAAAATTAATGAAAACTTTTTGGGATTTCGGAATGCCAGTAATTGTACAGGAGAAGGCTTGTTGGAACTATTGTTAAGAACTTTAGCCAAAAATGGACTAAGAATAGAAGACTGCTGTGACCAAGGATACGACAACGGTGCCATATGAGAGGTAAAAACCAATGTTTTCAAGCAAAAATTCTTCAAATGAATACAAGAGTATCATTTGTACCTTGTGGCTGTCATTATTTGAATTTAATGGTTTCAGAAGCAGCTTCATCATCAACTATTTCTATCACACTCGTTGGTGTTCTACAGAAGATATATATGTTGTTCTAACTTATACTCAACATTGGAAAAATTTTGAAGAACGATGTGATCAACCTCACTTGGAAACTACTGAGTGCTACACGCTGGGAAAGTAGAATTGATAGTGTCAAGGCTATTATATATCAGGTAAAAAAGGTGCATGATGCGTTAATTGGAGTGTTCGAATTTAGTTTGGCAGATGCTGGTTTGAGGCACAAAGCACATTCTTTAGCGGACAAGTTAATGAAATTTCAATTTTTTTTATTTCTCTGGTTGTATGGTACGGCAATTTGTATCAAGTAAACATTGTGAGCAAGCCAATGCAAAGCCCAGTGATGGATATTTGTACTGTCACCACTTTAAACCAAAAGTTGTATGGAGAATGTACATTCTGCTGAAAAATGCAGCTGTAACTGCAAAAGAACTATCAGGTACATTAGGAGCTGATCCTTCGTTTGGAGATCCCACTCGTACACGAAGAGAGAAGAGGCAGTTTGAATATGAAGGCCTTGAAAAGTCAGCAAATGTTAGTCCATACGAATGGTTTAAAGGGAATTTTTTTTTTCTGTGTCACAGTTAATGCTGCACTAACATAATTGAAACCACGGTTTGGGCTACTCGAAGAAGACAAAAATATTTGGGGATTTTTGTATGACTTTTGCCAACTTCCCCAAACAATTAGATATTGCTCAAGAGGACGATAAGGCTTTATTAAACAAGTGTTAGTTATTGCAAACGGCTCTAACGAACACCGATGGAAGTCATTTGTATATTAATGGCTCGGAGCTTTGGGAAGAATTAAAACACATCCAATGTGTTGTACCAACATCTGTAAATAGTTCTCCTAAGATAGTTTTACAATATAAAGAAGACACATATAAGAGCATTACATTTCCTAATATCTGGGTGTCGCTTCGAGTATTGCTGACTATACCAGTGACAGCAGCTAGCTGTGAAAGCAGTCTTTCGTAGTTAAATTCGATCAAGACTTATCTTCGATCTACTATGATTAACGAAAGACTCTCATAGTTCGCGATATTGTTCATAGAGAATGACATAGCTCGCAAGATTGACCTTTCTTCATCTATAACCAAATTCCCCCAGGCCAAGGCACGAAAGGCCCAATTTTTATAGGGCAAAAAAGGGTACATAATTGTACAATTTGATTTGCATACTAAGATTATATATTTAATGGTGGATCTGAGTAAATATCTCTTGCATTGATGTTGCAGTGATTGCAAAAAATTTCAGGTCTTATTTTCCCAGGAATGAAAAAATAAACATATATTGACTGTTCCTAACATAATTTCATTTTTCTGTTGCATAGTAGTTGCGTGTGTAAAAATTATTATGGAGCTGTAGTTCTGTATTAAAAACGTTTGGTGACAGCGACAAGCTTTACGGCGAATCAAGCAAGGATGTGTGACAATAAATTTAACACATTATGGAGATTACATCCATGTGAAATTCGTTTTCTATATCAACATTAGCCTACATAGTAAATGCCATGCAAATTTAATTTTTAAATTTCTTAAACGAAACTGCATTTATATCACATTAACTTTAATTTTAAATGGGAAAAATACGGGGGCGGATTAATTGTCCCTTGCTCCAGGTGCCGAATGGTGTAAGGCCGGCCCTAAGCATAAGGATTCCTTACTGGAGTTACTGAAACGATTGAAACGGGAAATATTAAAATATGTTGTGTTTGCAACTGTGATCAGATCCAGTTTAACTATAGGATTTCATGCGAAAGGATGGTAGGTAGGTAAGTGGACTTAACGTCTCGTCGACAGCGAGGTCATTAGAGACTGTGCAAGATGCACAGGGAAGAGGGATTGGGGAAAGACTGTGAAGGAATCGGCCATGGCCCTTGTTTAGGACCCATCCCAGCATTCAAAAAAAGGATACACTAAATTCTCTAAGGGCCGGTTTCACCAACGAAGATTAACTTATAAGAATATCGAGATGATTTTATCCTGATAAGAGATTTAACTTCGATTTTAATCTCGATAATGTTCAGCGTGTTTCACCACGTTTAACCTCAGTAAAGAATATCTCGTTAAAATTATCTCGATATTCTGACTTAATCGCGATTTTCTCCTGGTAAACATTAGAGATTCTGCTTTGAGCTGGTACAGAGAAATAATTTTGAGAAAGTATGGCAAGTTGGAAAGTCATTGTGGTCGTAAGAAAACCGCGAAACCAAAATTTTTCATCCCATGAAAAAACACAGTTTGTTAGAATTAGTTACAGAACATTTCAATAGCATTGAAAATAAACGAACTGATGCTGTGACACAACAAAATAGAGCGAAACAGTGGCGAACGATTGCGAATAGTTTAAATTGTATATATCGTGATCACTACGCGGACGACAAACAATTAAATCCCCGTCATAACATTCCTCTAAAAAATTTAAATTGTACATTGCCTGAGCCATTTTCTCTTTATTCTCGATTAAATAACTTTGCGATCTCATCACCTTCCCAGAATATTTGTTTATGTTTTACGGTTTAATTCCGATAATGTGATTTAAACCACCAAAATCGGCGGGTTAATATTTCATCGAGATATTAAGAGAAAATCGAGATTAATGTGTGTGGTGAAACGCAAAGTACAGATAATCAAGATTTTTTTGTCAGTTAATCGCGATAAACTATCATTATCCCGCTTGGTGAAACCGACTCTAAGTAAAATAATTAATATTTCATTTTTTAATGTAGTGCCACCAAAAAATTATAGTTATACATTATAGTTCCGGAATACTATACCGATTAGTATCAAATCTACTAGAAAATTCGTTCTGACGATCCGATTTATTAAACAAAGAGTCTCTATCTTAGCTCTTGGCAGTCATCCAAAGTACGTATACATGTAGAGGAAATTAGACTAATTAGCAATATCAGTATATTTTTATTTATTTCGAAATTTATTCGGCACCCGCTACTGTTACTCCTAGACGTGAGACGCTGTGGTTTTGCAAGCGGCCTGTAAATCACGACTCGCGCTCGCAATTCCCTCAAGATGCCGTCTGAAGGACAGGCGTGGCGAAAACAAACAACGTACGATAAGACATGTTTGAACGACAAACACAATGCATCTCTCGGGGAATACCAACAATTCACTCTGTATTATGACTGTACTAGATCCCGCCTCCTCCCAGCAAATAAAAGTGTAGCAATGCTATCTAAGACGATACCAATGACTAGAGGTAGACGAACTATCGAGTTGCTTTTTTACTTTACAAGTTTTTATTCAGGAAAAATTTAAATCATTGCAGTCTTTGTAATATGTCGCCTATGTCGACCGCGTATTGGGGAAAACATTAAATGCCAAACTCCACAATATTACAGTCGCCTCTGATCCAATTCTAGTAATCCAGAAAATGTTTAAATTTTTCCCCATGGTTATATACCGATAGCAAACATCTTGTATGATTTTTAACTTTTTTAAGTCCAGCATTAATTTATGGTTTCAAGTATTTGTAATCAAACGATATTTAGTAATATTTTGATCCTTGCTGTACTTATACTGATTTAAAACTTGCTTTCCTCGTGCTACGATTTAGATGAGCGACACTTTATGCTGCCGGAGATACCCGAAGCGGGACGTAGAGAGGTAATATTTTATGAAGCAGATGTAAAAACACATGCGAAATTTTTTTTCTTCAGATCCCAGCATAGCCTATCTGGGACACAGTGCATTACGCTTTTCTACGACGAATCCTATCTTAACTTCAGTGTGATCACAACTAGGTGTTCATAAAAAAAAATTTGGTATGGAGTTAACGCAAAGTTATAGGCTGTTCACGGTAAAATGAGCACTTTAGAAAGCTCTGTTTTAGATCTACTTGTATGGACGGTGTGTATTCATCCACCTTATGTAAAATTGACATTGCCATGGACCTTATAACTTTATTCATACGTCGGTCAAGTGAAACTGTGGCATTTTCAGGGAAGTATATAGTACACAAAACTTCCATGTATTAAAAAAAAAAACAGAAAACGAAAGAAATAATTTTAAGTTATCACAAGTGGTTACGTAACACTTTTTATTCGACGTTAAGATGGAACTACTTTCCATCCATCGTTACCAACATTACTGGGCAAATGTGACTCAGTGCGTCTATTAAATTATATGCGTTCAGCGGTAATGACTTTTTTCTAAGGTTCATTTGAAAAGCGCTCACTTTATCGCGAACCGCCTTTAGCGTTACCGCTCGGCTGCGTGATGGCATGAGGGGGGAGGGTCTCGCTCAGCCTCTGGCGAGAGCACATCTCTTCCCGCGGAGCACTGCAGCTCCGGGCGGGCTGGCAGCGGAGGGGAGGTAAGAAGGCGCGACCGACCGGTTCCCCAAGAGGCCGCGGCGCTAGGTAACTCCGTGTAACGGTGTCCTCCTTCACAACCCGGTCATCGCGCCCGCCGCCAGGGTGGTCCTCGCGCGCACGGTCCCTGCCTACAATTCGCCGTTCGCGTGGCCAACTGGCGGTCCGCATTACTTCCTGGAGATTCTGCCCCTGTAGCGCGATCCTGTGACTCGATGTTCTCGGAACGAACTAGTTCGTAGGATGTATCGGGCGCCGGGTACCGGAGATGCGATCCTGTAGCACGAACAACGGGAAGTTTCCGCTACACTTGCCGATACAGGCTGTTCACGGTAAAGTGAACACTTTTAACACCGTAGTTACTTTTTCCTTTCAGCTATACTCAATCCTCTAACCACCTTTTAAAATAAATATCGCTATGTAAGTAATAAACACATTATGTAGATTCCACTGCGCTCAGAAGCTGACGTCTAAGGCTATAATAAAATATATTTACTGACTATTATTCCAAATGAGAGGGCTTTCAAAAGTTCTCACTTTACCGTGAATAGCCTTTACCGATCGCTCCAACTAATTGGCGTTTAATAGTGTTAACCAGTCAATTACTGTTTACTAGAAGTGAACAACAGAGTAAAAAAAACATATAAAGATGAAATACAGTCACAAAGAAAATGTAACATTAATGAGTACATATTATTGAAGAACTAATCGTTAAAAACAAAAAAAAAACAAAAAATAAACCGTGAACAGTAAGCATTATAGATGGTATAGCGTTCTGCTGTTCGCACGAGAAATTTGTCAATCGCCATGACGAATTCAAACGGTACAAATTATAATGCACATATTTATCGAAGAGGTAGAAAAGGACGGCAATCCCACGTATAACATTTAATAATATCGATATGTTAAATGCAACACATATTTCAGGTGCTTCCAAAATTAGAATAAGAATTTATAAATACGCAAGCATTTCTCCACGTACAATTATTTTGTTTTTGTGAAACAAATTTATATCCTGTACACTTCTAAATGCTTTGCAAGGTTTCTTAGAATTAGCATAAATCCTAAAATTAACAGTTTATGTGATTTACAATTTAATTCAGGTGGTTTCAGGTTAAGTTACATATGTTCACAAATATCTGCCATCTTACAACTTTATAAATGAAGCTAACTTAATAGTCAGCGCCGACTGCGAGAGTTTATAATGAAGCTTATTTTCACTGGCTTCACTCACGTGGCTCAACTTACCTGACTTAGCGTGCTACTGCTTATTTACGGACCTCAGCAACGCTACTCGAATCGGAATGTTACCTAGGGGTTTCGTGCCCTCGTTAAGGTAAGTTTTTATCGGTTCCCCTACAGCGTGGTTAACGAGGACTCTCGACACGATACCAACACGAACAGGCAATCCAGACGTTACAGAATTACTCCTCAGCGAACGAGTAACAGAATCCCTCTACTGAAGGCTTAACCCGGACGCTATTACATGGTATGAGTTCGACTCCCAGTAAGGGCGAAATACACTGTCCTCTCCTGTCACAGTCAAGTGTTTGTGTACATGGAGAGTGATGCTGTAAACCTTCAGGCATGTGCAAAAAGAAACTTCCCGCAGTAACAGCAACCGAAAATATTATTCACAGGAAACCAACGGGGAACACGCAATCATTGAAAAATTCCTTGAAGTGAATTGAAAAGATTTCAACGGCCCTTAACATCAAGGTCTTGAAAGCCGATGTGGGTGACTGAGGTGAGTACGGAACAGCGCCGGAATGAAAGGGCGGGGGAAACGGGAGATCCCCGAGAAAACCCGCCGACCAACGGCATCGTCCTGCACGATTCCCACATGCAAAAATCTGGAGTGACCCGGCCAGGGATTGAATCTGGATCGCCTTGGCGGGAGGCGAGCAGGCTAACCGCTCAGCCAACCCGAGGCCTCCGGAAGGGGAAAAGGGTGGGGTGAAGAGATTTGAGCGGCTCTTTAACATCGGGGTCTTGGGAGCCGATGAGGAGTGAAGCGAGGCAAGAATGAAGCAGAGCTGGAACGGAGGAGTTGTGGGAAACGGGAAATACCTGAGAAAACCCGTCGATTAGCGGGATGGTCCGGCACGATTCCTATATCTGAAAATCTGGGGGCGACCTCGCCGGGAATCGAGCCCGACTCGCCTTGATGGGTGGCGGCCGCTCAGGATGTTTGTGCTCTCCAGCTGGTGAGTTGGGTGGTCGACGCACGACCGCGCGGTCATCCTGGAGGTCACCCTTGTCCTGGTTTGACACTGACAGGTCGTGTTGTGTGTGCACAGCACGAAAACGAGGCTGGATCTCAAGGTCAGCAGCTACGCCCCTCCTGGGCCACAAGGGTCGCCGTGTCGCAGCACCCGCGACAAGGAGGGAAAGACGACGGCCCGTGTCCTCGTGTGAGTGAGGTCACGTGGGCAAGTTTATGTATGACTCCTGGAACGTTGGCAGAACGCCCAGTGAGTGTGGCGCGTGGAGTGTCTAAATGACAAGGGTCGGTATAGGCTTATTCTGCGAACTGGAATTAAACTAGGTACGAGCTTTTAAAAGTTGTCACCTGCCTCCTGGCAATTATGACCTTCACGCAATCGGAAGTGTCAAAAACCTAACGTCTTTGGTGTTCATGACATGCGAATAAAGGTGAAAGCGTGGGTGCTATTTGTGTACTGCCATGAAAAATATCAAATTTTTAAGACCTTTGGCAATAAAAACTATGAAGTAATCTTACTTTTGTATCAACCTACCAACATAATGTGAAGTTACCTCAAGAAATTCTTGGCTCCAAGGTGGCTGAGCGATTAGCCTGCTCGCCTCCCACCCAGGCGATCCGGGTTCAATCCCCGGCCGGGTCACTCCGGATTTTCGCATGTGGGAATCGTGCCGGACGATGCCGCTTGCCTGCGGTTTTTCTCGGGGATCTCCCGTTTCCTCCGACCTTTCATTCCGGCGCTGCTCCATACTCATCTCAATAACCCCCATCGGCTCTCAAGACCTCGATGTTAAAAGCCGTCCTTATCTATTCACTCACGCTTCCCCTTCCCCCCTCCCTTCCGGGATCCTTAACATACAAACTCCTAGATGTATACTTGGAACACTGATTTATTTCTTGCACCACATGTTCAGATAAAGGCTGTTCACGGTAATGTAAGCGCTTGTGAACTCAACCTTTAAAAAATTACCACAGCTCATACCTGCGAACACGTTACAGCACTCGCACACAGTCTACCAGTTAAGTTGGCAGCGAATTTATTATTCTCATCATATTTGCTTCCATGAAATGTCTACGGTCTACGGTCTACGGTCTACGGTCTACGGTTTCTCTTGGACGACGCATTAGAAGTGGGCATGTTCATGTAAATAGTAATTTTACTATGGTAGGAGGGTACAGAAATGAACGGATGCAGGACTTTAAAATTGCTCAGTTAATAGTGAACTAATTATGCAATGGATGCTGCAGTCTTACGGCTTCCCTGGGGAACATTACCAAGTCGAGCAGATTCGATTAACGAAACTCAACATTAATTTTCCTCTATAAAAAGGACAGTTTGATCTAGCCATTCCATAGATCTCGAACAGTGTATCATCTGCTTCGAACCATCCAAAATTTTACCAACGCAGTCCTTGTACTTCACGTCGAGAATAAACAAAAAAAAAAAAAAAAAAAAACAAACATATAAATGCCAAGTTTACACAGAGTTCAACCAAACTACATTTTCCTTGCTTTACTATTTCAGTAATGTCTGTCGGCCGTCTAAAAATATTAAGAAACTTCGCTATAGACCTACCTACGTAATATTTCTGAATATAGTGTTAACGAATACATAATAAATTAAGACGGTGAATTTTGTTACAGTTGCAAGAATTTATTTTTGAATATTGACACCACATGAATTTATTTTGTTTATTCTCTGGGTTTGTCAAAGGTACACTTACGCAGAGGCTGTCGTATTTTGCGGTATAAGTACGGATAGGAACATTTTGCGAGTTCATTTCAGGATAAGATAGGCATCAAACACGTGTACACTGAAGTTGACTTTGCAATTGGATCGCAGTTTATTAGACACGCCCTGGACGACTCTGAGCCAATAGTAAACGTGTAAGGAAACAAGTAGCGAGTGCCATACTGCCAGCTGTGAAGTAACACTGGCTACTCTATGGGGCAGCAGCCAATTGACAAACATCTGAGGCTCGAGTATAAACATGACTGTGGATTATCACTGATTATCACTGAACTCGCGAATTTTTCCTATCACTAGGGGGATAAGGTAGGTGGGTAGGGCTTTAAAGTCTCGCCGAGGTTACAGATGGAGTAAGATGCTCAGGGAAGCAGGAAGGGGGAAGAATTGGGCCATGGCCTGTATCGAAGAACCACCCCCGCATTCGCACTGAGTGGTTTAGGGAAACCGTGTGAAAAAGAAGTGAGGATGGCCGGGCCAGGAACCAAACCGCGGTCTGCCCGGACGCGAGTATGAATGTTTGCCACTGTGCTACGTCGCTCAGGGAACAGTGCGTGCGCGCGGCGGTGCGTACGTGCCAAAGTGAACAGTGAATCAACCCATTCAGACCCAGCGTACACAATTGTGTACATCACGCACGCGTATTGACCAATGATCTTACCCCTGGGTAAATGATTCGGAAACCGTCTAACTGGTCTATGTCATAATTGGTTCATACAACAGTAGCCGAACATGTAGCCTACAGCTCATTGGCTGTGACAACTAACCTAGTGTTGTAACGACTTAAGTACAGCACGCATCACAAAATATTTTGTTTGCAACACCTGAAATCGTTAATTAAAGTAGGTCTGAAAAAGTTAAGAGCTTGCCTGGCGGGTTTGTTAACCTCCCTTATCTCTAACAAAACGATCAAGTGACATTGGTTTTATTTCTATCGACTTAAAACAGAAAAAAAAAGTTTATATTTTAAGTGTGAATCTAATGACATTATTTGGAAAATAGAATTTTATAAACATGAATATAAATCACTTAACTTCCGGCTTCGTTTCATTTCTGTGCATAGGAAATCTTTATTTTTAATTTATGTAACACAAAACAGATAACTGAAGAAATTTTACCCATGCAGATGTATTTTGTTAGAAATCACTTGGCATTCGTTGTCCACAAAGTTGACAGTGATTTCTTCAACCGTCTGTACTGAAACTATGTAACATACTTCCAGAATGTAAATAACAACTACAAAAAATATAAATGAAGTGTTGACTGCAGAGTGCTCTGATACAATAAGAGAGACGGCGACGCAACATCGTCGATGTGCGCGATCATTTCCCGCGGCTTGTTGCGCCAGTGGTCTTGGCTGGGAGGGCGCGCTGCACAAACACGTCCTACAGGCGCTCGCGATAATAAACCGTCGCGCCGACCTGCCCAGAAGACGACGAGTGATCCTCACGAAGAGAGAGAGAGAGAGGGAGGTGTTGCTCCCTTGCCGGATGTCCCCCACGAACACACGGCGCCGCGGTGATGTGATGTGGTGGTCAGACCTGTCGCCTCCTATCATTGCACGAATTTCAACATGTGGGATATTTGGCGGGAGCTGCCGTTTTCCAGTGGATTTTGGGTCCTCTGTTTCCTCTGCCATTGAATGTCGTTACTATAGGCTACTCACGGTAAAGTGAGCACTTTTTAAGGCCCTCCAAGCACGCGTTAACCACTAATTGCGACCTCAGATGTTAACTTCTTGGATTGGTGAAATGTATACGCTGTGTTTATTAGTCGCTTGGCGATGTTTATATTAAACAGAGGCAGGAAGACAGAAATTGGTTGGAAGGATTAACTTAGCGGGTCCTTAAAAAGTGCTCACTTTACCGTGAACAGCCTATAAACTCACCCTGCTTATCAGATGAGGAAGGACTGGTGCTGGCAAAGGTTTAAAAATCGCAACCGGCAAGTAATCCACGATCGTTGTTCTAAAAAACACAGGCCGGGAGACGGTGGGATACCACACTCCATGTGAATACCACACTCCATGAGATTAATTTAGTCTGTGAAATGAACTGAAATAATATATACAGTACACATATTATATATGGAGTGAAATGGTATTAAAACGGGAATCCTATTATATAATATGACGATCTCTGTCTGTCTGTCCGTCCGTCCGTCCTTAATACTTCTAAGTCCCTTGAAACTCAACAGTAGTTCTTCAGATTTTGCAGAGCGAATCCTCAGGATCAAATACAGGTCAAGTTCGAATTTCAGCAAGATCAGATTACGCAACCATGACTTTTGAACCAAAAAACTCATTTTTATTACTTTTTTCCTATGAAAGTTTTGTAGTAATTCACAGAGATTATTGCATAGAGATATGAAGGTAACGGAATATAATTTTTATTTACTTCAAATGTCTCGCTTCAATGTTGAGTTAATTTCCAAGTGGGGCCACAGTGGCCAAGTGGATAGAGAAACATCAACTGGGGCCGCAGTGGCCAAATGGATACAGAAATATCAAATGGGGGCGTTAGTGGCTCAGTGGATAGAGCGATTCCACGTGGAGCCGCAGTGGCTTAGTGGATAGAACTATATCAAATGTTGAGTTGGTTTCGCATCTTTTTTTTTTTCAGTCTTTGTATGATAACAAACATTTGTAACATCGTAACTGTTCTAGGCACGTGACAATACTAAAAAAAAAAGTCACGGGCTGGACCCCTAGTAACACAAATATCAGATATATAACATCTTAAACCCATTAATGGCTACTCGAAGGAAACTGGATTAACCTATATTTTTGTTGTTGTCTCATCCCCATTAGCGTCAATGGCGCCAGCTGTGAAGAGGGCTCCGCCCACGCCATTTTGATTTTTTTTCCGCTGTAGTATGACAATTTATGTACGACATTTTGTTGTGCTAAACTATAGCAGAGAATGGAACACCGCTCAGAACATTTTATGAAATGCGTACTGTTTAATGGCTACTGCTACTATTAAAGGAGTAATTTCCCGCACAACATAATCAATTTTTTTTTCGCAGATACCAAGTCAGATTAAAAAAAAAAAAACAGAAAGTGAATAGTAACAATCTGCAAAATTATAGAAAGATTTTATTTTGTGTTTTTTCATACATAAAATAATCCTAACATAGGAGTTAGTAAAATAATTATAATTCCAAATAAGTGATCAATAACATTTACAGCGCCCGTCTGTTTGGTGAGCGAACTTATTTGCAGTGTGTTTGTAATACAAGTTTTTAAAACAAACTATTTTACGTTCTGTTTGCACACGAAAAGAAATAACTCTTCTGACTAGGCCAGAATACAACTCTCAGCAGATCACGCTTATTGAGAAAAACACTGTTCTGAAACTCTTCGACATGGCAAAAAACTACATTTTCAGATTGTTACAGCGTTAAATATTCTGGGCGAATTCCTTCGAAACTGGTATAGGGCCCTACGTTCAATTTTGCAACAAACTTCTACCAATAAAATTAGTCAACGCTTAAAGTTACGATCATAAAATTGTGTACAGCCTGCATGTCAGTTCGGAGCCTTGCGTTTAAAGGCGACGGTGCATTTGTTGGGTGAGCTATCGTCGCCCTTATTGATTTTTTGCTATTGTACCTCAAAAGCGGAATCGTGTGTGCGTTTATCTCTCTCTCTCTCCTCTCTCTCTTTTTTTCAGTTACTTACGATGATTACTCTAGGTTATCGAGTTAGGTTTACGCCTAAATGTATGCATTTACACGACGGGAGTATTTTTTAAAGGCTGATTTCACGATAAAGTGAGCACGTTTGAAATCAACCTTAGAAAAAGTTACTGCCCTAAAATAAATATATTTTAACTGGCGCACTGAGTGACATATGCCCAGTAAATCGTAGAGTAAAAATTACGCAGATTTGTAAAATATTTACTTTTCTAATAATTTCACGGTTTCACTTGATCGACGCACGAATAAAGTTATGAGGCCCACGAAAATGTTAATCATACATAAGGCGGAAGAATACACAACGTACATGCAAGCTGATCTTAAGCAGAGTTTCAAAAGTGCTCATTTTATCGTGAATAGCCTATAATCTCAAGTACTGTCATATTTTCTCGCTGTAGAACCTGAGCACGGGCACACTGCGGAAACACCACAGCGGACTCCGATCGGTGAAGACGACCTGTAGCCCAGAGTCGCGTTTGCGCGCTCCAGCGGCGGCGTCGCTGTGAGGTGGGACCTGGAGGCGGACGTCGACCTCTAGCGCCGTGGGACTCGGACGCCGCGGCCCGCGATAATTAAATTACGCGCACCGTTAAGCCGTTCAGCGGGTACCCGCCTCCGCGCTCTTTCCACACCGCCGCATTTTTCTCCTCTCTGACTCGACCATAGCCCATTCATCGTTACATCCAACTTTTCTAAATCCCTGCTAAAGATCTACTTCCAGGGTAAGCACAGCATCGTGCCGGACAATGTTGCTGATCGGCGGGTTTTCTCGGGGATCTCCAGTTTCCCCCGCCCTTTCATTCCGGCGCTGCTCCATACTCACCTCACTTCACCCTCATCAGCTCTCAAGATCTCGATGTCAAAGAGCAGCCAAGCCTCTTCATTCCACTCCATTTTACGTGTAGCCAAGAGTCACGCTATGGTACCAGCCTGTGATTTTAAACAACTGCGCTCCCAGTATGTGAATGTCTGATAAGCATAGACTGCAGCGAAATTCACATGTCAGTGAAATGTGAACGATTGTTTCGACCGAAAACGGGGCAGAGGTCAGTCAGAAAGAGGCCACAACAGTTCCTGAATGAAAGGGGCGAGGTCCTGCATGAGTCATCGGCCCCACTGTACTTGCCTGGAGGTTTTAATTGGCGAGGCAGACATATATGGCGGGCAGATGAGAACTGCGCTAATTAGGACAGCTCACCAGCGCAGCTCCGCCTTCGAGCGCATGTACGACTCACAATCGTCCGCATAGGACGAGCGGTAATGTTGTGTGTGGCCAGGGTCAGCTTGCAGGCAAAAAAAAGGGGGAAAAGGGTTGAGGCATCATGCGCGAACTTCCTAGGGCGGGAGTCCAGTGCGCCAACTTAACGCTGTTACACCTACAAGGACTGCCGTATGCTATTACTGTTGTTTTAACAGTTGGTCATCTTGTCATTTCAAGCGACAACATGAAGTGTTGTAAAAGTATTATACCTGTCACTAAACATTTGGGTACGTACTTAGTAGAGAGACTGTCATTTCGCGATGTAAAATGCCACAAGGTTAGACTCCACAATACCTATTATATTTACTCAAGCTCTGGTAATTTGATGATTTGTTACCGCCACAGACTGAACTCATTCTCATCTTCGGCTCGTCCAGATCGAATGAAGCCTACCCAAGTGCTGAACGTTTACGATTGGTCCTCACACTTCTCCGCGGCGTGTCTGATAAGCGGAGTTACAAGGGCATTTGTGAAATTAACATACACTTCATAACACCTAGCATGCTACCCAGTTACAACGCGAAAAATTATTACAAACATTTTTCACCTATTTCAAACCTAATTACGTCCACAATCAGCAAAATACTCGCCTGGAACGTCTTACGGTAAACGCCATTTAATACTGAAAATTTCATATTATTAAATATTGCAAAGGGGAAAAAATGTGGGAGAGAAACTACCGTATCGAAATTTAAAATTTTACCTCAGCCTGAATATTAACGTCGTCCTCTCTTCAAAAATCTAATTACTTCAGTTAAACGTTTTCTGCTCATAGTCCTGGTAAACGGTAGTAAAAGGAACCCTTTAGAACAGGATCAATTATAAATTTCAGACTTCCTGTATCCACTTTAACTCTTCAGTTTATCGCTCTCTCTCGCGAATATTTCAAAACACATCTACCGCTTGAATTTACTATTTCCTACACAGAATGAGAACACGTAGGTATGGGAGAGCTTCATTATTTCAACGGAAGGTAAAACTAAAATACATTGCAAAAGGTAGGTAGGTAGGTAGGTATGTAGGTAGGTAGGTAGGTAGGTAGGTAGGTAGGTAGGTATGTAGGTGTGTAGGTAAGTATGTATGTAGGTATGTATGTATGTAGGTAGGTAGGTATGTAGGTATGTAGGTAAGTATGTAGGTATGTAGGTAGGTAGGTAGGTAAGTATGTAGGTAGGTAGGTATGTAGGTGTGTAGGTAGGTATGTAGGTGTGTAGGAATGTGTGTAGGTAGGTATGTATGTAGGTAGGTATGTAGGTAGGTAGGTATGTAGGTAGGTATGTAGGTAGGTATGTATGTAGGTAGGTAGGTATGTATGTAGGTAGGTATGTATGTAGGTAGGTAGGTATGTATGTAGGTAGGTAGGTAGGTATGTATGTAGGTAGGTAGGTAGGTACGTAGGGTTTAACGTATCGTCGACAACGAGGTCATTAGAGACGAATACACTGCGAAAGAGTTTTGTTTTAAAATAATGTTAACAAAACGTCGTTTATTCCCCAAGTTATAATTTTGAACAACTGTCTACACTCTGCGCACAAGATTCAGCGCTCTCTGATAATAAAACAAGAGAATAATGAAGATTAAGCAATTACGCAAAGTCAAACTACAATAAAAGATAATTACTTATCAACAGATAAAAAAACGATATTTATAACTATCAGCCATCTGTATGTGAATATGAGTGCAGAAAGTGTATGCTGCTAATCCATGATAGCACAAATAAGAGAGAGGTGTGCCATAAATTAATTAAAACATGTATAACTTATTATAAATTATTTTAACAAACAATGTATTGCAATTAATTATTTTAATAAACAATGTCATGCAATTATTTAGAATGTGTTTACGTTTCCAGTATAGCACTTTAACATGGTATGAATTATTTGAATTGATTTTCACAATTCAAAGTTTATAGTTTGCGATATAAATAATTACGAAACAAAGCTAATTAAACTTATACGTGAATTTCAAGAATTTCTTATGGTAAAGGATAAATTCCACAAGCGAGACACCTCAGTTTCGATTAAGTTCCGAAGTTGAATTATTGTGGTCAACATCACTAAAAGGAACATTATAACACACTAGTATAGGCTGTTCACGGTAAAGTGAGCACTTTTTAAGGCCCTTCCAAAAGGTAGTAACCCCTTATAAATATACGTTATTACAGTCTCAGACGTTAACATTTCAAAGTGAAGAAATGTATACACTGTGTTTACTAGTCATATTTCAATGTTTACATTTTAAAAAGGCAGAAAGGTAGAAATTAATTGAAAAGAAAAATTTAGCAGGGCCTTAAAAAGTGCTCACTTTACTGTGAACAGCCTATAGTATTCCTTTCTCCTTGACAAGCTTCTTTGTACAGTTTCGTATTTCTCTGAGTCAGTTTTACGTGCTCCTTTTTACGCAACATTTTCTCAGCAGAGAATATGTTCCCACGAAATCTAAATTTTTACAAATTGTTTTTAGTCTTCTTGCTTTGCGTGGTATTGGACAGTTATTAAACCAGAAATTACTGATAACTAATGAGCCTATTTTCCTCTACATGGGTGCAAATAAATGTTAGTTAAGTCCTTGAAAGCTTAGATGGTAGATACGCATTGACGTTTCATGGACAGCAATATCATTAGAGATGAAACCAGAAACTTGTGAAACAATACAAAGGCGATCGAAATACACGAGTGACTTACCTGGGATTCGAATTCAGAAAAACTTGTAAAATCACGCTAACTTGCAATCAACTGCATCACGGAGGTAGGTTTCGGAGCATCAACTTCCGATGTTTTGAATTACAAGGTTCACTAACCTGAAGTGTTTACTCGGCCATCATTTTGAAAATAAGTGTCTGAACCATTAAAAAAACATAAGCTTATATGGCCTACTATAACGCTACTTGTGTGAAAAATTTGATAGAAATCGGTTGATTGGTCTCTGATATGACAAAAAAAAACCTTATTTTCTTTGAAACCCTGCTTCAAGTCTGACACACGTGTCAATTAGCAAACTCAAAAAATTGTATGTGAGTACTCCTGTCCTGCCAAAGACTGTCCTGCCTGAACGATTTATTTTTTCGTCCCGCCAGCTGGCGAAATGTATGATGCTTACAATTTCCTGGCGTACGATTCAATGCTGCTGCTATGGGGTTGGTGTGTTTACAGAACTACATGAAGTTAATGAATTTGGTTAGCAAGCCTGCTTGGTTATTAGCCACGTCTGCATTTGGTAGCCCAGCTTAAAAAAATTACTGATATTGTTTGAAGAGGGGTTATCATTTGAAGAGGCAATATTTTCCGCCAGAAAAAGGGTATAATGTCCCCCGGGTGGGGGGGGGGGGTGGCGCACGTTTGAATGCTTCCAAGCGCTGAGCTACACTGAAGAGAGGCGCGCGGCGCTCCTGGCGCGGCCGAGAGTGTCTGGTGGTTACTACTAGCAACGAGTTCAGCCTCGCACACTCTGGCATCTTCCATACGCCTCTCCACTATTCTCGCCACTTCCTTAACCTTCCCGAGCCGCGCTTTCGCGTATAAATGTTCGTCTCCAGCCCGAGAAAGTGTGTGCAGTGTTCCTCTTAGAGTTGCGCGGGCTGGCCGACGTTAGATCACGTTTACACCACTTCGTACTTCGGGGCTTCAGCATGCTACGCGCGTTTTCGCGTAATATGAGTACTACTCAAGTTAAGTATTGCAATGAACGTAGTTATTGTTATGCTAGGGGTAGAGTTTCCCGTTTAGTAGCGTGTGTTATTTTTTTATAGCGATTTTTGTGTATATGGATTTTTGTAGGGAAGTGTTTCTTCACTGTTTTGATCGTGTGAATTTTCAATATGGTATTTTATGGGAATGTTTTTAAGAGGTGGATTCTTCTTTTTTTTTGGGGGGGGGGTGCTGTAGGAATGGTCTCCTGGACTACGATTTGTCAAAAAGAATTTTACTGCCAAGGAGTTTAGTGGATATTTTATGGCGTGCCTCTATGCTCATGGTCATGTGTAATGAGGGTTTTTGCTCCTTCCCAATGTTATTCTTGAAATTAGTATTCCATTTTGTACTTTTTAGTGAATCATCAGGCATGCTTTACTATTAAAGTTGTAATGGTGCTTGCTTTACTCAGGGAGTCATTTTACCTTCTTTTTTAAGTGGGATTTCACACAAGTGTTTATTCAGGTTGGGTGATTTCTCAGGATATATTAATATTGTTGTTTTTCTGTTTCTTCCAGTGCACGCGTGTTCTCTCCTTCCTCTAGTTCACCGATTAGTAGCAAGCAACAGATATTTATGTATGCAACTTATATTTTGCAAATTAAGTTGCAAAGCCGTTGTTCTTGGTGATAATGTCTAGATGGGCTTCAATATATTTGTATTGATTTTGGAATTTTTGTGTCCATGCTTTCTTGATTTTTTTTAAATGGTGTGTGTCCTTCTCCTTGCCTTCCTTTAACCCTGCTACGCCCTAAAGGGGCGTAACATCTTAAATGGGGCTCTCTTACGAAATTGCTTAAAAGAGGCTCTGTACACGATGTTTGTAATAGATAATGTCAGCATAAAAAGTTTTATAGAAATTTAAATTATTAAATACATATCGCAGACACATGAAGATATTCATATGGCCACCATTCTTAAAATCATTGCCTGACACAATCTAAATCATGTAACTATACTTGACCTTCTGCAGGTGTGCAAAATGTTCAGTTTACTCACCTGACACTATTTTAAAAAAAAAAATCCGGCAAAAAAGGATCTCTGTTTGCATATCGATTGATTGGTCCTCGAGATATGTCATAAAACCTCCAGTGATCATGTGACTATCTTCATAAATGGAGGGCAGAAATTTTATATATGAGCCCATTCGATTATTATCATAAATAAAATATACAAAGTTAAATTTAAATCTGTTACATAGTTTCGTAAACAAAGCACACTAAGTTAAAATGTTTGTATATGCGCCATTCTGAAAATAAGAGACTTAACATACCAAAACATACAAATTAATATAACCTAGCACAGCACCACTTCTTCACCAAATTTGAATGAAATCGAGTGATTCTTTCCCGTGATACGACATAAAAACTATACTATTTCATGTAGGGCTATCTTACAAAATGGCGGAGAAATAAGGCTTTGTATAGACACTTTTGACGGATACAACAGATACTGTCAGCATACAAAGTTAAGCTGAAATTTGTTTTGCAGTTTCATATATAAAAAAATTGAAGCTAAAATGATTATTTGACCACCATTTTGAAAATATGAATGTCTGGCCCACTCAAAATTTATCACCAACATGCCATAGTGCTAATTATTTACCAATTTTGGTAAAAATCGGTAGTTTTTTTTACATTACGTAATTTCAATTTGTCAAGTAATACTATTTTACAAAATGACGGACAAAAAAGAGATTTTTTGTACACATTTGATTGTTGTTATACATGCAGCCACCACACAAAGTTTCGTAAGAATTAATTACATGATTTCGAAGATATAACATACAAAACAAAAATAGCTATATGGCCATCATTTTGAAAATAAGCGTCTGGCGTAGACCTACCTAAAAATTTCAGTTAACATTACCTATTGCAATACTACTTGTTTGCTTTATATTGTGGGAATCGCAAAATTGTTCCCCGAGATATGACAAAAACTATTAATTCGTGTGGCACTATCTTACAAAATGGAGGACAAAAAAGGCTCCGTGCACAAACATTCAATGTTTGATTTATATATATATATATTCCCAGCATAAAAAGTTAAAATGGAATTGATGAAATGTTTTCGAAGATATTGCATACTACGCTCAAATATCTAGATTGGCGCTTTTTTTGTTTTTAAATAGGCGTGTGACATACTTGAAACACATTTGTGCGTATCAACTGTGGCAGTAAATCTCGACTATCAAATTTGGTAGGAATCTGTTCATTTTGTTTTCTCGATAAATTACACAAAAACTTGATTAATTAATGCAGCGCTATCTTACAAAATGGCTGACAAAATCTTGTTTCCGACCTATTTGATTCGTATAATAGATACTGTTAGCATACAAAATTTGGTTGAAATTGATCAAATGGTATGGTAGTTTTACTAAATAAACCTAAAATATTTGTATGGCCGCCATTTTGAAAATAAGTTCCTAATAAAGTTCATTTTATTATACTTGCAAAATTCGAAGAAAATTGGTTAAGTAGTTTCGAGATATAATGTAAAAGCTATACTTTTTCATATGACTCTAACTACTAAAATAGCCTACACAAGTGGTTGCTGTTTGGCTTATATAATGCTTGAAGTAGATATTGTCAGCGTACAAATTTTGGTTGAAATTAATTGGTCAAACGGTATGGTAATAATACCAAATAAACATAAAATATTTGCATGGCCACCATTTTGAAAATTAGTTTCTAAATAAATTCTTTTAGTGGTATTTTCCTGGCCACTTATAGAATTACTTACGTGCCAAATTTGGCGAAAATTGGTTGAGCACTTTTCGATCTAGGCCTGTATATTTTAAAAGCTAATTTTTTGTGTTGCTCTATTTTCCAAAATAGAGGGCCAACAACAATATTCACCTCGGAATTTAATGCTTACAACTTGCGCTGACAGCTTACAAAATTCGGTTGAAATCGGTTGAATGATGCCCTAGATATGACATACCGCCCTAAATGTTAAAATGACTGCTATTTTGAAAGTGTTCGGAGTGATAGAAAACTATAAAAGTCAGGTGTGCTTTCTTAGTACTATTTGTGTACCGAGTCTGGTGAAATTCAGTTCACACGTTGAAAAATTGAAGGGAAAAGGGCAGGGGGGGGGGGGTTTACACACGCACACATACACACCAGGAAAGTGATCTAATAAAGCCTTTAGCCTAAAAAGTGAACTCGTACATAGTAAATGTAACAAAAATAAAAAAATTAAACTTAGGAAGTAAAATTACTATAATGTAAGACATGTTTGAAATCATCGACGGACTCTATCCTTAATTGGTATTCCCTAAAAATAAGGAACCACAAAGCCGGCGACAAATGCCACAAAAGGGCGGATGACGAGTTTCACAAAAGGCTGTGTGCGGTAAGCCGGTCCCGTGAAATACTCTTTAAGAAATGTGGAGACATTACACTTTTTTTCCCCCCATAAGGACGTGTATACGTTTCTACGAAACCTTGTTACCACACTGGCGGGGGAGAAAAAAGAACATTCAACAGGAAATTTACCGCCCCGCATCAAGAGGAAGAAGATAGTGTCAGACAGAGAAAGAATGCACGTAGCGCAAGAGACCAGAAAACAGAGAAAGAGAGAGAGGGATAGTATACGGACCAATGCTCCCGTTCCACAGAATGAACGCCCGGGGAATGCAATAGGCTAGAAGGAAGCGTGGAAGAAGAATTCGCGAACAAGTTTTTACGGCAGTCTCGTACACCAGTCCCGCGATATTATCCTAACAAATCAGACGAGAAATGGCCATCAAGATAAAAGTAAACTGATCGCAGACGCGAAATTGCAGGGAAGGGGGGGGGGGACGAGCCTGGCAACTATGAAATTTGGGGTAGCTTGCAAAGCGATGATTATATTCCGTTCTGGGCTGTTCCTGTTCGTCGGCTGCCTTC
The DNA here is from genome assembly GCA_029891345.1 of Dryococelus australis. NCBI lineage: Eukaryota > Metazoa > Arthropoda > Insecta > Phasmatodea > Phasmatidae > Dryococelus > Dryococelus australis. The sequence goes on from CM056997.1 coordinate 193,661,241, forward strand.
CCAACGTGTCTGGCAGGTATTGGCTGGATCAATCGTAGAATTTTCAGGTAGCGCGATGGATATCACAACACTCCCCTCGCCCCTGGGGCAAACCAAGTACCAGGGGTTGAGTCCCGTAGAAACTCTGTAACGTTATTAGCCTGCCTCCTCGGCAGCATAACGTCACGGCAGCTGAACGATACAAGCAGTCACTTCCTGTTACATGTCTCGACCAAGCATGACAGCTTGGCGAAGAGAACTGTTTGTTGAGCGTTATGGCATTGTAAGCGTGATATTAACTCTCCATAACATCTATTTTGTCGAGTTATTTCTCAAGTATAACTGCTAACATACACACCAGCATTAAAGTTATTAAAAATCAAGTTTGGGTTTTACACGATACATTATTTTACGTACGTCATACTTTCTTTTGTATTCGCTTCAGTGTCCTCTCAGTTTTAACAAACGTTATGAATGATGCACTTACTTAAACGTTGTTTGTTGACTGCATTCATGTTAATATTCAGTGTTCAGCGACGCTCACGCACACTACAAAGTGGAATAAACCGTTCGTCGTTAATTCAACCCAACAAAAACATAAATTATTATCACTGGTGACTCTTAATCCTATGTATAGGTATCTTTATCCACAGTTTCGGCAAGGTCATGTGCTAGCACTTGAATTATTTTTGAAGTGACGACTAAGATTTTAAGTTATATTTCCTAAGAAAGCAAAGACTAACGTCTGGACGAAGCCACTATACCTGAAACACATCTCAAATTTTACACTACAGTTTGAATGTAAGTCAAAGAAAAAGTACTCGACGAAAGGAATAACCGATGGAAAAAATCATCGCAGCTCGAGTAAGCAGTTGCATGCTACGAACGCTATAAAAATTAGAGGTAAAATGACGCGCACAAATAACTATTTCCTTCGACAAGTGGGAATGCCAAAAGAAAAATATATCTTGTTTTCATTTTCTTGCGGCTTCAGGTGGTAGATAATTGGATTGTGTTTGACACTGAGGCAATTTTGAAAATAAGCACCCATCTCGGTCTCGTAATCAGGCCAGATGCATGTAGAGCGTTCTTTGTATGTGGTCTAGGTGTATCCAGTCTGGGAATATCCCGTTCATAAGAGCGAATGTTTTAGGGCCACGCACACAAAGCGTTAGGGAGGGGGAGACGTGATCCCATAAGACAGTTGTTCCTACGGAAAGTAAGTCAAGATTCGAAGCAGCCATGTACACTGAAAGAAAATCGACCAAAATATTTGTTTGTATAGGGCCAAAATATATATTTAGTTGCCCTAACAAAATATTATGCTGAGCAAATCAATATGAAAAGCAGCTTGTTGGATCAACTGTGTGTGTTTGTTTGGCCACTCATTTGACTGCCTTCGTTCGAAAATACAGCTAGAGTGTTTTTTTTTTGTGACAATTAGGATAGAAACAATATTTGTTAGTGCATCTATTCGTGCTTAACAATCGTGTAAACACGTTAGTAAAACAATGTAACAAGAAAATGACGAGTAAAGCTGCAAAACTTGAAATATTTGTTTGCACACGTTGCCCAATATTTGCAGTATATATATATATATTTAAAAGCTTTCCGGCGTCATTAGTATTTAAATTAGCTGAGATTACTAACTCGTAGCGCTCGGTCGCCGCAGGTGATCTAGGTTCGAAGCTTGCGCGAACTTGTAATTTTTTTTTTTATATCAGCCCGAACCGTTTAACGTACGCGTAGCCAAACAAATCTTCAGTTGCGCCAGCCAACTCTTAAAGTTTGGGGCGACCAAATGAAAACAAAATAATTTGGTTTCAGCAACAAAATATTTAATTGCCCCTATACAAATAAATAATTTGGTTGCACCGAAAAAAATCTTGTTTGATTCAACAAAACCTTTTTCTCAGTGTACGTTGGGTCCACAGTTCACGAGGCAAGGGAGAGGATGCAGCAACTCCTTCGGAGTTTTCCAATGAACTCAGCAAAATCGACATTTCCGTACACTTGGCTCGAGGTGTATTTCCTCCTTGCCGCGAGATAAGGAATAATGCGACCCGGTCAACTAATGCTATATAGAGATGCAACACGAAAATTTGCGACTGCATTGCCCTACGGTGGGATTAAATACATATTAAAATTCCACATGAGAAAATGGCTGCAAAGAGGAACCCAGTTTTCTTCGCTTTGCACTATACATCAGTGCGAATGTCAAGTAAGTAATAATTTTTGGCAAAACTGTAGAGGCTATATATATATATTTTTTTTTCACTTACTTTTCGCTTATATTTTGCATGCCTCTTGCGGCATGTATGTTTCCAATCATGACAGTTACTCTAGGTGACACCTTCACCCCCTACCCCTTGAAAGTTGCCTGTGCATCTAATACGCTGCATAAAACGTGAAATTATAGGGTTCTTACGAGAAACTGCGGGGCCTTGATTCGCCGGTATTCTTTCCTACATCGAGTTAGTGAAAATAAAACTTCTTTTTTTTCTGAAACAGAAAGTTTTACTATAAAGATCTGAACTTTTAACACAGCTACACTCGGACGAATGAACAGAAGTGCACAATATTTACTGCCAATATTCTGGGAAGATTTACCTTGGTAAGCAATATGAACCAGCAGTAAATATTGGAAGGGTGTGTATTCATTTATATCTTCACCAAAAGATATTCTGCAGTCAACACAATATTATATTGAATTACCAGCAACCAAACAACTGCTTACGCAGTTTATCTGACTAGATAACTGGCCATAAGGCAGTTTAGTGTGCCCAAACAAATGCTTTACGAAGTGAAAATGGCCAAAATTGTCGATAGAACAAAATATGTTCACTTGTACCGTAGATCCATAGATACCAAAGGAAATTCATACTCTTTAACCTGAATAACACGCCTCCCCCCCCCCTCTCCCGGCGCGGCGGATGCGAATGACGTCGGCAAAATGCTTACTGAGAATTTTGTAAGCACGGGATTTTTGTGAGCACTCGGGAATTAAAAAAATAATAATAATAAACAAGTTATTAACACATTTTTATTGCTATTTTTTGTGTTTCGGATCCTTCGCACTGTGCAACGTTTTAACACGATTAGAGTGCTAAACACGCTATTGTAAAAAATTATAGAAAAGCGGATATGCGAGAATTAAATTCATTTGGCGTAGGGGAAAAAAGTGCATGTAGACTTTCTACAGAGATACGGCATTACGAGTAAAATATTTAAGCGCATCAAGCACTGGTTTTACGTTTTCAAGTGCTCTTCAGTTACTTAACAGACGGCCAACAGCAGACATCAATTTCGCATTTACATTTTGCTAGCAGCTAGGCATCGCTTCACTCAGATTTTATGAAGTTATTAAAATACATACCTATATATTTGCGACTACCCGTACTACCTGCGACTATTTGCGACTACTCGTGACTACTTGCGACTACCCGTGACTACTTGCGACTACCCGTGACTACCTGCGACAACTTACGACTACTTGCAACTACTCGCGAATTTATAATATTAAGAAAATATTAAGATCCACTGAACCACTGCGGCCCTACTTGAGAGTGTTCTAGCCACTGAGCTACTGTGGCCCCACTTGGGATCGCTCTAGCCACTGGTCCTCCGTTGCCCCAATTGACATATTTCTATCCGCCGAGCCACTGCGGTCCCACTCGGCATTACTCTACCCACTGGGTCTCTGTGGCCGCACTTATTGATTTCTATCCGCTGGGCTACTGCGGCCCCAATTGAGATCTTTCTATCCATCTAGCCTCTGCACCCTCACTTGGGATCGCTCCACCCACTAGACCACTGCGGCCCCACTTGGCATTTGTCTACCCACTGGGCCTCGTGCCGGACGATGTCGCTGGTCGGCAGGTTTTCTCGGCGATCTCCCTTCTCTCCCACCCTTGCACTCCGGTGCTGCTCTATACTCACCTCACTTCAACCTCGTCGTCTCTCAAGACCCCGTTGTTAAGATTCACGCAAATTTCTCCACTGCCCACATGAGGGATAGTTGGACACTGGGCTTCGTGGTGCGCAATGCCGGCCGAAAATATCCTTCGTGAGCGTTGTGTTCAGTAGCTCCGAATGGGATGATAATCTTTGTCGGGGAACGCTGGGCGTCTCGGCGTCTTATGAAGCTGCGCTAATGTCAAACACGGCTACAGTTGCTGAGCAGCGAGTTGCCAATCACGTGGTTCGGAGCCCTCTGTGATCAGGAGATGCCTTCTCCTCCGTACACGAGAGAGAGAGCCAAGAACACAAACAGACTTCTTTCCAGCCTATTTCTGTGGCTCCCTTCTCTCTGCTGCTTGCATTATAGCCTAATTATAATTAAACATCAAGAAGGGGGGAAGTTAATCAACATGCAATGGGGATGGCGATACGAATTTCTAAAGGTTAAAAGAAAAGTTGCAACTCTACTTTATGCTTGAGCTATATTATGTGCAACTGAGACGTCAGCGTGATGAGTGAAAGACAGTGACTGTTGGACGAGAAGGTCTCTGGATTTCATTTAAAAAACGAGGGGAGTTTTCGAATGTTAAAAAAATTATCCCGCAGCATGCCGAATGCAAAGTCTTGCATAACTTAATTAACAAAGCCTTGGTATTTCATTGCTCATACAAGACATGATGAAATACCGATGAAAAAGTCTCTCATCGTATTCAGCACTCATCTTTAACTTGCGCAGTTCTTCAGACGTAACCGCAGTGATGTTGCTCGATAAGTCTCTTCCAATTGAACTCGCACGAAATTACAGTTTCTTTAGAGGCTGTCGAAGGCCTGGCGTGGGGATGGATGGGACACAAGGACAGCGCAAGATACGTTAGCGGCGTTTCCGCAGAAAGAAATAAAAAGGGCCGCCATGGGCGACGAAACGGGAAAGGAAAATGCAATTCGTCAGGCCGTCCGTAAACATAAAAAACGTTTCCAGAAGATTGTTTGCTCGGTAGGTGTGGGCTTGTGGGGTACAGGATGTGGAGGAGGAAGGGGGGGAGAGGGGATTTTACATGCCTAGCAGAAGGCGACACTCGCACACACGAGTTAGGTATTCAAATTTCCGAGTCACAATTCATCTTTCCTTCGCTTTCTGGGTCGCCACAGCAAACCGGGGGGTGTGTGTATGGGGGGGGGGGGGTTGTGCGGGCATCCAGCAGGCGAAAACACCCTCAAATCGACCCGCCGACGAGTTAGCGGCAAGGAATGAACAGCGGCGCGAAGTCGCGCATGAAGATTCTCCACCACCTTACGGGGAAACAGTCCCCGCCATCTTGGATTTATCCATTTTGCAAAGTAAGTCACATTTCAGGTGGTTTAACGAAATTTGACGCACGAAAAAGAATAAACAATAGCGTCTTCATCAAGTTGCCACAGCTTCACTGGCTTTACTCATTTTTAACTAGCGACTACCGGGAATAAGTACGTGACTTCTCATTGCGGCGATCACAGAAGTAAACGTGGCCACAGTAGTCGAGCAATACCAACTTTACAAAATGTACGTGCCAATGCCCTGTGTCCTGTCGTTCAACTAAAACTTAATAAAGCCTGCTCACGAGAAAGTGAGCACTTTCGAAATCAACCTGAGAAAATAGTCACTGGCCCCGCCTGCAGAAATATTAGCAGGCGCACTGAGTGACATGCGCCCTGTAAGGTTGGTAAAGAATAATGGAAAGTAGTTCAATATCTTCACATCGAATTAAAAGTGTTATTTACCCATTTGTGATAACTTAAATTATTTCTTTCCCTTTCTGCTTTTTTAATGCACGGAAGTGTAAAAATTAGCAGTTTTTTTTTATATCTACGTTACTAATAATTTCACAGTTTCACTTGTCCAACAAATGAATAAAGTTCTGTGGGCCCGTTGCAATGTTAATTTTTCATAAGACGGAGGAATACACAAAGTGCATACAAGTATATCTGTTTCTAAAACAAACTATTTCACTTATGCGCAGTCTGCTTGCATACTAAAATTAATAACACGCATATAATTTTCAACAGAACATGCTAATTGCGAACTCTGTTTTGAAGCTCTTAAACATGGCCAAAAAACGACATTGTGAAGCTTCATAGATTAAAATATTTTGTTCGAATTGCTGCGAAACTAGCACACGGCTCCGCAGGGAACTTTCCAATAAAGCGAAAGGGTCGTCGCTTTAAGTCCTGTATGTACACGTAGAACGACGGGAGCACTGCACGCCAGTTCAGAGCGTAGCGGCGATGGTGCACTTGATGCGCGTGGCAGTCTCGTCTTTATTGCTTCCGCGCTCCTCAGCCTCAAACGTGAAAAACAGCTCCACATAGAATATCGGTCTCCCGTTGGAATGTACTGTGCCACGAGGACGGAACAACCAACCAACACCTAACAAGACTATTAAACACCCCAAGGCTTCTCCTACAATATGTCTTAGTACGAAGGAGTGCTAGCATCGTAGCAATATGAAGAGCGTCACAAGCGTCCTCTAGGCACACGGAATGGAGATGAGAGATTTGGTCGACTCTTAACGTCGAGGCGTTGAAGGTCGATGCGGGTGAGGCGAGGTGAGTATGGAGCAGCTACGGAATGAAAAGGCGGTGGGAACGAGTTACCTCCTAGGAAACCCGCCAATCAGGGGCATCGTCCGGTACGATTCCCACATGCGAAAATTCGGGAATCGAACCCGGTTCGCCTAGATAAGAGACGAGCAGCCTAAGCACTACACCGCCGGGGTAATGTACCTCAGCAATAGCCAGCGGGTCGTTGAAACGGATTATCTGTGTAGCAATATCCGTGTGCATTATCTCGCACTCAACTGTCACGCGTAGAAGACTTGCCCTTTATACGGCAAGGAGTTTCATGTGTGTACACATCATTTTCTTAGACAAAGGTCGCTACTAGAGTAAGCCTTCTTCGCAAAAATTTGTTTTATTTTGCTTTATAATTACACTGAAATACCTAAATAAATGTACCGCCATAAAAAAGTTGATTACTAACCAATTTGCAAAAATTCATTAGGAAAATGAGATGAAAATATTAACTAACTCATTTAACTGAGGTTATAATGTCGGTTATTTAGTGGTGCCGAAAATTGACCGTTAACTTTACAACAGAATATGACAGCATCAGTAACTGACTGTATAATTTTAATCCTCTCGTATTTTAAGCACTACAGTGAATGGTCGGTCAAAATTTATCAGTCCGTATTTCACAATGGGAGACACCCTCGGAGACATCTAAACGTACTTACTATTAAAAGGGCGTCTTAAACTCCAAACATCGTTGTAAATTACGTTGAGGGTTTATTTTCTGAAGTGAACGAGTTCTCAACTACGCGACAAAATAAATGTCCCCGCATGCTCGGATAGTACCTTTCGACCACCTGATACTTACAGTATTCCACCAATATGACGACACCAAACACTTGTTCACATTGTCCTATTTTTCCATCACAGGATAAATTTCTCACCTTTTCAAGTTCTGGGTACGCCTTTTCGAGAAGGGGGTGGGGGCCTCAGTCTGAAATAGCCCCCCCCCCCCCCCCGGCTATTTCAGACTGAGGCCGTGTCCGAAATGACAAATTCGTCATTATGTAAATTCGTTATTTGGTAGGTGTCAATTCGGAAGTTATCGACATGTAACATGTCTAGCACTCCCGGCAATGCATTATTACATAACAGTGAAAAATATATTTATCTAAGTTCCATGCTTAAAACGGACGTAATATTTCTACAATCATCACTGGAATGCTACGAATGCATTAATGAATAAGAAAATAATAAATTATACAATAACGACTTTAAAAGAAATTTGTTGCGAAATATATAGGCTAAACAAAGCACAACACTTAGTTGCTTTTTAAAACATGCTTAGTGTATTTTATGAACAGTTATTTGTTATCTTTCCTTTGCGCATTCGTGCATGAGTTTTTAAAAGTAAAAACAAATATGGCGCTGGCTTTGTCATTTTTTTAATTTTTGCTAACATAGGCTAGATACAAAATACGAAATAAATTACCAAATAAGTCTCCATTTTTGTACACAAAATTGGGTCACGTAACCATTTTGTTAACAAAATCTGCCAATTCGGACACGGCCTGAACGAATGCAAGGCTGTATTGGTCCTCCAAGTGGGCGTTATCACCCGGTCTTCATTCGTGACGTCACCGAGTGGTTTTTTTGGTTATGCAATAGTGCGTCTGCGTGGCAGTTAGGATGGGTTACGTCCAGTTGTTGCACTGGTGCTGGTTTTCCCTAAGTGGCTTGTCGTCCTCATTTCAAGTTATCAGGTGTTCGCGGTAAAGCCAGCACTTTTGAAATGAACCCAAGGAAAAAGTCACTGCCCCTTCATCAATGTATTTTAATGGGCGCGCTGTGTCACATTCACCCAGAAAAGTTGGTATCTAACGATGAATGGAAAGTAGTTCAATTTCTTAATGTCGAATAAAAATCGGCAGGTTACCATTTGTGATAACTTAAACTTATTTATTTCGTTTCCTGTTTTTTTTTTTTAATGCAACGAAGTGTAAAAATGAGCAGATTTGTAAAGTATTTTCTTGTGTTAGTAATTTTACATTTTCATTTGACCAACGCATAAATAAAGTGATGAAGCCCATGGCAATGTTAATTTTACGTAGGGCGGAGTAATACACAATGAGTTTACAAGTAGATCTTACGCAGGGCTTACAAAAGTGCTGATTCTACCGTGAACAGCCTATAGCCATACTAACCGTCGTTTTAGTAGTAATAGTAATAGTCGTTGTAATAGCAGTCTTTTTTAAAATAACAGTCTTAGTGGTAGTCGCCATCATAATATTAGCAGCTTTAGTAGCAGTGACGTAACCAGGACTTTCCTGTGAAAGTGGTTACGTGAGGGCTAATAAAAAAGGAATCTTCGCGATTTAATCACGTATCGGACAATATACTTACAGCATGGTTGGATTATAAAAGTAACATTTGAAATATTTACGGTTAATGTTTATATTTATTGGTTTCAGACTGTGCAGGGGCAATGCGAATACCATACCATGCCCGCCGCTACAGTATGCCGCGGCGCTGCTTCTTAAGGGGGCGTGGGACATAAATTAACACCGAATACGTAAATTGATCTTTACTGGTTTTTGAAAGCCAACATAGAAAAAAGGAAAAATGACAATCCTAGATAATAGGTTTTGCCAACTTAAAGACCAAGTATTTTGCAGTATTACTGTATCAATTTCGCATAGTGTCGAAAATTGACGGCGTCAGAAATATCATCGCAGGATAACGTCACTCAGGTAAAATATTTTCTCTCGTAGTTAGTAAAAACTATTCTTTATGGTTGCCCTTTCTTTTTTTTCTCTATCGGCTTCCATAAAATTTGTAAAATATGATAAATCTCGATAGAATCAACTTTATGTCCCGCGCCCTCTCAAGCTACGCTACACCGCGGCGCTAGGAGGTCCCCGCTGCCCCCCCTCCCCCACCCTTTTCCAGCACCGAGCCAACACATGTAGGCGGGTGACGAATACAAAACGTGTTCCACGTTCGCTCGTTGCATTTTTCTATGGCGGCCGAACAGCGCGCGGACGGCAACGCTGTGAATGTTCGCGGGGTTCGTGTACGCCACGGGAGCGATTCAACCGCCCGCCCGATCATTCATTGTCACCGCGCATATCCCCAACACCATAAGGCTTCCCCTGCCTTCTTCGCGTGACGGCACGTGACCGGTTTTCAAACTACCCCTGTGACTTCTCGCCCTTCCCATTATTCAGCGGCTGGAGCGCAAGGAGAACCGGGCTTTCCCGGTGGGGTCGCTTTCGGGTCTCCGCACGTGGAGATCGCGAGGGACGATGCCTCTGGTCGGCGGGTTTCCTAAAGCCTAGTACACACGGGCATCTTTATTGTACACGAAAGTGAAAATAAAGTTGAACAAAAAATTGAACACTAAAGTGCCTCTACTAGCTAGTATTCGTGGAATTGTGTGATCCATACATACGACACTAGCTGGTGAGCAAAAAAATGGATGGCTGATGTCAACTATGTATGATTAGGAAGCAAGTTTTGGGGTTGTGGGGGTAATTAGTGTATTATCAGCAGCACCTGCCATAATAAAGAATAAAATATTTAGTCCAATCAGACATACTTCAAGCACTAAATAGATACAAATGTAGAAAATGTAAGATCGCTCACAGACAAAAAGACAAACCACTCGTTTTTTTTTTTTTTTTTATTCATACACAGAATTATTTACGATAATGGTACTACTAAACATTTCTCGTATTATAAACATAAATATATCTGCGTATTGCCAGCATCAACCAAATATATGTTTTGTTTACATGCGACTTGTACAAGAAAGATGGTGAAAAATAGGACCGTCCCTATGTGGCACTAGCTAGTATACAAGCCCTTGTGTACTAGTAACTAGCATACTCGGCGGCCGTTCACAAGATGCAAGTCGGGGTGTACAAGAACGTACTCACTTTCTTGTGCAAGAAAGATGCCCGTGTGTACTAGGCTTAAGGGATCTCTCGCTTCCCCCGCCTTTGCAATCCGACGCCGCTCCATACTTATTACACTTCACCCTCATCGGCTGTCAAGACGCAAACGTCTTCACGCCACGCTTGTGGCGCTGGAGACTACGACGACGACGGCAAGCTACACTATTCCTCGCGACCTGGAAATACGGACATTTCGCGAGTTCATTTGACGGCTGGGCTAAACTCGACAGTTCGGTGTACACTCCAGGAGTTGCCATGCGTTCATTGGCTGGAGCTTCCCTGGTGAGCTCTTTATCCTGTGTACTGGTTCGCACGTTATTCGCGCCGTCTCTTTCTACGCCTGTATCACTGGTTCACAGTTCTACAGGACGTGTCAGGAAACGAGTGGCCCGATCATGCAAGTAACAAGAATGTACAAGTGACTGAAGTCTATCCTAGCACCGCTCTAACCCGCGAGATTCCCGGGTCTTTAGCTATTTATTCCCTGTGATTGCGGTCGCTGTTCGCGGCCTTCTTGTGCGGAAGAATATATCATACAAAAATGCTATAGGCTGTTCACGGTAAAGTGAGCACATTTTAAGGATCTTATAAATTTTTCCTTTCCTCCAATTTCCATCTTCCTGCGGCTTTTTAATATAAACATTGAAATGTGACAAACACAGTGTATAGATTTCTCCACCGTCAAATTTTAATGCCCGAGGCTGCAATAAGATATATTTATTAGCGGTTAATGCCTGTTGGGAGGGGCTTAAAAAGTGCTCACTTTATCGTGAACAGCCTATACAACTCACCGTTCGCGAAGTGTCACGAACTTCAACGAAGCCTACTGTTGGCAAGTGGCGGGACACGTTTAGGCGGGGTGGACTCAGCCAGTGCTCCGCGGGCCACTGTCAAAGGCACGGCACGGCGAAATGTTTGCGCAGTTAGCAACGGCCAGGCACTGCACTCTACTTGCGCTCAGAAAACATACGTCGTGAATGATCTCGCTTACAGCATACGACTTTTGATACACTAATTGTATGATTTTATTATATTTCAAGTTATTTTGTCACAATAACTATATGTTTGTTAATTTCGGAGAACAAGCACAAAAAAATGGATACTTGAGATTAAAATAAATGCGTTGTTAAGTGTGATAGCTATATGAAGAACGAAGAAAAGAAGTAAATATAATATGAATACAAAATGTATACAAACTGTAAAAAACAATATCATTAACAACAGATAAAAATAAACATTTATAAATAAAGCACAGAACAAAAGTTATTTTAGTAATGTAATTGTAGTAGTGAAAGTAATAAAAAATAATAGTAAAACCCAGAAAATAATGATAGTATTCAAACATATTACTACTGGCCCACCTGTTGAAAATCCATATTTTCGTGAATTTGTAATTTATAATTCATTGTGGTTTAAAATGTCAATGTTTGATAAAATTGCGACAAGAATTCATTCACTACGTTTTACCACAAACAATAGGCTTAATGTATGTCACAAAACGTTAATAATATTTATGTAGGTCTAACTTAAGCAAGTTTCTGTCATTTTCATATTCCAAAAACATATTCACCATCCGACCACTGTTCAACACATTTTTCAGGCAAAATTTAATTTTTCAACGAGCAGAATATTTTTTACTGACACATTGAAACTGCTGGAACGTACAGAGTCGTCATTACATTCAGATGTTATGTCACTTCAGCGTAGTTTGATCGCTGTCATCACTCAGATGAATTATGAACTCTTCTAAGATATTTCCCATGATCCAGCCCCTTCTCCAGTATTCTTATTCAATCCTAGCAACATGCTTGATATCTTCCCAGTTGGCACTTGTAACTGAGCGCAAAACACAGCTAGTTTGCAGCAGTAACAGCGACAATTCTCCGCAGGTATTTTCTACACTGACTTTTTTCTTTGGGTAAATTTTTGCTATAAAATCATAAAGTGTAAGGCCAAACATTGTCATGTGACTTACGTGTATATCATATGTTCAGAAAAATCGATTCCAAATTTATTGCCCGGCTCAGTTTTGGGGGACGTTCACCGTATTCATTTACATAAAAAGGTAATATTAGCTATTGTGGGAACACAGTAAATAGGCACACGTCAATGTATGTAAATAATATCGGTTTGTGAATACTGACTTGAAGTTTTAAACTTGTGTATCTACTTGTACATATTGTTATGGCAAACGAGGTGCTGCCTGGCGCCAACTTTCATACGAAAGGCAAGGCGCCACTCAATCAACGGCGAGAGGAGGGTAATTGGGAGGGAGGGGGACAGAGTGTCGGTCATCTTTCCTCCTACTCCGGGTCACCGACGGCGCTGGGTGCTGCCGCCGTTGAGAGGTGACTACGCCAGAGGAGACGATCCTGAGAGGCCTTCGCCGCAGTGCGGGCCTGACCAACCCGTTCACTGTATTCATCCAGTGGCGAGTCCAATTTGGATAGCTTCGGAAAACGAGCTATTTCCCAGATTAATTCAAGCAGCTTTATTAAAGAGCGTTTACCATTGCGATATAATAACGATTTATTGAGATTAACCTGCAAATATTGTCTTGTCTTAGAGTCCATAGTAAATAATATTTTTATATCATTACTTGAGTTAAATATTGAAAGTATTCGTGATTATAGGTTGTTCACGATAAAGTGAGCACTTTTTAAGGCCCTGCTAAATTTTTCCTTTCAATTAATTTCTACCTTTCCGCTACTTTTTTTTTTACGTAAACATTGCAATATAACATTTCATCACTTTCAAAAGTTAACGTCTGAGACTGCAATAAAATATATTTATTAGGGGTTAACGCCTTTTGTGAGGACCTTAAAAAGTGCTCACTTTACCGTGAACAGCCTATATCAGAGTTACTAAGGATGGTCCATAAGTCCAACTGATGAACTAATGAGCAAATTGTGGCCACGCCCCTAGTATATTCCCTTAGAGACACTTGAGTTGGAGAGGTCAGCTTCAAAAGGGTAATAGAACAATATAAATGTCTTAAACTGGTTTAACATACCGAAGTTATAATTCGTTTATGCTGTCTCTTGAAAGTCGTAGATAAGTAACACGGAGAGATGTGCCCAGACGGATACGCAACGGGCTCATCGATCAACTACTTCGGATTTAAAAAAAAAAAAAAAAAAAAAAAAAAAAAGCTCGCTGTACCGTGAATAGTCTACAACATGAAATATGGTGATTTTTGTAGTATTAACTACAATTGTCTCTTTTTAACTGGGGTAGTTTTAGTTTCGTTCGGCTTGTCTGTGCCATGTTTTCTGAATTCGCGAAAGTGACATCTGACTTCTACAATAATGATAGAAGCCGGTAGATAAAGACGAAATGAATGGCTAACGCTACATAATTGTTTTTACTACCTGTTTGGCCAGGGCGATGCATTTCTGCCGAACTATTCCTGATGTCGTAAACTGTTATGTGTCATCGCGTCGCACGATATTGTGCGAAACAAATGCACCAGTATTGCAAAATAGTTACTCACGAAGTTGGCAAAACCAGTTACTTACGATTGTCTTTTCTAGTTTGGCTTTTTTAACTTTCAAAAGTCTGTAGAATTCAACTGACATATTTGCAAATCGTACGAAGAAGTCCCGCGTAAGCCCACCGCAAAAGTACAGCGCTGCTAGCCAGTTAGACACGCCCGACTCTGAAAGTTGCGACTTTGCATGTGTCAACTTCGGTAAGTCTAAAAATATATAAAATCATCTCTCTCTCTCTCTCTCTCTCTCTCTCTCTCTCTCTCTCTCTCTCTCTCTCTCTATTTTCATACGTTGCTGTCGAAAAATGGGGAATGAGGTGGATGACTAACTTAACTTTCACATGTACGGATTTTGGATAAGAAAACGTTTTATACTTGTCTCGCACATTGTTTAGTCCGGGCACACTGCACATGACGTTTGTTTCCTGCAAATAAATAGATTTCTCATAGTTGTTGTGTAATAACGTGTCATAATCATACTTTTACTGAACTGGAAGCGACAAATAGAATAAATTAAACAACATACTATATGTGTACGTGTTTATGTGTCTACATAGGTTATATGTATATAGACACTGCACACCCGCGCGCGCGCGCGCACACACACACACACATATATATATACGTAGGTATGAATGCAAGCATGAAAAGAGGTTATTTAAAACCATTTTAATAAGTGCCTAACAGAAATTACCTTGCAGAGGGACAGCCGTAGACAAAAAAAATATGCAAAAATGATCTTGCAGGTCAAATTTAAAGCAAAAGTTTTATTTGTGTAATTACATAAATATCTTGAAGAAATGCATGTGATAGTTTCAATGAAAAACCTTATTACTGCAAATTAGTTAGGTTTTATTATTTTATACATTTCTGAAATAGCAACCTTTAATTCTGACACGTGATTAGGCAGAAATTAAGAAATGTACTAATTTTCCTTTAAATGACGGCACGTGAAAAATGTACAATTTGAAAAGTTTTTGGCACTTACAAACTATAGTTAATTTCTTGCCATCCACTGGCAGGCGCATACCTCGCTCGGGATCCGAACCCAGAATTTCGCACGCAGATTCCGTGGTCCTCACCAACTTCGGCACCAAGATCGATGACTTCTGGAATACTTCGTCCTTTCTAGGTAATAAATCTTCCGTCGCACGCTTCACGCTGACGCGGAGCGAGCCAAAAAAAATGGAACTCCAGGCAGTCGTGATAAATTACAAACTAACAGTGCCAATTAGAATCGGCGAGCATTTTCAACCACATCTACGGAGTTTTAAAGTCGGGGGCAGACGCGTTCAAATGCTCAGTTTAATTAAATACTTTGGCTTGGCATTTTTCCCCCGTCGTCCAGCCCCCCCCCCCCTCCCCCCGGTAACGTTCGTGAAACTATTTCAACGCTCCGATATGAGTTCGCGGAGGAAAAAAAAAAAAAAAAAAAAAAGGTACGGTTGACTGGGAGCGGAAGGTGGCGGAGGGCAGGGAGGTTTATTAACAAGCTGTCTGAGTGGAGAAGAGAGCAGAGTTCGCAACTAATGCCATGGAGTTCTCGAGCGTCTCGTCTCGGCTTTGAAGCCCCGGTGCAGCGCCTCGAACAGCCACAGGTCCTATGAACATTGGGCAGTGTGTTCAACTCGCTCATCTGCCTGGCCATTACCGCGATGAGCTCGACCAGGCAATGCGCTGTTGGGATTCCAACACTTTATTTATAAAGGCCATTGGTGCATGCTGTCGAAGTTCGTATTTCCTACATTAATTTCTAATTGCACATCGTTTATTGTATACATTTTCGGATGCACAATTTTGTAATTATGTTACAGAGAATATTTAATATGTCCACTACAGTTTGAAAGTGTGGAAATTAGCACGTCATGTGTTCACAAAAATTAACGGGTTAAGTGAAAATAATGACACTAATCATAAGAAACCCAATTTTGTAATGCATTCGACTAACGGACTATAAAATCAGTCGCGTACAAACTTTTTCGGGGGGAAAAAAAAAAAAAAAAAAACTATTGGCTTATTTTTGGATTTTGTTTATAATTACTGTTAGACAGAAACGTTCATCACAACAGGTCACATTACGTGATTTTTTTTTTACATTCCCTGCCTTTCTGTATGGTTACGATATGACATAACACGTGTACTGCACTGGGCGTTATGGCAGCCTGTATGAACTTTCAAAGTCTCCACACATTGCACCGAGCGAGGTGAATAGTGGTACACTCTTCGGTCTGGCATTCGGGAGACCCTGGGTTCCTATCCCCCGCCCCTTTTTTTTTTTTTTCCGCCGCCTTACACCCCGAGCCACTCGAACGCTGGGATGGTTCCTTGATCAACTTGCTCCGTCTCTAATGACCTTGCTGTCGACGAGACGTTAAGCCCCACCAAGGTGTATTCTGCTCAGACTAGGAATAAAATTAGGTTTCTCATGGGAGTGTTTAGCAGGGGGGAAACTTGCGCAGCAAGGCGCACTGGCGTTCCAATTATGTCGCTTTCAAGCTGGCGGTAAAAGGAGGAATCCTATTTGTAGTCTATTCCCGGTTAATTCACCATTTTTTAATCAAACCTTTGAAAAATCTCCCCATGTATGACATGTTTAGTTATTTCCAACATATTCCGTATATCACGAGCGTTCTATATTTGTGTTCATAAAAGTTACTTTTTTTTTTTTTGTTAAACTGAAATATTATTCATATTATGTCTATAAATTATAATGCCCCATCTTTACTGTTATATAAATGGGAAAGTGTGTTTTTTGTGTATTTGTTTGTCTTTCTTTCTCGTCTAAACGGAGCAACGGATCGACGTGATTTCTTACACAGATATAGTTAGAGGATCGGAGAGTGACATAGGCCACTTTTTAAACCAAAAAAATATCTCATTTCCTTTTTATAAAAAAAAAGGAATTTTATATTATTTCTTCATGAAAATTCTGATTGTAATTTTACTGCATTAAAAAAAAAGCATTGTTAAAATAAAAAGTTCTCCGTCATTTCTCCTATTTTTTTTTGTCTATGGGCTGTCTTCCATTCCTTCCCAAGAGCAGTAGTAGCTCAGTGGGCAAAGAACACAATAGTTGGCCCGCAGAAACTCAGTGGATAGAGAACCCAATAGTGGGGCTGCTGTGTGTGTGTGTGTGCGCGCGCGCGTGTATATATATATATATATATATATATATATATATATATATATATATATATATATATATATATATATATATATATATATATATATATATATATACACACACACACGCTCGCGCGCGCACACACACACACACACTGCAGCCATATATATATATATATATATATAGTGAGGCCGCAGTCCGAAATGACATGCGAGAACGAAATCGCAGGGGTTGTCTAGTTTATAAATAATCTGAATAAAAAACAAGGAGAAAATATGTGTGTTGGTAGTAATGTCTAGTAAGAAACAATTCTTATACAAAATATAGTTAAAACTGAGTGCGCCAGAATTCGGTGCATTTTCCTTTGGCGTATTTTTCCATATTTAGTTAAGCTTAGTTTGCACGAGGCGGAGGAACATCCTGCAAGTATAACTTTAGCAGGGCTTCAGAAAAGGCTGAAGTAACCGTGAATGGGTTATATTTGTGTGTAAAAGCTCGTGTCTGGCCGGTGATCCGGGTTCGATCCCCGGCGAGTTCACTCCCGGATTTTCGTGTGTGGGAATCGTGCTGGACGAAGCCGCTCGCCGGCGGGTTTTCTTGAGGTATTTCCGTTTCCTCCCGCCCTTGCATTCCAGCGACGCTCCGTCCTAGGGTCTCATTTCATGTCATATCCGGGGATGACGGGCACCTACGGGTTCCGGCTGGAAATGCCCGTCACTAGGAGAGTGTTGCCTCGCCCTGGGTTCACTCCCACCTCGCGTTTTTTTATTTACAATGCAGAAGAACACGCAACAACGAGCCAAACGTTTAAATACCACGCTCGTAATATAACGACAAGACCTGGAACGATTTCACTTAATTCACTGCCAAGTTAACTAGGAGACTGCCGGCATGACAACCAGTACGTAGTTAACGTGCATATATATATATTTTTTTTCAGCGGTTAGTTTCAAAAGTGCCCACTTCATCGCGAACAGCCTAAAAAAGATTTATTGCAGTGATTTCTGCATTTTTTTTCTCTTAAAGTGGGGCTACCTGCATTGATAAACGTGACGTGATAGCTGACGGTACTCCAGGATAATTAGAATATTTATCTTCAATTATGGCCCGTTACGTGCTGACCAGGGAATCAAGTACGTTCTTGTTCGAAAGGAATGGAAACCTAGGCTGGAAACACAAGTCCACACTGCCCGCCGTAAGGATCCGTAACCTAATTCGAAAGATACAGCCAAGTCATTCTCGGGGGAGAAAGAAAAAAAAAACCTTAATGGTGCGAAAACCTGGCGACAAGTGATGCCCTCCTTTTTTTTTTTTGCGCTCATCGTGATTTTTTGTGAGATTACCCGCGGCCTCGCGCCCCGTCCATTGCCCTGCAATTGGGCGGAATGTGGGGGTGTGGAAAAAAGGGGAGGAGGGGGACGCGGTCAGGAGGTCGCAAGAAAACGTAATCCCTGTGTTATGGGCGTGGAGAAAAATTCTCTCCTCCCCACTTGCCCCTTTTCCTCTTCTTTCTTCTCCTGCCGGGGTGTCAACTAGCACAATCCTCCAGCTTTATGTCCACATTAACCGCCGCGCCTAACAGACGGGCTGGGGCTGGAGCCGGGCACCGGGTGGCCAGGAAGTAGCTGCCACACTCGCGGGAGGGAAGCAACACGTTAAAGGCTGTGTTCACGATAAAGTGAACACTTTTTAAATCAACGTTAGAAACAAGCCACTGCCCCCCCCCCCCCATGCCTACGTGTATTTTAACGGGCGCACTGAGCGGCACGCGCCCAGCAAAGTTGGTAACGATGGATGGAAAATAGTTCCGTGTCTTACCGTCGAACAAACAGTGGTAGATAACTATTTGTGATATTTTAAATTATTTATTTCGCTTTCTGTTTATTTTACTGCTTCGAAATATAAAAATTACCAGATTTGTAAAGTGATTATTTTTGTAATAGTTTCAGAATTTCACTTTACCGAGGCATGAATAAAGTGATGATATCCATGACGATGTTAATTAAGGCGGAAGACTACACAACGCGTATACAAGTCGATCTTTAACAGGGTTTTCAAAAGCGCTCGTTTTATCGTGAACAGCCTATACACGCACATTCCACTCCGCCGTCTCTTCCGCGACTGACACGCAGCGGTCTTCGCTCCGCTCTAGTCTGTCGCACTCGCACGTGACGTTTTATGTCCTACAAGTGGGTTTACAGCTGACACATTACAAAAGCCTACCACCATTTCATACATTTTAAGCAAAGTCTGTAATAGGCTGCTCACGGTAAAATGAGCACTTTTGAAAGCCCTGCTTAAGATCTACTTGTATACACATTGTGTGTACTTACACTTTATGTAAAATCAACATTGCCTTGGGCCTCATCACTTTATTCGTGCGTCGGTCAAGTGAAACTGTGGAATTGTTATAAAAATAAATACTGTACAAATCTGCTCATTTTTACACTTCGATTCACTAAAATACACAGAAAGTGAGAGAAATAATTTAAGTCATCACAAATGGTTACGTGACACTTTTTGCTCGACGTTAATATATGGAACTGCATTCCCTTCCATCGCTACCAACTTTACTGGACACATGTCTCTCATTGCGCTCGTTAAAATATATGCAGGTAAGGGAGTGACATTTTTTTCTAAGGTTGATTTCAAAAGTGCTCACTTGATCGTGAACAGCCTTTAATAGAGCTGTTGGAATGAAAGTCATGCAACACAATAACATGAAAGATTCGTTCGTAGATATCCTGGAAAGTAAAATTGCGAATCCCCAAAGTCAAAACACTCTAATGCCTTTCGAATAGTACAGCAAAGACATTTTACCAACACTCGAGTGGCCCCACATTTATAATATTGCTCCCTTTTATGTATGTACCCCGCCTGACTCCGATTATTGTGTCATTCAACAACTGATCTGTACCAACAATCCAAAGTTACATCTACTACTGGTAAAATTATCTTACTTTTTAGATTTGCTACATATTGACTGTTTACGGTAAAGTGAGCACTTTTGAGACCCTAATCACTTTTTCCTTGCATCCAATACTCATCCTTTAACCTGCTTTTTAAATAAATATTCCCACGTAAGTAATAAACAGTGTGTATATTCCACCGCACTCGGAAGTTAACGCCTAAGCATAAAACAAAATATATTTATTGACTATTATTCCATGTGATAGGTCTTTCAAAAATGCCCATTTTACCGTGAATAGCCTATAGAAGAATGAATCGCGCGTTCCACGAAGCCAGAAATACAACTGGTAACTGAAATGAACATCTGACATACTTATATTATGCAGACAGTCGATATCCTATCTTTATTGACGTAGCGAAGTACAGATCTTACGCTACGGACTCGCTACGCATTAAGGGCTTTGTCATGAACGTGACTTCTAAGACTTACTCGCTGTGACTTGTGATATGAAAATAACAGTCTGATGACAGAAGGACAATGGAGAAAAATTATTTTTCGAAAACGAATGAAACGAGTCAGGCGAATAAAAATATAATACATTGTTAGTACAAATTTCAAAAAGGGGACAAAATTAAGACGTTAGACTACTGCTAAAAATAACTGCTCTAGTTAAGCATGTCTGGAAGACGATTACTTGGAAATTTGCTACGCAGTTCGCCCGTGTTTTAATTTCAACTCCTGAGGTCGCATTTGAAGTCAAACCAAGACAGCAGTTAAACCCTTAACGCAGGCGAAGCAAGTGTCTTGTTTCAAATAAATTGCACCATGCCACTACTGTGGCTTCAAACTATCATCCATATCGTTTTACAAAAGA
The DNA here is from genome assembly GCA_029891345.1 of Dryococelus australis. Lineage (NCBI taxonomy): Eukaryota > Metazoa > Arthropoda > Insecta > Phasmatodea > Phasmatidae > Dryococelus > Dryococelus australis. The sequence goes on from CM056997.1 coordinate 193,682,079, forward strand.
CATCCTCAAAATTTGTATTTAAAAAAAAAAATGGCAACTCAACATCTATAACATAAGATTATGACGTGTACAGAACTGTAACTGTGTTGTTCAGTGTACTGGTTCACGATAGAACTTAGCAGGTCGTGTACGTTGTTCCGTGGCATTGACCAATAAGACCACGGCAGTATGTGTCGATGACGTGTCCAGAACTGTAACTGTGTTGTTCAGTGTACTGGTTCACGATAGAACTTAGCAGGTCGTGTACGTTGTTCCGTGGCATTGACCAATAAGACCACGGCAGTATGTGTCGATGACGTGTACAGAACTGTAACTGTGTTGTTCAGTGTACTGGTTCACGATAGAACTTAGCAGGTCGTGTACGTTGTTCCGTGGCATTGACCAATAAGACCACGGCAGTATGTGTCGATGACGTGTACAGAACTGTAACTGTGTTGTTCAGTGTACTGGTTCACGATAGAACTTAGCAGGTCGTGTACGTTGTTCCGTGGCATTGACCAATAAGACCACGGCAGTATGTGTCGATGACGTGTACAGAACTGTAACTGTGTTGTTCAGTGTACTGGTTCACGATAGAACTTAGCAGGTCGTGTACGTTGTTCCGTGGCATTGACCAATAAGACCACGGCAGTATGTGTCGATGACGTGTACAGAACTGTAACTGTGTTGTTCAGTGTACTGGTTCACGATAGAACTTAGCATGTTGTGTACGTTGTTCCGTGGCATTGACCAATAAGACCACGGCAGTATGTGTCGATGACGTGTACAGAATGTAACTGTGTTGTTCAGTGTACTGGTTCACGATAGAACTTAGCAGGTCGTGTACGTTGTTCCGTGGCATTGACCAATAAGACCGCGGCAGTATGTGTCGATGACGGGAAACTAGTATTTACAGTTATGAGCATGCATTAAATATTACAACGGCAAAATGTAAGAACTTTTACGATTATATTTCTGCGTTAAATTTACAATAAGAAGAATCCCTAGCTAATGTAAGCCTTGAAGACATATGCGACTAAATGTTGGTGGTGTTACGCGAGGCAAGCTGTTGTAATCTATTCGCCGTTTCTTCACACTTTTTGAATCAGACCTTTTGAAAAATCACTCAACGTATATCTTGCTTGGTTGTATCCTAAATATGTTACGTATGACGAGCGTTTTACACTTGTGGTAACATTACATTTTCTTATCTTTGGTTAAATTCAACTCTTACTTACATTTAACCTATAAATTTATTATACTGCTGGAAAACTGGCTCCTGTTGTCACAACCAAGCAAAACCGAATGGTATTCTGGTTTCTGTCTACACCGATAGTAGGTAAATATAGTACTCGCCAGAACACAACGTCTGCTGCAACACATGAACAAAGAAAACCTAAAGTCACCGGGGAAATAAGCAATAATTGTATTTAAAATACATCAGAAAACCTCCTTTCAAAACAAGGACTGGTAAAAACTTCTTCCTCCGAGCAAAGGGACATAGCAATGCTAGCAAGTGACGACAGTACAATCAATTCACGGTTACTTCACACTTTTCTGAAGCCCTGCTAAAGTTCTACTTCCAGGATATTCCTCCGCCTCGTGCAAACTAAGTTTAAGTAAGTCTACAAAAGGACGCCGCATCGAATTCGTGTGCACTCACTTGTAATAATATTTAGCATAAGAAGTATTTTTACTAGGCATTACCAAAACACATGTTTAGTCAGTGTTTTTAATCAAATTTATTATAAATGAAATATTATAATTTATAAATAATATACATATAAAACTTCAATTTTACGATTAATAAGATGCTTCCATATCAACATAGGTGTAAAACGCTTACGTTACATGGCATGCTTGGAAATAACTAAACACGTCATACATGGGGTGGTTTTTCAAAGGTTTGATTCAAAACGTGTGAGGAAGCCACGGACAGACTACAGTTGTGGAACGTACTGTACATGACTAGGGGGGTGTGGCCCGCGCTATGTCGGCAGCAGCTCCATTGATACACGGGCGTTATAAGCCATACGAATTTGTGCGCCGGAGGGTGAAATGTCTTTTTGAGGAAGCGGAGGGGTAGGCGGCGTGGGGCGGGGGAAGACCGCTCTGCTTACGACCCCGCTCCCTCCGGCATTCTGCAGGGAAGCTGTGCTGTACCACCCAGCCTTTATCTCGCCTTTGTAAAGACGCAGGGCCTCGCGCTGAATGGCCAGCAGGCTCCAGGTGGAAGGTGTCTCCGCCTACTGACGCCGCGTGTACGCTTGCGCACGGCGAGACGTTTTATATTGCGATCGCGACAAAACAAAACTAAAAGCCACACTTAAATATTTCGTGCGTGAAATTTCCGTAATGTTTTAAGTTGTCTCATTATCAACTCATAAACTACTAACGAAAAATGGAGATAGGAAGGAAAATATTGAATACGAAGGCAAGTTAAGTTAATTTAGTCTACTAAAATTGAATGGAGAATAGGATAGTCTTACAATACTTTAATGTTACTTGAATGGGCAATTAGGAACAGACAAGGATGAGGTTCTTAGGTTATAGTCGGAATACGGAGAGGACAGCAATCGATGCCATCCCGCAGCATGTCCTCGCCCGTGCTTTTCACAACTGCCTTGAGGTCAATGGCGGCCACTTCCAGTACCTACTCTAGGTATTTTGTTGTCACACTGGACGGTATTTCTTCATTCCCTCGCTTAGTTACTCACATGTCCCACGGGGCCTCTTTTAAAGGACTCGTCCTGTATAAAGGGAGTTGCAGTTCCCATTGCCTCTCTCCGAGACTCGCCGCCCCAACTGTCTGGTACTGGATCCCCAGCTGGTTGCCTGTACAAAGGGAGTTGCAGTTCCCATTGCCTCTCTCCGAAACTCGCCGCCCCAACCGTCTGGTACTGGATCCCCAGCTGGTTGCCTGTATAAAGGGAGTTGCAGTTCCCATTGCCTCTCTCCGAGACTCGCCGCCCCAACCGTCTGGTACTGGATCCCCAGCTGGTTGCTCCGGTGACCTGTCGTCGACTGCACCTTTGGATGGTTCCGTGGCTTCCTTCACACACATTTTCTGATTAACCTCGCGCATTTCTTGGTTAGTTTACTGATTGCAGAATTGGCTCGTTGTTTTGGATCGATGTTTTATATATCTCTTTGTGGCCTGCCTTCCAGCTCTGTTGTCCAAACAACGTGCATAGCGGGATCCTTTCGTAACAGTAAGCATAGGGAATTTACGTGCAGTTACTTCCGACGCAAAATGTACTCGAGCTGTGTCCGCTTACTCGAGCTGTGTCCGCTTACAGTTTTAGCGGGAGCGCAAACCGAGAAAAAGGTATTGTTGAATCAAGCGAAGTCTGTTTAGCGCAACCAATTAGTTTGAATAAGGCCAATAAAATATTTTGCTGTTGAAAAACTAATATTTGGTTGGTCCAATTAAAGATTTGTTTCGCTCTAGGTGCAATACTTGACAACGTGCGGAGATAAATATTTATAGTTTTAGTTTCCTATTGGACTAGTTTAATTAGGATGTTTATGCCATTATCGAGCTGTCGACAAATGCACTAACAAACACTGTTACTATCGCAATTGTCACAAAAATGCTGCTTCAGTTGTATTTTCGAACGAAGGCAATCAAATTAGTGGTCAAATAAATCTTTGTATACAGTTAGATTCAAATAAATATTTCGTTGACAGTCTAATTCCTTTTGGACCAGCACCGGCGGTATAGTTTAATCAAGCGTGTATTTCGTTAGATGAACAAAATTAATTTTCTTCCTTTTCAAGTTTTGTTTACTGAGGAAAATTTTTGGGGCGACTACATATATCTTTGGCCCTATACAAACGATGATGTTGTTGGCTGTAACGAACCTTCCTCTTAGTGCATTTCTCTTTCACATAGTCATGAGGAATGGACCACTTGGAAGAGATGGAGATTCTGCGCAGAATCAGTGACGTATACGATACATTCAGTAACCCTCAGTACACTAGATCCTCAGTTATTTGTCAAATAACTGTTGCTCCAACAAGCAGCTATTTTTTTTGTCTAGATCCAGCAGAATGGGATTTGGTACCTATTTACTTGCAGGTATGTTTCACTTGGAATCGACCATTGTAACTTCTGATAAACTGTGATAAGACTTTAAAAGTAATTAAAATGTACGAACACTTGGAAGTGTGGTTTTTCGTCAAATAAATTCACGAAACTTTTCCACTCATTGTTATTCACCGCCGTCTCCAAGAATCGCGGGGCGCGTCTCATTGGCCAAGTCTCAGTCGGGCCAAAAAAATACACAGGCTGTGTTAGAATTCGCCACATAAGGGCTCTTATCTGGCTTCGTGCCCTTGAAATTGCATCCCGGATGTGACGTCACATTGCCGCTGTCCGAATTCACAGCACCGGCACATTATGCACCTTACAATGTCCCCTTCTGCCAAGGGCAAGAAAAAATTGTCCTTCTCGAGCCCTGGATAGTTTTCGATTCGCAACTGTTTGAAATACTTCATTTGTCTGTGTTTTTTTGTGTTTACAACTCTGCACGGCCGCGGAAAACACTTGCAAACGTTGGTCGGCGGATTTTCTCGGGGATTTCCCGTTTGCCCCGCCCCTTCATTCTGGCGTCTCTCCATATTCACTTCAATCGCCCTCATCGGCTCTTAAGACCTCTCTGTTATAAGAGCCGCCCAAATCGCTTCACTTCACTTCACTTGCAAACGTCACAAAACAAAAGAAACTCGCATTGAGTCAAATTCAACATAGTAAAACTCGAGGTGTAAACGAACACAGGAGTGCGAATTAACTAAGGAATGTATCTCATGAAGGGAACAAGGGCTCGTGAAACGGGAAGGGATTAAGGATAGATTGCACAGAAATCGAACACAGCCACATACAGTTTTGTAGCGCAAAGAAGTCTGACGGTGCTGGTGGCCAGCAACTCGAGATGTCTTGTGATCGTCATGGTTCAAGAGCGTCGCGCGCCGTCAGTACTTAGCTGGGTGAACGCCGCGTAGCCGTCGGTGGCAGCCGTAAAGGAATCTAAACTCAGGGACGGAAGCGAGGTCTTGGGGCCAGGAACTCCGTCCAACAATGAATGTTAACGTTAAGTTATATTTCAGTAAGAGGGGGATTAACCTGACCTGCGGAAACCATGAATTTACTACTCATTCAAAGGGTTTTTTTTTTTTTTTCGATACTTCTTTACTCTTCGACGAAAAATCTACCTTACCGAAATTTCAAACAATCTTATTATTCAGCGAAATCCGTTAACGTGTTTTCAAATCACCCTGGTTCAAATCTACCAAAAAAAAAGTATAAATTTAATAATTATTGAATTTCTTACATCGTATGCTCTGGAAATTTTATGTTACGTATAAAATATTACTTTTTTTTTTTTTTTTTGTGACTTTACGCTGGCTGGCTCGCAGTAAAGAAAATATGCAGACATCGTCACATGCGCGGACTATAGCGTTTTAATTTACTTCTGCTCGGTTTTCGTGTTCGGCAACCCAGGTCGTTGGGAATATCTAAGTCGTGCATTATCACTGCAATTCTCGTGTCGTCGTGCACGCATTTAATTAACTAGCCGGGGGGAGGGGTGGGACGACAACATTAGATTAGACCTGCGCGCGGTCGCGCGGAAATTTATAGTGGCGGGTGTTTTATAATATTTTAAAAAAGTTATACGATCGCGGGCGCGTAGCCGCCACAAGCGAACCAATTAAATATTCAGCTTTCATGCATACCAACAACACGAGTCGCCAGGGGGGGGGGGAAAGGAGGGGCGAGAGGAGTTGTAAATAAAGCATTCGACACCGCGCTGCGTAATTTCCTGGCACGTGCACGAGCGGTTTTTGTTCTCTGGCCTGCGTAAATGAATTCCTAGTATTTCCCTCCCGCATCAGATGACGCAAAAGTTAACATAACATAGGTTGGACTAAACGGCAATAAGTGGGAAAGAAATTAACGACAAAATTAATAACCCTTCCCGCCACCAGTAATAATTCGATTTCACGGCAGAATTAGCACTGGAGGATAACGGGTTGTGCTGTGCTCGTATACAAAATAATTTCCCCCCCCCCCCTTCCTCTTTGACCCACGTGAATTACGACTAATAAAATTTACTGAATGTGCTAATGATACCTGATGCAGCAGGCTTCGAAATGATCCAACTCGGCCAACGGTACGCCCATTACAGATAGGAGACCGAACTGGATGAGTCCCGTTTAGAATACCAAAATTCAATTTGATCTCATCAGAAAAACATAACTTATTCATTACGTAGAAGTCAGCAGCTACCGGTGACCTTTGGATGAATGTTCGTTCAGTTATCCTGCGTAAGCGAGTACGCAAATGCCTACAAGACAAGCAGTGACTACGGTGTCAAAAACACTTGAGTGGTTTTAAAGTGCCTGCATGTGACAGCAGTGTTTCCACAACGTCAGTGTATTTATACATCAGCGAAGTTAGTGTGTTTTTGCTTTGCGCGTCAAATAAAATAACAAATATTTACTTACGAAAGCACTTTTCCCAAATACTTTACCACAAAGCACTGGTAAATTATTCTACAAACAAGCGTGCATTTTTTTCACAATTAAACTAACATGCATAACGAAAATTTAACTGGCTAACCTTTCAACGTATAATTACACAAGCCATGCAACAGAATACTGAATCAAGTACATAAAAATACAGCCAACTATGATTGTAGGGAGACATAGGACAACTTGGCTCTACGGCCCTTCTCGTCGCCTGGTGTGATGTCTATATTGTGAATGTGGAACTATGTCTTAAATGGTTCGGGAAATACAGCCAACTATTCTTATAAGTAGACATAGCACATACTTGGTCCTGCTCCTATTTTCATTGTCAAGAGTGATGCCAAAGTTATGAATTTTTGCAACTATATCTTAAATGGTTCGGAAAATACAGCCACCTATGCTTACAAGTAGACATAGGACATGCTTGGCATTGCATCTCTTTTCACTGTCGAGGGTGATGCCTATGTTATGAATTTTGGCAACTATACAGGACATTACAGCGAACTATGATTATATGCAGACATAGGACATACTTGGTCCTACAGCCCTTCTCGCCGTCTCGGGTGATGACTATGCTATGAATTTGGTGTCCATATCTTAAATGATTCGGAAATTACAGCCAACTATGCCTAAAAGTAGACATAGGACATACTTGGTCCTACGAAACTTCTCGTCATCTGGGGGTGATGCCTATGTTATGAATTTTGCAACTATCTTAAACTGTTCGAAAATTATAGACAAGTATACTTATATGTACAATTCTAATCTTTTTTCATGATTACAAGTTTATTGTCTGATGCGATGAGCAAATGTGTCTTATTTCAACTCCTGTCATTCCGCATGCAATGGTGGTCTTGTGATTAGCACACCAGACTGACGACTCAAGGGTCGTCGGAACGACTCCAGCAATTTTTTGAGTTCACACTTAAAATAAATTAGCAGCGCTCGTGGTAGGTGACGGGTGAATACAAGATGGCTGCTAGCGCTCCTAGTCACCATCAGTGGAACAGCACAATCCACTCTGGTGGCGAGTACGAGAATCAAAGATGGCCGCACAAATCAACACATACTGGTGACTGATGTGAGAATCAAAGATGGACGACAAACAAGATGGACGCCAGATGACAAACAATATGGACGTCTGCAGCAGACGACGATGGAAGGAATATAAGAAAACCCCTCCGAGAGTAATAGAAGGGAGAAGAAGAGGAAATTTCTAAGCGTACTGGCTAGCAAGATGGCCGCCGTGAGTGGTCAATTCCTGATGGCCATCACATAATTTCCACCAGACTCATCCGCATTGAGCAAATTCCCACCGAATTGTGCACGGATGGAATGCAAGAGCGTGGAGTTAGGAATCCAAGATGGCTGCCGGCAGTTGGAGGGAAAATTCTGAGGTAAAAAAAGGGAAATTATGGCATGCAAATTTTAATTCGTATTTGGTTGAGAATGTTCCATTTTTTAGGATGTTTTTATAATTCCCATTAACTTTTTAATCACAAATCTAATACTTTATTCTCTTAAACATTTGCAACTCGTGTTATTTAAAACCCTGGCATATAAATGAAAATAAGCGTTATATTCGTGCATAACTTCTCGCACAAACATGTAACACACATTGATGCATGTAAGATTAATATATTAAAATGAACATGGGCGTGGTTACAGAAAATTAAATCCCCCCCCCCCCCCCATTTTTTTTTTTCAACAATCACATGGAACTAAAATTCGGTGTCTATAATGTATGGTGACAGTTAATGTATGGCTTATTTTTATTTGGCACACAAGTATATTTATTACAAGTAAAAAATACAGATATTTGTCTTAGTTCACTTAAATATCGCAGTAGTTATAATGTGATGCATCACATATATTAATCTAAAATAAATCAAGGTCTTCTTGTGACCCATGTCGTCTGCAATGGTAGCGGCTGGACAACTAACGCCTTTCTGACGCCGGACGCTGTTCCTGTCACTCCTGTACATTATTCGACTTCCAACTGCCGAAGATAACTAGCGGGTCCTTGCAGCTGCTCAAAATGTGTCCTGGGGCGCGATTATAATCCACTTTTCTGGCTAACGGGAACCGCTTTACGTCTTGGAAACAACTAGCAGGGGGGGGGGGGAATTATCATGGCACGAAGTGTAGCTGTCAGGTACGTAACTCCAAATTAGGTATTAATTAGCCTGTTTTTCTTAATTTTCTACTCGTAACGTCATCGACCAAATTTGGCTATAGAGGTCCGCAACTCAACAGACTAAATTTTTATGGGAATTTAAAATTATGCAGTGATAAAAATTTGCTATTTTATAGATATTAATAACACAGTGCTGTCAACACAGAATAAAACGGAGACAGTCGTATCGTTTATCGCCCATTTGTTGAATTATAACACTTATTTACGCTCGGCAATTTATTTGTATTTCCGAATAATCTCCGTTGTACGAAATCTGAGAAACTAGGAAATATTTGTGAAATAATCTTCAGACATGCGAAAGGAGGCGAATATCTTCTGTTGGGGAATATCTTCTCCCAGGGAATCCAGTACACAGCCACGACTGTGTAGAAATTCCAAGACGCGGTAAGCTGTGTCGAGTGACAGGTAATTATAACCGCGGCACTTGACTGGCGCACCTTGACACTCTCCGGCCCCTCCCAGGGAGGCACATAATAGTTGGTGTATTGTTGGTTGTCTATCTACAGGCGCTACACTTTCTTTAACTGCAAGCAATGTAATCTCTGGAGGTAGAATCACACTAAGTTTCCTTTCCATTCAACCTGAATAATAATAAACTATTTAGACGGTCTTTTAGAAAACATGTGTAAAATTTTACATGACTGTATAATTCGTGAACATGTTTATCTTAACTTATGTGTACAGCATCAGTCAGAAGTTACAGGTATGGAAGAGGTTATGAAAAAAAAAAAAAAAAAAAAAAAATGTGCATACGTATATTTATACAAAAATCGTACCGAATTAAAAATAAATTTTTTTTTTTTTGTTATTTGTTTGGAGTATGGGTTTACCGCTGGAAAAAAATTATGATTTATTGATATTTAAGTTGTTATAAATTATATTTTTCATTTTACCAATAAGTAGACTATAGATGTAGGTGCGCAAAAATACTGAAGTGTTTAATTGCAATAAGTCAGTTGCGATTTAAAACAATGAATTTAAAAAAAAAACGCATTCGCTACAAAATTGTTCAACAAATTTAAAAAAAAAGTTATAATAGCATTATAAAAATACGTACTTTGATGCATTCTAACAGACCGGCATTGTGAGTTTATGCTATAAACTCATACACTGACATGCATGTATTCGCACAAACATCGATAGTACTAAACATATGCAATGTGTCGATAATCACCGATATCATAGTGTTCTTATACCATACAAATATTTAAAAAATATAAGTTTACACTTAGGTCTATGTCACTGTTAATGAAGCTGTACTTTCATTGATTTCAAACAGAGTTTCCCATTCTAAACACACTATTGGTTGCGAAAATTGCAACACCCATAAAGACTGGCCCGAATAAATCGAAACTCGGAGGATGTGTAGAACAGTGTACCCGCAACAAGTGATTAAGATTGAGGAGAGATGGCGTGCATGTCGGCCCAGCAGCGCCCTCTCGTGTGTGACAGTAAAGGTATGTGGTACGCCAATCTCCGTCATTAAAGAGCCGTCAGACGAAGTGAAAGCAAGTGCCAGAAGGCCCCGTCGACTTCAAAGGGCGCCAAATCAGCATGCAAATGAGATCGAACGGAGAAGAATGATCGGTCTCCGGGAAACGGGTATGTTATACCGTGACATTTCGTGTCGTACATGGCATGCTGCTAAGGCAGTGATACGTGTGTGGCACCAGTGGATAGAAGAGGATCGTACGCAGCGACGAGCGGGTACTGGACCACGCAATGTGACCACAGCACGGGATGACCGCCATCTTGTCCGTATGACCGTAATGGACCGTACAGCCTCGTCCACAGAGTTGGCTCGACACTGGAGCACTGCAGCGGGTGTGGACCTGTCCGCGTCGACGGTTCGACGCCATCTGCTGCGGGCTGGACTGGTGGCATGCATGCAATTGCGGCGGTTGCCATTGTCCGGAAACCAGAGACGCCTCAGACTGCGATGGGCACGTGCTGAGTGGCAAAATGTAATGTTTGTGGACGAGTCCCGCTTCAGTCTGCCCTACAGTGATGCCCGTATACGTGTTAGGCGCTACCATTGTGACCGCAACCTGGCAGCCTGCACTGTGGAGCGGCATAGCGGACAAGCGCCACGTGTGATGTTGTGGGGCGCCATTGGATACAAAATGCGATCTCGACTCCTACGTATTGAGGGTAATCTGAACAGGAACCGCTACATCAGGGAGGTTTTAGAGTCCTAGGCACTGCCCTCCTTCAGGCGACTCCACATGCCATATTTCAGCAGCACATGTGGCGAGTAATGTGCATGTCTTCTTTAATGGACGGCGGGTACCACTTCTTCCCTGGCCTGCACGTTCGCCTGACATGTCGACCATCGAACATGTCTGGGATATGGTTGGTCGGCGACTTGTTCGTCACGATCCTCCAGCAACCACTGTTGGTGCTTTGTGGACTCGCATACAAACCGCGCGGAGGGAGATTCTTCAGGTACATATCCAGGTCCTCTTTGATCCCATGCCTCGACGTTTAGCGGCTCTGATTGCAGCACGTGGGGGCTTCACACCATACAGGATTCTCGAGGACAGAAATCATGTACAGTTATGTAATTCTAATCAATTGTGTATAGCCATGTACCAAATCTATGGTATAAAGATTATTTCAATCACATGTGTTCTTCTTGGTGTTACATTTTCACAAACGTTATTGTATAAGAATTTTTGTCAAACAATATATATGTACTAATTCTGTTTTTACAAATTACACAAACGAACTACTCATTTGTAACCTTTTTAGATACATATTTCCTTAATTTATTCTTCACGAAAGTCTTTCCGCTACAGTTCTTGACGTAAATTTAATTGTATACTCAATGTAAATGTGCACGTTAAACGTATGCTGTTAAACTGATATTGGTGCTCCGATAAAGTTACCATAGAGTAATAAACAGGTACAATTTGGCGGTACAGAACTTAATGATTCTGTGTTTTTACGCACGTTGTAAATGTGTGGCATAGCATACATAAGTCACTGTAAATAAAGCAATCCACTCATGTGTTTTAAACAGGAATCTGCAGTTCTCTTTGACGTGCTAAGCAAATATTTTGTAAAACGAAAATACGCATCATGCAGTTGTTTTAGAAAACCGCACATCCAAAATGTAAAATAACAAAAAAAAAAATGTATAAATCTACATTTTGTTTTTGGAGTGTAGGAGCAGTTCAATTGCAATGTAAACCAGTATAAACCACTTGCAAACTTGCAAAACTCGATTACACTTATCAATTTTTATACTATTGTTCTCGCGACTTCTACGAATTCGTACTACAAAAAAAAATGGAGTGTGGTTGTGTTGGGGACACGGCCGTTAGTTTTGCGAGAAAACTTCTACGTTGACGCGCTCGGACGCCTAGATGTTTATTTTACGTTCCCAGCACAGCTTCACTCGATTATATGGGGTTTTATGGGTATCACTGGATTGAATTTGAGATTATCTTTCTAACCGTATACGATTTCTGTGTTTCGACTTGGCTTTTTGACGAGTATAGGCCGATATCGTGTTAAGTTTTCTTAATTTTTTACATCAAAATCATCAAATTTCACCATAACCACGCCACGCAAATGTTTTTATTCGCTCAGATCAATTGATCTTGACGAGAGCTGTCGATTGAAACCTAAAAGAGCGCCCGTAGCTTCTCCTAATCAAAAGTTATACTTATACAACGCGGAAGTTATAAGGCGTGGCGAAACGAACTCAGAATTCCCCCCCCCCTTTTTTTTTTTAACCCCGCCGCACAAGATGCTTCGTAGTCCTCACTCAACGTAACATATCCTTTGATCCTTTGGCAATCGAGTGTTGTAATTGAATTTTGAATGTAGACGATAGATTCGAAGCTGCAACGCCAAACTGTATCCCCCGATTTTGTTGCGATCGGATTTTCTGGATTGCCTCCCATCATGGTTGCAAATTCAAATACGTATTCACGTCAAAACTCAGTAAAAATTACAATCTATGCTACATACCATTGTTTTACTAATTATATTGTTTATCTCATTAGTAAGCTCATTGTATTTTCATGAAATAAAATTCTCTAACTTCCTATTCAACTTCGTAATGCTTAATCCGCCCTTGCCATTTATCTTTCTGCATTTTCCGATTTTCCAGATCATCGATCACTTGCTGAGCAAACAGAATTTCAATCGTTATTTAACGTAGAAAAAATTACGAACGTGTACACGTCCACGAAAATTTAATGTGCAAGTGGAACGATGCAATTCAAATTTAACACACGTGCAATTAGCATTCCATACACACTGGTATAGGCTGTTCACGGTGAAGTGAGAACTTTCGAGACCCCAGTTACTACTTCCTTCCAGCCATCTTTTTATCCATTTAGCACAATTCTAAAAAAGACTGCCGTGCAAGTAACAATCACAGTCTGTATATTCCACTGCACTCGGCAGTTAACGTCTAAGGCTAAAATAAAATATATTTACTGACTATTATTCCAAACGAGGGGTTTTTAAAAATAGCTCACTTTATCGTGAATAGCCTATAGATCAACCGATTGCGTCGCAATACTGGATTGGTTCTGGACGTTAAAGGCTGTTCACAATAAAGTGAGCACTTTCGAAATCAACCTTAGAAAAAAGTCACTGCTCCTACCTGCATTATATTTTAACGGACGCACTAGGTGGCATGCACCCAGTAAAGTTGGTAAGAATGGAGGGAAAATAGTTCCATATCTTAAGGTCAAACAAAAAGTGTTAGGTAACCGTTCGTAATAACGTATATTATCTCTTTAGCTCACTGTTTTATAATCTATGGAAGTGTAAAAATGATCAGATTTGTAACATATTTATTTTCCACGGATACACCTAACCGACGCAGGAATAAGGTGATGAGGCCCATGGCAATGTTAATTTTACGTACGGCAGAATAATATACGACGTGCATACAAGTAGATCTTAAGCAGGGCTTTCAAAATTGCTCATTTTATCGTGAACAGTTTATAATTAGGACAGCCGGCTTGTGCCGGAAGTAGCGAGTAACCCGTCGCCTGGAACACAGCTGAGCTGTACAACAATACTAGTCACAGCATACCCACAGCACAAACACGATACAGCTCCCAGGTGGCAAGCTACTCGGAAGAGTGGAGTAGAAGGATCTGGGCGGCTCTTAACTTCAAGGTCTTCAGAGCCGATAAGGATGAAGCGAGATAAGAATGAAGCAGCCGGTATGCAAGGGCGAGTAAAACGGGAGATCCACACGAGAAAATCCGCCGACCAGCGGCATCGTGCCCCGGCACGATTCCCCGCGTGCGAAAATCCGGTAGCGACCCCGCCAGGAATCGAACCCAGTTCGCCTTTGTGGGAAGCGAGTAATCTGACCGCTACACCACCGCGGCCCCAGCTATTCGAAAGAGGCTTCGCGTCGGCAGTAATAGCAGGACACGTGATGCTAAAAGAGGAGGCTAGAAGAAAAAAAATACTTTTTTTTTGCTCTAGCTACAGTAAACTTCAACTAATGGAACGGACTGAACCAAACTTGCCAGAAAAAGCAGCGCACTCCGTGAGAGTTAACGAGCTGGAGCGGGCCTTTCGACTGGCACAGAACACCTACAACAAGAAATGCCTGTCACGCACACTAAAGGTGAAACACTACACAACAGTCATACGACCAGATGCCATGTATGCCATGGAGTGTCTATCACTGAACAGAAGAGGACTGGTTGAGAAACGGGAAGACAGAGAGAGAAGCATTCTTATGCCGTGTCTCAATTTAAAGAATACTCTCTCGAGAGAGCACACTTTCGCACGACCTGACGATAGCACTGCTTCGTGCTCTCTCGTGCTCTCGCTCCGGGAATTGAGACAACCACTCTCCCCGAAGTCAGGCGAACAGCTGATGCCGAAAGGCGGGAAATCATGTTAAGTTAAAACCGCGGTCATAATTATTGTAAGTAATTTATGTGTGTGCACTACCAGAATATTCATTAAAGTGTAAAACACTATTATTTTTGTTTTATATTTTACCATCATGTTACAGTCAAGAGACAAAAAAACGAGACGTAGTCAGAAATTCGTATTTATATTTTTTATAAATACATGTTGCGAATGTTATTTCGCTGTTTAAAACAGTTGGAATTATTCATTTACAGTTAAACTGCAACGTGGTTTTGGCGCAGAAAGCTGCTATAACCTTATTCAAACACGGAAATAATATAAACACAGATGGCGCCTGTGAGAGGCCAGCGAGTACACAACTTCGTGCTCTCTCCGACGAACTGATACGACCAGAGAGCGTTCTCTCTGAAGTCATGATGACGTCTTCACGGAGCGAGAGCACAGAGAGCATCTCTGGCCAATTGAGACACGGCCTCGGGAAAGGTCCTAGCCCGGTAAGGAATGGAGAATTCGGAGGCAGCACAACTCTGAGCTCTACCGGCATACAGAGAGGCTCTCTGAGCTGGGCAGGAAACGGAGGGTTGCTTTCCTATGGTCATGTGACTGGGACTGTCTCCAAACAGACCGACTAACCGACTTTTCACCTTCTGGCGAAACAAGAAGATTCGCACCACTTGGCTGACAGAAACCGAGAAGGATATAAAGTAACTGAGAATAACAGGTCTTCAAAACAGGCAGAATGTGGGGCATATCCTGTAAAAAGCCCATGCATTTCAGGGAAAACCTATGAGGAAAGGTAGCGCCTCGACAGAACAGAGAAAAGAGTTACACCGGGAGAAGATGCGACAATACTGGGCAAAGATCAAAGCCCAGCAGTTGAACAAGCATGGTCCTAAGTACGCCCATTCGAAACGAGAAGAAGAATCTACTAACTTTTTTTTTTTTTTTTTGCTGTGTCTGGAATTAGGCCACGGCGCATCTGGAGCACCAGTGAACCCGCGACAAAATATGCAATGAATCAAAAACGACCCAGGAAAGTCTTCTTACAGGGATCGCAGCTTATGAATAAATTTCAGCATACCAAATACACAAAACAGTCGTACGTTTGGAAACACATTGAAAGACCTCTGGAAATATGTACGTGTAATATGTTTTCGCGAATCAATTTAGTAACACGATAACAATCTCCATTTAAAGATAGTTTCGTAACAAATATTTGTTTTTATATTATTCGATACACCTTGGAAGGCAGCGAGTCGATTGCAAAAACTGTACTCGAATTGTTAGATTGGGTTAGGTGTGACCAAAATCAAAATGAAGAGGGTTTCAGAGTAGTCCATAAGCAAAGGGCAGCTCAACTCGCAGGCGCTAGCGGAACGGCGTGACATGCCAGAGACGCCACAAAGAGCAGAATCCACAGATTATTTCACGACGTAGAAAGGGCAATCAGGCGCTACACCAATACATATTCAGACGGAGTTAGATTATGGTAAACGAGTAGACGCGACACTGCGCTCGTCTGTACGGTGATGGCAGCAAGCCGCCTCGCGCCGCCAGTACACATGCAGCAGTCGCAAGCCGCAGGTCACCTCGCGCCGCCGGTATATACGGCCGGCTCGGACGCCGTAAGGCACGCACGAGGCGACGGCGGCGTCCCCGACCTGGACGACGTATCGGATAACGGAGAGGCCTGAAAGGCAACACCAGCGCCGATCGGGCGGAAAGAAGGCTCTCCAGCGAGCATAAGGGCAAGGTGGATAAGGGGGGTGGCGGGGTCGAGAATCTTTCCAGGCGCTTGCACGCCAAACCAAACCCCCGCCCTCGACCCACACGTCGATAACAAGTGTGGCGGGCGGCTCACCACGGCCCACCCTCGACAACCTGATGACTCCGCATGGTCGGTGGGGCAGGCAATGGAGGCCACGTCGCATCGCGTGCAAGGTGCCTTCTTCCAGAATGACATCTGGCAGGCCATAAGTAAAGCGAGTCCTCGGCTATTTTCCTTTTAATTTATTGGTTTCATTATACTAGAAAAATATGGGCTACAATGTCCTTCAAATATACGTCGCAGGTACCTCGCTAATAGACTCGGCCAAGCAGCGTATTAAATCAAGGTGTTGGTTTCTGGTGGGACAACACTGGCCAACTATCACGATGCTGGGAGGACTATGTTGCGGTTTTGTCTACGAGGTGTAAACGCGAAGCAACAGCGGAGAGGCCTAGAGTATTCCTTACAACACAAAACGCTGTAAGGGATTCGCAATGTTTGAAGAAAATATCAGCATAACTGTGATTAACCTGCAAATGATATGCATACACAGAGAGAAAATCGAACAAAATATTTGTTTGAATAGGGTCAAATATATATTTAGTTGCCCTAACTAAATATATTGTTGAGCAAACAAAATTTGAAAAGCAACAAAATTAATTTTGTTCGTCTAACAAAATATATGTTTGAATAAACAAAATTTCTGTGTTGGGCCAAAAAAATTTAGACTGTGAACTAAATATTTTGTTGTATCAACTGTATATATTTGTTTGGCCACTTCCGACTGCCTAGTAAAGCTGTAAAACTTGAAATATTCGTTTGCACACGTTGCCCAATATTCGCAGTATATTTAAAAGCTTTCCGACATTGTTGGTTGTCCCATTAGCTGAGATTACTAAGGCATAGCGCTCGGACACAGGTGATCCAGGTTCGAAACTCGGTTGAACTTGTAATTTTTTTTTTATATCGGCCCAAACCGTTTAATGTACGAGTAGCCAAACAAATATTTAGTTGCACCGACCATATCTTACAGTTTTGGGGGGGACCAAATGAGAACAACAAAATAATTTGGTTTAGAAACAAAATATTTAATTGCCCCTTTACAAACAAATAATTTGGTTGCACCAAACAAATCTTGTTTGACTCAACAAAATCCCTTTCTCAGTGTATGAGGTAATGGAGGGTAAGGATGCACAGGGGATTAATGGTACGCGGTGTTGTGAATGCTAAGCGTTGTGTTCAAGTCAGTCTCTGCGTATGCCTGTAGAAACTATAGATTTTCAGAGCAACCATGCAACAGCGCGAGTCCTCGAAAATGAGCCAACCTTTTAACTGTCGCCGTCCTGTAAAATACGGTTGTCGAGGTTAATCGCTGGACGTCCCGGTCGCGGAGTAATACCTGTGCTTCCATTCACAGCGTGAACATTGTTGCCGGTTACGCAGGACGGTGATTTGACTCAGGCTGGATCTGCAGATGAAACCAATAGCAATTCACAGGAACAAAGCAAAAGAAACAGAATTGAATATGAAATTCTTATAAAGCTACAACTTATAAAAACCCTCACAGAGAAACATAAATTTCAAGAAGACTAAAAGGAAGGCAATAAGTAGCACAAAAAAAAGGGGGGGGAGGGGGGACATGGCAAACAGAATTGTGAAGCGAAAGTCAAAACTTAATTCAAGACAATGTTCCAAATGAACGAACGTTTTGGATGTTTAAATCTGCTATGAATGAGAGTAATGAGACGAATCGCTCTCTTAGTTGCTTTACTGTTGCGACAATGGCGACTGATAACAGCTATTGTTCGCCGTACGGAAAACGCACAGAGTTTATTTGTTATTGTTTACTTTAAAGCCTATAGTAGAAATGTTTATGAATGTTTACCACGTCCGGGATTTGTAATTGGAAAAAGCAAGAGATTCAAATCACTTGAGTGGATAAATTTATTAATACATAGATTACTGGCGTCTGGTCTCCGTATATCTTACCAATTTTTTTCTGAAAAATTGATTAACCGGAACATTAAAAAGAGTTACCTATGTTGGTTACTGCATGAATATAAACACATTCCTGTCAAAAACATTATTCGCCTGGCTGGATTTGTATGGCACCCAGTTTATGTGTGAACACACTCACAGTGGTGTTGAACGCCATACAAAAAATCCTGTGTGTACTTTATAAAGGATTCCCCCTTCACTAGCGAGAAGTAAACATGTAGTTAGTTTCATAAGTACTTAAAATCAGATCTCTCTATCATTACGGCCAATAACTAGCGCTAATGAAGAAATGAACAAACAAACCAATGCAGAAGAGTCAAACCGAGGTCTCTGCGAAATCAAACAAGCAGGACAACCTATCAGCAAACAAGCAGGACAACCTATCAGCAAACAAGCAGGACAACCTATCAGCAAACAAGCAGGACAACCTATCAGCAAACAAGCAGGACAACCTATCAGCAAACAAACAGGACAACCTATCAGCAAACAAACAGGACAACCTATCAGCAAACAAGCAGGACAACCTATCAGCAAACAAGCAGAACAACCTATCAGCAAACAAGCAGAACAACCTATCAGCAAACAAACAGGACAACCTATCAGCAAACAAACAGGACAACCTATCAGCAAACAAGCAGAACAACCTATCAGCAAACAAACAGGACAACCTATCAGCAAACAAGCAGGACAACCTATCAGCAAACAAGCAGGACAACCTATCAGCAAACAAGCAGGACAACCTATCAGCAAACAAGCAGGACAACCTATCAGCAAACAAGCAGAACAACCTATCAGCAAACAAACAGGACAACCTGTCAGCAAACAAGCAGGACAACCTGTCAGCAAACAAGCAGGACAACCTATCAGCAAACAAGCAGGACAACCTATCAGCAAACAAGCAGGACAACCTATCAGCAAACAAACAGGACAACCTATCAGCAAACAAGCAGAACAACCTATCAGCAAACAAACAGGACAACCTATCAGCAAACAAACAGGACAACCTGTCAGCAAACAAGCAGGACAACCTATCAGCAAACAAGCAGAACAACCTATCAGCAAACAAGCAGAACAACCTATCAGCAAACAAACAGGACAACCTATCAGCAAACAAACAGGACAACCTATCAGCAAACAAGCAGAACAACCTATCAGCAAACAAACAGGACAACCTATCAGCAAACAAACAGGACAACCTGTCAGCAAACAAGCAGGACAACCTATCAGCAAACAAGCAGGACAACCTATCAGCAAACAAGCAGGACAACCTGTCAGCAAACAAGCAGGACAACCTATCAGCAAACAAACAGGACAACCTATCAGCAAACAAGCAGAACAACCTATCAGCAAACAAGCTGCCTTCGTACTTCACTGGTCTGACGGAGTTCCCCGGACAAGACAGGGCTCCAACCAGCGGCCTGGAGCATTCCCGAGAACAGGAAATAAGTGGATGGAACAATCCGACCTCGCGGCGTATTATACATAAATGAGGTGCGACTACACTTTTCCAACGCTGAAGAGGAACGGAAAACAGCTATTCCGTAGTGCGCTCTGGCTATCCATCACTGCCTAATACACAAGTGCCACAATTCAAACAGAAGCTCGCACTAGATGGGGATAACAAGCCAACCATTTCCTTCTTGGCTTCCTGTAATTACAGACGCAGTCGAGTGCTTCAGAAGCAAAAATTAATGTCTGGTCCGCGTCGAACCCGGACCAGAACGCCATCTGTGGGCTGATGAATCTATATTCCGGCATCCTGCTCACTCTCATTTGCATATTCGATAAGTGGCCATTTGGCATGTGAGGGAGAACGCAGGGAGGGAGAGAAGAAGAGCTAATGTAAACAGCCGCGTTGCAGAGAGGATGTAAGTTCAACGTACACTAACGCCGCGTGTAAGTGATGGGGATGCTTCCCACGGCTAGCCAAGGGCTCGCTCTGAACGCGACGTTATACACAAGTGACGCGAAATGTTTTGTTGCAGTCCGAAATTAATTACTCGCCACCGTTAAGATCCATTCACGTGGCCGTGATGTCGGCCCTTTGACTCGCGCACGACAGTAAGAGCGGCCATCCCCAGCGGCGAAACGTACGCAAATAACTGGAGAGAAACATGGCGTAACTACCGTGCTTCATCGCCATGTATCGTTGTTCGTTTCTCACGTGTCCGCGGGGTGCATCCATTTAAATACTGCTCTCGTCTTCCTACGATATAGTACAGGAAAGTCCATCCCTTGTCTGTTCCACGCGAACTTCTGCTGCGCCTGAATTACTTCAAAATTATACAATATTGCAAGAACTTCCTAATCACGGTTTTCCAAATGGCTCGCAATGTAAGCTGTTGTGCCTTTTCTAATTAACAAAAATAAACGATGTAATATTTTTATGTAAATCATTTTTTTCAGGACAGAAACGAGACTCGATATTCTGTTGGCAATCCATAAATATGGTTACTGAAACATAAATATGATCGTTGCACAGCGTCAAAGTCAGCAAATATCGCTGTTAAGTAGCCAGCCTTAGTTTACGATATATTCTTCTGTGCAACATTGTGTTGAACTATAGCGAAAATGCTGTAACTTTTCTGAAAAGTTTGCAGTACTAAAACCTTATTGTCACTGTTCTGACTAGTACAGGATGTGAAGGTTGGCAAGACAGTATGGCGTCGGGTCGGCAGATGCATAACGTGACTGTAATAGTGATTAAGATGATAAAGGCTGTTCACGGTAAAATGAGCACTTGAAAGCCCTGCTTACGATCTACTTGTATGCACGTTGTGTATTCTTCCGCCTTATGTAAAATTAACAATGCAATGGACCACATCACTTTATTCATACGTCGGTCAAGTGAAACTGTGAAATTATTAGGAAAGTAAGTATTTTACCAGCATGCTCATTCTTACACTTCGATGCATTAAAAAAACCATAAAACCAAATAAATAATTTGAGTTATCACAAATGATTACCCAACACCTTTTTATCCAACGTTACCAACTTTACTAGGCGAATGTCACTCGGTGCGCCCATAATAATATATGTAGGCAGGGGCAGTGACATTTTTTCTAATGTTCATTTCAAAAGTGCTCGCTTTATCGTGAACAGTCTTTGCTAAAGTGTTGTTACGACTTTCAGTGACAGCCAAATCAACTAAAACAGTCACCGCTTAAAAATTCTGAGGAAACAGGACACGCGAAGTTCGTCTATGCCGTTATCCGTCGGCGTGAGAATGCTTCATTACGGCCGGATGTGATCGCAAGCGTTAAATTTCGTTTACTAGGGATTTCCCTTAAGGGACGACGGTGCGGTTTTAACTACATACACGAGCTCAATTTAACAGCCCTTCAAAACATGTATACACGCAGCGCTACGGCTTTCAAAACAAATTCATATTACAGACCTGACTGCAAAAGCAATAACAACCAATTTCCAAACCAAACAATAACTCAACATCGTATAGTATTAATGCATGAATTAAATTATTTATATTAACAGAAATCATTCACTCCAGTAGCCTACACAATCAAAGAGCTCCAATTTTTTCAGTCTCTCTGGAGCTGTTCCAATCACCGCTTCCTCGCCTTGGGGAATCAGACATCGCAGCATCGCCCCGGCAGCACCCTGAACACACCCCCGTAGTCATCTTTCGACTCTCGAGTAAAAGGACATGGTTTGGTCGGCTCGTAACATTGAAGTGAAGGTGGAGTGAGGCGAGGGTGGAGCAACGGCGGAATGCAAGAGCGGGGAAACGGGAATTCCCTAAGAATACCTAGCAGCAATGGCAAAAAATACCTGCAAAATATCAACAACAGAACTGCCATTCATATAAATAATACGATACCTCGGGATCTGCGTCATATCTCATTAATCAGTTGCATCACAAATATGTTTGGTAATTTTCCAATATATAATATCAACACATGTATAACCTCAAAGCATCATTCCCGCTCATCTGCGAACAGCCTTGGTCGTGGCAACTTAACTAACTTATTTATATACTCCTCTTGATAAGATCACTTATTTCGCTAGCGTTCTATATTATAGCACGTTAGTGTGACTGAAATAGTGCCCGTTTACCTTCTGTTGTATGTTCAACAGTCGCCTGCGAGTCAGATGCGATATATAGAATGTTGCAAAATTGCATGTAAATACCTCATGGCAATTTTGCAACATCCTGTATAAACAATACAGAGGTAGAAGAAACGCGCCTTGGCCACCAAAGCGCATGCGCCATATACAGATAGATTCTAGGACCACGGTCAGATGGATTCTTTTTTGTGGAGCCTTTTTTATTTAATTGAGAAATTGATTCGTATATGTATTTTATAGAATAAATTTGTTCAAATATGATACAAAGTGAACATTTCAACAAAACTGTCAACATTTCATTTTTTAAACGTCACTGAATGAAACCGTTATTTTTAAATGACAGATTTGATCAGTAATAATTATACTATTATGAAAGGTAAACTTTTACACTTATTCAATCTGTTGTCAAATCAGTTGTTTTCTCGCTTGTTGATCAGACAATTAGCAGCAGAAAACAATAGTTTGGCCAGTGAAAAACCTCGCAACTTATTGAATTAGTGGAAAATGCACTGTATCAGGTTTAGAGTGAACTAAACAGAGAAACTTATGTCCCTACTGTACCAAGGACAATTATCTTTATCCTAATTCACTGACTGTACTGAACAGTCTAAGAGATGGCATTCAGTACTGTCCTAACAAATAAAAAATGCATACGTTTTATAAAAAAGTATGCGATGGAAGATAATTGGGACTCACAAAATTTTGTAATTCGTAAACATAATTAATAATAAAAACTTTAAAGCTAATCCACGGAGGAGTGAAAGCGAGATAAAGAGAACCATTAATAACACTAAAGCTTAATTTTATTCCTTATGGTAAAAGCAGCTTTGCTTCCGTGGCCTTGACGAGGAATCTGATACAAGCAAATACAACGTGATCACTGCAACTACCTACTTATTTATCGGTGAAAAATATCCTGTAAACCTCTGTAGCAATTTGCCTTGACTCTGCCTCCATTAAACTATAGCCTATACAGAAAACATACTTGGTACTAATTTCAAAGTTGTCATTGAAATAATCAAATACGTGGTCTGAGTTTCGCCATTACAGGATGAGTTTCATAAATTCTGTGCTGAAGGTGCCAAGTAAAGGATGCACCCAGAAAATCCAGGACTTGATGGAATTACATTTTTACATTACATTACTGTAGCTAAAAATTATTACGCAGATACTGTAAACAAAACAGCGCGGATAATCTAGTGAAGTCTCATTAGCCGTGAAATTGCAGACTCCACCGATCACCCGTAAAACTGGCTCCATTTCAGTTTCAAAAAGCGTTATACAGCAGCAGTTTTATGTCACGAGCTAGCTGCTAAAGGCTGTCCACGATAAAGTGAGCACTATTGAAATCGACCTTAGAAAGAAGTCACTACCACTGCCTGCACATATGTTAACGGGCGCCCTGAGTGACATGCGTCCAGTCAAGTTGATAACAACGAATGAGAAGTCGACTAAAAAGTGTTAGGTAACCATTTGTGATAACTTATTATTTCTTTCGCTCTATATATATATATTTTTTTATGAATCGAAGTGTGAAAATTAGTCGATTTGTTAAATATTTACTTTTATAATAATTTTACAGTTTCACTTGACTGACGCATGAATAAAGTTATGAGGGCCATGGCAATGTTTATCTTACATAAGGCGGATGAATTCACAACGTGCATACAGCAGAGCTTTCAAAAGTGTTCATTTTACCGCGAATAGCCTGTACCAGTCGCCATCCGCCCTCTTGCTTTCTTCCCCGTGACTGCCCCCCCCCCCCCCCCCCCCGTCAAGGCATCGTTTTCCAATAAGCGGAAGAGTGTGTTCATACCAAGCAGTCCGAAGACGATTTTCTTCCAGCTTGATTTCGAAACGGAAAGTTAAATCACAAGATGTTCCGTCCCTGCCGACACTGCCGAGACGATGGCAGTTCTGTTCCTATAATACGGCCATGGCTGCTACCTCGACAGAAGTGGAACAGGATTTCTTGCTTTTTGCTGTTTGTGTCTGCTATCAGAGGGAGATTTTACACAATAATATATCTTAACTATAGGTTGTTCACGGTAAAGTAAGCACTTTTGAAAGCCCTGCTTAAATATCTAGTTGTATACGCATTGTGTATTCTTCTGCCTTATGTGAAATTAAGGCCGTGTCCGAATTGGCAGATTTTGTAGACAAAAATGGTGACGTATTTGGTAATTTGGTATTTTGTATCTAGCGGTTGTAAGCCAAAATACAAAATGACAAACTCAGCGCCATGTTTGTTTTTACTTAAACACACACGCGCGAATGCGTAAATAAAATGGCTTTTAAAACAATTAATTGTACATAAAATACACTAGGCATGGTTTTAAAATCAAGTGTTGTACTTTGTATATATAAGTTAAACACAGCAAAAAAATTTTGTTTGCGTCATTATTGCATAATTTACTATTTTCTTATTCATTAACGCATTCGTAGTATTCCACTGATGATTGTAGAAATATTACGTCTGTTTTAAGCATTAAATTTCGATGAAAATATTTTGCACTGGTAATGTAATAATGTGTTGCCCCAAGTTCTAAACACGTGACTGTCGACAACGTCCGAATTGATACCTACCAAATCACGAATTTACAAAATAACAAAATAACGAAATTTGTCAATTCGGACACGGCCTAACATTGCCATGGGCCTAATCACTTCATTCATGCGTCGGTCAAATGAAACGATTAAATTAGTAAGAAAGTAAATACTTTATAAATCTGCTCATTTTTACACTTTGATACATAAAAAAAAACAGAAAACGAAAGAAATAATTTTAAGCTATCACAAATAGTTAACAAACACTTTTTATTCGTCGTTAAGAATTGTAACTACTGGACATCGATCGTTACCAACTTTACTGGGCGAATGTCACTCAGCGCGCCCCATTACAATATATGCGTGCAGTGGTAGTGACATTTTTCAAAGGCTGATTTCAAAAGTGCTCACTTTAACATTTGAAAACACGTATGACAAGGGAGTTAGTTGTATGCCCTGCCTACCAAGCCGGCAGCCGCGAAATTAAAATAGGGTAATCTATCAAAACTAATTCCTTCTCGTCACGTCAATTTTAAACATAACTATTTCAAATAACGAACATTTTGACGCGAGTTTCCCAGAGAACATTGCTATATAAAATTATTTTTAAACATTTATTTATTCGTTTGTTTTTTGTTATATGTGAATTTTAATATTATATTTTAGAAGAAAAAAAAACCATACAAAACAATCGGCAAGAGGTCTTAACATAGCAACGTTCCTTAAGAAATTCCGCGTTGAATACTTTGTTTAAAACAGTTATCTTTAAAATCGATTCACTGAGAAGGAATTTCTTTTAACATTGACTTCCCATCCGAAGTCTGCGGTTGCACGTGTGGTAGGCAGCACCGTTAAGAA
This sequence comes from Dryococelus australis, assembly GCA_029891345.1. NCBI lineage: Eukaryota > Metazoa > Arthropoda > Insecta > Phasmatodea > Phasmatidae > Dryococelus > Dryococelus australis. The sequence goes on from CM056997.1 coordinate 193,707,905, forward strand.
ATTTTTTCCGTACGACTGGTGCACCAGCAATGGTTTAGTTGTAGGAGAGATTGGGGGATTGTGTTCCCCCCGTTAATACAGGCAACGGCCAGTGCGATCTTTGATTGGAATCTCCACAAGAAAGTATGGAAATCCTGTACGTTCTCGACGAACAGTGTCGTGTAGTCGGTTACGGGGGGGGGGGGGGTGTTCTCAACGAACGAGGATGTCACAAACAATAAGTGGGAGCGCCAAAAGAATCAAGCAGAGACGAGTACCAGCAGCGCAATTCTGTATCTCTTTGAGCTCGAAAAACCTTGATAACGAAATCCGCCAGCAAAGTATCGTACGCTGCGTATCAAATACGAGATTCTGTGATATCAGTGGGTAGCTTCGAACAGAAAAAAAAAAAAAAAAAACTTTTTACATTTTGTCGGTATCATTTCTCCAGCTAAACCACGTCTAACACAGTTAGTCAGTCAAAGATCATCCGTGCTCACTGTCGCATTGAAAAAAAATATTTTGTGGCGGCAACAAAAATGTTTCGTTGGTATTCACACTGGCAAATCTTTTGTGGTGTACACAAAAAAATTTTGTAGCCGCCACACAAAATACGTTTTTAGTGGCCACAAAGTTTCAGTGGCCAGAAAAAATTATTTTGTGGGAGCTACAAAATAATTTTTTTTGTACACCACAAAAAATTTGGCAGGTTGAATACCAGCAAAATATTTTTTTTTTCAGTGCGGAAAGCTAAGAAGAGAACAACAAAAAATAGAAACAAGTGTAAATGGCGTCACAGGTGAATATGTTACGATAAAGATCACATTATTTGCTATTTACCTATGACAAAAAGACGTAGGAGCATGACGTAGAGCGTTTTGTTGGGCTCCTGACAAATTTCCACAAACTACATTTCGAAGCACATGTTTACCGACGAAGTAGGAAAGGAACACGGCTTGTTTGTGGGCATGCATAATTTAATAAGAACGTTATGCATATGTCGTGTGCACATCGGCTCCGCATCGCACAATTATTTCAAAACAGTAATTGTCATTAAATCCCATGCTGATGCATGGCAGAAGCTCATTCGGTTCAATCCCCGGTGATGAAATGTAAAAATAAAGTGATCTCTCCCCAAGTTTTCCTACTTGGACGCGGCAAGTGGATGTGGCCAGGTGCTCGAGGCAGTTTTGAAGAGATGATTTAAGACGACAGCAGTCCGAGTCCCAGGACGATCACGTGTCTTTTACCAGAGCTCCGCGTCTGGGCAGCAGCTGCGTCACACTCGTCCTCCAAGACGTCGATAAGAAAAACAACAGCGAAGGGGCCACTATCCAGAAGCCAAGATATTGCAGATCACGGCCGCGAAAACCCGCCAACTTTATTCACGTGACTCTTACTTTTTTCTGAATATAGGCTGTTTCCGGATCCTCGAGAAATGAATATTCGTGCCTACCTGTCCCCGGAAGTGACGTCGCCATGCATAGATATACTAGCGCTGTCCGAATTCCCAGTATGGTACACACCAGGCTCTATACTTGGCAAGTACTTTGAATTGTATACTTGCTGGGCATACCTGCGTACTTGCGACAGCCGCCACATTGTATTTCAGGTGTGAAAATTAACGTGTACGTTTTTTGGTTATAAAGCTCGCAAGTTTTACAAGTTGTAACGTATATCTAACACCATGCACCGAATTTTTTTTGCGGTTGTCACATAGTTTCCGATATTTCCGCCAGAATGTGCGACAAGTCTAACGTGAAGAGGTGATGACTTGTCCAAATAGTTTCAACAAGTACAAGACAGGTACACATCACTGCTAGTACGCCAATGTAAGTACTTAAACATATATAATAACAATCCGGAAACAGAAATAAAATACTCTTACATCCCATCAATTTTCAGTACCTTGGACATTTGTCAAATTTTAATTAAATTATATTTTTCTTGGAAAAAGTCTTATATTTGTTTATGAAAAGGGATTGTTTCCGCAACAAAGTATTAATGAAGACCGTTAGCTAGTTGGCACTATTTCTTGAAGTGTGAGGTGACCTATAGTTGTAATCGGACTCCTTACCGCTGTTAGCTAGTTGGCACTATTTCTTTAAGTGTGAGGTGACCTATAGTTGTAATCGGACTCCTTACCGCTGTTAGAAGAAAAATAAAACAGGAGGTTTTTTTTTAAATACTTTAATAAGGATAATCGTCATACGAATACTATGGTTACGGTTGGTATAGGCCGTTCACGGTAAAGTGAGAACTTTTCAAGTCCTAGTTACTTTTTCCTTTTAGTCATTTTTAAAATCTTTTTACCGCCTTTTAAAATAAATTTTGTCATGTAAGCAATAGACACAATGTGTATATTCCACCGCACTCGGAAATCAACGACTGCGGCTAAAACAACATATATTAATACACTACTATTCTAAACGAGAGGGCTTTCAAAAGTGCTCACTTAACCGTGCATAGCCTGTACTCCAGAAGTTGGAGCATCGCACAGATGGTCCCCAGGAGAAAAACAGGGGCGAGAATTAGTGGGGAGACGTTGGTATGGTCCAAAGGCGTGGTCAGGTGTATAACACGCGTCTGTCGACGGTGAATTGTGTTTTGCCGAGCCACGAAGTAACTTTCTGAGCCAGTGCATTCCGTCACGCTATCCCACCGCTGACATCAGCAGGCGGGCCATCCAAAGGCTGATGGCTCCGTGGCGGATGCTGTGCTGCGCTGCCGCGGCTTATCGAAGGTGTAGCTGGCAGGGGTATCGCTCTCCGCCTTGCATCTTCCTCCCACATGCGAGGCGAGAGGTGATGCGCAGACTTCCTGTGCGGCCCTGGGAAAGGTTTGGCGAAGGACAAGGGCTGAGGTTAAGTTACCCTGGCAAACAGAACTTCAAATAGACGTGAGCGGTTCAGTAAAAATGCTACCGACATGGGGCAAAATTGCACGCGGGAAGATCAATTAAGAAGAAAGGATTTGCGTACGGTTGCTAAAATCCGAGAAATATAATTACTGATAACCCTTATTTAATTAGTAATTATGGTGAGCTGTGCTTTTTTTTCCACGGTTTAGGTTTTTATTACAATTCTTGTATGGAAAATTATACCTGAAAAACTTATACACATACCCTGTGAGATGACTATTGCTTGATCTCATTGGCGCATAATGAGGGAATAATTTAAATATGCTCTCCACACAACTCGTACATTTGTGAACACACTTTTACAGTTCCAAAGCCCAAAGCCAAAGACTAAAACGCCTCAGCACAAACGGCAAGGTTTTCATTTGTTTGTTAAAATAACTAAATCGTATATCTTAAACTGGTTAAGCGAGGAACCAATTAATCAAGGCAGCACAGTTCTACAACCAGAAGGATCACAGTACATATAGTTATTATTTCATTTAGAAATGCACGCTAGAACTAAGTATATTCTGAGAAAAACACAATTTTAACCAGCAATAATACACCGTACAAAAACAGTAACATAGAAAAATTTCGAAATGGTTTAACCCAACAGCGATTTTAACAGTAATTTACAGGGGTAGGTAAGATGTGTTTCATAATGATGAAACACAATTAAATGTTCTAAAAGCTGTTCATGGTAAAATGAGCACTTTTGAAAGCCCTGCTTACAATCTACTTGCATGCACGTTGTGTCTTCTTCCGCCCGATGTAAAGTTAACGTTGTCAAGTGAAAATTCGAAATTATTACAAAAGTAAATATTTAGCATATCTTCTCAATTTTACACTACGATACATTAAAATAAAAAAATAAAAAACTGAAAATCCCAAATGGTTACGTGACACTTTTTATTCGACGTAAGATATGGAACTACTTTCCATTCATTGTTACCAACTTTACTGGGCGTAAGTCACTCAGTTCGCCCATTAAAAGATACGCAGTCAACATTTCCCTACGGTTAGTTTAAAAAAATGCTCACTTTATCGCGAAACCATGTAGCACGCAATGTTGTCGCAGACGAGATAGTTTCCCCACAATAGCGGTTTGAGAGCGGCGCAGAACGTTTCCGAGCGCCAACACGCTCTTGTCCAAGCTACACGGTGCACGGGGCGGCGACGCGGTCCACTCGCCCTGGCGCGGCGTGGCCAGCGAAAGGTAACGGCATGACGGCGATAAACATCGGCCGGCCGTAAAGGCTCGCGGGCTGCGCGAATACTACCGGCGCCTGTGAACGGGGCTCCGCGCAGGCGAGGGCCCCGTCACGTGCCTCAAGGCTGCCGCACGCCTGAGAATGTTTCCCGCGTATCAGGTCGATAAGCGCGTGGACGATAAGGATGATACTGCCCCGAGAATCAAGTACGCCATCGTCGCTAAGCGCAAGGCTAATTTGTGTGCAGTGCTCTCGTCTAAAGGCTGTTCACTATAAAGTAAACTTTTTTTTTAAATCAACCTTAGAAATAAGTCACTACCCCTACCTGCACATATTTTAACAAGCGTCCTGAGTTACATGCGCCCAGTAAAGTTGGTAACGATGGATGGGAAGTAGTTCCGTATCTTAACGTCGAATAAAAAGTGCTAGTTAACCATTTCAGAACATTTAAATAATTTCCTTGGTTTTTTTTTTTTTTTTAATGCATCGAAGTGTAAAATGAGTAGATTTGTAAAATATTTACTTTTCCCAATAATTTCACAGTTTCACTTGACCGAGGCATGATTAAAGTGCTGAGACCCGTGCCAATGTTAATCTTACATAAGGCGGAAGAATACACAACGCGCATACAAGTAGATTTCAAGCAGGGCTTTCAAAAGTGCTCATTTTACTGTGAATAGCCTATAATACGTTTGTATCTATTTTTCACTGTATGTCAATTCCTGCTTGCCAAAAGGCAGGAACTTATTGATAAAGTACAAAAATGGCCTCAGACTTTTTACAACAAACTTACGCAGTTAAGCATTAAACAACTCGTAAAATAAAAATTTTCTATAATCGTGCATTGCCCAGGAATTACTATGAATCTGAAAACGGAAAAATTCCTGCAAAAGGGGGCAAAGCCGAGCCTTATGCCGTGTCTCAACTAGAAAGTGTGCTCTAGCGAATTGAGACTAGTGTCCTCTGCAAGCCTTTGGCATTACTTCTTTGACAGAGAAGATAGTAAATAGAAAATAAAATAAAATATTGCTGGCCTTTCACTTTCCTCGAATAAATGTACAGTATTTTATGAAATAGTAACTTATTTTTATCTGTTACATTTTTGCATAATTAAAAACATAATTATGTGCAAATCACAGTATTTAATAATATGCACACAATCGACCTAAATAAAATGTGAACAATAATAACATAATTTGTTATGTTCCATATCAAACGGAATATTATTGTTATTACACATTTCATAATCGCAATGATTAAGTCGATGAAATATTTCTAACGCTGATTTAGAAACAACAAAATATATGTCAGGATATTTGAAGTTACATTTGAAAACACCATGGCTGCCAGAGAGGGTGCGAGAGTGAACAGCAAGTGTACATCGTCGTTCACTCCATAGACTAAAGATGAGATAGAGCCATCTCGCTGGCTGCGCACAACCAATTTCCGCGTCCCAACACTGAACTGCTGTTCTGCCAACACGTCTAGCGAAAATGGCGTGGATTGGGTTTGAGGTTAGAACACTGTTTAGTAAACAAGGGCTTTCTGATTTTTTATACTTCCTCTAATCAATTTGTAATGCTTTTTGAGTACATTCAAACTGGTAAAGGCTGTTCACGATAAAATGAGCACTTTTGAAATCAACTTTAGAAAAAAATCACTGTCCCTGCCTGCATATGCTTCAACGGGCGCTCTGAGTGACATGCGCCCGGTAAAGTTGGTAACGATGGATGGAAAGTATTTCCATGTCTTAACGTAAAAAAAAAAAGTGTTGGGTAACGATTTGTGATAATTTAAATTATTTTTTTCTGTTTCTGTTATTTTTAATTCACCATATGTGAAAAAATTAGCATATTTATAAAATGTTTACATTTATAATAATTTCATAGTTTCATTTGACCGACGTATGGATAAAGTGATGAGGCCTATGGTAATATTAATCTTACATAAGGCGGAGGAATACACAACGTGCGTACTAGTAGATCTTAAGCAGGGCTTTCAAAAGTGCTCATTTTACCGCGAACAGCCTATAAAATTATTTTATTAATATAATAGTGCTTATAATTTAAAAATTAAGATGTAAACAAACACGTTCGTCACTGTTGACCACGTGACTTTGACAGTCGTGTAGGATTGGGGTAGTTCAATGTTGGGTACCTGCGCAGAAGACAAATGAGCGGTCTAACTCATCCTTAGTCTCTCGCGCTCTCTCCTCGGAGTTGGGACAGCAGAGACTACTCTCGCGGCGAATCGTCAAGAGCGGGAACAGAGCAGAGGCTGCGGTGATTGCCGCGACCTGGTCGGCGTCCCGTTGCCGGAGCTGCAACCGTCGCGAAGGAGGGTGTGGGGGCCATCAACAGCGCGGCACCAGCTTGAAGCCTTGGCGATCGCGACCACCGGGAACACCCAGGCTGTGAGAGGAGGGGGAGAGAGAGCCGCCATTGTCCGTCCCGGGAGCCGCCAGCAGGGGTGTGTACCGCCGCCACGCCTCGCTGTAGCGGACCAGCCTATCATCCATTAGCGGTTACTTCGCACTCTTCTGAAGCCCTGCTAAGTTCCACTTACACGACATTCCCCCACCTCGTTCAAACTAAGCTTAAACTAAGTCTAGAAAATTACACCAAAGTACAACGCACCGAATTCGTGCGCACTCACTTCTATCGGCTGTTCGCGGTAAAGTGAGCACTTTTGAAAGCCCTCTCATTTGGAATAATAGTCAACAAATATATTTTATTTTAGCTTTAGACTATAACATCTGAGTGCGGTTGAATATACACACTGTGTTTATTACTTACATGGCAATATTTGTTTTAAAAAGGTAGTTACAGTAAAAAGAAATTGGCTGAAAGGAAAAAGTAGCTAGGGCTTCAAAAGTGCTCACTTTACCTTGAACAGCATATAATGATATTTTCCATGAGAACTGTTTCTTACTAGACGCTACCAACACACACGTTTTCTCGCTGTTTTTATTCATATTTATTATAAGTGAAATATAATTTATAAATAAAATACACAGGTAAAACATTAATTTAACGAAAAATAAGATAGTTTCATGTTAACAGAAGTATAAAACGCCTGCAATACATGGCATATTTAGGAAATAACTAAACACGTCATACATGGTGTAATTTTTCAAAGGTTTTATTTTTAAAATGTGAAGAAACCACGTGCGGGCTTACGAAAAGAACACGCACTTCAAAGCGGCATGTGCGATGCTTTCTCAGACGCCACGCACATTAAGAAACACGATTTCACAGCATTACTACACACACAAAATAGTTTTGTTTTCTTTCAAAACGCTGTACCACCTCAAAATATACGCGTAAGATAAAAACAAAAAAATACTTGAGGGCACCGCACTGAATCTTGCTACAGACGTTCCACCAATAAAATCATAGTGTCTACGTGCACGCCAGTCCTGAGTCTTGCACGTAAAGGAGATGTCGCACTTGATGAGCGTGGTAGTGTAGCCCTTATCACTCCTGCAGTTCTCGCCGTCAAACGCGGGAAGGCGGGCCCCTTTCAACTAATAGCATATTCCACTTATAGGCTGTTCACGGTAAAATGAGCTCTTTTGAAAGCCCTGCTAATGATCTACTTGTATACACGTTGTGTATTCCTCCGTCTTATGTAAAATTACCATAGCGGTGGGCCTCATCACTTTATTCATCCGTAGGCCAAATGAAATTGTGAAATTATTAAGAAAGTGAATACTTCACATATCTGCTCATTTTTAAACTTCGATGCATTAAAAAAGCAGAAAGCCAAATTAATTATTTTAAATTATCACAAATGGTTACCTGACAATTTTTATTCGACGTTAAGATATGGAACTACTTTCCATCCGTCGTTACCAACTTCACCGGGCGAATGTCACTCCGGTGCGACCATTAAAATATACGCACGCAGGGGCAGTGACGTTTTCCTCAGGTTCACTTCTAAAGTGCTCACTTTACAGTGAACAGCCTTTACTGCTGTAGAGTGCACTCGAAGAGCACTGGCCGAGTGCCGCGGCGTAATCCAGTTACCGGAATTCGCTCCGAGAGCAGTCGGATTGTCGTATTCCAATTGCGAGTTGCACTGAAAGCCATCGCGCTGGGTCCGGAGCCGCTGTGACAGTTTCAGAGCAATATTGCGGCGACCTGTGAATACGCAAGCAACAGCAAAATTATTGCAGTGTTGGAAATTCCGCGATAACTAACATTTCGCCAGCTGAATAATAAGTAGTTGCTTGCATGGAACAAATGTGCTCTTGGTATATCGTTTGTCATTACGGTGGCGATGAGGTTAATTTCACCCAGTGACTTGTGCCTAATACATTTGCCGTATAGATAAAAACGAGAAATAGAATAAAAATGTATCTACGGAATTTCGTAAATCTACATTTAAATCCTTTCGTCAGCATCTAAGTTCAAGCGTTTTCTCCTGAAGATACACTGCACTTACATCGTGGCATGTTCCAGTTGTTAGTGCATAAATAATATGCACTAACGTTACGTGACTCGTGCACTTGTTCAGTTTTCAGTGAGCACCCAGTATCCTAGGTAGGGATGGGACCTAAAGTAAGTGCGTTTCAGGACAGGCCCCCATACGCCCAGGCATGCAAAATATGTATAGGCTATTCACGGTAAAGTGAACGCTTTTTAAGGCCCTGCTGAATTTTTTCCTTTCAACTAATTTCTACCTTTCCGTCACTTTTTTAATGTAAACATTGTAATGTGACTAATAAACATAGCGTACGCATTTCAACACTCTCAAAAGTTAACGCCTGAGGCTGCAATAAAACATCTTATTAGGGATTAATGCCATTTGGGAGGGCCTTAAAAAGTGCTCACTGTACCGTGAATAGTGTATAGTAACCTCAGGGCTCGTGCACCGTGACTTTTCTGCGATTGGGCAAACATGGCCAATATTGGGATCACAGTTACAGCCCAGGCTAACTTCTAACCTGAACTACAATAGATGACGAGAAAACCTCCATGGACGCCAACAACCGTAGCCACAAGAGAATTTATTGCTAAGCCGTATGCAATTTATGAAGTATAAACTATTTTTCTATAGGTTGTTCACGGTAAAGTGAGCACTTTTTAAGGCCCTTCTAAATTTCCCTTTCATCTAATTTCCGTCTTCCTGCTGCTTTTGAATATAAACATTGCAATGATACCAATAAACAGTGTATACATCTCACCACACTCAAAAGTTATGCCTGAGGCAGCAATCAGACATATTTATTAGTGGTTAACGACTGTTAGGAGGGCCTTGAAAAGTGCTCACTTTACCGTGAACAGCTTCTACTAGAAGAGACGGGGGTCACTGTGGCTAAGCGGTTAGCACGCTCGCCACCCACCAAGGCGAACCGGGTTCAATCCCCAGCCGGGTCTCCGGATTTTCGCAAGTGGGAATCGTGCCAGACGATGCCGTTGGTCGGCGGGTTTTCTCGGGGGTATCCCGCTTCCCCTCCCCTTCATTCCGGCGCCGCTCCATATTCACTTCAATCACCCTCGTAGGCTCTCAAGACCTCGCTTTTAAGAGCGTCCCAAATCACTTCACTTCACTACCAGACGAGACGATGTGAAAATGTTTATTAAAAGTGTGTTGTAAACGAAGGGTGTTTCAAGTCGCTGGACGATCTTCACCCGACTGTTGTTCCCGGGATCACTTCCCGAGATCACTCCCAGCAGCAAGCATCACCTCACCTCAGGAAACCGTGGCAATTCACACGTTCCCGCACACACGCCCTCTGATACGATGTACCACAGCACGGCGTGCTACGGCACTGGACGATCTTCACCCGACTGTTGTTCCTGGGATCACTCCCCGAGATCACTCCCAGCAGCAAGCATCACCTCGCCTCAGCAAAACCGTGGCAATTCACACGTTCCCGCACACACGCCCTCTGATACGATATACCACAGCACAGTGTGCTACGGCACTGGACGATCTTCACCCGACTGTTGTTCCCGGGATCACTCCCCGAGATCACTCCCAGCAGCAAGCATCACCTCGCCTCAGGAAACCGTGGCAATTCACACGTTCCCGCACACACGCCCTCAGATACGATGTACCACAGCACGGTGTGCTACGGTACTGGACGATCTTCACCCGACTGTTGTTCCCGGGATCACTCCCCGAGATCACTCCCAGCAGCAAGCATCACCTCGCCTCTGGAAACCGTGGCAATTCACACGTTCCCGCACACACGCCCTCTGATACGATGTACCACAGCACGGTGTGCTACGGTACTGGACGATCTTCACCCGACTGTTGTTCCCGGGATCACTCCCCGAGATCACTCCCAGCAGGAAGCATCACCTCACCTCAGGAAACCGTGGCAATTCACACGTTCCCGCACACACGCCCTCTGATACGATGTACCACAGCACAGTGTGCTACGGCACTGGACGATCTTCACCCGACTGTTGTTCCCGGGATCACTCCCCGAGATCACTCCCAGCAGCAAGCATCACCTCGCCTCTGGAAACCGTGGCAATTCACACGTTCCCGCACACACGCCCTCTGATACGATGTACCACAGCACGGTGTGCTACGGTACTGGACGATCTTCACCCGACTGTTGTTCCCGGGATCACTCCCCGAGATCACTCCCAGCAGGAAGCATCACCTCACCTCAGGAAACCGTGGCAATTCACACGTTCCCGCACACACGCCCTCTGATACGATGTACCACAGCACGGTGTGCTACGGTACTGGACGATCTTCACCCGACTGTTGTTCCCGGGATCACTCCCCGAGATCACTCCCAGCAGGAAGCATCACCTCACCTCAGGAAACCGTGGCAATTCACACGTTCCCGCACACACGCCCTCTGATACGATGCACCACAGCACAGTGTGCTACGGCACTGGACGATCTTCACCCGACTGTTGTTCCCGGGATCACTCCCCGAGATCACTCCCAGCAGCAAGCATCACCTCGCCTCAGGAAACCGTGGCAATTCACACGTTCCCGCACACACGCCCTCTGATACGATGCACCACAGCACGGCGTGCTACGGCACTGGACGATCTTCACCCGACTGTTGTTCCTGGGATCACTCCCCGAGATCACTCCCAGCAGGAAGCATCACCTCGCCTCAGGAAACCGTGGCAATTCACACGTTCCCGCACACACGCCCTCTGATACGATGTACCACAGCACAGTGTGCTACGGCACTGGACGATCTTCACCCGACTGTTGTTCCCGGGATCACTCCCCGAGATCACTCCCAGCAGCAAGCATCACCTCGCCTCAGGAAACCGTGGCAATTCACACGTTCCCGCACACACCGCCCTCTGATACGATGTACCACAGCACGGCGTGCTACGGCACTCGTACAATATTAAACTGGTCAACAGACGTGTCGGGGGGATTGAATGGTGCTGTACCAGCTGCATGCATCCCTGACTCGGTACCTACAACCTCTAAGAAATTATTCGGAAATTTACCACACCTGTGTATACGCTTAGTGAGAAAGAATGAATGGTCATGTTTTCCCCTATACATCAATTGTAGATCTCCTACATTTTTTCAGGAAACAGTCAAATGCACAGGGATGTTCCAAACTTTGTATAGTATGGATGCTAAACTTTCCTATATCTGCAGCTTGATGTGTGGTATTATTGCCATGTACAGGGTATACGTTGAAAACTTCCATTCAGTTTAGGAAGATTACCAGAAAATGTTATTAGAGTGTAGCTACAATACATGGATTCCAAATCACATCGAAACGTGAACTTCAATAGATTACTAAAACAGGCGAAAAAATATTGGCAATCGCCCTAACATTAGTTATATTTCAAATATAACACCAGTTCAAACTATAATACATAATAACATAGATAAACATCACTGGTAAAAGCATTGAAACACATTCCAAGTCTGCAGGTTTTAATTCCATTCCACATTCATATTTTTTTTTTATTTACATCGACTTTATCCCCTCTGGAAAAAGAAAAAAACTGAAAACGCTAGACGAGTTAAAATTGCACATTTCTTAAATATGTTCGTAATGACTTTGCTTCTGAAACAACAGGTCATTAAATGTTCATTTCTTCACCAGCAATACGTCTGTACAATCGCACACTGTATTTCAACGAAGTGAATAATTACATCGCAACAACCAACAAATAAATTCAAAAGTTAATAAAACATTATTAGGCGCTTAGCTACTACGAGTTTCTATTTTACGTGTTCAATATGGCTTTGAAATATTTCTGAAATTTAATAGTAATGGACAATTGTGTAAATTCCTTGCTTTCAAAACTTTACGGATTTTCTTTAAAATATCCAATTAACTACAACACGAACTACAAACTAACACATAACAAAATTACACAACAAAAAGAGAAAAACATATTAAACCATACGCAAAAAAATATGGGATTTTCTAATTAGAGAGACATTCCGAATGAATAAATGCCTGCATGTGAGTAAATAAAAACCCACTGCTTGGAAAATTGTACGGCTCTAATAAACGCGAAATCATGCGTAGGCCTACACCGTACGTTTTAATAACACCCGGAAAAGCCCTGTCATTTTTTAATTTATCTCACGTCTGTAGATTCGTTAGATTTAATCTGACACGACGCAATAACCGAACTGTGATTCCGACATGAGATCACGGCAAACAATGCACCCCAAAAAAAAAATATATTTCCCGGAAATTACATAATCAGTGTTTTGTAAAATCATAGAAATAATGACGTTTTGTCATCCAAATACCTTAAGCCTGTCTCTAAATTGTTAGTTTCGGACGAAGGTGGGATATGTTCAGAGCAGCACATGTTTGACATCCGACGGAGCCTGAATCCTGAAAAGAATTTTTGCACTACAAGTGTCAAAACCACGTGGTGTGTACATCAGTTATGACGATGCTCTTTCCTCTGACAGAGTTTTAATGAAACCACTCCTGGCTCTTCTGGAGAACAAGAGCGTAGAAATAAACGTACACGTCACTTCTGAACAACGCGATGGTCAAAACTGACGTGCACGCGCGTGTTGTTATTATAATAATGATTGGTTTATTTTCTACGACTAGCTTTGTCCACGCGTCTATTCCTTGACATTTATGAATAAGTAAGAAAATACAGCAGTTCTCGTGCGTTCGGCGCGGTAAGCTGGCAGTAGTGGCAAGCTCGTGCAGAAGGCGGGCAGTCAGTGCAGCTCAAGAGATGTAGGGGGGGGGGGGGTTTGTGAGGGGGGGAGAGAGAGAGACAGGCAGACACAGACAGACAAAAAAGAAAAACGAATGGAACAATATTGGCTGGAATATTAGACGGAACCTCGTGCATCCCATGCCAAAAAGGCTTAAACCAATAATAAGTACGTAGTATACAGATCAATATTAATGGTTTTGTTTTGTAATTGTCAGGGAGTGGACGAATATTTATGTCCACGCAAGAAATGTCCCTCGACGAAACTTCATGTCTTATTTTCATTTTCTGCATACAACACATTCCTTTTGTACAATCGGAAGGTTCGTTTCATTGGTCTATTCCTGACACCTCTACTGACAATCACTTGTTAAATATTTCTATTTTAGACAGCATATTGAAGTTTCGCTTACCATTCCCTCTGGACGAATACTTTTGTTTATCACTGTATATGAACCAAGAACGGGCAAACTTACATAATAGTTATCGCTAACTTTTTAAAGAAATATTCAACTAAACTGATGTATTTCTGTCGGAGTATTTCTTGCACCGTACATCTGTACAAGTCACTGCAGCGTAAGGTACTATGAAAATTAAATCTGTTAACGTGATAAAATATTAACTCACAAAGTTGGCGACATCCGTTATCCCTGACTGCCCTTCCTCAGCTCGTATCTGTTGACTTCCGAAAATCTGTTGATTTAAATGAACGTTTTCGAAAGAATTAATGTCTCACACATTCTTAATCAAACTTCAACCACATATACATTTGTTCCTGCCTCTTTTGGACAAGTGTTTGTCAAGAAAGCCTCGGACCACTCTGGGCCAATAGCAACACTATAAGGAAAGCAAGGTCAAATACCGTGCTACCAGGCTTGAGGTCAAACCGGAGCAACAGTCAAATAGACTCCAGTGAGCGAGCGAAGAGATTTGGGCGGCTCTTAACAGCCAGGTCTTGAGAGCCGATGAGGGTGACTGAGGTGAGTATGGAGCGGCACCGGAATAAATGGGCGGGGGAAACGGGAGATACCCGAAAAAAAAAAAAAAACCCGCCGACCAACGGCATCGTCCGGCACGATTCCCACTTGGAAATAGGCTCGAGTACACGGAGGATTGTGGAGTTCAGCGTGTTAAGAGCCAGACACCGGACAGCTCGCAGTCGCGACCCCCCAAATGAATGCCGCCACATGTCCCTCATCTTCCACGTCAACTAACCCCGTTTCCACCGCACTGCACCATTGTTAATTCCTACAAACTCTTCTGACGACTTAATGCTACAAACTTAAAGGCTGCTCACGATAAAGTGAGCACTTTTGAAGCCCTAGAAACTTTTTCCTTTCAGCCATTTTTTATCCTCTACACATTTCAAATAAATATTGCCGTGCAAGTAATAAACACAGTCTGTATATTCCACTACGATCGGAAGTTAACATCTAAGGCTAAAATAAAATATATTGATCGACTATTATTCCAAATGAGAGGGCTTTGGAAAGTGTTCACTTTACCGTAAATAGGCTATACCAATTTTACTGGGCGCATGTCAGTCGGTGTGCTCGATAAAATATTTACACGTAACGACAGTGGCATTTTTCAAAGGTTGATTTTTAAAGAGCTCAGTTAACCGTGAACTTATACAAGCCTCTACATCGCGAATCTGTATAGGGTAAACGTTGCAGTGTAATTATTGTTACTGCTGGGAAGTTTTCAAAGACCCACATGTCCAGCAGCTCTTCCTTTGTTTGCGTAGCAAAAATACTCGATTATTTGAACGGGCGATCCAGAACAATTGTCACTACAATACCGTTTCCATTGTTAGAACGTTAAACGAAGCTGAAGTACTTTGAAAAGAACGCACCACAAAATTCTGTTTTCAGTTAGTACGCTGTCACACAGAACGTTCACAGTTTCTTAACCCATTCAGACCCAGTGTTCACAATTGTGTACGTTACACACGTGTATAGGCCTTTCACGATAAAGTGAGCACTTTCGAACCCGTAGTTACTTTTTTTCTTTTAACCAATTTATATCCTTCCCCACTTGTTAATGTAAACCCTGCCATGTGAGCAATAAACACAGTACATACATTCACCGTACCCAAAACCACAAGTCCGAGGCCACAATGAAATATATTTATTGGTTATTATATCTGATGAAACAGCTTCAAAAAGTGCTCACTTTACCATGAACGGCCTATAGCTAATATTTGGTCTCTACTGCACGCTGCGAAGCTCAGTTGGCAAATTATACGTAAACCGTCTCACTGGTCTAGGTCGTGATTGGTTCATAAAACTGTAGCCGAACATATAGCCTACAGCTCACTGGCTGTGGCAACGAAACAAGTGTTGGGTTCGACTTAAGTACAGCACGCATTATAAGCTTTTTAGTTTGCAACATCAAAAACCGTAACGTATTAATGTAACACGTGTTGCGTCGAGCCGATCTCCCGACAATTCCGACAGGCTGAAAGGCAGACAGTAATTAATAATGGATAAGTAATTTTAAACACTTTGCGAACAACTGTTCTGTGAATAACGACAGGTAGCGCCGTGCGCCATTAACCAGTGAAATATGTAGACTTCTGCAATTCGAGACGGTTGGGGAGGGGGAGGGCGGTGTATAGTGGTTAGACTATTCGCCTCTCACCCAGGCGAACAGGGCTCGATCCCCGGCCAGGTTACTCCCGGATTTTCGCATGTGGGAATCGTGCCGGACGATGGCGCCCGTCGGCGGGTTTTCTCGGGGATCTCCACGTTTCTCCCGACCTTGTATTTCGGCGCTGCTCCATACTCACCTCACTTCGCCCTCGTCGGTTCTCAATACCTCGGTGTTAAGAGCCACCCAAATCTCTCCACTCCATTTTGCCATTCAGTCAAAGGCATATTTTGCATCAGAATGATTCAAATCTGAAATTTATCCCCAGTTCTGCAATTAACCTGCTCTAAGAATTCCGATTTTTAGTACAAATATAATAATAATAATAAAAAGCTCTAAATTAAATTATTATAAACGTGTTACTCACTTTTCAGAAGATCATTTCGCAAAGAGGACAGGAATTCTATCGTACTCACCTGCAACAAACAGGAAAGACAGGACGTTTAATTATGAATCCCAAAACCATGCAGCTTCTTGTCACCGAAATTCAGGAAAAACATTCCATGCACAACCATTAAAAAGAGTTCCAGCAAGTAAAAAAAACACTGTGTTACTCCCAACATTTACTGTCTGATCTGTACTACTGAACTAGAAATTCTACTGGAAGTGTACTTTAATCGACATCGATCACTCGACGACACGATACTTAAATTTTTCATTTTTTTTTCCAAACATTAATAGCTATTCAAGAACATAAAGCTATGTCTCATATGCAGATCACTTCCTAAGAATAAAAAATAACTAATGTAGGCCTATTACACTATAAATCTGAATCAGTGAGAATTTCACTGTTTCAATCAGTCAACAGTACCTGACTGATTCAACAGTCACATCAGTGAATTTAACTGATGAAGCAGATAAAAAATGCTAGATTTCCTTCACTTATTGATTCAGTGACATTTTCCACTGATTTGTCAGTCTTTTTTTTTTTTTTTTTTTTTTGACTGATGGCTCAGTGAAACTGCGTGTAAAAATGGCCGTCAAACAACGTTTGAAGACGGCCGTTAAACAATATGTATCAAATGAAATAACAGCAAGTAAACCAATAAAACTAATACTAAATACTTTATAAAATGTGTTTCGTCTTTCAAAACACCATTTTACGAGGTGATATGAACATTCAGTCTTACATTCCGGTTTTATGTCTTTCATTTTGTTTCCATGAAATCATCACAGCGCCATTTTTGAAGGTTTAAACTGCAATATAATGTGGTGAAGAGATGCACTCGTGTATATATTCGTTTTAAACAATCCTAACTGTACCAATTAAACTAAAAATGAGAAGTAAGGACACGCAATTTAAATCTTCACGATTTCGATAAACAGTATAAAACATATTTTTATCGCATTTTTTCAACTTGACATGGTCTCGCAGATGGCACGGTAACGGCATAAAAGCGAAGTGGAAAGGTATGCGAGTTCAATCTTGGCCACCTTTGAAAGCTTTTTTTTACTTTCATTTGCCACTGCAGTCGGCTCTCACTTATTCAAATCAGTGAAATTGTTTCACGTCACCAATTCAGTCAGTGAAATTTTTTTTTTCACTGAAACAATCAGCGGGTTTTCCACCGATTCTAAGCGAAACCATTTTTCGCCGATTCGAGTAGACGAATTTCACTGCGAATCACTGGAGCATTAAGTAGTTCCGCATAACGAAAGAGAACTGCGGTTTTTCGTTATATTGTGCTGAATACGCGCAACATGAAACATGTTCACGCGTGTTAGAATAGAGCAGTTGGTAGGACGTTAGGTTTCGTAAAGTGGATTACACCAAGCACCCCGGAAGAGGGTACTGTTCCCTTCTCCACCGCCATCCTTTTCCTTCATTGGTAATATTTCTTTTTGTGACAAAATAATTGTACTGATTTTATTTTACACCGGAATGTTTTTTTTTTTTTTAAGACAAGAAAATACAAGGAAATTTTGAACACAAATGTTAGCACCATACACGAGATTTGTTTCGCCGCAACCTAATCATCGCCTTACGTGTTAACAGCACAGTGACGAGGTAAAGTTTCTACAAAAATAGTTAACGTCACATTTACGTTAATAGTTTTACATCACATTAACAGCTTCATTGGTTACCGACAACTCAAATATAACAAACATTAATGTAGTAGTAACATTAATACTACTGCCACAACAATAAATTATTTTCTGTGTGCGCATCATAAGTTTATTTCGGGGCGTATCTCCTAATAAAATAATTTGGAATATACAAATGAAGATTTTTCGAAATGACATTACACAATTACAGAATCTTCGCCACAAATGTTTTATTCAAAAACCGTTATTTTATGCATTGTTTTTTTTGTATAAAGTATTTTATCAAATAAAAACCTAATTAATTGATTTTTTTAGAAGTTTTTTATATAGAGAAAAGTGAAGGAAGACTCTGCAAGTTATGGGGAGGAAAAAAAATGGTAAAAGTTGACATCGTGGGCTCTCTCTGGTACATACGTAAATGAATGCGAGAGCGTATAGAACAGACACCTACTTATTTCCACAGATATTTACGAATACGGCAGGCAAATAGTGTGTAAACAAGCCGGTAGCGAACACAAAATGCCATGGTCGAAGAGCTCATTGCAGGTCGCGTCAGCGTACCGAGTTTACGGGCGATCATGAAAATCTCAGGACGGCAATGCAGCAGAGCACGGTGTCAGAGGCGGCGTGACGTCAAGGTAGCGGGATGAAGAAAGTAGGGATGGTTGGGGCGAGGGAGTGAGTGAGTGACAGGGGAGATGAGGGCGGCTGACAGACAAAGCGATGCGATCAGCAGCTCGTCATGGGCAAGCTGCGGTCCAGCGCGCGGAGCCAAACAATGGCGCCGAGCGACAGTGTGGACGCAGCACCGCTGATCGACCAAACACACACACACACACACACACACACGTCTGCACCACACCTCCGAGGTAGGCGAGTTTCTGAGGAGACGTGTCGTTCAGTCCTGACGCACGATCAGCGTGGAGCAGGCTGCTCCAACCCATAACCACGGGATTCTCGCTCCTACCCACATTCTAAAAACACTTCCGTATAGGCTGTTCACGGTAAAGTGAGCACTTTTTAAGGCCCTTCTAAATTTTTCCTTCCATTCAACTTCCATCTTCCTGCTGTTTTTTAATATGAGCATTGCAATGTGACCAATAAACACAGTGTATACATTTCACCACCCTCAAAATTTAATGCCTGAGGCTGCAATAATATATATTTATTAGTGGTTAATGTATGTTAGGAGGGCCTTAAAAAGTGCTCACTTTACCGTGAACAGCCTATAAGAGTCATATGTACTAAAACGTTTTTCTGTGGAATAGTTGTTTGCGCGTAAACGAGTAATTCGGCAAATAAAAGTTCTGGAAATATGATGACTTTTTGTCAGAAAAGTTAAAAAAACAATTATCTATGGCTCTATTTTTTTTACTTTTGTCGTATCTCGTGTTACAGTTGTAATTTGCACAGTACAGCGTCACGACGGAAACACTGCACGCCTTGCGCGTAGGAGCGATGAGGCTCTACACTGTTAAAAATGTCCTTATATTTACAGAATGTTTTACGGAAATGTACAGTGTACATACGGAAAGGCAATCCGAAATGGAAAACGGAGCTAAGCCCGTAAATACACAATACGGAAAGTCTCCGTATTCCCTTTGGATTCGAGTTACGGGGACGAACAATGCCGATTCTATGCGAAGCTTTCTTCGCCACTGTAACAAGAAAATTATCGTTTCTTAGGCAGTCGAGGTTATCCTACCCACGTGACTATGACCTATTCTTTCAAACATTAAAAATAGCATCAGGCGTCTGTAACATTTGGCAACACTAAAAATGCACTGAATTTAATAGAAACTGAATTTTTGCTTTTCCTTTCGAATACAAATATAAAAGCTATACCACAGATTTCAAGTGAGAGTTGTAGGTGAATTGCTATGAACCGTGAACTGGCAATTTTTTTGACTCGGGTTCTAACCTCGCTTATAACACCCATATAACAAAAATTAAGGACATTTTCACTATCTCTTTTTATTTTAAACGGAAAGTACAGAAAACTAACTTGAAAATTTAACGGAGAGATTCCGTGAAATTTATGGAAAAGTTCGTTTCTAAAACTCAATATGCCCGTAATTTTACGGAGAGTTTACGGACACTTCTGGATACATTTTTACCAGAACTTTTCAGTAAAATTAAAGAGTTTTTTTTTAACAGTGTAGGCGTGCGTGTAACTGTCTGGACCGTATCGCATCCTCACTTCTAGATTTTGGACGCGCAGCTACATAGTTCCCTTAACTGCAACTCATGATTTCTTGCCGCTGAGAAAGTTTTCATTACGTAAGAACAGATGCAAAGTAGGCTAGCCGAAAATAATATTTTTGCTTGATCTATATACTTATGATAATGAAACCTTGCATTGTCGTTACTATAGTTCGGAAGCATTCTTTGTAATTAAGTTATTCACTGTATTTAGACGGTTAAACCATTATGTAGAAGTTTTAAGCCATTCGTTATTTGTTAACATGGCATTTAGTAATTTTCGTTACGCACTGTAAACCAAAATGTTCGAAAGAATTTAACACTTTCCTTTGGTACAGGCTGCAGAAATATTTATTTACTGTAGACAAGACAAGGTCCAAGAAATTACTTTATTTGCTATACACAAACTTAGTTCCTTTAACCTTCCCTTCGAACTAAAGCAAGATTTTGCCTTTCTTTACAACACAGAACGAATTCTTTACTATGAAACCTGGTAAAGTGAGGCAGCAGTTGCCACAAAAGCAGATAAAAGGTGAACATAACAAAAAACTTATTCAAACAGTGTCCGTATTTATAATCCCCTGTTAACTCTCATAAGTCAATTTCGCCTAAACATACGTAAAGAGAAGTGCTTGCCTGAAGAAGTCAATTAATTTTTCCATTGACTAGCGACATTGTGCAGGTCCGGTGTAGCGCCAGCGAGGACACTAATCGGATCATCTACTTGTATACCTCTGTGTACAACTCAGCTGACGTGACGTGCATGCTTCACGTTGCGCAACCTGACAGAAATTCTTCGTTTCAGTGTCTAAATTCCAGTTTCCGAGGTAGGTGGGTAGGTAGTGAGGCTTAACGTCACGTCGACAGCGAGGTCATTAGAGAAGGTGCAAGTTCCGCAGGGAAGAGGGATTGGGGAAGGAATCGGCCGTGGCCTTTGCTAGGGACCCATCACAGCATTCGCCTGGAGTGATTTCGGGAAACCATGGATGGCCGGACTGGGAATCGATCCCGGGTCCTCCCGGATGAAAGTCCAGTGAGTTACCACTGCGCCACCTCGCTCGGTAGTTTCACAGGTATTATTAAAAATGTTTAGTTATAGAAAAATTAAAATTTACTAGTTTCTTTTGTACCTAATTTTCACTGGGTATTGTTTCCTGCTTGCAAATGGCAGGAACTTATTGACACGATATAAATACGTTCCTGGCTTTTTTTTTTTACAACTAGCACATAACGCACATTTAAAATTAAACACAAAAGTATTAAATAACTCGTAAAATGTTAAATTCTCTATGGGCTATTCACAATAAAGTGAGGACTTTTTACGGTCCTACCAAAGGCTATAATCATTAATAAATATAATTTATTGCAGCTTCAGACATTAACTTTTGAGAGTGGTGAAATGTACAACTCTGTATCTATTAGTCACACGGCAATGTTTGTATTACAAAGTGGCAGGAAGATAGAAATCGCTTGAAAGAAAAAATTCAGCAGGGCCTTAACAAGTGCTCACTTTACCGTGAATCGCCTAAACGCACGTTGTCAGTCATTACTCTCAATCCGAAATTATGGTACTAAAACGAATAATTTCTGCAAAAGACGCAGCCGAGCGTTAAGCTCTATCCTTACAGTTATTCCGGTGGAAAGTTTAATGCACTTGTCCATTCCAGTTTCTCCAGCATCAGGTCGGTATGTTTTTAGATACAGCGGTATAAAAATTATGGCATTATCAGTAATGCGAGAAATGTCTTGCCGATTTAAAGAAATGGGCGTGGCTGTGTCGGGGACACGGCAGTTTGTTTTGCGTGAATACGTGTACATTGACGCGCTCGGGCGCCTTGGTGTTTATTTTACGTTCCCGGCACCGCTTCACTCGATCATGTGGAGTTTTATGGGTATCACTGGGTTGCTTTTGAGATGCTCTTTCCAACCGTATACGATGTCTGTATTTCGACTTGGTTTTTTGACTAGTGTAGGCCGAAATTGTGTCACGTTTTCTTAATTTTTTACATTAAACGTATACAATTACACCATAACCACTCGCCACAAATGTTTTTATACACGCAATCGATTGATCTTGACGAGGGCTGTCGACTGTCGTAGCTTCTCCTATGGTCAATTCACGCTTTCTTCGGCTTTCTAGAATATAACCTTTGAAAAATCACCCTAGGCGTATTATGTCAACCTGTTTTTCCAATAACTTGTATTTCACAAATATTTTATACTGTTATTAACTTTATAGTACTGTATTATTGAATAAATGAAACTTTACCTTAGTATTTTATATAACTTGTAATAATTATTTCGTATTAAATACGCATTAACAACAGCGAGAGCAGCGACGTATTGGCAATGGCCGGTAAGAAATAGTTCACAGTAACGATATTTTTTAACGTCGTTTTATGTATACTATTTGTAAGTTAAACGTTGCTAATTTATATATTTGTATTGTGAGGTAGCACTGACGGAAACGCATTTCATTGCTGCAGTTAAAAATATCCGCGTAAATTCCCGTGTATAGGATGGTGTTTTTTTTTCCGTCCGCAATAAAGGTTCAATATGCGATGCAGAGCGTGTCTCTCTCGTTCTCTCTTTCTTCTCTCTCTCTCGGGAATATAGTACCGCCTGTGTAGGAAAGGTATACATTTTGTTATTTCTAATTTCAGCACATCTCATACTAATTACAGTAACAGTAATGATGTCTGAGATTGTAATTTACAACTGAAACGAGATGTTATTGTTTAAATACCTATTATATGTTATTTAGATGCAACGACATATTTTAGATGAGATGGGGCGACACAGCTCGTTGCGCGACACTTACAAATCCAGCAGGTTGGCAGACGTGGTGTGGAAAGCGTTCCCAATATGGCGGCGGCGGGCGACATACAATGACACGGCGTGTTTCTCAATGAAGAGTACTCGTGTTTTTGAAACATCCTACGGAAGTTACAATGTGGTGATAAATATGTGTTTCCACGGCAGAGTGAAATGTGTTGTAATCGTTACGTATGAAAGGGCGTGATGGCTGCGTTGTAATCGTTACGCAGGCCAGGTGTGTGTGTGTGTGTGTTGATTTCAAATATGTGCAAAATTTATACGTTTTAACCATGAACTGATGTTATGACGAAATTAATTATTTACCTCCACGTCTGTTTATCACAACGTTGTACCTCTGCGCTAGGTGTTTGGAAAACAATTGTGTAACGAGCTTACGTTTCTGTGATTTGAATGTCTGCAACAATCCCAACGAAATACTAAGCCCGCCCAGATAAAATAAAATAAATAATAAAATAAACCTACAAACCAGTAAATACCAATGCATGTAAATATTATTAGAATAAATGTTATGGTAGGCCTATGTGTTTGCGTGTTCACCACTATCTTTTACGTTTGTCGATGCACAATTAATAAGCAACACAAGTTGGGTGCTTGAATTTACTGCGTCGTTTCATTGCACTGGTTGTCCCTTCGTTTAAATTTTTATTCCAAACACATATTAATAACAACAGGTTAAATACTACTGTTGTTTCCGCCACAGTTGTAACAAACACCGTCGTGGCAAAATATTAATGTGTATTATGTGTAACGTGCTATATCGTGTGTAACAAATAGTTATAAAGCTGACCTAAATATTGTTATAGGCCTACATTGTGAAATATTCGTAGGAAATGGTTTCTGCAATATGGCATAGTTCTTTGAACAGCTGTACACAGCAACCAACATATTTGACAGTTATAAAAGTAGAAGTCACATGGCAGTGTCTATGTTTACGTGTAGCGGAAGGATACGTAATCAGTAACCAAAAGTAGAAATTTAGCAGAGCTTCAGAAAAGGCCGAAGTTATCGTGAATCAACTATAGTCAAAAGTTATACTACGCGGAAGTTATGAGACGCGGCGAAATGAACTCAAAATTCCCACCCCCCCCCCCCCCCCTCCCCCCCCTTCCGGCCACAAGCGCGATACTTCGCAGTCCTCACTCAACGTAACATATTTTTTGATCCTTTGACAATCGAGTGGTGTAATTGAATTTTGAATATAGACGATAGATTAGGAGCTACGATGCCAAACTGTATCCCCCGATTTTCTTATAATCGGATTTCTCTGGAGTGCCGCCAACTATGGTCGCAAATTTAAAGACGTATTCACATCATAACAAGCAGTTCATGCGCCCAGGATATGTCTCGTACGGGACGTGCATCCGGTCGAGTGGATACGTCTGTAAGGCAGGGCGACTGCATCGTGGGTTTGGGTGCCCTGGTTTGTGTCCAGGCAAGGGGGGGGGGGGAGGAATGAGTTCGAACCCAAGCAACGGGAGGGGCTGACTAGGAAACTTGGTGCAGCCCTGGTTTTTCCCTGGGATCACAATAAGCAAGGACGTGTGGAAGTGACTGTCTTGAGACACCTTCTTACCCCATCTGCATCTCCCTGGTCTCACGGGGCTTACCGCGACGACACAGGGTAGGATCGCTAACTTTCCCGCATTGTACGGGATTTCCTATGTCTTGTGGCTTGAAGTACTTATTATTTCGTATGGACACAGGAGTATTCTTCGAAAATATACCGGGCATGTATTAACAATGTATCGTAACTTACTACTTCTGCGGCCAGTGGCGTTTATTCCATACACGCAAGGTAAGCAATGCTTACCCTATAAATATTGGAAATGTTAGACCCTTTACATTTTTCGCCGTAACTTATAAATTTAAACACTTTTAATTCTGAGGTTCCCGTTTCCGATTCGAGGAACAGAGTTTTCGTAACTCCCGTTCTGTACACGCATAGTGCTGCTATCTAGTATTTATTTCCACAAACGGGAGCGACTAGCGATGAATCGAACTCGCAAGCGAGTTGCCCTGCCGCTTTCCTTCGGCAGGGTAAACAGTCGTTCTGTTTGGTCCTCCAGTCCTGCTTTCCTTGGAAAGTGGATGAAAGTGTTCGGGAAAACGGGAGTTTTCTTATAATTTGTAATATGGTCTCTAAATAATATCCTGTTTAATTATTATAACACTCATTTCGTTTCCGTTTTTATAACTAATGTTATGCATTATAAAACGGCATAAACATGTGGAGGGTAAGCAAAGTTGGGAGTTGCGTTTGTTAGTAAAGGCTGTTCACGATAGAGTGAGCATTTTAGAAATGAACCTTAGAAAAACGTCACTGCCCCTGCATGCATATTTTTAATATGCGCACGGAGTGATATGCGCCCATTACAGTTGGTAACGACGGATGGAAAGTAGTTTCATATATTCACGTCGAATAAAAATGCTAGGTAATCATTTGTGATAACTTAAAATTATTTCTTTCACTTCCTGTTTGTTTTACATTCATGGAAGTGTAAAATTGAGCAGATTTGTAAAACATTTACTATTCTAATAATTTCACAGTTTCACTTGACCGAAGCACGAATAAAGTGACAAGGTCCATTGCTCAGTTAATTTTTCATAAGACGGAAGAATACACAACGTGCATACAAGTAGTTTTCAAGCAGGGTTTTCAAAAGTGCCCACTTTACCGTAAACAGCGTATAGTAAACTCTCCCACTCACCACGTGCCACGTCATTTCTACACGCAGGGCGCTCAAATGGTGTGCAGTTTTTTCCGTCGGCGACTCAACCTGAACGCGACTTCAAGCGGTGACCGTATATTTTTCTGGCAGGCTGATGAAAATAAAATTATAATGCAGCTAATATTTCAATGTTAAAATAGATTCTAAAACTTTTTTTTCCACTTACAAAAAAATTCTTTCGATAAAAAAAAAAATTAAAAACATGTTTCGGTACAAAACATTTCTTCAATGGTTTTTGTGAGTAGACGCCATTACAAAATAGCCAGTCGTTTTTTTAATCACGTTATCTACTGAACCTCTGCAGCTCTCAACCCGTGGGGTGGAGAGATTTGGGCGGCCCTCAACATCGATGTCTAGAGAGCCGATGAGGGTGAAACGAGGTGAGTATGGAGCGGCGACGGAATTGCATGTGGAGAGGGGAGATCCCCGAGAAAACCCGCCGACCAGCGGCATCGTTCGGCACGAATCCCACGTGCGGAAATCCTCCGCGGCAGGAGACGGGTACTGGCAGCTCACTTTTTCTCCTTTAATTTTCAGGTTCATAGAAGAGATCGGAGGAAAGAGGCCCAATAGCGCCACTCCCATCTCCAGAGAGGCGCCCAAACACCTCTCTGGTTACTTCCGGCACCAATTTAAAGAACAATAAACTCCCCCGCCCATTATCTACTAGTCTTTTCAACTCTACTAACCAAGAGCATGTTCCCAAACACTCTATCTCCTGTAGAAGTCTATTTAACTTGATTTAATGCGTCTGATATTTTTTGTAATTTTTACTTCTCTGTCACAAGGATTGTTCCCTTGCTATTCATAGTTAAGACTAGCTCTAAGTGCACTTAGGGAGGTAGTCATGGCCCCAAGTGCAGGCCATGGGTGCCCAATCCCTCTCTGCCGCGATGCATGTCTCCTTGCATGATTTTCCGTCCTAGTAGGCGTAAGGGGGTAGCCCTGATACGCAATAAAATCCCTCCCTACTTTCGGCCCTTAACTTCACATAACACTTAGAATAAGGTAACATAGAAAAAAAAAAGGCGGGAGACGGGCGCCCTAGTCGCTACCGCCCCGGCTGGCCGCGGCGCGGGACTGTCGTGCGTGTTGAACACCCGCCGTGCGCAATCGCCGGCAAATTGCCGAGCGACACGCGAGCTCTCACCCTCCTTCCCGGGGGACTCGGCCTGAGATTATCGGCGCCGCATAAACAAAACGACTAGTGATGTGTCGAACCAGTTCGCTCCAAAGAGCTGGCTCACTCGCTCTCGCTCTTGGTGGAGAGTCGTTCATAAGAGTCGTGCATAAGAGTCATCTCGTTCGAGAGTCAGTCGAGTTTCAAAGAGTCGAGAGTATAATTGTGAAGAGTGGCTCCCATAGCTGCGCTGATGTAAATACATGCGCTCGCATAATACATGGCATGTTCTACACAGTGTAAGGTTTTGCAATTATTTTCGTAACAATTTTGTTGTTATTGAAATAATTCAAAATGTTAGATATATCATAATTACTATGTATTTTAATTTCAACATTATTAATAGAGTGATAAAAGTCGGTGAATTGAAATTTGTGTAAAACTCAACGCGCAGTGAACGAGATTTACGTAATCTTCCCAAACTATTTTGACGTCGCAATATTAGAAAAAATAATTGAAAATCTTTTGAAAACCTCGCACTTATTATGCCTGATTGCTTTTGTGAACGCTTAGAAATACATGGCCACATTCATGGTATTCCTATATCCGGTTTTACAGCTTGCATGCTTGTGAAAAGAGGAGATACGCCTTTTGAACGCGATTGTTAAATGCTACACTGTCAGTTTTGCTATCTCTCCCGAGCCGACGAGCTTTCGCCTTCTGGACTCACTGAGAGGAGCGAATCGCCGAGCCAATTGCAGAACCGTAGCTCTCATCATTCACGAACGATTCGACTCTCTGAACAAGAGCAACTCGTGAGTCGCTCTCGACAGCGAGTCGTTCGTTTTGAAAGACTCGTTCGCGAACGACCTATCACGAATACCGACACAAAGCGCTCTATGCGCGGCTCGTCAGCACAAGCAGTTTGCTTTAACAGAAGCACGGTCTCCCATCGTCCATCTCAACATTCTTCACTCTCCTCTCTAGCTCCACTGCTTCAATATAGTCCATTCCCCATTGGAAGCAACTTTCTTGGAGCCCTGCTAAATATCTACTTGCAGGCCCGTTTCGTATCCTTCCGCCTATTGTAAACAAACATTGACATGTGACTGTCATGTAGCATCTGTCAAAATCAATGTTTACATTCCATTGTGTGTATACATATCTTCGTATACTTTCGCTACACCTAAAAATAAACATTGAAATGTGACTTCTATTTTTATACCTGTCAAATGTGTTGTTCACTGTTTACAGCTTTTCAAAGAATTCTGTCATATTCCAAAAACCATTCCGTATGAATATTCACAGTTTTGGCCTCTAACATTAATTAGGTTAGCTTTATGACGTTTTAAAAATGCCTGAATTGAAGACAGTTC
The DNA here is from genome assembly GCA_029891345.1 of Dryococelus australis. Taxonomy (NCBI): domain Eukaryota; kingdom Metazoa; phylum Arthropoda; class Insecta; order Phasmatodea; family Phasmatidae; genus Dryococelus; species Dryococelus australis. The sequence goes on from CM056997.1 coordinate 193,736,109, forward strand.
TTGCAGTTATTTTACATTAACATATTTGTTTTCCACGACGTAGCTCAATACATGTAATGCACGTTAGTATTTTCCGCTGTTATTTTAAACTGTAGAAATGAGATATGTTGCCATCGGAGCTACTTAAATATTTAAATATTTCGATAGGCACCGTTTAATTCACAAATAGTATACTAAAAAATGAGGTTAAAATAATATATTAACTGTGAACTATTTCTTACCGGTCGTTGCCAACACGTCGCTGCTCTCGCTGTTGTTAATTCATATTTAAAAAGAAATAAATATTACAAGTTATAGAAGATATTAGGGTAAAGGTTCATTGATTCAATAATACAGTACTCTAAAGTTAACCACAGTGTTATATATTTGTGGAATACAGGTTATTGAAAAAACAAGTGACATGTTATGCCTTGAGTGTTTTTTCAAAGGTTGATTTTCATAAGTCGCTTCCAATCGGGAATTGACTATATATACTTTCGCTGCTTCTTGTACGAGCGATATTTGTAAGCTACATTATATATGAATGTAAGAAATTAAAATATGACACATGTTCGTAACCTGCTACCAAATAAAATAAAGAACTCTTAAATTTCGTGAACAAATATCGCAGAACTGTTCATATACTTATTCACAAGAACTAAGGTACTTAATTCTAATATTCGACTTTACGCTGTTCACGGTAAAATGAACACTTTTGAAAGCCCTGCATAAAATCTAGGCCTACTTGTACAAACGTTGTGTATTCTTCCGCCTTATATGAATATTGCCATGTAAGTAATAAACATAGTGTGTATATTCCACCTCACTCGGAAGTTAACGTCGAAGGTTGGAATTAAATGTATTTATTGACGATTTTTCCAAATGAGATGGCTTTCAAAAGTGCTCACTTTACCGTGAATAGCCTATACGCATAACGGCCGAGCGTTTCAGCTTTTCACAATTTTTAACGGTGAACTTTTGAAACACCTTGGCGTAGAATTGTAACTGGAAAAATAATAATGTTTTAAGGAGCTCAGTCCCCGCCATCTTGGATTTTTAGAATTTTCGCAAAAAAAAAAAAAACTGCATGATAGATTTTGTATTGAACTTTACGGAATGACAAGGCACAGAACAATCCTTCGTACATTTTATGAAGTTGAGATTGCTTGACCACAGAGGCTAGTCTAACTGCTGTAGTTGCCCGTAAATAAAAATAATTTATTTCTTCCCAGCTGTTACTAGTGAAAAATTAATAAATGTAGTTGAAAAATAACAACTTGATAAATCTTCTGCTATTCTGTTGACAACCTAAACCAAAATTATATTTTCTTATGGCGTCGTAAGTATTGACACCAGGTAGAGCTTCGATCTCGGAACTAACAATATCGAGACACTGCGAAATTTTCTTCTCCCACTGTAACCAGAAAATTACCAGCGGCTGTTACGATTCGCGTCTTTAAACCACAAAAGTTAGCATTAACCACCTTTAGCAGTCTGCAAAACAAACACTAATATTACTATAAAATTACAAATTTACATATGCCATATATATATGTAATATATAATATATAACACGTGTATAACCGTCTAGTGTCACAAGGAGGTCGTAGGTGACTGGTAAGTTATGAACTTTTAATTCGTGTTAAATCTCGCTCCAAAATAAATATTTTTATTTTTCAGCAATTTTTTTTTGTACAATGTGTACACCCACATAACGAAAAATTGTTGGTTTTTCCTAGTCTGGATTTTAAACCGTAAGCCCAGGAAACCTAACTAGCAAATTTACAGAGATGTTCCTTGGATTCACGGATCATTAGTAAAGAGCAGCAACCTCCGGCCAGTCAACGAGTCTCGTCGGGGAGTGAGTTCGCCAGCATCAAAGACAAACTACACTTCGATGCATTAAAAAAAAAAAACAGAAAGCGAAATAAATCATTTACGTTTATCACAAATGATTACCTAACACTTATTATTCCACGTAAAAGTATGTAACTACTTTCCAGCCATCGTTAGCAACTTTACTGGGCGCATGTCACTCAGTGCGCACGTTAAAATATATGCAGATAGCGACAGCAACTGTTTTCTGAGGCTGGTTTCAAAAGTGCTCATTTTATCGTGAACAGCGTATATGTAGGTATACCGATGTGTCACCGCTCATTGCGTGGACACGGCTGCCCTCAACACATGGTCAAGGATGCATTGCAGATTAGCAAACATTTTACTGAGGTTCTTACTTGTAAAATAAGAAACTACAAGATGTCTTAGGCAGCCTCTTGAAAGATGAACCGAATACATTATAAGCCCGAACACCAACTAACACTGCACTAGGTCATCCGTTTTGGCACAATTTCTCTTCAGTTCTCATATGTTTCATGTTAAATTTTAATTACTTCGTTACAGTAAGGGTATTTGAAAAACTTGAGTTGCCTATATAAGCCTATATGAAATAGAGTTCTAATTTTCTTTCTAAAACTTACTATAACATAACACCTCCGGGTGGGGGGGGGGGGCATTCTTTATCAACGTCCTGCTTGCACGTGTCTGAACGAGTGACTCCCAGCTCGGCTATCGGTAAACCAACTATAACGAAAATTTTATATATGTAACCGCATTTTGAAAATAATTTGGATTTTAAGTCAAAATAGTCGACGGCATACTCAGGGTGCAAAACTGTGTGATTCACAGTAACCTTAGATATACCCACGTTTATAGAATAACATTTTTACATGACGAACTGGGTTGATTCTTTTATCTCGTGCCATTATAGTATAACATGTTCCATTTACGATTTTAATAGGAGGAAATTGTGGAGTAAAAAAGTACACTGTCTACTCGAAAATCTTTAAGGAATCCGATTATACTTTATTAACTACCGTAATTCGAGAAGATGTAATTCTAAGGAAAATCTATTCAGTTCTTACAGGAACATGTTGTTTGGAGAGTGCCAATCCCGAAATGGCTATGTGACATTTTACGTTGATCCATTACCTTTCCCCTTGCAGAGCTTAGAAGATATCTGAATAGGAGGCGCCAAGGCCATTTTTTTACACCGCTTTGAAGCCAGCTACTTTCATGGTCGGCAAGGATCGCTCTTATCTGCCTCATCTTTCCAAAGTGGTCCTGCGCAGACAGCAGATGATCTCCCTGGAGAGACCAGGAGCATCCAGAGGCAGCATCTGTTGTGGGGGGAGGGAGGAAGAATTCTAGCTTTTAGGGGCTCTAAAAGAGGGCACCGCGGGGTCGTCCCAGCCCTAATGAGCGGAACTATTTTAAAAACGCTAACAAGGATGCTCTCTCAGAGGCTGATAAGGGAGTCACGTGGTAGAGAAGGAGGTAGAGAGAGTGGGAGAAGGAGAAGAGAAGAGGGAAGATGGACGGGCGTGTTGTTTACTCAGCAGCCCGCCTCCACGCCACGACCAACAACGCCCCTACCAGAAGCTCTCCTCCGACCACACAGACCGCGCCTCCAGGGATCGTAATCTCCTCCGAGAGGCCCCGTGGTCCATCACGACGACTTCATTCCACCACCGGTCACCAGGAATGCCACTACCTGTCCGTCAGTCACGAAGCGGCAGAGGGGAACACACTCCGACAATCTCGACGACAAACTACCCGGACATTCTTACTCTCCCCCATTACACAAGCACACTGTTTTTTTTTTATTAGTGTATCAACGACCTGGGCTTCTAAATTTCCGAGAAGGAGCGGGCGGCGAGGAGAGCCTCCAAACAAATATCAATGTAGGAGGATTTCAAACATGTAGCATGCAGAATCTCAGTTCAATTAAAAGTACGTCACAAATGCATATTTCGCATTACTCATAAAACGCGATTCACAAGATACTGTTCGCATACGAGTTTTCCCGAGAACGCAGGAATCATTCGGCTACACGCAATTTTCGCCTGCGTTATTATTAAGCAATGTTATCACGCGCTACTGAATATTTTTAAAAGAAAATACTGCATAATTTTATTTTAATTTTAAAAGTAAAAGAAAAAAACACCTCAACTTGCCCAATGAGCCAAACTTAGTCCTGTAAAGGAACGCAGAACAATAAAACCCAGCAAACATAAATTGATGTAAGGACTTCAGTTCATTGCATAAATTACACATCCTTGCACATTTTGTCTTCAGAAATTCCCGCGTGAAGGAACCGCTCATATCGAAAAAATACGAGTGTGAGAAGGTCTGATAAGATCGGCTTTCACGCGAACAATAATAATTCGCTGATACTCGCGAATGAAATAATTAGTATACGTGGCAGTATATACAGCAAACCTACATATACGATAACACATCACTTATGTGGCATGTTTATCAAAATAAATATTCGTACCGCATCTTAGAGCTTTATTTCAATTTACTATTTCTGCAAAGAAATTTTTTTTAAAATTAGATATGTTGGTGCTTGCAAAATTTTTTGGCAACAGCAATCACCGTGGTCGATGGTTACGAGTGGCTTATAAGCCCACGTATTTATAAAACTATTTCGAAACCGTTGATAATTTTTTGTTTGCATATTTATTTAAAATAAAAAATACAACAGTTCACTAATAAGTAACAAATAGACAGCAAATAGGCCTAAACATTAACATTAAATGTCATTACATTTTTGTTACATCTTTCAAAAGATTATCATTCTGGCTTTTGCCATAATAAATTCTTTCAAAAATGTCGATTTTTTACAGAGTTCATTACATATTTTCCAAATGCCATTGTAACGAGACCATGCAATCGTTCTTGCAGCATAGTTTATTTTAAATAAATTTTAATCAACTTAGCTTAAGTGTAGATAAACTTAGTTTATTAGTTGCGACAGAGAGTTCCACAGTGTACGAAGCGAAATTAAATATTTGGAAAGGAATCCACGAGACGTGAAATGTGTCCCAGAGAATTTCCAGAAGGTAGCACAGATGATAGGAAGACAAATTCTTGATTGAATTTCTGGCCGTCTACCTCAATTTCGTAGTGTTGGTGATCACGTTTATCATCAGCAAACGTTTCGCCTTAAATTCATTAATATTCCATTGTTTTTTTATCTTAAAAATACTTAATGCCATTCACGAAACTGAAGTTTTGCTATGCAAACTGCCTATTAGTTCAGATTGCTGTGACAGTTATTCGATTCTATAAAATAACGAAGAAGTTTTCCCTCAAGTAACAGTAGCGGGTTCATCCTACACTTCATAAAAAAAAAGTTCATTTTCCTTTCCTTGGATGAAACCTATGTTCCTCTTATTACTCTAAATTTACACCAAGGTGTTCATCCAATTTTTTTGGTCAGTGGCGATGCTGTTTGAGAGTTTTTTCTTCATCTCACCTGAAACTGCCATGGACTATATATAACACTTATTAGAATACTAATAAAATTCTATACATTCAAAGAAACCTTTTCGAAAAAGTCTGCTGACATGGTGTCAAATTATCAGGCAACAAGTAAAATTAAAGTCTAATTTTTCTTTTGGAGATTCCTACAGCACAATTTCATTCGGAAGCATACGTCCTTTGATCTTAACTTGTATCGTAAACAGCATCGTATACGTCATCAATGTCATACTTCGTGACATCAATGCTTCTATTTCGCTCCTGTAGCATCATGCACTGTGTGGTTTTAATGTTGGAAGTGAGATGACGTCTTAGGGAACTCCGTCGATATGTAGATGCCGAGTAAACATTTTAAGCATATCCTGGATGACACCGAAGAAATTCACTTCTTTAGCAAGAGATGAAGAAGCAAATACATTAAACTGCCACACACGGTACGATCAGTGGTACCAGGATTCAGATCGAGGATTCGACTCACATGTTTTCCCATTACGTTCGATCCACTGATGTAACCCTGGCCATGTATGTTCCGTAATTTAATGCTGCACCTTGGCATTTTTGGGGATAACTTCTATAACTCTCTCACCAGACGAATCAATAAAAGTAACAAAAATCTTTACTATAACCATCATTTGTTGATTTTGGCCGAAGTCAGATGTGCTGCATAACATTATTGAGTAATATGCTGCTTTATTCAAAGCATCAAGCATGCGATTCTTGATAATTGTTGATATTAACGAAACAAACTCACTATAGGCCGTTCACGGTGAAGGGGGCACATTTGAAGACCTAGTTACTTTTTTCTTTCAACTAATTTATATCTTTCCATCAATTGTAAATGTAAACCCTGCCATGTGAGTAATACACACAGAGTATACATTCACCGTACCCAAAACCAAAAGTCCGAGGCCACAATGAAATGTATTTATTGGTTATTATGTGTAATGAAACAGCTTCAAAAAGTGCTCACTTTACCGTGAACGGCCTATAGTGTGGTTTGACTTGGATAATCGAAGTTGCGCATACGAAATAGAAACCTTCGCAGATGTTCAGCCATCGCAGCATCAAATTTAGCTGTGGTCTCAACTTCGGCGTCATTACGATTGTACTTCAGTTTTGTGGTTCAGATAGACATTCCGAGATGCAATCGAGACAACTAGTGTTAGTGCAAGGGTGCGCGCAACGAACTAGTACAGACGAACGGAATGGGGACTCTGGAGACATTCGGGTCGCCGGACGGGCATACCAGGCCACGGAGGACGCCGCGCGCCGGAACCCCATTAACTGTTGAAGCGCCGAGATGCCGTCGTTCAATAAAAACTCCCCGGAGAATTTCATTAAATACTTTTCCCTACCTCGTCGATGAGTCCGGCCACCGATGCCGAACGACGGGGGCATAGTGCCGTCGCGTTTGGACACGTAATGAAAATCGATAAGTGGCCCGGGAGGGTTGGTTGGGTTGAGGTCGACGGGGATTGCCGCTTCCATCAGCCGAGGAAAAAAATAAGTGCGCAAGAGAGACGATGCGCCTGTTTCGCCCAGATCCGGTAACTAATGCGTCAATTTCAGATGCATTTCTGGTTTCCAATTCGTAATTATTAAGAAGAATTAAAAATGCACGTTATGGCCCTCGACCTTTCCAAAATACCCAGCAGCAATCCTTTAAGTGTGTTGTGTCACGTATGACGACTACGTGAGAGTTAGGCGACGGCGGCCCTGTGATTACAATGGGCTCTGGACTCTTCATAAAGCGACAGGATACTCGCATCCAGTGGATCGGAATCATTGCCATTCTGACTTCCTCGCCACAGGAACATAATAGATACACCTACTACTTGCACATAAGACTCGTCACAACTTGTTTGCACTGCTTGTTTTGCTTTTAAGAAGAGGCATAAGGAACGAACAAAATGGTATGAACAAATGTGAAACGACAACAAATCTTTGCGTATAATTATAGGTTAGCACATCCTTGGCCTGAATTACAGCTTGTATCGGAAGTGGAATTAACAAACACAGGTGATGCACAGTGTTCAAGGGAATACGCGCCCATTCCTGGAGCCATACACTCCTTAATTGAGCAAGTGTGGCTGGAAGCGGAAAAACAGCATGCAAATGGACGAACAATATTTCGATTTATGTTCACAATCAACGAGCTGCGTGCTTTATGTTCGATTGTAGTAATGTCAACCAAACGTAATCTACACCAGTGGCACGCTTTACGAATCACTTACCCCCATGGGAGAATATTGGACATCGTGGCACACGCAGCGTGCAGTACTGGCTGAACATAACCTTCAGACGCGTTATAACACTATTATGTAGGCCTGCACTGCGTGAGAAAGAGTTAATAAGAGAGGTAACGCAATATTGTGCTTGTTCAGCTCAGCAGGAAACCATCGGGACGAATCTGCATCTGCAATGTAAATAACAACTCTGGCCGCCAACTAGCCTTCTGTAGAAACACGTAGAGAAGTTTTAACAATCTCCGAGTGTTGTAAAACATCACAGCGCAGAAACCGAGGACGGCTTCTGATTGGGTGTTATAGTTTTCCTCTCTGTCTGTTCGGTGTGATCGACGTACATGTGAGCCAGGCATAACACAGAACTGGTTAACTGGTTACATGTATTGGTATACGTACAGTATATATGACTACCACAGAGAGTTCCAAGGTGTGATGCTTCACTTGAAGGTACTAAATCAATGCAAGTTGTTCAGCAGCTAGTTCGGTCGTTTCATATTACCTATTTTATAACAATTACGTTTTTTTTTTCCAGACGAAGGCTATCTTTCTTAACAAAGTAGTTTTCTTCTGTTTATGTAAATAAAAAAAGAAAAATGAAAAGGTCTGTATGCAGCAGTTCCAGAGCAACTGTGGCCACAAATACCGTGTGTGTGTTATTTTTTTTCCACTCGAAGCGCTCTCACCATAAGATAGATTTCTATATGGTTCACCCTCATCAACACCAGCAGTTTTTTTCTAGTCAGTCCCTGTTGTCTACGTGAAATGCCGTCGTCTTATTTAGCCGAACCAGTCAGGATTTGGCTATACTGAGCGTCCAAGATACGAGTGCGTACAGGCGAGACTCGGAAGAATAAACTTTTCACATCCACTTTAATTTTTGGTTTCGGGTGTTGCAAGTTAATATTCTAATAAGTGCTGCTCCGTCGTTGTCATACGGGTATTATTGTATACGCTGTTCACGTTAAAGTTAACATTTTTTAGGCCCTACTTACTTTTTCCTTTAACCGCATTTTTAAATATATATTGTCATGTAAGTAGTAAACACAGTGTGTATATTCCACCGCACTCGGGAGTTAACGTCTAAGGCTAAAATAATATATATTTATTGACTATTATTCCAAATGAGAGGACTTTCAAAGGGCTCACTTTACCGCGAATAGCCAATAAGCAATTGGGTATGTTAACATTATTTTAAAAATACTATGGAATATTTAAACATAAATCTTCCTTCAGGACAGCGAAAAAAAGTCAGTATTTCGTCGCCAATTAACACATTTGGTTACCGAAACATAAATGTGTGGTTGAAAATTATTAAATTCAGCAAAACTCGCTGTAGTAGCTCTCTATATGCGATCTTCGCTCTTCTGTAAAACAATATTTTAAACTATAGCGACAATGCTATTGCTGTATTAAAAACACCGAGGAAGCATAAGGCACGCGAGGTTCGTTTATGCCATCTTCCAACACCGTGGCAGTGCTTCCTTAGTGTGATTTTTTTTTTTTTTACCTGAGAGAGGTTTCGAGAAATGTCCCCCTAATAAAGTTGCTAGTTGTCAAATCATTACAGTTTTCAAAATATAACACTAAAACTCTCACAGAAGAGTGTTATAGGCAGGTTCGAAGTCTTGAATTAGAGTCTAAGCGCAGCATACTGCATTTGTGTTACAAGCTACGAAAAGAACAAAAACAACTTTCCTTCTACAGTTTATGGTTTAAACTATTCATTAAATGCATGTTAACAGTTTCGCTTGCATGATCAAAAATATATTTACAAGTGTGAACTCTATTTTCAACAAAATTCAGAGTGCCAATACTCGCTCACCTGTTTATAAATCGCACTCAAACTGAATCAGTATGTTCTGCACACTATACAAATTGACTTAAATGCACTCTGAAGGAAAAAAATATCTAGGAGCAAAGCCTAGTATGCTGCAGAATTTGGGAAATTAAGACTTTTGAGTGTTATATTTTGAAAACTATAACGATTTGACAACTAATAACTGCATCAAAGGGGCACTGTTCAAAACCTCTTGCACATAACCAAATTTAAAAAAAGTGAAATATCTCCTTAAACTGGACTCGAACCATCCGTTTCGTCCATCAGTTGCTCGTCCGTCCGTCGGTCACGTGATCCTCAACCAATCGCAAATCAACTTTTTTTTTATCCGTGAAATATATCTCAAACTTTCAACTTTCAACGGACCGATGGATGGTCCACCGCCTTGTAATATCGTTCCCTGAACACGTCTGTCGGAAAACAGTCACTTGTTTACTGTCTGAATATTTTTCTTTTTAAATACACGAGGCAGTGAAGTCGTTTACTTTTTTACGTTTCACCTTTGAATTGAACTGAAGATGAATTCCAGATTTCCAGAGGAAATGCTGGTAAATTATGTTAGGGAAATATAATATATTTATGACCATTAAAAACATTTCTCTCTGCGCGAGAAAGTTCTTGTTGTCGGGTGGTAACACTGAACATTTTCTGGATCGACGGATGACGGACTGTTGTGAGTCGCTTTCAATTGACGGACGAAAAACTGACGGATGGCCGATTGACGGAAGCGACGGATGGTTGTGAGCCAAGCTTTACTGTCAGACGTAACATTGCGGTAAATTTGTTACTGAGGAGGCCCCAAGCCTACGCAGTACTTAACTCGTTATCACAAATAATGAGTTAGGTTTTGTGTTCGGCTCTACAAATGTGAACAATTAATAATTTTGAGCAATAACAAAGTATATGTGCTGTTCACGGTAAAATCAGCACTTTTGAAAACCCTGCTTAAGATCAACTTGTATACACATTGTGAATTCTTCCGCCTTATGCGTCAGTCAAATGAAACTGTGAAATTATTAATAAATTAAATAGTTTACAAATCTGCTCATTTCTACACTTCGATGGATTAGAAAAAAGAAAGAGAAAGAAACAACTTTAAATTATCGCACATGGTTACCTAACACTTTTTATTCAACGTTAAGACATGGAACTACTTTCCATCCATCGTTACCAACTTTACTGGGCGAATGTCACTCAGTGCGCTCATTAAAATATATGCATGCAGGGGCAGTAACTTTTTTTCTAAGGTTCATTTCTAAAGTGCTCACTTTATCGTGAACAGCCTTTACGAATAAGTTATCCGCAGGGAAGATCAATGGACACTGAGCCTACAGTGTACAGTACCAATCAAAAATAACTTTTCCCGTTGCGTTATATAGAGAATATTTGCAGTTTATTCACACTTTTTGAATCACGTCTTTGAAAATCACCCCATGTATGACGTGTTTGGTTATTTCCTAAACAGGTCACGTACCGCGGGTGTTTTATACTTGCGTTAAGATTAAAGTACATTACTTTGGGAAATTTTAAATTTTTTCCTTATGTTTTACTTGTAAATTTTAGAATTTCATTTCTAATTAATATGTCTAAAAACAGTGACAAAATAGGCATGTTGGTAATGTTTGGTAACAAATAGTTATTACGCAAAATATTATTACACTGAATACGGCGCGTTGTCCCTTTGGTGTAATTTTTTACAGTCTGTTAAGCTTTGTGTCTATGATGCGGAGGAACATCCTGGAAGTAAAAGTTTAACAGGGCTTCAGACAAGTTTGACGCAACTGTGAATGGACTATACACAATTATCTACAGTAGAGATGAATCGGTTAAATAAATAAATAAATGATCGTAGGAAGAAATACGTAAACAACACAAGAGTGCCTAACATCGCTGTACTTCCGTGTAAAGCGAGCGTCTCTACTTGCGTAGCGTGGCGGACGGCACGCAGGGAGATGCATGGGGACATGACGCTGAAAGTGCTAAATCGCAGAGTCGACGGCGCAAGGGACGTCGTCTGGCGGCAGCAGATCCCCGGGCCACCACAGGGCGCCGCGACGATTTCACACGCCATTGCGAGTGGCAAATGGCGGCAATAAACACGGCCTGGGCGGAGGAGGGGTTGGAGGGAGGTTCGTCTGTCTAACAGCCGCACCAGGCTCTGTCACAATGGGGACACACACACGAACCCCCCGCATCAGGGCTGTGTCCAGCGTCCTGCTACCCCCCCCCCCCCCCAACCCTTCCGTGTGGGGGGGGGGGGTAGCAGGACCCATTTATTCGACACCTCTGCTGCAGATTAGTTTTTTCCGCACCGCGTCGGTCCACAACACCGCGTTTATTTCTTTACGCTATCGAACGCTGTGCGACACGCAAGACCACAGAGTACTTCACAATACAGAAGTGAAACAACGACCGCTTGTACCGGGAACTCCAGCCGCACACGCTGAGCAGCAAAACGGCGTCACTGGCCGACAGCGTTTCGGATCGCCGTTCGCCGTGTCGGCTAGTAGCCCAGCCAATAGGGAACCTTTCGCAGGACGCAGTAGCCAATTAGACACGAGAACAGTTCCCAAAGCCTAGCGCAACCAATCAGAGACTGGGTACGCTCTCATCAAAGAAACCGCCAAGCCATTTCGTGTATGTGCACTCACTCTGTGCCAAGATGTTATAGGCTGATCACGGTAAAATTAGCACTTTTCAAAGCCCTGCTTAAGATCTACAAGTATACACGTTGTGTATTCTTCTGCCTTATGTAAAAGCAACATTGCCATGGGCCTCATCACTTTCCTTCATGCGTCGGTCAAATGAACTGTGAAATTAATAAAAAAAGTAAATACTTTATAAATCTGCTCATTTTTACACTTCGATGCATTAAAAAAACAGAAAGCGAAAGAAATAATTTGGTGTTATCACAAATGGCTACCTACTACTTTTTATTCGACGTTAAGATATCGAACAACTTTCCAGCCATCGTTACCAACTTTACTGGGCGAATGTCACTCAGTTCGCCCATGAAAATAAATACAAGAAGAGGCAGAGACATTTTTCTAAGGTTCATTTCTAAAGTGCTCACTTTATCGTGAACAGCCTTTATAATAAAACATAATAACACAAATATGTTATTATGCAGTTTGTAACATAATTGACCTAAAACAGAGAATAGGCAAGTATACAGTGGCTAGATGGCGTGGCGGTTTCTTTGATGTGGGAGTACCCATTCTCTGATTGGTTAAGCGAGGCTCTGGGAATGGGCTTCATGCCTGATCGGCAGTCTGCGCCCCAAAGCTGCGAGGAAAAATTTCGTCCTCGCCTAAAGTAAGCCACGTATTCGAAAATTCACCGGTGCATCCGCCGAAGTACAACTCACGTTCGAAAATTAATCGTTTGGTCAGTCAGGTTGAATTGGTTTATCCATCGGATCCACCGGCCTGAAAATCTAGTGGATCTGGTGGATATGCACCAAAACCTCAACCGATGAATTTTCAAAGGTTTGTCTGAAAAATAAAAGTTAAAAATATCCACAACTCGTATTTTCAAGTTTTCCAAAATATGCAAAAATAATTCAGACATCGAGTTTTACAAATAGGCGATGAAAATTCGAAAATTTTAGTTAAATAGTATTAATATGTGTCTGAAAGCAAACGAAAACACCGCTAAAAATGAACCAGATATTCGAAAAATGATTTAATCGGTGTACACCGGTGTATCAACCACTGGTGGATTCATCGATGAGTTTTCGGATACCCGGCTGGAGACACTATTCGCAGCCTAATGATACATGACTTAATGAGCAAATACTCTACTTTTACACTTAAAATTATGAAAGGAAGATCTACAAACGAGCATTTATTTGCTGTGGTGTGTAAAATTTTATTTGTGATGACACGTGCCCCTTCGCACATGGACAAGCAAGAGCCGTCCTTGTGTCTGCCTTACCCACTGGCCCCGGGGCGGGGTCATGTATCTGGAGGGCTCGATCGAGTTTCCAGAAGCGGCCACACTCGTGGATCAAGTTCCCGTAAGCGCGAGCTACAGTTTCACTCAGCCTGGGTTTATCCGATACGCGTTTTCTTCGGAGTCCATCAACGCCCCATGTTAGACGACCAAGCTGCAGTACTGTTTACCCGACTAAGCTGCAGTACTGTTTACCCGACCAAGCTGCAGTACTGTTTACCCGACCAGGCTGCAGTACTGTTTACCCGAATAAGCTGCAGTACTGTTTACCCGACCAAGCTGCAGTACTGTTTACCCGACCAGGCTGCAGTACTGTTTACCCGACCAAGCTGCACTACTGTTTACCCGACCAAGCTGCTGTACTGTTTACCCAACCAAGCTGCAGTACTGTTTACCCGACCAACCTGCAGTACTGTTTACCCGACCAAGCTGCAGTTCTGTTTATCCGACCAAGCTGCAGTACTGTTTACCCGACCAAGCTGCAGTACTGTTTACTCGACCAACCTGCCGTACTGTTTACCCGACCAAGCTGCAGTACTGTTTACCCGACCAAGCTGCAGTACTGTTTATCCGCACGTTTTCCTCCCAGAACATCTGAGCTGTGTTCATAAGCGCTGCCACGACAACTTGTTCATTACCCCTTGGCCCCTTTGATTCCCGTAATCCCTTGGCATACGTCGTATTTACCTCTTCCTGGCGAAGTGTACAATGGCAGGCAGTTATCTGGGCGTGAGAGCTCTCTAGTCCAGTCTTGAGGTGTGTCCAGTATACAGGATGGTCCACATGTCTGGCCACTCCCTGAAAATGTCTTGTCACCCATACATAACCAGTAAAAGCGCAATGCAATCCAATATATCGTAAGGTATTCCATTAATCATACGCTGTCGGAGTGTCGAAAACACCTCAAGCAATCTTGCGCATGCTGAATGTCGTTTGTTCATGTCAGTATCGCTTAGCTTAGCTGATTGACAGCTGTTGGCCTAAAGGAAATCAATCCAAGATCCTTTTTCATGTGGCTTAACATTGCGGTTGTTGGGATTGCAAGCTCGGGTACTCGTTTCAGCAGTGACTTCCTGGAGCACAGAAGCCTCCACCGCCGCACATGTGTCCTGTCGCGAGGTTGTCGTCCTGTCTTCTGCTTGTCTTTAATCGATCCCGTCAGAAACATCTAGTATTGTCCTTTTAGGAGGGTCTTCTTTGTGGAATTGTCTCGTGAAGACTCTTCGCACACCCTCAGTGCTCATTCCCGTATATGGGTGGACGTTCATATGTCCAAACACTACCCAAGACTCTCTTCAACACTGTAGGATCTCGTGTCGGCCATCTGACATAGAGAATGAAATGTCATACACAACCTCAAGGAAAATTAAAGGGGCGAAAAGACATTTGGACCATTCTGTAGTCTGGTCAATGGCTGCGTGACAACCGTCGCGCGCCGGCCGTATACGAGCAGGACGGAAAACATTCTCTGCACAGTCCGAGACACAAAGTTTAAAAATTTCACATTATACCAATAACGTGCGTTCTTACGCACACAAGTGATGAACCATACTGCAACAAAGTTAACAATCAAGCACATAAACTTACAAAATAAGTAACATAAATATTAAGTAAATATTGTACACAGACTCGTGTAATGCAGCGCCGTGTGGTTCGATACTTCAATTGGTGAGAGACCGCCCCGTAATTAAGTCAATTGTCCCCCCCCCCTTTTTTTTTCACTGTGAAGCTCCGTACACTCGTAGCACTATGAGTGGAAATAGGCTCTGTTACAACCTATAGCTACAGAGATATGCTCGCTGCGAGGTAGCACAGTATTGCCTTAAGAAGCGAAGCTCTGTGCACTTACAGCATACGGCCGTAGATATGCTTTTTCACAGCCTATGGCTACAGAGACTCGCCGCTGTGAGGTAGCACAGCATTATTCTAGATGCATATGTACACGAGGACATATACTACTATTTGTTATATTTAGGATAGTATTTTATGTCAATTAGGCTAGATTAATTTGTTCTTTCTTCCACGAGTCCTTATCGTCTTTTAACGTTCCAGCAAAAACCAGTAAGAGCGAGCCCTGCTGACACTTACTGGTAGCTCACTTTTCTCCTTTAATTTTCAGGTTCATAGAAGAGATCGGAGGAAAGGGGCCCAATAGCGCCACTTCCCTCACCAGAGAAGCGCCCAAACACCTCTCTGGTTACTGCCGGCACCAATTTAAAGAACAATAAACTCCCCCGCCCATTATCTACTAGTCTTTTCAACTCTACTAACCAGGAGCATGTTCCCAAACACTCTATCTCCTGTAGAAGTCTATTTAACTTGATTTAATGCATCTAATATTTTTTTGTTATTTTTACTTCTCTGTCACAAGGATTTTTCCCTTGCTATTCATAGTTAAGACTAGCTCTAAGTGCACTTAGGGAGGTAGTCATGGCCCCAAAGTACAGGCCATGGCTACCCAATCCCTCTTTGCCGCGATGCATGTCTCCTTGCATGATTTTCCTTCCTAGTAGGCGTAAGGGGTTAGCCCTGAGACGCAATAAAATCCCGCCCTACCTTCGGGCCTTAAATTCACATAATACTTGGAATAAGGCAATTAAAAAAAAAGGGATCCAACAAAACGTATTTATCTCATCATTTCGTCTTTCTATTTTTAGTTAATAACGAGTATAAGTGAGCGTTAACAATATGCTGAGATAATGAATGTAATGAATCTCCAACTCCAGAGAGGCATGAAGAAAAATCCATATGATTTCCGGCTAAACTATGTTACAGAATTATCTATAAACTAAAATCTGGAAATAATAATATTCATGACAAAATGAATTGGATATATTATAATGTAGTATATAAAGTTAACATAGGCTGTTTACGGCAAAGTGAACACTTTTGATAGCCCTCTTATTTGGAATATTAGTCAATAAATAAATTTTATTTTAGCCTTAGATGATATATTACGAGGAAGGTGGAATATACACACTGTATTTATTGCTTACATCGCAATATTTATTTCAGAAGGTGGTTAAAGGATTAAAAAAGGCTGGAAAGAATAAGTTACCAGGACCTCAAAAGTGTTCAATTTACTGTGAACAGCCTTTAAGAATATTTAAAAATTAGCACAGTTGACTTAATATTCTTCCTAACAGATGGCTTGGCCAGTGATGGCAGCCCACTGGTGCATATTGGGAAAATCTGCTGATTTTGAACAAACAAACTCATCCCCTATATGTTTCGTCTATAGGAATGCACAAAGTATAATAGTAATTAGAAATAAATTAGTATTAAGATTTTACACAAACAACAACGTCTTTCAAAAACCCATCATTGATCGCGTATGAGCATTTTTCTCGCACTAAAATATAATATGGCACTATTTTTACAGAGCGAGTGGAGCTCACAAATTTCATAAGATAACAGGCAAGCTTGTTGCCAGGAATTATGCAGGAAAACTGGTGTCCAGGAATGATGCATCACTCACCTAAATACAGGCTGTTGTTTACTGATGCGCACATTGGGCGACCGTTCACGTTCCTTAAAATTGGAGCAGACAGATGTGAATATTATTATTGTTACTGATAGTGATACATTTACAGATTAACCTTTTCAGACCCACTTTAATTTACGGTTCCAACTGTTGCAGACGACGAAAAAATTTATGATGGGTGCTGTACTTAAGTCGACACAACGCTTACTTCATTGT
Organism: Dryococelus australis; assembly: GCA_029891345.1. Lineage (NCBI taxonomy): Eukaryota > Metazoa > Arthropoda > Insecta > Phasmatodea > Phasmatidae > Dryococelus > Dryococelus australis. The sequence goes on from CM056997.1 coordinate 193,753,150, forward strand.
CACGGCCAATGAGCTGTGAGTTATATGTTTGGGCCACAGTTATATGAACCAATTATGACTGAGACCAGTAGGACGGGTTTTCGAATCATTTTCCCATAGGTAAGATCATTGGTCATTGAACTTCGCAGTGTGCAGTACAGACCAAAAATTACTTACACGTGCATAGGCTAATAATTATATACGTCTAGTTCATGTAAACATTGCACTTTACGCCCTAAAATAACGCAATACTTTCAACTGTCGTGGACAAATGTTACCAAATGTGAGAGGCTCCTTGGTATTAAAAATTGTACAGCTTTAATAACAAAACCTTTTACCTATAAGCACGTCATAACGAGAAAGGCGAATAGATAACATACACAAACAACTGTAGGCTTAATATCTTCTACAAACACTGTCCCGATTAAATTATAATGCTGAAATGTAAACATGTTCTATATGCAAATGCTTAAGCAGTTCCTAAAAACAATAGATAGATTTTCAACAGCATTAAATTTCCTATCCTCCCCCCCCCCCCCCCCCGATCCCAAAAACAAAAGCAACTAATTGCATTGAATTTATAATGACTCTACTAAAGGCCAACCCTGGTAAACGTCATTAGTATCGGAGTCTTTATTATTTCCCGTTTTCTGCTGTGGACGACTATGCTGCATCTCAGCGAGTTCCCTTCTATCTTCAGCCACGTACATTGTTACCGATGTTTCTCCAACATCCAGTACACGGCTGTCAGCTGCGCGCGCATCCCCTTCCCACCCTCTTTTCCCCCCTTTCTCCGGCGACCGCGCTTCCCCTCTAACCCCCTCGCTAATTTGGTCGGACTGACGTCACAGTGACCTTGCTTTACATTGGCTGCTACTCAGATTTCGTCGTGTCGGGGTTGTCGTGCCGTGGTCGTCGGGTATTGTGACTCCAGCTTAAGGGAAGGACGTATGCTGTGCACGACATCGACACGTTCAAAGAAACAGAAGAGAATAATGAAATAAGCTCGTTAGCACAGCTGGCAGAGAAATGTCATAAGCCGGAAGGAAGACACACGCCCGGCAGACCAGTAATGTGGGCTATGAGTCATCTACTGATGGTACACTGTAATGTGAAGGATCATAGACAAAAGCCTATTATACAAAAAGGAAGAAAGTGAACGTGTGAATAATTTAATTACTTCAATTTTAAAAATAATTATTTTTCATGCAGTACAAACAACAGTGCCTAGAAAGAAAAGGACAGGAACAAATAATAATCCTAGTGATGAAAGCAATGGAATAAAGATTAAGTAGCAGTAAGATAAAGCTACTGTTACACAGCGGCGCCACAGGAAAAATGTATAATAGGTTACGGGAAGAGGACATCGCTCGTGCCTAAAAATGCATTTCTTCTATTGGGCTGAAATCTAACCCCCTCCCCCCCCCCCCACACACACACACACAGCTTGGGTAGACATTTCTTACAAGTACTATTTCCTCGCACAAAAAAATAAGTGAGCTAATTTTTTTTTGTATAATGACAAGTCAGAATAATTATAGTTTTAGTGCTTTGTAAATAAAAACTACCTCATCTACCGAAATGAGATAATTCATGTTGAAATGTGGCACCATGGGTTATTTCGAAGAATATTTTGAAAATCACGCTACGAAATGTTTCCGCAGTTTTACATTTAATATTTAGGACCAATGTGAAGAGCTTTTCAACGTCCCCCGGTTTTATGCATGAAAGCTTAGCAAGGGACGGCTTGCACATTACATATAACCTGACTTAAATTAACGCACATGCCTTACGCGGGATTCGAGCCCTGAGCCTCCCGCACCCCAGATCGGTGGCGCACCAACCGACTGCGCCACAGAACGTCGGCTTTACGCAGTTTTAAAAATGGCTTAAGATAAGGACTTTTTTGCATATTATTTTATTTGTAGCAGCCTCCGATTTTTATAAATTAGATTTTGTCAAGTATTACCTACCTTAAAACGAACTAAAACATGGTTTTTTAGTCGTCGCTGTCACAGTTTCTGTAAATGGTTTACGTTCATGTTATTTGTATGTTCCCAAAACACTAAAGTTGTTATTGTGACGTGTCACAATGCAAAAACCCTTCAGCGTTAAAAAAAATTTCATGTGAGGAAAGAGTTCTCGAAGCCTGTTCGCGATAAAATGAGCAGTTTTGAAATCAACCTTAGAAAAAGTTACTGCCCCTACCTGCATATATTCTAACGGGCGCACTGAGCGACATGCGCGCAGTAAAGTTGGTAACGATGGATGGGAAGTAGTTCCGCGCTAGGTAACCATTTCAGATGATATATATATATATAAAGTGCATCGAAATGTAAAAATGAGCAGAGTTGTAAAATATTTACTTTCCTAATAATTTCACCGTTTCACTTGACCGACGCATGAACAATATGACGAAGCCCATGGCAATATTAATCTTACATAAGGCGAAAGAATTCACAACGTACGTACAAGAGGATCTTAGGCAGAAAGGTGTTAATTTTACCGTGAACAGCCTATACAAATAATATCCACAAGTTGGACGGCATTTTTTGGTAACTAGCGCCATCCTTAAAGCCCCGGCCGCAGGACAACAGTGGCGAACAGGGCGTAGTGTTGTGACACCGCACAGCCGTAGGGGCGTGTGAACTGAGCTGTAGACTCGAGGATTAGGTGCAGTTAGCCTTAGCAGATCTCCGGGAACGGAATGTTAAAACACCGCACGTGAAAGAGAGTGAGAGAGTGAGAGGAGAACAGGTCGGACGCGTTTTGTAGCGGTACCAGGTTGACGAAGAGGAGGGGGCAGGAGGGACAAGAACAGCCGGCCGGCGTCGTGAAGCGCGGACTGCGGGTCCAGGACTGCTGTGGTCCAGGATCCGCCGAGCTACGGCAGATGCGAAGAACCGCTAGGAGCAGCACCGTCGCGTCTAGCAGACGGCTGGAACGGTGATAGCGATGTGTTCACGTGCTTGCTCCGCGAATTGCCAACCCCTAGACAATTAATAGGAGTAAACAGAACGCTTAAATCATTTTCGATTCGATTTTGTTTAATTGACCAGTCCAATATCAGCAATATAAAAACGGAAAATTATTTGATATAATATACACAAACTGCTTATCGTTTTATGAATATTTTTCAACGGAATTGAAGATAAAAATATAGTAATACTGCTTCAATTGCCGAGACTGAAGTACAATGATTTATATAAATCAGCATTTCCTTTTACAATGTTGATGGTGACGTGAGCATTATTTTCTCGTACGGCCATGCATTTTCGTTGATACGAGCTAGTTAGAGTTTTAACAACGATTTGGTGTTGTGTACCGGCAGTTGACAGCTGACGGTGGCCATTTATTTTTGGATGTAATTTTACATATTTTAGATGTAAATATTGAAAACATTTTTCTTTAAACGGGTGAAATTAGACAATTGAAATGTTATGCAGGAAACTGTTCATGTGTAGTAAAGTCAACCCGTGAACACATTTTTTTTTTTTTTTTTGCTTTGACTATGGCACATTTGCACTGGGCAAAAAAAAATAAAGCGTTCCGCTGCTTTGCCTCGAGTGATTGCGCGGTGTTTTACACGTGATAAACAAAAGAAAACGCTGGTTAGTTTTGTTTTCAGTGACTTCTATGGATTTTACTCTGCGCGTACCTTACAGGTACAAAATAAATATTCACTGGATAAAACTGTTTAGTAGACATAAACACATAGTATATAGATAATTTACGGCAAAACTGCTACAAAAGTCCATATCGCATGTGTTCGTGGCACTCGATTGAAGATTCTGTCACGAGAAGTGACTGTGTAATTTATGATTAACTATTACAACAGAATGCATTCTTTAATAAAATAATGAATTACTACGCCAGAGGATTGAGAAGATTGTGCACGAAGCCAAATTTGGCCCTTTTATAATATGCCAGCGAGAAACTATTAAGCATGATAGGACCACTTTCTTATAAATATCTCTCAAACATAAGTTGAATTAATAATGCCAAAACATAATTTTACCAGCGAAATCAGACTCATTATATTTTTATACGAAACATTTTTTATAGGGTTTTTATACTTTAACCTAAGATTTCTGTTTTTTCTGTCTGGTACAAGAAAGAATTTGAGTGAATCGCACTACCCCCATAAAGAATAATACATTTAAGTTAAAACACAGATGCACGATAAACACTATTTTTTCAGTTAATTATTGGAAGCTATAATTTTCATCTTGTAATACTAAAATGCAACAATCTCATAATTTAATTGTTCAGAATGGCCATAATTACATTCCAGCCAGTTTATTCAAATGGATTTTTTTTTCCCCTTACATACTGCAATTAATGTATACTAATCTCAACTATTTTATAGTCTACGAACATACCCTCTAATATTTATGGTAGCAATGAAAGTTAACTGGGACACACGAAAACATATTATTAATAAATATTTTCAGAATCGATGTGACAGTGGTGTCACGGGCAATAAATAACAGTTCTAAGCTTTCGTACACAGACGAGCCATAGGCTAACGTGCTCTTCGTCATTCATAGTTTGTTACCACGGCGACAGTTCAAATTACCACAGTAAGTGACAATGAAGTACATGGATTTTGGAACGATGAATGTCGAATAAGTACACTTTATATTTCGACAAAGTTTAATTGTATTATTAGTTACATGTGAGTACAGTTGGTTTTGTAGAATTTCGGCGTTCAAAAATGACTACGTTCATGACAATATTTCGCCATTTTGTGCTTCCTTGCACCTTACTTTTCGGAGATTTATGGATTTCTTCAAACAAAATGATGTACTATCTACCTAACATTCTATATCAAGAAAATAAGCAATTCTGCCTCGAGTTTATTTTTCAGGTAAAAATGTCTTCCGCTGCTGCAAAAGTGGAAGGTAAAGCCGATTCCGCAGGTTCCGGAATTCGCCACTAAAGTCAGCCACTTTGTTTGCATCTCCCATAAGCTATTCACGGTCAAATGAACACTTTTTAGCCCCGCCTAGCAGGCATACCAAAAAAATTGAGTTTGGCTGCGTTGGGGACACTGCCGTTTGTTTTGCGTGAATCGTCTGTGTTGACGCGCTCGGACGCCTTGATGTTTATTTTCCGTTCCCGGCACCGCTCCGTTCGATCATGTGGGGTTTTATGGGCATCGCTGGATTTCTTTTATGCTCTTTCCAACCATATACGATTTCTGTATTACGACTTGGCTTTTTGACGAGTATAGGTTGAAATTGTGTTAAGTTCTCTTAATTTATACATTAAACGCATACAATTTCACCATAGCCACGCCACACAAATGTTTTCATACACGCAATCGATTGATCTTGAAGATAACTGTCGGTTGAAACTTAAAACGAGCGCCGTAGCTTCGCCTAGTTAAAAGTTATACTACGCGGAAGTTATGAGACGCGGCAAAACGGACTCAAAATTGTGCCCCCCCCCCTTCCCCCCCCCCAGGGCGCGATGGTTCACAGTCCTCACTCAACGTAACATAGTCTTTGATCCTTTGGCAATCGAGTGGTGTAATTGAATTTTGAATGTAGACGATAGATTCGGAGATGCAATGCCAAACTTTATCCTCCGATTTTGTTATCATCGGATTTTCTGGATTGCCTCCCACTATGGTTGCAAATTTAAAGACGTATTCACGTCAAAAATTATATTTTATTGTGGTCTCAGACGTTAACTTTTGAGAGCTATAGAATAAAAACACTGTGTTTATAAGTAACGTGGCAATTTTTAAATCAACAATTGCCGAAAGGATACAAATAGACTGAAACGAACTTTCGAACATAGTTTTAAAAAATACCCACTTTTCAGATCAAATATTCGAAAACGAGGGCTGACAGGGCATACATTCCGAAATCAGTCCGTCATGGTTTCAGGAAATCTGTGAAGTATTTGCGTATGTAATAATGTTTTAATGTTAATATTAAATCGTAAAAGTAAGTTATAAAGAAATACAAACAAAAACGCTTTGGCAAGGATACCTCCACCTTAAAGGCCCACCGTCTACAGTTACACTATTATTCCGAGCTGTGTCCTAGGACATGAATAACGCTGATTGGTGCGCGTGACCCTCTCAACGTCACAACGCTGTCCGAAGCTCAAGCTCTGTCCTAAGACCACAGACTCCAAATGATATGGATCAATTTCGGTCTTCTGCGCATAAACTGGACACTGATTCGTCCTTCGCCAGCACAACTGTCACACCTGAATATATATATGTATGTATATATATATATATATATATATATATATATATATATATATATATATATATATATATATATATATATATATATATATATATATATATATATATACATACATACATATATATATATATATATATATATATATATATATATATATATATACATATAAACACGCCCATTCTTTTATACGATTGTCATACTTTGCCTGACCTGAATAATATATTGTATTTGCATTAAAACTTGGTAAGAGGTCGTGTAAAAACATCTCAAAGCACCTTCTCTGGCAAAGGTTGTTCACGATAAAGTGAGCACATTTGAAATCAACCTTACAAAAAGGTCAGCCTGTACATGCATGCACATATTTAAACGCACGCACTGAGCGACACGCGCCCGGTAAAATTGGTAACAATAGATGCATAGTAGTTAAAAAGTGTTAGGTAACAATTTATGATAATTAGAATTATTTATTTCGCTTTCAATTTTTTTAATGGATCAGTGCACAAAAATTAGCAGATTAATAAAATGCTTAATTATCTAATAATTTCACAGTTTCACTTGACCGACGCATGAATAAAGTGATGAGGACCACGGCAATGTTAATTCTACGCAAGGCGGATAAATACACAACATGCCTACAAGTAGATGTCACGCAGGGTTTTCAAAAGCGCTAATTTTGCCGTGAACAGCCTATAAACAATGTTCTAGCCTCGTCGTTTTTGATAGCGCTATTGGCAGAAAAGCGATCCAATGTTTGAAAACGGAGAGTGACTACTGTGCAGCTCGTGTGAATATGAACACTGTAACACCATTTTCGCTCTTAGCATAACACAAACATTCACCTAACTTTGAGTTTTTGTCCCAAGCTGTGATCTAATGAAATATAACTTTTTAAAATTAACCTTTTTTCGTGGATAAAATACCAGAACACGTAAACATTGAAAACGGATATCAACGAACTAAGATAAAATCAATATTTTCATTCAACGTAGTGCATAGTTAATAAATTACGCAATTTGTTTAATTAAATGAAATACAACACAACATTAGATCAGGCCAAAACTATAACGATATAGTGCATTGCACTGGAATACAGTGTAAAATATTAATTACGTTAAAATTATAATTTATATGGAATGATAATCGATTAATAACGAATTATTTTATTACGAAATAAATACAACGAAAAAAATACAATTAAGTTCGCTGTATTTAGGCCTACCGTGCTCAAGTGCGCGTTTGAGTTGAGAAATTCAGGCGACTCTTAAAAATGAGGTCTTGAGAGCCGATGATGGTGAAATGAGGTGAGCAGCGCCGCAATGCAAGGCCGAGGGACACGGGAGATCCCCGAAAAACCTGCCGACCAGCTGCATCGTCAGGCACGATTTCCACTTGCGAAAATCCGGGAGTAGCCCGGTCGGGGATTGAACCCGGTTCGTCTTGGTGGGAGGCGAACAGTAAAACCGCGGCCCCACTGGGAGTTTGAAAAAGTTCAATTCGGACGCCGCAATTGTAAACCACGTATGAAGTGCGTCAACGTGAAAACACTATGGTACGCGATGTGGCGATGCGATACTCACTGTACAAATACCAGCTCTCTCAAACAGCAATTTGCCTCACGCTGTACTTCTCGTTTCCCATCCATACTTACTTTTCATTATTACAAACGTTACAAGTGCATAGACAAGTTACATCTATACTAATATTATAGATAGGTAGTCTTTGTGTGTTTGTGTGTTTGGATGTAGGAGGTAATCTTCGAAACTACTCATCCGATTTTAAAAATTCTTTCACCAGTAGAATGCTACGTTATCACTGAGTGTCAGAGGCTATATTTTATTTTAAAAATCAATAGGAATCCCTACTAAAACTCCAATAATGTAACCCAAAGTGTAAATAAATTACCTATAAAATTCCTTACATTGCGTGCACTGCGAAAACTATTGATGATAGAACAAAATAATGTACTACGGCTTTGCAGAACACATCATTATCTACAAAAAGTATCGCGACACTATATGTCTAACTATTATAGTTATGTCACAATAACTATTTTTTTATTTTAAAAACTGAATTAAAACGCCGCCGCTAGGAAAGGCACTTTATTTGTACCTTGGTATTAATCCTTATCAAAATAAATTACTTCACATTCAAGACTGGTCCAGTACCTGTATATTACTTTTTGAATTATTCAATTCGGACCATTCCATTCGAAAGATGTCATGAGTTTAAAAATGTATCATTTAATAAAAATAATTAAAATTGTTAGATGGTGTTTAACTGGTCATATTATCAACAATTTATTAATCCTTATAAAAATAAGCACGTTTATCGGCACCATTACTAAATACATGTGACTTTTGCTTTTTACTGGACGCATGGTTAAAGAGATAATACGATATCAATAAAGCACGCCGCGCAGCAAGGCCACGCCGTGAAGCTACCGGTGGAACGCAAGGTGAACGTTCTCAACGCGTACGACTGCGAGGCAGGTAGTGCAGCCAGATCGTGGGTAAAAAATGTCCCCACTTTGTGCCGTTTTCAATGTGCTTAGACGAGACTGTCCCACAAAGTGGGGGTACTGGCTGCACTGGCAGGTACCCGCGCGGCGCAGTCACGTGGTTGGCGCCGTACGCAGCACACAGCACGTTTTATTTTCCGAATCTGTCCGTCCTCATTTCATTTATTGTATTAACTTAATACTGGTATCTATCCGCTTATACATTCGCATGCAATTTGTTATATTTTAAAGTATTTTTTTCAGAATCGTACATCACGTCTATTTCGTTGTTTTTAACTTAATTACTCTAAAATCACAACGCCATGCCTAAAAAGAAATCTCAGCTTTCACGTCAATCCACTCAGACAAGAGCAGCTAAAATACGTCGAGTGGAAGAGTCTTGCTCTGAAACTACGCAGCGCCTTGCGAGTCATAAAGAGTACATCTCACAAGCGAGTGCTAGGGAGTCCAGTACAGAACGTTCGCAACGGCTTACTAGCCAAAATGTAAGAACCTCACAGGCCCGTGCCAGGGAATCTAGCTGTGAACGCGACGAGCGGCTGTCTAACAATAGGCAGCGCTAGGGAATCTAGCGTCGAACGCTCGCAGCGCCTAGCCGTAGAAAGACAACGTATATCTACGACCAGAGTGCGTAATCGAATAATTGCTCACGGGAATCGATCAGCCTTTAATTATAACCCAAATATTGATTATGCTCAGCAAAACACGGTAAAAATTGGGCAAATTAATAAAATTTGCCCTAAATACGTTGCAAAAAAATGGAATGATGAAGCGAACGGTATGTGTTGTGCTGGAGGCAAAGTGGTTCTCCCTAATATACAGGAATCACCACAACCAATAAAAGATTTATTGTTAGGCACTCATCCATTATCTACGCATTTTTTAAATAACATACGCAGGTATAACACACTGTTTCAAATGACGTCATTCGGCGCTAAGGAAATCCGGGAAGGAAATTTTATGCCTACATTTAAGTTAGAAGGGCAGGTATACCATTCGATTGGTAGTCTCCTTCCACCTTCTGGTCAAAGTCCGCAGTTTCTACAGATTTATTTTATAATAGCGACCCGCCCCGGCTTCGCACGGGTGCAATTAAGATAAAAAAAACTGCTTAACCCGGCGTTAATTAGGTTCGGTAAACTCTCCTAAAGCATTAAAAAAGCACATTATAATTTAATAATTAATTAAATAATTTATAATTTAAAGTTTTTTTGTTATTTTTATTTGATATTTTGTTACTTTTTTATAATTTTTCATATTAATATACATTATATTACAATGCAATTTATCTGAGATAGAAGTATTTAATATGTTATTGGCTAAGACATTCTCTGTAGACGATGTTTGACGTCCTGTTATTGTTTGGTAGCAAAATGTACTGTTTCTCGGGACTTCCAACTCGTGATAAACCAACATATAGTTGGCCATGGAAAAAACACTCTTTTCGTACGTCGATTCCAACCAAAGAGAAAGTTTGACCCTGGGACTTATTAATAGTAATCGCGAACGATGTTTTTACGGGAAATTGCAACCGTTTGAAAGATATTGGCAAATCCGTGGGAATCATGGGAATCCTCGGGATGTTTACCAGCTGGCCGGCTGCTGGACCGGTGAGGATGGTCGCGACAATCTAATTTTCTTTCAAGTCTTTAATGAGCAATCTTGTGCCATTACACATGTTAGGAGGGCTTATATTCCTTAAAAGCATGATAGGAGTACCGACTTTTAATGATAGTTCGTGAGGTGGCAAGCCAGAAGGATTAAGCGAATTTAGAAAATCTTGAGGAAAGTGGACGACATCGTCAACATTGGTGACTGTGTCAATCGACTTATAGGTTTTGACTTGGCCGGGAACTCTTTGTATAATGAGATTGTTGATTTCATTGACAGTATCGTTCCTAGGCGATACTATTGCCCTGGAACACAACCAGTGAAAGTCTCTTTCTAGTATATTATAAATATAACTCTCCCGTTCCTTACAAACAACTCGGTAGTTTCGAGAGGGATACGCTTACAATTTCAAGCTCATGATTATATTCAAGGATTTTAAATGAGAAACAATGAATTTATATTTACAACTGTCTTACAAAATGTAATATAAATGTTAATCGGTTGACGATATTTCATTGGGCCGACGTCCGATAAATTCGCTAAGCCGGGCTTACACACAACTCCCGCTACGACGCCCCGCCCGTTGGCTGGGGGGGGGGGGGGTGATTGACAGCCGATATCTGGCGGGCGTCGCAGCCCATGCTCCCCCCCCCCCCTCCTTCCCCGCTGGATGTTGACTTGAGAGGATGGCCAAAAATTGTCTGGTAAATCATTTACCTCGGCGCAATTGAAGAAGCTTCTGGACTGTGGCTGGCACCATCTATAAATACAACTTGCAGCTGGAGGAACGGCAGTTTTTGTATTAATCATCTGGTTGAAGTGTGGTAATTGGGTAAAGTCTGGTTTAGCGAGGGACATCAGCAGAGGGGATGGACAACGGCGAATCACGTGAAACAGACTTTATTGTAAATATTGGAACTGCCAATGAAACAGACTTGGAACTGCCAATGAAACAGACTTGGAACTGCCAATGAAACAGACTTTATTGTAAATATTGGAACTGCCAAATAGACTATGGACAAATTATTTAAAAACAAATTCCATAGGTTTTGATACACTGTTTATTGGGACTGATTTTTAATTATTTGACTGCATTTATTTCTGCAAGATAGGCGATTATATAAAAATTAATTGTAAATAGAAAGTGATAGCCTTTTATTGTCAGTTATTAAGTCAAGAGCATTTAATTTGTAGTGTTTGTAAATAAATTAGGAAAATTATTACTAACTCTTTTTTAAGGGCCTGGATCTCTTAAAGAACCTGGCTGAGCCCACTGATTTTAAGAGATTGTAACAATATGTTTATTCAGACTTCAACAGTAAAAGGCTAGCAAACTGCTTCCTACAAGGTACTAAATTGATGCACGTGACAATTATCATACTTATTTCTAGCTATTTATACACTACTCATCTTTTGCCATATCGTACACTTCTTACTACCTACATGCATTATTGATATTCAGGTGGTGACGTGAACCACGCAGATGCACCAATAGGATCGCTGTTACTTAAGACTTGTTTGGAACTACTTGAAATACTACTGGTATTTGTCCTATATCTCTCTTCCGCAGTCGAATGCGATGCGAGCAAATAGGACGGTTCCGACTGAAAATAAAGTAACCAAAAGAATATGTCTTTCATGGGTGAGCAGTATTTCATTTATTTAAAGGAGAAGTCGCATATTTCAGTCGCAGATAAATAATACTAATATATTCGCACTTTTAAAATCACTGGTGTATTTTAAAATTTGACTACTGATATATGTGAGTGTATATATATATATATATATATATATATATATATATATATATATATATATATATATATATATAGACACACACATATCAGTAGTCAAATTAAAATCAAAACGCAAGTAATATTCATAGAGATAAAGTGTGTTTCTACTGTTTTATTTCTCAGCACGGTAGCTACTATAATAATAATATTTTTATTAATAGCGCAGATATCGCGTTATCGTCGTTTTTTAACACTGTGCCTTGAAATCTGCGCATACAGAACATATTGATTTAGTTAGCATTACGTGTATCTTAGACAATAAATTGTTATAATACTACTCTCAGTCGTACGTACCTGAGAGACAGGACACGGGAAATATTAAATACTCGAATAACTAAATAGCGAACCAATAAACTGGTAAATCACAGTGCAAAAACTATAATTATACTGTGTTATTGGTGTAAAAGATTTTGTACTTCGTCCCAACTCCCCAGCCACAAAATGACGAGCATTTACTGGAATACGTGCATTTCTTTGTTGGCTGTGAGAATCTTCATTTCAGAGAATTGCAATGTTATGCTCGCGTGATGTGAATACAGCGCGCAGTGTGTTGAAACACTAAACCCCTAGTGCTTTATGGGAACGATTCACTGAGATGGTTAAGATGGCTCGCCATTCGGTGAAACCCGTGAATGGTGGACGGCTGGAAATCAACGGCAGCTTGTCGATTGTTTCGGTGCTTGAATTCCCTAGGTTTAAAAGTAATTCCCCGTGAATTCCACCGCTAAATGGGTTTAGTACCCGGTTCATCCGACTAACGTGTCAGTCGTGGCAGCTTATTAACCGATACCTCACCGATGGATATCACTCGGGCTCAGTGCTTAGACATATCATTCAGGGCGAACAACAGTCTGAATATATATATATATATATATATATATATATATATATATATATATATATATATATATATATATATATTCCATATCGCAGCTTTCCGCCCATAGAGAAGAAAATTGAACCTTGTTTAACATAATGAAAAGAAAATTGTACATACTAAGTGTTTTACAATACTGCGTTGCGAATTTCGGGACCACACGAATAGTCGTAGGTCTATATAGTTAATTTGGGATGTGACTAAATACTAATTTTAACAACTGCATGCAAAACATTTATTCCGTTTTCGGCTGTTCGTACAGTGTTGTGTAAAAAGTTTGTATTTTAAACTTAACTCTGTCTCAGATACAAATCTCTTATGCATATGGTTTTCGGAGGCTGATGACGTCAGCGGCAGCGAATAACAAATCATGAGTACAAACATAAGTCTTGTGGGGCAGAAACCTTATTCGGCGACTTGCTCTCTTCCACAACTCTCTTCAATCCAAGTTTCTCACAAGTCTATCGCGAAGTTTCGATATCGATCTCGGCAGACAGTTCCTACCAATCGGAATCCCAGACCGTGGTCGACAAGTGTTCAAAACGTTATTGTAAGTGCACCATTGTTGCGGGCCCTTCTCTCTCGACAATGATCGGGTTTTACGATCGCCCCCACCTGCCAATCTTCTGCCCCTCCTTCTCGTGTATTCAGGTAGACAATATGAGGAACGAGAAATCGCGACGTGTCCCGTAGTGTATGATGACATTGAGCTAGTGTTAGAAGCTGTACTAGTCTTGAATAAGACGAGCACTTCCCTTTATTAATGCGCAACGAGGGATAAGGTAAAATTACTCGGCATGTGGCAATATATCGATATCTCTTAATGTGGCTATTCGCTGAAGAAAGCAAATTTGGCGACACTCTGAATGGCAAAGTGTCACTCATAGGTTGACAGTTTATGTAATAAAATAGTTTTACATATAAAAAAGTATAATAAAAATTTTAATATGTTGTTACCTAGCAGTCGCATGTAACAGCCCAATGAAATAATTTTCACTATGAAGTACTGCAACAACGTGTAAAAAACGATACTTAGCATTTGGTTTTAATAATATTAGTAAAATAAAAAATAACACTCACTTAACACATAATGAAGTTAGGCCTGCACAACACATCTCAAACATCTGAAAGTGTTTAATTTTATATTACGAGGACACACTACGGGAGCAGCCCTTTCAATGAACTTCATTTTACGTATCATAATAAAATAATGTTGTGCAAAAATATGTTTGTATAATCTCAAAACATAACATAGTCGCACACTGTAAGAGTAAATATAGCATAACCATCACCCATGCCACTTGCACATACGCCAGAACAAATGCGGCAATATTCAGAGAAGTAGATAATATACAGTATTTATCTCGTTTGGTATGATACGATAATTTACTTAAAATTACCCACTGGTAATAATGTACCTCGCATCGAATAATAGTTAAGATGTCGTACATAACCTTTAAGAATGTCTGTCTGTAACAAAACACAACCTCCGCGCTCACTCGCTATTTTAAAATTGAGCTTGTCGATCGTGACCGCAACTTTCGGCGACGCGATAAAACCATGCATGACCGTATAGGGAATCAAAGGCTAAATTCGGACAAAGATTTCTCGGTCATTTTTTGTGATAGAATTTTCAACTAAGGTTTTTATGTTTAAGATTGAACGCAGCTACATATGAAAACCATTCAAATTTTAATTTTTAAATTTTAAATGAACTTTTTAATTATTTATAAAATGTCACAATTTTATAAATAATGAAAACGTACATTTGAAATTAACAAATTAAAATTTGGAAGGTTAACAAATCTAGACAAGTTCAATCTCTAACAAAAAATCTTTAGTTGAAAATACTAACACACAAAACGGCAGAGAGATCTTTGTTCGAATTTAGCCTTTGATTCCCTATTCGCCCATGCATGGTGAAGCCTGGCCTTAACTCTCGAATACTATCGTCGTTCACTAGCGAGAATTAAAACGTCATCTTTAACTTTAGAATAGCAATGCGCTGAAATATTGCTATGATCGTGATTTACGTTTACATAAACTTTAATGAACTCCCTGAAATGGTTGTGTGAAAATACTTTCGAGCCAAAGAATATATATATTTCAAAAACCGCAGAAACTTTATTTGAGTTGAATACATGAACTCTCCACCACAGGGCCACACAGTTCGATCCAAGACCCCTGCGGGTGGGACACTGCTGCAGTGTGGGGTTTTCTTGGAGTGCTCCCGTTTCCTCTACCACCTATATTCACCCGCTGCTCCACCCTCATCTCATCACATCCAGTCTCCGGGCTGGCGGGAACGACGGCGTGTTCCTCGGGTAGGCTAGCAGGCTTCAATTGGTCCAGCCTTCCTTAGCAAATGGTGACGCCGCCTGGAAGGGCTAGTTAGCACCGTATAGTAAAAGCGGCATGTTGCAGACCAGCGGCGCCGTTTTGCTGGAGCAAATACTATAGATACTAATACCGGACAGCTGGCGATTTTCCGTGTGAAAAGTGATTGCCCTGCGCTCTGCCGGCTTGAGGTGGCGAAACATTTGTTTACATTCACCGTCGTGCATTTTCAACTGGGAATTGCTTATGTTTTAAATGGTTTTAATGATCTTAGTGATCCACGTTCACTGAATCATCATGGCGGGTGGCACTTGTATTGTGTATAATTGTTTCAGTGAAACTATTAGTTCTGCAAAATATACTTCATATTTGGATTTTCTTTTCCACAAACAAATATCTTTGTAATATTTTTACTCGTTATTTCCAGCACATACATAACATGAAACACAAGTTTCCGAAGCTTGACATTCATGTTCTGGTATAAACAATTTACTAAACAAAACCTTACTTTATAATTGAAAATAAAAAAAAGGTGATGCAGGCAGACGCCAACTTTGCCCCCCCCCCCTTTTTTTTTCCCCCCCAAAAAAAACTTGAGATCCACATCCAACACTGGCCAGTAAAATAAAAACAATTGACATTAATATGTCCATTGTATTTGGCTTGGAAATGTTATCTTCCTTTATCATTAAATTATTTAATTTTTTTATACAAAAGCAGTAGGGCACCAATGATACTGAACATACGAATATTCAGATTTTATTGATAGAGAATTTGATTCATATCTTGATTTAAAAAAGGGTAGTGATATATATTTAGGATTAATTTTACCTTGTTGTTTGGGACTACAAAGTCGTGGATCACAAACATACAATCAGCACAGCAGCAGCTTTCATGAAGCTCATTTCCAAAAATTTTACTGCGTGGGCACTAAAGCTGTTTGTTCATTTTAAATTTTTGATACTCGTACGCTGGAGATGCGCATTAAATCGGTATTCAGCTAGAGGGACTAATCATACTTGCTTAAGAAACCAATTTAGTTTTATTACTTTGTATTTTTGTAATGAGGAAGGTCACAAATATTGTTTTCAGAATATAATTCTTATACAAAAATCACCAACACAATAGTATTAATTCACGAAATATGTTACAAACCAGTACGTCAAAAACGTATGTATGTTGTAGTTTAAGTATTAGGCGTAGTGAGGAAAAACAAGCATATATTTTAAATGTATTTCTGTAGCATACACACATGTACAAAAACTAAAAACAAATCATGTTTAATCACGGCGTATTCCAGATCTTCAGATGCGTCCCGAACATTACAAGATAAATTTTACAGTTAATTATTGTAAAGATTGTAGAGTTCACATATTATTCGAGATCTTCGGCATTAAATACCGCCTTTTTTTAAAAAATAAAAACTACTGTACACGCATTAAGACACCTGTACTACAATATAAAATAAAAAGAAAAATGTTCCAAACAAAATACTTTGTAAGAATACTGCATTTCGGGCACAAATGCACTCGTTGTGTCCACTGTGCGTATACAAAGGTCCAAAGTTCGCGGGTGTTTGCCACCTCAAGCCGCTAGGTTCGCTGCTGCTGCTGTTCACACGCTCGCCTGCATTGTTCGTATACAGCTGTCCGGTATTAGTCTCTATTGTAGGCGTTCCAAAATGATCTTTACAACTTTGATCGCTTATATTTCAGAAACAGTGAAAGATAGAAATGTGCGATTTGCGGTACAATGTTCACACACACCTTAAATTTTAGTAGCCGTTTAGCAGAGTTCAATGTGTGCGCCATATGTAGCACGCAGGCTATCTAAGCGATATTCCAGTTCCGCCCACGTCCGGCCTAGCATGTCCTCATTAACGTGTTCTAATTGCTGCTGTTATGCGAGCTCGCAGTTCCTGCAGGTCCCGCACTGGGCTCTGATAGACCACATCCTTCACAAAGCCCCATAGGAAAAAATCCAGTGGGGTTATGTCTGGAGACCTTGGGGGCCAGGAAACGGGTCCTCCTCTGCCAATCCAGAGACCTGGAAATGTGTCGTCCAAAGCCGCCCTAACGACCAAGACCCAATGAGAAGGAGCACCATCCTGCTGCAGCATGATGCCAGGTTGCAGATCTTCGACCTGTGGAAATGCAAACTGTTCTAACATGTCCAGGTAAACAGTGGAGGTTATTGAGGTCTCTGCAAAGAGATAGGGTCCCGCCACACGATCATGAAGCAGACAACACCACACGTTTACCTTTGGACTGTCTCGCACAATTTCCATGCAAAAGTGGGGGTTCTCAGAGCCCCATATTCTCACATTGTGGCGGTTTACCTTCCCGGACACATGAAGACAAGCTTCGTCCGTGAAGATAAAATTTTTTCAGAAAGTCTGGGTCGTCGTCGATGCGACTCAGAATCTCAAGTGCAAATGCTCTGCGCTTTGGCCTGTCATCAGGTTAAAGCGCATGCAGCAGCTGCACCTTGTAGGCACGCAGCTCCAGTCTCTTGTGCAGCACCCTGTGCACCGTGGTCGTGGGTAGCTGCAACTGTCGAGAAGCACGACGAATTGATGTGGTGGGGCTCCAGATAAATGCCTCTTGCACATCTGCATCACTCGTGCTTGGTCGTCCAGAACTCGTCCTCCTCAAGACACTTCCGGTTTCCTTGAACCTCGTGTACCACTGTCTGATGGTCGGACGTGATGGTGGTGTGCTTCTGTAACGTGTCCGGAACTTCCGCTGGACCTGGCTGTCAGATTTGGTCTCTCTAAACCATTCGACACACTGTGCCATCTGCTGTGCCTGCACAAACAGACACCAAAACAACTTTAGGTGTGTGTGAACATTGTGCCGAAACCGTACCTTTTTATCTTTCCCCGTTTCTGAAATACAAGCGATCAAATTTGTACGGATCATTTTGGAACATTCTGTATTTGGCTGGAGTGCGCGAGCGGCTGTAGTTCGCGAGATACCTCTGTATTCCCAAGTGTTCCGTGGCGTACCTTACGTGATGATCTGGGAGCTGATCTTATACCTCACTGGCTATACGTAGAAACTTGTTTTTCACAGGGCCGTTCTGCGTCTTGCAAGTTCGTCTGTAGGCACACTCCAGGCACTCGTGACGTACTGCTCGTGCGGCTGTAGTCTTCTGTATGTACAGTTATTCTGTGAGTGGCCATGGCGCTGGAAGTACTGCACCGGCACATGTGTCCCTTCTACTGCAAATTAATACGATGCAACATTTAAAAGGATGAATTTACCTGTGATTGAGAGGGTTAAAGCCGATGGTAGGGGGTGGATTGGTTGTGAAAGGGGCAGGGGAGGGGGGGGGGGGGGAGAGTGGCGCCCGCAAAACCCGCGATCCAATTTCCCGATCGGCGGTAAAGTCCCGCAGTCCACAAACCCCACGACCGCCCACCTCCCTGGTCCATTACCTGTGTGCTGACCCAGAACTCGCTGCAGGCTCGGCGCAACAACTCTCGCACGTTTCGTGTTCGAATTACCGTCAGTCTGTGGAACGCCCTGGCCGTGCGTTTGTGGGCTGCCAACCTTACTGCGCATGACCGTTTCTCCATCATCTCCTACATATAGTATATTCGCGGTTTCTTCGCACTTTTTTTTAATCAAAAAACCTTTTGAAAAATCACCCCATGTATGACGTGCTTGGTTATTAAAGGCTGTTCACGGTAAAATGAGCACTTTTGAAAGCCCTGCTTGAGATCTACTTATATGTACAGTACATTGTTTATTATCGCGCCTTATGTAAAATTAACAATACCGTGGACCTCATCACTTTATTAATGAGTCGGTCAATTGAAACGGTAAAATTATTATAAAGATAAATGTTACAAATTTGGTTATTTTTACACTTCCGATGCATAAAAAAAAACAGAAATAAAAATAAATAATACAAATTATCACAAATGGTTACCTAATACTTTTTATTCGACGTTAAATATGGAACTACTTTCTATCCATCGTTACCAACTTTACTGGACGAATGTAACTCGGTGCGCCCGTTGAACTATACGTAGGACGGAGCAGTGACATTTTCTAAGGCTGATTTCAAAAGTGCTCACTTTATCGTGAACTGCCTTTACCTAAATATGTCAAGTATCACAAGTTTTATACTTCTGTTGATATAAAACATATTACGTTTGTTTATATTGAACTTTTGTTTATACTTTACATATAATATTTCATTTATAATTAATGCGAATAAAAACAGGGAGGAAATGTGTGTGTTGGTAATTCCTAGCAAGAAATAGTTCTTACGCATAACATTTAAAGGCTGAGTGCACACGAATGCGTTGCGTTGTCCCTCTGGTGTGATTTTCTGAACTTGGTTAAGATCTGGTTGCTTCAGGCGGAGAAATATCCTAAAAGTAGAACTTAAGCAGGGCTTCAGAAGAGGTAGAAAAGACTTGTAAGGATTATACATAGTATCCGAGCTTATAGTTAATCTCACGCACGAATGCTTTTTTTTTTTTTTTTTTTTTTTTTTTTCACAGTTCTGAAGGTAGCCTTGCAATATGATGTTTACTCAAACACACTCGGTTGTCTGTCAGCCTGCCCAGTTTGTCAACAGAAAGTATTTTTCATGGAAATAACTGTAGACAAGACTATTTTCAGTACTGTCAAAAATAGCTCTGGTTCATGAGGAAGAATATACGATGACCACCTACACTAACCTAGTATAGCGGGTGAAAACCTATAATACTAGTTGAAGTAATCGCTCTTACAGTGTAAGCTAACCTACGACAGCAGATGAATAGGCGAGCCGTTTTCACAAGCGCTTGCGCAAAGACACGACCACAAGTTGTCCACAGACGCTCGTTCTCGTTCTTGCGATTCAGTAATTATTCCTACCTCCATGTTTAATAATTCTCCGATAAACTCTTGTTCAGCGATGGTGCTGCCATCTGTAGAGCATACTTGTAGTTTATGTAAGAGTACAATAAATTTAAAATAATAAACGCGCACTACAAATAAAGTGTTTCGTATGCCAAACGTTTCGATAAAACATGTGTTGTTACTTTATATTATTGGAAATTAATTAAGATCTTTTAATGCAAATTGCCTAAATATGTACACATTTCTTTACTCATGTCAATACAAAGAAAATATTCTTGCAGGAGCATTAACAAGACTGTTTTTATTTGCCGCTCGAAGTTCAAAACATTTATGTTGGTCATTTGGCGAATTTTATTTCAGTAATTTGCAGCAGATACTTAAAAAAAAATACTAAACTACAAATACGTCATCATTCTGGTGTACTCAAATGGGTATCGAGACCATTTACTAAACTTAAACTGCCGATTCAAATATGGCGTGGTATTGTGAAGACACTTGCCGAGGCGGCAACGGTATAGTGGGTGGGTGAAGAGATTTGGGCGGCTCTTAACAGAGCGGTCTTGAGAGCCGACGAGGGGTGATTGAGGTATGGAGTGACGCCGGAATGAAGGGGGGGGGGGAGAAAAGGGAGATCCCCGAGAAAACACGCTGACGATTCCCGCATGCGAAAATCCGGTGACCCGGCCGGAGAGAGACGACGGTATAGAAATCAATCCTACTGTACGGGTGGTTCTAGGCTCAAATCACGAGTTAGCCACTGAAGTGAATTTTTTGAGTTTACGATAACGCTTTGCTTGATCCGCAAGCTCGCCCACCTCGCGTTGACAGATCTGCCGGAATATACGTCAGAAGTACGAAAATGTACCTAGCATACCGTCGCAGGATATGGCCGACAAAGAATTCGCAAATGTGTGGAGAGTTGGATTCTTCCTACTGAACAGGCTTAAAAATTTTACAACTGTTTTGGAGATGATGAGGACGTAAGATCTCACTCATTATGTTAAAAGGAAAGAACATAAGCCAGCATAAATAAACGGGAATTTTTGTCTACCAAATAACTCAGAATTGACAAGTATGCGACTGTTTCCACAGATTTTTTTTTTCTTGTAGCCTAACGTTATAGAGTTGATAGTCGGCAGCGTGTTTAACCGTGACACAGTCGTAGGTAGAACGTCTCTATAAAAACACTTCTGATACTCCGTTGTCGATACAACACAGCACAGCTACAAAGTCTTCTTCGAGATATTCACTGTGACATTGAGGTCGCATCATGGCTATGCGCCGAGGACAAAGCACCATCGTTGATGTAAAACAGTCGACGCAAAAACAACGCGCGATTAACAAAGTATCGCATAGGCTGTCTTTGCTTCCGGGCTGGAGCCAAGACAACCACACTCTAAGAAATGTTTTGTACTTTTACAAGAAAAATCCTTGGAAACCCAGCTGCCAAGACGATATTTTGTAAATCTACTAAAAGTTTCCTTGTAAAATCTGCAAAACATTTATTTGTAATATTACAAATGATAGACTTGTATTAAAACTGACATGATTGAGAAGTGTACATTAGATAATTTTTTCTCGTACAAAACAAATGTGATAAATTAATAACAGAGAATATATATATATATATAGAGAGAGAGAGAGAGAGAGAAAGAGAGAGAGAACGAGAGTTATAATTTACGAGAAAAAATTACACAGCGCCAGCACAGGGACTAGAATCCATACCTCTTGTTTTATTAGCCGACTCCCTTAACCACAAGACCAACTTAACTTACGAACTTTGAACTTATTTTTTATAGTAAATATAACGGCAAGTACCTACAAAATATTTATTGAAGTTGTTTGGTTAAGAAGAATACGTACATTTTACTTCATTTTAAATTTTCTGTTGTTGAGTTATTATATTTGGACGTTTCTTAACAGGCTGTTGAGAGCCGATTTAGGAGTTCTGAGTAGCAAGGAAGTATGAACAGTCATGTAATAATACGGTCACGTTTGATTAAAATTGTCGTTTTATTAAGATTATGTATGCAGTTTTAAGTGTTTTACGTTATTCAAACTTGCAATACATTTCTTTTTGCACAGCTACACTTTACATCACCCATAGTTTTTGCAACACAGCTATATACTGTTATACGTTGTTAAGTGTCGGCCATTTTGCTAAAGCTCGTGGAAAAGGGTCAGTATAGTACAAATATTTTTTTTAGGTATATTAGAAACACAGTCCTTGTAGTTTTACAATCGAGTAGTTTTATAAGCGAAATATTTGTAGTCTTACTAGCATTTGTAAAATTACAAAGAATTTCTCAGTAAAAAATACAGAATCATTTTACAGTGCAGCCAGACAATGGCTGCTAAAGCCTGCAATCTTCTGGTTTATCGTATAGTTGATGCACCTCGGCTGTACTGCTGTTGTGTCAGGAACCGTCGTCGCATTCGAATTTATTCTTCATATTCTCGCGACGTGTAATTCGAAACTTCATGGTTGAGCAGCAGACGAAAAAGAACTGCGAGTTCCTCACTGCCCGTGGCCAATGAAGCATTTACAAGTTCAGTCGTTGTATTTACGTGGAGCCATTTCCGCCGCACACCTGCAAATAAATTTTACGCCGAGTAACCAAAGGTATTTGGTAATTGAAAACCATTCATGCGGCAGATACGTCACGCTGCTTTAACATAAATCCCGGCGCAGAACGGAAAACGTGGTATCCCCTCCGTCCATTTCAAATATTGTGCACGACAGATATCTCCCGAGACAAAGGAACGAATAGTAACCGCGGTTATCGCAAACTAAAATACAGAAAACAAAAGTTAACATTTTCTATTTCCTCCACAAATTAAAAGCACAGGCCAATTTATGTTAAATAGTCCCTTTTTTCAATGCTAATGTAACGAGGAGCAAAATTACCTAAACGGTTCGTTCCAAAATAAAACGACGTATTTGTACAAAGCAAACATATACAGAAAACCACTAGCAAGCTCTCTATCGATTCCAAAATCTGGATAGTTACTGAGCTAATAATTTATCTTGTATGACCGTGTAGGCCTACTTGGTCTATCCATTCTCCAGTCTCAAAATGGCGGGGTTCGAAGCAGAAAATTATTCATAGCTCTGTTCCCAATTATTTAGTTCTCTTTAGGATATGTAGTTTTGCAAGAACTGCTGTAGTAACAAAGTAAATATTATACTAGCAATAATAAATTACAAACGCCAGCAGCTATTCTATGTGAAGAGCGTCTTTGCGAGAAGCTCTTTCCACCTTCAAAAAGACAAATGAGAATAATCCTGTTTCAAAAATGAACACCAATAAATTTAGTGCTGTTCCATAAATAATGATCCATGCTGTCGCAAAAGGAAGTTGCAACATCTTTATGGCAAGCTATTTGAAATAGTTCGATACGTAATGAATAATTTCATGGTAAATACCGGTGGGTAGGGTTTATGCCGAATTCCGTTTCATGAAAGAAACTGCTCATCGGACATCACAGATGTGTGGTTCAATCGTCAATTCATGTTAGTGAATATGTAACACTAATTTACTCCCCTCCGTCCCATGCCTAAACATCCGTCAAAATAAAATCTCTTCGCCTCACGCTATCCACACAGCGTCTGAGGAAAATTTCATATTACAGTCTATCACGGACGAGTGAGATAAAAATAAGGCGGGAGGGGAGAAAGAGACTTAAAGCGACTCGTTAACCACTAAGAACCAAACATTTTTCAAAATAGTGGTCACTAAAAATACAACAAAAATTAATTCAGCTGTTTTAAGATAAAGTTCTCGCCTTAATTTTTTCCCCCTAACAGGGGACATTTCACCAAAAGCATACACGCTGCTGACCTAGAGAATTCTTCCCAGATCACCCGACCACCCATAATCATGTCTGCCTTAACTGAAAATTCCGAAGGCGTTAGAATGGTACCAAAGTCTGCTGCCCCGCCTCGCGGCTGAACCGCTGATAACCTCTGTGACCTAACAATCCTCGGTATGAGCTATCTTTTCGTGGCGAGGCATGGTACACAACAGATATTCCATTATCGCCTTACACTTCCTCAGTATAGACTTTTTTTTTCTACCGACTGCGTAAAGAAATACTCTGCTTCAACGAAAAGATCAAAAGTGGTCGCCACAAGATATTCGCTGGAAATCAACACGACCAAATTTGTGTGCAACACAAAAAAATTACTTTTATTGTCCACTAAACAGTTCGTTATTCAATTTAAAAATACCCGGTTTCGTGGAAAATGTAAAACAAATGAGTAGCAATCACTAACGACAAGATGAATTTGTACAAGACTTATCTGTTTACGTATCCAGAAGCAGGTATGTGAAGATATTTCCGTATCACCACAACATGTCCAGAAGTCGGACAGGAATTCAAATTTATAGGCCGTTCACGGTAAAGTGAGCACTTTGAGAAGCTGTTTCATAAGACATAATAACAAAGGTAAAATTATTATTTATAAGAGTTAAATACAATCATTTTCATAATTTGTTTTCTTTTAAGCTACGTATTCCCCATTGTAGGGAAAGCTTATCATACAATTTCATTTTGCAAAGTTGTAGACTCTGTGCGTCGTACCGCACGACACGACGAAGAATAGAAATAATTTCCAATCCAAAACTGTTGGTCGTACGACAGAATTGTCGGGCTTACGTCAGATCTACCTTGTTTTCATTGGTGGTTTAGTTTTAAGTGTCGTGTCGTGCTTGCGGTGGCGTGCTGGTCGGGGCTAAGTGATTCCTGCATAAGTTTCCTCTGAACGCCGTCCACCGCCAGTACAAATCCGTGCGCCGTCGTGTGTCCGACCCTCACGACAATTCCTACGTCGCCGTGCTGGTGCCGGTGCTGGCTGCTGTCGGGCGGTGGTCGCATCTCGTCGGGCCTTCTCAGACCAGGAGTGGAGGGGGTCGCCCTTAACACGCGGAACAACTTTTCCTACGTGGTTTATGGTTGAGAAATAATGTGTTACGGACAGGTATTTTTTTTTTCCACTCGTTGATTTCGAAAATGTTTAATTAACCCCGTAGCAGCTTCAAACGCCTTAGTTGTAGTCAGCAGTCCGTCGTATCGTGTGTGTGTGTGTGTGCGTGTGTGTGTGATATTGCGGGAGCATGGTCGGCCTGGCTCGTATCCGGCACATAGACTAAAGATGAGGTAGACCGCTTATTCTTCTTCTGCGCGCGTACCCAACATTGACCTACCCCAATCACACACAACTGTCAAAGTCACATGGTCAACAGTGATGAACGTGTTCGCTTACATCTAATTTTTAAATGACAAGCACTATTATATTAATAAAATACCTTTACCATTTTGAACTTAATCAAAAAGTATTACAAATTGGTTAGAGGAAGTGTAAAAATCTATCTAAGTACTTGTTTACAAATCAGTTTTCTAACCTAAATTCCAAACAGCGCCGTTTTCGCTAGACGTGTTGGCAGAAAAACAGTTCAATGTTGGAACACCGAGATTGGTTGTGTGCAGCCAGCGAGATCGGTCTACCCCATCTTTAGTCTATGATCTGGCGGCTTATGAGTTCCATCACCGCCAACTGCACGGCCGTAGCGTAACGGTATATTACATTAACAGCAAAATTTAGTTACTGACGGCTTATAGATAACAAAACATTGCTGTACTTGTAACACAAATACTGTTGGCACAACATTAGACTTTTATCCGTGACCCGACATAACAGGCGTGACACGTCTCAAACTTTTCTTAAATGTCTGTAAATGTGTACCGTAGTCATAGTGTATAAATCTTTACTAGCCCGGCTGCGTGCATTATTGTTGTTATTATTTCTTTTATGTATCATTAGCTTTAGTGTATCGTCCCTAGCTTGTCATTTGTTGCTGGGCGCATTCCTGCGTTAGATCTCCAAGTATGAGGAATCATTTTCGATTATAACGCTGCATCTGCTGAGTTGACTCGATGCCACTGTGGTGCGAGAGCCACAGTGCCTGCTTGCCAACAGCACGATGACGGAGGGAGGCAGGCCAGTTGTTTATGGCTGAACGTCTCGTTATCGAGACCATTAGAGAAGGAATCAGAGATTAGGGCGGGCAGGCTCAGGGGAAGAGAGCTGCTATGGCCTGAAGCACTCGCCTGCAGTGATCCCCGAGAAAAAGAAATCAGTATGGCTGGACAGGGAATTGAACACGTGTCTTTTCGAAGGCGAGTCCACCACACCTCCTAGGGAGCATCCGAAAGGAGGGAGGGGAGTGTGGTAACAGGGAACTTTGCCCCCACCCACAAAAAAAAAACACATTGACGTGAAAATATATCGTGAAAGTTTTAAAACTAAAATGAAATAGTACTATCAGTAATTCAAATACCGATTTTATTTGTTTACTATAATAGTGCTTCCTAAAATAATGACACGCTGACCTCCCGTGGCGTAGTCGGTTAGTGCGCCACCCATGTGTGGTACGGAAGACTCTGGGTTCGAATCCCGGGTAAGGCATTGGTATTTAAGTTAGGCATTGGTATTTAAGTTAGGTTATAAGTTAGTTAATCATAAAACCGGGGAACATAAAAAAGCCCTTTAAAATACAATGACGACACAATGTCCCCCACTAGAATGTATAGACATGCACAATGGGGAAGTGACCCCCCCCCCCTCCCAGAATAAGTCTAGATCTGGAGGTGTGAAGTTTCTACCCGCAAGCTAATTTAATATGCAAGCTGCTCGTCTGATCGACTTTGATACATTACAATTCATTAGCGTCCCAACAAGCAGCAGTTACTTACTTGGAATCAGAGGTTTCAATCAGTCGCAACAGAGTTAGGTATTCTCGGTCTCGTTAACAAAAAGGGTCGTGAAATGGCAATCGATGCCACGGAGTCTCATTCTGTCGACGTCACCGCTAATCAAATAACTGGCGTATATTTGAAACCAGGTCACTGGAATTATCTACAGAAGTCCACTTTTATCGCGATGGTGAGAGATTTCTCATCGATCGGAAGAATTTTTTCAATCACTTGTGTCTAGATGGTGGTAGGGGATATCAATTTCTTCGCGCGGAGAAAATCTCACCGAATAAGTCGAGGGCGATTAAAACTGTTTCCATTTTATCCTGCCACAAAATTAAACGAGAAAAGAGTAAAAAAAAAATTTTTCTTTCATTCGTCACGCTAAGCAACAAGACGGCAATTTTTTTTTGCAAAAAGATTACATGCTTATACCCACCTTAACCAATTAAGCCCAGTGTACACAACTGTGTACACAATTCATGTGACGGTCACTTGTTGCCGGTGCTGTACTGCGAGGCTTAATGCCCAATGATCTTCTCTGCAGGTAAATGATTCATAAACCAACTCGTACACTGGTATGGACACGATGATGGAAGACTAAGTACATCACGTGTCATCGCAACATTTCTAGTTTTCAACTCCTGAAACCATATGTAAATAAATGTTTAAAAAAAAGGAGTGGGGTGAAGAGGGAGGGAAGGGGTTGTTTTGCTTTCACTAATACTTACTGTATAGGCTGTTCGGAGTAAAACGAGCCCTTTTGAAAGCCCTGCTTAAGATCTACTTGTCACATACACGTTGTGTGTTCTTTCGCCTCATGTCAAATTAACACTGTCATGGGCCTCCATCATTTTATTCGTGCGTCGGTCAAGTGAAAACTGTGAAATTGTCAGAAAAGTAAATGTTGTACAAATCTGCTAAATTTTACACTTCGAAGCACTAAAAAAATACAAAAAGCGAGAGAAATAATTTAAGTTATCGCATCACAACTTATTACCTAAAACATCTTGTTCGAAGTTAATATACGGAACTACTTTCCCCTCCACCGCTGCCAACTTAACTGGACAAATGTCGCTTGTTGCGCCCGTTAAAATATATGAACACTGGTTTCTTTATAAGGTTGAATTCAAAAGTGTTCATTTTATCGTGAACAGCCTTTAGTGTGTTTAACATCTCTTATGCCCGGTTGCACCAAAATCTACCCCGATCCGAGATCGAGCGATCCTAGTTCCGAACCAGGATCCAGTTTATTCTTGGTTCCAATGTAAAAGTGTTGCACCAACGAAATTTCATGATTCTGGATTTCCGATTCGTCGATCGTGAGAATCGAGATTAAGTATGAGACAAATTTTGCTATTGGTTCGTAATATATGACGTCATGGAAGTAGGCGTGTTTTTCACTATAGATAGAACTAGATGTGCGAAGTTTGATCTGTTTCAAGTGAATTATGGTTGTAGGAATTTTACTGAAGAATATTCAAGTGCGTATAATGTTGTTTTGATTTCCCAAGAAAACAATCGAACGTAGTTCTATCTGCTGGCGAATTTTCAAACTACATTTGTCGACGATGGCTGCTGATCTTGGATCGAGATCTCCAGTCCAGCTCTGAACTCGAATGTTCTGTGTCGAACTTAGATCCGATCTCGGATCGAGTTTCGAACCACAATGGTGCAACCGGGCATTAGCAAGATGAATACGAGTCAAACACGTCCAGAGTTAGCCAGGTCAAACGGCATAGTCTGACCGACAACGAAATGCTGGAGCGGTGGGCGGGCGTCAACACACGTAAACAGCGAACGGACAACAACCAGGTAGTCTTAGATATGGGGAGTATTTTCAATACCTGTTATCAGCAACAGTATTGGGCGAGAACAGTCAATACCTGTTCCTAGTTCCTAGAGATACCTGTTACCATCCCTGCCTGTTACTGAAGCTGGAATAATCACACGTACTCGCTTGTTACTCGAAATTCGTACGATATAATCTCGTACCTGTTCCTCCCGTCTGAGATTAGAATCCAATACTGAATACAAATAATATTTACGGCCGAGAATACTGTTTATTTAACTTAATTTTCAATCCCCCCCCCCCCTTTTTTTATTTGCAAACTCGAAGGGGCTGTATGCGCTACATAGAGGTAGCGAAAAATATCAGGCCAGTACTTGGCCAGTAACAGGTATTCGAGAACAAGGTGAGAGAGTGGAACAGCCCGTTCTAGCACACTGTTTACCCGTAATAGGTATTCTCAACAACATGTATTAGCAACAGGTATGGACTGGGAACAGGAACAGGTACGGGACGGGGTGTTTCTGGTTCAGCTCATCTCTAGGTTGTCTGGCGCGAGGCTGCACGGATCCAGGTTTCTATTCCCGTCTGGAAACAAAAGGAGGAGGAAGTTTACGTGTGCGACTCACCCGCCCGCGGGCGGGTGAGTCGCGTCGCGGCGTGGTTCGCTGAACCTGCCGCCACGACGTGTCGACAGAGCGAACAGTTTGTGGATGTGGGCGGGACCCTGCTAGCGTGCTCTGTCCATTTGTGCCGCTGCCCGCCCATTCTTGTTTTTTTTTTTTTCTACGCACACTAGAGACGGCGAGTATTTTACGTACACGCCGTTCGCAGCGATGTGAGCATTTTTCAAGCCCTAGTTACTCTTTTCTTTCGACCAATTTATATCCTTCCACCACTTGTTAATGTAAACCCTGCCATCTGAGTAATAAACACAGTGTATACATTCACCATACCCAAAACCAAAAGTCCCAGGCCACAATGAGATGTGTTTATTTGTTATGTCTGATGAAACAGCTTCAAAAAGTGCTCACTTTACCGTGGACGGCCTATAGCAGATATTTAATATCTACACTGCACAAAAAATTTAATTTTTACCATGATATTGTTTGCAATTTTACAAATGTCGGTAACCAAACAAAATTTTATATTGTAAAATTACTCAAAACTGTGTTTGTAACAGACTTCAAGAAATGTCTGTACTATACCGACCCGTATTTACGAGCTCACTAACTTGGTCGACACTCAACAACGGAAAATCGTATGTACACAAGCTGTTTGTGCAAATACTAAGGTGTGAATAACGTAAAACACTTAAAACCAGTCAAATAATCATAATAAAACGAACACAATGTTAGAAACACGTGACGCTATTACTCATTAACTGTTAAATACTAATACGTTTCTCTTAACCGAATAACTTCACAAATATTTTGTAGGTGTTCTCTGTTGTCAATTCATCATATTTGTTGTCTAGAAGAAATCAAAATGATTATGCCCACTTGTCAATAACGTAAGTTGTAATACATGCTTATCATTTGTAATATTACAATATGTTTTGCAGATTTTACAAGAAAACTGTTTGTAGTTCCACAAAGGGTTTTTT
The DNA here is from genome assembly GCA_029891345.1 of Dryococelus australis. NCBI lineage: Eukaryota > Metazoa > Arthropoda > Insecta > Phasmatodea > Phasmatidae > Dryococelus > Dryococelus australis. The sequence goes on from CM056997.1 coordinate 193,783,508, forward strand.
AGCAACTGGGTTTCCAAGGACTTTTCTTGTAAAAGTAAAAAAAAAAAAAATTGCAGTGTAGTATCAGTTATGTAGTCTATCCACGTTCTCTCCACACTTCATAATTAACTCTTGGAAAATCACCCAATTGCTTGGTTGTTTCTATCACAAACTTTTTATAGCCTAATTCGATTCAACCCTCTTATTCCCGCATTAATTCACAATTAAGGTGCTACAAATAAGTCATTTTGATGAGCGATGTACTTAAAATGGCAAAGAACTGTTTCGTTGCAATCACCGATAAGCTGTAGTGTTTATGTTCGGTGATCAGTTATACGAACCAGTAATAACGTAGAACAGTATCAAGGTTTAGGAATCGGTTACCCACAGAAAATATCACTGGATACTGAACATCGTTGTGTATAGCACCGGTCAAAATATAACCTTTCTGTGCAACATGTAGGCACCTGTCTACAATGGCTCATTCAAATATATGCCAGTGCACAGCGCCAGACCTGAATATTCCTCGAGTAAAAAAAAAATCTTAGCTAGTTTATTTCAAAGATAATCTGATAACTATTTTCATTGATTCTACTAGGTCTTAAGAAGGACCGGACCGGACTCGAAAGTTAACGTCTAAGGCTACAATAAAATCTATTTATTCACTATTATTCCAAATGAGAGGGCTTCAAAAAGTAGCTCACTTTATCGTGAATACCCTATAGTAAATGGTTAATTATGAGAAAGTTAGAAGAGTGAAACAGTAATTGGATATTACATTCACGAGAAATTAACGGAAATTTTATTCCCGACCGAGCAATCAACCTACGTGGTCTCGCTTGCGCACTAAATACCTGTTATACACTCAGCACGAGTAGGACCAGAACGCTATATTCAAGGGTAAAATAGAAGAAAGTAGTTCTTGAAATGCAAAGAAGAAACTCCAAAAACCTTTAAAAACCGGCAAAAAAATCATCGAAAAAATACACTTCTGTTCTACACTTTTAACGAGAATCTCAAATGCATTTATTTTTATTTTTAGCGCGCTTGTTTTCAAAACACGAATTGACACACAACTGAATGAAGGCTTTGCACATTGGTTCATGTTGTGACATCGTTGCAAAGTTGGTAGTCATGCCTGTCACGAAACTGTCAGAACGTATCCGAGGGAGTACATTTCCCTGGAGTTAAGTCGTGGGAAGCGGGCACCGTTATGTCTCATCAAGGGTAAAGTACAGCAGCAAAGCCTGACTGACACCATGAACAATAGTGAAAGGGCCTAGCAAAAGGGAGTCTCTAGGGTCGAAATTCGTCATGCCTGCCAGCCAAAAGCAGATTGACAGTGGTCTACTCGCACCTGTGTATAACGGCATGTTGAAAGGGTTACAGCCGGACTCGTTCAAACCTCAGTCTTCGCCAACAGCCGATGAGAGGGATTCTTACAGCAATGAAATTAAAACATTAATCTGATTAATGTTAGTATTAGGATTACTTGTGTTTCACTTGGAATGTTTTCATGACACACATGTGAAATATTTAAATTTTGGCCGCAAAGAAACAGATACCCACGGAAAGGCGGAGCTTAGAATAATGGCAAGCATTCAACGTGTACGCTAAAGAGGTGCCAACGGACAATAGATAAAATTCCCTGCCCTCTCAGGAATGTCCTGATATTCTTTAAGAATGTTACCACTGCGCCATTTTGACTGGTGATTAAATTAAAATATACGCAGTTAGGGGCACATTTTTCTATTTGAAGGCTTGTTTCAAATTAATTCTGTAAATTTGCTATCAAGGCTATGATGGCCTTACGTCTCGCGGCAGAGACCCTAGAAATTCGCAAGTTCAATGACCTGTAGGCTAGACTTCGCATTCTTATGTATTCTCATACACATATCAACTATTTATTGACTGATTGTTGTTGTAGTAAAATGCGGTGGTTGGGAGCACAATTTATTGCATGTTTGTTATTGGCTCATTTATCTCCGGAAGGTGGCAAACAACACGTCGACCAATTACAAAGGTAACATGAATGCGCATGTGTGTGAATTCCAACTTGCCTAGAAATGAACCTGCGAAATTCTCCGATGTCTATCTCGCGGGCAGGGCCATGTGAATGTTACCAGTTTTGCATCACCCAAGTTGGAGATTTGAGGGGGCATAATCTGTGTAGGGGCCGGGCAATCAAGGCCTGAGATACGCTGAATGAGCGCAGGCAGACACCTCCCAGCCACCACGACAATTGACAGGCTGGCGCTGTATTCCATCTTCAGTACGCTCCCACGTGGTCAGCGAGACAGGTAGCGAGGCGCGTCGCCCGACTGCGTGGTTGAGGGAGCTGGTGGCACGACGTCGACCAATGAAACGCATCAGGGGCCACGCCGTAACGTCGAGTGTTGAGAGAGGATGGAGGGAAGAGGGGTAGCAGGAAGTGGTGCCAATAACCGTTCCGCTTGGCGGGCTCCCTCGCCGCCGAGCGCGGGAACCACGTCCCTGGCGTCATCGAGCCGAGATGAGACGTGGCCCGAGGCAACTCTCCGCCCCGGGCGCCGGGACAGCCCGGCGTGAGATCTGGCGGTCAGCGAACGCGGGACTATAACCCGCCCCGCCTGACGCCAGCCCAAACTGCACACACTTACGGTTGTTCATATCGAACGAAAATACCGATATTATTTATATTGGTTATTTATAAAAGTATCGTTTGACGAAACGATATACCGAAAGAAAAATCTCGATTTTCGGTACATCGTAATCCGATATTTTACGCATTAAAGGACTCGACAAATGTAAAATTGCTTGGAAAATTACGTTATGGAGGACAAGAGGCATTGCAAAAAGAATCGGTGCCTGTTTCTGGTACATGCTGCCAAATTAAACATAGTAATATTTTTTTTACATTTAAGTATTCAAAACAGAGTTGGTTTAAAAGAGCGTTTTAAAATATCTATTTCCAATACCTGTAAGAAATATTGATTTCGATAAAATATCGTTGGAATATTTCTACGGTTCATATCGACATATCGTTGATAAAATATCGTAATTTCGATATAGCGATATTTTTTTCAACACCCCGCTCGGAGTACATACGTACACAGAGACGAAATAGCGAGGCGGTTCCTTTGATGTGGCAGTGGCCATTCTCTGATTGGCTGCGCTTGAAACTGCAATTTCACGTCGTCGGATATAACCAAAGTGCACTTCACCAAAATTATTAAACTAACACTTATAAAAAATATATTAAGTGCTTTTCATCATTAATTATTTATATGAAATGTCCTACACGAATTTCGAGCGCATTTATTAGGCTAATCGTAAACTTGTAAAGGGACGCCGCTTTTGTGTAATTAGGTATGATAAAATTTTATGGATTCGTTATAGGAGCATATACGTTATTATACATTATACGTTATTATACATTATACGTTATTAGAAACACGTTTGTCGCTTCTAAGTCAGAAGCAGGCCTGCACGGGAAACAGGGATAGAATCCCGTGCTACTACCTGGCCTGAAATAAAACTGGCCACTCCAGGGGGAGCAACTGACGAACAAATACTTAGTTCAGGACTGTGGAATGCAACCTGTCTCTACGTTATACGTCTCTACACCGGTGTATTGTGACGTAATTTTATTTAATTGCTCGTAAAACGTTTTAGTGTCATGTTGGTAAGCTAATCGGAGGGCGGGTGGGGGGGGGGGGAGATGGGAAACACGTTTAACGAACAAAAGTTGACATCGAAAAAACCGGTCTCGGAGATTCAAAGTCGGATACCTTCCTCTAGTTAACAGCGGGAAAATAAAAGTCACAGTGACATGGCTTGCGCTAACTCACTGGGAACTAACTACCTGTTCCTCGTCAACTACTACAGGCGATAAAATTAATCCCCATTTACAGAATATTGCATATTTCCTATTATATCTTGAAATCAAACTATCGGCAATTGAAGAAGCCATAGTCAGTGTTCACTAATAAAAATAGGCGGTCAGTTTACCGTGGGGGGAAAACACGAATGCGTAGCAGTTTTTGGTACGCATTGACGAGAATGTACATATCCACTTGACTTATCGTCTTTCTGTAGTTATTTTCCTATTACGTATGACTGTCGTCCAACATCATGATCGAATGCCCTTGGCGTTTTTGAGCATTCCGTTAGAACGTAGTGGAAAACAGATAATTTAATCGAAAAGTGCAGCTACAGGATGTTTGAAAAGTACCTGACAACGAAACACTACCGCACGATATATACACCTCTATGTTTTTTCCTCTATAACCATAATTGAAATTCTATTGAAAAAAAAAAAAAAGGCTGACACGTACCGCAAAGGGGACCTCGGTAGGAATCGATCTGATGACTTCCGAGCGCATTAGGAAGTTGAACCAAGGAAAAGTAATTTTTAACATGACTCCCCCCCGGGAGTACTTCAAAATAAATAACCGACGCGCAAGTTGCACACAAACACCGGGAATGTCGAAGATGTATGTATATTGTATCAGTAGTGTTCGTGCACAAACAGCAATAACATTAATTAAGTTATTAATTATAACCTCGTTTCGATACAAGTTGGCGGTCTGAATTAAAAAAAAAATTTACTTTCCAATGTTCTCTCACGAAAAAACACCGTGCAGTCGGTATCCACAACCAAAATTAGAAACTCACAAGATTCCCGCGTTTTCTAAATGTCACCTTCGTGGTCTAGTAGATATTTAGAACTGCAGTGCTGTAGTTGCGTGTTCTTAAATATAAACAGCACGCTCTGAAGGAGGAAGAACGAATAGTGTTTGAGAGAGCGCTTACTGTAATATTTGCCGAGGAAAGAGAAGGCCACTGTACTAAGTCGACGATTGAAGAGATTCCAGGTAAGCTGAATTTAGCTCGAAACTGTAGTGAATTGTTTCCAGCAGCCAATTGAACGGTATTTGTGCATCTTGACAACTCAGCACGTCTGTAGTGCAGGAGCCTCCGCTGCTCGCTCGCGCATGGAGAGGTTGCAAACAATGGGAATTTCTCCAGAACTTCTCTAGCTTAAGGCACTTGCACAATTGAAAACTTTAACATTTGACTGTACGTTTGCTTTCCGATATGTTGTTTCTTATGGAGCTTGACACAATGGAACTGTCAAAGGTAAAGTCAAGCTCTCTTGATTTTACGATTTCGAAAAGTTGAAATTTAAAGTCAAAGTCAAGCCGCCATTTTGCCAAGAATCTAACAGAGGTTATGTGGAAAGTGCGTTATTTTATTGTAGGGCGATTTTAATCTCGGCATATTAAACAAAGCTTGTCTTAAATTAAATAAATGGCAAACAAATATATTGTGAAGAGGAAATATAGGAATTTACATATTTTAATAAAGTAAACAAATGAGTTTTCTGTATTGAAATAAACTTTTAATATAAATTTTACGCCTATTTTTTAAAAAAGGCACGTAAAATGCATTCCTGAATAATATAATTATTTACATAACAAGATACACTTTTTCACGAAGCTCGCAGAACCGATGTTCAATTATCTGAACTCTGACTTTACAATATTGTATTGTGTATTGGTGGTTTCGCCAGAGGAAAGGAAACGTAAAGTCAAATGCTAAAGTTTTCTACTGTGTGAGAAGCTTAAGACCGGTCATTTATATATTTGTTCACTGACTGCTGTATCCCTAGTGTCTACATATTCGCTATATTTTCACTTCCTCAAATATAGAGATCTTGGTTGTTAAGAATTCAATCAGAGGTGTGATAGCAAAATTAAGTGAAATTTTTTGACCTGTATAAAATCTGACTTAAAACTCTTGAAAATTCATAGTATTTATCGCTTTCCCGTCACTTAGGCTCCAAATGACCGCTTGTGCTTCATTGATTCTTCGACTTACCCAAGCAGCATGGAAGAGCGCCATATTCTGCGCAAAATTAATCAATCCACTAAACAATTTTCGTTAACTTAGACCAAACTAATGAATAAAACTGAATATAAACCACTTTACTCGCACATATGCCGGTAATTATTTCAATAAAGCATTCACTTCAGCTAATTACGTTACCTAACAGAGCCAGGTGCCCGGCAGAAGAGGGGGGATTGTATACCTTTTTTTCCCTAACGTTGTAGACAACTAGTATTGAAATTATCAATAAAAATTTAACTGTAACAAAAATACGTAATTGTTACTATGACACACTTTATTATACTATTCGGAATTATTTCCCCATCAATTTGTCGTGTTCATCGCATGTGCCAGCACCACGAATGTTTGTATAACTTACATCCCTTCACATCGATCAGTGTAAACTCCCTTCCACCCCCTTGAGACATTTCTGGTTACGGTCTGAACAAAGCCAAGCACACACTAAATCTGAATCGGTGAGAATGTCACTGTTTGAATCAGTTAACACAATCTGACTTATTCAACAGTAAATTCAGTTAACGTTAACTGACAAATTAGTTTTAAAAAAAAAAAAAAAACCTTTTTCCTTCACTTGCTGATTCCGTGACATTTCCCACTGATTCTTAAACCAGTTCATTCGCTCTCTTTTTTCGGTGGTATGCTTTTTGACTGATGGATCAGTTAAACCAAGTGTATCAGTTCTAGAGTTTCTTTGTAATATTCTCATTATTGGGATAGTAACAGTGTTTGTTAGAGAGTTCATTTGATGCCTAAATATGGCAAAAACAATTCTTACGGAATAATTTCCGCAGAAAACAAAACCAAAGGTCTAAGACGTTAAACAATTTATTCACGCACACGCCATGATTTACACAAATGATACATCTAGAGAACATCGTCCCAAAGCATCAGTTACAGTAGCCGATGAAGCACATATGCAGAGCTCCGGGACTAGGAGTCGTGCATTCAAAACCCAGTCAAGTAAGCCAAGAATTAAAATGCATTGTACGGAGGCCCATTCAAATATTTATTTGAACCAACCACATCTTACACGTTTGTGGCAACAAAATGAAGGCAAAAAAATTGATTTATTAACTGATTGGATGAAATAATCACTGATTCATTTAAGTGAATTTTTCCCCCCTGAAGCAGTTAATGATTCTCCACTTGGAGCTATTTCCACGATTAAAGTATTTGGATTTGACCGAATCAGTGGTTTTCCAGTGCAGTGCAGTAACAGACATTCCTTAGTGAACTACGCGAGTTCCTGTGCAATCTAACAAACTGGTAATGATGACTCAAAATACGGAAACCCAATAAAAAAATTTTGCCCGGGTTTGTAAAGCTTATGTTGTCTTCATTTTCAATTCTGCCTTGACCGTTCATAATCACAACTCAGTTATTCAAACGCCCGAAGCTAGTGATTCGATTGCTGGCACATCCCCCAGCGAGTGTAAGTGCAATTTGTACTTAGAATTAGCGTGGACACTCCGAACACATCATCAGCTGTGAACTTCGCAGCAAAAGAAATAATTACATGATGGCACCAGGGACTGAAAAAGAGCGCTAACGAAATCTACATCGACAATTAGCAATCTTTTTCCTCTCAACCCCCATGGTTGACTCCTCCCCCATCGCGCCACAAAAATGTCCCCTCCGCATGCACCTCGAGCCCCCAGTCGCGCGCCCCAACACGTCGAATAACTTCCCCCACCCTCCCACCCGACGGTCACAAATTGGGCCCGGCGCACAAAGAGCATGGGAGATGCCCGGCCGGCGGCGCCGAGACGTAATTATTTAGGAATCGCTTGTAGTGGGCAGTGTCGGCTGAGGCCCCGCCCCCCTGCGCGTGACGCGAACTCGACATGGGTTAAACAGCACTGTTACAAGATGATCAATCACGAGGGGACGGGAGGCCACCCCTTGGCGCACCCAGCACACTAGCAGGGGTGTCCACCGCTCGGCCGCGCCAAGTTTTCCCACAACGGCGCCTCAGTGGAGAGCGTCGCCCCCGCAACATGCCGATGCTTCGTTGCTCGTTGCAGCGATATGCCTAAAGGCTGTTCCGGCAAAATGAGCACTTTTGAAAGCCCTACTTACGATCTACTTGTATGCACATTGTGTATTCTTCCACCTTGTGTAGAATTAACATTGCCATGGACCTCGTCACTTTATTCGTACGTCGGTCAAATAAAACCGCGAAATTATTAAGAAAGTAAAAATTTTACATATCTGCTAATTTTTACACTGTGATGCATAAACAAACAGAAAGAGAAAGAAATAATTTCAAGTTATCACAAATGGTTACCTAACACTTCTTATCCGACTTTAAGACATGGTACTACTTTTCCTCCATCGTCACCAACTTTACTGGGCGAATGTCACTGAGTGCGCCCGTTTAAATATATGCAGGCGGTGGCAGTGACTTTTTTTCAAAGGTTCATTTCAAAAGTGCTCACTTTATTGTGAACAGCCTTTAATGGATAGATACTTGGGGTAATACCACTGACACAAAAGTCATCTAATCACACTTACAGCGTTAACGGCAGTAAGTAGAGTGGAGAGATTTGGTATGGAGCAGCGCCGGAATGCCGGGGGGAAACGGGAGATCCCCGAGAAAACCCGCCGACCAGCGGCATCGTCCGGCACGATTCCCGCATGCGAAAATCCGAGAGTGACCCCGCCGGGAACAGAACCCAGTTCGTCTAGGTGGGAGGCGAGTAGTCTAACCACCATACCACCGCGGCCCCGAATGGCAGTGAGTCCCGACGTTTTCCAGAGCAGCTAATGAATAGCGAAACTGTTCTTCCGATCTGGTCCACTCCTGCATGAAAAGAAATTACATTCGCAGCTGACGATTACGCAATTGTTTGCTGCAATTTTTTTTTTCTTTTAAGTGACCCGCCAAACTTTTTTCGCGAAACCTCTTTACATGCGCTTTATATCCACACAACATCTGTAAGTCTTACTTAAGGTTGAAGTAAAGCAACTGCCTATGGACCACTGCATCTGGCTTTACAATGTGAAGAACTCATAAAAAAAGTAGTATAGACACAATAAAAATTGTCAGAAAAGTGAGATTTATGCTACATATGAAAGAACAATGTATGTATTTTGCAACATTATAACATATTTTACTAAAATATGCTTTTTAAATGTAAAACAATGAATTGATTGATAGAGTACGCATTTTTAACCAAATTTAAGCACATTTCCGTTTTGGATGCTTTGGAAAGCAGAATATACAATACAATTTTCTTTATGAGAGATCGTCATAATATTTACTGTGATCACATGTAGTAAAATAATAGTAATAGTGTATTATATCAATTTTATAATTAACTTTATTTACATCAGTTTCAGCCATAAATGTTTGTGAAAAATGGACGCTCATAAAATCATTTATAATAACTATTTCCTACATTTATTACAATTTTCTTACGTACAATCATAGCAAACATTATGGCGATGTTCCATGAAGAAGATTTTATTGCAAATTCTGCTTTCTGAAGAATCCAGAATGGAAACATGCTTACATTTTGTTAAAAACATAGGCAGCTGCTTTACTGTATCCTTAAAGTCAAACAAACTCCGTACAAAACATACATTACAATTTTCTTAAGGACACCGCCAACCTTTCGCTTCAATATGGTTCCAGTGTGTTTGAAATCCGCGGGGTTTTTTTTTTTTTTTTTTTTACAAAATCATCAAACGTGTCCCCATTCTACCAATGTACGAAAAGAAAAAAACACTTCAGAAGATGTACGCATAGTATTCTCAATACATCATGCATATTGTAAATGCTATTTCCAAGTTCTCCAACATAGCTAAAACGACATTTTCACATTACTGTATCTCATCACTGTAAAATAATTTGAGGTAAAATTCCCTTACATGTAAGGTAAAATTACCTCTTAAATGTAGAGTAAATTTACATAACAAGTAAAGTACTATTCCCTTGTCGTACGGGAAAAGTAGCCTGACAAAAGTAAGGGAAAATTCCACACAAGAAAGGGAATATTAACTATATTGTATAATAAAGTTATACTCTGAAATATTCTGGGGTCTTAGTAACCATTACCTATTTCTTCTGACTGATAGTAACCGAAATTTCAACTCTAAAATCCTCGACACATGCGGCTGGGTGCAAACCATGGTTCGCTTGCACGATAGGCCTGTGAGCTATCCATTACACCACGACAACGGCGTAACAGCATTAGTGATTAAGGATTTCACCGCGAAAAATAAAAAAGAATTGAATTATCAGCGAAATTTTTATTTGAAGTAATTAAACACGATCTCCCTAAATATTTCTAGACAAATAATTTATTCCTGGGGCTGCTAATAATAATTGTAACGGATTGCTTGGTTACCTTTATGCGGTACATAGATCAGTTTGTGTAGAATCCGTTTAGTGGTTTTATTTGTGTTCTGAAGCCAGTACCTTTCAAAGTGTTTTAATAATACCCTTGACGTAAATATTATGGAAGTAATGATAACTCTGTACCGTATATTTAAATTTGAACACAGGAACAAAAGGTCCGATTTTTACAGTCTCTTACAAATTTTTTATTTCACTTTTTTTTACAATTTTTTTTTATTTGTAACTATTTGATAATATTGTATTTTACAGATTTTCTCTACCTTAGAATTAATTTTTATTTCTTAGTATATTCTGTTTCATATAATTTCAATAAAATTTGACAAACATTGTGACCAACCTACACAGCATGTAAACGCCCCCATTTGCAGAGTACTGTGTCAGCTGTTATTATGTTGGCGCTCTTTGCGATGACTGTAAAAGAAAGTAGTACTCGGAATTAAAAATTATAATGTGAAAAATTAATGATGATTAAAACATTTATGGTTAAAATTACGCTCATAGACTAATACGCAATTTTTCTGAGTTGTAGAGCAAGGGCATTAAAAATATTTAGAAACATTATGGTTGAGCATGCGAACATCACGGTTATGTGAAAGGTTTCCACCAATCTCCGTTGAGTCTGTTGTCTATGGTCTCCACCCGCCCGGTGAAAGCCGTTGTTGCCATTGTGCTCTCTTCCGTCATAATTTATCAATATGCGAGAATTCCTTGCTGGTGATGTTGGAATATTATTTATGCAGTTAATCAACTTTGTATTTACGTATTTCATTAAGTGCAGTTCGTCTTGGGTGCCTTTTAGAACAGTCTCCTCAGTGAAATGAATTATCCACACGTGTCTGCCGATTTGTAAAATGGTTTGTTGTGCGCTGTGGTCCGCCATTTTCTGTGACCATCGCGAAGCGCGAGCGAAAAATTATTTAAGTTGTGAAGTTTGAATTTGTTGGTTTCAACAAATAGTTCACGTGTTTTGTTAAGTGAATAAGTCGGCAAATATTTCGTATCAGTACCCGACAAGAGATTTTAGTGAATTAATCATCCAAAATTCGGCACGTGTTTAGGAATTACGAAGTGAACAGCAAGTGTGTTTTTTAAATAATGTTATCTTAAATTGTTAGAATATTTTGAATGTTTTTGGACTTTTATTTGATTGGAACTCTAACGATTTTTATGTGGAAGTTAAATTTGCTTAACATGTTTACTATGTGCATTTCGCACGTCGGTATTAACAGTGACGCATTTATTGCGTTTTATTCTTGCGGGAAATTTTCAAATGTACGTGGCCTAAATAAGCGTCCTTTTAGTGTAGTTCATTATATAAAAAATGCAATGATATTTATCTGTTGAGCATTTTTCACATCGGTACGAACAGCGACACATTTATCGCATTTAGTTCTTTCGATGAAGTTAAAACTTAAGTTATAGTAAATTGAATGCTATTTCCTTACGAAATCGCCACTCTCTCATAAGAAGAACCACAAAAAAAATCACGTCTCACGAAAGACGTTAAACTATAGTTCCTCACCCCACCAATATAATAAAAAAGAACCCTAACTAGTATATTGTGTGATAGTACCAAAAATAAAACGGTTGGGAATGGCAACCAGCTATCGTAGCCTAAGTACTGAACAGAAGTTGTCAGACTTTCAATGCTTGCCATTGTATTCGTAGTTTGTTTACAAAGATCGTTTTCTTCACCGACAGAACAGCTGTGGCGGAGAGATACATGGTGGCCGCACTTCTTTTCGAGAACCGTCAAAATTGACTGAAGTTAGATGAAACAGAGTACATTATACCTTCCGTAAGGAATGTAATACCTACAAGCTGTTTAAAATGGCGCTTCTTTTGTTTCTTCCACTCGTCCTCCCACTTAGCTGTTGAGACAATGCTGAAGTGATGCACGCGTCGTAAGGTAATTTTCCCGTTCATGTATGGGATTTTTCACTATTATGTACGTGAATTTTGCTCCAGAGTGCGATAAATTTATCTTACACGCAAGGAAAGCTATGTTTTCCACATAAGTCACCACTTAAAGTCCCACAGGTACACACAGCACGACGGAAACACTGCACGCCTGTTCAACGCCGTGCGCGTAGGAGCGATGTGGCACTAGGGGCAAGTGTCAGTTTCACCCTTACCGCTTCCACACTTCCCTGCCTCAAATGCGCTAAAAAGCTCCAACTAGGCGACGCCCTTAGCGGCTCACCTTCACATCTTAGGCCTATGCAGAAATGCTTCGTTTTCGAGCCATTAAGTTCAGTTTCGAAGTAATTATTAAGAATTTATTACTGCATAATTTACATTTTACAAGACGTTTAATATTTTTGTAATAGTTTACCACATGTAATCTGGAAGTCGTGACATGGCAGAGGCATATTGGCGTTTTAAAGTTTATGTTAAGCTTTTCGTAACAACATTTTACGTTGATAGTTCGGATTTCATACTGCAGAGTGCTAAACTTCTATAGTGACATTTTTATTTTATTTTACTTAGCGAAAACCTATAAAAGCAGAAAATGAAAGAATCCAATACAATGTATTATGTCATAAAAAAAACAGCTAGAACCATTACACGAAATTCAGTTAGGTTTAAATTTTCCCCAATCCCTAAGTATCGTCAAAATATCCCACGAACTAGGCTTGCCCATTACGTAACTGTTATTCAACCTCGTTCCTATTGTAGCGTCATATGGCGGCTCTAAACCGCCTGAGGTCGGGCAGAGTACGGATTGTATCCGGGCACGGTTGTTTTATAAAACACGTCCCACTTCGCCCGGCTATATAAAAGTCCTAACAGGCAGCCCCCCCCCCCCCCCCCGCCAGATGGCGACGAGACCACGGCGTATATTGAGTGTAAGACCGAGGCTGAAGACGAGGGCACCAACCTACCACTGGCCAGGGGGTTCCGAGGCCAACCGTCCAGAAGTTAAGGGTGAGTATAATCAAGTAGCCGTAGGGACCAATGCTGGTATCGAGTCACCATCCCCTTGCCAACCGTCCAGAAGTTAAGGGTGAGTATAATCGAGTAGCGGTAGGGACCAATGCTGGTATCTAGTCACCATCACCTTGCCAACCGTCCAGAAGTTAAGGGTGAGTATAATCAAGTAGCGGTAGGGACCAATGCTGGTATCGAGTCACCATCCCCTTGCCAACCGTCCAGAAGTTAAGGGTGAGTATAATCGAGTAGCGGTAGGGACCAATGCTGGTATCGAGTCACCATCCCCTTGCCAACCGTCCAGAAGTTAAGGGTGAGTATAATCGAGTAGCGGTAGGGATCAATGCTGGTATCGAGTCACCATCACCTTGCCAACCGTCCAGAAGTTAAGGGTGAGTATAATCAAGTAGCGGTAAGGACCAATGCTGGTATCGAGTCACCATCCCCTTGCCAACCGTCCAGAAGTTAAGGGTGAGTATAATCGAGTAGCGGTAGGGATCAATGCTGGTATCGAGTCACCATCACCTTGCCAACCGTCCAGAAGTTAAGGGTGAGTATAATCAAGTAGCGGTAAGGACCAATGCTGGTATCGAGTCACCATCCCCTTGCCAACCGTCCAGAAGTTAAGGGTGAGTATAATCGAGTAGCGGTAGGGACCAATGCTGGTATTCGAGTCACCATCCCCTTTTCCATTGTCATTAATTATATTCGGCAAGGATAGGGATTAGCTGCGTCTCATTGTCAGTAAATGGTTACAGAGTAATTCAGTATAATAACTGCATCTGTCAATAAGTTTAACGTAATTGTATTATGTTTTATAAGTAAGTGTTATTCCATTAAATAAATATGTTTATAATCTATCTTACTTATTCGGCTACCAGTGGGTTACACCCCAAAGCACCCCCTTGCCACCTCATAAGGTGAACTGAGTAACGGGAATAGAGATGTTAGTGCAGCCTACAGAGCAGGAGGAAGGGAGAAATGTTTCAGTATGTTCGCCATTGTTACTGGGTTCTTCACCTTTGACGACATTCTCCAAATAATAAAAGTTTTGCTGGTACGAATTCGTAAAAAAAAAAACAGACTTTAAAACATGTATAAGAACTAGCGTATGTAACACCACAGAATTGATTCAATTATTTCAGTTTTTTTTTTGTACTACGTTGTTATTAACATCAACAAGACCTATATACTTATACTCTTTCCGAACGACAGTTGCAATAGCAGGAATTTTAACACGTGATGATAGGCGGATTATCACGGTCGAATCCGTTGTGCTAATGCCACATAGACTGGGAAGCCAGACACGACATCACAAACTTCAAAGTAAAACACTTCGACAGTAGAGCAATCACAAACAAACCCCAGCGAATATGTGAGATCACATTGCATATCGAAGTTTGGTATAAGCTGTTCACGGTATAAAGTGAGCACTTTTGAAAACCCTGATTAAGTTATACTAGTACGCAAACTGTGTGTTCTTCCATAATATGTCAAATAAACATTGCCATGATTCTCGCCACATTATTCATGTTTCGGTCAAGTGAAACAGTGGAATTATTAGAAAAGTAGATATCTCACGCTTGTTAATCCTTACACTTAAGCATTAAAAAACAGAAAGCGAAATAAATCATTTCAGTATCCCCAACCGTTGACTTGACACTTTTAATTGGGCGTTAAGAAATTCAAATACTTACACACCATTGTTACCAAATTAACGGGACGCACGCCAGTCAGCGTGAACATTGAAATCTATACAGTTAGGGACAGTGGCATTTTTCAATGGTTGGTTTCAAAAGTGCTCAATAACACTCAACAGTCTATAATTATGAATTGGTTTTAAACGTTCGCGAGGTACTTCTTGCTCTTCCTTCCGTGTATGGGCTATTCACGATAAAGTGAGCACTTTTGAAATCAACTTAGAGGAATGTCTCTGCCCCTACCTACAAATACTTTAACGAGCGCACTGAGTGACATGTGCCCAGTAAAAATGGTAACGATGGAAGGAAAGTAGTTCCGTATATTAACGTCTAATAAAAAGTGTTAGGAAACCATTTCTGATCATTTAAATTATTTATTTCGGTTTCTGTGTTTTTTAATGCATCTAACTGTAAAAATGAGCAGCTTTGTTAAATATTTACTTTTCTAATAATTTCACAGATTCACTTGACCGACGCTTGAATAAAGTGATGAGACACATGACAATGTTGATCTTACATAAGGCGGGAGAACACACAACGTGCATAAAAGTAGATTTTAAGCAGGGCTTTGAAAAGTGCTCATTTTACCGTGAACGGCCTATATCAGGATAGCCACTCCCTTTTATGCTACGGAAGGGAACCATTATGCTTAAAAGTGGGAGCTGTCAGTACAGCAGTTTTGGTTCACTTGGATTTATTTACCCACTAAGAGATGCGATAATGTAACGTTTAAAATTTACAATACCAACATTCTGAGATTATATTTGATCTCTTTGAAAATGTGTTGCCCTCAATTTTCGTCATCTGGATGACGAGCCAATGGAGCAGCGGCAGGACGCAAGGGCGAGGGAAACGAGAGATCTCCGAGAAAACCCGCCGACCAGCGATATTGTCCGGCACGAGATTCCCACGTGCGAGAATCCGGGAGCTACCCCGCCAGGAATCGAACTCGGTTCGCCTAGGTGCGAGTCGAGTAGTCTGACCCAACAACACAACCCCGGCCCTAATAAACAGGTCTGTGCTTTGAGATTGCTGAAGATTACATATGCGTGCATCATTGTCAAAAACATACAATACGCTCTCTGTATTGTACATGCTTCGCACATTTAGCATTTTAAAATCCTTCACGGTCAGCAGACTACAACGGACGAGACTCTTACATGTGAAGTTACAAGACGAAGACAGAAGTATTATTTAGTCATACACTAGGGGAAGATTCATTTGATCCAACCACATACTTTTTTTGCATAGTTCCAAGCATACAAATTAGTTGTTTTCAAAATATATTTTGATTAAAAACAAATTTGATTGTGGTGACTATAGTCCAGTCATTTTACCGGTATTTTGTTTAATATTTATGTACACAGTTGCTCGGTGCTGTCAAACACACACCAACGGCAACATACTGACGTCCATAGCAGCCGTGAAATACTGGAATCACCAAAGAAAATGCAACCCTACCCAGGATGCCTGATCGCACACGTCTATATCTTTCGAAGGCAACAAAAAAAAAAACGTGGGAGGATAGGGCGGGATATTTTTCACGTAGTTTCATGAAATGGGCATTGATCGTCTGTTAGTCGTCCACTCAATCTTCATGCTCCCGCGCTTCAAAATAACAGTCTCCGAGGGGAATTTTTTTCCTCTTCTGCTCTGGCAACTCTTTCCCTGCGGCGTGATAGGGGCGCGTGTTCGGCTCGCTGTCCCCTCTCCTGTCCAGGGGGTGTCGTGTTGCCGCGATCCGTGCCGATCGCTCTGCTCACACAGTAGACAAGACTACAGAAGCAAAACCACGGTGTGACTCGCCAACACCATCCGCAATAGCCTGCGAAGTCGCACAACTGCGTACCGTGGTGTGTCGCATGGTTGATAATAACATGTTTGCTCTGGCCAAATATACAATAATCAAAGCTTGAGAACGATTCAGCTTATTATTTTCAGTTTAAATAAATAGACATCAACCAAGCTCAAAATCATAGTGGCAGAAATTACCCCAGTGTCTGGTACATAAACAATGGAATACACTGCCAATTAAAAATTATACTATGGATAGTTACGTTAAATTATAATATTCTTCTGCTACCATAATGCCAGACACTATTAAGCCACTACTACCATTTAATTGTTTGGAAGCTTGAATAGGCAAAACGGGAATACCACGCGCATTTGACCTAGAAACTGATTCTGTAGTATTTTTCTAATGATCTTTTCAATTAGTTATCAACTCTTATTGGAGAGTTATTGGAGAAGGCTAGTTGGTGAGGCAATGGATCGACTACGGTTTGCGATGCCACTGCAGTAAGTATTAATCGTCCAGAGGTATACAAAAATTTAATAAATGAAAAGAGCATCAAATTGCAGTTTCAAAAGAAACCTTTTAATTGAACAAATCGAATGTGGCGACAGCAAACAACTAACTCGCGGAGTAAATATTGAATTAATAATTGCGATATTCATAAATTAATTAACTCATGGTGGTGAAATCCTAGGGCACTGTCAGCCACAAAAATCCTGGAGTGCACCCAATACAATCTAACTAACTTTAATTTTCAATACAAATACGTATTTTGTTTTAATTGGCTTAATGATTCACTTTTAAAAAAATCCATATAATATTTCAATGATATTTTGCGTCACAAACGTTATAAAGAAATGAATTCAAGCAAATATGACGTAGACAAGAAGCTGGAGAATAGTTCGAATTTGGCGGACTGGTACGAAAGTAGTACCGGAATGTTGAGGAGATGAATAGTTGAAATAATAGTTCCGAGTGAAACTTCAAATGGTATAAAAGTTCATGTGAAAGTTCGTCCAAAACGTAGAATAATACTTCGTCCCTCTGGAAGACACAAATTATAATAATCGCGAGAGTTAATTACTTGTTCCAAAGTCAGTAAAACATGGCACGTATTACCGGGGAAACACTGATGCTGTACTCACCTGTCGTGGAGGGGGGGGGGGGGAGGTAAGGGATGAAAAAATGTACAACATAAACTAATGCCGTGTGGTACTGCTTGAAATATATGTTATCACCCAATAACAGTTCATACATCTAAAAAAAAAAAACGTTAAAAATGTAAGAATATAGTCATATTTAATTTTTTCTCATATATATGGTTTGTTATTTAATCATTTGCACGTCTGTCACGCGGTAGTCCATAAGATTCGTTTACTTCGTAAATTTTTTCATTTGTACAACTTAGGATTCGTTATAATGACAACAAAACTGAAGAATTATGTATTTTATATCAAATTATTCAACACATATACCTACAGCGTTAGATTTTTATTCGAGGAAAATGTCGTCACACGCAATGCGTACAAATTGAACAATGTTTGCCTACAATTATAAAACAAATAATTTTTTAGGGCCCCAACACCCTTAAGAAAGTTAAAGTTACATAATAGGGCCACTGGTTTCAATACGGCAGCCAATAACCGGAAAGAATATGTTACGTTGAAAAAGTGATTTCGCTTCTGTACACGAACTCATTCCGTGCTACGGAGCAAGTGCGGGGTAGGGCAGCGCGACATGTCGAAGTCTACAGGGACATGGACGTTTGATGGATCCCGACATTATTATATGAGCTGGACAGGTCCAGGCGACGTCTCGACGCTGGAATTACAAGGCCGGCATAAAACGCGCCAAGACCAACAAGTTAAAAACCAGAATTGTAGCTTCGTTCTTTCACGGATATTTTGAAAAAGATTTCTCGTGCCGTTGCCGATAACGTTATTCCAGCCCAAACAATCACAGCAGCATCGCAGCGAAGATGTCGACATTAATAAGAACGAGTCATTGCCGAAGTTCTCTCGTCGAAGTCAACTCGTCAAGATTGACATCTCGGCGCAATCTTTGGCATCTTCGAGTTCAACATATCGAAGCAATATCGACATGTAAAAATTCAGGGTTGCCGCCATATTTTTATTTGAAAATTTCCTGAGATTTTCCCTCATTTACGGACAAAAATAATTTTTCACTGACTTTATTTAAGATATTTTTCTTCTACGGTAAGCTCATTTACATTTTTAGCACACTTTTACAGCAAAATAATCACTCTGATCTTACAACTCAATGAACCTAAATAAAACACAGTACATATTTCGCAAAGGAAACAACATTTCGTCCAACTGCAATTGTATTTATTAATTGTAACAATTATAATACAACTGAAAATGTTTTCACTTCCACAAAAATGTAACCAGATGGCTAGACAATGCTGCAACTGCACCATGAACTGGTTGCAGCAAGCTACAATAAATGGCAACACAGCAGCTATCCATGCGTGAAACAAACTCATGAGCACCAGAAAACCACACAGCGATTAAAAAATCAGCTTCTGCACTCGACGAATATTTTGTTTTCGTAGGCGCATGATCGATGATCGAACAGCCAGATATAGCTTTCATATCACAAAATTCCTTGACATTCAACTACTTGGTTCAAAATTACCTTAGATATCCCTGATTTCCCTAAAGCCCCTGCCACACTATCAAATTTTTGCCTTCATCTATATTTGACAATAAAATTTGAAGACAAAATACGGCCATCAAATTTTTCCTTCTAACAAATGTTATCAAATAATCATGAATGTGTTTGAAAATGTCACATTGTCAAATGTTTTCATTGGGAGATTCTAATTTGAAATATTAATTAAAAATTATTTTCCATGCGGTCCATTACAGGAAGAAATGTAAGTAATGTACTTAGTTTTCGTTTATTAACTAAATTAAAATTTTATTATAAGCTATGTTTTCTGCATAATGAAATAATGAGTTCGTAAATTATGTGCAATATTCACTTAAAATCGCATTCGAGGACAGACAGCTTCTACATAATTAATTATCTCCATAACCTACTTCGTTTCCAGCAGTTGTTCGTTATTTTAAGTTTCTTGACGTCCATTTTTGTTGTGCACGATTCTGATTGGTTGAGATCGTCGAACATGAAATAAATTTTAGAACCGGTCCAATTTCCAAATGTTTGATGGAAACTGAAGGTATCCAACTTTCTGAGACAAGAATGGAGGCTTTTATGACGTTCTGATAACGTCATAACTGTCCAACTTTATTTGACCAAACTCATTGGAAGCAGTTCGATGGGAAAATTTGACAGTGTGACAGGGGCTTAACGGCTTTCGAATTTCCAGACGGTTCCTTGTTTTCGAGACAAGTGGCATTGAAGATTGATATAATTTAGTGTAATATAAGGCACGGCTGTTTCTACTGTGTAGGAGGGGAGGGGGTGTGCCTCGATACCCGGACAGCCGGAGAAACGATGAACTCGTCTCGTGCCCGAGAGCAGAACAGGTCCATGTAGTAGCGTCGCACACGACATAGGCGTACGTAGAGCAGAAATAAGCTAAACCAGTATTTCTCGGTAACATCCTGTTACTGTTATCAACCATAACTGTTACCGATAACTGTTAATGAGTACCTGTTATTATGGACACGCTGGAGGCCGCGCATAGACTAAAGACGAGGCAGGCCGCTTATTCGTCTTCTGCGCATGTACCCAACATCAACCTACCTCAATCATACACAACTGTCAAAGTCACATGGTCGACACTGATGAAAGTGTTTATTTACATCTTAATTTGTAAATGACATGAACTATTATATGAATAAAATATTTTTATCAATTTGAATTTAATCAAACTTCATTACAAATTGGTTAGAGGAAGTATAAATGCATCTCTAAGCACTTGTTTACAAATCAGTTTTCTAACCTAAAATCCGAACCACGCGTTGGCAGAAAAGCAGTTCAATGTTGGGACACGGAGATTGGTTGTGCGCAACCAGTGAGATCGGTCTACCTCATCTTTAGTCTATAGTCCATTCACGCTTTCGTCAGCCTTTTGGAATAGAACCTTTGAAAAATCACCCTGAGCGTAACATATCAACCTGGTTTGTTCAATCACTTGTATTCTACAAATACATAACACTGTGATTAACTCTAAAGTACTGTATTTTTGAATAAATGAAACTTTTCCTAATATCTTCTATTACTTGTAATGTTTATTTCGTATTATTTACGAATTAAAAACAGCGAGAGCAGCTGTGTATTGGCAATGGCTAGTAAGAAATAGTTCTCTGTTCAAATATTGTTTCAACATAGTTTTTTGGTATGCTCTTTGTAAATTGAATATTGCTATTGAAATATTTCAATATTTAGATAGCCCCAATATAACATTTCATTGTTACAGTTAAAAATATCACCGCAAAATTTCATACGTAGGCCGCAGTGACGTGGTGTTTGTTTTTTCGACCGACGAACCGGTTGGCTTGGCGGAGCTTATCGCTCTCTCTCCCTCCCTCTCTGTCGCTCTCTCTCGGGAAATTTCCCATCGCTAGTAAACAGTTAATTTATACATGTTTAAAATTGTAGCATATTTCGTACTTACTGCAGCAAAATAATGATTTTTGAACTTGAAATTTACAACTGAAAATATATTTTATTGTTTAAATGCCTATGTTATTTAGATGCGATGGCGCGACGCTTACAAATCCAGCAGATTGGCAGAAATTGCGTGTAAGGGAGAATCTAGAACTTGATCACCTTCCACGCGCTTGTCACAATATGGCGGGCAATTATACCTAGTTTTTATACGGCCTTACGACTGACAGTGTTGTGGCGACATGTCAATGATACGGCGTGTTTCTTAACGAAGCGTCAAGTTCGTACTCGTGTTTTTAAACATCCCAGGCAAGTTACAATGTTGTGATAAATATGTGTTTCCACGGCAGAGTGAAATGTGCTGTGATCGTTGCGTATGAAAGGGCGTGGTGGCTGCGTTGTAATCGTTACGCCGGCCAGGTGTGTGTGTGTGTTAATTTCAAATATTTGCAAAAGTTATACGTTTTAACCATGAACTGATGTTATGGCGAAGTAAATTATTTACCTTCGCATCTGTTTATCACAACGTTGTACCTCTGCGCTAAGTGTTTGAAAGACAGTTGTGTAACGAGCTTACGTTTCTGTGATTTGAATATCTGCAACAATCCCAACGAAATACTAAGCCCACCCAGATAAAATAAAATAAATAATAATATAAACCTACAAACCAGTAAGTACCAATGCATGTAAATATTAGGAGAATAAATATTACGTTAGGCATATGTGTTTGCGTGTTCACCACTATCTTTTACGTTTGTCGATGTACAATAAATAAGCGACACGAGTTGCGTGCTTGAATTTACTGCGTCGTTTCATTGCACTGGTTGTCCCTTCGTTTTAATTTTTATTCCAAACCCATATTAATAACAACAGGTTAAATACTACTGTTGTTTCCGCCACAGTTGTAACAAACACCGTCGTGGCAAAATATTAATGTGTATTATGTGTAACGTGCTATATCGTGTGTAACAAATAGTTATAAAGCTGACATAAATAGTGTCATAGGCCTAAATTGTGAACATTCGTAGGAAATGGTTTCTGCAATATGACAGAATTCTTTGAACAGCTGTAAACAGCAACCCACGCAATTGATAGTTGTAAAAGTAGAAGTCACATGGCAGTGTCTATGTTTACGTGTAGCGGAAGGATACGTAATCAGTAACCAAAAGTAGAAATTTAGCAGGACTTCAGAAAAGGAAGAAGTTATCGTGAATCAACTATATGAGGCCGCGTTGTTACGTTCCGTTACGTCTGTTCTCGGGCACCTGTTATTAATTAGCCTTATGCCGGGTTGACGTATGGGAAGCTAAGTGCTTTTAGTTGGGCAATTAGTAATTCTCGCCAACAGAATGCACTGGTATCGCATGCGTACCGGAGTTTCCCGTTATGTAAGTACACGGGATGATGGCAATTTTCGTAAAATAGATGTAGTTGTGTAAAATCTTACCACTTGTAATATGTTAAGAACCCTGTGTGAGGGAAAAACTTTTTTCTTCGCGCTAGAGTGAAAATACAACGAAATTAATTCACATATTGTTAAATTTTCTGTCCTAAATCGGATTTAGCAAAATGTAGGCATACAAAATTAGTTAATTTAAATATCACAACTGAATCGAAAAAAATAATAGTTAAATTGTTTAAAAAAATATTATTTTTATGACTTTCTTAAGCAGTTATCTTAAGTGGAAGGAGAAAAGTACAAAGTTCCTTCTGGTGACAGCTAAATTTTTGTCGCACTTAAATTCGTAACGTTGCCTCACTGAATTAAGCTTGCTTATGGGCACCCAATGCCAATCACCGTTGTACGTTTAATGTCTGCTCTTGCGAAAGCCATTGAGAAGGGGGGGGGGGGCGTGAGTAATAGTTACGGAATAAAGATAATGCTTAACATTTTGGCTGGGGTAAATATACTGTATCACAATTCCAGCCAGACACTAACTTTTACACGGAAATGTATAGAATTTCTACACTTACCACCAGCTTGAGAGCAACCTTTTCGGAACATTAGAGAACTTAGAGAGGGAAATTTTCCCTATACAAAGCTCTCCCGTGAGAATTCTCGTTTTGTTCCCAATATGAGTAGAAATAACCTTAAGGAGGATTCCCACCCGCCATCTTGGATTTATCGATTTTTCGCCCCGGAGTTTCTATTTTCCAGAATATGTATTAAAATTTCCCGCACGACATATCCTAAATAACGCCCTCCCAAACGTTATGTAACAGCCACAGCTACGCTACGTTGATTAATTAATTTTTTGCTAGTAACTGTTGAGGCGAAACAAAAGATTATTTCTTGCGCACGATTACAAAGGCGACGATATCAACAGTAATCAAGAAATACTGACCTCAGACAATACACTAGGCAATGCTCTGTGCTCTGTCGTTCCAGAAAACATGATACGAAACTGTATTTCCAGAGTATGGCAAAAATTCCATAAATCCAAGATGGCGGGTGGGAATATGCCTTAACTGGGTTAATATTTTTAGCTGACGACTGTTCACGATAAAGTGAGCACTTTTGAAATCAACCTTTGAAAAAAGTCACTGGTCCTGACTGTATATATTTTAACGTGCTCACTGAGTGGCATGCGTCCATTAAGGTTGGTAACGATGGATGGAAAGTAGTTCCATATCTTAACGTCGGATGAAAAGTGTTAGGTAACCATTTGTGATAACTTAAATTATTTCTTTCCCTTTCAGTATTTTTAATGGATAGAAATGTAAAACTGAGTAGATTTTTAAAATATTTATTTCCTAATAATTTTACAGTTTCAGTTGACCGACGCATAAATAAAGTCTTGAGGCCCGTGGCAGTGTTAACTTTACACAAGGCGGAAGAAGACACAACGTGCATACAAATAAATACTAAGCAGGGCTTTCAAAACTGCTGATTTTACCGTGAACAGCCTATACCTCTATGTAGGCCTAACAATCTTAATTACAGTTTACAAAATCTGTTCCGAATATAAATATACGTTAAAATTTCCTACCCTTAATAATGTTATATCTAGAATTAAAATAAAACTAGTTTCAGCGATTTTCTCATTCACTTGTGGACGGAGCGGTACATGTCCAAAGGCCACTTCCTCGGGAAGAGTTCTGGGCCTGTGTGACGGCAGACTGGCCACCCCTGCCGCCAGGGGTGTCCCTACGCGGCGGCAGCCCTGAGAGGGTAGAAGGGCCAGCTGCCAGCCCTTCTGAATTAGCGAAAACGGTTTGAACTGATCCATTAAACAAAGTGAATGCAACGGCGCCTCCCCGCCTGACAGCTCTCCTGTCCGGGATAATTGATCCTTAATTTGGGGTGGGGTGGGGTCGGCTGGATGCGAACACCTGGGAGGGATGGCCGAGGGGGAGGGGGGAAGGGGTAACTAAAGGCACCTCCCCACCCTTTTTTGCTTCACGCGACCTGATGTGACAAGCTTTTAAATATCACGTGCCAGCGGGAAAGGGACAAATGGAGTTAGGTTATGCTCTCTCCACATCAGCACGGGTGAATCTTTTATTTGAACTGTTAATTCCAGTGGTAAGAATCTAGACGTCCTTTTATTGTCACAAGTCATTTTCTTGGAAAACGTTCTAATTCTTGCAGAGTTTTTTTTTTCCTTGTGAATTACCATTCTTCGTTTCATTTCCAAAGCAATTTTTTTTCCCCCGAGCGGGAAAATAATAAGGGTATTATTATTGTTTAGAATATTCCAGTACAGAAACTTCAAATTAGCGAAGGGAAGTTGAGCGTATTTTAATTAAAATTCATATTTAATGCTACACAACTGTTTGATGATGTGTTTTATTATTTAATAATGATGTTTATTAAAGCCTGTGTGATGGTTTGTCAGTCCGTCTGCCTGTTAAATGTCGACTGGGTACAGTCGTAATGTACAGAGATTCCATTTCGTATATTTCAAGAATTTACACTTCTCTGCAATTAATGCCAATGGGATCGCGGGCAACTGCTGCCTCAGATAGCAATACCAGATATCGCTTCGGCCATTGCAAGACTGCAGTCCAGGCGACTAATAAACGGACTCCTGGGCAGCAAATGCTTCAATGAAATAAGAAGTGTTCTATACTTTAATCGTTATGCGCACAAGATAAAGCTTGTTATAGGCTGTTCACGGTAAAGTGAGCACTTTTGAGGCACTGCTTTCTTCTTCCTTTCAGCCATATTTTATACTTTAGCCACCCTTTTAAATGAATATTGCCATGTATGTAATAAACACCGTGTATATATTCCATCGCACTCGGGAGGTAACGTCTTAGGCTACAATTAAATATTATTATAGACTATTATTCTCGATGAGAGGGCTTTCAAAAGTGCTCACTTTACCGCGAATAGCCTACAGATGTGGGTAGGTGTGGGTCTTTAATTACCATTATTTTATAGATGGGCGGAATGCATTTATAAAACAAAACACTAGGATGATAAGCTACTATCATGACGTAATTGCAATACAATTAAAACTCATATCCCTATATTATTGCACTTTGCAACTTTGCAATGCACCCCTGTGGACCCCCCCCCCCCCCTCGCACACCTGTTTCTTGTTTCGGCGTCTGACTACCAACAAAGAGCAAAGTCAAACATTGTTTGTTTGTTTGTTGTTCAATTGCTTAGTGATGAAAATAAAAAATTAAATATATCATTTATATGTTAATGTAAATATATCTATGGAAGATAAAGACGTTGCAATATATTTATCTCATTATTTACTTTATTCACTTTAATTACGGAATAAGTACAAGTATTCTTCCCTCCCTCCCTCCTTTCCATCGCTCATAATACTGCTACGGTAACATTACGTGGCCTTCGGCTTGTGGCAAGTGACATAGTGTCACATACTGCCGCATGCTACGTTCCTAATACACCAACAGCTACGCATTTCTGCACGAGTCAGTAATTATATCAGTTTCTGTCCCCATACGATGTTCAAAGCACGCGATCCCTGCTGCATATCATCGTTAATAAATAAATAATTCAAAAATACTAAATGCGCTTTCCTACACGCTCCATTGTGGCAAACCACTTAGCGCTTATATTTGGAGATGATGCATTTTCCTCCGCGCGTGCTTCGTGTTCACGATAAAATGCACTTGGTAGGTTTTTTAGTTTTTATTAGATCTACATTATCACGCCCACAGTCTCGGTGTGCTACTTTAGTGATTCCCTTATCAAATCAGTATTTCTTTTGACACATTTACAGTCTAGCCTTCGGATATCCTACGTCAATTCACATTTCTTGTAGTATTCAATGAATTAGAAAGTGTGCTCATTCGATGACTTCGTCGTACACACGAGACTGCAGCACACGTTGTATCCTATTGTTCCCACTCGGATAGGAAAACAACGGCGACAACATGCAACATTGCATGACTAGAGACCTGAAAAATTCGCGAGTTCAATAACCTGCTGACTAGACTCCGCGGTCGTATGCACAAATATGCCGATCTCAGCTGCACATTGGTTGTCTGCCGTCACAGAGGAAGGTGATTATTGCGCCAGCGTTCCACAGGAGGCGTCAAACATCGTGCGGACCAATGGTTAAAGTTAAACAAGCACGTGTGTTTTGAATTCCAGCTTGTCGCGAGATGAATCCGCGAATTATTCCGGTCTCTATACATGACACACGACACGCCACAGAGGAAATATCGCGCGACATTTCAGCTCGCCACAATGTCGCATGCTGAAATGTCGCACTGTGTTTCCTCGGTGTGATCGCGGATCTGCGTCCGCGGGAGTTCACCCTCCCTTCGTCGAATCTTGCTTGCTTCCCTGAGTTCTTCAGAGGAGTTCGGAGCGGGCGGTCCTGCCCTTCTTCAGTGCCTGACTTGACGGGATAACCGCCAAATTAAACAGCGATTGATGAATCACTGTAGGAGGCATCAAGTGGTGTGAGCGAATTTGCGCCCACGGTGTGTACGCCGCCTGGTAAACCACACTACGGTGAATTAATTTCATTGGAGCACGGCGCAAAAATTCTCGGGAGGCCCTTTCAAGGAGTAGGGAAGTAGCGAATCCAGCGCCGCAATTCAAGCGTTTCCTTTCTATTAACGTAATCCTGTTTCCAAATAAATCAGACGCCCTGCAGGAACCCCTGAGATTACGAAAGGGGGGGAAAAAAAAAACTGGAAAGTCGTAGTTGCTGCCCCAGAGATAAACTGCTGGATATCCTATGAGCAAAACAGCAAGAGGAGGGTGATGGGGGGGGGGGGGCGAAGCTGACAAATGAAACTGTTCCTAGGGAACCGAGTATAATTGGCAGGTAGCTGGTTTAGGATCCCGTTCTGGATCCTCATTGGCAGGAAGTTGTTAGCGGTAACGAATCGACGTTTGAATGAATTGTGCGTGTCATTAAAACGGCGAAAGCACAAGACGAAAAAACTCAGGCTGAACTGACAAAAAACGGGGGGAGTGGGCAGCAAATAGACGAAGTAATAAAATGGAGGAAATGGAGACGCAAGCGGGCAGTCCACCTAAAATAAATCCGACATTACAGGCGGACTGCAGTCTACAATGTAAAAAAAAAATTCTGGTAAACTTCCCAAACAGTATTGGAAGTTTTTAACCTATACAGTATGAGGAAATATTACTACGTGCCAGGATGAAAGTATAGGAATATTTAACATAGCTACTATACAAAGTTGGCAACTATCCTACGCATTTGTACTCTTTCCTGAGCAACCGTAGGAACGTTACCATGGCTATATGGGAAAATATTTAACCATTCGTACTTTGTCACTGTACGTATACACTGATATGGTAAATTTACATATAATTTCTTATTGTGTATATTAAAAGTGACGTAGTTTAACATGAGTTGCAAATATTTGCGTAGGCTTACTATGGATGCTGAGTTTTCGTGTGAAGATAAATTAGAAAACAATGTAGTTCCCTATTACATTTTTGCTTGAAGTCTTTACGGTTTGTATGAATGAGAGTCGCGAACGATCTGTTCAACGAAGAAGATGATTGCTCTTGCTCCAGATATCCGCATGCATCACTGAACCAAGTGACTATTTAAAAATAATAAGTTTTAATGAAACGCCCAAACTGTTATTTCTACACCTGCGCGTATTTAGTAGAAACAGCCATTTTACAAATGCTTGGTCGACAAATCTATGGGTTGGGGCTCAATTCCACTGACAAACTTCGTGAGGTGATTGCTTATGCGAAATCAAGTGGCAAATATATAGGACTCTTCGTACATAAACTAAATATTAAGGGCGTAATAAGTCCCCCCGAAAATGGAGATTTTGGAATTTATTTTTGCGAAACATCGGGAAACTAAGTGTGATAATGTACAATTCGTGGAACAATGTTTTATATTGTCGGGAACTTCAACAAGCAAAGTCACAATAATAACAGTCCCAGTTACAAAAATAACAAGGGTGGTTGCAGGCAACTTCGTTCCCAAGGTTTGGTGCTGGTTTATTGAGCAGTAATGACCTACGAAACAAAAATGGTCCCTTTGTTATAACTACCTAGGACTCCAGCGTTTTCGTTTAAAACGCGCACAAATTTCCCGCTACATTCCGTGGCAGCCGATCAATGCGTACCATACAGGTACACATTAGCGATTTTATTGGTGCAGGGGGTAGACTTAGCCCACTTGTGCATTTGCCTGGCCTTTGTGATTTGGCGCAATATTATTGGGCACTCATTGGATGACTCCGAATCATTTACAAGCAGCTAGAAACATACACGCCATATCACATTCAACGAAGTCAAAAGAAATACCTGGCTCCTAATTTCATAACAAGAGCCCTACAAAAAATAGTATTACATTTCATAAAAGGCAAAGAAAAATCCAAATAATTGTTTAAGTACAACATAAGTACAACAACATGAGCGGCTCTTAACATCGAGGTCTTGAGAGTCGATGAGGGTGAAGCGAGGTGAGCATGGAGCAGCGCCCGAATGAAAGGGCGGGGAAACCGGAGCTCCCCGAGAAAACCCGCCGACCAAGATCATCGTCCGGCACGATTCCCACATGCGGAAATCCGGAAGCGACTCCGGCGGGAATTGAGCTCGGTTCGTCTGGGCGGGAGGCGAGTAGTCTAACCACTATACACCCAGTTATTAAAGTATAGCAGTTCTGTAATTTTAATTGTTATCTCAGCGTAAGTTTACATTTTTTGTTTTTATTCGATCTGAAACGCAATGTTTACACTGCAATTATGCTGTGGAAGATGTTTCTCTACCGTCTTTCCAAAACATAACTGATTGAGTAATTTGTTTATTTAAAAGCGAAAAAACAGAAACGCTCTTTGAATTAAAAATTTAAACTGTGATTTGTAAAATTAGTCAAACTAAATTAAGCATTTTCATTAAGCAGAATCGCATGGAAATATGATGTAACTTGAGTTGTGAAACTGTTGTGTTGTTTAGATTATAATAAGAGAAATCTCCAACTTCATAGTATTTGCACGTGTTAGTGAGTGACAACTACACCATACACAAAATATGGAGGCAGGCCATGATTTTCGTCTTCCGTGGATGTACCCGAGAACGGCTCACGAGTTTCCTAAAGAACTGCGAAAATCTCGTTTCCCACTTACGCATGCTTTAATGATAAAGAGTATTTACTTTCGCGTAACTTTAATATATCTCATTTTCATTCCGACTTAGTCACAGGAAGTGTACTGACAACTCGAAACATTGTTACACCAGAAAAGTGTTAATCGAGTCGGATTCAGTTGGGTGTAAATGCGTATGGTACTGAAATCGTATCGAAACTACACTGAAAAAAAATATACTGGGGCGGCCACAAAATTATTTTGTTGGTATTCACCCTGCCAAATTTTTTTGTGGTGAAAGCAAACAATTTTGTAGCTGCCACAAAATTAGTTTTAAGTGACCACTAAACGTTTGTGGCCACTAAACACTTATTTTGTGGCAGCTACAAAAATTTTTGTGTACACCACAAAAAAAAATTACCAAGGTGAATACCAACAAAATAATTTTGTGGCCGCCACAAAATATTTTTTTTCAGTGTAATATGCGTGCACTTCCAAGTAGCATTTCTGTATTTCATACGGCCGTTTGTTATTCATTGATTTTCTTGTGCACTTAAGCCCCTGTCGCACTGTCTAATTTTCGCTTTCAACTATATTTGGCAATAAAATTTGAAGACAAAATACGGCCATTAAATGTTTCCTTGCAACAAAATTTATCAAATAATCATGAATGTGTTTGAAAATGCGTCACACTGTCATTTTGTTTTTCCTGGGAGGATCGAATTTGAATTATTATTTTTAAATAATTTTCATATGTTAAATATTGCTTTTGTTTTTCCATGCAGTCCATTACAAGAAGAAATGTAAGCAATGTTTTAATTAATTTTTACTTCTTTATTAAATTTAAATTTAATAAATATCAGAGATGTTTCCTGTACAATGACAATTAATGACTCTTGAGTTCGTAATATTATGTGCAATATTCATTTAAAGTAGAATTCATGACTAGACAGCTTCTAATTAAATTAATTATTTCCATAGTCTACTTCGTTTCCAACAATTGTCCGTTCCTTTTTTGCCGTGCACGATACTGTTTGGCTGAGACCGTTAAACATCAAAGAAATTTTAAAACCGGTTCAATCTTCAAATTTTTTTATGGAAACTGTAGCCTTCCAACTTTATCATACAAATAAGGCGACGTTTAAATGACGTCATAACTGTCCAACTTTATTTAACCAAACTTATTGGAAGCAGTTGAACAGAAAAATTTGAGAGCGAGAAAAATGTTTTACTGAATCAAACAAAGTTTATTTGGGGGAGTTAAATATTTTGTTGTTGAAACCAAATCGCTTCTTTGTTCTCATTCGATTGCTCCAAACAAAAATTTGGTTGGTGCGACTAAAGATCTGTTTGGCTGCGCGTACATTAAACAGTTTCTGCTAGTATAAAAAAATATTGCAAAGTCCGACCGAAACAAATTCACACCTCGATCATCTGCGCTCCAGCGTTACACCTAACAGTCTCAGCTATAATCATGCACGGTCACTTCACACTTTTCCGAAGCCCTGCTAAAGTTTATACTTCCAGGATATTCTTCCGCCTAATGCAGACTAAGCTTAACCAAGAGTGGAAAATTACACCAGGCGGCAACGCACCGCATTCGTGCGCACTCAGTTGTAACAGAATATTGTATAAGAACTATTTCTTACTAGGCGATACCAACACACAAGTTTTCTCACTGTAATAAATTTCTTTTTTATAAATGAAATATTATAATTTATAGAGAGAATATAAATAACATTTCAATTTAACCCAAAAAAATGTTACTTTTTTACGAATACAAGTATAAAACGCTTCTAATACATGGTATATTTAGGAAATAACTAAGAACGCCATACATGGGTTGATTTTTCAAAGGTTTGATTCTTAAAGTGCAAAGAAACCACGAATAGACTATAAACTGACTACTGGTGAAATATGATTGCGTATAGTATCAGAAATACTAGACAAGGTGCGTAAGTAAATATTTCAAGTTTTACAGCTTTACTTTTCAGTTTCCTGTTGCAATTGTTTTATTAGAATGTTTATATCGTTAATCTAAAAAATTGTTACTACCCTACTGTAACGACAATTACAAACTCTGGAACTGTATTTTCGAAGTCAATTGACGAATGGCGAAACAAATGTATACCGTTGATTCAGCAAAATATCTTGTAGACAGTCTAATTTATTTTGTCCCAAAATAGAGGTTTAGTTTATACAAATGTATATTTTGTTACATAAACAACATTAATTTTGTTGCTTTTCAAGGTTTGTTTACTAAACAAAATATTTTTTTGCGGCAATTAAATATATTTTGACCCTATACAAACAAATATTTTGTAGGCTGTTCTCTCACTGTAAGTTATATCGTCGCTGCATTAAAATAATACCAAATTTTAGCATAAACATTTGGCCGAAAGGAAAGGAAATAATTTTACGTGAGCGGTGTTATTTCATTGTAGCCAGCATTACTTACGTTTCGCCAACACGAACACGCGCTTTAGCCACAGTGGTGAAACATATTTCAATTCGGATCCAATTTTTTTTTATATCGAAACGGTTATCTACTCAGTTGGAATTCAGTATGGAAAATACGGAAAACGTTTTGAAAGCGGACAAAAAAAAAAATACTGTTCATGTTGCACGGAGCCGATTTGCCCGTCGCCCGTTCATGGACAGAAGACCGAGACCTACACTGTAAGAATTTATTCGCAAGTTTATCGTATCAGTGTATACGTATAGAGAAAAAGAGCGAATAGCAATTTTTTTTTTTTTTTCATGGTAGCGTTTCTACATTTGCTCAGGAAAGAGTCAAATGCTTAGGGAAGTTCGCAAATTTTGTATATATGCTTCACGATAAAATGAGCACTTTTGAAAGCCCTGCTTAAGATCTACTCGTATGCACGTTGTGAATTCTTCTACCTTATGTAAGTTTAACACTGTCGTGGGCATCATCACTTTATTCGTGCTACGGTCAAGTGAAACTGTGAAATTAATTAGAAAAGTAAATATTTTACGAATCATGCTCATTTTTACACTACGAAGCATTAAAAAGAAATGGAAAGCGAAAGAAATAATTTCAGAAATAACAAATGGTTGCCTAATACTTTTTTATTCGATGCTAAGATATGGAGTTACTTTCCATCCCGTGTTACCAACTTTACTGGACGCATGTCATTCAGTACACCCTTTAAAATATATGCAGGCACGGGCAGTGACTTTTTTTTACGGTTTATTTCAAAAGTGCTCACTTTATCGTGAACAGCCTTTAGTAGCACCCATTCTTACACTTTCAGTCTGCTATATCGTACTCTACCCATACAGTGTATAGTTTAAAACTTCCAATACAGTTTAGGAAGTTTACCAGATCTTTTTTTTTCTTCCTTTTTTTTATGGTGTAGAAGCATGGCAGCGGTAGGGACGACCCAGGCAGGCGCAAGAAACTGAACTGGCGAGCCGTCTTCCCGTAGATAATGCGCCGACCTCTATGAGACTTTCAGCGGTGATCATATATTTGTATGCCACAACACTAAAGATAAAAAGCTTGCCACACTTGTCCACACAATTTTAATAATTCTGTACCGGGATGTTCATGCTTGAAAATGACCGTAAAAATAACCGATTTAGCCTTTTTCGCTGGAGACAAAAATTGGTTTTGGAGATAAATGGAGGATCTGAAATTGGTATACACACGTGGGGCGTTTCTTAAATGCTATTCCTACGCAGGCATCACTCAAGCATGTCGAGTAAAGGCTGTTCACGATAAAGTGAGCACTTTTGAAATCGACCTTAAAAAAAAGTCGTTGCGCCTATCTGCATACGTTTCAACGCACGCACTGTGTGACATGCGCCCAGTAAAGTTGGTAACGATGGATGGGAAGTAGTTCCGTATATTAACGTCAAATAAAAAATGTTGCGCGACCATTTCTAAGAACTCACATTATTTATTTCGCTTTCTATGTTTTTTAATGCATCGAAGTGTAAAAATGAGCAGATTTGTTAAATATTTACTTTTATAATAATTTCACAGTTTCACTTGACTGACGCATGAATAAAGTGATGAGGCCCATGATAATGTTAATCTTACATGAGGCGGAAGAATATACAAAGTGCATACAAGTAGATCTTAAGTAGGGCTTTCAAAAGTGCTCATTTTACCGTGAATAGCCTATAGTTTTGTAATACTACGTTCTCCGCCGAAGATCTGCACACCGTTTAGTGGCCTGGCGGGCATTATGAGCACGTATTGAAATAAATGCGAGCTATTTAAGATCGGTGAACTCCCTGCAGCGGAGTTAACTGTATTCGCATCGTGCACGACCTTCGTTTAGCCTTTTATATCCAGTCCGATAATTCTTACGAGCAAACTCGCCCCCGTTTAATATGAATCTCCGCCTCTTTCGTCTAAGAACGGGGTTTCCTATGCACAATCTGATAGTTTTCATTACCTTCCCGTGTAATGAGATACGCAGGCGGCAGTAGTATTGAACGTAATAAATGCGAAAAATAGAACTGGAAGTCGTGTTAACCGGACAGACTGGTATTAAAATCAATAAGGGGCAATTTTACACCGCCAGGTTACGAGGACGCAGACACTTCAAGGGAAACCGACCGCCAAAGTAGGTTGCCGGCCCCACGTCTGGTAATAAACTGGGGCAGGCTCATGTCGTGGCTTGAGCAGGTTATACCTATAGGCTGTTCAAGGTCAAATTAGCTCTTCATATGATATACTTGTATGCACGTTGTGTATTCTTCCACCTTATGTAACGTTGCTATGAGCCTTATCACTTTATTCATGCGTCGATAAAGTGAAAATGTGACATTATTAGAAAATTAAACATTATATAAAACTACTAATTTTTACCCTTCAATGCATTAAAAAAAAACAGAAAGCGAAACAAATAATTTAAGTTATAACAAATCGTTACCTATCACATTTTATCCGACGCTAAGATACGGAACTACTTTCCATCCATCGTTGCCAACATTACTGGGCGAATGTCATTCAGTGCGCCTATTAAAATACACGCGGGCAGGGACAACGACTTTTTTTATAAGGTTCGTTTCTGAAGTGCTCGCTTTACCGTGAATAGCCTTTAAAGGCACGTACACATTGGCGCGCTGCGGCAGTAATGCAACATCTTTCTGCGTTGCCGCCGCAGCGCGGAGCGATTTTGGGCCCGTCGTACACGAACCGCGCACAATACGATCCGTCTGTACGCTGCGCGCATGTGAAGAGCACGTCAGCTCGACTCTGAAAGCCTTGTCCGGTCATGAACGACGAGGCAAACGAAGCTCTGTTTTGTGTGGAGTAGTGGCGCTATGGTAATAACAGCCTATCACTTGTTTCAACAGAAACGAAAGCGCCGACGTCGACGATGGTAGATCACAAATGTGTTCAAAAAAAAAAAAAAAGGCCTGGAAGTGAGTTGTTCGAGTTTTGAAATCGCAGCAAATCAGCGATCAGTACCAGAACGTCACCCGGATGAACCCGACAACCTTTGAAGATCTACTCATTAAAACTGGACCTGCAATCTGCAAAAAAAAAAACACACCTATGAGAACTTATCTCGATTCAAGTTAGGTGTGTATTTTACTAGGTATAATAACCTATGTATAAATATGTTTACAACCTCGTTTGCAAATAATGTAGAAACAACGGTTTTGTCTTCCATTTGACCGTAGCAAACCTTGGCAGTGCTACGAAACAAAATAATAAAAAAAGGATGACATATTTAAACAACCATTATTACTCAATATAAATAAGTTAAGACTAAAATAATAAATTGATTATTCAGGAATAATAAGGGAGTCAGCATAAAATGCCTCCTTAAAGTAATATTACCAACTGAATACTGGCGTCCTACAGTAATGTATATATGTATTCCTATTCCAGGTTAGCAGTCACTGTACAATTTTTGACGACAGAAGATCCCTACTCAAGCCTCCAATATATTTTCCGGATATAAAAGCAGGCTTTCGTGAAAATAGTAGCAGAAGTATTTGCTGCACTCGTTGAAGCATTACAAGGAGTTATCAATTTAACACGAGCGTAAGAAAATTTAGTATACTGTAAAATACACGTAAAATATCAGTTTCGGCGATGATTTTGTTGGAAATTACTGCGATATACCAGTGTAAAATGCAATTACATGCCACGATTCGCTTCTGACTTCAGTGACATGCAAGGCAAGGAGACAAATGAGCCCCTTATCAACACCCCTCCCGTCCCCCCTCCACAAATTTTTCTCCTTCTAACATAAAACGACAAGTGGTACAAAAGGGATGTGTGGCAAGACTACGAGAGTAGTTTGCATTGCGTTATTATGATAGAATATATTTTACCTAACAATTGTCGGAATGTCTAAAGGATTATAGGATTGGCAGGAGAATAATTTAACCCAGTTTAATTTCAATGTAATCTGACTGATGAACCAACTGAAAGTAGAGAATCGTATATACAATAACGAGGAAATTGAAGAGAACAGAACGCTATAGATTTTGGCTATGCATTTATTAATTCAATTATATGCATGCAGACAATTCAGTCATAAACCAACTACAATACAAGGACCAAATTAAACGCATTAAAAAAACTTAAATATTAACACTTTTCTTTCTTGTGCAACCGCAATAATCATAGTAATAAATTAGTCACAAGCAAATGACACTCTCATTTGAAACATATCCACTATTATTGACCGAAATCCCAAAAACATCCTTCGATGTAGTAAAAATGTATATTAAAATCTAAATATAGTCACTTATGTCAGAATACTGCGAGGAAAACGAGAACGTTGACTGCTGAAAGTCCTCCGAGGGAGATGAAACGCGTGGTCGTGGTATTGCGTAATTCAGTTAGCGAAGTTCCCGACGTAGAAACGCTCGGATGTAGTGACTGTGACTGTTCTTGAGCACAAGTTGGATGAGGAAATGGGTGAGAAGTGAGCACGAGTGTTGGTTGCCATATGTTGTACGCCAGGGGGTGGCTATGTCCTATACCGTGCAATGTTAACAAGTGAGGCCAGTTTATAGCGTGGAGTTGGACGGTTGTTTTCCGGTAGAAATGGTCACGTGATCAACAGCAGACAAAAACATTGTATCGCCCTATCGTTCATGTGTATTTTGACGAGTATTAAAATCGACATAAATTAACATACAACCGTTTTAGACCTAAACTATAATATACATTAAGCGTAAGTGTGTTTGTCTCAGATAACTAGATACAAATTTCACCGTTAAATATGTAAATTTATTAATTATTTACGTTTAAATAGAAGGGTTGTATACGGTGTTTTGGTTAATTTGCTTCCCATTCACTACATATTTGCCTTGAAAATATTCCAGGAATTGATTTTCTGATGACTATAGGAGCTTTTAAAAGTTATGAGAAAACTTTAACCGTACTAAAATAGAATATAATAAGCTATTGAAGTCGTCTGCGAGTGTGTTACAAGTGAAGCAGCCATGCTTTTGTTTACATTGAAATTGAACTGCCTTGGGAGTGCTTCAATAGTTGTTCTGAATTTTCTCTAAATCTGTGTTATTCTTGCGTTTGTGAAATGTGAATTTCGCACGTAAACACGTCTTAAAACTATAATCTATTTTTTATTTATTCGGCGACCAACGAAAAATAATATTAATGTATGAAAATGCGTACGAGCCGGGCCATGCGAGTCCAGTGTTTAGTGTATTCGCATATACCGTGGATACATTCGTGAAAGATATCCCACAGTTATTGTGTGCATAGGGAGCTAGTAAATTAACAATTGCAGTTGTGTTTAATTTTTGCAAGTGCGGTGGCGAATACTAACATGCCGTGAATTTAAGGTCTAACCTGTAAGTTGCTGGCTCGTTAGAGGTACAGGCACTTTTATAAAACTGCAGATTCGTATTTTTTCTAAATACCGATTTGCTATTTCAGTGTAGGAGTTTATGGAATTCATTTATTAGTAACGGCAAATTATCTCGTAAACTATTACAAGGCTACACCTTATAAAAACTTCGCACTTACAATTTTTTTTCTCCCCAGTAAGCAGAGTTGCAGTGACAAACAAGAAATCAGCTGTT
This sequence comes from Dryococelus australis, assembly GCA_029891345.1. NCBI lineage: Eukaryota > Metazoa > Arthropoda > Insecta > Phasmatodea > Phasmatidae > Dryococelus > Dryococelus australis. The sequence goes on from CM056997.1 coordinate 193,821,339, forward strand.
AATCAATACGACAATATAGGCATGCAACCAAATCAGTCATCATATTTTTAATATCTAGTGAATGTAGCCTTCATGATTTGCAATTTCCATGGTTTCTCGAACTCACTCCGTGCAATTTCTGGGGTGACTCAATAAAGATAATTTGACCAATTCCACCCTTGTATTCCCTTCATTGTGTTCTTGGTTTACCATTCTCTAATGAACCTGCTGTCGACAAGATGTTACGTTAAACAAATAAAGTATACTTGTGCCAATATTTCCCTATAACTACACCAGCTGCAAAATAGAAAAACATTGCGTGATTTTCTTTCAACTCTATTTCACCCTTCGCAAAGATTTTTAAAATTCTAATTTTGAGGGCAACTAATTGGACGTAAGCTTATTTTAATATTGATGATGAATCATGGATATTTAGATGAAAATGTGACTTTTTTTTAAAGCCTACTTGTAAAAGAAAAATGGGATGATGTTTACAGAACAACTACAAACACTGCAAAACAACCGAGAACAAAATTTTCTACAACAACCACGAACAATCTCTCCAGAACAAACATAATTTATACATTAACTGAGCCAAACATTGCCTGGAACAGTTTTGTTAATTCATTTCTTTGTCATTTTAAGCATGCCTTTCCAACCACATCTGTAAAATGTAGCAGTAGCTCAAAAATAAAATTAATTGGTAAAGGTCTGACATTCTCAGGACAGGGGTTAAAAACAATGCTTAAAATGATAAGAACCCCGGGGAAAAACAAAAATTATACTGTAAGCAATACGAAAAATTATATAACAAGTTACTCGGAGTAGAAGAACAGAAATACAATGGGGAAAAAAATAGCCTCCTTCTCAAATAAAACAAAAGCAATGTGGAACATTATTAATAATGAATTGAAACCTAGGCAAGGACATGTTAACCTTTCCTTGAAAGTTGATGGTATTAAAACTGAAAATAGCAAGGACATATCTAATAGTTTTAATGACTATTTCACAAACATCCCACTAAAATTGCAAAATGAACACAGAGCTACAAATATTACTCCTGCACACATACCCCAAACACCTAACACTTGAAATGATAACACACTGTTTTTCACACCTATCTCTGAAGAAGACAAAAATATAATTTAAAATGTCAAAAATAAAAGTTCCTGTGGAATAGATGAGGTACCCATGACTCTGCTTTAAAAAAAAAAAAAAGTTCTTATTTAATAAAACTGTTTTCGACTTACATTTTCAATTAATGTCTTGCCAGGGAATTTTTCCTGATACTCAAATATGCAAAAGTAGTACCAATAAATAAATAAAAATGACAAGGCATTGATGGATAACTATAGGCCTATTGCTCTTCTTATACCCTTTTCAAAAATTTTAGAGAAATTGATAGCAAATAAACTGACACAATTCTTAATTTAAAAAAAAAAAACAATGTTATTTCATTGCATCAGTATGGCTTTGTAAAGGGCAGATCCACAGAAAGAGCTATTTACAGTTTTACTGAAAAAAATACTAACTTATTTTGATAAAAGACAATTCTCAACATGTATATTCGCAGACCTTTTAAAAGCTTGAACAGTGCGGAGCAAGAGGTGTAACCAATAATCTGCCTAAATCACATCTTTAAGACAGAAAACAGATCACCTCCATAAGATAGTATGACAAAAATCGTATTACAAATGCTATGTCCAATACCAGAACTACTCGAGTAGAAGTGACACAGGGATCAATACTGGGACCAATTTATATTCTTAATATTTATTTATGATTTTCCAGAACAAATAACCAACGGCTAGCTGTAATGTTTACGGATGACACAAACATTTTGGTAACTTGTTCAAATAACGCTGTTCTTGAAGGAAATATAAAACAAACAGTGATTGAGATGTCCAATTGGTTCCAGTACAATAAATTAATTTTAAATGTAAACAAATCTGTGCTCGTGAGTTTCAAGCAAAGAAATAAACATATAATGCAGGATGAAAGATGCACAACAATAGAAGAAGACGGGTTACAAACAGTAAATAGCACTAAATTTGTAGGGCTCATTGTAGACAGTAATTTAACATGAAATGAGCATGTTGATAGTGTCTGTAAAAAATTGGGTTCAGAGTGTTTTACGGTACATACCTTAAAAGAGATTTGTGATAATAATACAATACTTGCATACTATTTCTCAAATATTCAGTCCATATTAAATTATGGAATCATACTTTGGGGTAAATCGACAAAATGGAAAAAGGCTTTTAGATTACAGAAGAAAACAGTGAGATTAATAAGTAATAAGGAAAAAGAAGCCATTGTAGGCCGCTATTTATAAATAACAAAATTCTCACTCTTCCATTCATGTATATGTACAGTAGTAGTTTTTACATGCAAAACATTAAAAAAGTTAAAAATAGTGACATACACCACTACTACACCAGACAAGATATAGGCTGTTCACATGGTAAACTGAGCACTTTTTAAGACCCTGCTAAATTTTTTCTTTCAGCCAATTTATATCTTTGCGCTACTTTTTAATATAACCATTGCTATGTTGCTAATTAACAAAGTATATACATTTCACCACTCTCAAACGTTAACATCTGAGGTTGCAATAAAATATATTTATTAATAGTTAATGCCTGCTGGCAGGGCCTTAAAAAGTGCTCACTTTACAGTGAACAGCCTATAATCATCTTCAGCTATTCTCCTACAGAACCTCGAAATTTACATCAAATCCATACTATGCTGGGGCAAAACTAATAAATAACCTACTCAGTCATTTGAAGTCAATTAACAGTATACAGAAATTAAAAATAGCTGTTAAATTACACTTTGTAAATAAGGCCTTATATTCCGTACAAGAATGCTTACATAAATATGAATTTCTATAATGCAGAACAATACTGATATAAGGAGACTTCATGTAATACCTTGTGTTTCAATTTAATGTAGACTTTAGATATTTATACTTTAATATCTATCTGTACATGAATTGTAACAACTTGTATTGCAACAAAATGTAGTCTTAACATGTTTGTAGAGCGGCTAGAATTAATAAGTGTGTAAATTATATTATTTATCTGTTATGTAATTTTATGTTAATGTAATTGTGCGCAAATATCCATATTGCACAACAAAAATTAAAAAAAAATAATAATTAAAAAGTCCATTCCAAAGTGAACTGAATGTATATGGGATGCACAGAAAGTGTGCTTCGTGAAACAGTGAATACTCTAGCAGCTACACCACCATGGACCCATCATCTTAAGACGGGAGGAGTTGAGATAGGTTTGAGGTTTGTAACAACCAAGGTATTGAGAGCCAATGAGGGTGAAATATGGCAGATATGGAGCAGCACTGAAATGCAAGGGTGGGGAAAACTGGCAAACCTCGAGAAAACATGCCAGCCAGCAGCATCAATCAGCACAATTCCTATACGTGAAAATCTGCGAGTAACCTCACAGGGAAACCAACCTGGATCACACTGGTGGAAGGCGAGCGTCCTACCACTACGCCCACAGCAGCCCCCCTCCCCCCTTCAACCGTGGGAAGGGAGGAGAGGAACCTAATTTCTTCAGCGATAATGCTTTTCTTAGTGGAGTGTTTGTTTGTAAAGTTTCTGCATCGTGGTTCTGAGATATTGAAACTGAATAGTTTTTAACGTATTCAGAGGGAAATTTTACACTAAAAATAACTGCACAAGTTGGTAGGTAACAACAAAGTTACTATCTCAAGTGTGTCTGCAGGCCACTTTGGCATTGGTTAGTACATGTGCGCTTGTTATCAATATCATTGCGGCGCATGCGTCTTTCACTCATTGTAGTTCAACGATGAATCTTCATCTAATTAAACCACCCAAAGTAACATAAAATTCTGGCGAATAAGTTTTCATACATTTTAAACCTAACCATAGGGTGGTTCCTTTATTATCCCCAAAAGTGTATCTATAGAAATAATATCCTATTGTAATTTCCTCTCCCAATGTGAAATTTTTTAACATGTTGGGCTGAATTAAAATTATGGCTACTGGCTGACTAAAACCTACGCTACAATCACCGTAGCGTTCCCGTAACAAAATAACAGTGACGTTACCGTGGAAGTATGAAAACGTACTTGCTACAACCGCATTAAGAAAACTATTACGCGACCAATGAGAAACGAGCACAGAAGATAAGACAGACTGTACATGTATTGTAGATATTTTCAAACAGTGTGTTGGCTAACCTGATATTTATTTTTGTTTATCTGCTTGTGACGGAAAAAGTTTCGCGGGAATCGTGTTTCGGGATATTTAAAGTGTGTTATATATGCTAATAATTGCGATGACTATTTAAATAAACGGAGATCTGAAATGTACCGCAAAATTCATTTAATAACTATGTTCTTGTCATAAGCTTGCATTGCACTGACTCTCGTGGTTGGAAATGTTGTCTCGTGATTGGCCGGCGTAGAACTCGGCGTAAACGAATTGGAAGTATTCAATCCTCTTAACGCCGCTCCCGCGAGCAGGCCGCCATATTACGCCATTATGTTGTGTTGTAGCTGGTGCCATATACAAGTGTGGATTCAATTTTTTATTGTTGATTCTTACGGTGTCTGCAATTTAGTAGTATAAATATGCCGATTCGAGCACAGTCCCCAGTTATCAGAAAACAAACGGTAAATTAAATGCTCAAGCCATCAGAAAACCATCAGAAAAAATTACCGTTGTATTTCTAATCCAAAACATCAAATGCCGATTCGAGCACAACCGCAAAAAAGTGACTACAAAAAGTTGCGTTTGGGAGCAACCACAAAAAAGTGACTCAAAAAGTTCAGTTTAGTTAGATCGTAGTCTTTAGAAAAAAAGTTGTGTTAAACTTTGCGTTTGAGTGCATCTGCAAAAATATGCATAAAAAGTTGCATTTGGATGCAATTGCAAAAAAAAAGAGTGGCTCAAAAAATTTGAATACGTAAAAATAAAATGTTGTATATAATAAAGATGGATCAGTTGCTAAATGTACTAAACGGAACCAAACAATTTAAGAAGCTTTCCGAACTTACAATTGGACAGTCCTATCCCACAAACCATGCTGAAATAAATGATACATGGTATGGATACAAAGTGGTAATTACTTCTGGAAATTTTAAAGTAACCTTATCAGACAGATATGTTCAGATTTTCAGTGAAAAAGTTTTAAATTATGTTCATTGTGGAGGTATAAGTTTTCCATATGATGGAATGACGGATTGTGGTGTTAAACAAATGCATTCTATTTGGTTTTCTAAAGCGTAAATGAGCATCGTCAGATAATTAGACATCAGTTGATTTTTATGATTTTTATTTGTGCTCATAACTCTATAAAATTTTAATGGTTATCCAATCATTGAAACACAATTATCACTCTGACTTCGGCAGTGTGCTACAGCATAGTCTAATTAAAAATTTAGATACACATCTCCAAATTCGACATATTAAAGTAGCCGAAACATTGAATTCTTTTGCTAAATCTTTCATTGCACTTTCTATAGAAATTTTATTCATCTTTATGACATGAAACTTTAATAGATTAAAAACTATTAACGTTATTATATATAGAATATGACTACTTCCAACCCAAAAAATATCTACGGTATCATCTCTAATACCACTGTTCTTTCGGACAAATCAAAGCCAATTAACTTACCCTTATCATCCTTAATTTCAATTATTATTTCATTAACTTGATTTGTTTGCACTGGAAAAAATAATGGATAAGCTGGTTCGTAATAGATCGTGTCGCCAAATCCAAATATTGTTCTTGGTTTAAAAGTGGCAATTATGCTAGTTTCTCTATGATTATATTCATCATGTTTTAATATCATACCATTTACTATATTACAGTGTATATTTATTGTTTCAAACGGAACAAATTTTGGAGTTGTATCGCCATAATGATCCACATTTGCTTTCAGAGATTAATTTTCTACGAAACCCAAAAGTTTTCCTGTTGAGCCCCGTTTTCCAAACTGCAATTTAAGCGTACAGTTTACTTTTACTCTGTTTGTTATTTTATCCAGCTTGAAAGATATATCATTTTCTTTCCCACCTATTCAATCTACACTAAATGAAAAAATTGCTTTTATAGTTTTTTCAAGATCTTTTAAGCTATATTGACCAACTGGAATATCAATTGCTGATTCCATATCATTCTGACCCACAAAATATAGCTTATTACTCCCAGAGATAATGTTATGCGTTAGATCAGTAGTATAGAACTGAACTAAAGCCAAAGAGTGCCCCTCTACCTGTAAAGGGTATGTAGTCTCTTCTTCAACACTGATTTGTTATCTGTAAGTTTGAATACTTTACTCATTTATTATATTATTTTAAAAATCTATTAATAAATGAGCAAGAAAAGCATGAAACATGTAGACTGGGATATTAAAATAAGAATACCAGACAAGACTGTATCGACAAAACAACATGGTGAATTATTACCTTATAATATTAGATGTTTGATAGTGGGTCCTAGTAACTGTGGAAAAACTACACTTATGATAGATAATTTTATATATGCTCAGGGATGGTTGGACTATGGTACTCTCTATGTATGTTCAAAAAGTCTGGACCATCCAAATATATATCAATTTAAAGAAAGATATAGATGTAGCATAAAAATTATTTAATGAACCAACAGCATACTTCTTTCCATCAAATGAAGAAATGGTTGATGTAAATGAATGTCATAAAGAGTCTGTAGTTGTTTTCGATGATATCATACTTGAAAACCAAAATATGGAAAGGGATTACTTTACTCACGGTAGACACAAAGATATTGATTGTTTCTATTTAGCCCAGTAACTCAAAAGTACCTAAGAAGCTTATAAGAGTAAACACCGATTTTCTTTGCATATTCAGACAAGACGATACAAATCTTAAACATATTCATAGTGATTTTGTTGGTGGTGATATGTCATTTGAGAAATTTAGGGAGACTTGTTCAAAATGTTGGAATAATGAATATGGTTTTGTTACAACAGATATTACCCATAAGTTAAATAATGGAAAGTACCGTAATAAAATTAAAGACTTGTTAAATTCTTTGATTATAAGTATGTTTTTAAAGGAAGTGTTTCCATTAAAAACCAACATAATTTGATCTTTTTAAATGTATTGGTATACCATAACTATTTCAATAAACACAATTGTACCTTCGGGTACATTCAGGGCTTTTGGATTTTTAAAATATATCATATCATCAGGGTATACTTCAAAAGTTTTATACATGTCAATTTTTTTCTATTGAAGATATAAGTTGATAACACTTTTATATTTTTCTCATTTTATTATTATTTCAACTATAGTTCCATCTCTCATAAAAAATATTCTATTCGATTATCAAAGTAAAACATTTTTTCTTTTGAACTGTATTTCCCAACTAAACTAATAATGTTAATTCTGTTTTTCTGATAGTACTCTAAATTGATTGCATCAATAATTATGGCTACAATAATAACAATAATTTACCTATTTCGCTTCCCGTAGTGTTTTTTTTTCTCTCTAGATTTTTCCCTTCTGAGAAATGAGAGGAGACTAGCCATTTTCTTTTTGCGTTCTTCGTCTGTGACTCCTATCCTGGCTGCAATCTCTCTCCAGGCACCTTGTTTCCTCGGTTTCTCATAGTATTCCCCGTCCATTGGGTTCCACAGTACTGGGTATTGCTTGCATGTCTCTATCAGTCGCGACAAATTCTCTTCGGGGCAACTCGATGCTCGGCGTGTGCGCGCTGTGAAGGACGAGCATTCACTAAACTTGTCCATACTAGCGCGCCGAATCCCTTTGTGTTCGCGGAGATAACCGACAGGAGAGGGTTCGTCGAGGTGCTGCACTCCCAGCCCGGTCCACAGTTGCACGCGAGTCAAGAACTCTGCTCGAAGCATGTTGCATTGCTGCCGCGGCGCGCCAGTGTGTACGCAGTTTAAGAATACGCATTTCTTACAACGCGTAGTACGTGAAGGTCAGTTCGACGATGCAGAGGGGGGGGGGGGAGGATAAAGGTTTCTCCTATCCCCGTGGATTTCAAGTCATCATACACAATGAAACAAGACTCACTTCAACATGCTCTACACTCTAAATTCGAATCGGTGGAAAACCACTGACTCGCAGTGGAATTCAAACTACTCGAATCAGTGGTAAACTGCTGATTCGCAGTGGAATTCAAACTACTCGAATCAGTGAAAAAGGCTCCACTTAGAATCAGTGGGAAACCACTGACTCGCAGTGGAATTCAAACTACTCGAATCAGTGAAAAAGGCTCCACTTAGAATCAGTGGTAAACCACTGATTGTTTCAGTGGAAAATTTTCACTGATTGATTTAGTGACGTGAAATTATTTCACTGATTGAATAAGTGAAGGCCGATTACAGTGGCGAGTTAGATATTGTTTTTATTGAATTTAGCCAAATAATTACGTGAAATAAACAATTTACCATAATTTACTATATATATTGCTCAATTTACAGTAATGTAGAAAAATAAGTATTTCTGGAGGTTGCCAGGATTGAACTCACGGACCCTTCGATGTTACCATCTGTGCTACCACGCAAAGTTGAAATAATAGGAGGAAAATATATTTCTTATATTTCGCAGCGAAATCGTGAAGATTTAAATCGTATGCTCTTACTTTTCGTTTCTGGTTTAATTGGTGCCGTTAGGATTGTTATAACGAATAGTATATACGAATGCACTCTCTTCATCACATTACATGCAGTTTAAACCTTCAAACAGAGCGCTGTGACGATTACACGAAAACGAAATGAAAGACGTAAAAACGGAAATAAAAGCTGTGTGTTCGTATTACCTCATAAAATGGCGTTTTGAAAGACGAAACACATTAAAAAAAATACGGTATTGATTTTATTAGTTTATTCATTGTTATTTCACTTCATACACGTTGATTAACGGCCAGTTCTACACACTGTTTAACTGATCCGTCAGTCAAAAATTAACCACTGAGTATAGAGTGAAAAAAATGACTGATATATCAGTGGAAAATGTCTTTAAATAAAAAAAGTAAAGGAAATCTGGCATTTTTTCACTGATTCATCAGTTAAATTATCTGGTGACAGTTGAATCAGTCAGATACGTTTAACTGACTGAAACAGTGAAATTCTCACTGATTCAGATTTAAGAGTGTACTGCAGAATTTTATATTCACCCGCTTCAAGTACTCGGGTACACGTAAATATTCATAGGTGGCAATCACTTACCTGCAAACCAAACGATCTGATAGAAAATTTTACTCAGACTCACTGAACGAGTTTATGCAACTTTTTATGGACAAGTTAAATAATTGCGGTTGAAGTCTGTTGAGAAATTTTTTTTACCCCAACTTAACCACTGGAGGCATCTATGACCTACATTGTACAACTGAACATTAAAATACTGGTTACATCATTTGTTACTTTAAATCCGACGTAGAGAATACAGTACTTCCTGGTATACATTTCCGAATCGGCAATGAAATTGCTACACTGCCGATTGAAGTAATCACAGCACATTCCTAGCTTACGCTATTTCTTACGAACAGGACCTTGCTGTTAAATTGTCTTAAAAATAGAACGTCGAAACACAATATTTGCTACTGTTGAGTACCAAGAAAATTTTCTGCGTGATTCATCCGTTCTGGTCTCCGCGATAGTGGCACACAACAGAACAGCAATGTAACACACTTAACAGATTTTTCGAAAGCGATGTTTTGACTACCGTAAATGTTGCCCCCGCAGTCACCCACATGGAACACGACTTACATCTTCCACGCTGCTGACTTCATAAGAATCAATATTAGACATCGACAGACAACTGATTAAGCTATTAATTGCTGCGTTGTGTTGCCAAAATGTCACACGAGTACTGGTAGAAAACAGAAGAAGATGGCCAGTTACGCCCAGAGAACCAAATTCACCCCAAGTACAAATAACCTTGGCCAGCACGTTGGAAAGTGCGCAAGGCTGAACTCCGTTACCTCTACAGTGCACATTATGTGCAAGAAAGTTGTTCCGATGCCTCGCGGCATGCGCATCAGTATACGTAATTACTACATACCTCCGGCCAATTTCGTGCATCAACTGCGTGTGATCAGGAATACACGTGCTTATAGGCTGTTCACTGTGTGTAAAGTGAGCACTTTTGATGCCATAGTTACTTTCCCCTTTCAGCCATTTTTATCCATCAACCGACATTTTAAAAATAAATATTTGCGATGTAAGTAACAAACACAATGTGTACGTTCCACCACACTCTGAAGTTAACGTCTGAGGCTAAAATAGCGTATATTTATTGACTATTATTACAAATGAGACGGCTTTCAAAAGTGCTCACTTTATCATTGAAAAGCATAATATAGTACGCTGACCACGTTGGCCAGAACTGCTGGCGGTAACGTAACGTAGCGAAATTTACGCTACAAGTTAAAAGAACTTCGACAGTCCCCTTAATTAAAGTCGTCATGTACAGTATGTAGAAGCCGAGTTTCTGTAGTTTTTCAGCATGGTCAAGCTATGTACAGGCTGTTCACGGTAAAATGAGCAGTTTTACTCAACACTTTGTTCATGCGTCGGTCAACTGAAACTGTACAATTGTTGGGAAACTAATATTTTTAAACATCTGCTCATTTTTACACTTCGGCGGATTAAAAATGCAGAAAGGGAAAGAAATAATTTAAGTTATTACAAATGGTTGCCTAACCCATTTTATTCGACGTTAAGATATGGAAGTACGTTCCCCTCCATCGTTACCAACCTTACTGGGCGCATGTCACTAAATGCGCCCGTTAAAATACACGTAGGCAGAGCCATTGATATTTTTCTAAGGTTGATTTCAAAAAGTGCTCACTTTATCGTGAACATATATTATGCGTCCAGCTGCGGAGTACGTGTTTGTTAATTTGAATTGTCGGTGTAAATACATGGTGTTGGGTATAGTTATAATCGCCATCAGGCGTACAACACATATATAAGCATAGTTTCAAATAGCTGTATCTGTAACAATAAATAAATGTAATGTTAGTTTTGATCCAGTTGTAAATATTAGAATTCTGTAGTTAAGCATCCGCATTCAAAGCATTCTGGCCAGCCAATGAGAAGCCAGTGAACATAAGTATATGTCCTCACGTGAAACAACAGTGATTCATAAAATGTGAAATTAAATCTGATCTTGATGTCTGAATTTGAAATTTAAATCTGCAATGGGAAACATTAAGCACATATGCCAGGTAATGTGTAAATATTGGGTGATTTGGTAAATAAATGCATAATTTTGTTTTCTGTGGTTGTTTGTAGGGAGACGCGGTAAGTTGAAAGGGAGGGGGGAAGGCCTAACCTCTTATTGGAATACGTAGGTAGGCCAATTTTACAAAGGGGAGTTCATCCCCTCGGGGTCAGCTGCAAGCCAGCTTATAGTGCGGAGAAACAGAAGTGATAGTGTTTCATAGTTCATATAAACCGATTCGAGACGCGTGGCTGCTTGCGGAATCAGATTTTGCGTCCGCGGGAGTGTTCGCCGCAGAGTAATAGAGGGATCAGATTGGAGTCCGTGCGGTAATTCAATTTCGCGGCGATTGAATTTACAATCGCCTACACGAACAAAACTACTTAAAAGTACCTCGTATATGTAATAGTTTATTCATACCTTTTAGTATTTATTACACATAGCCAAGTAACGGGTTACAAATATTAAACGACGTAAATTAATTTTCAACGTGTGAGATGTTTGTCCGTATTTATTTCCGACCAACATGGCGAAGTGAGCATGTGACCGTTGTTCCGCTACCTTGTGCAATCTAAAATGTACATATATTTAGCAACGGAACGCAGCCCTAGAAGTGAGGTGTTACAGTCGGCACACTGAATACGGTGGCAATACGTCTAGATAAAGTAAGTTCGCGATAAAGGTTACTGCCACTGCCTGCATATCTTTTAATGGGCGCACTGAGTGACATTCGCCCAGTAAAGTTGGTAACGATGGATGAAAAGTAGTTACATATCTTAACGTCGAATAAAAAGTGTTAGGTAACTATTTGCGATGACTGGAATTATTTATCTCGCTTTCTGTGATTTTTTTAATGCACCAAAGTGTAAAAATGAGCAGATTTGTAAAATATTTTTCTTTCTTAATAATGTTACAGTTTCAGTAGACCTACGCATGAATAAAGTGATGAGGCCCATGGCAATGTTAATTTCGCGTAAGGCGGAAGAGTACACAACGTGCATACAAGTAGAGCTTAAGAAGGGCTTTCAAAAGTGCTCATTTTACCGTGAACAGCCTTTAGTTGGGTGCAGCAACGACTCCAAACTTGGACGCTAACGCGCGGGCCGGTTAGCTGTGCGACAACCCTCCCCCGCCCGACCGCAGCCAGCCGTACTCCAGACCCACCCCCTCCCCGTGCGCAATCGATATGAGTAACGTACCGGGAGTGAGCGAGCATGCGTATATCGCACGTGTGGACCGCGCGTCCTCACAAGAGCCAGTAGCAGCGCGACGAGAGTCGCCGGAAGGGCAGGCTGGGCCCGCGACCCCGCGTCCTCCAGCGGCCCAGCTCGCCGCCAGCGACAAACGTCCTGTGGTGATTCATTGTGCAAAATCAAGTCGGAGATACTTTCTACCTAAACTGAATATTATTCGAGATATAAGCACTAGAAACTTTGCGAAATTAGGAAACTAAATCTAATTCCGCGAGCGTTGTTTTGTGTTATCGGAATCCTAAACCAAAGAGCAAACTCTCAACACATCCCACCGTAATAAGAATGACAGGGGTGGCCACCCTCTGATTTCAGACAATTTTTTTTTACCTAATCAACATAAACGGTCCTCGTATTGCAAATCTTCGGCTGGAGTCATACAGCGCCTAGTACGTAGGCCATACTGTCTACATGCGTAAATGTTATACTGTAATTAAATAACTCAAATCTGCCCCAATTAACAGTGTATCAAAACCGATTGATTTATTTGATCAATTATGTGTTCATATTTGTCAGTTCCAATACTTATAGTTAAGCTCGTACCTATCACATGTTAACACAGTCCCGTCTTCGTCCAGTCATGTTACCACCAGACCGAAATGTTCTAGAGATATCCTAGCGCCCTCATGCGCAGTAGCTTTCAACTCGTTGGGTACCACGCCCTTTCGTCCGTCCACATCGTAAGAACTCTCGTCTGCCGTCGTCTCGTATCCTCCGCTGATGTCTCTCGCTGCTCCACACTTGTCCTAATTACCACACTTCAGCCAGATGCTTCCACAAACACTCCCGACACTCCGGCCGCGGTGGTATTTATAGTGTCGTAGGCCATAGACAGAAAACAGAGGAATAATATTACCAGAAAATTCTTGTCGAGTCCTTCGGCAGAGCGGTGGAGGGGCTGTGACGCCAGCCCGGTCGGCCATCAATCATTCCCCTAGCTGCCGGGCGACGGAGTAGCGAGCGAGTCTGCCAAGGGGAAGAGAGGAGAGTCGAGGTGGTCACCCCCAACAGTGCCGAACCGCGCATAACCAGATAGCACAGAGGCGGCCTTCGCAGTACTGGACTTAACGGAGGATTTTTAAAAATGTGGCGATTAAGTTGTAGCAATATTTCCGCGTAGTGTTCCCCGGTCATCTGCTACTCCTCCAAGAAATAGTGGTCGATATAGGGTATTCACAGTAAAGTGAGCACTTTTTAAGGCCCTGCTAAACTTTTGCTTTCAGCCAATCTATATCTTCCTGCCACTTTTTGATGTACACATTGTCATGTGACTAATAAATACAGTGTATACATTTTACCACTCTCAAAAGTTAATGCCTGAGGTTGCAATACTATAGGTTTATTAGTGGATAATGCATGTTGGGAGGGCCTTAAAAAGTGCTCACTTTAACGTGAACAGCCTATAGCAGAACTGTTAGTAACCGTCGTCCAGGCACGCAGATACAGTACATACGTGGAGTGCAGTATACAGAGATAACGTGCAGAACGTAACTGTAGCCTGTATAAAGGCTATTCCTACATATAACTGAGCACTTTTAAAAGCCCTGCATAACATCTACTTTTCTCCTCTTTTGTACCCTTCCGCGACATGTAAAATTTACTGAAGGCCGTGCTACAACATACATAACCATAACCATACCAATAACAGTAAAGGTTGAACACCTTCTGTACAATGGCGCTTGCTACAACCACACGCAACAGTAACCATAACCGTAGCCAACGCATAGCTGCCACAGCACGTTGCCGAACTTTCAACTTTCTTGCGCGAGAAGCTATGCGTATCTAATCAAAACCCACGCATTACTACACAAGTCAAATTCATTTTCACAACTATACCTGCATTTCTGGTCACGAAGCTGGACATGCATTTGATTTAGTTTATTATTTTTCCTTTTGGGTGTTGTTTCTTTAGCACATAATTTGCGAAAATGAGACCTGCGCCAGCCAAATCAATTCTTCTGCATTCGTCACGACTGTTTACTTACGATACGTCGACGTACAAAAACGATGTTTAACAAGCTTGTAGCATTTCAGTTGAACCAGGTATGCAGAAATTTCTTCAGTGATAATAGTTACGTTCAAATTAGTAAGTCGTCCTTTTCAACAATTTTATTGCCGCGTTCTTCTTCTCACACGACGTATACAATTCTCACTCATTCATCTTCTCAAAGAACAAAATTTAAATAAATATTACTATCTTTCCATTAACAATGAAACTTAAAAAATAATCTTGTAATAATTAAATACAAATTATTTAAATCATTTTTACGACGAAAACACACACGCGTCCATCATTGACGGTGGTGGTATATCTGTTAAAAATAATAAGTTCGATTTTACTTCTGCCTTACTTTGCTGTCAACTGTCCTCCTATTGGCTGTCGCCTGACCACGCCACATCTCTTCGCCAACCAGCAATAGCGAGACGAGAGACAACCGCTATATTTTCTTTCGTGCATTTATTTAATGAACGTCAATACTTCCTACCCTCTAGGGAATAAATGAAAAATAACAATATATAATACTGAATATCGTCTAGAAACAAATGAAATATACTTACACATGATCTCTATGTCAATAAACTATTAAAATAACCAAAGATTATAATGTATTTTGTTTAACTCTTACAATAAAGCTGAACTTGGAAATTATATTAAAAGATCTCGCAATATAATTAAAAACTCTTTAATCATATATAATTATAATATATGTGAATAACGGTAAATATGACTTCCGGAAACCCGCAACGTTACAAACTGGCCAACTTACACGAACGAAATTTCAAATAACCATTAGTAAAAAGTTACAATATCGAAGTGTAAACCTGTTGACCAGCACACGAAAACATCCGGTTTTATTACGTCAGTTGTGGTGCAGAATTTGACTATGGCTATGGTAATGATTATGGATATGCTTATGGTAATGGTTACTGTAGCACGGCCTTAAGCCGACGGCCTAACGACGTTATTCCTGAGTTCAAGTGAAAACGCGAAATTGTTGGGAACCTGGATGTTATACTAACATGCCATTCCACACTCTAAATGCGTTCACAGCAGAAAATCACCAACTCCATTTGCCATAAATGTGAACATTCCCCTCGCAGTACAATGTGAATACTTAAAACTAACTACTTTACTTAATTCGCTGCCAACTCAACTAGTAAACCAGCATTCCAAGGCACTGATTTTTTTCTTCAAAGGCTGGCTTCAAGTATACTTACTTACTGTAAACAGCCTTTACCAAGACTAGTAATACGCCTGTGCCGCAAACTGCGCTCTACGCCACAAACCGCTGCAAGACCATCTCCAGCAACCCTGACTAAATGCATACAGGCTATTCAAGGTAAAGTGAGCACTTTTTAAGGCCCTCCAAACAGGCATTAACCACTAATAAATATATTTTATTGCAGCCTCAGGCATTAAATTTCGAGGGTGGTGTGTTTATTGGTCCATGACAATGCTTGGATTAAAAAGCAACAGGAAGATGGAAATTGGACGAAAGGAAAAAATTAGAAGGGCCTTAAAAAGTGCTCACTTTACCGTGAACAGCCTATAGTAAGTGCGTACTCTAGTTAAAAGAATGCCCCTTAGTTAAAAAATGTTTTTTGGCAGAACTATAAAAACAGCTGAACACTGAGTTGGTAAATGTTCCACTTTGATTTGACTACATACAACTACGCGTCTCGTTGTCATTCGCGGGGGAAAAATCTACTTAAGGGTGAGAGATATAAATACTCTTGGTGTCACCAGTTTTTGAGCCAAAGACTGTACTACTTAACAATCGTTATTCTAATTTTTTCTCCGGGAAGGAGTAGTATGTCTTTCAGAAGGGTCCTTAAAATAATATCAGACAAGTGCAATTTATTTGCTGTTGGGATAAATGGGAGTAAGTTATTTATTAATTTCTTAGAACGACTTTAAAAGTCGTGACATCGTAATAATTCAAATCATGACAGTTTTCTAAATATAATTATGTTAATACTGTTCTACGCCCTAACGAAGTTATATTTCAGAAAACTATTCTCATGCAGAAGTAATAATGTCAAAAACAGATAAATCCAAGATGGCGCCTGTGTACCGTATTCCGTGATTGTGATAACTGTGCAGTTAAGTTCACTCCTAATTCCAACCATATATGCCAGTGGTTCTCAAACTATGGTCGGCAGACCACTGGTGGGGCCGTGGCTATTAATTTTTTTAATTTGTATACAATCAAATTCTTTAATTTCAAGTTTTTTTTATGATAATGCCAAGTTTTTGTGGTCGAAATTAATTTTAATGAGCAGTTGAATTATTATTCCTACGTTCTGCCACTTGCATGGAAGAGGTGCCGAATAAGAGATCCGTGTTAAGAGTAGGATGGACTGAAACTTTTCTGTAAAATAGTTATTTGCACGTATACGCGTATCTCGGTAAATGAATTTTATGCAAATACGACATTTTGTCAGAAAATATTAAACACAATTATCTATGCCCATATGTTTTTACTTTTGTCACATTAAGTGTATTCTCGGAGAAACAAATTCGTGAAAATGGTCAAACTTCGCATTTTTAAAGCTTCCGTATGCAGTTTCCTTAAGCGGCAAGAGAAAATTACACAGATACGGGGTTAGTTTAATCTATGAGCTTTCATAGCGTGTAATGAAACCCCTATGTTACGGATCTAATTTGCACAGTACAGCGTCACGACGGAAACACTGCACGCCTCGCGCGTAGGAGCGATGCGGCACTAGGCGTGCGTGTTAGTGTCGCCCGTATCGCTCCCTCGCTTGTTGACCTTAGACGTGGAGGTCCATCCCACTCTTTTTGACGGTCTACACCGAGCGGTCCGCGGTAAAGGTAAGTTTGAGAACAACTTCTATAGAAAATCGCAGGGGAAATAAAACGCCGTCTAAGAAATTGTATTAATATTCATCTCGGAAGATAGGCTTATTAACACAGCTTTCTTTTTTAATTCAACAGCAGCTATCATTGTAAACGATATGATGTCTCATTTCGAAGTGATAGCAGAGGATCTGGAATTGAAGCAATGAATTGTTTTAACAAACGAATAAAAACTGAAAATAAATATTTTATAACTGTTTTCCTTCGGTACAGCGTGATGCGTTCGGAATTTATGTGGCATTACGTTCGCCACGATTAGTGGACGTAAAAGGTTCTATTCCTTGTTGAACACTTAGCAGTGGCATACATTTCTCGAGATCTTGAGCAAGTTAGCAGTGTGTTTGCCCCGTTTACATCAGGCTCAGATTATCTGGGGTTCCCCTGCCATATAAGATTTTTTGTTTTTCTAACTGTTTACATTTTTTTTTTTTTTAATCCGAGTGTACTCTGATACTCAACTAGCTATTTTACCTTACACAACAGTACAGACATAACGACTGAAATATTAACTGGTTATATCGCAATACAAATGTTGTACAAGTTTGGCAGAATTAATACTGTAATGTAATTATGAGTTCGTAGTTCCCTTATCTTGTCTGTACGGCAGTGTACGGATTAATACTGTAATGTAATTATGAGTTCGTAGTTCCCTTATCTTGTCTGTACGGCAGTGTACGGATTAATACTGTAATGTAATTATGAGTTCGTAGTTCCCTTATCTTGTCTGTACGGCAGTGTACGGATTAATACTGTAATGTAATTATGAGTTCGTAGTTCCCTTATCTTGTCTGTACGGCAGTGTACGGATTAATACTGTAATGTAATTATGTGTTCGTAGTTCCCTTATCTTGTCTGTACGGCAGTGAACGGATTAATAGGTAGTTAAATGTAAGGGTACTTTCGGAATTTTCTTTATTAAAATCAAGCAAGAGAAATCAAGAATCATATATGGCACAGGAACGTTATCCTTAAGAATGCTAGTCACTTAAAAAAAAATATTATTTTAGATTACTAGCAAATGCTACTTCCTCGTATAAAGAATGTAGACCGCATAATTATTTCATAATGGCGTGTCAGAATCACAATTTTGGTGTTTTTGAAACGCACGAACAATATAAAAACCAACACACTTACCAAAATGAAATAATCCACGTGGAAATATGATACCACGAGTTACTTCAAGAAATATTTGAACTCAAGCTATGAAATGTTTTAATTGCCCAAAGTACGAAAATTTTTTGTATATTTCTAATTCGTAGCTGTTTGCAAATTTCTTTCTGCAAAATAGATTTTACCAAGCATACCTTAAAATTAATTTACGACGCGATCTTTCATTCGCCCTTGTTGAATTTTTTGTAACTGTTTTCGTTTATTCTATTTAAACGTTCCACAAACACTAGAATTGCGATTTTGAAATACCTTTATACAAAATCTGTGTGATATATTTTTCTTATGACAGGAAAGCAGTTTCTACATGCTGAAATACACTTCGTACGAATACAAAATAATGAATTTATCGTGAGTAGCAGTGTCAAGTCGCCCGACTGGCCCGCTTACAAAGAGGAACCTTCCATGTAACCCACAACTGTAATGCCATACATTCTACAGGGGTTTATTTCACTTTCAGGATAACTCCGTCCCAACTTACCGACTGAAGAGCTTTTTTAAGTTCCCATCGTTCTCCTTTTTACGACTACAGTGCCACCTCTTCCTCGTACACTCTTCTTTTGTTACTGATCGAAGCTCCCAGATTTGCGAACTGTTTTCAAGGACGGGGAGGTTCACTGCCGACATCTTCGGATTGCGTGGAACTCTAATCCGAGAATTTATCCTCTTCCTCCTTTCCGTCTATATCTCTATCATCCCCCCCCCCCCCCCCAATAAAAAAAAACCACCCTACCGGCTTAACACGACGTCCAACCGCAACTCCACGTGCTGGCCACTACTAGGTACTCCCTTCTCTTCCTTCGCCCCGCCGATACTTCCTTAAAAATCTTTCAAAACTTAGTAATAATGTAGGCCAAAGACAACACACAGCTCCATGACTAACCCGTATTTCTAAATTCCATGACCTCGAGGCACCTCGTGGCTTTGACCAGTAACGAACTTAAAAAAAAAAGATTTATAACATAATTCCCCAAAACGACAGGTTATGTGCAGAATTGGAACGTAAAAAGAGAGAGGAGTGGAGTAGGAGAGGAGAGGAGAGGAGAGAAGAGGAGAGGAGAGGAGAGGAAAGGAAAGGAGAGGAGCGAACAGAGATGGAGAGAGATAGGTTTCACCACGGTAAACACACTTTTGAAACCCCGACTTAAGATCTACTTGTATGTGTTAATTAAAATTGCAATGGGCCTGTTAACTTGTTTGACGTCGTTCAAGTGAAAGTGTGGAATTATTTTACTAATATGTTTATTCTTACACTTAAATACTATAAAACAGTGAACGAAATAAATTATGGCAGTGTTCACAAATGTTTGCTGAACACTTTTTAATTCAACGTAAAGTCACAGAACTACTTCCGTGCGTCGTTGCCAACTTTACCGGGCTAATACCACTCAGTGCGCCCGTTAAAATCTACGTAGGAAGGAGCAGTGACATTTCCAAAGGCTTGTTTCAAAAGTTTTCAATTTACCGTGAGCAGCCTATACTAGTACATTTCTCGTGTGGTCAGAGAGACCGAACCTGCAGGCAGTTCTCAGAATAACAGCTGGAACCCAAGACGTTCACAGTCCGCTGGATTCAGTGAGGTAACGTCCCCTGATCTGTAGCTTCTCTACCGAAAACCGCAAGGCGTAGAAGCCAGCGCCATGCAGTGTTGCCGCACTTACAGGCTGTGTTCGATCTCAGTGCATTGTGCCCTTGATCCCTTCCCGTTTCACGAGCCCTTGTTCCCTTCATTCCTTTAGTTAATTCGCACTCCTGTGTTCGTTTCCACCTCGAGTTTTATTCCGTCGAATTTGGCCATGTGCGAGTTTTTTTTTGTTTTCGTGACGATTGCAAGTGTTTTCCGTGTTTGTGTTGTAAACACAAAACAAACACAAATGAAGTATTTCAAACAATTGCGAATCGAAAACTATTTGGGGCTCGAGAAGGGAAATTTTCTCGTGCCCTTGGCTGAAGGGTGCGGCAAAGTGACGTCACATCCGGGATGCACTTTCCAGGGGCAGGAAGCCAGATAAGGGCCCCTTAGCTGGCGAATTCGAACGCCGCCACAGTCTACAATACCTTACCTGAGTCATTCTTTGTAATGGACACGCTCGCACAAGAAATGAACGCGCTCGTCTGCTTAGCCCATGGTCCAACTAGGATGCAAAATTCTTTGGCCTTGAGGAGTTATCATTGTTGTGCCACTCTAATACAGGAAGGTGTGGCAAGAGCTCGTCATGTACCGGCATCTCCATCCTCCGTCCATCCGCGCCATCCTTAAATTTCGAATATTCCTGACAACTGCCATTACAGATTATGTAGATATTGATTTCCTTGAACCACAAACACGTGGATTTCTTTCTGCAAGCAGTTTGTTTTACTAAAACTCATACATTAGGTTATAGATCCTACCACTTTGTATTACTTTGTATTACGGTTACATGTTTTCTAATATTCCGCTACCAGGCTTTATCTCTGCCTCATACAAGCAAAGTTTAGCCGCGTCTATAAAATTACATGAAAGGGGCAATGCACTGCATTCGTGCGCATGCAGTTTTAATATAATATTTAGTACGAGAACTATTTTCTTACTAGACATTGCCAACACATTTATTTTCTCAGTAAAAGTTATATTTAACCAAAAACAAGATATGGGGGACGTGAGGTACAACCAGGTAGCGGAGGGCATCCGGGTACACTGCTGTCTGGCCAGTATGGTGATGCTATTTCTCATAGAGGCAATGTTACACTCTATGTGCGAAAGTTTTTATGTCATCGTGGTTTCGTCGTGCCTACAGATAGAGAAGTTGTTTGCAGATATTCAGGGTAAGAGTAACGAAACAACATACCTTTGTAGTTAACAAATATATTAGAGTTTATGTGTTTAGAAGTTTCGTTTTTTCTTTCTAAGCCAAAGCAACAAACAGTGTGTTTGGGGCAGAATCGGGTGGCTGTGGTGGGGTAGAATCGGGTATACCCGCTTCTGCCCCGTGAGTACCCGATCCTGCCTCGTTACTTTAAAAAGATTTTCGCTACTAAATATACGAAAACATTTGGATGCATGCCTTTCATAAACATTGTAATTGAAGCAATAGCACTCAGAGTAAACATAGTAGGAAATAGTTTTTTTTTTTTTTTTTTTTTTTTTTACGAAAAACATAATTATTTAAACAAAGCAGGTTTCTAACAACGGCAAGAATACCCCCTGTCTATACATTTGAATATTTTGTTTGTTTTCCAGAAATTTGGGCCTGAATATGCCTCGAACATTCATTCGCAAAACCTAAAGTCAGTCTTGGATGGAAGAAAATATGGCCAAAGCTTTACATGAAGTAATCGATCAAACGATGGATTATAAAAAGGTAGCTTTGACACACAACGTTCCTCAGTCCACATTATAAGATCGGGTTAAAAAGGTCAAACTGGGAGTCGTTACTCAAGAAGAGGCAGCTGGTAAAGGTTATATATGTAGTCCATATACTTATTCACATCCTTGTCGTTTGTATTGTTACTGTCATCAAAAAAGTAAAATCTCAAAAAAGAAACTATACAAAATTATTTTGATATACAAATCATATGATACTTCTTGCAACAACTGAGCCAGTTTAAATCCATAACTAGGATAATTACTGTGGACAGGTATCACATCGGTTCCCAAGTCCCAGCCTAAAGTGATGGCCCTCGGAAGTGTAGGAGGCAAGTTGGAGCTCTGACTTCAGCAGAGCGAGGGGAATTGATCACAGCAGAGCTTTGTTTCTCGGCGGCGGGACATTACGTCCCACCTCTTCTTGTTTTCCCTAGAGCAAGAATGAAGGGAGAACTCCTCAATGGCGCACCACCGGGAACAATTACAGCATGCCATCCAAGTGGGTGGATGCAGGCAGACATATTCTTACAGTGGCTAGAACATTTCATTCACGTACGAAACCTACGAAGAATGAACCTGTTCTTTTGGTCTGCTTTCCTCCTCATTGCACACATAAGTTGCAGCCATTATATGCAAGTTTTATGGGGCCGCCTTTAAGTACATTTTAAAGGTAGGAAGTTAAGACGTGGCTGCTTAACAATCCAGGACGAGTTATAACCCAATTTCAAATTGCTGGACTCTTTGGGCGCGCTTATGTGAAGGTAACAACGATGCAGAAGGCAATTTCTGGGTTCATGAAAACCGGAATCTATCCGCTTAATGAACGTGTTCGAAGAGAATGATTTCGCACTGTCAGAGACCGCGGAAAGAATCCCTGCGGCATCCCAAACACAGACGTGTATAAATAATGACGAAACCATTACAAGTTTCACTCCACAACCTGGACCATTTACGAGCATTGGAAACAGTGATAGGGTTACATCAAAGTCTTCCCAACAGCCTAGCAAGTCAAACTTAACTCCACATCCGGGTTACTTATCAGGTTTACCGAAAGACATCATTCCTGTCCCACACTACCAGAGGAATTCTTCAGGTAAGTCGAAGAGTCAAGTTGTG
The DNA here is from genome assembly GCA_029891345.1 of Dryococelus australis. NCBI lineage: Eukaryota > Metazoa > Arthropoda > Insecta > Phasmatodea > Phasmatidae > Dryococelus > Dryococelus australis. The sequence continues at coordinate 193,844,312 of CM056997.1, forward strand.
GTGATAACCGATTCTCCATAAAAAAAAAAGCCAAACATGTCGTACACGTGGTGATTTTTGTAAGGGTTGATTCGAAAAGCATGAAGGTACTGCGAATAGACAATACTTATATTTTACAGCCCTCTGCGTAGCTTAGATTAGGACTATGAAATTTCATAATATCAAGGTATCGTTTATGCCCCTACCGCCAAATTACTTACCGATCGCCATCCGGTAGCTTGCTCACACGCAGTTTTGACAGTGATGTCAAACCGATTGAGATGAGCCGATGGTGAAAACTCACCCTACACAGTGCGGAAACGAAGTAACGAGTCTCTCCGTTTGGCTGACACCGGCGCTACGTCAACTACGATTTGGTGAAAAAGGGGGGGGGGGGGGGACCTTTCTCTCTCACGCAGGTTATTAGCGCGGTTATTTCTCGCTGTAAGTTCACCTCGGTAGGAAGGGCGCGTGGCTTAATCGAACCGCAGTCGGCGAAAAAAAAAATCCACCAGGTCAGATTCAAGCTGCCCATTCCGTTCCCCGACCAACATTTCACGGCCACCCTCCCTTTACGTGCCCTCCCCTGGAATAACTAACGCCGAGGTGAAGCGACACTGCGCTTGACAACGTATTTCCGACAACTGGAGCGCGACAAACACACCCCTGCTGCCTGCTGCCCTCCCCTTCCCCCACATACACCACAACGTGTGAAAAATGACAACCACCTCGACCCTCCACTCGACAACCCTCCGTCCCTCGGACACGTGAATCCCTAGTTGACGAGGGGCGTTCGAGGTTTGCCCGGGGAGGTCGTTTTGGACGATGAGGGGGTTGGGGGGGGGGGGGGTGTCAACATTTCACGTGGACAGAGGCTTCGGCCGCAAGTATTCCGGATATTCCAGGACTGCCCGACGATCGCTGGCCGGCAAGGACCGTGCAGGACTGGGCCTGTGCAGACCGCATCCTCGAGACCGCATCCTCGTCTGGGGACAGGCATTGATTGCCCTCTCCGCACATCAACGCGTGCTTTACACGATATAATACATTCGCGATTACTTCCAACTTTTCAGAAGCCTTGCTAAAGTGATACTTCCAGGATATTCCTCCGCCTCATAACAACAACGCTTAACCAAGTCTAGAAAATGACACCAAAGGGACAAAGCAACCGAATTCGTGCGCACTCAGTGTAATACTATTTTGTAGTATATGCACTACTAACGCGCCTATTTTATCATTGTTTTATTCGTATAAATTCTAAATTAAATACAATTTGCAGTTCAATTCAACCAAAAAATACGGTACTTTGATGTTAATACAAGAAAAACTCCAAGAAAAACGCTTGCAATACATAGCATATTTTGAAAACAACCTAACCAAACACGCCATATATGGGGTGATTTTTTAAAGGTTGGATTCCAAAGGTGCGAAGAAACCGTGAACAGACTATAGCCTATACCACTTGGCATTCTCTTTCCGCTCGCTTTGTATCACAAACCCTGCTATAGACTCTTCGCTGCGAAATGAGCACTTTTGAACCCAACATTTGCGAAATTTCACTGCCCCATATATTTTATATATAGATAGGCAGTATGTACTTTTTTGTAAAACATAAAAAAATTCCTTGCAAACAGGCCATACATATTGCGACGATAGCGCTGTCGTGTTAATGTTTTTAACCGCCAACTTCTTCTGGGTCAAAATTTTTGATTGGCCAGGATAGTTTACTTAAGGCCACGATCTCCAATTTCTACAGCTTTTGGGAGAATTAATTTTTTTAAACCAAACGGGTCCGATATTGTAAAATCTTCTTACGATTTTGTTATAAATTGTTTTTATTATGTATTCTAATTTTTTCAACACAAAAAAACTGTATACTTTTATCCAATCAATTAATTAATTTAAATCTTGGTTATTTAATAAATAATTGAAATTATACAATTTTTTGTGCTGTAAAAATTATACTACATAATAAAAACAATTTGTAATTAAATTGTAAGAGAATTTTACAATATCGGCTCCCGTTGGAGCTCAAAATAAATTAATTCTAGCAAAAGGTGTAGAAATGGGAGATCGTGGCCGTAAGTCCTTGCTCGGCAGGGGCTGTCTATTCTGCTCTACTTTACGCCCGTCCGAAGTCTGCCGCAACTTACGCCATAAGATCCTCGCGAGTACCTGATGGCTTAAACAGCTCCACCATCATCCAGCAGTGGGCAACGCCGACATTGTGTCACTGACCTGACGCAGTCTGCCAGTTTAGCTGCTGAGCAATGGGGCAGTAAAACGGTCAGTCGTGGAGAACGCTAACCTCGCGGTCGGGATGTTTTTTTTTTCTCTCCGTAATTTGTGTGGCACAGTTGTGCTGCATCTTGGGTTTGCAGTAAGGCTAGGCCACTTCAAAATTCTGGTTCCGGCCGCCCTTCAAAATCACGTTCCGGCTTAACTATGGCGTTGCGTTGATGATATCGTTCGGGCGTGAATATTTTAATACCTATGTTATTTGTTCTTAGTGATTTTTTTAACGGTCGGAGCCGCACTGCTTCTTATCTACTGCCTCCCATCGTAATTATTTTGCATACCTTTTTTATTGTTTTTAGAATGGAGGCTTTACTCGGCAAGTCAATTGCTGCCTTCCTTTCTACGAGTTTTTAGAGTCAAATGGGTGCTGTGTTCTAGTCAAATAAAATTATAACTTTTTTTAATCAGTTGATAAATAAATTAAATACTGGGTTTGTATTTTTTAAAAGGTTTGTTGTTCTGGAGCTAAGATTATATTTTTAATGATGCATCATTTCTCTTTTTGGTGCTTCAAGGCAAATAACTACTGTGATAATTATTACTGCGATAAATATTTTATTAGTCGTTCTAAACGTCGTTTCGCCAAATTCAAATCGTATTTATATACAATAAAGGGTATCACTTCTACTGTACATTATTTGTGAATTGTTACAATATTATGAAAGCATCTCCGCTGTAGGGATTTTCCCTTGAAAAATTCGTGAAAAATACATTTTGTTTGAAACTCCTATCTGTAAAATTAACACACTGAAGCGAAATTCCCTTAACGTGGGATCTTTTTTATTTAAACTTCGCATCTGCCAGCTTGTAGGCAGTGCACTTGGATGATGACAAAAGCACCGCGTGTATGGCCAGACTCCTGCCGCACATTCCATCAAAATGGCCGGAATGTGCTGACGATAAACCACAGCAGAACCTTCCTCGCCACTGGTAGAGCCTCTATGAAATTTCACTGCGTCATAAAGAAGCAAATGATTCGTACGGCAAGCGGCAGGCAGTCAAGCGATCGCTTCAGTGTCTCTTGACTCTTGGTAGCAACATTGTACGAACAAATAGGCTTACGTCCACACACCACCACAGCGCGTCATATTCTGGCAGTAAGTTAAGTCCTCATTCCAGTACCCACCCCAGCGGAAGTCATGTTTGTCGGCTGCAACGCCACTCGTGAGGCCACATTATCTTATTCGACCCGGTCACACTAATACGACTGATCGAAAGAATTCAATTTCGGCCAACGAGTGAAAACGATTCAAATGGAACTCGCCATAAGGGTAAAGGCACGATTCGATAAATATAGGGCCAAGTTTAATGCATGAAAATAAGAATTCACGAAAAACACATACATTTTTTCCCCCAGTAAATTCCTTAAAATGTAATTGAATTTTTATAAATTTTGCATGGTATGGAAAATGCACTATTAATCAGGCTGTAGATATAGAAATACTGCTTTCGATGTAGGGAAGAAATTGCATCATTCGTGCTTTCTCAGAACGCGTTGCAGTAAATTGACAAAAAAATGGGCGTAAAATTTATCCTGCATCTCTTATTTACTAAAGGCTGTTCACGATAAAGAGCACACTTTTGAAAGCCGTGCTTAAGATCTACTTGTATGCACACTCCACATACTTCCGTCATATGTATTATTAGCATTGCCATGGGCCTTGTCCCTTTATTCATGTGTCAGTCGTCAAGTGAAACTTTGAAATTCTTAGCAAAGTAAATATTATACAAATTTGCTAATTCCTACACTAATATGCATTAAAAAAATAATAAGTCAAAGTAATAATTTCAGTAATCACAAATGTTTACCTCGTACATAAAATTGAACGCTAAGACGTGGAACTACTTACCCGTCATTCGTCGCCAACATTACTGCGCGCATTACAATCAGTGTGTCCGTTAAAATACACACAGGTAGGGGCAGTGATATTTTTCAAAGGTTCATTTCAAAAGTGCTCACTTTATCGTGAACATACTTTAGTATATAAAATTTCAACGAGCTTAGCTAGTCACTCCTGTGGACGCAGCGAAGGTCCGAGATCATCCCTCTTCCCTCCACTTCCGACAGACGCGAAATGCTCTGACCTTTTTATCTCGTCATTCAACATCCAGGGCCATTTTTCGGCAAGGGGGAAGGAGAGGGCTCATTGTTGACGCTGGCTTCTTCGGGGCCACGTGCAAGAGATAGTCTCTGCGGGACAATGGAGCGATTGGGCTGGCAACCACCCTTCCACTCCCACTCCCCTAACTTTACAACAATTCTTCGGCCCCCGGGATAATCTCATTATGTCTGCGTACGACAAAGAGCGTGCGGCATCACTCACAGTTTGCGTGGGGGAGGGGGAGGGGGTGGCGAGGCTGCGGCATCCAGTCAAGATGAACAAAACACTCGAAATTAAGGCGAACCCCACCAGTTCCCCCACAACGCTCGCCACAAGCTGCTTCGGTCCACATATGGCGCGAGATGAGAACACGACATGGAAATACGTGCAGGGGGAAATGTCGCATTAGCATAGAAATGCTCCTATCGTGTGCAGAAGAAAATAAGTCCCTCGACAAACTAGGTTTACCGTGCAATACTTAGGGTATGAACCACGAGGGAATATGTTCTTAGGTAAAAACAATATCATCTAGAAGAAAACTTGCACAATTTACGACACGAGGTGCCCAGTAACTGAACTGTTCATCCTTAGCAAGTGTTAGATACCCTACACTCCTACAGGGTCACATGATCAGTAGTGTTCTATTCACTCCACTGCAGTAGAGCGTGTTCAACTCAGACCAAGGAGTGGTTCCTGCCTCCAAGTACTCTGTCACCCCACTGCAGTTTGGGGGATGGACCATACTAGGTTCACTAACAGCTTCTCAACACTGTCACTCACTCGTAACCAGAATCACATATACAAATTTATCAGTTTTTCTGGTAGTAAGGTCAAATTTATCTGTCCTGGGGCATACGTTATCTTTTCGTTGGCCGTCACTAGTTCCACTTAGTAGCGCGGATTTACCACTCCAGTATCGCGTACTTATTACGTAAAGTCCTCAAGTGCCAATACACCACGTAGCGGTTACTCGTCAGGCGTACTTCCTGTCTGGCTTCCTTCATCAGCATTCCACCCACGCCACTGGCATCGAGTTCTTATTATTGCTAGAAGAGTGCCCCAGGGCGGGTTCGACTAGGTTTTGTCCAAACGATAATTTGAAACTAGACCGAAATACAATTTCCTACCCAAAAAATTACACGAACTTTGCAGTCTTCTAGTAGAAGTGGAATTGTGAAGGAAAACATGAGAAAGGTCTCTGCCTGTTCTTGCTACAATTTAGTGTGATTCTTAGATAAAACATACCTAATCTTGCACTACTCCTCAGTATTAAAAAATAAAGATGCGCTTAAAAGAACTGTATTATCCGTTGTTTTTCACGAGAAGTTCAATATTCTTATGTTGTAGCTGTTCGGGCGTTCAGTACGGAATTTACCAATTCTGAGTGGAACGATTAAACAAGGCAAATATTACTCACGCAGACAACACTCGATGACGCGAAAAAAGCTGTCATGTGCAAACCATTTACTCATCAGTGACTTTCTACGACGTAGGGCACCGTGCCTGGAGAATTAATAGTGTAATACTGTAATAAAAATAGACAACAAATGAAATAAAATATTTTCCTGTATGTGTTACAGTCTAAGATAACACGTAATTTATATTTTCCTCATATCTAATTTTCTTTTTTTTAAATTAAGAATTCATTTAGTCATGTACGTACAGTATGAAGTAAAGGTAGCTTATCTTACACTTCCCCCCTTTTTAATTTAATGATTCGTTTTATCAACATACTGATGTAAAAAGGGATATATCGAGCCTCAGGAAAATAAAATTCAGCGTAGGTGTGCGCCTGGGATGTGCAGTAGCGTATACCAGCGATATTTTGTAATTCATGGCGGATACTGTCTAATAATGCTGAGTGCATATGCCGCGGAGAAGCTTTACTTTCCTAGTTTATACACTCGTACCTACTTCTGTAGGATCCTGGCAAGTTTGTGTACCATGTGGACGCCACATAACTTTGACCTGCTCGCTTCCCCAACCTACGCGGTTGCGGAATATCTACTATAAATAAACAAGATACCACACCATTAAAAACAGAAACTCTCACTGAACTTTAAAAACTAAGTACTATTGCATACTGAGTTTTTAGAGGTAATAGGACCACGCGATTCTACAGTATGTACCCAAACACTTGATTGCAGATTCAGTCTACAAATTCCGAGTCATGCAGTGGCTGTGAAGTTACATTGCCCCGTGAGCTTAAAGCCTTGTCCACGCTTACGAAAATTTGTCCGCTACTGCTGCTGCACATTTCTGTTGAACTCTGTTTGAAACACATGTAGCTGACAAATGCATGTGTTACAAACACAGATGAACGAAATGTTTAGGACAAATGTATGTGATGTGTGTCATCCATTGCATCACGTCTACACTAATCAGTTGATAGCATGTCGTTGCACGAAGCTGTGTCTGGAATATGTGCGGGCTTTATACTATATACATTAGCTAAATGATAAAACTAGAAGAGAGCGAAGATGGTGGACACGAAATGTGTTGAAGGAAGGTACCCGATATAGACAGAATTTGTTGAAATACTTACAAGTTGGAGGATGGTGCGGGATTCAGGAATTTTGTTAGAATATCTCCAAGTGATTTTGAGGTATTGTTACAATTAATTGGTCCAAAATATCGCGACAATCAACTAGACTGAGAAAGGGAATTTCTGCAGAAATTAACTTGGCAGTGACTCTCGGATATTTGGCAAGTAGCGATTCGTTCACCAGCCTGATGTACACATTCAAAATATCCAAACATTCAATATCAGTGATAGTACCAAAGGTATGTGAGGCCCTGAGAGCATCTTTAAATGCATGTGAGGGTAATAAAATTAATTAATTCTATTTTTACAATATGCAGAGCATTTAGTGATATGATTATGTACCTATACGTTAGACGAATGTTGTTTTACTAAATATTCTTTTGTATTTAAATTTGTGAAATATAAGTAAGCCCACACGTGAGCTAGTGCACGCGCTGCCGTTTCGCCACGCCCTCCTGTTACTTGCCGACCCTACTCAGGCTTTCAGATATCCTGCTACCGTTGTTGATACAAACCATTACAAATATCCTCCCCAACCTAACAAATTGCCCATTTCGTATCCTGGTACTGACACGGCCTTTAATAGGTACATGTGCCATTGACGCATGTTTATAGTGTAACTATGCACTGTAAATACTGCAATAAGGTAAAATAGAAAATAAGAAAACAAACTAGATTAAAGAAATTTCTACGACATATGTAACTGAATTGATTACAGCTGCTCGAAGTTATGTCCATCGTACAGTTCTATAAATTGTATTTGCAGTGGCGGGAGATTGCGATGGTGGGTCAGGCGAAGCAACCTAAGACTGTACAGGTGATGGCCGACTTGGTGGGGGTAGAGTGTTCTTGGGAATAATTAAGGCTAGATTGCACAGACTGAAGGGATAGTGCATTGGTAAGGGAAGACGAGCTGCTTGAATAATACATCTGGGCGAATTCTCCCATCGTGAGATTAAAGCACACATCATCAATGTTGCGTTGGGCAATCGCAATTTCAAGTTTACTTCTGCCAGAGTTGCTTTATTTGCTAGCGATGTGTTCGCCATACACTGTGAATTCGTCCCGTCTTGCCACTGTGTACGTTAATGTTTGCATGCATTTAAATGCTTCTTTAACTGAATGCTGTTCTGGTGTGGACTTCTTTCACCTTAGTCGAGGCGAACGAAATTGCGGAGCCATCAGTACATGTCCCTCTGTATTTCCAGAACCCTCTTCATGGGAAAGGTCAGATGTATCTTCGGGAAGACTTTCGTAGGTGTCTGAACCAGACAGAAGTGCGGCAGTTATTTCCTAGGAAAAAATTAAACGTATAAATTATCAACTATAAATGTATGATTTGCACAGCCTGACGAATACGCTGAAGGATGAGCCATTGCACGTCGCGTTTGCTCAATCAGCAGGTTGGGACAGACATGTAACATGCCATTACGTGGCACGCCCTTCCTGTTTACCTCGGCCTAAATCATTAATGCTCACCTGTGCTACCGATACCGCAGACTGTTTTTGAGAGTTATTTTATTTTATATACTCAGGCGTCTCAATGGCTTATACATTGGTGTAATATTTAGGAAGACGGAGAAAGGGGGTCATAATGGACATAATTTGATTAATTTTCATGTGACAACGTAAGACATTGTAAATGTGCAGCGTTTGTTTGCCTTATTGCATCTACATCACACTCGTATGGGGTTCAACAGCGGTACTTATCATTCGTTTCAAATGCCCAAAAATGAGGACGAATGGTTGGAAATCGCAAACGGGTTTGCTAACAGATGGAATTTCTCACTATGCATGCGCGCAATGGACGGCAAGCACGTATCAATAATAGCGCCGGAACATAGTGGTAGCGTGTTTTATAATTGCAAAGGAAGCCACAACATTGTGATGATAATAATAGTAGTTGCAAATTACACCACAATTTATTCAAATATAGGTTGCCAAGGCCGCATTTCCGATCGCGGAGTGTTCCAAATTACCTCGTTCTATCAGAAAATGACAACGGAAACACTATACCTAACCTCAAGACAGCCTCTCCCTGTTTCCCTGGCAGATTACTACACGTGCCATGCGTATTAATATCTGATGATGCATTTGCATTGACAAGAAGGGGCAGCGGTGGTGCAGTGGTGCAGTGGCTAGAGCGCCCGCCTCCCACCCCGGCGATCCGGGCTCGATCCCCAGCGGGTTCACTCCCGGCTTTTCGCATGTGGGAATCGTGCTGGACGATACAGCTTGTCGGCGTGTTTTCCCGGGGTACTCCCATTTCCCCGCCCTTGCATTCCAGCGCCGCTCCATTATAGGGCCTCATTTTAAGTCATGTCCGGGGATGACGGGTCCCTAAGGGTCTCAGCTGGAAAGTCCCGTCATTCGGAGAGTGTCGCCTCACCCTGGGTTCACTCCCCACTAGAGTTCTCTATTTTATTGGCAAGAAACGTTAGGAAACCTTCGCCAGGTCATTCCCCAGGCAATGCCAACCAAAGCCGAACCTTTAATTACAGACTGTGTAGGGTATTTATAAAACCAATCGCCTTGCATCCTGACAAAGTGGAAACAGTAGCTCTGACGTGTATTTACTTGCACAATTTTCTTCGCAGGAACATTGCGGCAATTGGCGTATATTCCTCTCCCAGTACATATGATGTTGAAGACATGGATAATGCCACCGTTGTTCCGGGATCTTGGAGAGTAGACGCACAACACGCTAATGTGCTCGTACATTTGCAGCAACTACCTAGGGAACCTGCTGTTACAGCGCAGCACATAAGAAATGAAGTTAGAAATTATTTCATTTCTCCACAAGGTGGCATAAACCTTGGCATAAACTGAATTGTGCGATGATGTGCGGATGTTGAACGTGTAACATGTTTCATACATAACGTACTGATGTGGTACAAGCATTAATTACTTTTGATAATTTGAAAGGTGCTACTGATGACATACTTATTCTAGTCTAAAATATATTAACAAACTATGTAGGATACTATCTGGTTACTAGGAACTTTAATTGTAATATATACTCATTCCTCATTTGTTTGTTTTATGTTCGTTATGGGTTCGTGTTTGCAGTCCGCAGTGACATGTTTCCACGCGATCGTGTTTGTGTCTGACGCAAGGGCGCGTGATATTCGAAATATCTTCTGGCGACCAAGTATTATCAAGGTGGACTTCAGCCGAGAAAATGACGTTTTGTCGTGAGTGGACTACAGCCATTGCCTCCTAAGTTCTCTCTTCCCGATTCCGCTATCGCTTTCCATTACGAAAGCGCGCGCAGTCAGAAACGAAAAAAGCCCGATTAGTAGTTAATGACGTGAAGTTTGTTTGTTTAATGGTTCTCTGGCAAGGAATGTTGAAATGGGCACAAGTCATCACGATAAATCAATCTTTAGCACTATCACAAAACGATTTACTAACACTGGAAATATTGAGGTCAGGCTCTAACTCATGTTTAATCACTTTTGATATAAAATACAAAACATATACATTTTACTTCTAACAGCAATTATAATATTCTCCCAGCCATTCTGGTTTCGATACTCTAAAAATACGGAAAAATTACTTTTTAAAAAATGTTTAAAGTACGTTACCATTTTTGAGAGCAAAGAAATATTTTTGTTTACAAAAAAAATGAAAGAAAATAGCAGTTTCAGTTTAGCAAACGATAACACGGAACTACGGCAGAAAAATGCATCTTTGTAGTAAATTTCTCTTGCCTGGAGATATATTCGAGCACTGGAAGATAATTTTTTGGATATAAAATATAATCGAGAAAACACTTGAGCTGACAGTGACTTGGAGCAATATAGCTCAGTGAAATTGCCAAGCAATGTTTGGGACCGCGGTGGCTGAGCTGTTAGACTGCTCGCCTCCCACCAAGGCGAACCGCGTTCAATCCTCAGGCGGGTCACTCCAAGGATTTTCGCAAGTGGGAATCGCGCCGGACGACGCCGCTGGTCAGCGGATTTCCTCGGGGATCTCCCGTTTCCCCCGCCCTCGCATTCGGGCGCTGCTCCATTCTCGCCTCATTTCATCCTGATCGGCTCTCAAGAATCTCTCATCTCAACTCAACAACTTCTTCGAAAGAAAAAAAATTCCAACAAGTAATATTATGGTTTCCTTTAAGACCACCTGAGGCTATTTTAAGTTCCTCAATGGCGTAAGCCTATACTAAATGTGACTCTTAACAGTGCATTAGATGCACCATAGCTTCTACGTACAAGACGTTTGTTTAACGTGAAGCGTTTAAGTTGTGCAGCACGTACTTATAGTGAAAACTTTAAGTGGCTACACTATGCAGTTATAAGCGTAACGTGTGGAGAAAAAAAAAGACACTGCAGTCATCTGTTCAAAAATAATGTTTACAGAAAGAATTACATGAAAGTGTACCTAGCTACGCTAATGGGTTCCAAAATACTGTTTACAATATGTACGATGTCTTGAAACATCCTCTGAAAAGTTTATTCTGGCCTTCGTACCTTATGTCATGATCTAAAAACAGATTAATCTAATCTTACAGCCGCATCGACTAAACGCAAGCTTGAAACAAGAGAAACGGCGGCACAATTAGAATGGAAGGAAAGCTGTAGTTGGTTAATAAGACGAGGAGGTCCAGTGACGCCAGAGAAGCTGCACGAGCCGCCAGCTGAGCCTGATTACTTGCGCGGGAGGGGGGCGGATCTCGTTTCCGACAGCTGGTCCGCGCAGCATCAGCTTAGGATAATGAGCGGCCGTGGTGACGTCATGAGATGAACTCACCTCCCTCCCCCCACCGTCCAACACCAAGCCTCGACCACACACGCTGGGCGAGCTGGCCGAGGGAGCAGTCACGTGTTCGTACAGAAACGTTCTCTGATTGAACACATTACGGAAGCCGAAAACTTTGGTCAATTATAAACGACAGCAAGGGGCCGTCGTGATTAAATTAATTATCTTCGATTCTATAAGCCGTCAAAATAAAATCAGTAATAAGTGCGCACTCATTCTACTTGCAAACCACGGAAGGACAATATTATTCTTGGTACAGCCAACATTTTAACACTGTGACTCGAAAACGGATATATCTCAAATGCGTTTCATCTCTCAGCTTTGAGAATTTTTACCGCATCTACTTACCACAGTGGATATTTAATTTTAAGCAAATAAAAACTGTGTAATCTGCATGATACATTGTATTGTTCCATGTGAGACAGCGTTTTTTACTCACATGTGCAGCGAAATAAACACCCACTGCGCATGACTACGGTTCAACGCGATATATGTAGTCTATTCACGGTTTCTTCACACTTTTTGAATCAAACCTTTGACAAATCACCCTAAGCATGACGTGCTTGGTTATTCCCTGTATCAGAAACGTTTTGTATTTGCGTTCACATAAAATTACCTTATTTTTTGTTAAACTGAACTTCTACTTATATTCTATTTATAAATCAATACACTTAATTTACAATTCATACTAATAAAAATAGGGGTAACATAAGTATGTTAGAATTGCTTAGTAAAAAGGATTTTATACAAAATATTATGTAACTGAGGCGCACGAATGCGGTGCGTTGGCCGTCTGGCCTAATTTTCTAAACTTGGTTTATCCTGAAAGTATAACTTCAGCAGCGTTTCATAAAAGGTTGCGAGTAATCGTGAATGGACTGTAAGTAAAATGTAAGCCAAAATCTTCGCACGGCAACTGGAAGGTGCGGTGAGTACCTACAGGGCAGAGTGGGAAATTGTAGAACACGATGTACGGTCAGCAACCTTTGACATTTCTCTTCGTTTTGGATATTTTGTTATTACCGGCCCCTCTTTACTGCCTTCCGCCGAGTGTTTCGTCAAGCGGCAACACGTCTGCCTCGTTCTCGGCAGCTCACGGGCCAAGGGAATCAGTGATAAATGTAGCACCTATGAAAGTACTTCTTAGGATCTACTTTCCTGACCATTTTGTATCACTCCACCATGTAACATTAACATTGTCATTAACCTATTAACTTTATTAATGCGCCAATGTGTAAATGTGAAACGGTTATATTAGCAGCGTAAGTATGTTACTAACATACTAATTATTATTCTCTCTTAGGCCTACATAAAATCAAAACGAACTAAATTACACGAACTCCGTGTTTATCACTTTAAACGCAACACTTCCAATGCAACATTCAGACAGGGGACTACTTTTCCTACACCGTTGCCGACTTAACTGGGGGCAAGTCCGTCACGGCATACGTTAAATAAAATACAGATAGAAGCAGGGAGTTTTCTCAAAGGTTGATTTCAAAAGATCTCAACCGCAAACAGACTATACCTACCTCTCCTATTCCTCACATGTCAGATTGGGATCGAGATCAACCTCTGAGTATATTACGAACTAAAACATATTACTATTATTATCACCATCACCATTAGCATTACCGCAGTGCCTTTTGGTTAACGGAATCTGGCCAGCTCCTAAAGTAAGCCTTAACTTAATGCTGAAAACGTGGTACTATATCATGGGACAGCCAGTAACTATTTTAACCAAGCCTTGGGGTTAATATGGAACGTTTTGATGCCCAAAGAGATTATGCCCAGAAGTTAACAGCGGGGAGACCCAACAGCAGCACATTATGGCTGCAGAATAAGAAATGTTTGTAAGAAATTTTTGATAAAAATTAATACAATTCCGTGTTGTAGCAATAGTATTTTGACGTGGTGTTATGTCGAAAATTAGTATCTACACTGACATGTTTTTATTTCCGTCCACGCATCTGTTTCCAAACGTAATAAAAAACAAAGCAAAAAAAAATCCCATTATTAAACTCACAACATGAAACAATAGCCTAAAAAATGATTATATATATAATCGTTCCGTAGGTTGTAGTAGCTCTACAACAATTACAGTAACGGCCACATTGTTATTTTCCGTCCCTGTGAATCTGAACTAAATAACACAGTTAGCCCCTCTAGACTTCAAAAAGGCTATTACGAGTCCCCTTATGCCCAGGTCAAATACAAAATGTAGCCCGCAGAGCAAGCTGACGTTTTCATATTTACATTTTTATTATTACTGCGCGGATGTGCGAAATAGAAGACAATGCTTCTTATAGATTTGGAAAATATCATAAAAGTCGTTTATTAACATCTAAATAATTCTCCTTTGTCTTATTATGTCTCGTTCCCGCTAGTTTTCATCACACATTGCGATAATTCTACCCTGTTTATCTCCTACCACTTAAAGCACACAGCTTCTACTTTTTTTCTTACGTCTTTAGTTACATTCGTGAGGTCTGAAAATATAACTTCCACCTTTAAACTAGATAGCAGCACGGCGCCCGTTGCCGACAGATCATCGCTTGGTTGCGAAACAGCAAGTAAGTATAGTTCGTCGCAGCCCAACGCATCGCATCGCACAGTTTATCGTGGAACCAGCTTAAGGAGTACAAACGCTCTATGAACACTCCTGGCCTATGGACCTACGGCACTGCGTAAAAGCAGGGTCGTTTGAAACCATACACTTGAGCGAGTTCGAGCTTGGCTACGTGGCAGCCTTGCGAAGAAGCAGAAAAAAAAGGGGAGGGGGGGGCAGGGAAGAGGCCACGTCATCGCGGGTGATGCTGGGGGGGAGGGGGGAGAGACCTGCCCCGCTGACGCGCCATGACGAGCGGACGAGCCCCGGGGGGAAAAAGCCGTGCTAGCGACTGGGGCCGGAGGATTACAAGGGTTCTGTCGACCCCTGCCTTTTCTAAAGAGATAGCGCGGCGTCCAATGGTAACATCATCCATCCACGTCGAATGCACACGGCAGTGCCAGCCGCCCGCCCGGAACACCGCCCAGTTGAACACGGCACCTTGCTCCCCGCCGTGATCTCATAGCCCCGACAAGCACAGCACGACACGACTAAAACCTCAACCACGACCACTTTTTAAGTGACTGCTCGAATTTACAACCCGACCGTTTACTGACGCCACACGAGTAGAATTTTTCGGATACATTTAGAAGACGCAGATGAACTACGCTAGTTTCAAAGGCGGCGGGCAGACGGGAAATTTGGTATACATTACGATGACAAAGTTTTATAGTTAATGCATACAAAATTAAAATTCTTATTTTTAAAATATGAACACAATCATTACCATAATTTGTTTTCTTTTAAGCTACGTAATGTATTTCCCATTGCAGGGTATAAGCTTATGATACAATTTCATTTTGCAAGGGTGTACACACTGTGCGTCGTGCCGCACGTCAAGAGGAAGAATAGAAATAATTTCTAAAACAAGTGCTGGTCGTACGACAGAATTGTCGGGCTTGCGTCAGATCTATCTTGTATTTCATTGGCTGTGTCGGAGTGGTCGTGCCGTGCTTGTCGGGGCTGTGTGATACCGGCATTACCAAACACGCGTTGTGCATACGGTAGACTCGTCGTAGGGAAAAAAATCTATTAATTTTCTACAGTTAATGTCTTGTCATACATGAGGGTACGAACGACGCATGCGACTAATAAAATCTTAAGATGTTGGCACTACCTTTGCATCGATTCCTTATGGCTATTACCAAAAAAAAAAAGCTTAGTTTCATGAAACATATTTTCCAGGCTTAAATATACTGCAATATATTACAGCAAAATGTAATGTCTGAACGGTCTAAATATGTATTTAAAGTACTATAAAGGTAGCACATGTTACATAAATTACTGGCTCTACCTTGCCATACAATTTTTGTGGCTAAAAATAAAAAAAATAATATGAATTATATTAAGAAAATAAAATGTTATGCGTATTTTGAAGGCGCTCTCTCGCCATGTTTTATTTCCCAGTTATTCGGCACAATTCACAAAGCTTACCCGGCATGTAAACTTGTAGCAAACTTATAAAGAAAAGGACAAGAAGTATATACAATTCAGTGGTAAAATCATAACATTTATTTCGCTTTTCTGATGTCTGTCGACGGGTATTCAAACCAAGTGAGTCTGTGTAGCATAAACACGACGAGAACGCGCCTTCTAAATATACAATTAAGCCACTTCCGCCGAAGCGCAGGACTTTGAAAACTGAAAATAAATAATGTCACCCCTAATATTACAAACGTTGAAATGTTACTGGATAGTTCAATTCGCTTAAGAAAATGCATACTTGATACAGCACAGTGTGATGAAATTAAATTATCTTTCCCATGATTTGTTATTTATAAACGAAAACTGTGAAGTGTGATGTTTAATGAGGAAGTTCGTTACAGATCATCTTAAAAACTACCACAACAGATATCTAGCAGTACCTTGTACAAGACATACGAAGCGACGACTTCCTTGAGGTGGCCGGATTTGGACTTGTCAGATAAGATATAATCCAGCACGCTTAATGACACGTCATGTACTGGTTGGTAATCATATTAAGTCGTCAAACGACTTAACAACGACGCATATTTCTTATCACGGGAAAGAAACAGATCGCGTGACTGGCTTAAGACAACGAAGATACTAACAGAACTGTCCGCCACACCCCAGCGAGGGTGGTAAAAGTTCCAGATACCAACCACCCCATTAATGTGTCATTTGCATAGCAAAATGGGTCATCAATAGGTTATTCGAAGAGCAAAATGGGTCACAAATGGGTCATTTGCAGAGTATGAGATCAAGCTGAGTGAAGACCTTATCTGGAGGAAACTACCGAAGATGTACCTGTTTGGTAACGTAATGAAGAAAGTAGATAAAATGTCTGGTTGAATGGATGCATAAAATGGTTAAATCTCATTGACTAAATATGTAAGTACGTTTACATATTTAGCTGTAGCTAGGCAAACTAGATACACATGTTGCTAGTGTAGAAAGAATGTCAGTTTTTTCATGAATATGCCACAAACCAATGACTGTACGAATCTACTGAAGAGCTTACATCTATGGATGTACCTTCTCCCAATGCTGGAAAATTACCTGGAAAACAGCGTTGCTAGTGTGGAAAGCTGTTCAGCAAAAGCTGTCATGCTCGACGACATGAGAGAACAATCTGTACAAAGAGTCCTCTTCCCGCGATGAAACATTACGACAGTGACCAAGTGCAGTTTAGGCAAGGTGATACAATGAAGGAACACATCGAGATCTGCAACGTTTCGTCTACTGGGAGCCAGCAAGCGATGTCACCCCCAATACCTCCTGCTGCATCGATGGGCACTGTTTCCGCAGACGATAGTGACAAGACAGTTAATGCTGCTGACGGAATGATTGAGCCGGTATGTGTAGAACTTACACATGCAGGGTGTGTGCATGAAGTCGACGAACTTCCAAATAAACTGTCGTCGGCTCTAGTTACTGATGATGAACATACTTCTCCTACGAAGAAAAGTAAACTTGATGTTAATGATGAACTGGGAAGTGAAGACGATCATGAAGAGAGCATTGATGATAATGGCTATGGCATTGAAGCCTTAACTTCGCCAGTATAAATAAAGTCGAAATAAATAAATAAATAGTGTTGGTAGTGAAGATGATAATTCGCTCGATGTTTCCACACATTTCACCAACGAGTTTCCTTCGACGAGTGATGTAAAGAAGGCAGAAGACGCTGAGAATACTGATTACACGTTTGCCGAAGACACGAATGAACTAGTTGGTAGACTCAAATATTTTCTTGGCTTTCATAAACGTGGGGATTTCTCACGCTTTGTTGAGGTATGTTCAATCATTAGAGAATTTAAGGAACGGGGTTATATCAGATTATGTTATGAACTGCTTTATTCTGAAATTGTATTTACAAAATAATAATAAATGATGATTATTATTATTATTGTAAAAAAGACTATGTTTTCTTAGTTTTGTGTGTGTTGTATCCTGTATCCCTCACAACTTAAAAGTGTTGTTACGAGAAAACGCTTCTAAACATTCAGATCAGTATATATAGATTTATTATAAAGTCTTTAGTATAAAAAAATGCATGGATAGGTGATTGCATACACAAACATTAATTCTGTCGACATGTACAAATTTTGGAGACAGTAGGTGAAACGTTTTTCTAATAGGTGTGGATAAAGGCAGACGACAAACCCATTGATTGCTAAAGATTGATGGAAATATTGAAAGATTAATGGAAATATTTGTGAAATATTGTGGGAAAGATTGAGAAAGATTGACAGATTGATAGAAGGAATGGGATTGAATGAAGGAATGGTGTGTATTGGCATGGAACGGTGTATGGTAATTAGAAAGGAATTACAAAACTTTTTGATGAAATTATTTTTTCCAGTAAAAAATCATTGCTACTTTGACAATAGATTGGGTGTTTGAGATAGTATCTGTTGAAAACGAAGTATATCTCTGCATGATGATGGGGGTATATAATTGGTTGATGTGTTATTAATTATGAATGGGTGGTAGGGAAAGCTGGTCTACATATTAAATTAATAATAATATGGTGATGGGGGTAAGCATTCTGTTTTAGAAATGAAACATTGACTTAACAGGATTTAGAAAAAAAATTAATATATCATTTAAAAAACTGTTAATAATTCTCGTAGTGTGGCGGCATATTCTTGTTGTTAATTTACTCAGAATGTTAGTTTTAAGGGGTATTCTAAAACTTCTAGCAATGTTTCTAGGCATTCGTTCCCCGATGAACGATAATCATTGCCAACATATGTAACTTTCATGGTAATTTATAGATGAGGTAATGTGTTGAACTAAAATAAGGATATGTTTGTGTAAAGAAACATTTTTTAAAATGTGAAGTCTATATAGTTGAAGTGGTAATCTTAAATTCACAATTACTAAACATGATGATATAATTTAATTGTCTCTAGATTTGATCTAGGGTTAATGTGGGACGAAGTGTTTCAATTTGAAAGTAGAACAAAGGTTGGTGTGTTTAGGCAAACCGGAATGTTAGCAAGCGATAAAGGATGGGAGCTTGGAGAAATTTTTACATATTTGTGGTTGAAGACTCACTGGGCTCCGATCACTACTAACACCGGGCTTGTCTGTGTTTCATCTGATGGACTACCATCAGATTGTATCTCTAGTGTTCGCTATAATTTTTAAAGAGTTTTGCAGAGATGTTATTTTTTTCACCTTACATGTTACATCTTCAGAATAGTTTAATTTCACAGGAGATGGTTATTTACATATATGCCATCTTGTCCTCCTGTAAGTTCATGAAAAGTATAAAAGTTCGATGTGTTTAGGTAAACAGTTCATTATGTTTGGGATGTTAGAGGTGAATATGTCGGATATGCGCTCTTCAGAAGAAACTTCGTCGCAAACAATGGAAACGGAGCACAAATGTCACAGTTTTACTCCTACAATGGGTGGACTATCAACTGGATTTCAGTGTCAGAATTGGTTATAAAAACTTTAAGCATAATAGCAGTATGCACAGTCGTGAAAGAAGTAGATGTGAAAGGAATCCTGAGTGAATTTGGTATCGTTATGCATCCTGTGAGCACACATTTACGAGGAATTCTAAGTTAAAAAGGCATAGAGCAGTATGTAAAGGTAATGCTTTAACAGGAATAAAACCCGAATGTAGTTTCTGTGGACAAACGTTTAGCGCAAATTGTTATGTGCGGCGACATGAAATGAGACCATTTTCCAAGAATCCCCAATTGAAAATGTATCGATCTAGAATATGTTTACGTTTGTTGAAAAATATTGTTGCAGTACAGAATCATGAGTATATTTGCAAATTTTCCTTGACAAGAACAAGTAGCGATTCGATAACAATGTCGCCTCCTAGAATGGACGAGGCCACAAGACCTCAAAACCCATATGAACCTGTGAGAAGACATTTACTTCACTTTGCAAATTGAGAAGTCGTCAAAAAATATTTGTTTGGTAAACGTCGTTAATAAATATTCATGCGATAAATGTCAGTCTGTGTTTACTACTCATATACAACTCGAAAAATATGTTTTAACTAGCACCGAAGGTAATGGGTTGGATATCTCTCCTGCTTCTGGAAATCATTATCAAGTTTGTCGGAAGTTATTCACTTTACGTAGTAATATGTATCGTCAAATGAGGAGCAATTATTTACCACAAAGTCTACATCAGACAAACGTTTGATAAAATCTAAACGTAATGTAAGGCAGTAATTTCGTTTTGCATGGTTTCTGTATATAATTGTGGGAAATATGTATTTCTGTAATCTTATATAATTTTTGTAAGTATGTAATAAACATGTGTTTGATGATAATAATGTTTTTTATTTGGTGTGATGAATGATTTTTTTCTTAGAGAAGACCTTTAATATAATAAAAGTAAAAAATATATATAGTGCATAGATATTTTTTTTGGACAACTCATCTTTGCAGAACATTTATTTACCGAGATGCACGTGTACAGCTTCTTCTTCTTAACATAAGCTGTTTATTCTGTAATGTACTGTAAGTATATAAGCACGCAACATGTTAGTAGGTTTCTACGTGTTTCGTTTAATACATATACGTTCTGCTGGGTTTTTTTTACAGTAAAACTTCTTGCGAGGGAGTAATGGATTTGAGAATGACTTGAGTTGATGTTAGCACTGGATCTGAATTTTTTGGGTGATAGAAAACAAAATATGGATTAATAGTGTATGTTTTGGTATATGATCAATACATGTGTTGACGCATTGCAGAAAAAATTTATAGAGTAAATAAAGCTTAACGAAAATTGGTTAGGTACAGAGTTGGTATATGTGTGAGTAGAAAATATAGTAAGAATGGATATTTACAATTGTACCCTAGGAATGTTGGTTCTCATGATAACAACGGGAAATGTAATGGTTTTAGTTTTTAATAATAAAATAGTCCAATTTGTAAGACTGGGTTAATGTTCGTGAAAACCCTGCACGGATAGGTGATGTAGCTTTTGTTTTCATGCGATGCTCTGGCAGAATGAATGATCTTGGAAAAAATGTAGCGCAGTGACATGTTTGGCGGGGGCAGGTAATGTGTGTGCGTGCTTTTTTTTTTTTTTTTTGTCGTTCGGCTGGTTGGCGAAGACTGAGACGTCGGTCGGTAGTCACACGCTCTGCTGGAAAAATCTGGAACTAGTTTTACCCCTCCCACTCACCCTCCTAGCCGCCCTAGAATTGCGAGGCGGGAGCTTTCTCATCGAATGTCGAAGTCTCTGCAGTTTCTTGCAGTACAAATGTTAAAATATTTATATACTTATTTAATGATCGAAAATGATTTTGGAGTTTTAAAAATGATGTTTTTAGAATTCGTTTGCACATGTGATTGTTTTATCATGACACGTGAATTAGTAAAACGACATACACTTACGTACATCCCCGGGAAATGAAGCAATGCATAATTGAGTAGATAAGTTTTAACTTTATAAGGGATTGAAGCACGAACTAACGCATTACAAGACTTAGTGTTCATGCGAGAGGAATCAAGGTTTTAAACTGTAGATATTCTCTATGTGAAATTCTTGTATGTTTGTATATGTGGAAAAGCATTAGGACAAAAGCGAAATATGTTACTGTTAAAATTGTACAATATTGTCAATTTGGTTTTCGAAGCGTGATTTAGGTAAATGTAATCAGTTTTCATTGATTTTTTTAATAAACAGAAAAAAAATTAATTTAGAAAAAAATTATAAGGTTATAGATACTTTAATTACTTTTATATGTAAGGCAGTTTGCGATTTCATAAACGTGCAGATGAGTGTGTGTAGCCTTCCCTATATAAATCAGACAGCTGTGTCTTTTTCGGGTAGCGGAGAATGTTATCATTGGAGAGATGAAGACAGGTTGTCAGAGGAATGGGGGTGGGAGTGGGTAGTATTTTATTGTGTGATAACCTGCGGCAGCTTGCTAGAAGAGCGATCGCAGCCATAAGAGAATGAAATAGCAATTGGAACAGGCATACCGTTTGGCTGATCTGTAGTGTGTTTGATAATTACAACATAAAAAGCACCCACTCCATCCTTCTCACTTGTCATACAGCTGCTCCGAATGCCCCTTCCATATGCCTCAAGCTCCCCACCTGACAACACCTGTACTTACTTTCATTACACTCTCCTAACCAAGCACCAGCCACTGAAACAGCAGTATGGCGGCCACCGACCTTATGACGCCCCGTCAAAACACCCCTTCAATTCTCCGTACACTCACAGGAGGAAGAGAGGGAAGAGAGCTGCAAAAGTGCATCTTCAAATGCATTACCCTTCCAGTCTGCCTCCAGCTCCCGACGATACAACACTTAACTACCCCCTCAATGCACCTCACCTGCCTACAGCTCCCGACCTGATAACATATGTACTGCTCTCATTGTTCATTGGGCAAAATAAAACATAAGTCCCTCCCTAACCAAGCACCCGTTGCTGCAACTCCCAGTCTGCCGGACACCGAACCCACGACGGCCGCCAGAACACCCCTCTTAGTTCTCCGGACACTCCCAAGGGGGTGGAAGAGAGGGAGGTGGAAAAGTGCATCTTCAAATGCAGTCGGCAGTGTGTCACGGTACATCTCCAGGGGGGCGGGAGAGGGGCGGAGTGACATATCCAATAACTCCCTGGGGGGTCGGGCGGGGTAATTACATCAATGGAAGTGGGTCACGTGATGGAGGGCAGGGGGAAGGAAGGTGGGATGCCCCGTCCTGGTGTCCTCGTCCCCCGAGACCCTTTCCAGGCTAAAGAAATGCACCCGCCGCCAATTTGAATAAGTTATATCGCCGGACATACCCGCACCCCATACGCAGACTATATATATATATATATATATATATATATATATATATATATATATATATATATATATATATATATATGGTCATACATAGACTATATATAGTCTGTGTATGGGGTGCGGGTGTGTGTGTATATATATATATATATATATATATATATATATATATATATATATATATATATATAATATCCAATACCGTAGCACCAGGGCATTATTCCACCCACCTGCGGCGTAGGCCACTTTTATTAATACGTCGTCGGACCGCCTGGAGACTGAATACATGCCTCGATACGATCTGGCACAGAATCGAACAAAAGCAATTTCTTATAATGCGGCACATTTGTCCACAGTTGTTGAAAATTAGGTTCAAACTTGGCGTGAGGGAAGCTGATGTCCCAGCTGGTTCCACGGATGTTCGATGGGCCACAAATCACGTGATACAACAGGCTACGGAAGTGTTGAAAGCTGCCGTAAACATGAGCTATGCGCGGGCGAGCGTTACCTTGCTAGAACCTAACTTATGGGCACCCAACTAGAAATGTAACACTTGGCGGTCGCAAGGTGTCTTCAGTATCTACCATTTCGCATTCAGTGACTTCGTACCACTGCCAACAACGAACGACGATAATACACAAAGACTCCCAAACCATCACGTCAGCAGTTGGAGACTTTGCCACTATTAAGTGAGGCAAAGATATTAGAGCTCACCTGTGGCTCTCCGAACAGTGATCGTCCGTTCCCAAGAAAAGTGTGATCCTTCACGAAAGACAATGCATCGCCAGCCCGTTGCCTTTCGTGTAGCTATCTGCTAATACTACTGCAAACGAAGGTTACTATGTTGAAATTTTAATGGCATAACACGCAAAGGTCGTTGGAATTTGCCTGTGCAGGCGTCTGTAAATGCAAATAGTAGAGATATGGGCTGACTCTCTTCATGCCTGTCTGACACTCAAATGGTTCTTCTTCCTAGTGGTCTTTCGGGGTTATCTAGAGTCGGTCCGTCATGAATGTGTACCAGAATGCGTCCAATGATTCCAACATAACATGACTGTAAAGTTCGAACTGCTCACATAATGGGTAATTCAGCCAGTCGCCCACCCTGCTTCTCGCAGCCCTGCTAACCTGCCTCGCTCAAACACCATCATTTATCCCTGCTGCTCTGATTGCCTCACCGTGAGCAGTGGCAACATCAGCAAACACGCGGCCAGTGGTTGTTGGCAAAACATGTCTAGTAAACAGCGGAGACCGACACGCAGCCAGAAACTAGGTAATCTGCTAACAGTCGGGATAATAATTGGATCTGGTTGACACGGTACGACTGCGCCAAACTAACTACATCTCGCGGCCGTAATCCAGCAAAGGACCTAATGAGGAGCAGTAATAAATGAGGGCGACATACATGGGGCGGAGACGAAAAGTGTAGTCAGGACCCAATACGAGGCGACAGGTAGCAGTAAAGAGACTGCCACCAGAATCTGCGAACTCGGGATGTGTGTGTGTCTACCCGCTGGGGTGTAAGAGCGAGCCCGACTCCCTTCTCTCTCCCTCCCTTCTATCCCAGCCTTATGAATGAATTAGATATCAAGCTTGAATTATTAAAGTCTTTCTGTAATGAGACTCTAGGAATTATCGACTGTAAGTAGAATAGCTAAGTAAAAGAACAAACGAAATCAATCCTATGGACTGTTACATATGACACCCCTTCTTTAACCTTGTAATTAAAACCCATAAGTTACAGGATAGTGCAATACTGCAGTCACGTGTGTCTTCCTATCTCTCAAGTCTGTCATGTATCGTGCGCGTCACAGTTCCGAGTACTGTTTACGTACACCACACGAGCAGCGATGTCAGCGACCTCATACGACGTCTGAGACTGCGCGCCGTCGTACAAACCAAGTAACACCTGTACCCTCCTATAATTACGTGCATTTTGACCAACTTACACTGCTACCATAATACGTTTTACAAAATATACTAATATTTGTGGCAATGAGCGCATTACGAAATGACGTATTTGTACCGGACGTCCAGGTAATCAAGAGAAGCTCAATCGCATAAATAAGCCTGGTATGTTCTCCACTTGCTGATTCATCAAGGGAGTAAATACCAGTCAGCGATTAAGTGACACATAGTTAGTCTCCAGCCAAGCAAATAAAATCCTGCTTCGGCGGGCAACGGAACTCACCGACATTCCATCCCGGATACTTCACCCAGCGTGATTACTAGACAACGCACTCGCAAAATCTGTTCTCGCCCGTGTTCATTTTATCGCCTTCGCTGTCTTTGCAAGGAAAATACTGAACTGCGGCGTCATCGTTTCCAAGGGACCGTAGGTTGCCGCAGCGGCTATGGTGCTCGCTTCCTACTAAATGCTGGACCCGACAGTCCGACAAAACAGCCCCGACATAGACGAAAATTTTACATTAGCCAATCAGGAGCAAGGCCCCCCCTCCCCCCTCAATGCAGCCTCGACAAAAGTAGATTCTATTTCTACTTTCGTCAGGCGTCGGATCGGTCGGCCTCGTTTCGCAGTAGAAAAAAAAACAGAAACATACCCTTACAACACAAAATGTCGTGCGGATTTCACTACTGTGGTAAATTTCACATTCAACATACTTTTTTACGTGTACATCCTGGTTTTCTTGTAACAGAAAGCTAATTAATTGACGAAAATAAATATTCGTGGAAAAGTAACTACACCAAAATACAAAAATACTGCGTTTACAAAGTCACCAAAACAAAATAGTGTACAATGATCTGTGATTTCTTCACAT
Organism: Dryococelus australis; assembly: GCA_029891345.1. NCBI lineage: Eukaryota > Metazoa > Arthropoda > Insecta > Phasmatodea > Phasmatidae > Dryococelus > Dryococelus australis. Next base: position 193,869,636 of record CM056997.1, read on the forward strand.
TCCATAGCAAGTTACTGACCACTCTAGGATTTTGCCTGAAGCCACGCAACACTTGTCGGAAGGAAACTGTCGGGGTATTGTAAACATTGAGATAATTTTGGTGGCGGAAATGGTCGGGCTGTAACGTCGTGTCTGACTGTCGGGAAGACCTTGTCGTGGCATTGTAAATCCACCATAAGGCGAAACGGAATCGATTCCTGACGGGGTCACAGCCGGATTTTCGCACGTGGGAAATGTGCCGGACGATGCCGCTGGTCGGCGGGTTTTCTCGGGGATCTCCCGTTTCCCCAGCCCTCGCATTCAGGCGCTGCTCCGTACTCGCCTCGCTTCACCTTCTTCGGCTGTCACAAGGCAGATTCCCACCCGCCATCATAGATATATGGAATTTTTGTCATGCTCTGGAAATACAGTTTTGTATCGTGTTTTTCGGAACGACAGAGCACAGAGCATTGCCTAGTGCATTGTCTGTGGTCAGTATTTCTTGATTACTGTTGATATTGTCGCCTTTGTAATCGTCCGCAAGAAATAATATCGCGCTTCGCTTCGACAGTCACCAGCTAAAAATTAATAAATGTAGCGAAGCAGTGGCAGTTCGATTAAGTTTGGGGAGCTGTTATTTAGGATATGTCGTGCGGGGAATTTCGATACATCTTCTGAAATGGCGAAAAATCGATAAATCAAAGATGACGAGTAGGAATCAGCCTTAAAACCTCACCACATCACTCCACTCGGTCGCTTTAAGGCTCGGCCTCATGCGCCACGTTGAATGATTGGTTCTGGCTTATTTCAGTTGTATACCGACACTTATTACGAAACTGCTACTATACAATCATAACAATATACGTTACGCTGAAGTACAAGCATAAATTCTGAAAATTCGTTAAGTAGTCATGCCGTATTTTTTCGAGAATTATGAACAGATTAATGCCATTTTACAATCACCATATCACACGTGGATAAAGTTTGACGACTAAATTGTGATAATACTATAGTAACAAACATCTGGTTATTTCACTGAATAGGAAGTTATGACATACAAATGGAAAATTCGACATGGCGGGTGAGGCCGAGCCTAGCAAGGTTGTCACACTGGAACTACATGCCTGTGCAGCGGGGAGAGCCGAGGCTGGCTGTTCCCGCGACCTCGCGTCGCTGGGGGACAGCCAGCCTCGGTGAGTCACGCAGGGAAAATGCAGAAGGTGTTCTGCAACCACGGTCTGCCCTCCGGGGGGCCGTGGTCCATGGGAGGAGGGGCGGAGAGCAGCGACTGGCTGCGGTGACAAATCATTCCAGAATGGCATCACCCGGTGAGAAGGCCGAGCGCATTCTTTGTACGCCGTTAAAGGGGTCTTCCCATTTACAACCCACCGCTCGTCTTTTAAAACAAAGTTCTTACACCCCACTAAAGGCTGTTCACAATAAAGTGAGCACTTGTTAAATCAACCTTTAAAACATGTCACTGCCTCAGCCTGCGTGTATTTTAACGGGCGCACTGAGTGACATGCGCACAGTACCTTTGGTAACGATGGACGGAAGTAGTTCCATATCTTAACGTCAAATAAAAAGTGTTGGGTAACCATTTGTAAAAACTTATATTATTTCTTTCGCTTTATGTTTGTTTTTAAATGCTTCGAAGTGTAAAAATTAACAAATTTGAAAAAATATCTACTTTTCTAATAATTTCACAGTTTCACTTGACCGCCGCATGGATAAAGTTATGGAAGTTATGAGACCATGGCAATGTTAATTTTACACAAGCCGGAATAATACACAACGTGCATACAAATAGATCTTAGGCAGGGGCTTTCAAAAGTGCTCATTTTACCGTGAATAGCCTATACACAACTTCTGCAGCTCGTATATATCAAGTGTTAAAACATATTTTGGAACACTGGGTGTTTAACAGTAAAGCCATTGGGAAGTAATAATGTCAGTCGTATTAAGTATTATAATAAAGAGAATCTAACTATCAGTTTTAGTAATACACTTAACAAAATGAAAACGCAGAATACGAGTTTCTTTTCTGTGGATATACCACTGCATTTACAATGAAAAAAAAAAAAATTGGAAATATTTAAAACTAGACAAAATAAAGTGACTATTCACACGGGCTGTTTAAAAGATTCCTAAATAACAGTTAAAATGGTCACAAGAAAAATTGCATTCCAAAACTGACATTACTTTTCAATTATTAATTACTGTAACATTCTTATCTGTTGCATATTTTTCGAAACGCCAAAACACAAAATTATACATAACAATCGTTTCATTTGTCATTAACATTAAAAGTACCATGTTTTTGATCGTATATGTATATGTACAACACTAGACTGATTTCGTAGTCAATTTAATTCGAAATCACCGAGTAAAGTGCAGCAGTTTGCATGTAAAATGTTTATCAAATTGATTTCTCGTAGGCTATTTGATAAATAAATAACACTGAAGCGGTAGTTTTATTTGCAGGTGTCAAACACAAAAAAAAATTATGGTTGTTTTAAGTAGTTTCTTACACATGTTTACATAAGAATAGTAGCAGTGCTCAAATAGCATACGAAATTACATTATGATTAAATTAAAGCCAAACAAAGAAACTGGTTTGTCGAATACATACGGGAAATATATAGTACGGCCTCGATATTTTGCTGGTTTCCAAAACATGTAAATATTTCTAGAACTGATAAAACATTCGCGACCGTTTTTGTAGAAAATACAAGAAAACACGTTGTACATGACTACGCAATAAAACTGTTACCAGATGTTCAAAACTTTGGCCATAGAGTGCCTGAGTATACAGAGGGTGAAATAGCCGCTTATTCGGCGAACCCCGGACGCATACGCTACCAAGATGGCGTCACCAGCATCACGTCGGAACTCCGTTCCCCAATCAGCGCCCGACAACTAACTCGCCAGCCGAAAGCCCAGTCGTTAGGGGAAATTTCGCAGCACGCAGTAGGCAATCAGACACGAGGCCCGTTTATCTGAGAGTCGCACAACCAATCAGTGAATAGGAGCGCCCATATGAAAGGAACCGCCACATCATTTCGTCTCTGCGTATTTTATACTCTGTGCTTCGGCTGTGTTCGAATTGCTCGAGTCACAATTTAGTAATATGTGAAATAGTAGCTTTCTGTTCGTATTCTTCTGTAGTCATTTATATAGCAACTGTAATAACGCAATAAATGTCAATGTGTGTATGTGTATATATATATATATATATATATATATATATATATATATATATATATATATATATATATATATATATATATATATATATATATATATATACACACACACACACACACACACACACACACACACACACACACACACACATATATGCTTAGAAATAAACGTAACTTATTTACATAACTTGTGAAATACTACATAGATGTTACTATATTTCAATGCTTTAAAAAATTTATTAATTAAAGCATGTAACAATTTTTTAAAATAAATCTGGCAATTGAAGCAACGCCTTATTGTGTGCATACGAAACATACACAACCGCGCAAGTAACGGGAATTATCTTATATTTTATAAAGAATAATAAACATTCACATTTTACATTTGCGTCTTAGTCATGTTAAACACTGAGGGAGAAATCATCTTTACGTTTAGAAAATGACAATCAATTTTCTTCCCTGTCCAAGTTTGTTTTAGCGTTTCGAAAGCACTAGCTACTAGGCATAGTTCCCAGGCAAGAAAAAATAGGCATTAAGCAGGCAGGCAAACAGGGCAGATGGCAGCGTAGGCAAGGCAGACAGCAGCGTAGGCAAGGCAGACAGGGCAGATGGCAGCGTAGGCAAGGGTACTTACTATTTGTAGGAATGTGAACCGACGTGAAGCGAGCACCCGCTGAGTCTTTACGAGCCGAGTTGTCGCCGGCTGAACATCGAGCTCGTGGCTGTTCACTGGGACCAGTGAAGACGAGGTGCATCTGCGAGTGCGATGGCACTACGGCAGCTTGCGTGCGGCGACTATAGTCCATTCACTCTTTCTTCGACCTTTTTGAATCAAACCTATGAAAAATCTCCCCATGTGTGACGTGCTTGGCTGCTTCCTAAATATACCCATATATCACAAAAGTTTTATACTTGTGTTCTTAAAAGTAATTTTTTCCCCCTGTTAAATTGAAATGTTATTCATATTTTATCTATAAATTATAATGCTTCATTTATAAATGATTTGAATAACAACAGTGATAAAATATGTGTGTTTGTAGCGCCTAGTGAGAAATAGTTCTTATACAAAATACTGTTAAAACAGAGTGCGCACGAATCCGGTGCGTTGTCCCTGTAGTGAAATTCTCCAGGTTTTGTTAAGCTGAGTTTGCACGAGGCGGAGGAATATCCTGGAAGTAGAACTTTAGCAGGGCTTCAGAAAAGGCCGAGGATACAGTGAATCAACTATATTCCGCAACTCGTCGCGTCCCCAAGGTGGCGGGTAGGGGAACCCCAGGCTCTGGGGTGGCCGGGAACATTCCAATACCAGCTCGTGGGTGCGAGGGCGCCGTCGTCGTGGACGTCGGGAACCTGGACAGCTCGGTACGAGATGGCGAAGTGTGGCGAACCTCTCTGCTGGATTCTGCGGGCTGTCGACAGCGGATGCGTGCGGAATGGCTTGGGAAGAATCATCGGACCTTGGAAGTATCACCGATGCCAGCCTTCACGCCTGGGCCAGCGGGTTCGCCTCCGTAACTGGTAGCTGCTGGATGTCTCGCCGAGCACTTCAGTGCTCACCCAAGACCGACGGAGTATTTTGGCGTAGGGGGAGGGTCGTCCCCACCTTCGCCCACGGCGTGGAGACCCTGATGTCGGCACTGAGGAGTGAAGATGGAGCAGGTGTCATGACTGAGCTGCCTAGTTTTCCGACGCACTCGACGAGGAGCAGTGTTGGGGCTTGCATTAAAATGCTGCTGTCAATATTGCTGTTCTGGCAGCCAGCGCAGGAATATTGACAGCAGTTCAAATTGAACTCCAACTGAGGGCGCCCATTGCCCACAGGTCCCGCCCCCTCTTTTCTAAATTTTCTCAACACATATTAAAAGGCGTGAACTGCACACCTGTTGTCTTCTTGTAGCATTTTCAGTAATGCGTAATACAGTTTTGAACTCTTTTCTGACGGGGGTGTTTTTACGGTGCCTATTTAGGTTTTTCGTTCTCCCTTCTTAGCTATAGTTCCAGCCAGGGGCTAGTCACTATATAGGGCTTTCGCTTCTCTTATCGAGCACTAACAATTCCGTTGTACCAACATCGAAAATTTATTCAATTGTAAAATAATTTACTCATCGGACTGGCTTCAAGCAGAGTTATCGTTTTTTACTTTTAAGATTAAACCAAGTTTACTCGTATACACGTTCCGCGTTAAGCAAACAATTTAATAAATATTTTCAATCGTCCATGTTGCACTTATTCCATAAAGTTGGCGTTCTTGACCAAGTTGTTCACTAGCTTCGTAACGTGAATTTAATTTAATTTTGGAAAGGGGAAAATTAAAAAGAAATGTGTAACAAGGTGTTGGATTCCTCACTGTGAAAATTTGAAGCCAAACACACTTGTGAAATACTTCACCTTTCCCAGCAATCCAGAAATGTAAGTTTATAAACCAATTTTGTTTGTTTTGACTGGTATCTAGGTTCGGGCTGTTTATCTGGTTACGAACTTTCAATTATTTCCTCTAATAATCCATACCTTGCCTAAATATTTGCCTCTTTTATTCAAATGCTACTGTTTCTGAAACTTAACTTTTTGGATTGCTGGGAATCTCGGATATAGGTACCGCCCTGGAAAAAAAAAAAAAAAAAAAAAAAAAAAAAAAAAAAAAAAAACACACACCTACAAACCAATTTAATTAGTAATTACATCATTTCGGTAATTACTAAGGCTAAAAAAATCCTCACCATGTCCTCTAAAATTATATTTTATCAATCTTAATGTAATAAAATAGCCACGACAAAATAACTATATGTTTTTATGTTGGTCACACGAGGAGAATTAGTGGCCCGATCGTAGAGAGGAAATAAACAAAGAGGTTCAGCCTGGCAGTGAGATCTCTTTTTCCTTTCGATACTCTTTGGTATCAGCTATAAGTACACCAACGTAGGCAGTCCTGGCCCAAAGGTGTCCATGACTGCCCAATGATGCACGTCTCCTAGAATGCAATTCCCTCTCCAGACGTAAGGGGCTCAACCCTGAGACGCAATTAGCCCCCGTTTCTACTGCGCACACACGCTTAATACTTAGCAATAGGTAGGGATAGGAAAATTTCGCGAGTTCAATGACCTGTAGGCTAGACTCCTCTGCATACTGAAGCCTCAGCTGTGTGTTCATTGGCTGTTGCCCCACACCTGACAGTAATGAGATTCGCAAGGTGTTTCCTTGCATGTCTGCTATTGGCTCAGAGATGTGCAGGGCGGATCCAATGAACTGTGATCCAATTGTGAAGGTGACTTCACTCTATATATATATATATATATATATATATATATATATATATATATATATTTGCGTTTGGCGTCTATCTTGTCCCGAAATGAATTCGCGAAATTTTCCTATCCCTAGCAATAGGGTAGGTTAGGAAAAAATAAAATAAAAACCTGATTCTTTAACTTCCGCCTACTTCTGCTATTCTCACTGCACACGAGATGAAACTACAGTATTGTGAAGCGGAAAGCAACGTAAAAGTAGCTTTTATAGTTTCCCCAAAAAGTTACTTTAATGTAACTCGTTACGTCACTACCCAACACTGATTGTAATGGAAGGGGTAAGTGAGGTATATTAGATCAGAACATTCGCCTTCGGATAAGTAAACATCTGTGTACACAAGACAGGCAAGTTTTGAGGCCTTGATCGCGTTAAGGTGAGGCGGACAGTGTTGCAAACAGCCTGCTTGTCACCAGGACTGCCAATCGACTGTCTTGCAGCCCACAACGACTAATGCTCCTGCCGCCGACCATGAATTCCTACCATCTTCAACATCTCCAGTATCGTTCTGGTACAACACTCAAGTGCGATAGGCGTAAATACAAAATGGGAGTTACGTCATTTCCAGCGAGATCTCTGAATTTGCCAGCATGATTTAGTTCTTTGTGTGATTTTAGATCTCCACGTGTAATGCGGCGGCCGGGGATCTATAAAAAAACACCACGAAAGAAAATGATTTGGTAAATGACGTCTGGCAAACTCCACAGTCTCGAGTGGATTATTTTTCTGAATGTCGTGTCAAGAACACAAAGGCCTTACCTTTGTAGCGAGGTTGCGCGTCGGGCGTTTGTCGTCAGATGGAAGGACAGGTCCATGTCAGCTCCAGTTTGTACGAAAGTAATAAAAAACAGGGGTGTAATTAAGCGCTAACTAATAAAAGTACACCTGAGGGCAATACAGAGGCAGATAATAGAATGGAAAGATAATTGCACATCGCATAACATAACGAGGATACAATTCAGCACGCGGGTGCGAAGACAGTCTTCTCAGCAATGCCTAGATGAAAGGAAAATTAGTTTTCGAGGCACGGCGCGGTATAGCGAGCGGGTCCTGGTCACCAACGAAGCGAGACGGACACACTTCGTGGAGGTGCGCGCGCACACACGTGTCGCGGTCACGTGCGACTCCTTTGTTCGTACATCCGCGCACGTGTTCATTAGCGGCCGCTGCGGCAAAGACACTTGAGAGTTGAACGAGGGGGGGAGGAGTCTACCCGGCAGGCTGCGCGGTGTGGCGGCAGGTGACTGTCGCGCCGCGATCACAGGCGCTAGATCCTCGCTGCAGCTCGCGATACACACGCTTCTGGGATCTAGGGCAGCTGCTAGGGAAAATGGGGTAGAGTACACATGCGACATGCACACTAAAGGCTGTTCACGATAAAGTGAGCACTTTATAATGAACCTTAGAAAATTGTCACTGCCCCTGCATGCATATATTTTAATGAGCGCAGTGAGTGACATTCGCCCAGTAAAGTCGGTAACGATGGATGGGAAGTAGTTCGATATATTAACATCAAATAAAATGTGCTCAGTAACCATTTGTGATAACTTAAAATTAATTCTATCACTTTCTGTTTTTTTTTTTTTTTATGCAACGAAGTGTAAAAATGAGCGGATTTGTTAAGTATTTACTTTCTTAATAATTTCCGAGTTTCATTTGACCGACGCATGCATAAAGTGATGAGGCCCACAGCAATGTTAATTTTACATAAGTTGGAGGAATACACAATATGTATACAAGTACATCTTAAGCAGGACTTTCAAAAATGTTCATTTTACCGTGAACAGCCTATAGCAATTCACGACATTGGACTGCTTGTCTACCAGTAGCGCCATCAAAAACACGTATAGATTTGATGCTAGAACAATGTTGATGTAAGTAAGTACTTCGAGTTGGTAAAATAATTCCTGTCATATAAAAGGACAAGTCTGTTTAAAATTAAAATGTAAACAAACTTGTCCATCACTGTTGACCATGGAACTTTGACAGTTGTATTGGGAACATGCGAAAAAGGCGAACTTCATCTTTAGTCTGTGACTACTTTTCGTAGAAGGGACAAGCGGTAGAGTGTGCACGACGGCTGCGCAATATTCGTCTCCGTGGCGATCGCAACACTGAGCGGCACACTACACTGGGCGAGTCGCCCGCGCTTATTTTCCCGTATCTATGCAACCCGTATACATTAACACCCATCTAACGAAACTTCTCCACTCTACAATAGTCGTCTCTTGTGTAACCGACTATCGTGCCTTGTTCGTACTCGTTACGACGCCTCGTCTGTTAGCTGAATATTCGACGCCGTTGTCATCCTGCACCAATCGGCGGCGCGAATGTACAGAATCGCTACAAAACAGCAAGTACGCGCTGATTTCTTTTCGTCAATACAGCAGGCGGAGACTGTATTTTATGGCACGCGAGGAAGAATAATTTACTGTATTTGTACGTCACACAAAGAAACACAATGGCTCGAAGCGACACGCCATACGTTCCCCGCTAACTGTACTGACGACGACGACGAATCAACGCGCAAGTGATGTTCTGCTACTATCGATGTTTTGTTAAACAGGTAGTATTATGTGCGGGTTACATTTATACTGGGAAATAGGCGTGGGCGACACACCCTGTATATAGATAGTAATTTACGGTAGCTTTATCTATAATTCCGAAAAAAAAAAAAAAAAAAAAAAAAAAAAAAAAAAAAAAAAAAAAAAAAAACCTCAAAAGCAACCTCAAAAGCGTTACCATTGGTCAAGCAACGACATTCTCATTCCAAATCAGGGGGTGGCTATGTCCTATACCGTGCTGTGTTAAAAAGTGAGGCCAGTTTATATCGTGGAGTTAGACAGTTGTTTTCCGGTAAAAAGGTCACGTTATCGTTAGCAGCCCAAAACATTGTATCGGCTTATCTTTCATGTGTATTTTGAAGGGTATTAAAATCGGCATAAATTAACATGTAACCCTTTCTGACCTTAATGATTATATATATATATATATATATATATATATATATATATATATATATATATATATATATATATATATATATATATATATATATATATATATTAAAGCGCGCGTGTGTGTGTTTGTCTCGGGTAACGAACTATAAATTTCTCAGTTAAATACGTAAAGTTATGAGTTATTTACATTTAAATGTAAGTGTGTGGTGTTCGGCGTTTCGTTTGTTTATTTGCTTTCCATTCCGTATATATTTGCCTTGAAAATATGCCACGAAATAATGTTCTGACGACTATAGGAGCTTTTAAAAGTTATGATAAAACTTTAACCGTACTAAAATCGAAGTTGAAGTTGAAGTTGTCTGCGAGTTCGTTACAAGTGAAGCAGCCATACTGCAGAGAAACATTTTTTGTTTACATTCAATAGCCTTGCGAGTTCTTTGGAATTTCTCTAAATTCGTGTTACTCTTGCGTTTGTGAAATGTGCATTTGGCACGTAAACACGCCTTAAAACTACTACCTATGTTTGATTTACTCGGCGACGAACGAAAACCAATATTAATGGACGGAAATACGCACGAGCCGAGCCATGCGAGTTCAGTGCATGTTCCCGAAAGCAACAGTGTCTAGCGTATTCGTATATACCGCGGATGCATACGTGAAATATATCGTACAATTATGATGTGTATAGTGATATGTTGTCTGCCTAAGTTTGTAAATGAACAATTGCAGTGTGTTTAATTTTCACAAGTGCGGTTACGGTTAGTAACCTGCCGTGCGTTTAAGGTCTAGCCTGTCAGTTGCGGATTCGTTAGAAGTACAGGCACTTTTATATAACTGCAGATACGTATTTTTCTAAATGCCGATTTCCTATTTAAGTGGTAGGAGTTTACGGAATTGATTTATTATTACCTAAGGCTGTGAAAGTTTGTAAAGTACTAAAAAAAAACGTGAACAACTGATCCAAGCATGTCCCAAAACATAACCTTCAGCTTTCCTCTTGATAAAATAGCTGTTTGCGGGCATTAATGGCAAATCACCTCGTAAACCAATATACGAGGCTACACCTTATAAAAACTCCACTCTTACAATTTTTGTCCCCAAGTCAGCAGAGTTGCAGTGACAAACAAGAAATTGTGTTTATCAACACAAGAACTATTAATTACATTAAGTTTTATTACCGCACGCCACTGCTATTATAATATATTCGGAAATTCCCCACCTTGTTCATGTTGCCGGAGGCTGATTCTAGGAGGCGGTTAACGAATGGCCGGACATACCCATCTCCATATATTCTTGGTCCGCAAACACATGCCAATAATAAACAACCAAATCAGTTCACATATTTTTAATAGCGAATGGATGTAGCCTTCCTAATTTGCAATTTCCATGGTTTCTCAAATTCACTCAATGCAATTCTGAGGTGACTCAATAAAGGCAATGACCAGTTCCTTCATTGTATTCCCGTCATTGTGTTCTCTAATGAGCCTGCTGTCGACAGGATGTTAAGTTAAATAAATAAAGTTTACTTGCATGTTTTTATTGTGATGTATTTAATGGTAGGCTGTAATTGCAGTAAATGACAAATGTTTACATTTTGTCGCTTTCCAAAGGTAGTTAAAATAAAGAAAACTTAGATAAATTCAATCTCTTCCTGTAACTATCATCTGCAAAATTGGAAAACTAAACATGATTTTCTTTAAACACTATTTAACGATTCTTAAGGATAAGCTTATTTTAATTTCGATAATGATTCATGGATATTTATAATGAAGTGTGCTTCGTGAAACAGCGAGTACTCTAGCCGCTACACCACCACGGCCTCCATAATCTTAAGAAGGGAGGAGTTGAGAGAGGTTTAGGGAGGTTTGTAACCACCAAGGGTGTTGAGCGCCAATAAGGGTGAAATATGGCGGATAAGGAGCAGCACTGAACTGCAAGGGTGGGGAAAACAGGAAAATCTCAAGAAAAAATGCCAACCAACAGTATCAATCAGCACAATTCCTATGTAGTTTTCCTTCCCAATGTGAAGTTTTTAGCATGTTGTGCTGAATTAAAATTGTGGCTGACTGACTCAGCCCTTGGTACTAAATTGCACTTTTGAAGAAAGATGAAACACAATTTTTGTAGATATAGGGAATCAAATTATCCAGAAATGTCTCCTGGCCCAACTTCTTTTTTTCTTCAGAAAAGTTGCTAAAATACTTGATTGTCCAGTGCGGACAATGCAGTAAAAAATTTTAATTTCTGTGCTTTATTTATGTACCACAGGTAACTTAACCCTATCCAATATTGTAAATGCAATTAACGAAACTGTACCTTACAATAAGGGATAAATAAATATAAAACTGTATGAGAACAGAGAACTAATGTAATATTGGAAACAAAGCTCTCGTGCCTTGTCAGTGTTAGGAGTTTAAATATAAATGCCAGCAAATAATTATTTATTAATGGCTGAAGAACCTTTGCCTTCCAGAAATTCAGCTAGGCTGCTGGTCGCTGTTTAGTTGCACTCATTAATGATACGCAACCTGCAATACATTACACTACAAAGGTATCACGATTGTTATACATTATCTAATAATTTATTCAAAAAATAGTTTTTCACAATTCCTGATATATGAGCACTATATTTAATACACGTGCTTAATTTTGCCCGTAACCGAATACTGGGCCGCGGTATCACACACTCACGACGGTGTTTTTATGAGGAAATTATTTGATTGTACAACAAACACATGCCAATAATAAACTAGTGAAACTTCACACGTGAATTGTAATATATATTTATTTATTCATCATCCTCTTTGTTCAACACGAAATGCTACGAAAGTAACCTTTCTCGCCACGTCATTCTAATGTAAACACAATGTTTTGGGCTGCATTCAAGACAGCGGCTAGAGTCCATAGTAAAACCGCGTATCTCCAGCGGCCTTACGTACGTCACAACATGCCATCTCCTGTATACCCCCTAACGCTATGTTCCTAATATTCAGCGACTCAGCTCCATAGACTAAAAATGAGGTAGACCGCTTATTTGTATTCTGCGCATGTAGCGCCCCAACACTAACCTACCCCAAAGGAACGAGACGGTCAAAGTCACGTGGTCAACAGTGATAAGCATTGTTGTTTATATCTTAATTTTTAAATGACAAGCACAATTGTATTAATAAAATACTTTTACCAATTTGAATGTAATTAAACCACATTACAAACTGTTTAGAAAAAATTATAAAAACTTCTCAAAGCACTTGTTTATTATACAGTGTTTTAGCCTCAAATCCAATTAACGCCGTTTTTTGCAAGTCTATAAAGCCACTCTGTCGCTCTGTCAAATTTTTCCACCAAACTGCTTTCAATAAGTTTGGTCAAATTAAGTTGGAAAGTTGTGACATCAGCGAAACGTCATAAACGCCTTTATATTTGTCAGAGAAAGTTGCATAGCTACAGTTTCCATAAAACATTTGAAGATTGGACCGGTTCAAAAATTAAAAAAAAAAATGTTTACTCAGCTAATCAGAATCGTGAACGACAAAATTGGCAGTTCCCGACGTCGCGAAAGTTAAAAATAACCAAGGGCTTCTGTAGACGTAATAAGGTTATACAGACATAATTATTTATACAGAAGCTCTCTAAGCTTGAATGCTTACAGAATGAAACATTAATAACTCGGCGGCATTAAATTTCATTCAGCAGGAAACATTTATGATACATAAAATTTTAATTTAGTAAAGAAGTGAAAATAAATAACAACATTCGTTACATTTCTTCCTTTAATGGACGCCACAAGAGTATCTCATTTTTAAGTAGAAATTCAGATTAGATCCTCCCAGTAAAAAAAAAAAAAAAATTACAGTGACACATTTTTAAACACATTCAAGATTATTTGATAAAAATCTGTTGGAAGGAAAAATTTGATGGCTGTATTTTGTCTGCAAATTTTATCGTCACACATATTTCAAGGCGAAAATTCGACACTGTGGCATGGGCTTAGGCCAACACCTACGGAATTTTCCAATCAGTCTGAGACTAGCTCTGTTGCGAGGAAGCATACTCGTATACTCGCTTCAATACTGAAGTTGGATTTGATACGGTTTTGCTATTTCTTTGTGACGGTTTCGTGTGTGTTACATGTTTTCAAGTAAATACGTTACATTAGAGATTTATACAATTAATAGTAATTATAGGTACAAATTTTGGTTTAAAACTTTAAAGGTTATTGAAATTATGTAAACTTGGGAAGTTGAAGCGGTTAAGTTGGCGAATTCATCAACTTGCCCCATTTATGTCCGCTTACCTTAGTTTTATAAAACTATAGCTCACGGAGTAGAGTAGACTTTATGACTTGAAACATTAAAGTGTGTTGATTAATTAGTAAGAAAACAACTTAATACAAGCTATATACTTTGGGCTTTAGAAGTTTACACAGAGTACCGCCATTCAAGATAATTTTAGGCTAGCATTGTTATTGACGTGCAGTGCACACTTCAAGAAAGCATTTTTTTTTCTCCATAGACGGTGAGAACATGTATCAGGAAGAGCAATAGAAGAAATTGGGACACAGATAAAATGGAATCAGCAATAAATGCAGTAAGGGAAGTGTGTATGTTATGTAACATTAGCTGCTATCACATATGAAATTCCCAAGCGACTCTCAAGAAATATCTGAATGATGATGTTGATGTATGATCTCTAAAAGGTTTTCTTTTTATTTATCGCTCTGGTGTAAATATTACCTTCTTGATTAAGGCACGACGATACAAATGCACATGATTTTAATTTTTGTCATACATTTTAACATAAAATTCTCCAAATATAAACTATGCTAACAGAATCCTACAAAATAATGTCTTCTAACATTCTCCAGCAGGAGTTGAGTTTTTAATCTGCAAATCAAGTGCATAAAAATACTAGTCAATATAGTTATAGGCTGTTCACGATAAAGTGAGCACTTTTTAAGCCCCCCCTCCCCCCAACAGGCATTAACCAATAATAAACATATATTATTGCAGCCTGAGGCATTAAATTTTGAGGGTGTGGAAATGTATACACTGAGTTTATTGGTCACATTGCAATGTTTATATAAAAAAGCAGCACGAATTTGGGAATTGGATGAAAGGAAAAATTTAGAAGGGTCTTAAAAAGTGCTCACTTTACCGTGAACAACGTATAATATTCCTAACTAAAGGCTGTTCACGAGAAAGTGAGAACTTTTGAAATCAACCTTAGAAAAAAATACCGCTCTTAACTGCATATATTTTAACGGGCGCCATAAATGACATGCGCCAAGTAAAGTTGGTAACGATGGATGGGAAGCAGTCCCGTATCCTAAAGTCGAATAAAAAAGTATTAGGTAACCATTTCTGGTGACTTAAATTATTTCTTTCGCTCTGTTTTTTTTTTTAATACATCGCAGTGTAAATACGTGGAGATTAGTTAAATATTTGCTTTTCTAATAATTGCACAGTTTCACTTGACTGACGCATGAATAAAGTGATGAGGCCCATGGCAATGTTAATTTTACATAAGGCGGAAAAAAATACACAACGTGCATACAAGTAGATCTTAAGCAGGGCTTTCAAAAGTGCTCATTTTACCGTGAACAGCTTATAATCTGTTTTAACGAACTTTTTGTAGGTAGTATTTAGAGTGCCTATTTCTAAAGACTGGCCAGCCAGCTGGCATAGTGATAAAAAAACGCCCATCGCACCAGTCGGCAGGGCTGTGCATTCAAATCATGCTCAGTTTAAGTGAGAACTTAATGACCGACCAATCTGTGGTATTCTGTAGTATTTTTTATTTCATCATCCACACTTATTCCAATTCGATTTATCTTATAATGTCCTTATTGATTACAGCAGACGGAGTGAAAGGCGCTGCTTACGAATTAATTTCGCATACTCTTCACACTGGCCTCATCAAATACATACAAAATGATCCATTATATTTAAAATTCTAGGTAAAGCAACTTTCATTTACATTGCAATTGGCTTACTATATAAGAACTTTTTTTTTTCTCTCCGCATTTCAGAGACTTCAGTTCATGTAGGGAGATTCAGAAAGGTGTTCAGTCTATAACAACTCGAACAACTAAGAATCTATCCAACGGAAATCGATCAAAGACTTCTTCGGTAGGACGAAGATTGAGTGTCGGGAGTTAGTTTTCGAGTTTGCAGAAGCATGTGGCCTCGTTCACCAATTCAACAAAAAAAAAAAAAAAAACACAAATGGCCGGTGACGAATGGGAAATTAGTTTTATAGAGACATGCAATTTTGCAGTGAAAGCTCCCGAAGCAAATATGATTGGACGAACTGTCGGTTTCAATTCAGTGCAAGTAGAGAAATTCTTCGATTTGCTGAAGTAAATTAGAGCAAAGTATGAATCATCTGCCTGTCAGATATTTAATACTGATGAATCGGGCAGTATTCTGTTCTTTTATACGGTCACTCTATAACCAATAGTGATTACGGGTTTCCTAGTAGTTGGGCCAGTTATTCTTTTGGCTCTGACTGGCGGCTGGTGTCCTGCCACATTTTTTTTTTTTTTTTTTTCAGAGCGCGAGCTGCAAGTTCCGCTTCTGTTCGCACGGCTGTTCTGTAGTAGCGGCGCGAGCGGCATAGGTTTTCGGAGAGGACGAAGCTGCCATGATGCAGGGGCAAAACGCGCAACACGTGTACGCATTTTAATGAGCTATTGTGTCTTTTACGGCCGGCCCTCTGATGCGCCGACAGATGGCGCCGAATTTCGTGTTTTCGCGTCACATATCACGGAGCGCGTTGTACACGGGACTTGAGCAGCTGTCATTCGTCGGAACCCACCGAAAGCCGCACGTCTTTTGTAAAGGCGTTGCAAAGAAGGAAAGGCCACTGAAAGGAGATGGAACCGCAAGGCTGTAGGTTGTCTTCCAAAACAACACTCCAAAAGCAATATGGAGAAAATGTTGAACAAAACTAGGGTAAACGTTGTTTTGGAGAAACAAACGACAAAAATCTGTATAAAGTTTGGACTGGTGAATCGTGAAGATGACTTTCACTTCGATATTACGTCAATTAATGATAATGCTCGCATTTAAAGCAGGGCGTATGTGACACGATATATATATATATATATAACGATATATATATATATATATATATATATATATATATATATATATATATATATATATCGTTATATCCCATTTCTACAACTTTTGCAAGAAATAATTTTTTGAACCCAGGCGGGAGCCGATATTGTAAAATCCTCTTACAATTTTGTAAAAATTGTTTTTATTATGTAATTAATTTTTTCAACCACAAAAAACAGTATACTTTAATCCACTTAATCCAGTGAAGAAATATTTTTTTTTAGTTTAATAATTAGTTAAAATTATACAGTTATTTGTGTTGAAAAAATTAGACACCATAATAATAACAATTTGTAACAAAATTGTAAGAGGATTTTACAATATCGGCTCCCGTTTTGGGTTAAAAAAAATTAATTCTCACAATAAACTGTAGAAATGGGAGATCGTGGCCTTAACCCCTCCTAGCACTGGAGCCATTCAAGGTTTTACGTTGTTTTCCTTTTTTGGTCGAAGGAGCGTAATTTTCTCCGCGTTCCATTCCTCAGCTGCTAACCGCACGAAACCTTCCTGAACCTAAATTGTGTTGGACCGGCAGAAATTGCCGGTGTCCCAGTCCGGGCAGGTAGTGGGGATGGCTGTTCGGTTCAGGGGTGTTTCCTGGACACTCACCCGTCCAAGAATCGACCCCGCCCTGTTCTACTGAACCCCGGCGATCGGGACATACCGCCAGGTCACCCAGGTGGTGTGGCCGTGGGCATCTGCGTCGGACCAGCAGTAAGTAGGCGGCAAACACAAGGAATGCTCTCCGTCACGTTCACGTCCACTCGCGCTGGTCTTTTCTGGAGGCAACCTCAAGCGGGGTCAGGTGAGAGCCCCCCCGTGCTCCTCCTTTCTCTTCGCCCGACACACACCCACACGGCTGACGTTCGCCTGCACGTGGATTTACCATTAAAGGCTGAATAATTAGTAATTGTACTTAACGACTCGATAAGTACATGGAAAATGAACAATAAGAAGTTTGCAGTTTATGATTGAATTAGCAAACAGCTGAGTCTAGTCAGCCAGAATCGTAGAAGACGAGAGCAACCGAAATAACCTGGCGTAAACGTCTTGAATAACTCGTGATATCTAACAGAAGGGAAAAACCGATGCCAATTATTGGTAATTTACATCAATACACCTGAAGAAGTAACTTCAAGCGAATTCAATAACCTCTTCCAAGAATTAAAACATGACCATGAACTGTTCTTTATATTAAAAAAGGATGCTGTTTCTCGATTAAAATATTTATTTTCATACAATTTCACAATACGACATAACTTAAATACAAGATGTACATATAGTTTCCGGCCAAAAACAAATATCACTGGACTCCGATTGGTTACTTCGTCTTAACTTGTACTTAAGCTATAAACGGTCTCTTAAGTCACGCCAAGAACGCACACGACCCATCAAGACCCGCACTCGACAGTCATAAACTAATACACTTGAATACTTTGAATCATATTTTAAGCACATGGCGTACTTATTCTGTTAAGTCATTCGTAAACCCACCTTAAAGCCAATTACACACGAGCATATTTCTTGTATAAGCTGTTCACGGTAAAGTGAGCACTTTTGAGGCCCTAGTTACTTTTTCTTATCAGCCATATTTTATCCTTTAGTCACCTTTTTAAATAAATATTGACATGTAAGTAATAAACAAAGTGTGTTTATTTCACCGCACTCGGAAGTTAACGTCAAAGGCAACAATAAAATATATTTAGTGACTATTATTCCAAGTGAGAGGGCTTTTAAAAGTGCTCACTTTACCGTGAACAGCCTATACAAGAAAGTGAGCACGTTCTTGTACACTCCTACTTGCATCGTGTGAACAGCCGCCGAGTACGCTAGTTAGCACACAAGAGCTTGTATACTAGCTAGTGCCATATTGGGACGATCCTATTTTCCACCATCTTTCTTGTACAAGTCGAATGTAAACAAAACACATAGTTTGTTGATGCTGGCAATAAGCAGATATGTTAATGTTTTCAATACGATAAAATGTTTAATAGTCCCACCGTCGTAAATAATTCTGTGTATAAATTTAAAAATAATAGAGAGGTTCGCCTTTTCTTCTGTGCGAGATCTTACATTTTCTATATTTGTATATATTTAGTGCTTCAAAAATGTCTGATTAGACTATATATTTTATTCTTTTTTATGGCTGATGCATTTGATAATACACAAATTACCTCCACAACCCCAAAAAACTGCTTCCAAATCATACATAGTTGACATCAACCATCCACTTTCTTGCTCACCAGCTAGTGTGGTGGGTATGGATCACACGATTCCGTGCATACTAGCTTGTTCATCTTTATTATAATTTTCTCGTACAAGAAAGATGCCCGTGTGTACTAGGCTTAACCCAACAGCCCGACAAACACCCGCTCCTGTAGGGCGTTTCGTCCATTGCAACATCAAACAAATTTCTCCACATGGAAATTCATGCCTGTACTTAAACGGTCTAAAATGGCCACCTGCCTAGGCCGCCAAACAATGCACAGCCGTATCAGAAAATATTTCGTTCAAAAAGTGCTCAATATTTTTTACTGGTGTCTGCAAAATAGTAACATTTATGAAACGGTATACTTGTGTATACAAGTTGCAGTTTCTTCATTTTTTCTATTGCTAAAACGGATGATCTCGCGATAATTTTTAGTGATGAAAATTCCTCTGCAGACTATCTACAACTGTGCATGAAAATATACCACACCTTTTAATTCATAATTTCTTAAGATTGTATGTTGCCGTAAGGAAATTCTTGTAGAGGGTCCTTGCAACGAAAACACTGCGTGTCAGCCCAGTGTCTTGGGCGTAGAGGCGATGAAAACAGCCATTGTACGCACCTGGGTCACCCTTATGGCTCCCGCGCTTTCAGGACTCGACACAGAGATCAAACAGCTGCTCGTACTGCGAATTTCAGCTGCACACGCCAGAAAAATGGCGTCGATAGCCAGAAACGTATCGGGACGTCATTCGCCATTCAGCGCACGGTAATGTACAGTACTTGCCAGGCGGTAGGCAGTAGCCAATCAAACAAAAGGCCCGTTCCCAGAGCCACGCGCAGCCAATCAGAGAATGGGTAAACCCCCCCCCCCCCGCCCCTCACACGAACTGCCACGTAGTTCCGCCTCTGTGTGGTTATACTGAGAGGAAATCGAACAAAATATGTGTTTGTATCGGGCCAAATATATATTTAGTTGCACTAACAAAATATATTATTCAGCAAACAAAATTTGAAAGGCAACAGAATCACTTTTGTTCATCTAGCTATATACATGTTTGAATAAACAAAATCTCTGTGTTGGGCGAAAAAAAAATTTAGACTGTCAACTAAATATTTTGCTGAATCAACCGTATATATTTATTGGCCACTCATTTGACTGCCTTCGTTCGAAAATACAGCTCGAGATTTTGTTTGTATTTTCTGTGGCAGTTAGGATAGTAACCATGTTTGTTAGTGCATCTATTGATGCTTAACGATCGTATAAACACATTAACAAAACAATGCAACAAGAAACTGACATGTAGAGCTGCAAAACTTGAAATATTTGTTGGCACACGTTGCCCAATATTTGCAGTATATCTACATAAAAACTTTCCCGCGACGTGGCGTGGCGCTCGGACACATGTGATCTGGGTTCGAAACTCAGTCGAACCTGTAATTTTTTTTAAATCGGCCCAAACTGTTTAATGTACGCGTAGCCAAAAAAATCTTCAATTGCGCCAACCAAATCTTAAAGTTTGGGACATCCAAACGAGAACAACTAAATAATTTGGTTTCAGCAACAAACTGTTTCATTGCCCTTTGTTATAAGTTGGTCCTAACATCATCTTATAAGTTTTGCAAACAAAAAAAAAAAGGGGGGAGATAAGAAGGATTACAGTAAATAAGAAGAATAGTTAAGCTAAATTGTAATAAATAATTTTACTGTATAAAATATAGAATTACAACATCACTGTAATTAAATGAATGGCCAACTAGAGATAGAAGGTGAAAGGTATTGGGCAAGTTTAGGAAACGGATGGAAGCATAGAAGGACGCCCCACCCCACGTGCTCGTTTCCGAAATGTCTTCCTATTGGTTCAGCTGTGCACCAAGAGCGGAGATCCCCAGTAGTTTGTTAGTGTCTAGAAGGAATTTCATGAGGTTTGCTGGACCCACATATCCTGTTTAACCTCGCGCACTTATTAGTTTACTGATTGCTGAAGTAGCTCGTTGTTTTGACTCTGTGTTTAATAAACCTTCCTGCAGCCTGCCTGCTCTTCCAACTTTGTTGTATAAACCGAAGCGTCCTCAGCGGGACGCTTTCTTAACACCCTATTCAAACAAATAATTTCGTTGCACCAAGCTAATCTTGTTTGATTCAACAAAACCTTTTTTTTTTTCTCAATGTGGGGTACTGTGTGGTTGGTCCAAGCGAGGGGAATATGCCGCCACTGGCGAAGTGGACGAAAGGAATCGCGGCTCCGACTGCCAGCTGGCGTGTCACGTGATCAACCACACGCGCCAGGCTACAGCCCGCAGTGGCAGACAGACACCGGCATACTCTCCGCCACAGACGCGACAATATAAGCTGTTCGCGGTGTGTATTCTTCCGCCATATTTAAAATTAACATTGCCACGGGCCTCAGCACTTTATTCACATGTCGGTCAAGTGAAACTGTGAAATTACTAGACAAATAAACATTTTATAAATCTGCTGATTTTTAGAAACTGGTGCATTAAAGAGCCAGAGAGCGAAGTAAATAATTTAAATTATAAATGGTTACCTGACAAATTTTATTCGACGTTCAGATATGAAACGACATTCCATCCTTCGTTACCAACATTACTGGACTCACGTCACTCAGTGCGCCCGTTAAAACATATGCAGGTAGGGACAGTGACTTTCTTGTAAGGTTGATCTCAAAAGTGCTCACTTTATCACGAACAGCCTTCATAAAACATAACTCGCCCACATTTCCCGTCGTTACGAAACCTCCTGGACAAATTTAATTTACACCCGCGTTGTTGCCTTGAATGGAGCGTCTGAAATTTTTTGTCCCTAATTTATTTAAGCGGCCCGGGCACGCGAGAAAACCGGGCAGGTTCGTCGACTTGTTTTTTCTTCCAGTCTCGCACGTACGTGGTGGCTGGGGCTGCACGACGGCAGTGATATACGTGTAAGCAATTCACGGTAAACTGAGCACTTTTGAAAGCCCCGCTTAAGATCTACTTGTATGCACGTTGTCGATTTCCTCCGCCTCCTTATTTAAAATTAACATTGCCATGGGCCTCAGCACTTCATTCATGCGTCGGTCAAGTGAAACTGTGAAGTTATTAGAAAAGTAAACATTTTTTTTAATCTGCTCATTTTTACACACTGGTGCAATTAAAAAAAACAGAGAGCGAAGTAATAATTTAAATTATCACAAATGGTTACATGAAAAATTTTATTCGACGTTCATATATGGAACTACTTTCCATCTATCGTTACCAACTTTACCGGGCGCATGTCACTCAGTACGCCCATTTAAGTATATGCAGGCATTGGTAGCGACTTTTTTCAAAGGTTGATTTCAAAATTGCTCACTTTATCGTGAACAGCCTTTAAGAGTTAAACTGCTTATTTTCAGTTACGAGCTGCTACAATCACGCATAGCGATAAGCACTTACCTAAGCACAGTGATAGTACCAAGGCGAGTTCAATTTGGACTTTCCTTGTTACTATAGGTGCGCGTCAATATTCAGCCAATCAGAAGCCCCGACACTTATGCTAAGTTATGAAATGAAAAACTTATTTACGAATCAAGAAAGTGTGTATTTTGACTTCATTCCTAGGGCAGATAATTATTTAGTGTTTATTTCTGGATAATCGTAACCACAGGTAACGTTAATAGTAACAATTGAAATGAAAGCAATTTCTAATTTTAAAAACGTCTCAGATCACGCGGAAAGATTTATTTTGGACAAAAAATAACCTGTACCAACTATACAGAACTTAATTTATTGGGTACAAATATAGCAACATAAACTAATATTGTTATCGCTATATCAATTGTAGCTAGGCCACTGTGCTTGTGTTGTGTTTTGTGTACGATTATATCTATAACTGTGAATGTGTTAGGTATATGTCAATTGTAACCCGGCCTTTATACTCTGAGGCATGTACGTATCACAGCAGTATTGCGCATACTTAAGCCATAACTGTTCATTCATTGCCTGCGAGTGATACGGTCACATATCTTCTTGTTTATTTCTGGCTAAAACAGGCGTAGAGGGCGTGTCCAAAAAAAAAAGGGGGGGGGGGTCCAATCTTATATGTAACACATGAGTGTACGTTCTTGAAGTCTTAACTTGTCATCGAAATAATTCGCGAAATTCGTGGTCCTCTAGTTGAAAATTTATCCACACCAAGATGGCAGCTTATATTACTCCGCACGTCCGCGCACTTGGAAGGCAATCATGTTGAGTTGCCTGCCGTCAACACATGCGTCTTGAGCAATCAACTTTCGCTTCCACATTACAAAATCAACATTTTCGTTACGGATTTGTAATGTCCAAATTGAAACACATTATTCACCACTCTCTTATGTGTTTTGATTAAGCTATTATAATTTCAACCCAGAGTGATACACTCCAGTCTCCCCCCCCCCCTTTTTTTTCACTACGACCATCATCATGCACAACGCTGATAGTTTGGTGCGTTTTTATCCATCCCAAAACTAAACAACAAATAAAATCAATCCTAGCTGCAAGCACATGCATTCTTGCATGCGCATGTAGTATTAAATTATTATAGCGTATTATATGATTCAATTGATATAGGCTGTCCACGGTAAAATGAGCACTTTTGAAAGCTCTGCTTAAGATCTTGTTGTATACACGTTGTGTGTATACAATGTAAAATGAACATTGCCATGGGCTTCATCACTTTATGCATGCATCGGTCAAATGAAACTGTGCAATTATTAAGAAAGTAAATACTTTACAAATCTGTTCATTTTTACGCTTCGAGGAAATGAATAACAGAAAGTGAAAGAAATAATTTCAAGTTGTCACAAATGGTTACGTAACACTTTTTATTCGACGTTAAGATATGGAACTACTTTCCATCCATCGTTACCAACTTTACTGGGCGAATATCACTTAGTGCGCACATTAAAATATATGCATGCAGGGCCAGTGACTTTTTCTAATGTTCATTTCTAAAATGTTCACTTTATTGTGAACAGCCTTTAATTGAAAATTATACTTCTCATATTAAAAATTTCAAAATACTGTTGGAACTATTTTGTAACTAGAATTGTGATCAAGCCAGTGGCTTTGACTTCATCACTGGCAGTGTTTACTTTTGCTACCACAATGGAATGAATGAGCATAAAAGAAAAAAACATTTTACGCACATCATGGATTCGCCATTTTTTACGCCACAAGTTTTACTGAGTGGGTTGTATCGAGATGTTTTTGGAACGATTTATTATAAATAACAGCTTCCAAACTCTCTCAATTGTGGCAACTTTAATTACTTTTTTTTTTCTAATCGATACCTAACAGCTAATTTTTACGGGCTATCACAAATATGATAACCGCAACTGTAGCGAAACAATATCGAATTCAAATAATACACCAGGAGATGCCGTGTGCCTAACCGTCAAATAAAACGTAAAATACCTGGACTACCAGCGTCCGCGCCGCTTCGGAAAAATATCTGGAAAACTAATATGGCGAGTATTATTCTCTTTCACGCACTCACCGGATTTTCGCAAGTGGGAATTTTTCCCCCGCCCCTTCATTCCGACGCCGCTCCTTATTCACTTCAATCACCCTCATCGGCACTGAAGACCTCTATGATAAGAGCCGTCCAAATCTCATCACATTCCACGTGCTAATGGATTCCCAACGTAACTTGTGGCAAAACAGTAAAGGTGTCAACAATTTGCCATAATGGACGCCTCCGACAACTATGGCCTCAATGAAATGATAAAAGCTCTGGCACTTTTTTTTTAAATACTGTCTGCAATGTGCAAAAGTCAGCATTTCACATCAGTCAATATTTTCTCTAAATGAATGTAACAACACATAAGTCGCAAACTGTGATCTAATAGAGGGTGACAGATGACACCAACACACCTTGGAAGAAAATATTCTGTACACATTTCGGCAAACGTTATTTCCTCTAGCGCACTTGTCGAATGCCACCTGTCAGTCAGTTGTAACTATCTGTGGCCAATGAGGTAGTAAATGTACCTGCAATCGCTGTGTCGAATTTATTATTTTTAATTTATTTTCAAAGAAGACATACCGGATATATGACGTCCCATACTGTGGGCATACAGGATAATACTTTCAGGATACGGAAAATCCAGTACAATATACGGGGCAGTTAACGACCCTTCAACACAATGGATAGCGTATGAGTTGACACTCCCCCTGTATGACTTCCCATCTTTTACGTTTTCTAGTGCTTTGCAATGTTAGTTTTGCTGTATTAATTAACAGTTGTTGATTTCAGATTTGAAGCAGTTTGTTCAAGAGAGATAGAGAAAACTCCGGCTACAGACGTAAACTTTCAGCAAGTTCTGAACTTCTGGAGGGCGTCCCTGAACGATAAACAATCATGGGAAAAAAAAACGTAATGGGCTATTTATGAATACGGCACGTTGTACAATCTTAAACATATTCATGGAATTTTAAATTACAAACCTATTCTTTATGTCAGAACCTAGTTCACGAGCAGTAAATTTTTTTCGCACTGCATTTTGCAAAATATTTCGCAACTCATGAACCATAATTGTAGTTTCTGACTACTTAGAGGCGATGCCGATGAAAACAGCCCAAAAAAAAAAAACGCAAGCGCACAACAGACCTTATATTAAGGCGGGTCACTAGCCCAAGTGAAACGCCATTCCCGAGGTGGAAGCTGGAAGGTAGGTACTCATCAACAGCGAGGTCATTGCAGACGGAACAGGTTGCTCAGACAAGATGGCACGTGTGGAAGGAATCGCCGGCCACCGACCTACCGCATTCGTCACGAGTGATTTCGGAAAACAACTGCAAACCCGAAACTGCCGGGAATCGAACCCGGGTCCTCCCGAACGCGAGTCTGGTGGGGTGTGCCACTGAACCATATCGCTCGGCAGCAACGGAAAGCCGTTTCCCCAGGTTGACAGAATTGTACCCCGTCTCCATACAAAAAAAAAATAACACCTACTTCTATAGCTTAACAATATTTTCCCTAGTTCCTTTTAACCAGTATTAAATTGGGTTTTATAATCTATTCGTAGTCTTCTTCACACTTTTGAATCAATTCACTGAAAAAACATCCGATGTATGACGCGTTTGGTTGTTTCCTAAATATGTTATCTGTCACAAGAGTTTTCACGTGAATACGTCTTAAAATTTGCAACCATGGTGGGAGGCAATCCAGAAAATCCGATAATAACAAAATCGGGGGATACAGTCAATCGTCTACATTCAAAATTCAATTACACCACTCGACTGCCAAAGGATCAAAGAATATGTTACGTTGAGTGAGGACTGCGAAGAATTGCACGCGGACTGGTTAGAGGGAGGGGGGGGGGGGATGACGCAACTTTGTGTTCGTTTCGCCGCGTCTTATAACTTCCGCGTAGTATAACTTTTGACCAGGGGAAGCTACGACGCTCATTTGAGTTTCAGTCGTCAGTTCTCGTCAAAACCAATCGATTGCGTGCATAAAAACATTTGTGTGGCGTGGTAATGGAGAAATTGTATGCCTTTAGCGTAAAAAAATTAAGAAAAGTTAACACAATTTCGGCCTATACTCGTCAAAAAGCCAAGTCGAAATACAGAAATCGTATACGGTTGGAAAGAGCATCTCAAAAGCAATCCAGCGATACCCATAGCACCCCATATAATCGAGTGAAGTGGTGCCAGGAACGTAAAATTAATATCAAGGCGTCCGAGCGCGTCTATGTAGACGTATTCACACAAAACAAACGGCCGTGTCCCGAACACAGCCAAACACAAATGTTTTAATACTTCTGTTAACATCAAAGTACCTTATTTTTGGGTAAATTTAACTTTTACCTATATTTTATCTATATATTACAATATTTCATTTATAACTAATATGAAGACAGACAAAGAGAAAAATAGGTGTGTTGGTAATACATATTACAAACAGTTATTATGCAATGCGGTGCATTGTCCCTGTTGTGTAGTTAGCAACAATCTGCTAAGCTATGATTGCACGAGGCGGAGGAATATCATGGAAGTAGAACTTAAGCAGTGCTTCAGAGAAGTGTGAATTTGCCGTGAATGGAATATAATGTATTTGCCAGCTCGCAGTTTAATAATAACAGCAATATTAACTTGGCCGAGAAATTTCGCAGATTCGTGTGCTGACAAAAAAAAAAACATTTGTACGACATATTTGTGGTGCCAATATGACAGGGAACCCGATTTGACTGAAGTGACCTGGATAGCTGTGAACAGAATAGAATCGCGCACAACCCAGCCTAGTCCGGCGAGAAAAAGTACCTCACAGCTGCAGCAGCCACCGGTGAACGAATCGGGATCGCTAGTCTGCAGAGGACTGAGGACTTCAACATACTGTCGAATGGATTTACGAAATTCGCGAGTCTCTGAGAAAAGTACGTTTACCGTCGCTTAACCCAGAATACAATTCCTAACGCAGATGCTGCAAACACCACGCTCACACAGACACACTGCAATCGAAAGAGCGCTCCGAGAGTCGTGGTGCTTATGCGCACGTATTTGTATTATTTCGGTATCCCCCGCCACTGACTGAAAAATCCGCGGCGGACCAACTGCAGGAACCAAATACGCGAGTGCGTGCCGTAGAACAGACAAATTAACAGAAGCAAAGTACCGCACGTGTTCCGAATTCTGGCCGCACTCACACTAACAATACGGGAGTAGTATATGGGTAATTTGAGGACAATCCATTTTTTTTGCCCTTAAATACTCGATTTTTTTTCTCGAATTTCATGCTTTTTACCTCCAAAAAAATTACACAAAAATCATGATCGAATACTAAACATTATATTTCTCGCAAAAGTTAAGCAAAATCAAACTATTACGCATCAAATTAAGCAAATTTAGACCAAAAATACAAGATAATTCAAGCAAAAAAAATAGGTTATTTAATGCAAAATTATGCAAATTAAGCTAAAATCAAATGGAAATATTAAAAAGATAGATTCAAATTAATCGAAATTCATACTTTTTAAAAGAATTCTATATCATGTACAGACTTTCAATTCTTTTTAAATCTTTATATATTATAAAAAACTTGTTTCTCAATTATTAATTTTAAAGAATTTTTGTCAAACATGGTTACATAGCTATCTGGTAAAGTAATTTTATACCTTCCATCTAGAATACAATTAATTTTTTTTTGCCAAACTTAGATTCATAAATTTTAAATTCTGTAGTCGTGTAGTTTAGTCAATTAATATGAATTGTTTAACTTCTTGATAAGTGATTCTATTTTGTTTTATTTATAAAAAAAACATAATTAAGGTAAATAAAAGCATTTTTCTTTATCTTAATAATTTTTTCTTTATAAATAAAATGGAATCAATGTTCAAAATGGAAAATAATACCACATGTAAGCAATGCAACAAGAGTGGTGAAGTATTAAACATTGAATGTTTTCCACCACACAACCACACAAAACATAAGCATATTAACACCTGTAAAACATGTTCTACCGAATATGCCAGAAATCATTATGATTTACATAAAGAGAATGTGGAAAATATACATCTAAACTATATCTCAAAAAGCATAAAAATACTAAATTACACATTGCAAATGAAAATCGACATAGTGGTTAAACTAAGACGTATATATTATGTAAAGGGAATAAATCTATCTATTCATGTTATCCTCATAAAGCGACTATAGCCACACACACAACAAAATGCTAAGAATGTTTTAATGAGAAAATACTGAGCGAATGTGGAAAAATATGTTTGTAGTACATATCTCAAAGAGCATAAAAATACTACATCACACAATGCATTAGTAGATATTCTAAATTAAATTCAACGTGATGATTATACGACAAAGATATGTAAAGCATGTAATGAGAATAAAGCTGTAAAATTATTTTCTCATCATAAAACTACTAAGCATAAACATACAGCAATATGCAAAAAGAAATGTTTTAATGAGAAATATTATCATAGAACAAGTTAAATATTAAAAAATTACCATCAATAATTTAAACACTATTACAATTTCATTCCTTGATTTATGTTAATTTTATATTTCTACATCATCTTTATAATTTTTTGAAACATTGAATAATTTTTTCTATATAAATAAAACAATTATAATGGCAACGAACAATCTAGCAGTTGAGTTGAGCAGGAGGAGAGTGCGAGAGCTAAAAATCTTAGCTAAAGGATTTGAAATTAGATATTGGTACAATTTAAGGAAAGCTGAATTAATTACAGCTATTATACCATTTATTAGAAATGAAGAAAGGAAAAGAAACTTGCCAAATTTAACATTTTCACATCTCAATGTTAGAGAACTATATTCTAACGATATAACTGAATTAAAATAAATATTTCCATTCGCTAGTAAGATAATTGTATCCCCAAAAAATATAAGTTACCGGAATTTAAAAGATTTAACTTTCCAAAAAACCCGAAATTATAGAAGAAAATAAAAGTTTAGGTCAAATATTTCCTTTTAAACAAAAAAAAAATTTTAATGAACGAGTGGAAAGGAGACCATCCTTTGAAATTCGTGGACGTGAACGTTATTTTAATGATAGAGACTACATTTGGCAAACAAAATACAGCATTCACGTAAATAATTTACAAGGCAATTCGATAGGAAAAAATGAATGCTGTTCGAAATGCAGTTCACGCAGCAATGAGCTCTGTAAGAAAATTAACTGCTTATAGAAATGGTGATCAGATGAGAATATATGCAAATAATCAGAATTTTCACCATACAATTTCGGCTGCAAGAAATAACACTTCGAACACTGAAAATTTACTTAATCAAATTGAAAGAATAAATACATCCAATGGAAATGTAGACATAAAAGAAACAACTTTTGATACCGATGTTTACAAAATACCAAGAGAAAATAGACCTAAAAAAATTGTTAATTTAACGAAGGATATAAAAGCAAAACGATGTATTACTAAAATTTACAATGATGACAATTTATGTGAGCCCAGAGCAATAATTACAGCTTTAACATGCGAAACTAATATCATTTTGGATAGAGAATCAACGAATAATGAACTTATTTACATTAGAAATGGAAGAAAATTACAAGAATTGGCTCGTTGTGAAATCGGTTTCAGTTTGGAAGATATTATGGATGCAGAAAATGTTCTAAACGTTCAAATTAAAGATGTTTTAAACTGCACGTTTCAACTCAATTATACAGCATGGTACAAAAAAAAATCAACAACTATTTATTTGTATTCACACGATGAACATTGTGATGTAATTAATAGTATGAAAGCATTTTTAGGTAGTGTTTATTATTGTAAAAAAGAAATTTGACAAACCGTACAATAATAAAGATCAAGATGAGTGTGAGAAAAATAATAAAAATATATGTAATTTGTGTAAAAAACGACAACAGGAAAAAATTTTGGAAGGTGAAGGGGAAGGCGAAAAATGTAATAGATATTGTTTTGGACAGGAACTATTAACTAATCACGATGCTGTGTGTAATATAGTTTATAAGTGTAAAACTCGTAACAAAATATGTCTGAGAAATAAAAACCACGAAAGTGGTGATACCACATGTTGGAATTGTAAGGAAATTGTGGAAACTGATGGACATAAATGTTATATGCAAGAGAAGACTCAAGAAGGTGGTTTTTGTACAAAAGCTTGTGCTTGTAATGGGCGAAACAAGAAAAAAAGATATGAATTGTTCTTACACTGAAAAATACTACTTTTTTTTTTACTGCAAAGCCACACAAGATACTGGTTTTGACACACCAAACTTTATATCTATTCAAGATTTTTATGATAGCAAAAATACATTTTAAAACAAATTATGAGTTTTACGAATGGGCAATATCTGAAGAAAATAAGGGATGTACATTTATTGCACACCATTGTAAAGGCTACGATTCATATTTTATTTTACAATATTGTGTTACAAACAGTATAAAACCTCAAACAATATATCAATGTTAAAAAATTATGCAACTTAAAATATTGAGTCTAAATATCAAAATAAATGATAGTATAAACTTTTATTCAAGGAAGTCTTGCGACATTTCCCAAAACATTTGATTTAAAATAGCTTAAAAAAGGATATTTTCCACAAGTTTTCAATAAACCAGAATATCAAAATTATGTAGGAAAAATATCTGCTATTGCAGTAGTTAAAGACGATAAAAAAGAAATGTTTAGTAAAGAATCAATTTCGTGGTTAAAAACATTTCCAAATGTTCGACATGCATTAAATGGTGGAGAAGTTACTATTTGTGGAGCAAAAGTTGATGGCTATGATGACAAAACTAAAACAATATATCAAATGTCATGGCTGTTTTTGGCGTGGTTGTCCGATTGTTATTCACCAGAGACAATAAATAATTGTAACAATGAAAGTATGGATAAATTGCTGACTAAAACAAACAATTGAACAACAATTTTAAGACAAACAGGTTACAATTTAAGGGAAATGTGGGCTTGCAAATGGAAAAAATCGATTTTCTATAGGCGTAATTTTGAAAAAGAATAAAAATTTAATAGAACCATTACAACCTATGTGTATTTTTAGTGGTAGAACCAATGTTTCAAAATTAAAAGTTTCAGGGAAAAAGTTAAGATTTATAGATATATGAAGTTTATATCCAACAGTGATGTTACCCAGTTGGTCATACGATTAAAATATTTTACCCTAAAAATTACGACGAAAATTGGTTTGTATTGATCAAATGTAAAGTTTTACCACCTAGAAATTTATATCATCCAGTAACTAAGCAAGAAAAACTATTGTTTACTTTATGTTCAAAATGTGTTGTAGAGAAAAAAGGAGAATGTAAACATGGTGAAGAAGAAAGAGCAATAAATGGTACTTGGACTACATTGGAACTAAATAAAGTTATCGAAAAGGTTACGAATTACTTAAAATTCATGAAGTTTGTCATTTAGAACAAAAAAAGGAATAACAAGTTCAGAAATTACATCAAAACATTTATGAAAATTAAACTGGAAACTAGTCCTTGGGAAGACGATTATAAATCAAAAGAAGAATACATTCGAGTTATTAAAAAATAACAAGATATCGATTTAAACATTGAAGATATTGAACGAAATCCAGGAGAACGAGCTGTTGCCAAAATTTGTTTAAATTCACTATGGGGAAAATTTGGACAAAGACAAAATTTGACACAAACAGAATATTATACTGATCCAACTCATTGGTACGAATTGTTATTAGATGAAAGAATAGAAGTAAATAACGTTGTTTACATTAATGAAAAAATAATTGAAGTGTCATATAAATTCAATTATTGACTTGAATTGATTTCATACCAATGGTTCTATGAATTGTATTGTATTCTTTAACTAAATCATCTAATATATTTAATCATTTGTAATTTCCATCCAAAGCAAATTTCTTCCACATTTTGTTCTTCATTGTACGATTATATCTTTCTACAACACTGGCTTTAAGTTCACTGAATGTAGAATAATGATTGATATTATATTTTTTCATAAGTTCTTTAAATGTTCTATTATAAAATTATGATCCATTATCACTTTGTAAGTTATTTAGTTTTATTTTAACTAATATAGATTCTAAACCATTTACCGCATTTTTGCTGTTTTATCTTTAATTGGAATAGCAAATTCATATTTTTGGGAAGAAAAAAAAAAAAACCATCTATAATTGTCATAATATAGTTGTATCCATTGTTTATATGTGATATGCCTTTTTAATTTCCAGTATCCATCTGAACAAGATCAAGTTGCCATAAATCATCAATACCGTACGAAATTGCTTTTCTTCTTCGAAAATGTTTTTGTGCAGGTTTATGTCATTCATTGATTATTCCTTCTCTTACATTGGGCAAATTTTTTTTAAATGTTGATTTATTAGAATTACATATTGTCATTTACTTTTCTGAACTAATCGTCCATTTTTAGTATTTTCATTTTTATATTATTATTTTTAGTAACTTTCTTACGCTTCAAGCACCAACTATTATCGGTTTAATAGCAAAAAAAAATAAAAAATTTAATCTTTATATTTCACGAATGTTCCTATTGTAGTTATCATTCCATCTTTATGAATAGATATTTTTCCTTTCCTGATTTCAAAATATAAAGTATCACTTCTGTAAACATCAAAAGGCTTGCTGTAACCTATTTTTGTAGTTCCCTTAATAACCGTCACATCATCATCATCAGGTAAAATATAATTGGCAGTAGTTATTTTATAAACAGTACAATCCATAAAAAAAGGAAAGTAAATTTGATTATTATGTAAGTGAAAAATATTACTAATTTTATTCCACTTTGCAGGTAAATAAAATATATATGATTTCTCTTCCTTACAATTTTCAACTATCGAGTTAACAAGTGTATCAAAAATAATTCAAAACAGATTTATTTACATTTTGTAATTTATCAGCCATTTCTGTATCGAAATATCTTTTATTGACTGGATCTTTTCCATCCATAGGATCAGCTAAATTATTAATTCTACGATTTTGAAGAGTAACATAATCTGTTGTATAAACAAAAACTTTACTTAGTTGATATCGTAAAGCACAAACAATAATATTGTATTTTGAAGAGTAACATAATCTGTTGTATAAACAAAAACTTTACTTAGTTGATATCGTAAAGCACAAACAATAATATTGTATTTTGAAGAGTAACATAATCTGTTGTATAAACAAAAACTTTACTTAGTTGATATCGTAAAGCACAAACAATAATATTGTATTTTGAATCTACATATGTTTTTAATTCATTAGCATTAGTGTCAGAGTTTTTATTTAAAAATTTGATTAATGGTTTCCCAAATATATCCGTTATTTAATAACAAAAAAATTATATCATGAAACTTAAAACCTCTCGAAAAAAGGTGTAATAGAATTAAACATAAATGTTCACAGACAACTGCATTAAATTTCTAATTATATTATCACTGTAATAAACAATTCTCTTTTTGAAGTAATTAATTAAATTAGTAGGAATATTGCCTCCAAATGAATCAAAATAGTAAACATAGTTAATTTCTTTAATATAGCAAATCCAACGAGTCCCCAGATTTGTTGAAATGTCAAAATTAACCACAGCACATTCATTTTTGAGCATTTTTTTTTGGTAGTTCATAAATCATATAAACATTTCTCAACTTTTTTATATTTAATATTTTTTCTATATCGATATTCAATAATAGGGATACATTCAAATTTTTTTGGTTTCCCTCTCTTTTTCGCGACTAAACCACTTCCTGATTAATTTTCCATTGCTAAATTGTCCCTCTGTTGTTCTTCTAATCCTTTTTTATTTTTCTAGTTTGTTCAACGGAATCGTAGATTGAGCTAGCTAGCTCCATCAGCAAAAGCACCGAGTGCAGCTAAAACTGGAATTAAAAATGTTAATAAAAAAAAACCTCCATGATGTAAACCACGTCCAGATTTTTCTTTTAATATTTTTTATTAGTAAAGTTAGTTTGAAACCTTTTCCATCTTTCAACTTTTTATTTTTTCTCTCAAGTTGATCTTTTGTTAAAAATTAATCTATTCCCAAATCTCCAAGTTGATCAATGGGTATATCAAGAGTTATATTTGTTACATTCATTATAAGTAAACAGATATATAATAAATCATAAATTTTAATGCCCCATCCTGATTTTATTTTTGTAAACATAGTTGAAGCAACAGCCGCAGAAGCAATTTTTTTTTTCCACCGATTGGAGTATTTTTATCTAACACAATCTTCTTGGCTTCTTTTTGTAAAATTTTGTCAGTCGCATGTCTAGATTCTAAACCTTTATGATTTCTCTAAGTAATATCATGATATTTACATGCTTCATCTAATTTATTAATTCCTTTATCTCCTTTTTCTAACCTTTCATCTAAATTTGTACATGGACCACAAAAATGATAACCAGGCAATGCATTTCGGGTAAATTTAAATTATTTAATGCCCAATTTTATTATATATTTTCCATGATGTTCAGAATTCAGAAATGAAAGTGGAATTACATTTAAAAATCTTATAAGTTAACGAATTTCTTTTGTATTATTAATAACAAAATTAGAAAATTTATTGATATAACATATTCATTATGCTTACTTTCTCATTGTAATAATTGTTAGTTACAATATTTTCTTCACCATGAATAACTAATAATCTATCAACCAATTTCCTAACAATCCATCCAAACATATTCTTTTGGTCAATTATTGTAGCTTTTTTATACCTTCACCAGATCTAGTTCTTGGAGAAATAATTCTTTCTGGTGTGTTTGGTGTTGTTCTTAATTCTTTTATACAGTTATCATAAATTGGTTTCATTATATTTTTTTGTATTTCCAACTTCGATTCGAGTTTATTTTCTTTTTTGGGTTGTACTCTTGGAATGCAGCATTGATATCAAAAACAATTTTCGTGTTCATTTCATAGTCAGTGTCAGTGAAATTATCCTCAAGATTTTTTTCTTTTTCCTTTTTTAACAAATTAGAAAGTCCTTCCATTAGTTCATACTCTTTAATTTTAACAGATATTGTATCATCGTCTATATTCACGTGTGTATTACCTATGTAAATATTCTGTCCCTCTTCACGTAAACCATATTGAGTATCAATAACATTTATTCTCTTTTAAATTTGTTTTCCGAGATTTATAGTAGAATCAGATGCTGCATGTGGTAAATTTTTCAACTGTACAATTCCCATTTGCTCTTCCAGATTAACAGATTTTCGTTCTGAAAATAATCCTGTTTCAAAAGATGTTAACTTCCGGTGTTGGTGGTAATCTACATTTTTTGCTGCAACAGGAGCTAGTGTTGATATTCAATTTTTATCTTCTTCACTTACTTGTTCATTATTTTAGAATTTACTGGTGTTGGTAATAAATATATACGCTTTGTTCACAGTGATAAAAACTGAAATAACCTATCTACTGAGACATCTGTTTGGTTTTATTCGTGATAACAATGAAATTTACTGGAAAGGTGGTTATAAAATTACTTTTATACGAAGTTCGTCTGATAATAAGTGTTTGTATGATTATGAAACTAAGACCGCAGATGGCGCAGTTCAGAAAAGATATACTGATCCAGGTTAAGTTGTTATTCAGAAATTAGAAATTATGTGGCCAATTGCTGAATATGAATCTAACACAGCCATTGCAATTAAAGAAAAAATATATAAAACATACAGAAATACCCATTAGTTTAAATTATTGGCAATTTTTAGAAAAAGAAGTTCCTGCTGGAACAACTGCTCTTAATTTTGATATAAAATATCAGTTCAATAATTTACAATTTGATATCTTTGATTTTGTAATTGTAGGCTTTCAAGCTAATAGAAAAAATCGAGTTGAACAGTTAGTATAAGCTTCTATATTTGATCACTCTAATGTAAGAAATATTTGTGTTAAGAATGGAAGAAATTAGATCTTTCCTAAAGAAAATTGGAATCTACATATTGAAAATTACCTTTGTGATAAAATGTTTCTTGCTTAAAATGATTTTAGAAATTCAAAACCAAAACTAGATAACTTTATACAGAAATAATGAAATATATTATAAACTGAAATATAACTTATGTGTCATATAAATATGTAATATAGTGTGTAGGGAGCTGTGAAGAACACACACAAGGCCTCCTCGCTGCGTTAGCCAATATGAGATATAATCATATTATATTCAAATCGATATGTGCTGTGTATAGTGTAGCATTTTTGCATACGCAACAATGGGACAATACATATACCACTTGAGTGACCAGGCTGCACAGCTGACTTGCAATAAATCAGTGGGAAAGAATGTAATCTTACCTAGGCTGCCTCCGTATAATTGCCCGGTACAGTCCTGGGCCGGTAGGAGATCAAGTTTATTATCATTAGCACCCTCTAGAAACTAGCATTCTGCACGTACACCATTTATGTACGTGCGTCAAAATAAGGCAGAAAATTGAAAATTCTAGTAAACACGTATGTAAGACCCTGGGTAAGAAATAGGCCAACTTGATACTACAGTAGAGAAAACTACCAAACTGATACGCCCTTTGAATAAATTTCATTTATTTCACTTTTAATTTCCTTTATATTGTAATCATTTAAATCAGAAGTAATTAAAAACCCTGAAGGCAATATGAGAAAACATATAAAGACAACACACTATCCTAACAACGCTAAAAGTGGTCATGTCTAGCCTACTTGAACCCTTTTACGGTTACGTGACATAGAATATACTGGTTTCAAAATCTAATTAATTGAACTGTTCTCTGTAGTAAATATTACGTAACAACAAATTGTGTTCTCACTAAACAGTCTAGCTCTGGTAGAAACTACTCTTATCACAGGTTTTGCAGTGGGCTCATGTGTGCTGGAAATCTACATACTTATAAAATCAGATGGCGTCGCATGTGTACTGATGCTAACGGACATCGAGCTGAATCAAACTGTAAATAAAATTAGGTCCAGATGAAAATGTCATATCTTTTGGTAGGACTTATCTTTTAATCACAAAGCGGATTGAAGGTAGGATGCTCTTGCAGGATTTGGCGTAGCAGGATTAAGGTGGAGATACGTGGAGCTCCGCTCTACACGTACGTAGACGGCGTGTTTAAACTATCTAGCTCCTGACCACTTAACATCACGAATGGGCGATCATTGACACAAGCTCCATCGCTGGTTACAAGTTTTCTTAAAAGTTGGTTCAGGGACACGTCTACACACCCTAAAACTAATTTAAAATTCTTTCCTCTCCGTCCACTTCAGACGAGAGGTCCTGCCCTACGTCTGACGTCGTTGGAGGCTGCTAGCGAAGACAGCGTTAGTATCTGCAGGCTGACGCTAGCTTAAAGGGACCTATAGCGCCAGCCAATCAACAATCAGGATTTAAACCTGCGGGCCAGTGAGAATCAAATCTATTCAAACCACCCACATGAACCACTTCTAACGACCTAAATGAAGAAAAATCAAAGAATGCGTGGTCTCGGAACAGATATAATACAGTAAAAAGTAGAAAGACTTACAAAATTGAGATCACGCCAAAAATAAATATTAATTCTATAAAAATAAATATACAATGAAAAATGAACTATCCTATCAAAATTACCCATAAATATAATTGCCACCATACATCTAAGTTTTAAAAATATTACGTGTTAATAAAAATCAAATTAATAACAATTAATAAAATTTACATAGGCAGTTGAAATCATATGTGACATGTGTGAAAAATATTACCTTAACTCTTGAATGACAATATGTGTAGCAATAAGAACAGGAAAAATAATATAAGTTAATTATATGCATAAAAACTCTATTTTCATGGGTGTTAAAAACCAACTGTAAACATTCAAGGTGATATCAATTATTATTCATTTTTGGGGCGAAGATCATTATTTGTTATTGATTGTTTATATATAAAATCAACTGTTGTTAAAGATAAAACTAATAAAAAAATTAGTGTAGATTTTAACAAAGCTGTTGAAGGCAGGAACAATTTGTAATGTTGATCTAATTAGTCAAAGGAATCTAACTTATGAGTATTTGAAAGAAAATATTACTGAAGATATATAAATTTTTTAAATTAATAATTTGAGTATCTAAATGATTTTACGAAAACAACAAAAAGGTTTCCATAATTTTATAAATTTTTTTAGATGTATTAATAAATTGTTTAATCGAATAAAAAATTATTTTGTTAAACCTAAATAAATATTTTCTTTATAAATAAAAATGGCTTCGCTTGGTTTACCATGCAGTTTGACTAACATTTCAAAGGAGGTCCTAAATCAACTTTACCAGCGTACACAGTAAATATAAAGTCTCCCGAACTCCGACATATAGTTTTCCAATTCTAAAGAAATATACAAAAATAACAGTTAATGATTTTATATAGTGTTTGCAACGAAGATGAACTTCGGGAAATTGGTGACGAATTTGAACATAAAGAAGTAGTTTTTAAAAAATGAGTAGAGCTTTGAATATAATCTACAAAGAATAATAACATATGTATTTTAGTTGTTTTTAGTTTAATTTGCATAATTTTGGACTAAATTACCTTAGTTTTTTTCTTGAATTAGCTTGCATTTTTTTGGTCTAAATTTGCTTAATTTAAAGCATTATAGTTTGATTTTGCTTAATTTTTGCGAGAAATATAATGTTCAGTAATCGATCGTAATTTTTGTGTAATTTTTTTTGGAGGTAAAAAGAATGAAATTCGAGAAAAAATCGAGTATTTTAGGGGAAAAAATTGGATTGTCCTCAAAGTACCCACATACTACTTACGGGCGCAATGGATATCCTTCACGTAGCCCAACCGTACGCGATATATTGCATGCACACCGTTTGGTTTTGCATGCTCATCTGTTCTTTGTGCGCGGCTAGTCTCCTCCATAACAATATTCAGCACAGGGTCACCTGATATCCCCAGGAAAATTCCACACCTATAGAAAATTTGGAAAGCACATTAGCTCCGATTAGCTTTCGTAATACAAAGTTTCGACGGCTACAGACGTTCACTATCGGAGTACGTGATTGGACATAGGCGCAGTCACGTTTGTTTAATCACGAAGACACGCGACCAATAACCAATGCGTAAATATGTTAGCGACAATCAGTCGTTCCCAGTCATGTCACATACTTCCGTCGTTTATCGAGTACAGTTAAAAAAAAAAAAAAGAGAATCCACGAACTACACGTCATAATGTTGCCTATGCAAAATCCGCAATTTTGTCAGTACTTATTCTCGACGTCTCGGTAGTCGAAGACACTGAGACGTTAATTTAGGACCACAAAGCTCTAAACCAGATGACTGCAATTTTTAGAGAAAATATTAGGTTAGTTTAGTATGAACCCAGTCCCTGATAGCGAAGGCATTCATACGCACAAAATCGGGGCGTGGTTTTATCGGGAACACGGCCATTGGGCACTATGTGAACACGTATTATTGAAGTGAATACGTCTTTAAATTTGCAACCATAGTGGGAGGCAATCCAGAAAATCCGATAAAATCGGGGGATACAGTTTCACACAGCTGCTCTGAATCTATCGTCTGCATTCATAATTCAATTACACCACTCGATTGCCAACGGATCAAAGAATATGTTACGTTGAAAGTGGACTGCGAAACTTCGCGCGCCTAGTGAAGAAAAAAAAAGGGAGAGGTTGGGGGATAAGGCACCACAATATTGAGTTCGTTTCGCCGCATCTGGTAACTTCCGCGTAGTGTAACTTTTGGCTAGGAGAAGCTACGACGCTCGTTTAGGTTTCAATCGACGGCGCTCGCCAAGATGAATCGATTGCGTGTATAAAAACAATTTGTGTGGCGTGGTTATGGTGAAATTGTATGCGCTTAGTGTAAATAATTAAGAAAAGTGAACACAATCTCGGCCTATACTCGTCAAAAAGCCAAGCAGAAATACAGAAATCGTATACAGTTGGAAAGAGCAACTCAAGCAATCCAGTGATACCCATAAAACGCCATATAATCGAGTGAAGCGGTGCAGGGAAAAAAAAAAAAAAACATCAAGGCGTCCGAGCGCGGCGTCAACGTAGACGTATTCACGCAAAACAAACGGCCGTGTCCCAAAACACAGCCACACCCCATGTTTTCTTCGGGATATGGAAATGGAATGAAAATAGCGAAAAGTATACTGGGATTTTACGGCTTAAATTGACAGATGTGGCCGAGATCTTTGTTTGGCGCCAAAGTCAGTGCGTTAGCACATCGGAGTCGCGAGATGTACTGTCCGGAAATTGCCGCTAGTCGCTACGCCCCCCCCCCCCCACCCCCCCCCCCCCCCCACCAGCGACTTCCAAACTCAAGGTCATGCTCCCATCGTACTCGCAAACCCGACCGAACGGGACCACGTTCATTTCAACCGTGTTATTAGCGACGGCGTTTTCGTCCCTGTACTCCCTGTGCCGATCACTTCAGTTACGGCCTGGATTTCCCACGACGCAGCATCACTAGTGCAAGTTCTCGGCTCACCGCACCGGAAGCTGGCGGGATGACAGACAGTGAGGTTAACCGCGAATGCCCTCCTCCTCCCCCGTCCACTCATCATCCCAAGGGCAGAGCTTACTTTGTGAGCCGCACACGCACTGACATCGCAGGGCGGCGGGGGCCAACCACGAGAGCGAACAACCAGCTGCGTGAGGGTGCGCGCATATTTACGCGGGGAGGGGGGGAGGGGGATCATCGCTGAAGCCCCTCCACACATCCGGGCAACGGGGGCACGTTTAACAGCGATCGCAAGTCGTTCCCACTCTACTGCGTCCCGCGGGAGTTCACACCTCCTTCCAGCGTGCTGGATCATCGCCAAGATATTAGCAGATTTGGCGAATTAAGTCCTTTAGGCACAGCTGAATATATTTAGAGGCAAGTGAATTTCACGAATTTAGTTGCGGCAGTGCAAACTTCTCAGTCCTTCACATACTCTCACCACACTTGTTTATTCATTAACTGCGCCATGGTGTGAGCATTTATTTTATTCAACTTGGTTTAAGGCGGTTCACGGTAAAGTGAGAAACTTTGAATTCAACCTTCGAAAAACGTTACTGTACCTAACTCCATATTGTTACAATGTCTGTCTTGAAATCCAGTGGGATGAACCGAGTTCGTTAAGGGATTAAATAAAAGAGTTAATTATAATTTCTTAATTTTATTTACAATAACTACGAACAAAGTTCTCTCGACTCAACATCTCACAATAAATTGTTATCACTTTCTGTTTACAATTAATGACTTCAATTAATACAATTTATAATTACCTCAAAGAAATCAATGAAAACAAAAAATTAAAAATCAGTCACAATAGACAGCGTATCAAAACCTATTCAATAATTTTATTAACTATATGTCCATATTTGACAGTTCCAATATTTAAAATAAAATTCGTATTACATGTTCACTGAGTCCCACCTCAGTTTAGTCCATGTCCCGCCAGTCCGCAATGTCTTGAGAGTCCTCCGAGCGCCCTCACGCAAAGCAGGCTTCACTCGTCGGGTTTCACGCCCTTTCGTCCATTCACACCAAAAACACCTCGTCCGTAGGCGTCGTCTCGCGGTCCGCACGAAACTTCGCTCTCGCACTCGGCCAGATGGCCTCCACCAAGACTGCTGGCCGCTGGACCACTGCAGTATTTATAGGGCCGTAGGCCATCATCCAGAAGTTTCGCTAATTCCCAAGTTGCGCTGAGTGTCATTATTCCCATAATATTCTTGTACCTTCTGTAGGTTTGTCGGCTCCTCAGCAGGGGCAGGAGGGGCTGTGACGTCATCCGGGACTCACTGCTGCTGTCAATCATTTCCGGACTTCCCCTGGAGCGGAGCAGCGAGGCGGCGAGCGCGTTTGTCTGGGTTAGGGGAGGATCGAGGTGAGTCACCCCAGGCCGCGCATAACGGGAGTTGGCGGCCGGTGCCAGCTGCAGCCCGTAACAATATATTTTAGCTAGCACACTGACATGCATCCGCCCAGTGAAGTTGCTAACGACAGAGAGAAAGTAGTTCCAAGTCTGTACGTTGAATTAAAAGTGTTAATGTAAACACTTGTGAATACTGAAATGATTTCTTTTGACTCTAGTTTATTCATTGCGTATAGGTGTAACAATTATTAAATTATTAAAACATTTATTTTTACAATTATTTCATTTTCACTTGCATGGCGTGTAAATAAAGTGATCAGGCACATGCCAATGTTAAGTACAGTACATGATGTGCACACGCAAGGCTTTAAAAAGTGTTCGCTTTACCGTGAACAGCCTATATGTACACGTGAAACGGTCACATTACTTCTCTTCCAGTTTATTGCTGGCTACAGAGACGAACTGGGCGCGTCAGAGCCACTGTGGTCCAATGTGTACATGCTTGAAGTCTAGCCTGAAACCGAAATAATCGTGATGACCAACATACTACAAGAAGAACACAAAATCCCATTAAAGGTCGAAAATGTCATCACTGTAAACCATATAAACTTCAAAAAGGCCGCCTTTGAACTTGAGTCTACCACTATTTCAGTAGGTTTTATTGACACAACACCCTATCGTTTCGTCTAACCGTCCTTTTTACGACAATGAAGACCCTGTCACACGGTCGGTAAGAGTGGCCACAGAGAGGAAAATAATGTATAATCGTTTTAAACACCTAGTTCTGTTGCAACCACCAATACAAGAGCACGCACAACACTGTAGTTTTCAGTTTGTCGTTCACAGCCATCGGAGAAGAGATACAGATGCTGGATAGCCTGACTTAAAAAAGTTCACTGATGTACGTTAGTGAAAAGGAACAAACTTCAATAGGTGATTTCTTTGCTATCCCTTCATGGCAGAGGAAGAAACGAGCCTTCCATTTT
Source organism: Dryococelus australis (assembly GCA_029891345.1). NCBI lineage: Eukaryota > Metazoa > Arthropoda > Insecta > Phasmatodea > Phasmatidae > Dryococelus > Dryococelus australis. Next base: position 193,912,729 of record CM056997.1, read on the forward strand.
TTCAAATAATGGACACTAAAAGGACCAACAGAGCTGCCTGGACGATTATTTTTCTTGCATAGATGCTTGAGGTAGTTGCACGTTTTGAATGCAAGCCTAAACAAAACATAACTTACATCTTCCACATTATCACGGAACGCAACAATTTCAGGTAATTGTTTAATTTTGTTGTAAAATATGTGATTTTGAATCTGCAACACTAAGTTCACTGGTATAGCATTTCTGGGCTTAGAACATTTGTTTTTATTTAGTCTTAGGCAACAAATTTTCTTTCTGAATCAATTTTAGTATACGCCCGGCACGATCATTACTGGTGCGATACACATGTAAAAAAAGCTCTCTGACATACACGGATCCTTCCTTCTGAACTTCTATTCAAGCCAGTAAACATAAGACAGTTTTAATTTTTTTTGCATCGTCCTTATTCAAACTTTATGCTCCTATTTGTAGTGTAATAAGTTTCACTTACGCCAATTAATGAAGGTGTGCATCTTGCTCATCTTGGCTGTAAATGTCACAAAGTTTTGGCACATTTCTTTCGACATGAATAACAGTGCCATCGTCCTGTTTGAGAAAGCTCTTGTGTCTGCAAACTGATATGTAATTGAGAAACCCTCATATTCCGCAGTTGAGGGGTTTCTCAAATATACGCCATTTTTGGGCCAGTTTAAGAAGTATAGAGAAAGGCTGAACATCAGGTATTAGTGCATGAAACAGCCAGTAGCTCTATCTATCCACACTGGTCACTACCCACTCATTCTGAACAATAAGTGCAGGTAAAGGTTTTCTCAAATACGCAATTTAATGCTGTTCGTTTCACACCACAGCGACCATCACTATTTTCTATCTTCGGCGCTCATGGCTCACCTGGGATTCAAACCCAGCACCTTGTGATGTGAACAGACCGCGACAACGGTGAAACCATCTTTAATAGGTCTATAATTGAACACCTTTTTTAGAATTAGAAAGATGAATTACTTTCCCTGTCTGCACTTGTGCAGCTTATAAGCCATTTTCAAGTTTTACAGAATTCAGAAAAAAAAAAAAATTTTTCCAGCCAATTAGCTCTCCTCCGTGCAGCTCCAGGAACATAAAAATTGCTGCCTGATTTTCAGGAGCTCTAAACAAGAGAGAGAGGGTACACAATAAAAGGCTTGTTATCGACGAGCAAATGTTTTTTTTTTCCCCTGCCCTCGCACTGCGCTAATGGCAAGCAAACAACTCCAGCACAAAGGTCACGACAATAAAATATCGTTAACAGTTACCGGCGCTGAAATATAAAACAGTGTAACAAGCTCGCAGAAATAAACGCGTGCATTTAACGACTGGCACTTTTTTTTTTTTATCCAGCAGACCTATAATTTCCACGTTTTGTGTTGGACATCCTGCAACTAGTTCATGTTTTTTTTTTTTTTTTTTTTTTTTTTTAATGTGTCCGTGCTTTTGACGGCCTTTTTATTTCACTTGACAAGATGAGCAAAACAAGCGTGGATTTGTTTTCGGAGTGGCGAACATTGTATGGCGGGGGGGGGGGGGGGGGGGGGGGGGACGGCAGAGACGAGGGAAATGGAAAAAAGTTGGCGATGAAACTAGGTGGGTTTGTGGAAACAGGATGCGATCACGGCCCTCGAGAGCTTTAGCGTCGCTGGAAATTGCCTTCCGCCGCCTCGTCGCGTGGCGCCGAAAATAATACATTTCAGGGTCGGATATCGCTGGAGCAACAGCTGGCCGCCGAGACTAGCAGAGCGGCGTCGCTGGACGTAGCGGGGGCGACTACACGCACTAACTATGACTAATAAGGGGCGACCACAAGCACTAACTATGACTAATAAGGGGCGACCACACGCACTAACTATGACTAATAAGGGGCGACCACACGCACTAACTATGACTAATAAGGGGCGACCACACGCACTATGACTAATACGGGGCGACCACACGCACTAACTATGACTAATACATTCCTCCAGTGGATTCAACCTCAGCTACCACGACCAAACAACACAGCGACATGGGGCCAGTAGATATAGACATTTAATGAAAAACAGTCGTTTTAATGCCCATGAACACGCGACATCACATCACAGTCAGGAGCCAGGGCACAGAGGGGGAGGGGAGACGATTACAAATTTATATTTTTGGTGAAAATATGTAAGCTATAATATTAAAAGATGTTAGTAAAAAAAAAAAACTATTTACAACCAACGGACTAATATACAGAGACGGAAATACAAAATGTTATAAACCTCCTCCAGTTCAAGGAAGAAAAAAAATTTCTCATAGGTGAGAAAATTAAAGATATCAGTTTACTTTTGTTTACCATTAAGGAATTAATATTTGATTTACATTTCAGAGTGGGGAGAGGGGGATATGTCAGGGTACCCCCCCCCCCCTTCCCCCCCCCCCCCCCCCCCAATGAGGACTAAGTCGCTACAGCGCGGCGGATTCAGGCTACTAGGCTCGCGGTTCAAAGCCCGGATAAGATATAAATATGTTTGTTAAGGTTCTTTTTTTTAATTATAAGTCACCATCACTATCACATCATTGCTAGTCTTCCGCCATAAAAACACAAGCGTTATTGAATTCAATTCGTTTTCAGGAATCTCCGCTTTTTGAGCTACCATTTTCAACCAGCCGCATACGTCTGAACGAAGATTAGCTGTCGTGTAAATAGCTGAATACGATAAGATAAGTCCGAACGAAGATTAGCTGTCTTGTATATAGCTGATTACGATAAGAGAAACAAAGAATTTTATCTTGGCGCCTTATCAAAGAGGAATAAAAATATGATAACCGCGCATTCGTTCTCAAGCACACGTCTCGCGATTGCCTAACCCTTGGTTGTCCGCTATAGCTAAGCCGTCTTGTGCAAAAAAAAAAAAATGTGTACCACTTTATGGCTGATTATGAACATAGTTCGGAGCCGACGTCTACTCTCTGAACACCGCCAACAGAAGTCAGCAAGGCCACGGCCAAGCTTCCAACCACGGACGCGAATCTATTTCACATTCGTGCTTAGCGTGAGTCCCGCTACATTAGCGTTGTTCGCCGCTCCTGGTCAGGTTGATGCTATTCTCACTAGGCGGCGCCTCGCGGAGTCCTGAGTGGTCTTTGGCTGGCTGGTTCCACGGTCAACCGATTTGTCTCGCTCCGGTTCGAAGCTCTCTCTTCCCTGGTCAATCAGGAAATTGCGGTGCTGTCTTGTTGGGCTCTTGGGACAGTCGCGAACACTCGTGTCATCATGCGGAGTAAATTGTTACTAAGTGCACGGGAACTTGTCTAGCGCGGCGCAGCCGGACACACTTATTTAGTCACAGCGGTGTAAGTAATGTTAACTTAGCCTATACGTTAGAAAACACTACACATATGCCACGCATCTACAGACAAAACCCATGATTACATTGCTTTCTGCACGTACAATGTAGGTTAACTTTGGAAACTTGGTTAACTTTCTTCGCGGTTTGTTTATATGACTGAAATAAGAGTACCTACTTTAACACGGAAATATTTTGATGGAGAAAGAAAAAATAAGGGGGAGGGGTGTGTGTAATCACACACACTATATATATATATATATATATATATATATATATATATATATATATATATATATATATATATATATATAGACACACACACACGACACACGCATACTCTTTCATTTCATTTTAATTGAATGCCTTCAATTCTAGACACATGAAATACTGCAATGTTTTCGTGAAGATAGAAATAACAAGAGCCTTACTAAGCATCGTCAGCATTTTAATAAGTTGCGTATTATTTGATTGATAGATTCTCTCAATGGCGACAAATAAACTAAAGAAAAGGTCAGTTTTTTTTAAATATTATAACCCAGAGAAGAATCAAACAAGAACACATTGCGCTTATTACAATAAGATAGGGTGTATATAAGTAGCATGGCAAGCTCACTGTTGGATGAATACGCCATTGACTCCTTTAAGAGTGCGTGGGAGAAAAAATTTTACTGAGCACGGGCTGTTTGGTGTGGTTTTTTAGTTGCTCGTAGGATAGCGCCACATACGGCTACAACGTACGCAGCGTAATCTAAGCGGAACTACCTTGAACTAGCAACACAATCCCTACGAGATTTGATGTGGAGTAAGAGTAGAGAAAGATAATAGTCAGGCAGATAAGGATACCTGTAGGCAGGTGGCATGCTTGTGATAAGAGTCAGCGAACGGCTTTGCAATGAACAGCTCACATTTATACAACTGAACCAACCAGTGGTAGAACTACTCTAATGGCAACTAAGGCCAGTTAGCCTATTAATCTAGGCCTAGTCTTAATCCTTGAGTTTTTAACTGAATACATCGCCTTCTGATGAAAACGGGAAAAGTTTAAGCTGTACGGCAAGTGGGTTAAAAGAGTCGAAGGGGTAATTTAGATGACGTGGCCGAAGTTGAACCACAGACCTTGGTCGGCGAGACAGTGGTGTAGTGCTGATTGCAGCTCGCCCCACTCGGGTCGCAGCGCTCAGTTATTGATGAAAGGGCCGGTAGGAGATAGCGGCCTGATTGGCCCTGTGAATGATGCAGGGCAAGGTAACAAGCTCTCGTGCCGACACCACGCCCCGTCCGTGCAAAGAGCCCAGGCGACAGATAATCCATCCTCCCTCCCTCAGAGCATGTTATCTCCACAGCATGAGCTAGCCGCACTCCCCAGTTGGATTTCCCAATTTCGCGTCATAAACTCTGTTTCACTACCTGTAATGATGTTTCTTCGCATTACATTCAACAAGTTATTACTAACTGCCACCGTATGTTTACTCGGCTTAATTATATTTACACTGACTGACAAAATAAATGGAGCAACAGAAGAATGGTCCAAATCAAAGTTATTTGGTACACGGTAAGAGAGCGAGCCCACTGTCCGCCTTACTTCCTTGCTCTCCCTTTGACCTCCAGTCAATCATCCACATCAAACTCCGACTCTTAACCCCTTGTGTCACATCACAAATTGTATTTTATGTAGACTGTGTCGTAGTAAAAATTGGTGATATTTGTTGGAATCCTTAATAATCCCGTGGTTCCTCTCTACATATAGAGAAAATATATGGGAATATAACATTGAATCGCTGGGTGTGTAATGATTTATAACATTTAGAATGGTCACCATGGTGTATTTATAGTTCCACTACGGTTACAGCGCAAGTGTTATAAGGTGTGAGGGGAGTGTCAGGGTCATTGACCACGGTAAGGGAAGGTCGCCGAACAGCGGGTATGCCTTGTACACGCAGCATTGCAGCACTTGGCGGAGTTTGATATGAACCGCACTGCTGGTCTGATTGAGACCCGGTGTATCGAGCAGTTGTCAGGCGTGTGGAGTATTCCGCTGTCACAGTGGTCCGATGTTGGAACGATGGGTACGTCGCGTCGTGAGGGTTCTAGTCAACCAAGACAAGACGCCACACGAAGAAAGAGGATCGCCGTGTTGCGCCACGACACCAGCGCCTGCTAACGCGGACACTGCTACTGGATGCACTGAAAATCCTGTGTCATCTCGCGCGAAGTTTCAGCGCCATGCATCAGCCGGACTGCGGGTTGGCCATCCCAACACGACAAAGACGGCCGTGTACGAAGTGTTGCCGAAATCTGTAGGTATGGTGTGATAACTTGTGTCGCTTGATGTTGCAGCGATGAGTCTCGGCTCTGCATTGCCGCGGATGACCGCCGTGTGCTAGCATGGCGACGCAGAAGGGAGATAACACGTCCTGCCAATGTTGGGGAAACACGCATTGGCTTTACCCCTGGCATCATCTTAGGGCATGACTTTAGATCACCTCAGATATAAGAGGCTATTCACGTTAACGTGAGCACTTTTTGAAGTCCTCTCATTCGGAATATTATTCAATAAATGCTAATCACAATAAAGTGAGTATTTTTGAAATCAACCTTAGAAAAAAGTCACTGCCCAGGTCTGCATATATTTTAACGGGCGCACTGGGTGACATACGGCGAGTAAAGTTGGTAATGATGGGATGGAAAGTAGTACCATATTTTAAGGTCGAATAAAATGTTATAGGTAATAATTTGTGCTTACTTACATTATTTCTTTCATTTACTGTTTTTTTTTTAAATCCAACAATTCTAAAAAAATTACAAGATTGGTAACATATTTACTTTTCTAATAATTCCACGGCTTCTCCTGACCGACGCATGTATAGAGTAATGAGGCCCGTGGTAATGTTAATTTTAACATAAGGCGGAGGAAGTCACAACGTGTATACAAGTAGATATTAAGCAGGGCTTTCAAAAGTGCTCATTTTACCGTGAACGGCCTATAAATATATTTTATTGTACCCATAGACGTTAACTTTAGAGTCCGGTGAAATATACACCGTGTTTATTTCTTACATAGTAATATTTATTTTAAAAAGCGGTGGAAGGATAAAAAATGGCTGAAAGGAAAAAAGTAACTAGGGCCTCAAAAGCTCACTTTACCGTGAACAGCTTGCAGTAATAAGGGGACTCTGAAGGCTAAATGGCATGTCTGCGACATCCTATGTTCTCACGGGATACTCCTCATGAGAAAGCACACAGTCAGTCTTTCAACAAGATAATACTTGTCCACACACTGCACGTGTGTCTATGACATGCCTGCGCCATGTTGAAGTATTTTCGCAGACGGCAATGTCCCCCGGTTTGGTCGCAACTGAGATGAGCTCGGACGTCAAATCCGACCCGGTGGCGATCCGCAGGATATCGATGGTTACTCACAACAGCTGTGGGCGGACTTCCTCCAGGAGAGACTCCCTTCCGAACATAGTTGCGCGCATGCGCCCAGATATAACGGGAAAGCAACCGTTCAGTATTGCGACTACATGCGCAGCTGACATGCTCTCTCTACCCAACATTCTCTACATGATTTGAAGCTAGAGGGGTTCGAAATAATTGTTGTATTCGCACAGGCCGACCAGGGTCCTCGCATGGACGCGATTCTCGTTCATTTTGCCGCTTAAGGCGATATTACACGATACTATATACTGTAAAAGCTTGTGCAAGGTCCGCCACAGCGACTGTTATACTGTGACAGCCGTCATGGCATTTCCCGCCTTGTAACGCCAGATTTCGTACAAGGTTTGGTAATTGGACACGTTATATTTTTCGTGGCAGGTATCACGCCGGCTTTCGCACCTGGCCAATCACGTCGCAGTTTCAGAGCGTAGGGCGCTCCCCGTGGCTACTACTTGAAACGAGTTGATTGAAGAAACCGAAAAAGACGCCTTCATCTTGATTATACATCCATGAGGTTGAAACTCTTTCAAATATGTTTAAAATACAACAACGAATAATATTGGCTTTGACAAATGTTAATCGCTGTTTAAAACCGTTCTAAATACTTAAAAACAATTATCTACTCTATGATAACATTAATTCGAACTATTTAACGTATCTACTGCATATAAACTCTACAACTGACGTATCACTACAAAAGTGTATCTTTTGGGCGTGAGCTCAAACTCCGTCGGACCCAAGCATATTTTATCATTAAATTTTACATGCTGATAATATCCCGGTATGTAAAGAAAAAACTACATTTTGCAACCGGTTAGTAATTTTCGTCGACATTAAAAATAACACAATCGTACTCTAGTGACTTCAAGTCATTTTCAAGAAATCGAATGAAACTAGGCCTATACTAGTAAGCAATCAATTTATGTAACAAGTGAACAATAATATAGCAATATTAAGATGTGCTAGCTAGTTTCTTTCGTAAGCCTACGCAAGTTACTAACTGGTAGCAGTTCTACGAATGGGGTTCATATTTACTACAAACAACACACTGCGCACCCACCGAGGGTGCCAAACGCTAGCAGGCAAACTGCTGTCGTGTAATATGAATCTTCCATGGCGGCTCATATAGCCGCTGGTATACCGGCTCGTGCACCAGGGCTTGTAGAAGCTTGTACAAGAACCAAGTACGGCTGCAGGTATCGTGTCATATCGGCTTTATCGGGAGCCCCATAAGCGAGTATCGCTAACACGGCGTAGCGGAGCTTACGGTATTCTGATAGGCGAGTGGCCACTTCACTTCGTGGCGTGGTAACATACACCCCGCTTATTGTTTCCACGACATAAATCGGCTCCCGATAAGCATAAAGATAATGAGAGTCACGCCCCCAGGTGACCACTGTGCTCTCGCCGTCGATCATCGGCGGGAAACAGCGCGAGGAGAATCCCAAAGTTTTTGTACCCTGAGTTGCTCTTTTCTATGGGTCACAGCGTTATTTCGATAAACGACAGGCGACGTTCCCATACCTCCAAATAGTTAAACAGTCATCAAAGTTAAATTACTTCAACATTATTATAAAAAATGACTACGAATGATTCAAAGACGATAAGTGTGATGATACATTAAATATACCATGACTGTCAGTATTAATATCGAAGAATTTGTGTGAACATTATTTTAGGCAAACAGATAAAAATAATTGGGAACGATTTATCACCAAACGCGAGATATCAATGAAAAGGGGGTGAGGGTAAATAAATAAATAAAAATATAGTGACAATTATAAAAGGCCGATTACAGCTCATACTATGTTAAAACGCTAAAAAAAAATCTGCTTGGAAATTTTTTTGTATAAGGTGATTAAATATTACTCTACATCAACAGGGAAGATAGAAAAAAAAAAGTACTGTTTCTGTACAGTCCATTCCCGATTGGAAGCGATTTATGAAAATCAACCTTTAAAAACACTCTAGGCATAAAATGTCAACCTATTTTTTCAATAACCTGTACTTCACGAATATATTACACTGTGGTTGACTTTAGAGTACTTTATTATAGAATAAATGAAACTTTACCTTAATATCTTCTATAACTTGTAATATTTATTTCTTTTTAAATATGAATTAACAACGGCTAGAGCAGCGACGTGTTGGCAACATCCGGTACGAAATAGTTCACAGTTAAAATATTATTTTAACCTAGTTTTTTAGTATACTATTTGTAAATAAAACGGTGCCTATTGAAATATTTAAATATTTAGGTAACCTCGATGGCAGCATAAAACATTTTTACAGTTTAACATAACAGCGGAAAATATTGCGAGTAGGCCGTGATGATGGGGTGTTGTTTTATCGAGCGAGAAAGCAAGTGTCTGTTTAGCGAGGCTTGTCGCTCTCTCTCTCTCTCTCTCTCTTTTGTCTCTTTCACACTCGGGAAGTTTCACTTCGTTAGTAAGCCATAATATATTATACATGTTTTCAATTGTAGCATATTTCATACTTATTACAGGAAAATAATGATTTTCGAATTTGTAATTTACAACTGAAAAGAGATTTTAATGTTTGAATACTTATTTTAATATATTTAGATATGATGGCGGGGCAGAAATAAAGTGAAGTTGGCAGACATGGCGAGCCATTACATGGCGTGTTGCTTTTTACCAAACGAAGCGTAAATTATACTCACTCCGAAAAATACTTCAAATTACCACAGCACGTTTGTAGACTTTTTTTAAAACCTACCTAAGCAAGTTACGATATTGTGATAAATCTGTGTTTCCGCGGCAGTAATAAATATACTGTTACGGTGTTTCGTTTACCGCTGCGTGTGAAATAGCGTTGCATGGCTGCATGGTGATCGTTACGCTGGATTTGTGTGTGTGCGTGATTTCTAATATTTGATGTGAAATATTTATATGTTTCAAATGTGAACTGTTTTTATGACGAAGTTATTTATTTACATCCACGTCTGTTTATTTATCACAATGTTGTACCTTAGCCCTAAGGGGTTTGAAACACAGTCGTGTAACGTAATTTGCCACAATCCCATAAGAACAATACTAAGCCCAGCCCGATAAATTTAAATAAACCTAATAAACAGTAAGTAGCAAAGCATAGAAATATGAGCGGAATAAAAGTTATCGTAGGCTTATTTGTGTACATGTTCACAGCTATCTTTTAAAGTTTGTATGACAAAAATGAGCACCACGGGTTGCGTGCTTGAATTTAATGTGCCCTTTTCATTGGTTGTTCCTTAGTTTTAATATTTATTCCAACTGAGGCCCTCCTTTTAGAGAAATGACCCAACACATATCAATAACAAAATAATAAATACAATTAGTACAGCCTTTTACCTCGCAGTTGTAACAGTGTTAAACACAGTCGCGGCAAAATACTAACGTGCATTACCTGTATTGAGATACGTCGTGGAAAATAAATATGTTAACCGTAAGAACTGTCTTCAATTCAGGCATTTTTAAAACGTCATAAAGCTCGCCTAATTAATGTTAGAGGCTTAAACTGAGAATATTCATACAGAATGGTTTTTTGGAAAATAACAGAATTCTTTGAAAAGCTGTAAACAGTAAGCAACACATCTGACAGGTATAAAAGTAGAAGTCACATTTTAATGTTTATGTTTAGGTGTAGCGAATGTATTCGAACACATTTACACACGCAATGGCATGTAAACATTAATTTTGACAGATGCTACATGGCAATCACACGGCAATGTTTGTTTACATTTGGTGGAAGGATACGAAACGGGCCTGCAAGTAGATATTTAGCAGGGCTCCGAAAAAGTCGCTTCCAGTGGGGAATGGACTATAGTTAAACATTATTTTTTTACATTATTTATTGATACTTCCAATTATTTGAGTTGTAATGAAAAAAGGGATTTTTTGCTTTGATGCTGCTGCGATCGATAATGTGAGTTTCGAAGTATGTATCAAATAACGATTTGTTTGTCATGAAGAGAAAATTCTTTTCGATGAATATTATTTTTTGGAACAATTTTGTGTGGCAAGGAAAGCATTTTTACAGCGACGCGAAAACTGCGTACATGCGAGCGAGGATCGTGTTGGCGCGCAATCCTGCAAAGCGGCACTAACCTCGTCCGCACATTGCTACCAGCTTCTCAGCATTGCCAACAAAAATATTCATCCTTTCCTGCCCCCACCCTTTTCTTTTTTTTTCCCCTCCTTTGCCAACAACTCGAGGCGGACTTTTGGCCCGCAGTTGGTAGGGCAGTTTCCCCGGGGCCGGCTGTCGGCAGGAAATAACGCCGGAAACACGCCGCTCATTGCGGAACAGAATCCAACTCCCTTCGCCACTCAACAGCAACCAACCGCCCAGCCCCTTTTACCCAATCCTGGGACCACCGGCACCTCCACCAAGCCCTGCTCTGGATGGTCATCTGCCGCAAGATATTTCTCGAGAAAATGAATTGAGAGATTTGGGCGGCTCTTAACATCCGAGTTCTTGAAGAGCCGGTGAGGGTGAAATGAGGTGCTAATGGAGCGGCGCCAGAATGCAAGGGCAGGGGGAATGGGAGATCACCGAGGAAATCCGCCGACCGGCGGCCGGTATCGTCCGGCACGATTCGCATCAGCGAAAATCCGGGAGTGACCGGGCCCGGTTCGCCTTGGTGGGAGGCGGGCAATCTAACCGCTCAGCCACCCACCGCGGTTCCATGGATCTATCAAGGATTCGAAATATATTATATATATATATATATATATATATATATATATACACACACATAGGAATAAGTAATTATGTTGTCCACGGTTTAATCCTAGTTTAATTTACTGTGATTACACAAGAGCTGAATATATTTTCACGTTACATTTGTCGCATTTGTATGAAAACTCAGGTGTTTTTTTAAATAATGCACATTCAGGTGACTATAATAGGTTGGTTAGCATCAAGGTGGTCCGGGAAAACGTGGAAAAGTCAGGGGAGTATCAATGGAATTTGTATGAAGTCAGCGAATTTCGATAAAACAGTTCAACATGCATTTAACAAGAAAATGATTATTGGATTCTAGCACTTGTGCTACACGCCATCTCATGAATTGTACTGTGCTTTAGTTTATCCGCAATTTCGTTGAGTAATCATAACTATTATTACACATAATATTCGTGATAGTATATAGATATTGGTTAGTGCATACGAAAGCGGTTATAAAGTTATGTTAATGCTACCCATAAAAATATTTTCTTACAGAAAAACATTAAAATATTTGCCATATTTACCGTGAATTTTGATTACAGAAACATAACCAGATACCTGTGTAAGTCAGAGAAATGTCAGGGAATTCGTTTTAAGGATACTGATTACGACCCGATTTAGTAACTAGTTGTACACAGAACTATCAGAGTACCCCGCCCTCCGATCATATGTTATGACAAAAACGTTAATACATCATTTTTCGTGAAACACGCATCAATTGCAGGGCAAAGTATTACATGGTTATGATTAAAACGAAATTTGTAGCACTAGTACCGAATCCTTAAAACATCGTTACAATGTGTTACGTAATACCAATGTTCTTTGTTTGTATTACTGGGAAAGTTACAACAATACGGTCGACGATGTAAAAACTCTTCCTCTTGAGCGCACATTCGTAGCGACTATTAGTGCGACGTGCAGCGAATTAAAACTCGCGAAATGCCCACATCAGCTGATCTGCATCTTCGGTTCTCAGTAAAACACTTAGCCTACTCAACTTTCTTCGCACTTTCGAATCAAACTTGGAAATCACCTCACCTATGTAGTGTTGGTTTTTCTAATACGAAAGCTGTTATAAACACTCTCGCATATAACATGTCCCTGCATTAACACATTTTTCAGGGTCCCATCATTCTCATAGCATATCGGTTTCATTTCTGCATAAACATTGTTCTAGTTTTCCACTTTTCTGTATAACATCATTTTGGATCCATTCCTTTCATGCATTTATGGCATTATTTCTAAGTAAGAATTGTTTCGACATACTATTAAACATCGCAGTAGGACTATAGTTCAAATAAAAGAAACAGTTTTACATTACATTAAGATAAGACATTTGGTTCTGAAATACTACTTGATAACCATAGAGTTGTTCATTTGACAGCATTCCAGAATTATTCTCTATAGTAAAATTTTCGACATACATATTAACAACGCAGTAGGACTAGCTTACAAAAAGATACAGAAAACAGTTTATACTTACAATATTAAGAATTTTAGAGGCAATGGTTCTGAAAACTACTAAGATAACCAAGAGTAGATGAGTGAACAAGCATCCAGAATGCATGCCGTTGTGCATTAATTAATGATGCTATTGTCCATGGAATTCAGAACACTGATATTATTGCATCAAATGATATAGACGAAGATGTTAAAGAGCTTGACTGGCTATTTAGACACAAAAATTATTACATTAGAATTTTGTTTCGCTTGATGTATCCCACTGTTTCCTGTTTATGACATTTTCCTGCATATAACATTTTATTTTACTGACCCATTGAGAAATGTTATAAACAGGGTTCTACTGTCTGTCATACCTACATCGCAAACGTTTAATACTACTGTTAACATAGAGTTATCTTATTTTTGGTTAGGCTACATTAAACTTTTACTTATATTTTAATAACACATTATGTTTCATTTACAATCAATACGAATGCAAACAGTGAGAAAACAGGGGTGTTGGTAGCGCCTAGTAATAAATAGTTCTTACGAAAAATATTTAACTGTGTGCGCAGGAATGCGGTGCGTTGTCCCTCTGGTGTAATATTCTAGACTTGGTTATGCTTTGTTTGCACGAGGCGGAGGAATATCCTGGAAGTATAACTTAAGCAGGGCTTCAGATAAGTTGGAAGTAACCGTGAATGGACTATAACCAACGTCCTGGCTGGGTATAAATAATGTCGCATTTATTTTGACCCCCCAGAATAACTCCGTACCGGGGTTCCAAATGGGAGAAAGAAAGAAGAAAAAAATGTCTCATACAAAAATTGTGTAACTGAAAGGGGGAAATAATACTGCTGGGGAGTCAGCCTTATAGCATTATTTATTTGTGAGATACGATTACTAACATCAGTTTTTTTTTTAATGGCACCATGTATCTGTTCGTCAAATGTATAATGAAGCTCGTCAAGACGTATTCAAAAAATGCATCACAATGTACCAGTCTAATAAACATATCGTTAATAAGCGGTACAGACAGTTGGACTCATAAGGGTTCATGAAGATCTGTTATGCGATGCCTTGCGGCACGATTGCGCTGCATGGTACAGTACATTATGACGTCGACGCTCTGCATTTGATGTAGAGGTGAAGTAAATCGTGCAAGTACCCAGAGTTGCGTACCCCATTCCATAGAGGTTGCGCTCAGAGGACACAACGGAGGCACATACGACGTGACGACTACTCAGTCAGTCATCCGTGTGCAGTCGAATACAGTACACTGCAAGGCGAGAGTTGTCGTAACGGAAATGTACTCCAACAACGAGAAGGTACAGAATGCTGCTCATCTATGGAGAATGTAAGTTAGCAGATGAAAGTACCTACAAAATTTTGCTGAAGTTATTTGGGAATTATTTGGGAATAGCCCTAGGTATATTTATTTCATTTTAAGAGTTCCGTTGTTGAGCTAAAGATTTGGAAGGCTCTTAACGAGTTATTGAGAGCGAATTTAAAAGTTATGCGTAGCTAGGAAAAACTAACAGTTAATGAATAATACGTTCACGTTTTATTGAAATTGTCGTTTTATTATTTATTATCATAATTTTGGTTCTTTGAAGTATTTTACGTTTTTCAAACTTGCAACGCATTTCTTCTTGCATGCAGTTACAATTTACGTCACCCATAGTTTGTGCACAAAAACTATATACGGTTTTAAGTTGTTAGTGTCCGCCATTTTGCTGAAGCTAGTGAAAACAGGACAGAATAGTAGAAACACTTCTTGAGGCATATTACAAACATGGCCTTTGTAGTTTTACAAGCGAGTCGTTTTATAAGAGAAATCTTTGTACTGTTATAAGCATTTGTAAAATTACAAAGAATTTCTCAGTAAAAGTTACAATTTAACACAGTTATAGACTGTTCAGCATTTTTGAAAGCCGTGCTTAAGATCTACTCGTGTCACGTAGTGTATTCTTCCGCCTTATGTAAAATTAACTTTGCCATGGGCCTCCTCACTTTACTCATGCGTAGGTCACATGAATCTGTCGAAATATTAAAAAAGTAAATACGTTACAGATCTGGTAATCTGTACAATTCGATGCATTAAAAAAAACAGAAAGTGAAGGAATAACTTAAGTTACCACAAATTGTTTCCTAACTCTTTTTATGCGACGTTAAGATATGGAACTACTATCCATCCATTATTATCAACTTTACTGGGCGCATGTCAGTCAGTGCGCCCGTTCAAATATATGCAGTTAGAAACAGTGAATTTTTTCTAAGATTAATTTTAAAAGCGCTCACTTTATCGTGAACAGCCTATAATACGAATATGTTATCGCTAAAATCGGGTATCCCTAGAAGAACTCGGAAATATATATTGACTGCGCTCTCTACACCACATTCCATCGTAGATACACCCCGCGCACGACGCGTGCAGAGATGGCGATCCTTGAACCGCACTGGTATGACATCCGCGCACCGAAACGAACTCAGTGTCGAGATAACACGTATCATCGGCCTATCTGCGGGCCCGCTGCCGCTGACCTCGCGGGCGCGATCTCTGGTTTTACGAAGCGGACTGTTGCTGGCGGATTCAGTTCTTGTCCCTGCCGAGTTGTCGCGGGGGGAATCGCAGATTGAAAATAAATTAGAATTCGAATATCACCAAAACTGATCGACCCGCCTGTCGCGGTCAGAATCGCCAAACTCACTTACGGCTACAACGTATGCAGCGTGATCTAAGCGGAACTACCTTGAACTAGCAACACAATGCCTACGAGGTTTGATGTGGAAAGCAGAAGTGGAGTAAGAGTAGAGAAAGATAATAGTCAGGCAGATAAGGATACCTGTAGGCAGGTGGCATGCTTGTGATAAGAGTCAGCGAAAGGCTTTGCAATGAACAGCTCACATTTATACAACTGAACCAACCAATGGTAGAACTACTCTAATGGCAACTAAGGCTAGTTAGCCTATTAATCTAGGCCTACTAGTTTTTATGGAAAGTAATCTATTTATATCCTACTAGCAATTCGAGTTCTATTCATCCTGGAGGTGCCGCGTTGGTGTAGCGGCTAACAGTGTTCGCACAGGTTCAAATCCAGGCGAAATCAAATCCGAATTTTTCGCATTTTTTTAAACAAAGCGGATGTTGCTGTCAGCTTATAGGCTTTCTCTGGGCCTTTCATATCTATCAATAGTATTAAAAGAAATACTGGATGAGCTTAGAATACATATTTTGAGCATTGCGCTTTCAGACACTCTAATAACTGTAAACACTTTGCATCTGTGTCCGATTAAACAGTGCATTATATGCTACTTCGAAGAAAATGCCTGCTCCTTCTGTAAAATTTTTAAACTACCACGTATTCGCGTTAACTCTTTTGCCAATTTAACGAATAACATTTTAAGGCATTTACCACTCTTTAACAAGTAAGTATATATATTTAATAGGTTTCCGCCAAAACTGCATTGTCATACCTGAATAAATGTGGAGAGGTTTTTCTGTTACACTGCTAATAAACAGCATTCATATCTATGTCTATAACCATGCTCAGGACACTTTTTGGATAAACTTATTTCTACCTACTGTACACCTGATCCGAACAAGGTGGCGCAGGTGTAAAACACTGAACTCACTTTCGGGAGGACCTGAGTTCGAATCTCGGCCCAGATTTCCTAATTAGGGCTTTTTATGGTTTCCCGAAATCATGGCGGCTGTAAAGTTAGATGTGATATATATGGTTGATCAGGAAACAATAATTAAATACAGTTACGAGGGCAAGATAACTGATTATCATAAAATTAAAGTTAATTTTTTACGTAATCCCATCTTGGTGAAATGTTAAGTTACTTGATATTTTATATTTATAATCGTCAAAGACATTTGTTGTGCCGACATATTTGTGAACCACCAATTCAAATTAATGTTATTTATTCAGGTTAGTGAATCGTAGTGCATAGTTATCAAAACTTTTTTGCTGTATCTTATTTAATATTATGTATTAATATATTATATATTGTAATATTGACTCTGATATTCAGAAAATTAATAATTTCAACTGACATCCGAATAGAATAAACTTGAAATCGTATGGTCGTAAGACACAATAACGTGATAAAATGTACTTGAAAATGTTAATTCTGCAATAGAAAATTTTCTTGGACTTATCGTAAAAGTCAGTTAATTAATTAGAGTTCAAAAGCCATAAATTGAGTTTCAAAATTATGTTCTCTCAGCGCGTCCAGCTTCGGATGCATGAGAAACTTTATGCGTCTCTAAATTTTGTTTCGATATTTTAACTTCTCGATATCTAGGTTATTCGGTGGTCTAATCAAACGAAAAGTCATTATTTTACAATTTGCGTTATCGGTCCTCACAAACGTCGCTATCGAAAACAAGGTTATTTAACACGCCATTTCAGTGATAATATTTTAGGGCCTCTTCCTAGAATGTGCCCAGGGTAATTTGTACACAAATACCTGTCTTCAACTTTTAAATATATAAGTGAAAACACTCACGAATTCTAATATGAAAATTCGGGTCGCATCGAACTCGAAATGGCCCATAACCGGGGGCTGTTCCTAAACGTTATTCAATTTTTCCTTTGTTAGCTACAAACCCAAAGGAAACGGTGCTCATAAACATGTCAGTTTTAAAGCATATAACACCGACTTCACAATATGTTATATAATCATTGAGGTCTATTATACCCATAGAAGTATAATAGATAGAGGCTGCAACTGCTATAAGAGACTAAAAGAAAGGGTGTGTTCAAGATGGGTCACGTGACTTTAGGAAGATTGAGCAATGGCGAACTTGTTGGACGCACCTTCGTGACGTCACGCTCCAGGGAGCGAATGGTGTGTTCGGAATCTGTCAGGTGACTTTAACAAAACATTGTTCCATGTTGAACACAGTCTTATGACGTCACACCCCCTCTAGTGTATTATACCTCTATGATATGTTATTAAATAAAACTTGATCATATTAAATTCTGACATTGCAAATCAATCGCTGGTGTCATGACTAATTACGTTAATATTACAGAATACGTTAATAAGAGGTTTGGACGGCTCTTATCGCCTATGCGAAGGTCTTTAATGCCGAGAGAGATGAATGAGGCGGATACGGAGAAGAATGACGCGAAAGAGGGGAAACCGAAGATCACCGAGAAAACCCGTCGACCTACTGCATCGTCCAGGCACGACTCCTACATGCGAAAATCCGGTAGGGACACCCCGCAAGTAAAATTGACAGTTAATGAATACTGCTCAGTATCTCTGCCCTGTATCTTTCACCACATGAAAAATTAGTGCAGCTGAAATGTGATTCCGACATAGCATTAATTAATTGTGGCCTCCGATTTTCTATAAATACACTCTATTGACACCTTCTCTCATCCTAAACTGTGTTCCCAATGAAAACGGTCCTGAGTTAGTTACACAATATTTAAAGAGCATTCCAGGTTTAATTAGAGACAAATATCAGCTCTATTCAGTCAGCTTCAAAATACTTTGCAAGCGTTCTCTACGCACACATGATAGCTACGTTAGCTCTAAATCTAGACTTATAAACGTAGCTTCTCTTATCTGTTGTCCGAAATACTGTGCAGAATATCCCAGTAAGTACTGAAATAAAACGGGTGATTTTACGCTAATGGGAACCAAGAAGTAGAATCACCTACCAGTAAGAAACTTAGTAAAATATTACAACTTGCACGCAAGAAACACTAATTTCTTTAACTGCAATTTTTTATGGCTTCACAGTCCTCTACGGCGAGGTCATTAAGGACCGCGGATGTGTGTGTATATATATATATTATATATATATATATATATATATATATATATATATATATATATATATATATATATATATATATAGCACTTTAACAGCAGATCAAGTAAGGTACAGATGGAACAGTGATAGAAAACTTCTACATGCGGAACGAGAGTACAGTACCTCGAGAAAAGCCCACCCATCTACCAATGGTAACGTCTGCCGCGTTTTCGACATGTGAAAATTCTAGTGTAACCCGACGGAAATCGAAATTGGAAGCTTTGGGGGCGGCGATAACTATAGCCGCTACGCTACCGTAATCCCCCCCCCCCCGACTAAAACATAGTTCAGGGGAACTGAAAAAGGAACCAGCATTAGTCTTTTTTTGTAAGGAACCATCTCGGCACTTGCCTGGAGTTATATCAGGAAACCATGGAAAGCTGAAATCAGAATGCCCAGATAGGGATTCGAACCCCAGCCGTGCAGAATGAAAGCTCAGTGTATACTACTACTACTACTACTTGCTCGGTCAGTTTGATTTTACTTATTCAGCTTTCATCAGGGCAAAAACAACTAATGAAGCTTAGTCAGTTAACGAAGAATTTAGTTAGAATGTGAAAGTCAAATAACGGTATTTATCAGTGTTTGTCATTACACATCTATACACATACACACCGCGAGCCAGTGATATTAGTTTTAAATGCATTATCAATGCTGTTTTGCAGTTGTTCCAATAAAGATGTATGAAAACTATAACTTACATGCACACCCACCAAATATTATATTTATACATCAAATAATTGTGACTAGCAATTTGTCGCATTTATGTATTCGACACAGAAAAAAAATCGAATGCTGATTATAAGCATAATTTCTAATAAGTATGATTTTAATATATTTCGTCTTTTAATAGTGCAAAAATTTCGCAATATTTCATGTATAAGCTCTCAGCTATAATATATTTCTTTTTACTTCGGAATACTACTGCATTAGCGTAAAATTCAAACCGCTTAAATCTGTGGTTAATAAGCCATAAGCAACAGTATTGACATACCTTTAGTCAATATCGCAAAACTTCTTATGGGCCGCATATTTCTGTTATTAAATATTATTTTACTTACCTTTTTTTTTCTTCCACCACGCTGTTTTTCACACCTATCTATGAAGACAACATCATAAATGTAATTAAAAATTTCAAAAGTAAAAATTCCTGTGGAGTAGATGAGGTACCTATGACAGTGCTAAAAAAGTGTTCTTATTTAATAAAACTGCCTTTGACATACATTTTCAATTAGTGTCTTGCCCAGGGAATCTTTTCTGATAAGACTCAAATATTCAAAAGTAGTATCAATACATAAAAAAAGTGACAAGACATTGATGGATAACTATATGCCCATTGCCCTTCTTACGTCCTTTGACAAATTTTTAGAGCAATTGAAAGCAAATAAACTGACCCAATTCCCAATGAAAAAAAACAAGGTTATTTCATTGCATCAGTATGGCTTTGTAGAGGGCAGATCCACAGAACTATTTACAGTTTTATTGAAAATATATTAACTTCTTTTGATAAAAGACAATTCTCAACAGGTATATTCGCAGACCATTCAAAAGCTTTTGATTGCGTCGATCACAATATTTTATTGCAAAAACTTGAACAGTGTGGAATAAGAGGCGTAACAAATAATCTGTTTAAATCATATTTTGGAAGACAGAAAACAGATCACCCCCATACGATATTATGACAAAAATCGTATTACAAATGCTATGTCCAATACCAGAACTACTCGAGTAGAAGTGACACAGGGATCAATACTGGGACCAATTTATATTCTTAATATTTATTTATGATTTTCCAGAACAAATAACCAACGGCTCAGCTATAATGTTTGCGGATGACACAAACATGTTGGTAACTTGTTCAAATAACGCTGTTCTTGAAGGAAATATAAAACAAACAGTGACTGAGATGTCCAGTTGGTTCCAGTATAATAAATTAATATTAAATGTAAACAGATCTGTGCCCGTGAGTTTCATCCAAAGAAATAAACATAAAATGCAGGATGAAAGATGCACAACAATAGCAGAAGACGGGTTACATACAGTAAATAGTAGTCAATTTCTAGGGCTCATTGTAGACAGTAATTTAACATGGACTGAGCATGTTGATAAATACTATAAATAAAAATTGAGTTCAGTGTGTTTTGCGGTACATACCTTAAAAAAGATTTGTAATAGTAATAAAATACTTGAACACTTGAAATATTGCTTAATATTTCATTTAAATATGTAATATAGTGTGTAGGGAGCTGTGAAGAATACACGCACAAGGCCTCCTCGCTGCGTTAGCCAATATGAGATATAATCATATTATATTCAAATCGATATGTGCTGTGTATAGTGTAGAATTTGTATACGCAACAATGGGACAATTCATATAACACTTGAGTGACCAGGCTACACAGCTGACTTGCAATAAATCAGTGGGAAAGAATGTAATCTTACCTAGGCTGCCTCCGTATAATTGCCCGGTACAGTCCTGGGCCGGTAGGAGATCTAGTTTATTATCATTAGCACCCTCTAGAAACTAGCATTCTGCACGTACACCATTTATGTACGTACGTCAAAATAAGCCAGACAATTGAAAATTCTAGTAAACACGTATGTAAGACCCTGGGTAAGAAATAGGCCAACTTGATACTACAGTAGAGAAAACTACAAAACAGATACGCCCTTTGAATAAATTTCATTTATTTAACTTTTAATTTCCTTTGTATTGTAATTACTTAAATCAGAAGTAATTAAAAACCCTGAAGGCAATATAAGAAAAGCTATGAAGACAACACACTATCCTAACAAAGCTAAAAGTGGTCATGCCTAGCCTACTTGAATCCTTTTTACGGTTACGTGACATAGCTTGCCAGAGTATGAATATACTGGTTTCAAAATCAAATTAATTAAACTGTTATCTGTAGTAAATATTATGTTACAACAAATTGTGTTCTCACTAAACAGTCTAGCTCTGGTAGAAACTACTCTTATCACAGGTTTTGCAGTGGGCGTACGTGTGCTGGAAATCTACATACTTATAAAATCAAGATGGCGTCGCTTGTGTGCTGATGCTAACGGATGCTAACAGGTACACATGAGAATGTCAGATCTTTTTGTAGGACTTATCTTTTAATCACCAAGCGGATTGAAGGTAGGATGCCCTTGCAGGATTTGGCGTAGCAGGATTAAGCATGAGATACGTGGAGCTCCGCTCTACACGTACGTAGACGGCGTGTTAAAAATATCTAGATCCTGACCACTTAACATCGCGAATGGGCGATCATTGACACAAGCTCCATCGCTGGTTACAAGTTTTCTTAAAAGTTGGTTCAGGGACACGTCTACACGCCCTAAAACTAATTTAAAGTCCTACCTCTCCGTTCACTTCAGACGGGAGGTCCTGCCCTACGTCTGACGTCGTTGGAGGCTGCTAGCGAAGACAGCGTTAGTCTCTGCAGGCTGACTCTAGCTTAAAGGGACCTATAGCGCCAGCCAATCAACAATCAGGATTTAAACCTGCGGGCCAGTGAGAATCAAATCTATTCAAACCACCCACATGAACCACTTCTAACGACCTAAATGAAGAAAAACCAAAGAGTACGTGATCTCGGAACTGAGAAATAATATAAAAAAAAATAGAAAGACTTACAAAATTGAGATCACACCAAAAAGAAATATTAATTATGTAGAAATTTATACACAATGAAAAATAAACTAGTCTATCAAAATTACACATACATATAATTGCCACCACACATCTAAGTTTTAAAAATCCTACGTGTTAAGGAAAATAAAATTAATTAGAATAATTAGATTCACATAGGTAATTGAAATCATAAAAGTGACATATGTGAAAAATATTACATTAACTATTGCATGACAATATGTGTAGCAATAAGAACAGGAAAAATAATATAAGTTAATTGTATGCATAAAAAACCCTATTCTCATGGGTGTTACATACTATTTCTCAAATATTCAGTCCAAATAAATTATGGAATCATATTTTGGGGTAAATCGACAAAATGGAAAAATATTTTTTAATACAGAAGAATATAATGAGATTAATAAGTAAAAACTAAAAAAGAAGCCGTTGTAGGCCGCTATCCTATATAATAAGTAGACGATCTCTGCCTATATGTCTGTCTGTACGTCTTTAATACCTCTAAGTCCCTTGAAACTCAACAGAAGTTCTTCAAATTTTGCAGTGCGAATCCTCACGGTAAAATACAAGTCTAGTTCGAATTTCGGAAAGATCAGATTACGCAATCATTACCTTTTACACAAAAAAATATATTTTAATACATTTTTCCCTATGAAAAGTTTTGTATTAATGCATAGAGAATATTGCAGAGAGATATGAAGGTAATGGAATATCATTTTTGTTTACTTGAAATGTCTCGCGTCAATATTGAACTAATAAAGTGGGGCCGCAGTGGCCAAGTGGATAAAGCGATACCAAGTGGGGCCTTAGTGGCTCAGTGGATAAAACTATGTTAAGTGGGGCCGCATTGGCTTAGTGGATAGAACTGTTCTAGCCACGTGACGATAATAAACACTGTCACGGGCTAACCCCTAGTTTATAAATAACAAAATCGTAGTATTCTTTTTTTACATGGAAAACATTCAAAAAGTTAAAAATAGTGATATACACAATTTTCAAACACAAACATGATTATTTGGTAAAAATTTGTTGGAAGGAAAAATTGATGTCCGTATTTTGTCTTTAAATTTTATTGTCAAATATTGTTGAAGGCAAAAAAATGACAGCGTGACTAGGGTTTCTGACGGAAGGGCAACGGAAAAAATCGTTTTCGCCACGTATTATGTGGTCGTGTTACGTTCCCTGCATGAAATCGAATACTTCCGTTATGCTTAATTGCGCAAGGGGCACGGAATAACAAAACGTGCGCTTGTTTCGCCAAGTTGCTTGGAAATCTAGATGGAGACTGCACAGCATGTGAACACTCTAATCTTAATTAGCGAAATAGAATGTTAATGTACGTAAAATATGTATCTTAACCTAACGCAAACTATACGCAAATTACACACGTATTCTACAGACACGCTACCATTGAAGATCTTTCAACTATGTAAACTCCTAACCTGCGGCACTTAACCGGCCATAGACTAAAGATGAGGTAGACCACTTATTCGTCTTCTGCGCGTGTAGCCATCATTGGCCTACCCCAAAGGAACACTACTGTCAAAAGTCACATGGTCAATATTGATGAACGTGCTTGTTTACATCTTAATTTTTAAATGACAAGCATTGTTATATTAACAAAATACTTTTACTAGTTCGAATTTAATTAAAAAGCATTACAAATTGGTTAGAGGAAGTATAAAAGCATCTCAAAATCACTTGTTTACTAACGGATGTTCTAACCTCGAACCCAATCCACGCCATTTTTGCTAGCTGTATTGGCAGAAAAGCAGTTCAACGTTGGGGCGTGGAGATTGGTTGTGCGCAGCCAGGGAGATCGGTTAACCTCGTATTTAGTCTATGTTACCGACAGAAGTTCGCGCCAACGCGAAGTACCTGCGCTCCTGACCACATGCAGTTGATGCGCTCGCAGCGAGGGACCGGAACAACTTCCTTGCACGCACTCCGCGTCATAGGCGTACGCACGGGACGTGCACAGCCATTCCCCCAATGTCCGCCACATTTATTCCACTACAACTGTGGTCTTCGAGATCGATATTCTCTAGTTTCAGCATGCCTAAGTACCTACTGGTCTTGTTCGCTCAGACGTGTGCCCGGTTACAAATCTCAAGGTGCTTCAGTTAAAACTCCTAACTGGTTATCGCATCTATTGGGCGCCCGTGCTAACGCTTTCATTAACGGAGCGATTCTTTTATAGAAAATTATTGCGAAATGTGGTATTCTTATAACATATGATTTTGGTACAATGTTTGCTGAACAATATCAATTTTTCAACTTTAAAATAAAAATGTTCTTAGGGAAGCCTCTGGGCGCCATCGCATTTTTGTCTAATTTTGTGGCACACAATAATGATGAAAGCTGCGCACACCAATGAGTCGAAACCGTGAGGGGGGGGGGGGACAGATACTCAATAGGAACTTTCGAGCCACTATTTTCTCAGGTTACAACCGTGTGGCCAACATAAAAAACACAATGGAAATTTATTTATGTTCAAAAATTAAAAACTTCGGAATAACCAAAACACCTTTGCTCAGTTTATTACAACGAGGTGGTCTTAAATGTTTTTCTCTCTTACCTAGCTAATTACACAAAGACAATTTTGTAACTTCACTCGACAGTTGCACAGTTGCTGTACTGTTCCAGTTGTTTTGTGAATTGCCTGATATTGTTTACCGAGACGAGATCGTTGATTTTCGATTTGGTTTGTTAGAAGGACGTTTAAAACACAAAGGTGTGCGAGAAAATGAGGCGACGACAGTCTTTGTTGCCTAACTGTAGGAAGTATTGGAGGTCAATCCCCAAAATAATGTATACCTGTTATACCAGTTTCTAAATGGATGAACAATAGAAAAAAAAAACTTAAAACAAAAGTCGTTACCTAGACCACGATTACCTTGACGAAGATGGGTTCCCTAGATTGTCTCACCAGGGTAGCATATTACCTGGATTAATAGCCTTCCACTATGCTGATGTGCTTTGACGTATGTTGTTATGTTGGCAATATAACGGCGACCTGTTTACATTTCATAGCTCGAAGGAAGAGCTCGAGGCGATACATAGCAGTGTCGCCTCTCTAGTTGACTTTCTCCGCGAGTCTGAGAATGCAGCCTGCGCGCTATGTCCGGCGAGGGTGACGCTGTGTGTGTTGTCGGTAGGTAAAGTTGAGTGTGGGAGCGAGCGTCGATGCAAACAGGTAATCGCGGTTGCACAAGGCCGACCGCTCGGTCAGGAACCGTTATAAGAACTTCCCGGTTCTCCAAGAACACGGCACCTGCGCCTCGCCCGAGAGGTCGGGCTGCATCCCATCCCCCGACCTCCCTGGCCTACGCATCACTCTCAGCATCACTAGTAACAATAACGTCCACACGCGCATCGCGGAAACATTCCGCCACCAGCTGTATTGCAAAACATTCTGACACAAGTTTCATGAGCGTACCACGGAGTATACGCTGTTCACGGTAAAGTGAGCACTTTTTAAGGGCCTTCAAAATTTTTTCTTTCATCCAATCTCCATCTTCCTGCAACTTTTTAATATAAACATTGCAATGTGGCCAATAAATACAGCGTATACGTTTCACCGCCCTCAACATTTAATGTCTGAGGCTGCAATAAGATATATTTATTAGTGGATAAAGCCTGTTGGGGGGGGCCTTAAAAAGTGCTCACTTTTTCGTGAACAGCCTATAAAGGTAAAGTGAGCACTTTTGAAGCCATGTAAGTAATAAACACAGTGTATATATTTCACCGGACTGGATACTTAACGTCTAAGACTACAATAAAATATATTTATTTACTATTATTCCAAATGACAGGGCTTTCAAAAAGTGCTCACTTTACCGTGAATATACTACAGATGGGTGAGCAGACACGAAATGGCGTGGCGGTTCCTCAGATGTGGGCGTATCCATTTTCTGATTGGCTGCGCGACGCTGTGGGAACGGACGGGCCTGGGGCCCGGCAGCTGGCGAGTAAGTCACCAGCAAGGAGGTGTAAGGTACAACAACCTCCTTGGTCAGCAGGAGCTCATCGGGGAACGTCAAGTTACCGGCCAGTCACGCCGTTTTACTGGGGCGCGCGGCCCGAGTTCCAGGTTTCGCCTCTGTGCCCTTACTACTCTGCGACCGTACGACCTTTTTGCCACTGCTGATCGTATTCAGCGTCCGCGAGCTATCTCGCATACGTTCAGTATCCGCGACCTCGCCGCCCGCCTGCGTGTGTGTGTGTCGACCCTCCGTGGGCTTTGCCTGGGTTTGTACGCGCGCTTTCAGCCCAAGTGCCATTTCTCGGACTGTCGCCCATCCAAGTACTGGCCGCTAGGAAATCAGGTAGGTATGGCCGCTGGCTCGTTCGATACTGGAGTGACCGAATTTCGAGTAGCCCACAGGGATAAGAGAATGGTTTCCCACGGCCATGCAGCCAATTACCTCAGAAGAGCTGTTAAGTGTGCTTAAATGCTGTTCACGATAAAGTGAACACTTTTGAAATCAACCCTAGAAAAAAGTCACTGCCCCGGCCTGCGTATAATTTAACCGGCGCACGGAGTAACATGCGCCCAGTCCAAGTTGGTAACAATGGAGGTAAAGTAGTTACATATCTTAACGTAATTATTTCTTTCGTGTTAGGCTTTTTTTAATGCAACGAAGTGTAAAAATTAGCAAATCTGAAACATTTTTACTTTTCTTATAATTTCACAGTTACACTTGACCGACACATGAATAAAGTAATAAGACCCTAGCAATGTTAATTTGACATAAGAACACACAACGTGCATACAAGTAGATCTTAAGCAGGGTTTTCAAAAGTGCTAATTTTACCGTGAATAGCCTATACTGTTTATAAGCAATAGGTATATCTATTTGCGAAAAATATGTCTGTCTAGATTTTTATTTCGTTTTAACAAAAGGGAGCTGAATAGGATATTAATCTAATTAGCGAATGCTAAAATGATACATATGTAGCAACCGCCCTGTTCCGCCATCGATTTCGCCCGGGGTTTTCCTACATATCGTTTTCCTCTCGATTGCTATCCCATTGCTAAAGCTGGTATAGGCTGTTCACGGTAAAGTGAGCACTTTTTAAGGCCCTGCTAAATTTTTCCTTTCAATAAATTTCTACCTTTCCGTCACTTTTTAATGTAAACATTGCAATGTGACTAATAAACAGCGAATACATTTCATCACTCTCAGAAGTTAACGCCTGAGACTGCAACGAAATATATTTATTAGGGGTTCATGGCTTTTGGGAGGGTCTTAAAAAGTGCTCAGTTTACTGTGAACAGCCTATATCCTGCTTTCTGGCATTCTTTTCAGATGTTCACATCACCGATAAGGGAAAGTACTACTCGAGCAGCCGGTCGGAATGGAAGCCACTACCTGCAGAATGCGAGGCCGGAATGCTGTCGTGTGATGAACCACTACCGGCCTCATTCTGTTGTAAAGGACTCGCTTTAAGACGCAACTGACGCTTTCATCGCAAGTCCCACTGCTTCGAGGCCCAAAGTGCCAACTGGCTAGCAACTCGGGGGAAAAGCCGCCACGTTATTGGTGGAACCTCTGTACTGAATTTCACTGCGGTCGCCGAGGCAAGCTTCACATACACTTGCCCAGTCTTCAGTCGAGCATTCTGCCTAACTTAACAACATGGAGAACTCATTATATAGTGCTGCATACATTATATGCTATTCACGATAAAATGAGCCCTGCATAAGATCTACTTGTATGCACGTTGTGTATTATTCCTCCTTATGTAAGATTAACATTGTCATAGGCCTCGCCACCTTATTCATGCGTCGGGCAAGTGAAACTGTGAAATTATTAAGAACGTAAATACTTTACAAATCTGCTCATTTTTACAGTTCGATGCATTAAAAAAACAGAAAGCGAAATAAATAATTTTAATTTATCACAAATAGTAACATAACACTTTTTAATAGACGTTAAGATATGGAACTACTTTCTATTCATCGTTACCAACTTTGCTGGGCGAATGTCACTCAGTGCGCTCGTTAAAACACATGGATGAAGGGTCAGTGACTTTCTTCTAAGATTGGTTTCTAAAGTGCTCACTTTATCGTGAACAGCCATTAGCGAAATTGTCTCAGAAGTACGCCTCACAGTGCACATAAAAGAATAGAGCATGTATTTTGTAACACAGTGTAATGCTATTATATAATCTACTTATTTACACGTTTAAAACAATTGATTAATGGTAATATATTTATTATTAAATTATAAGCGTATTTCCATTTTGGGTGCTTTATAATAAATACTATGCTGCATATATAAATATTAATGCTACAAATATTTTCCTTTATTGATTTTGTGTACATTCGTTAGTTAAAAAAATGATAGAATTCTTGGCGGAAATGGACGTGCATAGAATTATTTATTATTTAAAAATATTAATCTGTTACTAATTTTTATATTAGTCCGCGTGGTATACGTGAATTTGGATGATATTCATAACAAGCTAGATGTTTCTCAGTTCTTTCTAGTCTACGTCTTACAGTTGGTAATTGTCTCAGTTGCGCAAGCTCCTGAACAATGGCCTTCAACGGCGGCGGCGATTCGTTCGGACTTCTCTCCAGCGAGGCTCGACTTCGGCATATCGATCACGCCTTGGTCACGAGATCTCGAACCCGCAAGGCTCGCGAGGCGGAGAAATAAACACCCCGACGGGAAAGGAGAGGAAGGAAGAAGGCGAAAAAAAAAAAATTTTTTACGCCTTGCAGCCAGGTCGCGCGGTTTATCCCTTTGTGCAGACACTGCGGCAGCCGCGTGGAACAGACCCGCAACGAGTCACGACGACGTATCGTGTTCTAATTGGTTAGCGCAGTTTGAAAACCACCGTCTCTTATTCGCACACTATCTATTCTGCACCGGCGACGTGGCGTTTGAGTGTAAGTACACCCGCTTTGTGGCACTGCCTTTCCTGTCACCCTCGAGGCTGGTACTTTTTTCTGCCTCCCCAATTTTTTTAAGAGGAAAAGTTTAGTCCATTATCAGAGAGCAAGTTATCCATTTGCACTACTCCGTGGGGAAAACAAACACACTACATTTTGATGGGTAACCAAGTCATAATTAATTAAATAGGCAATTAAATTTAAGAATAACTAAATACCGTTCCGTTAGCAGTTAACAGGGTGGAATAAAATATGTCTCATTTAAAATAAGGAATATGTCAAATGGCGAATCCAGAAAAAAATTACACTTTGAAAAAAAAATCATCGTGGATATTCTACGTGACACTTCTGAAAGAATACTGTTATGTTATATATATTCCAAGTTTTAAATTTTTCATATATTTTTTCTCAGGTGTAACATTAAAATCTAAACTTTAAAAATAAATATATAAATAATAATAAAAAAAAAAAATTAACGTGTCAGTATTATATTAGACTGTTACATTAAATATTTTTTATAGGCTGTTCGCGGTAAAATGAGCACTTTTGAAAGCCCTGCTTAAGATGTACTTGTATACACGTTGCGTATACTTTCACCTTATGTAAAATTAACCTTACTTTATTCATGCGTCGGTTAAATGAAACAGAGAAATTATTAAGAAAGTAAATACTTTACAGATCTTCTCATTTTTACACTTCGATGCATTAAATATAGCTCTCACTCATAATATTATTACAACTGAGTGCGCACGAATTCGGTACGTTGTCCTTCGGCGTAATTTTCTAGACTTAGCTAAGCTTAGTTTGCACGAGGTGGAGGAATATCCTGGAAGTAGAACTTTAGCAGGGCTCCAAGAAAAGTGTAAAGTCCCCGTGAACGGAGTATAAGTCACACACAAGATAGTTCGTTTGGTGGCTACCGCCGTGGTGAGGGAACATAAGGCCACTGTATTTCCCACTGATTATTTTGTAGCTCAGTTATCCAGGGTGGGTCAAAAACAACTGTGGTCCAATCACCGTAGTTACGGTGCGTCGTCCCTAGGTGTCGTAAGTGTCTCATTGCAAGCTGTTCTGTCTACTTGATTTAAAAAAAAAAAAAAAAAATTATGTCAAATATTTCAATGCAAATCTTTTACCAGGGATGAAACGGAAGTCGAAATTTTGTTGCCCGCTCATAAGTTTGTTACTGAAACACAAATGCGATCGGTTGAAAAGTGTCAAAGTAAACAAAAATCGTTACACGTAGCCAGCCTCTGTTTACGATATTTAATTTTCTGGGGGAAAAAAAACAAAGGACCAGTGTTTTAAATTATAGCGAAAATGCTGTATCTTTTCTGAACAGATTGCTGCATTAAAACCAATAGTCACCGCTTGAAATTCTGAGGAAACAGAACACAGGCGAAGTTTGTTTGTGCTATTTCCCATGGCCGTGGCAATGCTTCATCCTGGTTGGATGTGACCACGAGGCGTGTAATATTGTTTGCTAGGCAGTCCCCTTAAGGTTGAAGTAAAGCAACTGCCTATGGAGCACTGCACCCGACTATACAACGTGAAGAACTAATAAGGCCGTGTCTCGATTGGCCCAGAGAGAGAGCTCTCTCGTGCTCTCGCTCTCGTGACGTCATAATGACGTCACGAGAGAACGCTCTCTGGTCGTCTCAATTCGTCGGAGAGAGCGTGAAAGAGCGAAAGTACAGAGAGATAACGAGGTTGTATACTCGCTGGCGCTCTCTCGCAGGCGCCATATTTGTTTACATTATTTTCGTGTTTGAATAAGGTTATAGCAGCTTTCTGGGCCAAAATAACGTTGCATTTTAACTGTACGTGAATAATTCCAACTGTTTAAACAGCGAAATGACGCTATAATATAAATATGGATTGATAACTACGTCTCGATTTTTTTCGTCACGTTGCTGTAACATGGCGGTAAAATATAAAACAAAAATAATAGTATTTTATGCGCTAATAATTATTCTGGTAGTGCTTTAATTATCTGAGAATTATTTTGAACACACGTAAATTACTTACATTAGCTATAACTGCGATTTGAGCTTAACATAATTTCCCGCCTTTTGGCATCAGCTGTTTGCCTGACGTCGGAGAGAAACGAGAGAGTGGTTGTCTCAAATCACAGAGCGAGAGCACGAGAGAGCGCGAAGCAGTACTCTCGCCAGGTTGTGCGAAAGAGTGCTCTCTCGAGAGAGTATTCTTTAAACTGAGACACGGCCTAAAAAAAGTAGTACAGAAACCACGAAAATGGTCAGAAAAGTGCCATTTATGCTGTATGTGAAAGAAGAACGTATATATTTTGCAAAATTATACAATATTTTGCTAAGATATACTTTCTAAATCTAAAAAATTAATCAATCGATAGAGTGCGTATTAAAAAAAAAAAAATTTAGCGCATTTACATTCTGGATACTTCAGAAAGCAAAATTTACAATAAAATCTTCTTCGGGAAAAATCGTCATAATATTTACTATGATTGCATGTAAGAAAATTGTAATAATAATGTATCATATCAATTTTATAACTAACTCTATTTACGCCAGTCTCAGCCATACATGTTTTCGACAAATCGACGCACATAAAATTAATTACAAAAATTATTTCCTACATTATTATTCCAATGTTCTTACATGCAATCATAGTACATATTATGACGCTCTTCCTTCAAGATTTTATTGTAAATTCTGCTTTCTGAAGTATCCAGAATGGAAATGCGCTTAAATTTGGTTAAAAATGCGGATTCCATCAATCGATAATTTTTTACATTTAAAAAGTATATTTTAGTAAAATGTGTTATAATTTTGCAAAATATACACATTCTTCTTCCATATACAGCATAAATCGCACTTTTCTGACAATTTTCATGGTGTCTGTACTACTTTTTTTTATGAGTTCTTCGCGTTGTGTAGTCGGGCGCAGTGCTATATATATGCAGTTGTTTTACTTCAACCTTAACCCAGTCAGACCCAGTGTACACATTTGTGCACATTACGCACGCGTGGGTAAGTTTTGGTCTGTACTGCACTCTGCGAAACTAAATGACCAACGATCTTACCCGTGGGGAAATGATTGGCAAACCGTCTTAACTGGTCTAGGTCATAACTGGTTAGTATAACCTTAGCCAAACATATAGACTACAACTCGTTGGATGTGACAACGAAACAAGTGTTGTGCCGACTTAAGCACAGCACGCATCATGCGATTTTTTGTTTGCAACACCTGGGTCTCGTAGCATAATTTTACTAATAATATTGGTAAAAAAAAAAAGTACAAACCACAAGGTGACAAATTACAAGTACTAATATTGTCTATAGCATAATCTTACAGAAAAATAGTACAAAATACAAGCATAAAAATTACAAGTACTAATAATTTTCGTTGCATAATCTTGGTAGATGCACTTGTAATATTGGTATTTGTAATATTAGAAAAATAGCAAATCTACAAGTCAGCTGACCAACAGTTGTGAAGGGAGGTAAAAATTTGAGGTTATTGAACTATATTATCACGGAATAAGAGGTAGGAATTTGTTATTTATAAAGTGTGGTAACCCTGGTCGTTGTGAATATGGCACTTCAAAAGACAGGCAAACGTGAGGAGTAAAGAAAACTCCAACTTTGTGTATTACAGAAAATCCACACCCATAAACACACCATTTTTAGAAATTTTTCGTCGAAACTGACAAAAGATACGAAAGACAAAGTGTGGCAAGAAATTGGGGAGTACGCGAAGTCAATTGGAGTAATTCCAGATGGAAAACAGTGGACTTATATTCATGACGTTTGGTGGCCAAACGTGAGGAAACTGCCATTGGTAAGTTGTTTCATTATTAATTTGAATTAATTATGCAGTTCTAACAAAGGGCTTAAGTGAAATGTTTGTATTCAATACAGTTAAACCAAATACCTTCAACCGTAAACACCACATAACCTAACCTATAATGTTACCTAACCCGTAAAGAACATTTCCTTACTAAAGTTCTTTGCTGGATATGCTGAAATATTATAAATTGTATTGCAATGTACATAAGTTTTGGCGATTATTATGCTTTGGAGAAGCGTGACACTGCCAGGACAAAAGGAACTGGAGGTGCACCACCTTGTAAAGTGAATTAGGTGGACGACATAGTTTACGTAATTTTAGGAAAAGATTCTCCGGCGCTTGAAGGTATTGGCATACCCGAGAGTATGAACATGCGAGGCGAAGAAACATATTTTAGTGAGCAAATAAAACAAGTTGCAGAACATAGTTTCTGATAGCCCTGAGGACAATTTGTTACCTGAGGTTGTTACACCTTCCCAGGTAAACTGCCACGGTAACTAACTACACTGTTAATTTGCCTACCTTATTTTGTTTATAAAGTATACCTTTTAATTAATTATGTATCTTTACATTAATATACGGAACAAGGTGGTGCAACAGTAACATGTTTGACTTGCATTCGGGAGGACACGAGTTCGATCCTCCGTTAGGCGAATGCTGGGATGATTCCTAAGCAAAGACCATGGCAGATAACTTCCTCAGTTTCTGTCAGTTTGTAAAATAGTGTGCAATCTTCTGCAACGAACTCGTCGACGAGACGTAAAGCCTCACACAAAAATATATTATATTAATATGCAGTTCACTTATTGTTGTGTGCAGATATTTTTCATTTATTTCACAGGTGGCCAGGAGCAATGCTTTTCAAAAGCACAAACTTCAGGGTCAGTTACTCAACAGACCGCAAACAAGAACACAGAAATGGTAAAAATGAAGTTAGAACTGACATTTGAGGTGTTGGAGAAGGAAAGCAGTCTCAAATCGCTACAGATCGCCAACATAGAAAAGGATAACTACCTGAAAGATTTGCAGATTCTGCAGTATGAAGTAGAACATGTATTGCCTCGAACAAAATATACTGAACATTTTGGCACTATTACTCAGGGACAAAAACTGTTAGTGATTCTTCTGTGTGTGAAAACCTTATTGGAAATGAGAATGGAGGTGAAAATTTAGTGTTTCCGCAATGATATGTTAATGAAGATCTCGTAAACTTTGTGACTTGCTCCAACTTTATTGATGTAATACACCTTTGTAATGTATTATGTATTACCACTCTAATGTATTTTGTAGTAAATGGTACACTGTACAACAACAATTACATAATGTTACCGAGTATTCACAAGGTTTCATTTTGTTGTAATTTATATCAAAATGGTGAAACATCACATCATAGGTCGTAGAACAATTATGTTCGTGTTTAGACCTATATGATCAAGGCCTCAGGTAAATTGTGGTTCACATGAAAGATTGAATTAACCCTTGTTGTCATGCTCTTGCATATCCTGGAACTTGCTCCTCATTACCATAATTGTCGCCATTATTTTCATTCATTTAATTCTGGATTACATTTTCTTGAAACACAAGTGGCTCACCTTTTCATGCTATGCTACACAATTTAGCACAACTTTTCACAATGTTGGCTGCAAATTGAGGTTCAACTTGCAGATGGTTTAAACATGGAAATTTCTCCTTAAGAATTCCAAGTGCTCGTTCCACAGTTTGCCGTGTTTCTTTCAGTCGTCAGTTGTATCTCCGTTCACAATCGTTGTTGGCATCATTATGTAATGGTGTCATGAGCCATCTTTTGAGAGGATATGCCGAGTCTCCTAGAAGAATGCCATTAGGGAATACATTTTCCTGTTCCATTATGCGATACAAGGTACTCATACGAAGAACTCTTGCATCGTGCACACTACCTGGCCAGTTGGCACTCACAGGCAAAAATTTACCATTTGCCTCACAGCCAAACATACAGTTTATCGAGTGTTTTCCTTTCCTGCCTAAAAATGCACCTTCATTGACACGTGGTGCATCAATGGATATCAGCGATCCATCAATAATCCCCATGACACTTGGAAAATGAGCGGCTCTGAAAAAATTGTCAACTTCATTGCCGATATCTTGAGGCCATGAAACAATATGCTGGAAAAGTAGACGGTTAATTGCACCAATGACTCTATGAATAGCCCGCCCAACTGTAGTCTTACATATGCCATGACTGGATCCTGTTGAATGATATTGAATCCAAGTACCTCCTAGTCAGTGCAAAGTCACACAAAGCTGCTGCTGGGGTGTTAAAGCACCACCACGGTTCTGTAGGTGGATGGCATTGCCTATAGTCTGAAGTACTTTCTCTGCCTTTGCAGGAGTCATGCGAAATTTTTCATAAAAATCAGCTTCATGTTGGAAGTCAATATTTTTTCTTCTGTGCACTTTTTTTCTGCGAATTTGAGCATTGTGGATTATTTTCTCATCATCGTCTGAAGAATACAACACATTTAATAACATGTCAACGCAATCACTGTTCACTTTTATCACTAACCACTATCTATCCTTAAAAGGGAAGTGTTTCTAGTACTTTTAACACATAATAGCCTCCTACCCAGTAGAAAAAGGATAAATTGATACTAATATTACAAGTTACTAGTTTTGTTATGTGATAGAAACATATTATTTACTAAAAAAAATAGTAGTAATTCTTGTTGTAATATTAGACTGGTATGTTTAAACTTGTAGAATGAGTATGCAACAAAATTATACTACACTATCTACCAAAAAGTGATTGGGCACCCGTGAAGATAGGTAATTCGGTGCGTCAGTTGACTTGTGTTTCACTGCCTTCGGCGTAGGACCGCTGGTGTTTGTCCGTGGTAGCATGAACACAGAGGCCTATTGTAACATTCTGGAAGTTACTATACTAATAATATTAGCAATTCGTCTTGTAATATTAGACTTGTAGGTTTCAATTTGTATAATTATTATGCTACGAAATTATACAAGCTACTAGTTACAATACTAATACTATTAACTTGTATTTTATTATGCTACAGGCTCCTAGTACCGTAAATTAAAGTGTGTCCTGAAGGGTTAAAATGATTTCACAAAACTCACGGCCTCCACTGAAGAGTAGGTCAGTGACATTGATCTATCCCGACATCATTTGACGTTTGTTGGTATCAACATGCTCCCGTATATTTGTGCAGTTATTATTCGGTAATTGGTCGACGTCCAGGTGTGACGTAGACCGCGACGATGGGAACTACAGCAGCGGGCCGCGCGCAACTGCAGGGAAAGGGCGACACATCTGTTTACGGGCTGTTCACGGTAAAATGAGCACATTTGAAAGCCCTGCTTCAGATTTACTTGTATGCACTTTGTGTATTCATTCGCCTTATGTAAAATTAACATTGCAACGGGCCTCGTCACTTTATTCATGCGTCGATGAAGTGAAACTGTGAGATTATTAGGAAATTAATATTCTTTAAATCTGTTCATTTTTTCACTTACATGCATTAGAAAAAACAGAACGCGATAGAAACAATTAAGTTATCACAAAAGGTTACCTAACATTTTTTATTCGACGTTAAGCTATGGAACTACTTTCCAGCTGTCGTTACCAACTTTACTGGGCGCATGGCACTCATTGCGTTCGTTAAAGTATATCCAGGTAGAATCAGTGACTTCTTTCTAAGTTTAATTTCAAAAGTGGTCACTTTATCGTGAACAGCCCTTACCACGCCATCGTTTATTCACCTGCAAAGCGCTACGACCTGCGTGACTTCCTGCACTCCAGGTAGGGTCTTTATAGCAACTGTGCATCTCCAGTGAGCGTTGTCTTCCTGTGTTCTGTGAAAGACATTGCAACGGTGCATCAACAGTATGCTCTGTATTCTTGTACTCTTGAGCACTTCATAGCAACTCTGCATATTCAGTGCGTGTAGTCTTCCTGTGTTCAGAGGACTTCGTATCAATGGCGCGTCTTCACTGTACACTGTTTTCAGTGTTCTGGCGACTTATTACGTCTCTCGTTTGCATTATCTTCCTGTGCTATAGTCACTATACTACAGCAATATGTATTTCAAGTGTTGATCGCGATACTGACTACATACTCGCCGGCCGCGTCGGTTAGTCGCGTGATCATGTCTCATTTATAGGGGCTGGTGTTTTTCGCGAAAAGATTTCAAGACCAGATGTACTACAAAACACTTTAGTTCATATGCACTTTCGTGGTTGGATGAATTTACATGTCACGTGCCTCACGTGTCTGTCCGCGAATCATGGACGTTCATTATCGTAGTACTTTATTACTATAGGCGCAGTCAAACAGGAACATGTCTGTCTCGCCGCGTAGACACGCGGCCAATAACCAAAGGAAGTTGTGGTTGTGAACGTATAGCATGGCCAAAAATATTTTCGTGAAAAACACCTGCCCCACCTCATTTATTCCTGCTGCGACTCTGCTACAGCTGTGTTGCATCGCGTCTGGAGCGCAATCTCATCCAGCTAGTGAAGCGGGAATGAGTTATGGATTTACGACTTCACTTCTATCGTAAATACCTGATCAGGGCATACAATCATAGACTAAATATGAGGTAGAGCGATCTCGCTGGCTGCGCACAACCGGTCTCCGTGTCCCAACATTGAACTGTTTTTTCTGCCTACACGTGTAGCAAAAATGGCGTGGATTGTGTTTGAGGTTAGAACACTGTTTAGTAAACAAGTGATTTTGAAATGTTTTTAGACTTTCTCTAATTAATTTGTAATGTTTTTTTAATTACATAAAAATTGGTAAAAGTATTTTATTAACATAATAGTGCTTGCCATTTAAAAATTAATATGTAAACAAACACGCTCATCAGTGTTGACCATGTGACTTTGACAGTTGTGTGTGATTGGGGTAGGTCAATGTTGGGTACGTGCGCAGAAGACGAATTAGCGGTCTACCTCATCTTTAGTCTATGCATACAATTGAGAGAAAAAAAAGTGATAATTCTGAGAACTGCGTTGGTCCACAAGACTCCCACGACGAACCACTACATCAGACTGCTTACAAAATACTGACGCGTAAGGAGAATCACATACTCGGACTGGTAACTGGTACCGTTACTTTGACTAATTAAACGTGGGGCGAAGTAAAAAGGTGGCAGGGCCGTGCAAGTATCGTTCTTCTCTCCCGTCCTCACACGCCTCTGACAGCGCCGCGCCCTTTGTGGCGGCACTTGGGTCACACCGAGTCGCTCAGCCAGGCGGCAGACGTAAAAATAAAATTAAAACCGTTCTGTGACGCTTCCAGCCAGACGTTTCTCAACCGGAGGAATAAAAAAAAACCACGAGAAAGAAAGTAAGAACTTCTCGCCAGGTGTGTCCTGCGTTGTGCGAAAGGTGTGGGAAGTTGGCGGGAAAGAAAGAAAAAAAAAAAAAAGCCATTTCCTTTTTCAAACGTTTGCATCTCTCGCACTGTCAACGAATCTGAAGCGTCCCCAAAATGGAACGTTTATGCCATCAGCCGAAACCTCAGTTTCGGAAACCCAGCTCTCCTAACTCACGTTTTAATGAAGTGTTTATACCGTCCATAGACTGAAGATGAGGTAGACCGCTTATTCGTCTTCTGCACATGTACCCAATATTGACAATCGCACACAACTGTCAAAGTCACATGGTCAACAACTGATGAATATGTTTGTTTATATCTTAATTTTTAAATGACAAGCACTATTATGTGAATTAAATACTTTTACAAATTTGAATTTAATCAAACTGCATTAAATATTCGATGGAGGAAGCATACACAGGCCCTACATCTCAAAGCATTTGTTTACAAGTAAGTTTTCTAACCTAAGATCCATACAATGCCGTTTTTGCAAGACGTTGGCAGAAAAG
This sequence comes from Dryococelus australis, assembly GCA_029891345.1. Taxonomy (NCBI): domain Eukaryota; kingdom Metazoa; phylum Arthropoda; class Insecta; order Phasmatodea; family Phasmatidae; genus Dryococelus; species Dryococelus australis. Next base: position 193,951,761 of record CM056997.1, read on the forward strand.
CAGTTCAGTGTTGGGACACGGAGATAGGTTGTGCGCAGCCCGCGAGATCGGTCTACCTCATCACCGTCATTCGAAACTCCGTTTTGGAAACTTGTGTTTCGTGTGTTGTTTTATGCCGGATACCACTAGTATCAAAACAATGGGGGAAACAAATTAATAATTTTTGTTATGGTGATACGAAAAGGAAATATACTTTAGAGAAAATTGTAATAAATGAAAAAAACTGTTATTTAAAGTTGCATACATTGCTTGATAAAAGACAATTAAAAAACTGTATTACGTAACTTCCTTCTTAAGATGCTACATATCTATTGTGAATTAGTTATTTTCGTACCAACAGTAAAATTATATAATCACTCTGCATTATAAAACATTATCTTTAAGCATCTAAACATCTTGTTTTACACTTCAATATAGCCTAGATGTACATTTCATGCCATATTTACAAACGAAACCGAAGTTTCGTTATTTACACCGCGCACGAAACCTAAGATTCGACGCGAAACTTGAATTAAAAACCTCGGTTCCGAGATACGACGAAACCTCACGTTGGCGGTGTTCATACCGTACACAAACTCTGCTATCCGAAACCCAGGGCCTGCTCACGCATCCAGTTCAGTAACAGCCACACCCGTCGGTCTCACTCTCCACTTTACCTACTCTCGCAGTCCGCAAACCGTCCGTTCGGAGGCCCGGCGCAGTTTAAGTAGTCGCTGGCCCGATCTAGAATGGTCTCCGTACCCCGAGTCTTGCTGAGAGGCTAGGGCGATGACCAGAACATTGTTCCAACGATAACTCAAGGAACTCAAACCTCTCAAAGGCGAGAGCGCACGAGTCACGACAGGCTTATCTGGCATGCACGACGGCAAACCTTTGTAAATATCCACGCTCTCCTCGGGTTACCGCTCGCCTTCACACCCTGACTCGCTCGCTTGAGCGGGGTAAGGAAAGCGATGCAGAGCAGCAACCATATATAGCCCTTTCACAGTAAAGTGAGCACTTTTTAAGGCCCTTTCAAAATGCATTAACCCCTAATAAATATAATTTTTTGCAGCCTCCGACGTTAGATTTTTAGAGTAGTCAAATGTATACACTGTGTTTATTAGTCATGTTGCAGTGTTTATATTAAAAAGTGACGGAAAGTTAGAAATTAAATTAGATTTTATCAGGGCCTTAAAAAGTGCTCACTTTACCATGAATAGCCTATAATAAAATTTTATGTGGTTTGTTCAGCTATAAAAATTAGCACAGCCGATTCTGGTACTTTGTGTGGTATAGCCCATTCGCGATTTCTTCACATTTTTTAATCAAACCTTTGAAATATCACCCCATGTATAACGTGTTTAGTTGTTTCCTAAATGTGGCACGTCACAAGGGTTTTATACTCAGGTCAACATAGAATTGCCTTATATTTATGTTAATTGCAACTTTTACTAATATTTTATTTCTCAACTATAATATTTTATTTATAATTAATATGAATAAAACCAGAGAAATCGGCGTGTTGGTAACGCCGAGTATCAAATAGATGTTATGCAAAAGCCTGAAAGTATAACTTCAGCAGGGATTCAGAAAAGTTGGAAGTAACCGTATCTCGGTGTATCAAAATTGATTTCGTCGATAAGCATATATCTTTTTTGTTTTTGCTAATACTGTAAGCAAAGAGCATAAGATAATAACTACGTGCGTAAAACGTTAGCCCAATTTACTACCAAAGGAACAGTCCGGCTATTACGCACGTGTCTGATTATGATGGCCTGCTTAAGGTCAATTGTGCCCAAAAGCAGCATATTTACCCAATTTTCGCTACAACTTGTTTTTCAGAGGGTTTATCAAAATTTTGGCACGACAAGATGTAAATATAAATTTTTCAACAACTTCTTGCATTGTTAAATATTCACTACCTTTATAATTCTGTGAGCACTGATGGAAGATGAGAAATAAGATATTCTTGCTTTTTTTTTTTTTTTTCATCAGTGCTCCGATAGTAGCAATGGTAGTGAATATATATCACTGTAAGAAGGTGTTCGAAGTTATTCGTTATATCTTGTCGTGCCAAAAATTTTGAAGCATTCTCTGAAAAACAACTTTTGACCAAAATTAAGGTAAATACAAGGCTTTCGTGCACCATTCCCCTTAACACTACCAATTTATCCATCCGTACATGCTGCAATAGGCGCGCACGTAAATCGCAACACGCTGGATCCAGTGGACAGGTAATAAACATGGGCCCTATACAAAAACAAGTGGTGCACTACATGTCGCTAAATCAGCCCTTGAAGCTAGCCACTCTTCACAAGTCGGTGGACGCTTCGCATCCAACGCGCCCTAACTTGAAATGGGACAGTTTAATACCCTCTCCCCTCCCCGCGGTCATTGGAAGTATTTTGGAGCCTGCAAGAAACAAGAGGTGCGCTGTGGTGCGACCAAGCGTCAAGGAGGACACATTATTAGACGAGTCGCGAGCAGGCCAGTTTCAACCGCTAACACACTCCGTCGTATTCCTTTCACTGAGAAACGTTTTGGCACTCTTCTGAGGCTGGGTGGTCTCCGTGGCGCTCGGGGACCAATGATAGACTTCTATACGCCGTTCACGGTAAAGTGAGGATTTTTTAAGGCATTAACCCCTAAAAATATATATTTTATTACAACCTCAGACGTTAACTTTTGAGAGTAGTGAAATGCATACACTATGTTTATTAGTCATATTGCAATGTTGATATTAAAAAGTGGCGGAAAGTTAGAAATTAGATGAAAGGAAAATTTTAGCAGGGCCTTAAAAAGTGCTCACTTTACCGTGAACAGCCTATAACACCCTTCACTTCTCCGACCGAACCTACCGCTGACTGTAGGAACCAGCACAGATGTTCTCCACAAGGCCGCTTTTCATTGTCTGAAATAGTACCGCATATGTCAATTAGTCCAAAAACAGTTGGTATCATTACAGCTTGTTACAAGGTTTCCTGCAATCTGAGGTTGCGTGTATTCCGCTGTGATGCACACATATCTCTACGTAAAGAGAGAAAGGGAAGGAGAGAACCCTCAGCAACATCAAACAAAAAAAAAATTACGCGTAATCATTCTAAGCCCTTAATTTATTCGTCCACCATGTAAACACGCAGTTGCTACCAGCCGACGAAATTAAAAGGAGTGTAAATTCCAGCATTACGGCCATAATTACTTAATATCTACGTTTTCATCCGTAATACACTACGCACAGTCAGCGATGAAATGTAAGTTATATGCAAGCGGGTAATTTAACATTAGATACAAAGATTCGGTGTATGTTAAGACGAGACCAACGTTCTAATTCAACTACACAGCCCACAACTGCTTCTTAATGAGCCTTGATGGAGGAAGATAGGCAACAGCAAGACGGCATTTAATTACGAGTTATTTTTTACTTCTTTGTTAGTGTTGCCAACTCTGGGAAGATGGATTACATGTACCATATGTCCGGAATACATCAAATATGTGCTAGCACCTATCTCTTCCTTTCGCTGGGAATTTTTTTTTAATGGGAATAAAAATGTTTCAGGTGCTTACGTGTGGCCATGTCCGTGACGAAATTTTTAAAATTCCCCTCAAAAAGTGAAAAAACAACGCTACGAATTCAATTACCTAAACCAGTTTTACAGATGTGTCTCTCATTTTTACCACAAAAACTTGTCAATACAAAGTACCTCGCGCCGCGCCGTTTCAAACGACGCCATGTTGGCTGACTTGTTACGTTTTCGTGAAAATGAATCCATTTAGTGTTTCAAATCCCTTAAACCGTGTTTTCACAGTGAATTCGTCTGATCAATTACTATTCTCACTCTATGTGCGGGCTCCTGTGCGTTATTAGTAATTAGGCCTACTTATTTTCCCCATCATTATTCCAAAACTTAACCAGAGACTTGTTATGTTTTAGTGCGCAATGATAATATTCGTGATGTGATATGTAAACTCCTCTATAAATCGCCCACATAACGAACTGAATACGTTTTCCCTGTTAAAGTGACAATTATTTACGGCGCATAATGGATATGTTGAATGCGCTTTTGACCAATAGGCCCTATCACGTTTTAAATAGCATGCTTGAATTTTGCGCTATAATATCGTAGGTAAGATATGCTAACTTCATACAGACTTTATTTATTTGTGGTTGTGTAATTATTACAGAGCTTACACGAGGTCGAAATTTAACACGATATTGATAGATCTTTAAGAGTTCTTCCTTTTATGCCATAATTGTGTCTGACTCCATGTTTCATTAATGTATACTCATAATCTACGGTAATGTTTTAAATTATTTGCTTTAAGGAGGGTTGTATATTCGGATTTATAAAAGTCTGGAGTTATACTATTATATGTATTGCAATATGGCAAATTATAAGAATTTCTATTAATTATGAAATTGCGTATAAAAATTAGCTTTTTTTTTAGTTCGAGGACTGTTCCGAGTTTAAACTTCAAGGATTATAAGAATTACTACTTTTTTTTTTTTAACGTGTTGCAGCACTAGTCAACGTTGTGCCTCAGAGAACTGGAAATTCAGATAATGAGCCAAATATTTGTTTGTGTCAGGGTGCGTCAGGCTAGAAAGTTAGGTCATATATTAACACAATTATAACATTAACATTTTAAACATTTAAAAAACAGCATTTCATAGGCCCTCAGTAAAACAAAGTTTAAAAGTAAAACAGACAATAATTCAGTGCGCAGAAAGTCCCATTTAAATAGGAAAATCTGTTTTGGGGGATGATAATAAAGTGCAAATACATGAAACTTGTAATGGAAAAAAAATAGCATACCTCCACTTTCTAACTCCCCTCCCTCTCTCCGGCCTATAATACGTATGAATTCACCAATGCGAGAAAACTAATTGTTTTTCACAGAATTTTCAGTAAAGGCGTGAATTCCGTAGAATATTTCGCTAAATTCAATACGACCTTACATAATACATTCCAATTTTCATTGTAACCACGCTGAACATCTACGTAATAAAATACAAAATATATTTATCAGTAATTTTTAAGTGGCAAAATATATAGAGAAAAAAACTGTGTCTGATAATTATTTGGTACATACTTGAGTACACCAGCTAACACCTCTAACATCACTTTAACTTTAAAGTTTCGGAAACAGTCTTTATAGACGCACATTGTGGTTGTAGCAGTTTATAAATTCACAGGAAACTTCACTCTTTTTCAAGTACAACTAAGCTATACATAAGACCTAGTAGTTACTGGCTCGGAGCTCTGAAAAATTTTCGACAGCTGTCATAACAAACAGCAAGACTACCGTGTGCAAGAACAGTCGAGCTGCAAGAGTGCTCCAGCAAAACAACAACACTGGTACTATTGTCTTATAACTGACAATATGTGGCTTTTGTGCGCAGCTGAGATGGACAATGGCTCAGACGCGGTTGCCACGACACCCGATACTTCGTTCTGGACCTCAGTCGAGACTGGCTCGGCTGCATCGCAGCGTCTGCTTTCAACTGGTCGTCGTTACGCCCCACCAAGAAAACAATTCACGGCGCCGTCGCTCATTTCCCTGGCATCATGTATACAGAATGTTTTAGTGCAAGCGAACAAAAAAGAAACTGGGCATAGGGATCGCGCCACGGCGAGATTTGAGATTGGGAACATGCGGTCTGCGAAGCCGACGAAAGGAGATGTGGGCGTAAACAGCTGTTCTGAGTGGTTATTTACTAACTGTAAATACACACACTTTTACAGATAGTACTGTGGAGGATCATTTCATTAGTTAATCAAAATAAATGTATAGACTGTTCACGGTAAAATGAGCACTTTTGAAAACCCTGCTTAAGATCTATTTGTATACAAGTTATGTAATCTTCCGCCTTATGTAAGATTAACACTGCCACGGGCCTCACTCTTTATTCATGCGTCGGTCAAATGAAACTGTGAAATTATTGAGAAAGTAAATACTTCACAAATCTGCTCACTTTTACACTTCGATGGATTAAAAAAACAGAAAGAGAAATAAATAATTTTAAGTTACCACCAATGGTTACCTAATAACCCTTTTTATTTGACGTTAAGATATGGAGCTACTTTCCATCCATCGTTACCAACTTTACTGGGCGCGTGGTCACTCAGTGCGCCCAATAAAATATATGCATGCAGGGGCAGTGACTCTTTTCTAAGGTTCATTTCTAAAGTGCTCACTTTATCGTGAACAGCCTTTATCAGTTAGTACCTCGTAACAGTTACTCAAACTGACGGCCACCAACTTCAACGCAAGCGTGGAAATGGCATAGGAGTTCTACCGCACCCGTTCAAATATCCCACCCGTGTTGCGTACCTCATAAAATGCAGCTACAATTCAGCCACAGCCAAGACCATGTCTGTAACTACGAAGGTCTCATACGCAAGTGATTTCAGATTTCCCCCATAGGAAATTATCAAGTGGAATTAGATTCCAGGGCGATCTTGCAGGCCATGGAATCGGGCCTCCCCGTCCAATCAAGCGACCAACCAGGAAATGTAACTTCCAGATGACTCCGGACAGACACGCTGAAGTGGGGATGCACCGTCATGCCGCAGCCACCACATTCCCTGACGAACAGCCAAGAGTACGGCTTCCAAAAGCTTAGGTAAAACACGCTGCTTGAACCGCGAGTACTGTGGCACTGTAGCTAACTTCTGGACGACAGGTGAACCACAAGCACATCGCGGGGTCGCCTACATGTTTATGCCCGTATCTCCTTTCGCTCGCTTCACTGACCACGTTCCCTATGTCACAACGCTCCGTGCGGTCCCTATTCCCCATTTCAATTTTGTACGCTTTAACTGGGACATCCTATATAGCCAGTTCGCGGTTTCTTCACACTTTTTCAATCAAACCTTCGAAAAAATCGAGCGAGATGGCGCAGTGGTAACTCACTGGACTCGCACATCCGGGAGGACACGGGTTCGATTCCCGGTCCGGCCATCCTGATTTCCGTTTTCCATGCAAATGCTGGGATGGCCCTAACATAGGCCATGGCCGAATCCTTCCCATTCCTCCCCCCAATCACTCTTCCCTGTGCAACTTGCACTGTCTCTAGCGAATTCGCTGTTGACGAGACGTTAAGCCCAGCTACCTACCTTTGAAAACTCACTCCATGTTTGATGTACTCGGCTGTTTCCTAAATATACCATGTATCACAAGCGTTTTGTAAATTTGTGTCAACACAAAAGTGCCTTTTCTTTGATTAAATTCAACTTCTACTTATATTTTATATATAAATTATAATATTTAATTTATAATTAATATGAATAAAAACAAGGAAAAAATAAGTCTTGGTAATGCCTAGTAAGAAATAGTTCTTAAGCACTGAGTGCGCACGAATGCGGTGCTCTATCCCTTAGGTGTAATTTTATACACTCAGTTAAGCCTTGCTTGCATGAGGCGGAGGAATATTATAGAATTAGAACATAAGCAGGGCTTCAGAAAAGTTGGAAGTAACAGTAAATGGACTATCGCGATATTTCGCACCCGCATATATTTCAAAACAATGTACCTTATTTTTATATTTATGATTGGTAGACTTTTGTGTTTCGACTGTTTGTACGCGAACCATTCACTTTCTGTTCTGAAGGGACGGAAATATGGAGACAACCTCAAAAACAAAAATATTAATAGTTAAATCTTGGGTCTGACGTCATTAAATATTGCGGGGCCTCGTGTGAGTTGAGTAGTGTGGAACCCACAGACGTCCACTCAGTGCTCTGTTATGCAGGGATTGGGATCGACCGTCGCTGGTCGAGCACCTCGACTTCCAATGCAGACTCCAGCCAGTCACACACCAGTCCACAGTTTAACTTTACGATGTGATTAATTCGAAATGGGATACAGCCGGCAGTCACATGCTTTGCATCTGTAAAAACACGAGAAGATATGGCAGTGGGAAAAAAGTCTTCAGGAAAGTCACGTATGCACAAGCGAAATCGTTGCGCTGCACCCTAACTCTACAAGAGGCGCGAACATAATGGCTAAACTTGCTAATAATACGGTAAGACGATATCCTTAAAGCACGCCGAAGGCAGAAACTAGCTGGAGGGAATCTTGTACAGCCCGACAAAGCCAATGCAGTCGATCAACATCTTGTATGAAAAGGAGCCAAACGATTTTGCTTCTCTGCACATGTAGCTGTAGGCCAAGTATCCATAAACTGCTAATATTTAAAAAATAAAACGAAATGTGGCACATGATCGAGCCATATGCCACGGAAGCGACGATATTTGAAAACAATAATTGCAGCGACAATAGTTTAAAACATAACCTTAACTCAAAAACGAAATTTCAGTTAATCTGTGAGGTAAAGTAGAATATTATAATGACTCCACGTGCCATTTTATTTCAAAATAATTAAAAGAGAAGAAGACAGCAATTTTCACATTTCGCGTTTGGAAATCCATCATCTTAAGTTCTGGTAGATATAAATTCACAAAATACTTCACCATTTTGAACGCAATATCGAATCACGTTGCCACCATGAAAAGAAAAAAAACTGCCAATTCGGAAATTACGTTAATACGAGGGCAAAGAAAAAAACATTGTTGGGTTCGAACGCGTAATCTACACGTAACGCAGTTTTGGTGGGGTTGTTCCCGAACTAATGTCATGTTGTTACGGCTGAATCACGTGCCACGTGCCCTGAAGAGGTCCACATCGCACGCCAAGGCCGCTAGATGAAAAACAACTGCCGTAGAGCCATGTGGAGCGCTGTGTGGTACTTCAGCGCATTGCCCGCTGCAAGCTACCGAGTGACAGAACACGTCAATCGTCAGTATCCTGTCTTGGTTAAGGTTCCTCCTACATGCTGCTTAATCTGCGTTGCATCGTGCTTAAAATATACAGAATGTTGCAAAATTGCATGTCAATGCTCCGGAGAGACATTTCTAAACATCTGGGGGATGAAAAATGTTACATGAACATAGATCCGCAAACGCTTCGTTTTTTTTCCACTACAGCTCGTAATACATGACACACAGTGTATGGCCCACGAGCTGGATCATGTTACTATGGAATGCCATCGCAGCGTTCGTTTGCATGTTACACGACACCTTACACTACGACACTACACCTAGACCAGTGGGAACTGCACAGGGATTGATTACACATGTGTGAAGGCTTATCGTCGGCACTAAAGGAAATGTTCAAAATGCCCTGCATCAGCACGAACACATGAAACAACCGCCGCTGCATGGACACCCGGTTGCGTAGATGAATCCTGGAAAATTCCTGATTGTTCCGTAACCCGCCTCAATACAGTTACGGAGGGTGCCCGCATCGTCCACTGGGGTTGCATACACAAGTACCTTTAAATGTCCCCACAAATAAAAGTCTAGTGGATTCAAATCAGAGCTCCTCGGGGGCTGGTATGGGGCTGCCAGTCGCCACAATACGGTTACGTAGGGTATCCACATAGTCCACTAGGGATGCATACACAAGTACCTTCAAATGTCCCCACAAATTAACGTCTAGTGGATTCAAATCAGGGCTCCTCGGGGACAGGTGTGGGGCTGCCAATCTGCAGCAAGGTTCATTGCTGTGTCCACTGCTGATCTTACACGTATTCGCCAAGAATGTTTTAAGCTAGAACAGTCTTAAAAATGTGGTTTTTGCTCACGTTGAAAAGTTTCAACGAGGTGTTTTCAATAAGCGTGTTCTGTTGAAAGTTGTATCCCGCCCTAATTTGGTGTTACTTGTTTTCATATACAGTCTACGCGCACGTTGAGTCGTCTGCTCAAGCCGCAAAACCGAGCCCAGGAATTCAGTCGTATCGCTAGCTGTCATTAAAAAAAACTGATCCATCTTTATGAGTGGTGTCTACTCACGACAAGAATTTAGGAAAATTTTCACGTCTGAATACTAGTTTCCGTTCTATATTTCCGCCCCTAATTTGTATTTTTTTAAAATTGGAAAACGGTCAATATGAGTATTTCACAATCATTGTTAGGTACGAAACCTTTAATATAGGCTATAGTCAATTCGCGGTTTCTTCACACTTTTTGAATCAAACCTTTGAAAAATCACCCCATATATACTGTGTTTAGTTATTTTCTAAATATGACATGCCTCACAAGCGTTTTATACCTCTGTCAACACAACAGTATCTTATTTTTAGTTAAACTGATGTTTGACCGATATTTTATTTATAAATTATGTTAAATTTTTAATAAATATGTACAAAAACAGAGCGAAAACATGTGTGTTCGTAACGCCCAGTAAGAAATAGTTCCCATACAAAATATTATTACAACTGAGTGCGCACAAATTCGGTGCGTTGTCCTTGGGTGTAATTTCGTAGGCTTGTTAAGCTTAGTTTTTACGATGCGGAAGAATAATCTGGAAGTAGAACTTTAGCAGGGCTTCAGAAAAGTTTGAAGTGACCGTGAATGGATTATACTTAACATAGCATAGGAAATGTAGGCGCACTTTTGTCTCTATCATTACACCATGAGATTAATGGGTCTCCACTGAAAATCCAATGAGGCGAGCTGAGAGGAAGACAGCACGTCAGTTCAGTGCCTTGCACGTAAAAGCGATCAGATATTCTATGCGTACTTGGTCGCCTCGCCCTTACCTCTCCTACATTGCTATGCTTCGTACACGCTAAGAACCTGCAGCCAGATGGCGCTTTAAATGCGCACATAAAAAAAAAACATTCTGCTGACTGTAACACCCATTCACCTACTTTACGCGAAGGAACTTGTTCAACACAGCGCATTTTCAAGAAACAGTAGCGAATCCATTCAATATAATCCACTCACGGCTACTCGGCGTACAATCAGCGGGGAGGATCGTTTCAACGCGCAACATACTGTAAGCACTCCACGGGAGTCGTTGCGCCCCATCCAAGGGTATGTCACGGCAAATGGGGATGCACCTGTGTCTGTTTACCAGTACCATAGCCAGGCGGCTAGCAGAGCGGGATATGTTGTCGCGGCGTCCCTTACGACGTATGTCAATACGACCCGGGCATCCCCGAGCACGTGCGACCTTCTGCCGCGAACGGGCAGCATTGGCAGCTTGCGGGTTGGCTACGAGCGGTATTCAGCGACGAATGACATGACAGTTGTGTCTGGATACCGACGACCGTCGGCTAGCGCCGTGATCTGCGTTTCATTGTAGATTCCCGCAACTCACTGGTGGCGATCGAAGGAACCTTTGCGGCGCGGCGACACGTCCAGGAAATTCTGCGACCACGTGCGCTCTCCTTCCTGGTCCAGCTCGACAAACCCATTTACCAGCAGGACAGCGACCGGTCTGACACAGCACGGGTACCTCTGACCTGCCTTCGTGATCACAACATGCTTCGTTGACCAGCAAGGTCCCACACCTCTCGCATATCGAGAACGTTTGGAACCAGATTAGACGGCAAATTGGCCTCCAGCTATGGCAAGGTCTTCCTCAGGAGAACATCCGAAGTCTGTATGCCTCCATGTCCGAACGTATGGGCGCCTCTCTCCGTGCTACGGGTGGTCCAACATAATACTAAGTGCATCCTGCAAGTGTTGGTCCCCTGCAGTACATATTTGGTGTGGTACAATGTTTTGATGTTTTCTGTATACATACTACCAAGTCCTGTACCTGTGCTCATTTATGTGCCCCTGCGATGGCGCCTTTAGGGTGATGATATTTTATGTCAATGAGCGTGTTATTTGTGGTAGACCTAAATATAAATTTAAAAGGTTTTGTTTCTTTCTGAACTATAAAGGATAACACTTTTTAAAATACATTCTAAATATTACTTCTTTATTTGATTGGGAGTACTGGAACCCTTGCTTTATGCCAGAAAATTGAATGGGCGGGGTGAGGGCTCTCACATACTAAAATACATATACTTATTCCCATATAAGTGTGCATATAATAAAAGGGGCCGTTGAATTAAAGCAAAGTTTTGTAATTATGATGATATAGATTAAAAAGAACAATTATTTTATCAGTTACCTACCGGAAAAAAAAATCCAAAGTTACTTGTTGAGTAAATTGGCTTACACGGCTTCGATGTAGAAAGTAGGCCAATAATAATATTACCTACTAATAATGTACCCGTATATTACACGAATGTACAAGGCAAATTAACGCCCTAACCAGGCAGAGAAACGAAGAGACAGGAAAAAGTGTCACGTGGAATGCCACTATACGGGCAGGGGCAACAAGTATCATTTTTTAAGTTCACTTTTTCTCGTAAGCTGCACAGCCTGAGACGCTACGAGTGTTGCCTACTTGCAGGCATTCCCCGACTTATCAACATATCTAGTTAATTTTCAGCACAGCTTCATAATCCGCCTTTAAGAAGCAAATTACCATGAAATCGCGTCACGAAAATCAACCAAGTATAAAGGCGACAAATCTAGTCATTTCCATGAAAAAAAAACTTCATGAAAGCGACAGATTTAGCAATGGTTTCAGTTCCTAGTTCAGTTGCGTGGACCTCGATATGTAACGTGCGCAATTGACAACATTCCTTTAGTTATTCGCCGCGAGTATTTGCATGAACACGTTCTCTTACATGACTGGGCAAATCAGAATTAAGTTACTTCGACATTAAACGTCCTTTGTACGCTGGCACACACACAAGAGGCATGAACAAATACTGTATTCAAATCACGAAAATGAATCCGAACTAAAGTGTTTTGGAGCGTAAATAAAAAAAAGATGCATCTATTTAACTTATATGTAATACATATGATTTATTACCTATTCCTCGCTCAATTCACATAATTCACATAAGAAAAGATATAAATGAAACGAAATACGCCACACTAGAGAAGGTAACCTGATCCCTATGCCAAACCACTTTTGAGAAAGTGTGCTTCCGGTCGTAATTTTTGTCAGTTGTCCGTGAGTATTATTACTGTATACAAATGTGATAATAATTTGTTCACATACTAACAGAAAACATGAAGTCAATTTTTTACTTCAACTTTTTTTCTAATCACTACCAAATTATATAGCGTATTCTTGTAGGTTAGAGCGGTTGGAATATTATTATTCAATACGAAAAATCAGGTACAAAAGGCATGTACGACTTGTGGCCTGCTGTGACTATAAAGTGTGTTATTCATCTTTGAAAATAGGAAAGTAACAATCATTTAGTTAAAAAATTCGAAAAATATTTAAGATGAAAAAAGACATTTGCACAATGCATTGGAAAATGTAATTGTAAATAACATCCTCAGCCAGAAATAAAATAAGGGCTGCTACTCTCACATTACAGCAAATGTTAGGTTTAAATGTACAAAACCTTTCGACTTGTTTTACTAGTAACGCCCCAATCCGCTCTGTCGGCGAGGAAACAGCCCCCGCAAATAAAAATGACCGGCGAATACCTTGCAAGTAGGCAAACACGTATACTCACACAAGCCTCTCAGTTCGCCTACCCCCAATGTATTAAAGTATTAAACGGGCACCCTTATTTGTGAGGCCGTTTTTCCGCACAAGGAGCGGATTATTAGTGTGTTCCGTTACAACATGGCGACCTTTTAAATACATTTGGACACTGTGATTAATAATGCGTCTTGTTATTTTCGCACCTACACCTCGGGCTTCAACATTTACTGCGATAAGAGAATAACAACCTATAGTTTGTTTCTTGTTGGGGATGCTATTTACAGTTACCTCTTCAGAGATTCACTAGCTTCTTCTGCAGATACACTGTGCGAATTTGTTTTCCTTCATCTCTAACAGTTTGCGATATTTTTCAACTAAACGCTAATTCTTCTCATTTCCGATAGGGAATTACGCCCTTAACAGTCCCTTTAGGCCACAAGGCGCATATACCTTTTTTTACTTGACTTTTAATACGGAATCACCTCTCAATCGTTGTAACACACGAGAATATACGGCAAATATGACCAATTTCCCCCAGAATTTAAATAGCTCAGTATTTACAAATGTGGAACACGAATTAGAAGAGGTCAATTATTCATTCTGGTTAAATATATGAGAGTTAAATTTAATTATGCAAAAACCGTTCTTCCTTTCCTTAGTCAATGCAATCGTGCACGAAAAAACAAATAGTTCACTAGCGTTTCTTGTTCAAAGCTGGGCAGGTTTTGAGAATAAGGGCCTATTCCCTTCCTGTCTGCATTTAAAAAAAATTTCTTATAAATCTGAATAACAAAAACCAGTAATTGTTTAAATATTTATTTTATTTTTATTATCATTTTAAACATTGACGACATTGTCCACCATTAGGATGGGACATCTCGCATACATTCTGTACTCCCAGAATTAATATACTGTATAATAATGTTAGTACATGCTGTTCACGGTAAAGTGAGCACTTTTTAAGGCCCTGCTAAATGTTTCCTTTCAGCAAATTTATGAATTTACACAACCTTTAATATAAACATGGCCATCTAATTAATAAACATAGTGTATATATTTCACCACATTCAAAAGTTGACTGTCTGTAGCTGCATACAACATATTTATCAGAGGTTAACGCCTGTTGGAAGGGCCTTAAAAAGTGCTCACTTTACCGTGAATGGCGTATAGCCACCAACACCACACATACATCTAATAAATAATACAAACACCTGATCATCGTCATTATCTAACATCTGTGGTTCTGTTTCGCCAAATGGGCTGCTCTGTAGTTTTTTATTTTCATATTTATTTAAGAAATTACAGTTTACTCAACCATTCCGTATGTTCACGCCTGCGGGAAAGCAAGACAAAATAAGTCTAGAAGTAACATATTTCAATTTTTCTATTGCTTTAATCTTGACTCGAGAGCTCATTAACCCAGATATGGTAAACATTGTGCTCGGAGTCGTTACGGCGTTAGAATGGTATCAGCGTTCAACTTTGACACTGCGAGAGGTTTGCATTCAGGACAAATACAGCAAGATACACGACAGAGCTGACAAATCGCCGTGCACGTACATGTCAGTGATATGTGGCCGAATTCCCGAGCAGCGCTTGCATTTTCGCTGAGCAGCCATCTGTTCAAGTTGAAATATTGCACACGTGGTAGGGAAGCGATCGACGGTTCCGCCAACACGTAAGCACAATAATTTTTGTTTGGTTTTTGTCATTGGCACATTTGCACTGGGCAAAAAAAAATATAAAAAAATAAGCGTTCCACTGCTCTGGCTTGAGTGACGTCTCTGGTACTTATATGCTTGTTGTTTATCCTGTGATCCAACAAAACCGCCCGCTCCGGCCACCACGCCGCTGGACCGCGTACTACGCGCGCTGAAAACATCTGGATGCCTCCGGCGGGCGGGGCGCAGGCGCACTTGGTTCGGGCGGGGGTCGATGTCGACCGAACCGGAACCTGGGCGGCGCGTTTCAAGGTCGAACAGTTCTCTCCGCGTCGCGCGACTCGAGAGCGTATGTGTCCCGACGGCGTCGTCGCTTGGAAGAACAACGCTCCTCCGCCCATCAATTGTTTCCCAGTCGCCATCCGACCGGAACACGCCCGTGTGCTACGGGCCTCTTCACCGCGGCACTCACGATACAATTCCTTTGTAAATTCTCACATGACATTTTTAAAATCAAAAATAATTTATGCAAGAATAGAAGAAACTTGCCATTCCTCTTTAAATATCCAAAAATACTTCTGATGTTCTAGCAGATGTATCAGTAGGCATTTCCGACAAAAACTGTATTTTAAAATACAGAATTTTAGTTTGCATTTCGTATGGTAGGCTATTCGCGTAAGAATCCTATGTACTGAAATACGAATTTTTGCCAGAAAGGATTTAAAAAATTATTGTCTATGCCACTATCTTTTTACTTTTATCATATTAAGTGTATTAATGGAGAAAGTGGTCAAATATCGAATTTTTAAAGCTTGCCTATGAAGTTTCTTTAACCCTTTCAGACCTACTTTAATTAGCGATTTCAGGTGTTGCAAACAAAACATTTTGTGATGCGTGCTGTACTTAAGTCGTTACAACACTAGGTTAGTTGTCACAGCCAATGAGCTGTAGGCTACATGTTCGGCTACTGTTGTATGAACCAATTATGACATAGACCAGTTAGACGGTTTCCGAATCATTTACCCAGGGGCAAGATCATTGGTCAATGAACTTCGCAATGTGCGGTACAGACACAAAATTACCTACGCATGCGTAATGTACACAATTGTGTACACTGGGTCTAAATGGGTTAAGCGGTAAGATTAAAGTACGATTATACGCAGGTAGTTTGATCTGTTTACTTTCATCGCGTGTAATAAAAACCCCACTCTTACAGATATAGTTTCCATAGTAAAGCGTTAGGACGGAAACATTGCACGCCTTGCGCGTAGGAGCGATAAGGCACTGGGCGTGCGTGTTAGTGTCGCCCGTATCGCTCCTTCGCTTCTTGACCTTGGACACGCAGGTACAGAGTCCTCTTAAAATGAGTACTTTTTAAGGCCCTCGCAGCGGGCATAGTAACAAAGAATTTATATTTTACTAACCGTTACACGCGGCTCCATCCGCGTGGAAAATTCAAACCTTAATTATAACGACCAAATGCTCTATCTTAATTGTTCTTATTACTCTTATATCCTGGATTAGCACATAGGGTATTTTTCATCTCGGAAAGACGAACATTTCCTTAAGGAATATAAAAATATAACACTTAACAGTGCCTACTAAAATAGTTTTTATGTATTTCCTAAGAAAGCGTTCGTTTTTCCGGGATGAAAAGTACCCTATATGTTAACCCACGATATAATCTACACCTGTACCAAATTTCATCCAAGTCCGTCGAGCCGTTACGACGTGGTTGAGTAACAAACAAACATACAAACATTCGCATTTATAACATTATTAGGATTGTGGTTTCAGGTGTTAACTTTTGTCAATTATAAAAAGTGTACACTGTGTTTATTAGTCGCATGGCAATATTTATATTAACTGGCAAAAAGTTACAAATAAGCTGAAGGGAACTTCTAAGCACGACCTTAGAAAGTGCTCACTTTACCATAACAGCATATACTAGATAATCATTGTATTGGGTCGCCAGAGTTTGGGCGGAAGTTACAGATGTACGGAATTAGAGCAGCTGAATACTTAAGCGGCCAGGAGATTTCAGATGGATGCGAACGTTATTTTTAGATGAAAGTAAATCTAAGCAAGTCTTCTCCACATCAGCATGTAGACATAGAGGGTGCCGCCATCCACATAGAAGTACTTAAGTGTGTCCAAGGCTTACACGCGCGAGGGGTTAATTGCAAGATTCATATATTCACACGAGGCTCGTTGTGATAACTTGGAGTTAACTCCACGTCAAAATTATAATTAAAATCGCAGCGCTATTCACACTGGAACTGGCAATTGCGTGTCTTTAATAAAACGCATTCTGGTGAAACCAAGTATTTCTGGAATCTCAAAAAAAAAAAAAAAAAAAAAAAAAAAAAAAAAAAAAAAATCGTGTATATTTGCACATGTATACATGACCATACATGAATTTACATATGAACACATGTTCAAAAAATTTTCACGTGTATATGCACTCGATCATTTAATCTCTCATTTACTTCACCCAAACTGGCACCCATTTTCCTTAACTTTGACGTTTTATTAATCATTAATTTGCTTTTCACTCACACACAGATGTTTGCACACAAACGAAATTAAAACTGAATCACCGACTTCGTACTAAGCTCTCGAATGATGGCATCACACAATGTTCAATTCAGACGGAAGTTGGTAGAAATGAAAATTAATAATACATAAACAAAAGACAACAAATCGCTTCGTGAATTTGATTGGCTGTCACCACGCAAAGGTAAAGCAAAGAGCTGTATGTCAACTTCAAGTGAAAACGTTTTATTAAAAAAGCCGTCCAGCGTGTCTGAGCGAGTTCTGCTTACGAATAGCAACTAACAAACGTTACACGTCTGTATCCATTTTTCAGTTTCTCCATTACTCTCTAAAGCCTGTTTTTGTTATCGAGAAAATAACTGAAAAGGGTGTTTTAACGGTCATTTTTAGGTATGAACATTCCGGTACAAAACACTAACAAAAAGGAATTGGGAAGTAGATAAAATTTTTATTTTTATTATTACGTCATAAAATGGCAGGGTCTCCGCTGACAGTCTATAGAGGCGCGTTACAGACGGCAAAACTGCACGCCAGTTCAGTGCTTTGCGCGTAGAGGCGATGAGAGAGTTGATGCGCATGTCTCGGTCGCCCCTACCGCTCCAACGCTTTTAGACCGCAGACGTGCTAAATTCCTTCGACCAAGTGGACACCGCATACTAGTCTTTGAAATATTAAGTAGGTTTACCTAAAATTATATTCGTACATTATAAAAATGGGCTACTGACGTAACAGCAAATTCTTGTCAAATTTTGCAGTGTGTCCTATTTCGGGTGTTTTACGTACAATAAAAAACTCAACAAAAAATCCACTCAAGACAGAATTGTTTCAACTGCTAGGTGTACAAGGCACGCACAAGAGTTAGCAATAACATTTGACAAAGCCGAATATTGTGCTAGCATTGTCCCAGGAAAAATAACCTAGTTACTCCACACTACTGACTTCAAACTCGTTTCTTGATAAGGGCCGCGGTGGCCGAGCGGTTAGCCCGCTGGCCTCCCACCAAGGCGAAACTAATTTCTTGATGTCGGGCACGGAAAACTCCTGAACACGTACTATCGTCCATTTTACGAAGGACTCCTCCTCGCCTGTTGCTAAAACAGTAGATGCCTCTCTACAAGTAACCATGGGCGGGGACATGTTCCGACTCGATTCCTATGTCGAGCGAAGTCACATTAACGCAGTCCGAGTGAGTAAGTGAAGAAATCTGGGCGGCTCGTAACGTCGAGGTCTTGAGAGCCGATGAGGGTGAAGCGAGGCGAGTATGGAGCAGCGCCGGAATGCAACGGTGAGGGAAACGGGAGATACCTGAAAAAAAAAAAATCCCGCCAACCAGCGCCATCATCCGGCACGATTCCCAAATGCGATAAATCCGGGGGCCGACCCGCCGGGAATCAAACCCGGATCGCCTTGGTAGGGGGCGAGTAGTCTAACCATTAAACCACCGCGGCCCCAACGCAGTCCGAGTCTGGTCTTCAATTGCAATGTAGGCCTACGAAGCTGAGCTTTCTCATACTGCCAATTGAGCACAGAAGGCCTAAATACCGCGAATTTAACTTTGCTTTCTTGTTGTATTTATTTCGTAATTAAATGTTTGTTTTTGATCGATTTTATGTCACATTAATTATAATTTTTAAGCAAATAATATTTATAGACTGTTTTACAGTGCAGTGTACGACAACGACGACATTGTTTTTGTCTGATTTAATTTGAATTAAAATATAATTTTTTATCTAAATACGTTGACGTTCGTTTTCAATGTTTAACTTATGTCTTATGTTTTGTCTTTTCTTTCGAAAACGTGCGAATACTGAAAATGTATTCTTATTTTTCTATAATCTTATAACTTGGGGGGGAAAAAAAATTCAAAGTTGGTGAATACACATCTTATGACACGCGAGTTTCGAACAGCACTGTGACGTCAGAGGCTCAGAAGCACAAATCAGCGCGTTCTTGTCCTAGGAGAGGTTGGGATAGCACAGCTCTAGAGCGGCCCTAATAGTTTAATTGCGTGGCCTGTATTGCCGCCCGTTTGCACGTGAAAACAGAAAATAGCCTCCGCAGCACATCGACAGTATCAGACGCTGACTTTGCAACGCGTTTTATAAAAACAATAATTCGCACACCAACTATATTTTTGCAATAATCGTACAAATCAGTAAACTTTGCCTGTAACAACGGAGCTATCGTAAAACGTGAATTGCGTTCCATCGCGATAAAGGCTGAGACGTCATTTTGGCCGGCTATTTTTAATATTTTCAGCAATTAGTGTGTCACGACTTTTGCCCAACACCGACAAAGCATGCCGAACCCTGCGGCAGTATTTAGTGACGGGGCAGAAGGTGGCTGCATAACGACGTTAAGCCACAGAACAGCCCAGTCCGAATTATTATTCTTCTTCTACTATCCTCATAAACACGAGGAAGCCGGAAGTCTATGACAGGAGCGGAACCTAAATGCAACTAAAGCTAGGTCTATACAATATCCCCTTTTCAATATCGTTTCGGAACATGCTGACTGTGTCGTTATCGGTACGACATATCGCTTCCACGAAATGATACATATCGATGGCGATATATTACAACTATCACTTGTATTGATATCGCAAGTTTCGCTCATACCGATACCGCAAATACAGGTCATATTGACATTGCAAATATCGGATATAGCGATATCGCAATTATAGCCCATACTAACATTTCAAATATTCAAATCCAAATATATGTACTGGTTATTCGCTACTACAATAACAACTAATATTAAACGTGCCACAATACCATTAGTATTATATATTTTTAAAAATAAAAATCACTAATATTTTTACTTAAATACCGCGAAAACAGCAATATTTAAAAATGTTCGTATGCATATTGAAATACCGGAACACAGTCCTATCGTTGATATCACAAAATCGCCATCATCGAATATCTGACATCACATCGCTAATATCTCGATATGCAACACGTATACTACTGTTCTACGCCTATATTGTTGCACCATATCGTTGTCGCGATATTTCAGAAATACTCTCTCGAGATTAATATAATATGGGCGTATCGCATAAGCCCCAACCCATGGCTGGACCCCGTTCTCCTCGGAACGCGGGAAATGTTGTACTAACTCCAGGGCGCAGGCTTCGCGGCATTACTGGCAAGCTTGGCTGCACTGTTAGGAATATTTTCGCAGTATTACCACACGTGTACTGAGAAAGCGCAAATGGTTACGTTTTCCCCATGCATCTGTAGTATAGCTCTCCTACATTTGTTCAGGAAAGAGTCAAATACGTAGTGACGTAGTGGAGTTCCGAACTGTGTACATTACCAAGCAATTCTATGTTTCCAGGCTAAAAAGTTTATATCGTAGTTTAAGAATTTTTCTAGACAAAAAAAAATACCTGTAGCTAACAGATTTTAATATACCAGGATAGTTAATATATTCCTATTCTCAAAACGCTTGGGGCCCGTCGGATCATCTAGCGGCCAATATTCTCACTATTGTGCTAAATTTTTCCAAACAAGAAGTGAATGTCATACTGCCGGGTGTGTGGCAACACTGGGGCAGCAGCCAATGAACAAGCATCTGAGGCACGAATGTACAAAGGATTGTTGGATCTAGCGTACAGGTCTTTGAACTCGCGAAATTTCCCTATCCCTACGCTATACACTGTATGGAAATAATATCACACATCAAGATGGAGACATGAATGTCAAGGGTCGCTACGCTACTATACAAAGTTGGGAACTTCCCTGCGCATTTGACTGTTTCCTGAGAAAATGCATGAACACTACAATGAATGTACCTATACAGGAGAAAGAAAAAAAATACGCAGAGGCTTCGTATTTCCTGAAGCTTCGGGTTTCGGGGACGAACAATGCCGAGTCTACACGAAGCTTTCCTAATCATCGTAACTAAAAAATTACCGTTCCTGCGGAATTTGCGACGTCCATGCCACTTAAACACATTCTTCCAGACATCAAAAAGTAGCATTAGGCACGTTTAACAGCACCAACATATATAAACAATGAAACTTTAATAGAAATTTAAAAAATTACGTACCGTATGTCACACGTGTGCAAATAGCGATACACTCGGTTGTCAAAAGGAGACTGTAAGTGGGTATTAAGATCCACAGAATGCAGAATTAACGATTCGTGTTCAAATCTCGCCCAAATTTAACATATTTTAACTTTAAAAAATTTTTTTAGACACAATGAAGCACCCGCATAAATCTAAAATGGCATAATTTCCCAGTAATCTCTTTTTAACCGGAAGTACAGAAAAACTAACTATAAGTACATTTACAATGAGGTTCATTGAATTCACGGAATGTTCTGTGAAATTTACGGAAAGTCCGTTATTAAAAATTAACGTCCGTAGTTTTACGGAAAGTGCTAGAGAATTTTTACAAGCAATTATCCGTAAAAAGACGGGGAATTTGTTCAACACTTTAAGGTCTGAGCATATTTACTGCCAGTCGCGATAAGCAAGAAGTGAACGGTCTATATATGCCACCACAAGAGCACTATTTCTACCGCGTTTTGTGCATTCACACTTGCCAGCGTCCTATTGGTCAGTTTCACACCTCCCATACTTACCAATATTGGCAAAATGTCGACCAATGAGTAGGCGAACTGAATTTGTCCCAGTCATCGCGTCTTCTCGTGTGTTATACGATATGCAGTCCATCATGTACATTTTGCTGACTAAAGTAAAATTATTATTTTTTTTGCTCACAACAATTACAACTGATGTTTCGTAATGTTAATGTTAGATCATTATAAAAACTAGCGAATCAGCGGTAGCATATCCGACGAGTTTTGTCTTCAAGGGTAAAAAATTCGTCATACAACCGTTTCCCGAGTTGGACTAGAGCACAGTCCTCAATGTGTTAACATCGCAGCAACTCCGATAAGACAGCGGCAGAGCACAATCAATAAAAGCGCGAGCATTAAACCTTCAGCCTTTTATTAACTGATGAGGCTTAGCACAGAGTAGGTAAGTATACAGAAGCGGGCATTGTTTTCGATTCGCTAAAGCGTGCTGCGAAAGGTTCCCTCTCGGCTGGGCTGCCAGCTCGCGAGCACAATAGGTAGGAATAGGAAAATTTCGCAAATTTATTTCAGGACAAGATAGACATCCAACACATCTACACCTTTGCAATTGGATCACAGTTCATTAGACACGCCTTGGACGTCTCTGAGCCAATAGCACACTTGCAAGGAAACAAGTAACGAGTGTCATACACATACTACTAGGTGTGGAGTAAAACATGTGAGGCGCGAGTGTACACGGGACTGTGGAGTCTAGTCAACAGGTCATTGAAGTCACGAAATTTTCCTATCACTAACAATTAAGTTTATCGCACAGTACGCAGTAAGAAAACCATACATTGTGACGTGTGTGCGCCATATTACAAGGCATCTAGGCTTTTATGGCGTCCACTGACATTCAATGTGCTGCGGTGGTGTAATGGTTAGATTGCTCACCTCCCACCAAGGCGAACCGGGTTCGATTTCCGGCGGAGTCGCCCCCGGATTGTCGCACGTGGGGATCGTGCCGGACGATGCGGCTCGTTGGCGGTTTTTTCCCGGGGATCTATATCTTCCCCGCCATTGCATTCCGGCGCTGCTCCATACTCACCTCGATACACCCTCATCGGCTCTCAAGACCTCGATGTTAAGAACCACCCTAATCTCTTCATTCACTTACATTCAAGCGGGTTCAGCTGCAAACAAAATGTTTTTTTCTTCTTTTAACACTGTTTAACGACAGCGCTTGCATGCAACAGTTAGGTGATATCTGAGTAGTTCAGAAATTGCAACTGCACTTACTGTAGCGCACTAAGTTGAGCGAAATGTCTGTTGAATTCAAACTTTCAAACTCTCGGCTACTATTCACTGTACTTTTCAAGGTACTTCCGGGAACCATTATTTTCGTAGCCAAGTGTACAAATATTGTGAATGGATAGAAATATTATTTTAACAAAAATAAATATAAACTTCACATGAAACCATTTTCCAAACGTATCTCACAAAAGGCTACAAAAACATTTTTGATGATAAAAAATTGATATCAAAACATTTGGTATACTGTAACACGGCGTCATACCAAATATAAAAATGGGTAAACTAAAAAAATACCAAAAAGTGCGGTACCAAATTATATAACCGGATTCAATGAAATTCCACGTATGATTAAAACAGCCAAAGATGACAGCAATGTGACGAAACAACATTACAGCACAACATTTATTATATAAAAGTGTGGTTAGTGAAAGCAATAAACAAAATGTCAACGATCACACTAGGTCTTGAGCAATTAATTTATTCATCTAAACAAAATTTTGAACTGTGACTTATTATATCTGCTAGAAAATACCGGGGTTACTTTTGCACCACCCAAAATTTTTGTTTTGGTGCCATTCGGTAAAGAATCAGAGAACTGTAGATATGTATTTAAAATTTCCAATATTACCTCCCCAGGTAATGTTTGCTAACTCTTCGCCGAATGGCTGGAAAACAAACATTTTGCAAGGTGCACAGTTAACACCAGCAGTTGCGAAGTTAAGTTGCCTCGCACATCGCGCACTGACTTAATAATCTCGTACATGTAAGAGCCGTACTCTGAACACTGCGCGCATTTGCTCACAGACAGAAGCAGGCAGTTCAACATAATAACAAAAATAACAAATAACAAAATGCAACCATAAATAACAAAATGCAACCTAGTTTAAATTAATGAACTCTTTTACTTCTGGCGTTAGTAAGGTAAAATGTAACATTTGATTTTTTTTTTTTTTCCCCAAAAGAATCGTAAATCATTCGTCCTTACTAGAGCCGTAAAAGTTACCAACCGTTTTAATGCACTTCTAGTCTGGCAACTTCGGTTGTTAATAACGGCATGTCCGCAGTGCCGCAGTTTTGTTACGCAACCTTTACAAACCATGAGTAATCATGAGATGTTGGCATTTACATATTCTGCACTTATGTTTAGCGGCGATAAATCTCCATTCCTGCCAACGACGAAGGTCATGCCAATTAAGAGCGTGCAGAAATTCAAATAGAAAGGAATGTTTCTCGACAACCTCGACCGAAGTTCCTCAGGTACGTAGCTGATTAAAAATTGTTAAAGAGTGGGATGGACCACTCCCCCCCCCCCCAACCCCGACACTAACATGCACTTATAGTAGTGCCTCATCGCTCATACGCGCAAGGCGTGCAGTGTTTCCATCGTGACGCTGTACTGTGCAAATTAGCTCTGTAACAGTGTGACTTTATTACACTCCATAAAAGACCACAGATTAAACTACGCCTGTATCTTTGTACTTTTCGCTTACCGCTTAAGAAAACTGCATAGGCAAGCTTTAAAAATGCGATGTTTCACCATTTTTACGATTTTTTTTTCTCCAAGAATACACTTAATATGACTAAAGTAAAAAAAAATAGGGACATAGATAGTATTGTTTTTTACCTTTTCTAAAAAAAAAAAAGTCGTATTTGCAGAACATTTATTCACCGAGATACGCGTATTCACGCAAACAACTAATATTTGACAAAAAATTGGGGGACCATCCCACCCTTAATGGCCTCGCCTACAAAGGGCTGTTTTCCACGTTCGAGGCTGAGAAACGCGGGAGTGATAAGGGTAACATTGCCAGGCGAATCAAGTGCGCCATCGCCGCTACGTGCAAGGCTCTGAACTGGCGTGCAGTATTCTCTTCATGCTGCGTCCCTACAGGCGGGAAATGTGTATAGGATGTTCACGGTAAAATGAGCACTTTTGAAAGCCCTGCTAACTATTTACTTGTATGCACGTTGTGTGTTCTTCCGCCTTGTGTAAAGTTAACATTGTCATGAGCCTCATTACTTTATTGGTGCGTTGGTCAAGTGAAACTGTGAAATTATCAATAAAGTAAATGTTTTGCAAATATGCTCATTTTTACACTTTGACACATAAAAAAAAAAGAGAAGAAAAAAAATTAAGTTATACAAATGGTTACTTAACACTTTTTTTTTCGACGTTAATATATGGAACTACTTTCACTCAATCGCTACCAACTTTACTGGACGCATGACACTCAGCAAGACCGTTAAAATATATGCCACGCAGAAGCAGTGACATTTTTCTAAGGTTAATTTCAAAAGTGCTCACTTTATCGAGAACAGCCTTTGCCAGAGTTTAGCACAGGGCGCTCGAATACTTTGGCATGCGTATCTCACCAGTATAATTTCTAGATATAGAGCGCTTTTAAAACAGCCGTTCTTAGCTATATGTTGAAGTGCTCCGAAATGGTATTTTTAACAGGCGTAATGTTTTGAAAGTAATCGACGGGTGTAGTCCGAGATGTGTTCTTTTAGTAGATCAGTACTTTGAGCGCACTTTGAGGTAGGCGCAGCTTTTTCAGTGTAAGAGATAAGTTATAGTCCATTCACAATTTATTCCAACTTTTCTGAAACCTTGCTAAAGTTCTACTTTCAGCGTATTCCTCCGCCTCGTGTAAACAAAGCTTAACCGAGCCTAGAAAATTACACCACTGGGACAACGCACCGCATTCGTGCGCGCTCACTTTCAAAGTATTCTTCATAAGAACTATTTCTTACTAGGCATTACCGAAACACCTATTTTCTCCCTGTTTTCCGTCATAGGCCTATAAATGAAATAATATAATCTAGAGGTAAAAATATATGTAATCAGCCAAACACGTCATACATGAGGTGATTTTTCAAAGGTTTTATTAGAGAAGTATGAAGAAACCGTGAAATGAGTAGCCTACATACACCACCGCAGAGACACCACGTTCCATTGGTCTCTATTCTCACTTACTGCCGTCCTATCAATCAACGTCAGACCTTAATTATTGGCCGACTGTAAGCCAATGAAGATCCGGGTTATGGGCGTGTTCCAATTAGAAATTATTTCGTATATGCCAGGATGTACAGCCCATCCCGTTCATTTTGCTAGTCAGACAATATTTTTTTTTTTTTGTTTGCGGAAATCGTCTACGGCGTTACGCTGTGCCGTAGTAAAATCCTGATTTAAAATATACAGACACTGTAAATATATTCGGGCTGCTTACGTTTTTTTTTTTAATGAGCAGAGCACTCTAAATTCGAGTCAGTGGGAAACCACTGATTGTTTCAGTGAAAAATTTCACTGATTGAATTAGTGGCGAGAAACGATTTCAATGATTGAATAAATGACGGCTGGCTGCAGCGGTGAATTAAATATTGATTTTACTGTATGTAGGCAAATAATTACATTAAATAAACATATTTACGATAATTTACTATTAATATTGTGCAATTTACAGTAATTTAAGAAACTAAAAAAAATAATAATAATTGCAGTTGGCCGGGATTGAACTTCCGTGCGCACCATTCACCTCTAGGCCGTTGCCTTGCCACCTCAGCTACCACGCCAGGATGAAAAAGTTAGAGGGAAATATATGTCTTATGCTATGATATCGTATAGATTGAAATTCTTTGCTCATGCTTCTCGTTTTTTTTGGTTTGATTGGTACCGTTAGGATTGTTAAAACGAATAGTACATGCGAGTGCACGCTCTTCGCCGCATTAGATGCAGTTTAAACCTTCAAACAGAGTGCTGTGACTATTACATGCAAACGAAATGAAAGACGTAAAGACGAAATGAAAGACGTAAAGACGAAATGAAAGACGTAAAACCGGAATGAAAGTCTGTGTGTTCATATTACCTCGTAAAATGGCGCTTTGAAAGACGAAACGCATTTTAGAAAGTATTTTGTATTTGTTTTATTCGTTTGTTCGTTGTTATGGTAGTTCACTTGATACACGTCGTTTAGCAGCCATTTTTAAACGATGTTCGACGGCGATTTTTACACGCAGTTTCACTGATACAACAGTAAAAAATAATTAGAGACGGATCAAGTTGCTCAGATGTTTCACTGGTCCATCAGTCAAAAAATAGGCCACTTCGAAAACAGTGGAAAAAATGACTGACGAATCAGTGGGAAATGTCACTGAATCAATCAGTGAAAGAAATATGGCATTTTGTTCACTGGTTCATCAGTTAAATTCAAAGAAGTGACTGTTGTATCAGTCAGATAAGTTTGACTAACTGAAACAGTGAAATTCTCACTGATTCAGATGTAGAGTACGGAACACTCACCGAGTTGGACTCTGAAATAGTCCTCGAAGTGTTAATAGGTTTGTTGAAAAACCAGAATTTCAAACACTGCAGTGTACGTACGTTATCGTGACATGATCAAACAGGCAATTATACATACACTCATTATTCAATGTCTTACTGGCACTCTTGTGAGAAGGGAGATGGATTTAATTGCGATAGCCAGCAAATCTTCACTCAAAGACGCGATATTAAATTTACATATAAAAATGACACACATGCACACTTACCCGGGACTCAGCACAGAACTGCATCAGGGTTTTACAGATCGTGGGTGGATGAAAAGAAGATGGTATAGTCACACGACCGCTCATGGTACGCCTAAAGGTCTAAACCAGTGGTATGAAATCTTTGGTGCGCAAGTCCCTGAAGTTATGTACGCATGGATACGCTTGATCGTCACAAGGGGCGCGGTAAATTACATTTTTACAATGCACATCCACTGTATGAGTGAAAGAACAGAAGATATTTCATTTCTAAAGAATTGGAGAAGAGTAGAGCTTATCGATGATCAATCCGTTTCATATTTAGCAAGAATCGTGGGTTTTATTTCTGGGTGCAATCTGAATATACGTTGAAATTTCGGCGGGCAGAGAAATGAATTTTGGATATACGACAACTGATAAGAAGATTGTATATCACTGGTCTAAAATACAGAACATGAAATTAAATTTGCAACAGGAAATGAGAAAATAAAAACTGCCACTTTAGACACTGGCGGTTTTAAATGAGATCCCTGTACACCAATAGGAAAAATAGTTAACAAAAATATAAGCGGACTGCCCCAGCAACTACGGCAATGTCGCACACACATAGGAGAGGGAAAAACAATATAATGTCACATAAAACGTGTAGAACGTACGGTGTCATTTAGAAAAAAAAAAGCCTCGACAAAAACCCTAGAATAATTAAGGACGGCATAATTAGCCTAAAGCATCGAGTGCGTACATATACAAACTCTTGCTTGTGAAAATATTTGAAGATCAGATAAGTAGGGTTGCAGAAGAAAACAAAACTACCCTCCCGCCACCCAAAAGTATATTTAATAGGCTACTTATTTAGAGGACACTGCCCTGCATTGCAATGGAAGCATGACGAAACGCCCCGTCGCAGTAGCATGTGAGCGTAAACATACGTCATATGGGGGTGCAAGGTGGGAGACGAGTTTGAGAAGAAACAATCAAGCAAGAAGGGGGGCGGGAGGGATAATGGACAAACCACGGGCAACAGGTTAACGGCAAGAATGTTGCAGAGAACCGAACAGGTAGAGAGCTGGTTTGGGGTACAGCAGATTGGGGGGAGGGGGGGATACTACGGCGGTTGCGCTAACACGCAGTCACGATATCGACGCAACGCGGACGGATCACGCCTGAACAACATTAGAGGTTGAAGTGTTTGCGGGCGGCCGCTGACGGAAGGAGGGGGGGGGGGGTACGTGAGCCCATTGGTTCACCAGAGAACTGGTTCGCCGCAGGATTTACGGACCAGAACGGATTGCACGCCATCAGAAATGTGATTGCTGCTACTATAGGCTATTCACGGTAAAGTGAGCACTTTTCGAAGACCTCTCATTTGGAATGATAGTCAAATATATTTTATTGTAGACACTGTGTTTATTGCTTACATGGAAATATTTATTTCAAAAAGTGGCGGAAGGATAAAAAATGGTTCATAGGAAAAAAGTAACTAGAGCCTCAAAAGTGCTCACTTTACCGTGAACAGTCTATACCTCTTCCTTTATTTAGTGTGTCACATCTACCAGCCTAACGCTCAGTTTTTCGCAGCGGTGCGTATTTGTTTCTTATTTACTGTTTGCTTTTTAATGACTTTCTCTTTTTTTCCCAAAAAAATTTCGTTAAATCTACGTTACGCTACGCCAACCTTCGGCTTTAATTATCATGAATTAGACTGCTGTGATTGAGATAGGGAGAATGATACATAAATACGCACAAAAAACATGTACAGCAGCCTACAAGCATTTGAAAGCCAGGGAACAATTAATAGCAACAGTGCAGCACACTTAATAAAGACTTAATATGCAATACAAAAGAATGGCACAGAAATATATGAAGTATCAGTCTTCACACTGTCGAAAAATTCTCCGCATTCACGTAAATTTCTACGGAAAGGTACAGTTAATATGCGGAAACGCTATCCGTAATAACGTAAAACAGAGCTGTAGATACAAAATACATAACGTCTCCACATTTCGTACAGCTTCTGGTTTCCGGAACGAACAATATAGAGCCCACGCATCGCTTCTTCGCCGCTGTAAACCAGTGTATGTTATCGTTTCTGAGGCAGTTCTAAAATTCGTTTCATTTAAACCTTTTTTTCTTTAAACACCAAAAAGTATCACCAGGCACCTGTAACAGTGAGCAACATTTCAAATATTCAAACGTTATTAGAAACTGTAAATGTTGTGTATTGTGTATGTCACATTTATGGAAATGACACATTTATACCCAACAGCGTCACCATAAAGTTGTAGTTGAGCGTTTAAAGTTGCTGTCTCCAAAACTTTTGATTCCTGCGCAAATCTTTCTCCAAAATAAATTATTTTTACTTTATATAATATCATTCTTATGTATGAGTGGAACAACCGCATAGCGAAAATTAAAGATTTTTTGTAATACCTTTTTTTTTTTACCGTAGGTATAGAAAAAAACTAGCAAATTTACGGAGAGGTTCTGTGAGTTCACGGGAGGTTCTGTTAAATCTGAAGGAAGTCCGTTCGATTACGCTCATTCAACCTGTACATTCTGTTTCTGCAACCTATACTGTAGTCTGAAATAATACATATAAAATAGGAATGCAGATAGGATGGGCTAGGTTAGGTTAGGTTAAGTTCGGTGCGGTTACAATTACTTATTCTATAAAATGTAACATCACAATATACTAAAACACCATTCCGAAGTTAATAAATAAAACATTTTAAACTTTCCTTTCCAATCATATATTGTTCACTAATTAATATATACATTGTAGTAACCATGTTACACTTCACTAAAAATAAGACATTCAAATTAAAAACATTACACAGTAACTTTCTCATTAATGTAAACCCTAACTTATAAGCCATGGCAAATCTTCGAAATCAGAATCAGTATCTATTTCGAGTGCTCTTTCGGACACTGGATAGTAAGGTTTATCGCAGCACAAGGCGACCCCAAAGGACAATTGATACCAGACGGGCCAGCCACAGAGAACACTGAAGATTCTGCTCCCTCCAAAATGTCTGATAACGAAATAGACGAATCTGAACTCTCTGAAGAAATGCCCTTTCTGGTTCGTCAAACTTCTCCCTTTTTATAGCAAATCTTCTTTCGCATTTCATATAGGGAAGTGTGGCCTCAACTACAATCACTCGATTCAAAAACCAATCTATGTTTGATGGCGGGTCATTGGGTACAAACTAAATAGGTTTTATCCATGAAATTACCTTTCCAAAAAATAATAAATTACATGGTGACAATGCTCCTTGCAATGGCAAACTGGTACCTGCTTTAAAACATTCAGTTCTAAAATTGCGTTGCACAGACAAGTAACTGCTGTTAGAACAAATTTACGCTGAAAACATGTGTAACACAATCTCTCTCTCACGAAATTATCTTTTGGAGGCAAATTTTCCTTTCTTCCTCGCTCGTCTTGCTCAAAAACCCATTTCCTGTACAAACAGTGTAAATCATTCAGTTGCAGTTAACAGGTGACAATATATATATTTTTTAATGAATAACAATTGTTAAGCTGTTAACAGGGAGCACTATTTAATATTTTTGATCTCTTAGCAGGCACGATTATTTTTAGTTAATATTATTCATAAAATGTTAACATGAAGAAACAATTTTTTTTTCTTAATTGTTTAGCAGTTATCAGTAATGTAATGAATCAATTAGTACTATTCTGTTCAGAGGAAAATAATTTCTTAACATTACTTTAGAGAACTGAGACTTTGTTAACTGTGTTAATATCATTATTGTAACAATTTAATTTATAACTAATTCATACCAATGAAAATGAGCAACGAATACTTAATCCATCCACAATAGGATGCAGTCTACCGCTTCGTAGAAACGGTCATCTAAATCTTGGAATGTGAATTTATCTACACCTGGCTGAAAGATTCTAGCTCCACGCAGTATACGATTGCAACACAAGTGGTCTTGCCCACATTAGAGGAGCCCCACAAATATAACTGCTTTTTACGAAGAACGCCTGTCTGCAGCCAATCATTATGCTATTCTACAACCTTGTAAAAAAAAACTTCATATGGAGGAAAGGGATAGGATCTACTTGTTTTGTAGATCAAATAATTTGAAACCATTGACTATGAACGCAGTTTTTCAAGTGGCCTTTGTTGGATAAATAATGTCTATCAAGTAATAATCACAATATTTGTTATATTTTGTGTTCCGGGAATATAAGTAATCCATGGTCAGAATTCACTGATTACGTTGGTGGTTTTCGTAAAATTCCTTATAATATAAGAAAAACTATATTGTATGGTGGAATTGATTATTTCGAAAGATTAGTTTTAGTGAGATTTTTTATGGTTAATGGTTCTGGTCCACAGATGTTGCATTCTAAATTGTTATTTTGTAATAAAGTCTATCAAAATAATAAATTGAAGTCGTTTGAGGAAGAAAATTTATTTAAATATTTATGTTAGTGGTGAAATAAGTTATGTAAGGAGAAGTAAGAGAAACATATTATAACATAACTGAGAGGAAATTTTTAACTTTAAATGGTAATGTTCCAGAGTTCACTTCTGGAAAACGGAAGCGGTAAACTGCAGCCTTCTGTAGATGGATTAAGGATTCTTTGCTCGTTTTCACTGGTATGAATTAGTTATCAATTAAACTGTTAAAATAACGATCTCAACACAGTTAACAAAGTCTCAGCACTCTAAAGTAACTTCCAAAATTATTTTACTGTTAACGGAATAGTTATGATGGAATAGAAAAGATTACTAATTGATCCATTGCATTAAACTGTTAAACAATTAAGGAAAAAAATTATTTCTTCCAGTTAAAATTTTTAGAATAATATTTACTAAAAATGTTGTTCGGGTGCCTGTTAACAGATCAAAAATATCAAACAGTGCCGCACATATATTGTCACCTGTTAACTGCAAACTGAATGATTACTATGTTTGTACGTTATCTACGCGAACGTGCTAGCTGCACCACGGAAATGCCAGACTTACGTGTACGAAACTAGGACGGAGGACTGAGATCACCCAGAAGAGAAGAAGCCTGGCGCGAGGGGCGCTGAAACTATTCCTAGGTAAACACTGCTGATTTAAAAATGCAATGACATACAAAACAGCAGAAGCAGGATCTCATACTTCCGCTCCTATTACAATGAGTTCCACGGGGTGGAAGGCTACAACGTGGGACTGGCCTTCTCCCTTGCTCCCAACATAAACCGAGCGAGATGGCGCAGTGGTAACTCACTGGACTCGCATTCGGGAGGACCCGGGTTCGATTCCCTGTCCGGCCATCATGATTTAGGCTTTCCATGGTTTCCCGAAATCACTCCAGGCGAATGCTGGGATGGGTCCCTAACAAAGGCCATGGCCGATTCCTTCCCAATCCTTCCCCAATCCCTCTTCCCTGTGCAACTTGCACCGTCTCTTATGACCTCGCTGTCGGCGAGACGACCCAACATAATTTCAGTGTTGAAGGAGGACGGAGGGTTGGGGGTTGGGGGTTGGGGGTTGGGGGTTGGGGGGAGGGGGGAGGAACCACTTTACCACCAATGTGTCTGTTTCAGAAAAAATCACGCAAACCTATTAGCCACAAAAAAAAAAAAACATTCCTACAAGACTGTAATCTCGCATACGTTTGAAGTCACATAACATCGAATACTCACGTCGCGAGAGCAGTGCTCGTGAACGACTAGGAGTCCACGGAGACTTTGCCACCAGCACCAATGATGTACCGGGAATGTGATCGCAAAGTGAATTATTTAGAAACACATAGCTAAGCGCAGGTTCACGTCAGGACACTAATCAGTGTGGCGTCCAGAACTACCAGTTGTTTCAAACTGATTTACCTAGCTATTAGACTCAGTATTCGCCACCGATTGCCACAAGTTATCAAAATGCACTTGGGAGTATTCTAGAGCTAATTATTATTTTTTTGTTGGGCCATCTTTTATTACAAATGCGTTGAATTATTCTATTCCAGTATCAAAAATACAACAAAATAAGGAACGAATCACGTGCGAACCAGTCAAGGTGTAAGTTATTTCCTTTCTGTGAAAGCAGCTGTTGCAAAAGGGAAATTTCACCTTGCTGAGCGTACACAGTCTTAAGTGCACACTTACAAATTTCCTTTGACCGCATAACTTTGTTAGAAGACATTTTCTTGTACGACCGGGCCAATCAGAATTCAGTCATTCGGATACTAAACGTCCATGATTGACGGGCAGACAGCTAACACGATTTTAAGTGGTCACTTTGTATTATAAGCCACATAGATATACGACAAATCCGTGCCTGTCCGTCACCAATTAACAGTCTCTGATTGTGGCAACAGGACGAGTATTCGCGCGACAGTTGCAGGCAGCGAGAACGCGTGACAATTAAAGGTCGTTCAATCACCAAGTGGATCTGAACTATAGGCTGTTCACTGTAAAGTGAGTACTTTTTAAGGGCCTTTCAACAGACACTAACCACTAATCAATATATTTTATTGCAGCTCCAGACCTTTACTTTTAAGAGTGGTAGAATGTATACACTGTATTTATTAGTCACAAGGCAATGTTCATATTAAAAAGTGACAGGAAGATATGAATCTGATGAAAAGAAAAATTCAGCAGGGCCTTAAAAAGTGCTCACTTTATCATGAATCGCCTATAAAGTGTTTTCGAGCAACGCTAGTCGTAGAGTGCATATATGTTGTAAAGTTACTATTTGGAAAACTGCTTGTATTTTTCTTGAGGCGGAGGGAAAAAAGAGAGAGAGAGAGAGAGAAAGAGAAGTGCTCCGTAATTAAAAGAAAAAAGGAAATTAAAATTTTGTTACTTCCTACAATCACCCTCTCAAACTAACTATTAAGTGCTGCTACTGAATTAATTTTTCTATCTTTTTTTTGTCTCCTATTTACGTCATCATGGATGACATGGCTGTGGAGTTGGAATCGAGTTTTATACACGTGACAAAGTGGTCTGGTGGCCACTAAGAACTCTCTGTTGCAAACAAAAATACAAAACACTATTAATGCGTGGCATATTTAGGATACAACCAAACACATCATACATAGGGTTATTTTTGAAATATTTTTATAGCGAGGATTCTTGAAGCTTGCAAAGATTGCACGTGGGTAAATACTGTTTACAATAAAGTGAGCACTTTAGCAATGAACCTTAGAAAAAAGTCACTGCCCCTGAATGCATATATTTTAATGGACGCACTGAGTGATATTCGCCCAGTGAAGTTGATACCGATGGATGGAAACTAGTTCCATATCCTAACGTCGAATAAAAAGTGTTAGGTAACCATTTATAGTGACATTATATTATTTCTTTCTCTTTCTGTTTTTTTTTATGCATCAAAGTGTAAAAATGAGCAGATTTGTAAAGTATTCACTTTCTTAATAATTTCACAGTTTCATTTGACCGGCGAATGAAGAAAGTGACGAGGCCCATGGCAATGTTAATTTTACATAAGGCGGAAGAATACACAACGTCTTTACAAGTAGATCTCAGACAGGGCTTTCAAAAGTGCTCATTTTACCGTGAACAGCCTGTAGTAAAATACATCACGTTGGCAATACGACCTGGCCTTCCCAACGCGTACACTCTGAAGCCTCCAGTTCAAATATGCGCAACCCTAGCGCATTAAAATTCCCACTGGTCGCCTCTGCAAACTCGTAATGGGACAACTGTCTAATATTACGAAAAATTCCGTTTGGAATTTTCAATATAATTTTGACGTAGCTCGCAAGGTACGGGCGTGCTAATCTGCGGGAGCCATCTAAAAAAAAAATTACGTGAATGGAAAGTAGCGGCAAAGAAACAGTCGCTAAGTAGTTGTGAAAGGAAAGTGGTCAGGTACGACGGTTTAACATGAATCGGTGGAGTCACCAGGAGAAAAAACAACAGCGGTGTTTTGTGTCCCTGCTGGCACAGTGAGGTACTGTATGCCAGCTAATCGACTATTCATGTCGCGTCGCACACAAGTAACGAATCTTACCCGGATGCCCTACTTACGTCGCGAGGCATTAATCCGCAGCCTCTCTAACAAATAAGTGAGTGAAAGAGAGTTGGACGGCTCTTAACATAGGGGTCTTGAGAACCGATGAAGGTAATTGGTGTGAGTATGGGGCAGCGCCGGAACGAAGACGCGCGGGGGGGAACGGGATATCCCCGCGTTGGTGGGAGGCGAGCAGGCTAACAGCTCGGCCACCGTGGCCCCACACGGCTCTCGGGTCCCACAGTCTAGACCTGAGTAGCGAGGCTGCAAACCAATTCAGCTATAGCTTAGTTCGGTTGGCCAGAACCACAGATCAGTAAGTGTACATACGTAATGGCATGTCGATTCTTTAGATGTGGGCATACCCATCCTCTGATTGGCTGCGCGAGGCTTTGGGAACGAGTTCGGTGTCTTATTGGCTTCTGTGTATAACAAAAATAATAATAATAAACAAACTATGCATTCTCCAGTCCCCAGCTGAAAGCCATCGCTGGAGTTGCAGCATCATACGGAATTATTACTCCAAGACTAGGATCTTGTGATGTTACACTCTTTGTGGTGATGTGTAATCATTGCGATATAATATTTTGACTAATACGTACTAGTAGTCCAAACTTCTGTTTGCTTGCCCGACTTGGCATACTCCCTTGCGAGAAAAGAAGTCCCTAATAGGCCTATACCATCTCCTTGCATTATGGCATTTTTCTTAGGACCCGTATTCTTATATTTTCACAGCGTTTGTCTTTACGACGCTGGCGGATTTTTTTCCGCGTGTTATTTTCGACACACCGCCAGCACGAGTCCAGGCTCACCTGACTTCGTGAACGTCGGGGAGCATTACTGACGTCACCAACTAGAGGGAATCTCATACGGGGCTGAGATCCGCCCGTGCTCCTCGTTCCTATCCATGACACTAGTGTATTTTCAAGACAAGGGGGGGGGGGGGTGGCTAATACCCCTATCTCACTCTCCACAATTACCCACACAGTTGAATTTATTCACATCTGAAATTCCTGCTGGAGCCTCGATGGCCTGACCGCGAAGGTATCGACCGACCCGCCACCAGACCAAAACCATCACATGCCCGTGATTCAAACTCCGCCGGGAATTGGGGGGTGGGGGTGTTTACACCCTCTTTAGTAAAACATGGCATTGGGAACGTCCCGAAGTGTCCCATGTTTACTGACCCCAACACTCCCACGAAGGCCGATAGGCCCGCCAAGACACAAACCCCAATGGCTATCATACCTGCGCCCCGACAAGCCAAATATAATCATTTCCGAGAAAATGAGAGCTCTCAGCGGTTCCACAAGCAAGGAGGTGTGGGTGAGGATATAGTATGTTGGGCTGCGACTAACGAGTAGGTTACTAAGCGCTGACTGGAGCACGGCGTTCCAACATTTTGCTCGCCGGTGACGCCATTTTGCTGGCGTGTGCGGCTGGAATTCGGGAGATATGTGGCTGTATCACCTCTGTACTATTATGTACTATGTGGCCAGATAATGCAGCAGCGTTTACAGTAGCACTGCAGACAGAAATTTCGCTGGTTCTAAATTGCAATTGCTCGTGTAGACACTGGACTTACTTGCTCCCTACATCGCGGCGGAGCTTATTATTGGCAGAGGGTTGGCGAGAAAGAATAACCACATACTTAAACAACAAAAAAATTATCAATGTCAATGTTAGAACTAAAATAATTTACTAAAACTATCTCACCCACACATCTTCTACATCTTCTCAAACACGAGGACGAATAAAGTCCACTGTGTTGTTGGCTAGAGAGAGAGAGAGAGAGGTTACCGTAGCCTCCAATTTGTGACGTCATACCACTACCTGCATATTCTATCATCTCCTGTTTCCGCCGTCCGCCAAATGAATATTTAGTTCGCCACATAGGTCCAGTCATACAGGGAATATGTAGAGCGCGTATGCCAGCTGCGTGGTAAACCAATTCCCATATCCCAACATAGGACGACGTATTTATTTTACTAACAGGACTGTCGAATCTGATGGTCAGTGCAATGTTTACATAAGTAAGTACCTATAATTTAGGGCGATTCCCCTTTTAAAAAAATGTAGGGCCTAATGCAATTATGAGGTTTTCAAAGAATTAAAATTTTTTTAAAGCACAAACGTAATCATACGTTTACAATATAGTGTTCAACCTCGTGATATTTACAATCCTATTTCAAAAATATTATTTTTTCAATAAGAAGATGTAATGGCTGCAATGCTACAAGTAACAGGGTTGCCATCTTTTTTAAATTGGAAAAAATTCCCTGACATTTCCCTGATCACCAGACAAAAAAAAAATATTTTTTCCCTGACCTTTTTCTAACATCTTTTTTTCTGTAAGGATTGGCTCCTTTGTATTATAACACCTTTTTACACCAAAATACTTCTCATGTCTTACAAAATTGCTCACTGCATAGATTGCAAAGAAAATGCCTATGCATTTAGTTCACAACATTAAAACAATTTTATATGATTCTGGCAGAGGTGCAGGATTGATGACAGAGCTGCAAAATATATCATGAATATCACAGAATTCTCTGACATTTAGCTAACTTGTTTGAAATTCCCTGACATTTCCTTGATTTCCCTGACAGTTTTCAAATTCCCTGACATTTCCCTGTTTTCGAGACCTGTGGCAACCCTGACTAATTCGTACGCCAAGAATATGCAAGGAATGATTTTATCATTGCATATTCTCGGCGTTAAAGATTATCTTATAGGCTAGAGCACAGTGCGCCGAAGAATGCTAGATTAGCAGCTCGTGACGCCCAGGAATGTGATATCATAGCGTCGATAGTTGCTATCTCTGATAAGTCCACAACCAGGACAGTCAGCCGGTCTTTCGCCAAGGTATATCACAAACTGCGCCAAACGCCTTGTGCCTACAGAGAAGCTCGTCAGCCGCCAAACGAACCAATATGAAAACACACACACACACCGTCATTCAACGTTGCAAAACTTTAAAGCTAGGGTATTCACTGCCGCCGATCGTGGGGAAGCGAGGTGGGCACGGAGCAACAACGGAATACTACTTTGGTGTACACGGAAGAGCCCCGAGAAAACCCGCCACTCAATCGACACGTTTCCAATCCGGAATCGAACCCAGTTCACCGCGGTGAGAGGCGAGTGGTCTTAAGACTACACCCAAGATGGCCTC
Source organism: Dryococelus australis (assembly GCA_029891345.1). NCBI lineage: Eukaryota > Metazoa > Arthropoda > Insecta > Phasmatodea > Phasmatidae > Dryococelus > Dryococelus australis. The sequence continues at coordinate 193,990,849 of CM056997.1, forward strand.
TTAGAACTTGCAAACCCTCTGTTCAATCGAGTAAATGCAATTCACGGTAAAGTGAGCACTTTTGAAAGCCCTCTCATTTGGCATAATAGTCAATAAGTATGCTTTACTTTAGCCTTAGACGTTAACTTCCGAGTGCGATGGAATATACACACTGTGTTTATTACCTACATGGCAATATTTATTTAAAAATATATTTAAAGGATAAAAAAATGGCTGAAAGGAAAAAGTAACCAGGCCCTCAAAAGTGCTCACTTTACCGTGAACAGCCTATAGGAACTAATTTCCCTCGCGATTCACGACCAATCACGCTCGGTCGGTGGTTCATGTTCTGTTGCTGTTGAGTACGATCAAGCGAAACGAGTTTCCGAAACTCTGTCGATGACCAATTCTTAGGAACATCTAGCGTACGAACTCGTTGCAGCGTCTGTGATACCTACTATTTTACAGGCAACACGTGAAAGTGTTCCCCATTTGTTTATCAACGAAAAGAATGTGGCAATTACGACGGCGAAGGAATCATACCTTCAAGACACCGCGCGTAATACAAACACAACTTTAGAGCCCTCCAGTATAACTAAAATAAAGGTTTTTATTATTTTCAAACTACTATAAGTGAGAATATTCAGACTAAGTATATGTTTTGCATTAAAAAAAAGTATTAAAATAGTATTCAAATTAACGTAACATTCTCACTACTGTAATTATGTAGTACGTGGCCCTAAGATACAACTGCATTCAACTTTGCGAAAGAATCACCCCCACCTCCCCCCAACCTTCCCAAATCCTGAATTATGAAAGAGCGATCACTTAAGGGCTATGAAAACGTCTCGTTGTGGACAATTCCCGATACATCAAATCAAGAACAGAATTGTAACAACTTAATTTATTTTGATGAGATTGGATTTACTGGCAAGATATTTGAATGCTGGTAACTATCATATACAGCAATATTTGATACAGTTTATTCTTCTCAATTCAAAAATTCTTAACTTTCTGCGAAAAATTTGGGGCATTAACCACAAAATAAGCAAATATGCCAAAATAAAAATTAACAAAATAACACTATCTATATTTCTTATGATATTACAATTTTAATTGTAAAATAATTTTGAAATCTAAATCATTTAAAAGAAGCTTTCAAGAAAATTGAGTTAAAATACATTTTTACAATAATTTTTAGTATAAAGCCTACTATAATAAAATTCTAAACATTTTACACAATTATTTTTGCATTTAGTGATTTTATAGTTTCTATAATTTACATTATTATATTAAAAACAGCCAAGAGTTTCTTATTCGAAAATTACATACCTATTGCATTAACTCATTGCTGCATGTGTAACTACCCCATCGAAATATAGTAGGGCTATTTAGTAGTTCAAATTCTGTTCTTGATCTTATGTTTCCGTGATTCACGCACTTTAAGACATTCCCATAGTGAAAAGCAAACTCACTAGTTGAGCGAGTGGCTTGTACGTGGAGGTGACTCAGCATAGACGCCTCCAACATCGATTAAGGCTGTTCACGATAAAGTGAGCACTTTAGAAATGAACATTAGAAAAAAACCACTGCCCCTGCAAACATACATGGGCGCACTGAGTGACATTCGCCCAGTAAAGTTGGTAACGATGAATGGAAAGTAGTTCCATTTCCTAACGTCGAATAAAAAGTGCTAAGTAACCACTTGCGACAACTTAAAATTATTTATTTCGCTTTCTGTTTTTTTTTTTTTTTTAATGCATCGAAGTGCAAAAATGAGCACATTTGTAAAGTATTTACTTTCTAAATAATTTCACAGTTCCATTTGACCGACGCACGCACGAATAAAGTGATGATGTGGCAATGTTAATTTCACATAAGGCGGAGGAATACACAAGGTGTATACAATTAGATCTCGAGCAGGGCTTTCAAAAATGTTAATTTTAATGTGAACAACCTGTGTTAGCAACACAGTACGTTAATTGTATCTCGTCCACGCCAGCAAGACTCCATGTACGCGTAACCGCCACATACATTTCTGTTGGAATTATTATTTCTCCCACGCATAATTTCAAAATTTTTCTTCGTCGCACAAAAAAAAAAAAAAAAACTGAGGTCTGAGACGTCACGATTAACTGTAAAGAAACCTCACGCGAAATAAAAAGAAAACACTCCCACATATCATAAACACGTGCGTAGTTTTGTACCTTTGTTCATCAGACCAGCTTTCGAAAGCCTACGTAATTCAACAGACACAAATAGCGCTATTTTATACAATATGAGCTGCATTCCCGCCAGACACGGCTTCACCCGGATATGTTTAAAAATGTCTTGTGTAGTGTTATTTAACGGCGTTTTTTTAAATTCCAGCTGTACACCGACGACTGCGGTTCTGTTTAAGTGCAGTGATATAAACGAAAACAACTGGCTTCCCATGGCAAATATGTTATATTATAGGCTGTTCACGATAAAGTGAGCACTTTTGAGATCAACTTCAGAAAAAAAAGTTACTCCCCCTGCCTGCATATATATTTAACGGGCGAACTGAGTGGCATGCGCCCAGTAAAGTTGGCAACGAAGAATGGAAAATAGTTCCGTATCTTAACGTCGAATAAAATGAGTCCCGTAATCATTTGCAATAACTTAAATTGTTTCTTTCACTTTTTTTTTTTTTTAAATGTTACTGCATCGAAGTGTAGAAATGAGCAGATTTGCAACATATTTACGTTTTACTCGACCGACACATGAATTAAGTTACGAGACCCACGGTAATGTTAATTTTTCGTAAGGCGGAAGAAGACACAACGTGTATGCAAGTAGATCTTAAGCACGGCTTTCAAAAGTGCTCATTTTACCATGAACAGCCTATATGCGATTGTGATCGAGGTAATTTGCCGTGGCGAATTATGCAGCGGACAGGTAACAGTAACGGAGTTGAAACGTAAAATATTTGACCGCAAAATGACGGAAAAACAACTCCTCGCAGCGCAACTTGGTTCGCACTTCAGTACGATTCAGACACAGACTAGGCAAGTGTACAGAGGCGAATGAGGTCGGTTACCAGCCTCTGATTGGCCGATAGTGTTCCGACTTCCGACATAATTGTAACCAATGGGGCCATTTTGGCGGCGTGTGTGGCTCGGGTCCCCCGATTAAGTGGTTGTTCCTCCTTAAAAGTCTGTTCACGATGAAGTGAGCACTTTTGAAATCACTGCTCCTACCTGCATTTATTTTAACGGGCTCACTGCGAGACATGCACCCAGTAAAGTTGGTAACGATGAACAGAAAGTAGTTTCATATCTTAAAGTCGAATAAAAAGTGTCAGGTAACCATTTGTGATAGCTTAAATTACTTCTTTCGCTTTCTGAGCAGATTTGCGAAACATTTTCTTTTGTAATAATTTGACAGTTGCACTTGACCGACGCGTGAATAAAGTGAGGAGGCCCGTGGCAATGTTAATTTCGCACAAGGCGAAAGCATACACATTGTCCATACAAGTAGATCTTAAGCAGGGTTTTCAAAAGTGCTCATTTCACCGCGAACAGCCTAAAGTATCCGAAAGTACTATGTGATTCAGAGATACTTGAACAACCCACCCTCGATCAGTTTGCCCACCCCTGAAGCCACAATCGATGCATTACGTTCTCTAAGGGCAACGATTCCCTGCAAAAGAGATGATTGCCGCCAGGGATGTAGGGATGTCACAATTTCACGTTTGTTGCTGGACGTCCAACCTTCGCAGAGCACAATACACGACTTAGCAGTATTTAATTAGCGCTCTCAATAGCCTAAGTAATTATTTATTTGTTCACGCTGACTACGAAACGCAAACTAACATTATCAATCACCAAATACTTCAAGTATCAATTTTTTTTTTTTAGAATCAGTACGAATTGGAGGTTATGACTTGAAAGTTTGATGAATGCAAGATGCCAACAGACGGATTTATACTACTGTAGTTGATAAATACCAAGCTGTCACAATCTTCAGCGTAAACTTACTTATAAAAACACATTACATAACATATAAACTTGTGTGTTACTAAACTTGCAATAGGAATCCTGTTCTTGTGTCTTCATGAAGCAACGATGTGTCTCTTATGCATGTTATGTTCATGTTAGGTCTTGCCTCGTCTCACGCGGAAACTTACTTACACTGTTAAAAATTTCCGTATATTTACGGAATATTTTGCGGAAATGTACAGTGTATATACGGAAAGGCAGCCCGTAACGACGAAAAACGGAGTTAAGTCCGTAAATACAAAATACGGAAAGTCTCCGTATTACCTTTGGCTTCTTGGACGAACAATGCCGATTCTACACGAAGCTTTCTTCGCCACTGTAACAAGAAAATTATCGTTTCTGCGATAGTTAACGTGGACTGGAAATTTTTGACTCGGGTTCAAACTTTGCTTACGTACAAAATATTTAAACTGTTTTAATATAATTTTTTATACACGGTAAAACACCCATATAACGAAAATTAAAGACATTTTCATTATCTCTTTTTATTTGAAAAGGAAAGTACAAAAAATTAACTTGGAAATTAACGGAGGGGTTCCGTGAAATTTACGGAAAGTCCGATTCTGAAAATCAATGTGTCCGTAATTTTACGGAGAGTTTGCGGGCACTTCTGGATAAATTTTTACCAGCACTTTTCCGTAAAAAGAAGGAATTTTTTTTTTTACAGTGTACGATATACACACACTATAACTTCTCATCGTATAGATACTAACAGTCTGTCTTCCAATTTCCCATGTATTGCCTACAAAAAGGCGGCCTTGTGTTCATTTTTAGTTGTTCTCAGTTAATAACAACACTTTTTTTTATAGGTGTACCCAATGGGGAAAAGCAAGCAAAAATGAAACTACCGTACTTTTAAAAGTAGTGTTACGATTCATCCAGCATAGCAACTTCCTTGACCGATTCTTTTATGCCCGTTTGCACCAAAATCTTCCCCGATTCGAGACCGAATGATCCAAGTTCCGAATCAGGATCCAGTTTGATCTTGGTTCCAATGTAAAAGTGTTGCACCAACGAAATTTCATGATTCTGGATTTCCGATTCGTCGATCTTCGTTCCAAAGTGAGAAATCGAGATTAAGTATGAGATAAATTTTGCTATTGGTTCGTAATATATGACGTCATGGAAGTAGGCGTATTTTCACTATAGATAGAACTAGATGTGCGATGTTTTAGCTTTTTTAAGTGAATTATTGTTGTGCCAATTTTACTGAATATTATTGCAAGTGCGTATAATGTTGTTTTAATTTCCCAAGAAAACAGCCGAACGTAGTTCTATCTGTTGGCGTATTTTCACACTACATTTGTCGACGATGGCTGCTGATCTCGGATCGAAATTTCGAACCACCAATTTCGGCGGTTCGAAATGAACTCATCTCGATCTCCAGTCCAGCTCTGAACTCGAATGGTGCAACAGTTTTCTGTGTCGTACTTAGATCCGATCTCGGATCGAAGTTTCGAACCACGATGGTGCAACCGGGCATTAGAGTTTTTCTTTTACTTAATGCACGACTTGAGAGTAGAATTTACGGTACCGTAATATTTCTCCTACTAAAACGAGATGCATGAATTCTGAGATAAAATATTTTCTCACCTGCTGAAGCGACTACATTTTTTTTCCCCAAGAGACCGGCGCATTCTTTACTAGATGGTTAAACTTCAATGTAGTGTCGTTTGTGTTACAAACCAATTTCCAAAATTCTTGCAGCGCAAAGAATTTCAGTGTTTTTTCTTTTTATAAATTCGGAGGTGACCATCAAATAAATTGCTGGATGAAAAACTTAAAATTGTATGTGATCTACGAATAACACTTTCTGTGGGGATAACTATATTTTAAAATTTCAGTTCATACCACAAACACCTTAGCCAATTTAGAACAAATCATATTTATACTGAGATTTATTCCAAACAACATATTTCACACATGCAATTTTATGTCGGCGTATGTACGTCTAAATTCAATAAGCGCCGAGACAAGCCAGTTACATACAGTTCATGTTATTTTTTCCTATCTTTAATCGCGTGTCTTGTCATACAAAATACCTACACCGTCCTACAAAGCCTTTGATTTGCTGCACTTCATAGTCAAAACCCGCAAGCCGAATAATATTAGTAAGCCTACTTTACAGTCCCTCGAAACCGATCGAGTTAATGACTTCGAGCGTGAAAATGCCACATGACGCGGTTGATTTTTTTTTTTTTTTTTTTTAAATTTTCTTACATCACGTGACTTATGCAGGCATGTAACGTTAATGGTTTACGGATATTCTCACAAAGTAAAAGTCAATAAGTAGCCAAAGGAGGATACTTTGGACGCGATCTTTAAAGTCGAGAGCCGGTCTACATAAACTACTCAGCGCTCGCTTTCAAGGTCACAGCCACTCACGCGATATTATAACGTATAAAACTTCTGCTTGCTAAGTGTGATTGCGTTGCCTCGTCGTCGTTGGAAATAACTGTCAGTAATATTTCTCAATTTATCAAATAACTATGAATACATATGAGGTGTACAATAACATACAGAAATAAGCAGCCTATGCAGTTATATCGGCATACAACAGACAGAAGTGAGAAATAAATCATTACGATGTTGACGGTACCAGTTTTTGATTTATAGAATGTACTCGGCATTCATTACTGAATTTTCTTCTTTGACAAAGCATTGTATTTACTCGACACACTAGAATAACTGTAATATCAGTGGAGTAACGTAATTTGTTTGCTATGAGGAATTAATTAAAATTAATTATTGATTACCCACTGAGAATTACTATAAAAAAAATAGTAGTACAAGAAGTGAAACGACATGCGTCTCTAAGAAATAATTAAATAATGCGGTTGGCCATAACCAAGTTGCTTTTTAAAACAATATAAAAATAAGAAATGTTAAAAAAGTGTATATATATATATATATATATATATATATATATATATATATACATATGTTTGTGTGTGTGTGTGTGTGTGTGGGTGTGTAACAGATACACACAGAAGCCAGTGTACAATTTTCCCCTTAAACAACTAATTTAGTTTAGTAAAAGTTTTTTTCCCCTCCATATTAATGCATTATACTGCTTCTAAGTTGTTCTGACGGAATTCATGGTATGTCTTTAAAGTTGAACTTTTCTTCCAATAAAAAAATAGCAAAGCCATTATACTTGTCTAGAACACGGCAACATCAAATGAAAGGCTAGACTAGAAACCTTTAGTGCGTCCCATTGGGGATGCGACAAATGTTACGCCCGACCATTGTAACTCGTACAGCAGCGGGAGAAAAAAAAAAAACTACACGAATCATTAACGGAGTGGCCATTGTTCTGGGTGGAGCTCTGCTTGCGTGATATGAAAACACGATCTGGAACGCAACGACGGGGCGCATTCCGAAATATCCAGCCAGACCCAGTGTCGAGGGCGACGGGACGAGAAAAAAGAACACTAGCTAAGACGTAGGCCTACCATCGAGCGCCCGCCGACATTATGTCACCTTCAAACGATTCGGTGTGAAAGACAGTGGGCGTCGCCGGTAAAAAAAAAAAAACCCACGCCGGCTTCCAGCACTGTCAACCTAAGAACGTAAATTACCTGTGACGCAATTCCCCTCGAACAATGGACCTTGGCGCCTGAAGGGGTGAACGACATTTTGATGACTACACGAGCCCGCCTACGTCGGTATTTATGGGAAGAGAAGAATGGGAATACACCAGTAGAAGTGGAAACAACGGAGCTGAAATACTTCAGGCCCAAGACATCCGTCCTTGTCAGGATTGCCCTTGGCAATGAAGATCGCTAGTTCCGGCCTGGTTTTTAGCGAGTCAGGTTTTATTGGTTGTCATCGATTGTTACTTTCATCGCCGACAGTTCAAAAGCGTGTCCGTGGCATTTGAGCTGGCCACGCCCAAGTGCTAACAAACTAACACATAGGCCAACCACACGGCTGAGTAAAATCTAAACACCGGCTGAGGGCTGGTGAAGGGGGGGGGGGGGGGGGAAGTCAATGTCTCGTACACAGAAAACGCCAGTAGGTGGCGCATTACACAATGCGGTGAATAGTTAGAAATGGTTCCGCATTAACTGCTGCAGACAATCGTTCGAACGAAATATATTTTGCTATAACCTACAGTGATAGCGATCTCGAGCCTTGCGAAAATACAGGCGTCTGTAATTAGTTGACGTGCTTGGCATTAACCCGTACATACCAAACTATAACAACAAACGAAAAAAAAAAAAAAACTACAGCAAAATCGGGCGATTATCATGATCGGTAATAGGGTATCGGTGATCGGCCAAGCTCTAAAAGGTAGTGGCATAATGCATTTAAAAATAAACACCGCTGTTCCACATGTAAAATTCGATCAGGTTATCCCCATGTACCTACTCATTAATTGGTCGCTCATCAACTGACTTTCAGTGAATGTTATTTCACTGATTGATCTCACTGATATACACTTAAAAGAGTGAACGAAGTGGTTTTTTTTTTGTGCGCGCCACACCTCACATTGATCCACGCCTGCCACTATTACTATACACTGAGGTATAGGCTGTTCACGGTAAAATGAGCACTTTTGAAAGCCCTGCGTAAGTTCTACTTGAATGCACGATGTGTATTCTTCCGCCTTATGTAAAATTAACATTGCCATGGGCCTCATCACTTTACTCATGCGTCGGTCAAGTGAAACTGTGAAATTATCAGAAAAGTAAATATTTTACAAATCTACTCATTTTTACACCTTATTGATTTGTAAAAAACAGCAAGCGAAAGAGATCATTTATGTTACCACCAATTGTTAACTAACACTTTTTATTCGATGTTAAGATATGGAACTAGTTTACATCCATAGTGACCAACATTACTGGGTGCATGCTATTCAGTAGGCCCGTTAAAATTAAATGCAGGTAGGAGCAGTGACATTTTTCTACGGTTGATTTCAAAAGTGCTCGCTTTATCGTGAACAGCCTTCACTATTGTATGAATCACTTGTAGCCCTCCAAGTTCGCACAAGGGAAAAGAAGACTGCAATGACAACCTGTCGTTACATGTACCAGAGATAAAGAAATGAGTATCACATCGATATATATGTATATGAATGTGTGTGTCTCTATATATATATATATATATATATATATATATATATATATATATATATATATATATATATATATATATATATATATATATATATATTCCACGTCAGGCTCGGAAGCAAGCAAAGTGCTATAATCCCACGTGCATCAGATGCCACATAACCACTAAGCGTCCAAGGTCAAGAAGCGAGGAAACGATACGGGCGACACTAACACGCACTTCTAGCGCCTCATCGCTCCTACGCGCAAAGCGTATACAGTGTTTCCATCGTAACGCTTTACTGGCACGTTAAGAAATTTTGCAAATTGTAACGTTTAGTTTGTTTTCTAAAAATTAATATTAAAATTGATAGTTTACAAAAAAGAATGAATGAATACAATTTTTGAAAATTTCTTAAAGTGGTAGTATTTTCAGAAAAATGTGCGTAGAATATATATATATGCCGTGTTTACTTTAAAACTGATGCATTGAGAAGATATTTCCATAACATGCAGAGCCCGTTAAGAAAGTTAAAATTGAAATACGGGTGAACTATGTAACAAATTCCCCAAAATATTTTCTTTGCTATTTTAATATTAGTTTGAACTGTCTCCTAACTTATTATTTTTGTTCAGAGATTTATATTCGGAAAAGGCATAAATTTAAAATTAGTATATTTCCTTATATTCGTCTTTGAAAAGTTTTTTTTTTTTTTTTTTTCATTTACACACTTCTTTCAGGTCTTATTTCACCTGTCACAACGAGGAGAAAAAACAGTAATATAAGTTACTTGTACGGTTCCGAAATGTTGTTTTCAAAGTCCTATTCTTAACTCGTCCCAGACGTTTGTGGTCTTCGAAGTGTAGACTTCGAGCAATTATTTTCTTGTCGCACTGCCATTGCTGTACCGCAGTTCTTTGTACACGCCCTGTGAAAATGTGAACAATTAATACACATAAGGATGAGTAGTGTGACAGTCATTAACAACAAAGTACCACAAAGTGAGCACACAAGAGTTGAATTGGCGTGGTGGCTTCTGAGAAGTAGGCGTGCCCATTCTCTGATTGGCTCTGGGAACGGGTTTTGTGTCCGATTGGTTACAGTATGCTCCGAGAGGTCCCCTATTGGTACGTGCCAATCCTCTCATCCTGTCATAGGGGACTATAATATCGATGAGACCCAAAGCTATAAACGACCCAAGTCGCTTCTAGCCCCCAGGCCCCCTTAGCCCTGCGTGTAACACACTTCCTTGCCAATCATTATAGAACTTACGCAGTCTTATATATATTACCAGTAGTTTAACCTCAGCAGCTCCGAAGGGACAGCTCAGCCTAGCTTAATTAACAATACGACTTCACTTTAAATATTTTTATTTAGGATATTATAGGTTAACATAGACTTAACCTCTCATCCCAACCAGTTGCTAGCATGCTTGGTCATGCGCTGCAGCTGATTCCAAGGCGGCCTCTGCCGAGAGGTAGAGGTTTGCAGCGTCGTGTGGTACGATGCTTCAATTGGTGAGAGCCCCCCCCCCCCCCTAATAATAAGTATTTTCTCCCCCCCCCCCCACTTAGCGAAGCTCCGTGCACTTGCAGCATACGGCCATAGATATGCTTTGTCACAGCCTATGGCTACAGAGACACGCCGCTGTGAGGTAGCACAGCAATATTTTAGATACATATGTCCCCGAGGATACATGCTATATTTGGGATATTATTATAGGTCAATTAAGCTAGCTTAATATGGCTTTTCATTCACGGGTCCTTACCGTCTTTTAATGCTCTAGTAACAACCAGTAAGAAACAACCCTGCTGACACTTACTGGCAGCTCACTTTCTCTCCTTTAGTTTTCATGTTCATAGAAGAGATCGGAGGAAAGAGGTTCAATAGCGTCACTTCTCCCACCAGAGAGGCGCCCAAACACCTCTCTGGTTACTGCCGACATCAAGTTAAGAATAAACTAAGCACCCGCCCCCTCTCTACTAGTATTTCCAACCCTATTATCTAAGAGCATGTTCCCAAAACACTCTGTCTCCGGTAGCTTTCTATTTAATTTAATTTAATCTAATGCATGCAATAATTTTTGAATTTTTACTTCTCTGTCGCAGGGATTTTTACGTCTCTCTTGGCGGTTTTTCCCTTGCTCTTCACAGTTAAGACTAGCTCTAAGTACACTTAGGGAGGTAGTCGTGGCCCGAAAGTATAGGCCATGGCTACCCAATCCCTCTTTGCCGCGATGCATGTCTCCTTGCATGGTTTTTCCTTCCTAGTAGGCGTAAGAGGTTAGCCCTGAGACGCAATAAAATCCAGCCTTAGCTGCGGGACTTAACTTCACATAACATTAAGAATAAGGTAGCTTAGAAAAAAAGTCCTCTATTGGTCGGGCTACCGGCTAGCAGGACACGTTATTATTTGATCTGTGCGTGTTTAGGCAGGAATAGCCTAAAAGTAGAACTTAAGTAGGACTTCAGCAAAGTTGTAAGTTACCGTGAATAATTCTGAATCACAAATTTGATTTCCAAATACACGTTTTAACCGCAGCCTGCGCATAAAAATCGATTATGATTAGGTAAGTACGAAGGTACACACACGGAATCACTTGAATACGTTTAGTTAACCACGAATGTAATAATAAGTTTTACGATTTGCGAAATAATACCGTCATGACTTGCAAGCACTTATAAATACAGCAAATGTTACAGCTGAACTGGGAGCCGATGCTTCGTCGTTCCCTATTGTGGTTTTATTAGTGTCTGTACGGTCCTCAAGTGCGTGTCCAAATGATCAATAATCGCATTAATCAATAATTCAAAATCACAATAAATTTGTCGTTCTGTCGCAAAACTGACGCAAACGGAAGTTTGACGCCTCCAATAGCCCGGATGAGTGGAAGAGAGAAAAAAATGTTACCATGGGTGCCACAAATAAACTTTAATGACTAATAACGAAAGAATCCGGAAGTGTAGAAATTAGGATGAAAAACTTGTTATTTAAGTCGAAAGTTAAAACATACTGCGCAATTAAAAAAAAAAAAATTCTGGGATGGCAGTCCTTTCCTATCTTTCCCGCTGGTCTGTTACTTCCCAGTTCGTTACATAGACCCAACCCTAACTTAGATCGTGTTCGAATACAAGATCGTTGTTTAGTAATTGTGATAGGCAGAGACCTGAAAAATTCGCGAGTTCAATGACCTGCAGGCTAGACTCCGCAGTCGTATGCACAAATATGCCGATATCAGCTGCACATTGGTCGTCTGCTGTCACAGTGGAAGGCGATGATTGCGCCAGCGTTTTACAGGAGGCGTCAAACACCGTGTGGACCAATGGCTAAAGTTGTATAAACAAATGTGTTTTGAATTCTAGCTTGTCCCAGAATTAATCCGCGAATTACTCAGGTCTCTAACGTAGTTTCATCGTTGGAATGATATCGGTAGCCACTTGCTCACCATTTTTAAAACTCCACATCAAATTGTTAACTGGAAAATATACTTTACGAAAATGTAATCCTTCACTAAAATTTTTTTTCTATAGATAGTCATCAAAATACTAAAACATTATTTCGTTCAAAAATTATCAGCGTTGCACTAATGATTTACGGTAACCTTAAAAAAAATTAACTTATCATCATAATTAGAAACACGAATATGATCGATCACAGCACACGATTATTTACTTCAAAAGTTAATGAAGTATATTCCTATGTATAGTTTGGAGGGTCTACAAATATGGCGGTGATCTGACCACTACACCACGGCGGCACCTCTTAAATAAAAGTGAGAAAGCACACTTTAAAAACGGCAATATAAACAAATACTAGGCAGGTTTTAAGGCAAACAAACAAATACTACTACAAAGATTTTTGCTAGGGATAGGAAATTTCCGCGAATTCATTTCGGGACAAGATAGACGTCAAGCACATAAATAGAGAAGTTACTTTCGCAATTGGCTCACAGTTTATTAGACCCGCCCTGCACGTCTCTGAGCCAATATCAGACTTGCGAGGAAACCCTTTGCGAATCCCATAACTGCCAGGTGTGGGGCAACAGCCAATGAACACACCGCTGAGGCTTCAGTATGCACAGGACTGAGTCTAGCGTACAAGTAATTAAACTCGCGAAATTTTCCTATCCCTGATTATTGCAAACGTTAAAAGAGAATACGGACTGTTTGTTTCGAAGTATTTCTCGTGCTATTGCAAAAAAAAAAAAAAAAAAAAAAAAAAGAATATTGTCAGATTCGTCACTTGAATATAGCAAAAAAGTCTTATCATTACAGTATTCTTGTCTCACTTTCATGGGTTATGTGTACCTACATGTCACTATATTTGCATTCCTCCTTCACAGCAGAGTAAATAAATAAGGTTTTTAAATGTCAATTTTTATTTAAAAACAACATAACATAAATAAAGTATTAAAAACTCAATCTACCCTTTGTAAAACTTTTGAAAACTTTCCAAATTCTGATAAATTAATTTGGCATCTGAGATTACTGTGGAACAGAAATGTGTTTGAGAATGTAAAGTCTTTGCACTTTCCAAATTCAAACATTGGTGGGACATAAATAAAAACTAAAAGTGCAAAGTAACAAAATTAAAAGTTGCGGAAGTCCGGTGGTGAAATAGGCCCCAGGTCGAGTGGGCTCCAGGAATTTCATTGCCATTTCAAGACCCTGTCCAGTACGAAATGAACCCATTCGAACACGGCACACAATATTCCCGTGGCTGTGTATTCATCACGCGTTTGTCAGCAATCGCCAATAACATTATCAGCAGGAAGGCGCCGACTGTCTTTGGCGATGGTTCTTATCTTACACACCAACCACAGCATGATACTGTGGCAATCAAGGGACGAAATAAGTGGCCTCGACGCCGGAACACAGCTAATTGTGGTGGTACTGGAGCCCTGAAAAATTCGCGAGTTCAATGACCTATACGCTAGGCTTCGCGGTTTTACATAAACTCATGCAGATATCAAGTGTTTGTTGATTGCTTGTTGTGGTAGTACAAGGCGATGATTAGGCCTACAATTTATTGCCTGTTTGTTATTGGCTCATTCACCTCCAGGTGGTGCCAAACAACGCGTCAGCGAATTGCAAAAGTAACACATACAGCCATGGTAATTTTTGCGAATTTCGACCGTGAAACAAATATCGCAGATATTTTAAGACATTCGAAATTTTTGAGCTTAAAATTTAAGTTGCATAAAAGAAATACTTAGGTATGATCTACGAATCAAAAGAAGAAAAAACGCGATTTATCCCGTATCAGAGAAAAAACGACGCCCGAAGTGGTTGGACAATACCGAGTTGTTTCACAGTGAAAACGGTATTGGATCAGAAATTTTTATTGGTGCAATATAAATAACGTGACAGCGCTCTATTACGGGTCTGGTAGGCAGTCGTTTCGAAACACAAGTTTCTTACAACGAAATGTTTTTTCCTCATGATTTCTTTAACTTTTAACGTGAAATCTCTACTTGCGGTTACTAAAAATAACTGTGCACAACTTGATAAAGCTAGAGTATTCCTCTGCATGTGGATTTGGTTTCGTACAGAAAAGTTGAGGGATGTGTTGTATATAAGAGCGTTGGGCTAAACGCAGTAATCTCTTGGTTCTACTGCGCTACGCAGAATACAAAAATTGTGTAGATTCTCTCTGCGAAAGTCTTCCAATTGGTACTTTATGTTCACAAAATCGTCAGCTGACCAGAGCATTGTCTGTGAAACTCATTACGTAGCCTAAGTTTACAATTTGCGTTTCGTCAACTTTAAAGCCGAGATATTACCAAATGCGTTTCACCAATCATTGCCAGATTGATTTCGCTACAGAGTAATATCATCTACACACACATATTAAATTTGCTATAATTGTTTAGTCTACTTTATTACTTTTATATTCTAAAGCTGACATGAGATACAACCAACCCCAACCGAATAACTTTTTTGTATACGAATTTTAAAACAATTCAACACTAAATTATTTTTAAAAAATTACGCTTATAAACACGTTTTCATATTTATAGTATGACCACCTGAGTTACGCTATGATTGTAGCAGTAGTTGTGTCTTATCTGAAACATTACACAACAGTACGAAATGCATACTCAAGTAAAACAAAACGCGAACTAATTGGAACAAATCCCGAAAGAAAACACTCGCCGAATATGTCAAGCATGCCTACTACCGCAGCTACGACGTCCTGGAATAGTTCACATTCCTGAGAGGCACGAGTTGTGGACTGTTCAGCCGTTATTTCTAGCTGTGGTTTGAAATCAGTATTTACTGGAGGCGGGCGAACTAAAATTATTTCACGGTCACGGCATGCCACTTCTGGCGGCATTGTTGTGTGCTATAAATAACAGAAGGCAAACACGCTCTCTACGCCTCTACGGCGAATCAATGGCGCGATTGGGAGGGGGTAGGGGGGGAGGGAGGCCGGTTAGCTCGACCCACGCATCCAGCAAACACAACTGGAGCTGTACCTGAATTCCCCTGCTGTTGGGGAACACGAGGCGGACGGGAAGGGAAGGTCCTCTCGGGTTTCATGCTCGTCCCGCCGCCGGCATTTTCCCACGACGTACCCGCAGACAATCCCGTCCAGCGCTGAGCGCCGCCGTCCGCTGCATAAAAGATCACGTTCCCGCGGCGGCGACCTTCGACTGGGAATGCCAGGCACGTGCTCCCACAAATTCTCCACTCTCCTCCCCAACCAAACCGTAGATAACATCAAATATTCAGACGACCGAGACGGAAAAACCACGAGGAAAACGAAATTCACAAACGTGTTGCAAAAATGTGTCTGTCGAGTACGACGGTACGTCAAGGTTTGTTAACATGCATCACAACTGACATACGGTGTACCACTAAGTTTAAACTCGACTAGCTTTTGATTCTCACACAGTGCAGGCGGGCCTTGGTACAACGTGGAAGCGCAGGTTGAGTGCGCCAAGGGATTGCATCACCGTTTCAAGGTCACGTCCAGAGTGCGCGACTCAGTGCGGAACACGCGAGAGTGCAAGCGCGGTAACAATACTTAAAAAGCGACTCACCGAGGTAGAGTAGGGCTGGCAACTGAGCCGGATGCCGTCCTGGGACAGCTTCTCCTTAAGCAGCAGCTTGAGTTGTATCCTAGGTATCTTGACGAGCTCCGCCTTGCCTTCCTCGTACTCGTCGAGGTACTTGCCGAGCTCCTGGGCGCTGCCCGCCGACGACGAGGCCGCAGGGCTGCTGCTGGCGCCCGCCGTCGTCGCGCCCCCCTTGCCCGACGACGTCCGCGACGACCTGGCGCTCGAGCTGTCGCACTGGCACTCTTCGTGCATTGCCGTCGTCTCCTCCAGCGTGAAGTACACCGACGCCGCGCCCTCCTCCCGCAGCGTCCTCACCGAGTGCAGCAGGCGGCTGCGGTGCGCCGGATTGAACACGCCGATGGCGTCCAGGTCTGGGTCGCCCACCTGCTTGCAGATCTCTAGGTCGTCGTAGCCGTTGTCGATGAACGACTCCGCGTACTGGCCCAGGTGCAGCGAGCGCAGCCATTCCACCACGATGTTGCTGTTGCTACTCATTGTCGGCTTCCACAAAAAAAAAAAAAAAACTGTCAGGCCTTCATCTCTTCCCGGCCCACAACAGACGACGAACCGTCTCAGCCGCGAACTGTTTCCCCGAGGCGCTTATTTGAAAAAACGGAACACACCCCCTCGCGAGCACACGTTCCTCTGAAACCAGAAGGGTTCACACGCGCGGCGCGATGCGATCGCTCCGCTCCGAGCCTCTCCGCACGCGTTGTGCCAACTGTCCGGGCCGACAATAACCACCGACCTCCCCGGCAGTCATATTGACATTCTCCCAGCAGTTAGCGGCTGCGCCGCTAGGTAGCAGCACGCGCAGGCGGGAGAGGCGGCGCGCGCAGACCGGCTGTCGAGAGTGTGCTCGCGCTGCGCAGCGGGCTGGGTCCTGCTAGCAGCGTATCTTTCATCGGCCGTTTATTTCGCTCGCTTCTCACTCGAATTCTTGCATTAACGTTTCGGTTTTATTACACCTACACACGACAGCAATTATTCTAAGGAATTCTACCCTTAAGCGCTTTGCCAGAGGTATATTATTCTGTTCTTTTCGTCCCTACTTGAACCGCATCGATCATTTTTCACTTCGCTGTAAGTGAATTTTATCTCGCTGATAATTAAAAATAGTAAAAGAAGAAGGGAGTAAGTGTCATGTTCTATTTATGATCAGCGAGAACTTACAATAGTGTTTCGAAAATCTTTAAAAATACACCGTCTAACCAAAATAAATTAATGTCCTGTAGGTAGACTAGAAAATTTCACATAAACAATGTTATCATTTCGTTGGTTGTAGAAAAATTATAAAGTACTGCCAAATTTCTTTCCAGCTGTTTTTTACGATGTCCTGCTACGAAAATTCAATCCTCTCTTGAAAAAATTATTTGAGTTAGAATAGCAAGTAATTCTAATTTTTTGTAAGATTGGAAAGTATTTTAATGACAGCGGTATTCTGTTTTCTTTATAGCATTTATTTATATATTTATTAATTTATTCACAAGGGATACAAGTATAATACAAAACATCGTTATACGAACTGATCCCCCTGAAACGGAGCTCAAAAAGAATGATAGTTTTACAATAGAAACAAAAGGGAATGTATTCATTCATAATGGCGAGAGTTCTGAACATTGAATGAAAATAAGTGAGATTATGCTTGGATAGGAAACCATATATCAGTTATTCAAAATGCATAACATAGGATAATTTTTTATCTGCTGATTCAAGCTTCGAAATTGCAGTAGGCGCGGTGTTTCCATTAGCCCGCAGATTTACCCTTTGAATTCACAGTACAAGTATAATTATATGCGTTCCGGCATAATGTATTTTTAATGGGACAAAACTGGCACAGGCGCCAGGCGCCTTTCATGCTCTGTAATTCCGGTCACTTTGGTGATAAGACGTTTGATTTCGGCTAAGGTGTACGGCGCCATGAAAGCTATCATTGTGCCAAGAATCCCTGTCGCATGTCATATTTATGTGACAGGTGCGGTAATACAGTTCAGCCGTGCCGACAGTTTACTTTGACATGCAAAGACCTGTAAAGGTGAAGTGCATTCATTTCTAATCAGTACCTAAGTTGCAGGTTTGCTGCAAGCAGGTCTCTTGTGACTTCGGTACATGCCCTAAAAACTATAGTTACCCACATAACCTGCCCTGTACAGTGTGTCGGTGTAATTAATGTCACGATATTTTCGCACAAGGACAACACACGTGCAATTATCGAGAAGTATAAAAGACTGTAACCTACACCAAAGTTGCATATATTGAAATGCATATATATCTAAGAATATTGTAAATTTTTTTTCGATGGCACGAACAACTGTATCAAATTGATTGAATAAATAAATGTCTTGAATAAAATTGTGTTTTATTTAATGTTTACCTAATTTGTCAGAGAAAAATTAAAATTTAGAAGCACAAAAATAAAATATAATTTAATAAAAAAATATCGTATAAAGTACAATTGTACTATATGCGCAGTTAAATAATTAAATTAAAATGCTTTTTAAAACTGAATAATTTTAAATAAAGAAATATAGCTGTAATAAATTATGCAGGTAGTCAAAGTCCCGCATTACGCGTGTAAGAATGCTGCTAATTGGAAAAATAAATTTTTAATAGGATGAAAATTACACATTTTTATGCCTATAAACTATATGAATGTCAACAGCTCGACTGGCGGCTGAATGGGCAACTCGTTTCGTGTTGAAATAGAGAAATAAACTCCCCCTATGTGTTGAAAATATAATCCAATATGGAGGGTGCCGACAGCACCACCTATACTTTACAAAAATGAAAAAATACGGCCCTCACCTGGTAGCTAAATCACCAATCACATGTAGGTAAATCGTGAAAATAGCGCTATATAGCTGTTGAAAAAGAAAACAAATGACAAACGAAAATAAAAACATGATGCTTGCATGGGATGGAATGAGCATTGGTGAGGGGGGTGGAGTGTGAGTGAGTGAAGAGATTTGGGCGGTTCGTAACAGCGAGGTCTTGAGAGCCGATGAGGGTGATTGAAGTGAATATGGAGCAGCGCCGGAACGAAAGGGCGGGGGAAACGGGAGATCCCTGAGAAGACCCGCTGACCAACGGCATCGTCCGGCACGATTCCCACTTGCGAAAATCCGGTGACCCGGCCGGAGATTGGACCCGGTTCGCCTTGGTGGAAGGCGAGCAGGCTAACCGCTCATCCACCATGTCCCCGAGAGGGAGGGGGGTGGAGGCCTGCCGATTAATTAGCGAAGGCAAGTAACTGACCGATTAGATATCCAATAAAAAAAACACAGCGGGAGTGGTGGTGGAGGAACCTCTGAAAATGTAAGTTTCTAAAATCAATTTTTAGTAATATTTTTAACAATAAATTTTTTATATTATTTTATAATTTTTAAAAGTTTTTTTGGGGATTTTTAGATAATTTTTGGGTGCAAGGTCATCTAAGATCACGGGCACAGAGTCAAAGTCAAGGACATTGGTTAAGGTCACCTGGATCCAACATGGCCGGCGACCGACCGAAATGACAGAGCATGGAAGGCGCCTGTGCCAGATTCCATTATGCCCGAACGCTGATAATTATAGGCCTACTACTGCTGTTAAGTATGCATAAGATATACATGAATGTACATACATTGTCTATTGTTCTATCATATTATGTTAAATTAATATTGCCATGTGCCTGCGTCGGTCAAGTGAAAATGAAATCATTTTAATTAAAAGTTGATAATTTACATATCTGCTAATTCTTGCACTTATGCGCATTAAAAAAAACAGAAAGCAAAGTAAATCATTTCAGTAATCACAAATCATTACCCAACACTTTTCAACTAACGGACAGAAAGGGAACTACTTTGTTCTGCGTCGTTACCAACTTAACTCGGCGAGTGCCAATCAGTGTGCACGCTAAAATACGTGGACGTATAGGCTGTTCACAGTAAAGTGAGCACTTTAGAGGCCCTAGTTATTTTTTCCTTTAAGTCATTTTTTTTATCCTTTATCAACTTTTTAAAAATAAATATTGCCATATGAGTAATAAACACAATGTGTACATTCCACCTCACTCAGAATTTAACGTCTAAGGCTGAAATAAAATATATTTATTGACTATTTTTCCGAATGAGAGGACGTTCAAAAGTGCTCACTTTACCATCAATAGCCTATAGCGGCAGTAACGTTTTTCAATGGTGCTCAGTTAACTGTGAACTGCATTTAACAACAATAGCAAAATATATCGGTCATTGCCAGATGTAAGCCCATTGTTATATATATATATATATATATATATATATATATATATATATATATATTATATATATATATATATATATATATATATATATATATGAAAAACAACATAATACAACATGAATGTATACAAGTACAATAGCAATGCAAGTAAGCTGTGCCTTAAACAAGAAGGTAAAACATAAGTAAATATGAACTGAAGAGAGAATAACAAGCTATAAGTACAAAATGAGTATATGTATAAAAATAATATAAATCACATTCAAAACAGGGTACAGCAAGTATACCCGGACTACTGTTACAGAAAGACGCATCATATTTCTGTATTCTCTGTCAGTTTAAGTTTTTTTAAGAATATTCGTACGTACAATTTCACATAGGGCACTGTGAAAAGAAAGCGATGTATTATAAACAATTGTTTGAAATATTAATGACTGAATATCACTTATTTTTCAGGGTGCGTGGGAGAACAATGTAACCGAAAACTACATTGAAATATTCAAGGACCTTTTTAATCTAAACATGGATACACTTTTCTTAGTTTACTTAATACACTTTCTTAAGTTTCATTGAATCGGGGCCACTTGTACTTAGGGAATACTAGCCATGAAAAAAAAAATTGGCGCCACGAAGAATAAATAAAATATTATAAAATGATAACTGAAAACAAGACAAATGAAACTGTCCCATAAAATAAATTGGCAGCATTGCATTTCCTCGCAATCAATTTTTCGTATAACATTTATTCAAGTTTAACGCAATCATTAAAATTTAAGAAATGTGTTAGCAATAAAATATAATAATCATTTCTCAAGTAAATAAATAAAACTAGAGTTGACGTTGATATGATCTTAAGTAAACTGAAATAATTAAATATATAGTAGTTCAAAACATTGTAAGCCAAAAAAAAAAAAATTATAATCCTTTCTGGGAAGGAGATAGTTTAGGTCTCAGTCTGTAAATTGCAATCAAGCCAAAATAGTTTATTGTCGTTTTGAACAATTTTTTACCACTAAAATTAACTCTATTAGGCGTTTGGCCTAAATAATTTAGTAGCTTGTATGTACATATACCGGCTGTCCCAAATTAATCTTTACACTCCTTGAACGCGAATAACAGAGAAACAATTAAAGACGATGTTGTGGGACTGTTGTATTTGACAGTATAAGGACAACGTTGAGCGTGTGGAAATTTTAATAACAGTTGTAAATGTTCAAAACGTTCTCCATCAGCAGCAAGACATCGTATGAAAAGCCGTAGACCAGAACGACAAAGAGTAGCCACTGTTTCCATGGTAGTGAATTTACAGGCGGTTACAGCGGCATCTCTACCCTCTTACGTCATCGGCTTTGTGGCGGCGAACTTGGTGGTTTCCTCAACAGTTCCTACACATAAACATAAAACGGCGTTCAATCTAGAGATCTGGGAGGATAGTCAACGATTCCTCATCGTCCCGATGGTAACGTGGCAGCGAACCGCCCGCCTGGAAAAATGAAATCGCCATCTGTGTATCTGTGTACAGTTTTCCTGCAATGCGGTGTGGTAACTTGTAACTTGCCATTGCTCCGTCTAAGAAGAATGGGCCCAAAAAAAGTCATCTGGCAGACGTGCCGCACCACACTGCTAGACCGAGAAGATTGAGTTCTTGCTCTAACAAAGTTTGGGAATTTTCATCGGCCAAGTATGTACTATACAGTTATGGTGGTTGGCAGTTCCATTCACTATAAAGGTTACTTCGTCGGACTAAACCATCACGTCAGTAAAATTCTTGTTGTTGCACATGTTCACAGCCCACTCAACAAAATTCGACACCACTACCTGGGTCGTCTTCATTCACAACGTGAAGTAGCGTGGGGATGTAAGGCTTACACTTTACTTGCTTTAAAATGCGAAGGACAGCTTATTTACTGACACGTGACTCTCGCGTAGCTTGTCGTGCGGAGGACCTCGACTTCCCGGAGGAGCGTGTGAGTGTGTGCAACACAGCCCGCACACTTCCTTCGCCCGTCGTCGTACCCTACCTGCCGCACCGTCCTTTCTTCACATCGCACATAGTAGTTCTGTTCTTCTCAAACTTGTCACGGAATCGTGTCGTTGTTACATATGACGGTGGCGCGGTATCAAAGTCCGCCTTCCATCATCTCTACACCTCAGTCGTGTTGTCACATTTAAAACAATTTAAATTTCACTTAAGTCGCTGGGAAGAAAGTATTGTTATAGGCTGTTCACGGTAAAGTGAGCACTTTTTAAGGCCCTTCAAACTGGCACTAACCACTGCTAAATATGTTTCATCGCAGCCTCAGACGTTAACTACTGAGAGTGGCGTAATGTAAAGACTGTGTATAAAAAGTGGCGGAAAGATGAAAATTGGTTCGAAGGAAAATTTGAGCAGTGCCTTAAAAAGTGCTCACTTTACCGTGAACAGCCTATAACTCAATAATATCCTCAATTGTAATGCACCCGCTCGTGGCTGCAAACTGAAATTACAACAGAATGGCTACACGTTCTCGCACACACCCATCAGCTTTTCTATACCAGTTCCTCTGCTATAAACTTATAAAGAGTGTAAACATTAATATGGGGCACCTGGTATTTCAAATGTGTGTTAAATTTCGAGGTAGAGCAGCTCAGTCATTAGGTTACGTGCCGGTCTTGTGTAATGTAAATGTTCTAAATTAAGTTTTACACAATACAGTGTTCTGCTTGTCTGCCAACTATTGCATTGCATGTATAGTATAGTTTGATGTTTTATCTTTTCATCAATACTTTGGGGCAGCGCTGGCGCAGTGGCTAAGCTGCCCGCCTCCCACCACGACGATCCGGGTTTGATCCCCGGCGGGGAATCTTGCTGGACGATGACGCTTGTCAGCGGGCTTTCTCGGGGTACTCCCGCTTCCCCCGCCCTTGCATTCCAGCGCTGCCCCATCCTAGGGTCTCACTTCATATCATGTCCGGGGATGACGGGCACCTACGGGTCCCAGCTGGAAAACCCTTCATTCGGAGATGGTTGCTTGCCCTGGGTTCACTCCCAACTCGAGATTTTTATCAGTGCTTTTAAGGTGACCGCCTGCCTAGGCTGCGTACAGAACTTTTTGTCGAAACGTCGTATTGCACTTGTGTATCCAATTCCAGATTCTCAATTTACCTCCAAAAACATTTCTTTTTTCGCAAATGAAATTCGCTAAAGCCAGTATTCTCACGGTAATTTTAAATATGAACATGCAGGTACAGAATCTTTAAAAAGGCACAGACACGTGCAGCACACGTTTACATTTTAGTATTATGTTTAAAATGATGTCGCCACTGTTGAAATTATCATAGAGGCGTGTCAGGGACGAGAAGACGACGAGATAGTAAAGCGATTTTCGCCTAGAGGCTACGATGAGATATGAAGCGAATGCCTGGGTCGCCCTTAGCGCTTCCTTTCATTGCTTGTAAGTCTCGAACGTGCAAAACACCTCCAGCCAGTTTGTCATCCTCTTAGTATTCTTAAACATGTTTCAGTGTTGCCCGTACATATACAAGACTGTTCTGGATAATGTCTATGATGTGACGTATAGCTATGTTACTTGTTCCTCATATCCTCACAATGCAAAAAAAAATGCATTGCATTGCATTGGAATATTATTTCTAAGTGTTCCTATCAGAATTAATTAACTTTCTCTCAAAGCACAGTAGCTGATGTTCACTACGGTTTCAATTTCTCTAAGTCTGTGGGCTTAACTAGATTCTTTGAAGAGTTGAGGTTTTAACTAAATAATAGTGTTAGTTATAATTTCCTAGTTCATTTACAATGACTACAAGCAGAATATTAACGACTCAATATCTCACAATAAATTACTATCACTTGCTATTTACAAATAATAGTTCAATCAATACAATTTACAATGACTTCAAAGAAATTACTGTAATTAAATAACTAAAATCAGTCCCAATAAACAATATACCAAAATCTATCGAATTATTTTATAAATCGTATGTCCGTAATTGACAGTCCCAATATTTACAATAAACTCCATATCACATGTTTATAAAGTCCCACCTTAGCTCAGTCCAAATTCCGCTGGTCCGTATTGTTCTAGAGATCTCTGAGCGCCCTCATGCATAGTAGCCTTCAACTCGTTGTATAACACGCCTTCTCGTCCTTCCACATCTCAGAAACACTCGTCAGCCATAGTCTCGTATCCTTCGTCGTCATCCATCCTCTCGGCTGATGTCCCTCGCTGTATAAGCTATTCCCGATAAAACGAGCACTTTTGAAAGCCCTGCTTAAGATCTACTTGTATGCACGTTGTGTGTTCTTCCGTCTTATGTAAGATTAACATTGTCATGGGCATCATCACTTTAGTCATGCGTCGGTCAAGTGAAACTGTTAAATTTTCACAAAAGTAAATATTTTACAAATCTGCTCACTTTAACAAACCGATGTATCAAGAAAAAAAGAGAAAGCGCAAGAAATAATGTAAGTTAGCAGAAATGGTTACCGGGCGATTTTTATTCGACGTTAAGATACGGAAAAACTTTCCAATCCACTGTTGCCAACTTAACTGGGCGCATGTCACTCAAGGCGTGACTTTTTTCTAATGTTTGTTTCGAAAGTGCTCACTTTATCGTGAACAGCCTTTAACAGACTTTACCCGATAACCACACTACAGGTAAATGGCTTCTACCAAAGAGTGCCAAAACTCCGGAGGAGGCGATATTTATAGTGCAGTCGGCCATAGCCGAGGAATTTCTCCAAATGCCGCTTCGCGCAGAGGGTTCTAGTTCCCAGAATATTCCTGCGCGTCCTCTTATAAAGTCGTCGACTCCTCCGGCAGGGGAGAGAGGATTTGTGACGCCAGCCATGTCGGCTGTCAATCATTCCCCGGATGCCGGGCGGTGATGCTGACCGCCTGGGATGAGAAGAGAGTCGAGGTGTGTCATCCCCCCCTTTATCCCCCTCGATATTTCCCACATACACAGAGCCGGACCGCGCAATAATAGGAACTCGCGGCCGGTGCTAGAGCCCGCGCGTCACTATAATGCATGCTCTACAAGAGGTGGGTAGTTATTATCGAGGGACTTACAGCAAAATCGTAACAAGTAAAAAATTATGCATTTTCAGACACGAGCACAGAATCATAGTACAGTATATATATTATGTAGATGTGAGTAAGTATAGGCTGTTCACGGTAAAAGGAGCACTTTTGAAAACCCTCCTTGAGATATACATGTATGCACGTTGTGTAGTCTTTATCCTTATGAGAATTAACATTGCCATGGGCCTCGTCACTTTATTTATGCGAGGGTAAAATGAAACTGAAATTATTACGAAAGTAAATACTTTACAGACATGCTCATTTTCACACTTCGATGTATATAAAAAAAAAACAGAAAATGAAAGAAATAATTTAATTTATCACAAATTGTTACCTAACACTTTTTATTCGACGTTACGATATGGAACTACTTTCCACCCGTCCTTACTAACTATACTGGGCGAATGTCACTCAGCGAGCCCATTTAAATATATGCATGCAGTGGCAGTGACTTTTATCTAAGGTTCAATTCTAAAGTGCTCACTTTATCGTGAACAGCCTTTAGGTACAAGTGTAGGTACACCCAAATATCGTGTAAAATAGTAATGTTTAAATGTGTGAAAATATTTGTTCACCTCTGTAGTAAGATAAGAAATAAAAATGCTATGTCCTTTATAAGATTCTTCCCTTAGCTTACGTGTACGACCTTCACCATTCCTTAGCTTTCGCTTACGAAAAATAAAACAGTAGGTAGTATACCAGAATAGATACCTTGTTGTAATTTATGTTCAACCAAGCGTGTTTCACTAATCCCAGAGTTTTATTTGCCCGGTCTGTGGAATGGCCGGCAGGAACACAACTCACCAGAAGATTACCATACGTCAGGCTGGAACTCTGCTACGTACACACTCTGTGCACGCCAACTCCTCAGTAACACTTGATACACAATTAAATGTAACCAGAAAATACTTTATGAACACGGGGAGACACAGGGACAAACCACGGAAAATAAGGTAGGCGACCACCGACATTAAATCATTTTTAACGTCCAGATTTATTGAAAAATATTCTTTAAATTTTCTTATTTTTATTTCCTTGTTTTATCTGGACTACTGCTAAATAATACCCTTGTGGCAAATGGCAATTATCTAACAAGGCACATAACATTCATAACTGACGTGTGAATGGCCGTACCTATCTTAAATAGAAATCCCTATGTTATGCAATACGTAGGCTTAAGTTCACTCGTATAAAATCCCTTACAGTTAATGTTACTCTCTGAAGAAAAGTTAAATAATATACGTATTCAATAAAATATACTCAGTTCTTCAGTGTGCCTAGCCCAGGGGAAAAGATTCCTTCTCAAGTTACTAGTGGGCAATGTTTTAAAACTGGTCTCTCAGTACGCTTAAAATAAACATGGCGTCGCCGACAGGGCAGAAACCTTCTAGAAGAATTATGCCGGACGATGCGTACAACTGATACATGTTGTGCAATCAAGACTTATCTCATCTGACGTATTGCATGTCATATTGGAAGCAAACAACTTGTAACTTTTTTCCTTGAAAAACTTTCAGTTACTTGATTTTAAATTCAAACCAATAACTCACCAACACCCACTCGTCTCAAGAATATTTTTTTTTTCATTTAAAGATTTAATATCCAGTTATATACAAGTTATTTGTCTTTAGACACATCCCATCTCCAATAATTCACAAGATATTATATAATAACACGAGGAATTCTCGAACTAACAAATAACAAGTCACAGCATTCAATTTTAACATTAAAAAAATTTTATTCAAAATTATTTTTAAAAAATTATAATCATAAAACATACCTTAGTTAACATTTGTAAAACAAATTCTCTACATATTCACATCGAACATGCTAGTATCATAAAACTTTAAACAAGTCACTATGGAAAACATTACAATCTTAAAAAATATATATATTTCTACCTCATGCTACATTACAAATAATACAATTAATTACAAACATGTTACCACTGTAAGCCATACAGGCTTTTTAACCAAAAACTCCTTCTTACATCATAAAACTGCAAAAATAATCACAACTTGTCACGACTTACAACATCTTAAATATTTTACTATTTACGTTTTTTAAGCCATACAAGCCTTTTAACCAAAAAATTCCTTATGTCATAAAACTGTAAAAATCATCACAACAAATCATATCACAACTGAAAATATCTTAAATATTTTACCATTTACATGTATAAGCCATACAAGTTTTTAAATCAAAAACTCCATCTTACGCCATAAAACTGCAAAAATAATCACAACAAATCCTGTTATGACTGGAAACTTTTAAACATTTATGACTGAAATCATAAAGTTTATTAAAACTTTACAACAATTTATGTCAGAAATCATTAACTTTTTAAAAAAATTGTTAAACTCTTAATCAATCGTTAAAACTTGAATGAACGTTTATTAAAATTGTTAAACAAATCGTTAAACTTTTAACAAATTGAATTAAATTTCTTAAACTTTTTAACCAATCATTAAAACTTTTAAACAAGTCTTTAGAAATTTAATGAACTGTTAGTAAATCATTTACAACTTCAATGAAATTTCCTTAACTTTTTAACAAATTGTTAAACTTTTAACAAACTGAACGAAATTTTCTTCAAATTGTTTAACTTTGTTTACAAATCATTCCAACTTTATACATTCAGTCCTTAAAATTGTAAAAACTTCTCAGCCAATTACAAGTGAAATTCATAAAATTTATAAATACAACACATCATATTATGCCTGAAAATTGTGTCACCATATCACATATGAAGATCCTTACTATTGTAAAACTGAAAAAAAAAAAAAAATTGATCAAATTATGTTACGCCAGAAAGCATAATTTCACATTGTCTTAAAATTATTCAACACTGTAAGTTCGAATTTCCATTAAAATTTCCATTTAGAGTTAAGAGATAAGCTGAATTTGCATTTCGTTACAGGAACAACAGGTGGTGGTGGTGATATTGGTGATGTTATAAGAGTGTAAATAATTTTCTGTGGTGAAGGTATGAACGGAGGGGGAGGTGGGGAAATTAATTTACGCTGTGGGAGATGGTGGACTTTATTCAGATGAAAACACAAAATTGAATTTAAAAACTCTTCCAGCTCTTGGTATAAATTGTTTTTTTGACTTATCTTCCTGCACATTTTTTGAGGTTAAATCTAGTGGTGTGCAACACGAACACATTACTGGTTTTTGCATACGTGCCTCACTTGATTTGATAAGTGATGTTAAATCTAGAGGTCCCAACCTATGTGTCGAAGGTGTCGCTGTAGATCTCGGCATAGACCTTGGCGTCGAAGGCATCGCGGTAGACCTCCTCGTCGGAGGCATCTCTGTTGGTCTTGTTAATGCGGTCATCAATATACTTGCTCTCGATGTTGAAGGTATTAGAATTCAAACCCCCACCACAAACCTCTGCTTCATAACAACAAAATTCTGTTTAATGAATAATCAATTAAAATGATTAGCAACATATTAGAGATAAACATAGTCAATAAAGCAATATATTATTTATAGAAAAAACCAAAGTATTATGATCAATAAAAACCATTCATGCTTTCTGTTATCCCTCTTTAAACTTCTCTAAGACTACTTTAACCTTTTAAAGTAAATAATATTTACTTTTTTGTTCGAAACTTTAAAAGTATATACTGTTTAATAGAATGAACTATTGTGTTTCTTAATATTATGACATCAGCTAATATTTCTGCAAAACTTAAATTATCATAACATCATTTTTACTCACAATATATCTTATCTTATTCAAAGTAGGTGTTATGCTTTACAATCTAATTTTAGTAAATATGTTACAGTTTTATTAATCTGTATATTGTTAATCATGTTTAAACTAAACTTAAACGGATTTTTTTTCCGTTAATATGACTGGACATGTTTTCAATATGTTTAAAATTCTATTTTATATGGCATTAAAAATTTTTTTTTGGCAAAGGTTACTATGTACAAGGGAGTGAAACTTGTTTCATAAATATTTATTTATTTTTTATTTAAGTCTTGTGTATTTTTTAATTTATGTTATTTTTTCTCCATAATTGGAGCTTGAAAAGTAAATAATAATTTTATCAAATAGAAAACACAACATTTTGCTCGAGAGTTTCCAAATAGCTAGGAAGGCGTTTTGCCCTTGGTATCCTTGATGGTTAAAATCGTTGACCTGAAATGCACTCCCCACCAGGACAATCCAAGAACCACGACAGCTTGCTTTGTGAAACGAGACACTTTCCCCAAGGTATAATAAAACCGAAATGCTTCTACGGGGGGGGGGGGGTTTGTTGGAGTCAGACTACCACCCTCTTAGATCTCAGTTTTTATAGTTGGTACTATTGCAAAATGTTGAAATTTAACCTTGAAGTTTTATGACTCTGGAGAAGGAGCAGTTACACTGCTAAGATTGCAGATCTATAAATGTAATAGTTTTCTCACATCTGGAGACATTGGACAATACTATAAGTTTAAGATTTCGAAGTGAGTATAAATGTATTAGCTAATAAAGTATAATTGGAAAATTTCCATTCTATTCATTTAAGTTTAAACATCTATAACATTGAGCATATCTACCTTTATCTCGTATAGGAACAAATTTATGTTTGTTTATTTAACAGTGATATGTTCGTCATTCCTTTTGTGTTTATAAAGTTTCAAACATACCTAAAGCAGCCAGAACTGGAACCCATCTTATATTAACCATGTCTTACCCGGTACCATATATTATTTACTTAATTATGGAAAAGTAGTTAGGGTGCTCACTTCCAGAACTTTTCGTCTAAGTTTTTCTTTGCATGAGTATTTCTTGTTAATGCAACATACTTTTTTTTTTTAGAAAAATTTAAGAATCTCTCTCTTTCTCTATTACGTCATTTTAATTACTTTTCTCTTACACTCTATAACTCTGTTGAGAAAATATTTTTTTCTTTGGAAAACAAGTTCACCTTTGAATAACGATAGGTTAAATAAAAGCAAAATTCATTAATTATTGACAAAATATTTACAAACACAAGCCATTTCAAAAATATATGTATGACATTTTATATATATATACACACACACACACACACACATATATCTCTCTTAAAGTACACAGTGTTCCAAAAACACACACAAGTTACTACAACTTACTCCAAAACATACAAAAGTAACTACAGGATGTCCCAAAATTATTAAAACTCTTTCTTTCCGAAACAACTCTAAATGGTTTACTCCAACGTGCTAATAGCTTGCAGATTAAAATTTACTGTTCGATTTCTGTATGCAAGAACAGGTGGTTTTGTTGTCTAGTTGATCCATCTTTACGAACTAGTGCATTATTTCGACCAAACACTTTTTATATTAAATTTCACTCATCAGTTCTCTCATTCCAAATAAAGTAATATAACTCAAATAATATTCACAGATGATTCAGGAGGAGAATTATCATAGTCTGTTTCACAGCAGTCAGTCATCATTGCCCAAGTTAGCATTAATTTTGAGTTTTCCTCTGCAGAGAAAAACATTGAATTAGATCCATATGTTTTATGGAATTGTTTGAACGAGGGACAATTGTATTCTTTTTGAATATCTATTACTTTCCCATTATACACTCTTTCGAAATACACTTATGCTCGACTCTACCTACATCTATTTCGCAATTATTTAGGTAATGTTTGCAAATATCTTCAACATTCTCATACTCTATACACCCACTCCCATTTTTAACCATGGTGATGGTTAGTAACCCATTTATTAGTTTTCTTGTATTTAGGAGTTAGATATTTCCAGTCAAACGGTGCTCTGAAGATGAATACAGTTTTATGTTCTTCCATATCAGTAATAGCTTATTCTTTAATGATAAATTTTTCTGCAGAGTGGAATCCTTGCACATTGCAAAATGTCTCATTGTAGTTGTGGTTTGTAGCCTACTAACTCAATGCATTATCTTCACCAGCTTATCTCTTACATTGTAACTTGCTAGTCTATAGTGAATTATCAGAAATTAGCTTGTGTATTTGTTGGAATTGGTGTATTTGCAATAATTTCAATTCATGAATCAATCATGCTATTGTAATTGTATCATCTTGTTTTCTTACATCAAACAAAAATAACACTCCTCTACTTTTAAACGTTTTGAATTGTAGGATTGGTGAACTATTTTTGTTATAATATGTTTCCTGAAACTTTGTATATATATTGTAGTAAATAAGGAATTTCCCATGACCAAAGTTCATATTTAAATTCACATAGGGATAAGCTGTTTAGATACAGTTTAATATTTTTCATATCACAATTATGGAATACTGATCGATCAGCATTTAAATTGATTTGTCTATTTGCTTGAAAACAAATTACAACATATCTCGATTTTTGCGACGAAAAACCTGATTTCACACTCCACACTATTTTTTGAGCTATCGGTAGAGTTGGAAAAACCTCTAAACCCCACGATCTGAATGCAATGTCTAAATTCTTCCCTTTTTCGATAAATGAAATAGATTTACATGTTCATTAGTATTAATTTCAATATGTGACATCAACCATTCCACACTGCTGAATTCAAATTTTACACCTTCCTCGTTATTAGCTGTATCATTTATGGCATTCAAATATAAATTGCCAAATAGAATAACTAATTCTTGTTTAGTATTTAATATGACATATTTGTAGTCTTCAACAAAGCCCAAAACCATACTTAACAGTATTACAACTTCATATTTTCCACCTCGGTTAATTTGTAGTGAGTGATCACTAGCATTGCTCCACCCAGCCATAATCCTTGTATAAAGATCGTTTACAGTTCCTGAGAGATAGTTCTCTATCATGGAGATAATTCCAAAGTCTCTGTTTGATCGATTTCCACTACATTGAGCAGATATGCAACTCTGTCGATTAAATGAAGTGTTCCATTTCTTACTATTTTTGTAGTTTCTGGATTACTTGCATCTGCTGTCTTTTTAATTGTTCCTCTAAACCTTAAACTTGATTTCGACGGTAATGTGTACATATCGTGATATTGTATTGAAATCCTCATTTCCGATGGATATGTATACAGACCTGTTCAGAATGGTTTATACATATGTATTTCCGTATTGGTGATTGCATTTTAATAACGGATTGGTTCTTCAACATAAAGTATAACTTCCATTTCTATTAACGGTATATCCTAATTCTTTTCAATACAATTCGTTGCCTTGTGTTAACTTCATGGGTAACTTATTTGAAGTAATTGTTTTATCATTGCATTTACATCTTTTTGTACTTTCTTTCTTTCACATACGTTCCTTAGAGAACCACTTCTTAAGAGAACCACCTACTTTACGTCCACATTTACTATTATACACAATACCCATTATGATTGTAATGTGCATCAGAATGCAATTGTTTGTAAGTTTTTTTAAAATGTAAATGTATGGTAATTTCCTCATTTATAAAATTAATCAGTTTACCATCTTCATCAACAATTAGAAGAACTATTTCATCAAAACGATTAACTATTACTGGAAAATATATTATTGTATTTGGTTTTTTATTTATTTTATATCCTGGAGCCACCGAACACATGAATTCATGTATTGAATTTGTTGGTTTTCCATTCAAATATGAACCACCTACAATATTAACACTTATATGACATATATTTACAGATAATATATTAACCTGTTTTGATGATTAGCTGGATTGATTAGCCATGATTGATCATTGATCAGCTGGATATACTCTCTGTTCATAACTCATCATATTTGCAATTGAATTGTCTTTCAAGAAATCGATATAGCCATTACTATACATCACACTAGTTAATGTATTTGGATTTTCATGTAATTGTAGATTTACATCTTCAGGTAATGCCACTTTAATGAATATTTCTAAGTCATGTAACTAATAAGATCCTACCGGTATCACAATATTGTAGTTTTTTCACCAATTTAGTCATAAATGATTGGTAATGCAAATTAATGTTTGGTATACTGTTGTAAGTAACTAATTCGGTTAGACTTATTTGCCATTCTCCATCTAACTCCAATGCAGGGGAATATACCACACACAATTGCGGCGAATTTCCACTTAATATCAACATAATTGACATATTACTAATATGTTTTAATATTACACTTACTTATATATCCTATTTATAGTAAAAAAAAACATAAATGTAAATGTTCGCAATTATTTGTGTTTGGTAATTGTTCCATTTTGTGACTGTACCTTAATTGTGAATTTTTTAAATAATTACATATTTCAATTGTAGGATGTAATTCGTCGAAACTGTCATAACGCAATGATTTATTTACTTTCTCGATTAATGCAACACAATGTGTTCCTTCGTTTTGTACCGAATATAAATTAACTATCATACATTCACAAATATTTAGTTTCTTTGGTAAATTGTCTCTCATATACACACCTCGGAAATAGGGAATATCCAGTTTATTTACAAATATATTAATATCTTTGTTTGTAAGTGCATGTTTTGGAAGTCTGTTTAGGACTTCCTGCATTTTTTCCCCACATTTCGAGTTTTTTCATCCTTGTCCAATTTTATATGTTTTCAATACATTCCTTAACCGTTTGATTTAACTGCTCTACTGATTGCCGAAACTCCTCTGAGGATCAATCCAAAAGCTGTTAATACTGGAAATAGTAATGGAATGATTCATCCTTTCTTTGTTTTTCTTTTAGTTTTACATTTTAAGCCTATGCCTCTCTTCATCTTTGCGTGCATAACTTTATCAACAGCCCATGCTCCAATCTTTTCACCTGTAGATGTAGATATTTTCTTCCATATATTTGCTGCTTCATCGGATAGAATTGTATCTGGTATATGTCTTTCTTTTCTTTCAAATAGTTGGTTCGATCGTAAACGATACCATGTTATTTTCAAGCACCATCCAAAGAGTTTATTCCTTGATAAGTCCTAGCCAAATGTTTGGTAAGTTTAGTACCTGGTGCACAATAATTGAGTTTTTGTAAATGCAATTCAAATGGTAATTTATTAATCAATGTATTCAATGCACTGCATCCATTTTTGATACATTTAGTATGATCCATTGTTTTCAACTGAATGCTAACCTATATATAGACATACATTTATAGTTTTATGTTACTACGGTGCTTAATACTGCGTAAGTGTGTAGAAATGAAGGTCATAAAACAAAATGTACATCTGCCATTAATTGTAAATATGATAGAAAACATAATTGAACAGAAACATGGCATTCTTTTATCATCAAATATATGTTGTATAATAAGTGGCCCTTCTTCATGTGGAAAAACTTGTGTTATTATGTTGTTGTAGGAACATCCAAATTGACTTAAATTTGAAAATGTGTATGTGTTTTCTAAAACAATACAAGGGAAATATCAATGATTAGCGACCTATTTTGTCATTAATTGAAGGAATGCGATATTTCCCTTTTACAAATAAAGAAGATATAGTGCCTCCAATGAAGCATTACCCAGTTACGTATTTATTTTTGACGATGTTTGTTGTGAAATGCAGGATGAAATACAGCAATATTTCAGTTTTGATCGACATGCAAATGTTGATTGTCCAATAATGCAAATATGGTAGTTGTTTTTAAAATGGATAATATTAATGTGCAACATATTTACAATGATCATGTTTTAGGCAATACGACATTTACAAAATATAAAGATATGTGTTTTTACTGTTGGAAAGAAAAATATGTTTTTTTTTTGTGGTTATACCAACACTTCCCCTATATAAAGGCAGATAAAATAATGATTTGGAAACATGAATAAATTGTTTTATTAATGATTTGAGAGTTAAGGCTATAGCTAAATTAGATACAGTTTTTGTAAAATCGATAAGATTGGAAATGCCCAAACTTTTCGCCCTACTGGAGCAGTTCGAAAAGAAACGATTTAATTCATATATAAATAGTTTGAATTTAATGTAATTTAATCAAACATGTCTGCCTCTAGTTTAGAATTACATATCATTATATATGCTGTGAAAGGAATATTTACAAGCCGAACGAGCCCGTATGGAACAGGATGTTTTAAATGAAGAAGTATTTAAACCTGTTACGAGTAGAATGGATACATTGCATTCTGTGTTGAATAAGCCTAATGAAACAGCTTTGGAAATTAAAATTGAAGGAGAACCTTTAACAAAGAAGAAAAAAAAGCAACCACTTTCTCATTTAACAAGTCGCTATTTAGCTTTAAAACAATTTTTGTCTCCTCGTGATACGACATTAGGTGTTTATCGACATGACAACACCTGGTACCTGGGATATTCGGTAATTATGTTTCTGCCTAACAATAAAATTAAAATAGGTGATTATTAACTGATGTGAGTCAAGGATTGTTTGAATTATTGTTTAAAAACTTTCCAAATGGATATTACGTCACTGATTTACAGAAATATAAAGCACTTGTTCGCCGTACGAACGCTAACATTCGTTCGGTTATGAAAACCATCCGAAACTACATTTAATAGGAGATATAGTTGGAAGTGGAATACATAAAGAAAAGTTGGTGATCGTTTTTCTCCCGTATATTGGAAAATCTTAATGAATTGGTCGCTAGATTAAAACATCTCATCGCTTCGAGAGAGTCTGGTAATAATTCACATACAAAAGAAATTGTTTCTATTAATGAAGAGTTAAAAGAAGACACTTATATTACCAATGATGTTTAGTAATATTTCTGAAGAGTTTCATTCTCCTGCAAGGATAAGATATCCTAGAAGAAGAGTTATAACTCATGGTTTAGATTATATTTTTCATGTCGATTTGTGTGAAACGATGTTGCTTTCCACATACAATAAGGGACACAAGTATACTTAATCTGTAATAGACATTTATTGAAAGTATGGTTGTGGTATACCTTTGAAAAACAAAACTGGGAAACAGGTTACCGATGCAATGAAGACCGTTCTGAAAGAGAGAAAGCCAACTTCACTCCAAACCGATAGAGGAACAAAACATGTTCTGCACTGTTCCGGAAACTAATGAATGAATATGGTATGCAACATATTCGGAGCTTAAAGCCAGTGTTGTGGAATGTTACAACAAATCGATTAAGCAATTAATATACAAGTATTTCACATCGAGGGGGACTTACAAATGGGTTGACATTTTGTGTGAAATAGTAAAATTTTATAATTCCAGATATCATATAATTATCAAGATGGCGTCCAAAGAAATTACGGATAGTAGTTAAATGAAAACTTGTTATAATATTATTAAAGTTATCGATGAAAGAAAATCAGAGTTCAAAGTTGGAGAATTTATACGTATATCGAAACAGAAAGGAATCTTTGAGAAAAATGTACTGGTTATTGGTTTTATAAAATACTTAACATTATTCCAATTAGACAAATACATCCCAGAGTGTAATACCTAGAAACTTATGAAGGAGAACCTATAAAAGACAGTTTTTATGAGTATGAACTGCAAAAAGGTTAGTTCTCCAAATTAATATTTGGTTGATAAAATCATTAAAAGGAAGAAAGATATGTCGTTGGTTGGTTCGATGGACGGGTTTCTCAAAAGCACACAACTCCTAGGTTAAGGATCAAGATCTCAAAAGGTTATGATACAATGATTGTAAAATTATGATACTAAATAGAAGATTTTTATTTATGTTTTTATATTTTTTCTTAATTAACCTGTAGATAGGTAATGGATATAGTATTTAATCTGCAATCAATCCTCTTGTTTATTGGATTATAGTTTCATTGGATTAACATTGAGCAATAATCCCATATGTTAAAATCATTTTAATTTTACATTTCTTTAAAAATATTCCCAACTTATTT
Source organism: Dryococelus australis (assembly GCA_029891345.1). Taxonomy (NCBI): domain Eukaryota; kingdom Metazoa; phylum Arthropoda; class Insecta; order Phasmatodea; family Phasmatidae; genus Dryococelus; species Dryococelus australis. Next base: position 194,028,052 of record CM056997.1, read on the forward strand.
ATTTTGTAACTTAGATTTTTTTCTAAAAATAAATCTATTCAGAGAGTGTGTAAAGTTTTCCATAACCGCTGCCTATTGCAAAGGAAAGGGAATATTGATCCTGCATCAACGAGTGGAGAGAATGCTGTAGAGAGAGGATAGGAGTCAGATATGGCTAAATATAGGTTGATGTTCGCTGCGTGTTCCTAACATCGCTTTCATCTAGTTTCTCTTAAACATCAGTAAGGAGTTTAGACAGCCATTCACACAACATTAGAAAAAAAATGTCATAATTTCATTTTCTTCATAGCATTAAATTCGGCAATAATAACAGAGACATACATTACTTTTAGGAAAAATTTCATCAAGGATTTATCTAATTTTCACGTAGCGATGTAGGATTTGGTGGAAGATGTGTGAAAAAATTAATTTATCATGTTAGCAAACGTTAGTCGGAAACAATACATTACACTTGCGTAAATACAGTTACATATATAATGCTATTATTTTCAATATAGTTATTAATGTTTAGGGAATAATATTTCAGCAAAATTTTTTAAATATTTATTAGATGGAAATAAACGTTCAAACAATCGAGAGTCTAAATGCGAGCATTTTTCTAACATTCCCTGCCACAAAGTTTTGAAGGCTGTTGACCAGCTCTAGGTATGGCGAGTCAGGATAAGGAGCAGGTGGGGGAATAACTATTCTTCTCACAGAACCAGACAGGGCAGATTTTTTTTGGGAGAGTTTACAATTCATGGGTAGTGTATATCTTTGCAAACATATAAACACTTTGGAAGAGTCCAACTTGGTGTCTTGAGGGGTGTCTGGCAGGTGGAGAGTCCCTGAAGTTGTTGTTGGACAAAATATGCATTCGTGGCTGGTGGTGAAGGTAGGGGGGAGGGGCTACTTGATCTTAGATCGACAGTGAGGTTGCATGACCTTGGACAGGAACTGTCTTTTCCACAAAGTCATCTTCTGGACAAGGGTAATGGGGAAGACAGCATTGACAGGAACAGTTCTCGCTGTCTGCCACCATGTTAGTTTCACGACAACCTTCACCCTGCATAGATGCAACACTGGAGATCAGCTCTCCCAATTTCACTTCATTTTGGTAAGTAGTGCCGTGAATTTCACAGACTTAATGGAAAAAATTTTGTAGTATGTCGGTTATTTTAAATAATATATAGTATGTTTCTATAAACTATTGCGGGATTAAGTTAAAAGTGAATTATTCTTACAATAGTGAAACTTTCGTTGAAAAATATTATCGTTTTGTTGTCTATTGTAGGACAAATAGCGTATTCAGAGTTTTTCTCACAAATTACAACTCAGCCACGCTCCACGTATATGTAGTCAGGCTCTCGACTTAAACTCGCTTCATTTATTCACCAGCCTCCTATCAGTCTCTGACAGTGCTCCACATATATAAGAGCTTATAAGCCGGTGCACGTCATACAGTCCAGTTATTCATTCACCAACCTCCGAGGGGACAAATGTGTTTTGAGGGAGTTCCTTGTGCAATTTCATTGTGTGTTTAGTCATTTTCATGTAGGAAGACTACAGTTTAATTTATAGGGACATTATTTTGCTTCGTTAATTAATTAATTAATTCCATACTTGAGAGTCACATAATTGTGATTGTTTAGCACTTGTCGACACCAGATGTTATTCACGTACTTGTGTTCATTTAAAATTTACGATTCGATCCGTGTAATTTATTCATAGGTAGATCTCGCCAAATTTATTTCTCTCGTGTGTTAACTATATGTCACTTTCTGTTTTAGTAACAAATAATCGCATATCTCCCAACACTGTCTATGAGCAATATCACTACCACTACAAAAAATTTACACTTAGGCCACTTGGGCACAAAACTCAATACATATTTACCCTGTCACCACCATGCCACATCTCATCGAGTGCCAGAGCTCCAAGGGTGAGAATGTACCAGAACTGCTCTCCACCCCAAAAAGAAAGAAAGAAACTAAAGTACAACTATACACTTGTCACACAACTATTTTTATTTATTTATTCAATTAAATGAATTGGATCAATCAATTTAAGTTTAATAAAATTTTATCGTATAAAAATACAAAATAAATTGAAAAATTCGATCTCATTAAGGATTAATCTAAAAAAAATTCTACCTATTAAAATATAACTAACAAATTTTTATCGGATTAAGATCGGCTTAATCCTTAATCCGATTAATTTTATATCAAAGGGTTAATCAAATGAATCAAAGGGGGCATACTTTTGTATCTAGAACCCGCCCTCCCCTACTACCATTCCTGTATTTCAAACGTTTCAGATGCAAACGATTGAGATGTTTCTAATCAATAAGTGACGCTGCGAGGAATGCTATATTTAAAACCTTCGAAGACATGGATACAAAGGACGTCCCACGGGTCTATTATGACCGTGACGGAAGGAAAATCAAAGAGGGTTGGCGATTCATAACATGCCACCAACGCAGTTTTGCTTTATTTCTCATTATGACCTTTTATTTTGGGAACACAAAGTTTGCGTCGAAGATAAAAACGGTCGCAAACATAACGTGGGAGACTTTACGCGCAAACCACATTGAGTTTCATGCAGCAAGAGATAATGACGGATATTTTTCATGCGTTGATATAGCCTCGTGGACCAAAAAACTGTTGTAATTAAATGAGGGAGCTTAGAGACACTCTTCTGCATTGTTATACGGATGGCTGAGGGACGTATCTGAATTCGTGAAGGATGGAGGTCTCAATAAAAATAAAAGGACAAAATTTGATTCTAATTTATTAATACAGCTATTATTTACAGCATTATTCTATCTATCTCCAATATAAGTGTTTTTATTTCTCAACGAGCTTAATATATAATGTCCATTTTTACTTTAATTGACGTCTTTCTTAATGTCTCTGGTTACAGTCAATTAATTCATACTCATCATTAACGCACTTCCAGGCTGTATGTCGCCACAATTTGTAGTTTCTTTCACTCACGCACCCAGTCCAATAGTCCAGCCTGCCAGCCGCACCCTTCACTGCTTGATACTCGCAGTCGCAGATTTCCCTTCCGCTGGTAACTTCCCTCGCAGTTCGTCGTCTATCGCTGAAACTCAGACATTCATCCATTCGACAACAAGGGCTCGGAGGCTCGACGTGCTTTTTATACTCTGCTGGCCTTGGCCTGGAAAGTTTGATGCGCTCAGAGTCACACTTAAAGAAACTAGGGCAGCAAACCACAAGAACATTCTTCAGATAAATAAAGAAACTCAATGTAGCCGAGGTCAGCAGTATGCTCCGCAAAAGGATTATCGTGTTAGCTCACTATTTGGTAATAGATTCGTGGCTCTTGTTTTAGCATGCAGCTGTAATTCAAAACATTCCATTACTTGCCGCCGCCACTATGATATAACTGCTGCCCTTTACTTAACCTCGCTCGCGTGTGATGCGAAGCAGCGAGCGCGTAACACTGCCCCCTTCTCAAGTCTGTTCGTCCCGAATAGACACTGCAATATCCAGCCCATCGTAGAGTGCCAGTCGGTTTCGCCCGAGAGCCTTGACGACAAATCCGAAAGACCGCATCATTGATCTTAATCAGACTCCTGTAGGGACCATCCCAACATTTCTGTAGCTTCGGGCAGTATCCTTTTCTCCTCTGTGGGTTGTAAAGTCACACCAGTTGTCCTTGAAATACCTCGTCCGACATTCTCCTATCATACTGCGTCTTCATCCCGTCGCCATTTATTCTGAGGTGCTGTCGAACAAAATCATGAAAGTCAACAAATATGTTACATAACTCGCTGGCATAATCAGGGCCCGCAGCTTCCTTTTCGGTTGGTCCATTCGTTATGTATGTCATAAACAGGCTAAATAATTTTAATTTATTTGTGAAGTGGTTCAATAAGTATTTGCGTGTTTAGTATTAAATCGTTCCTTTTGTGGAAGTCGATGATTTATCATGTCAGGTATTTGTCTCTTTGCGTTTTATTGATTTGTAATAAAATATGTTCTATTTGTAACGTCCGCATCACCCTCATCACACACCACTCTGTTTTGTTCAGATGACTTATAAGAGTGAAAATTGTTTTTGCCGTTTTGACGTGAATACGTCTTTAAATTTGCAACCATAGTGGGAAGCAATCCAGAAAATCCGATCATAACAAAATCGGGGAATAGAGTTTGTAATTGCAGCTCCGAATATATAGTCTATATTCAAAATTTAATCACACCACTCGATTACCAAAGGATCGAAGAATATGTTACGTTGAGTGAGGACTGCGAAGCATCGAGGAGGAGGGGGAGGGAGGAGGCGCAGCATTTTTTAGTTCGTTTCTCTGCGTCTCATAACTTCCGCGTAGTATAACTTTTAACTAGGAGAAGCTACGACGCTCGTTTGAGTTTCAATCGACAGCTCTCGTCGAGATCAATCGATTGCGTGTATAAAAACATTTGTGTGGCGTGGTTATGTTGAAGTTGTATGCATTTAGTGTAAAAATTAAGAAAACTTAACACAGTATCAGCCTATACTCGTAGAAAAGCCAAGTCGAAATAAACAAATTTTATACGGTTTAAAAGAGCATCTCAAAAGCAGTCCAGTGATACCGATAAAACCCCATATGATCGAGGAAGCGGTGCCGGGAACAAAAAATAAACATCAAGGCGTCCGAGCACATCAACTTAGACGTATACAAACGGCCGAGTCCCCAACACAGCCACACCCCCCTTTTTTTTTTTTTCATTTTGTTCCACGTTATAAGTTGTATAAATGTTACATCCAAGTGCGGATATATTATTTCGATTTGGTGGGAGAAAGGGGGCACTTTCACATTGTGCAGGTGCAGATTTAGACTTTCGATTCGTGGCATGGGGCGAGGTCTCTGACTCATCGTAATTCTGCGAAACAATACTAAACTAGTCAAATGATATCAGTGTTGTAAACAATTTCGATATTACTTCATTTTAGTTTTAAAACATTCACAGGATAGTTTCATGTCAATATGGGAGATTTGGGGAGGAGATAATGCCCCCTGCGATCTCCCTCCTCCTGTGAGTCCACTCCCGAATACGTCTCTTGCATCTCAATTCGGGATTAATGCTCAGAACAAATCAGCTTACGCGTTTTTTCCAGTACGCGTCGCAATACCAGTAAAATCTGAGAGTCGCTGGCAAGTGGAAAGTTTTATTGTCTGCCGGCAAACGCTCCGTGCAAACAGTTTTGTGATGCCAGTCTATTAAAACTTGTCGGAGTGAACTCGGCGCCGGGAAATTTGAAATAAACGGTCGTCGGTCGAACGGCGGGCGGGCGCCCTCCCTCCCAGGGGTCCACTGTATGGCAGAGTGTGCGACAGTGGAAATAAACCCCCCCCCCCCTTTTTTTCCACCTCTACTACCATTCTCCCAACCCAACGATGGCCGGCTTCGATATTCGGCGTGCATAACGTTCCCGCGCTCCATTTGCCTGAGTGGATGCATCGATCTGACGAGGGGACCCGCGCTGCGTCACCACCGGTCTGAGGAGAGAAAAAAATAAAACTAGAGGAAGAGAAAGGACTCCGTACTCTCTTGCATGTTTCACGTAACACGCCCCACTCGACTTTTGATCTCCTGTTCCGGCATCATTCAGCCCTTCCTAGGCATTACCATACCAAGTATTACGAATAACGTTTCCCCCCCCCCCCCCACTTTCAACCCTGGTATTCGGAGGGGAAATTCCGAGCTTCGTAAAGGATGCACACGCTTGTCAATTTATCGACGGGGTCCATCACGTATTTGGCCGCCCCGAGGAGACGAAACACCGTAACCGCACGAGCCAACAAAATGGCGTCACAGCCAGCAACATGTCAGGACGCCATCTGCCAATCGACGCGTGGTGACCTACTCGCCAGCCGGCCGCCCGCAGACTGCAGTAGCCAATCAGACGCAAGGTCCATTATAGACCCTTGCACAGTCAATCAGTGACATCAAAGGAACCGCCACACCATTTCGTCTGTGTATATTTATCCAATCTGTGACTGAACGTCCGAGGTTGTGTGTGATCTGAAGAGACGTGTAGACGACGAGTCGTCGAATACAGGGACCTTAAATCGTAGTCGCTAAACTTACATGGGATGAAGTGAGGAGACGCTCACTCACAGCGGATATGAGACAGAATGTAACGGCGAGGGCGCTATTGTAGAACCCGAAGGAAAATCCACACGCCATCAGCAACATCTGGGGCGTCTCACACGTGTAGAGGAAGTTCCGGACTCGGATTACTCCTCTCCCGAACCTCATTCTCGGCAATAAATTAGATCATACTTTCATTTATTTAATTTTTCTACTGGACAAATGTGGTTAGCTCTAACAAAAATTTCGTGAAATCGGATGATTTTGAGTAATTGGGACAAACTGCAGGAGACGATCCCCGAGAGGATAAGAAGTAGAAAAAGGTCATACGGACATATGTCCGAAAATACATTGTTTCTATGCTAAGAGATCATTTATTCAATCATAATTCCTGTACAGTAGAATGCAGAGGACGACATGCTGTCATGAGGCCACCGTTAAATAAGGTGTCCGAAGTGGCCTCCACAGGCCACTTAGCATGCACATTTGCGCCGCAGCAGCGACTTGTTCAAATGGTCCATCCTGCATCCGAATGGCGTCACAGGCAGCATGAATGCGTTGTTCAAGTGTCTGCACGTCCAGGATGGGCTCCACATATATGACACCTTTCAGGTGCCCCCACAGGTAGGAATCTAAAGGGCTGAGGTCTGGCGACCGGGCGAGACATGCAGCTGGACCACCTCACCCGATCCGTCGACCGGGGAAGACATCGAGATGCCTCCGCATGGTAATGCAGAAGTGGGCTGGAGCACCATCATGTAAGAGCCACTCTTCCTGCAGGGGAGGCAAGGTCACCCGCAGGAAATTCAGATATACCTCGCCTGTTAGACGTTGTGGAAGGACTATTGGTCCCAGTGCTCAAAATCATCCTGTACATCTAGCTAGAGACACCCAGTGTCAAGAAATGGAAAACTTCACTCCTCGCAAACTACGTTTGTCCACCCGGGCTGATCTACATCTGACAAACTACACCGCTTCCTTTAATGAAAATCATGCAAAATTGTGTTTAAAATCTACGTGAGTGTTGAAAAAAAAAACTTCTCGCCTCTTCTGCTACAACGAGACGTTCCGTGGTGTGGCAGTGCACACGGACAATGTGGCAACCGCGCACGGCTGGCCTTGCCGACCGGCATAGTTTCGTTCTCGCCCGACATACAGCTCAGAATGCGTGGCGCCGCGGACGTTTCCCGGAACCTCCGCCTCGTGGCGCCACCAGCGCACCGCCTTAGCAGCGCGGTGTTTCGAACCGACGGGACGGCAGCGCTCTCCGCCGATTGCAGCGCCGGAAATAACACAATTTCTACTTGATTTTACTTGCACAGAGCAAATGGAACATTCTGCGGACGGTGATTGGTGGACTTTTAAAACATCCCTACCCTTGACAAACTGTAACTGAAAATTGTGGGTATATAAACTTGGGGCAACGCCTTCTCCTGGAGAGAATGGCTGCTCCTGAGAATAATCTTCAGAACACAGATTAAGTAAGAGTTTCAAACAGTTCCTCCTGAAAATTTGTCGCAGTAAATTTTCTGAGGTAAATGCCAACGCAGAATCGTTTATAAAGTATTGCCAAAAGGCCACGGGCAAGATCACGAAAAATAAGTTTTCTGTTAGCGTCGTTAAAGAAGAAAATCAGGTTGGAATACCCTCGGCATAAAATAATTCTAAACTGAAGTGATATATATATATATATATATATATATGGCCATTCAAATCCAGGAATGACACGAGACAAGCCCCACCAGGAAATCTAGACACGGAAATGGATGATTACAATCATAATAGTAAAATCTGTCGATAATTTGCAGTGTCATAGTGATGAATCAAGTGCCTTAAATAACTTAGTGCCAGGTAAATAATTCTTGGAAGCTATTCTAAGATACGGGGTTTTAATGCACGATTCATTAAAAAATATCTACTGATAGAACTATCGAGCAGAGGCTTAGCGAAATTGGAATAATTGCCTTTCCTTTGTCCGACCAAGGGATGCGGAAAGGAGAGAGGCAAACATCGACCAGACAAATGGTAATTCCAAATCCCACAAATTCTCCTTCTCGGCTTTACTGCGCCGAAAGGCGTTGTTAACTTCTAAGCTGCAAAATAAAATATGCTTTTATCAGTCATAAATTTGGCAATCAACGAATGTTTGCTAATAGTAGCAGACTCTCTACCAGCAAAAAAAAAATTGGGGGAAAAATTGCTACCGAAAGGAAAACACATTTTTATTACTGCTATGGGCCAAGCATCGTATAAATCTTACGGAACGACGCCACGTTGCAAGCTCCTAACCAAATAATATATATAAACTGCAAAGCTTTGGGCTGAATGAATGGAAAACGAGAACAGGTTTTAAATATCAAGTTTTCGATTAATATTCTACACTTTAATGAACTGTTGTACATCGTTCTACTTAATGGATTGCTGAACGAACAACTGCACAGAATGAACATGGAGATTATGTGATAGTGCGCTTTCGTGAAGTTTTTGTTTTGTCGTGTATAGCAGATTCCCTAAGTGTTCTTCTTTGGCAGGTGTCAGGAAAGATTTTTTTTTTTCATTTTAGCAATTGTGTTGGCCCACGTGGCTTGTCCTGCATGACTTTGTAAATAATTCTCTAGTGTGTGTTTGGCTGAACTTGTGAGATAGTATTTCCATCTGCGTAATTTCTCAGTGTCATCCCAATTATTATTTTCGGTCGCGTGGTTGTACTGTTCCAAGAACTCCGACCATTGGTCGCTACCATCGCCCGAAAATTTGTTCACTGTCATGGGATGTTGCACAGTTACTTTTATTGGTGGTAGGTTCGCCATATTGTTTTCTGATACCGGTATTGGTGAGGCCAAAGGTGAGTTCTGGTAAGTGTGTTCAGTGGTGAGTTCGTGTACGTTTGCGAATTCGTGTTCAGTTGTAGTGTCGATTTTTACTGGTGTTAAATAACACGTGCCCTGTTGTTCGGTGTTTTCATGTGAGGGTGGGGGCGTGGATGGCAGAAGGCCACTGTGTGTGATTTTGCTAATGATGTTACGAGTTAGCAGTGTTGATCTAGTGTCAAATTTGTCTAGCATGTCAAGGTTCTCCGTTAATAGTTTTTCTGCCGATGCTATGAGATTCTGGAATTTTTCTGTGCTGGATGTAGTTTGCTTTTGGAATTTCTCCTGTGATTCCATTAAATCAATAGTAACATGTTTTGGTAAATTTCTGGCAGTTTGTACAAGAGATGTAGTAGGTTTTTCTGACATATATTTTGTTTGTGTGTAGCATGTGTAACATGTGTGATATAACACTCAATCGTATAGCAATCTTTTCTACTCTCTACTATTTCCGCATTTGCCACCCAGTTGTGGAAATTCGCAAAAGCAAAAGTTACAATACGGTCCGATTAAGGGGGATCAAGGTAACTCAATTATAAATCACTCGCTTACAAATTACTACATTTATTAAATACTTAAAAAATACAACTACGCCTCAAGTAGGCTTTTCAATCTCCGCTACTGATCTTTACAAGACAATAGCAAATGGCACTTATACACTTTGATGTATCACATCAATGAGGTGCTGATGCCCTGAATTAAGCTTGAAGTAGCTTTACTTAAAATGCGGCTCATCAATGCTCGTATGGAGCTTACGCCGTCGCGAGTTCCGCGCGACTATCGTGCCTTACATCGCCCTACCAGGGACTCAATATTTACCCGTTGTCTCGTCGTAGTAGCACAGCTCTCTCGATGGCGGGCTCTCATCGGGCGTCGATGGCGGACTACGGGCTGCGGTCCTCTCGTCAGGACGTCTCACGGGCAGCGCCTCCGGCGGCAGCAGGCAAGATGGCATCCAGAGCCTCCAGCGGCCTGGGCTTATATACGACCTCTCTGACCTCGTGCTCGATCCCCCGGGAAGTGCTGTTTAAAACAAGTCTCAGCTGTCCGAGGTCGCCCTGCGCCTCGCCTCAACGTAATGCAGTGCTACCCCTCGCAGGCGCTGTTCCCAGCAATATGTAATAACTTCAATCTGCTCGAGAAAATTAAATACTGTTTCATGAAATACTGAAAGTTTCAAACTTAATGGTGAACATTCTGCATTTCATGCAACAAGCATTTTTATACCTCTGAGACACATAAGTGATGAACTGTGGCATTGTAAAGCTCCATTAAAAAAAAAAAAAAAAAAATCTAGCCTAAATTCCGTTACTCTTTCATCCTCATTTCCACGAGACAATTAAATGCGTGGAAGATTAGCTAAAAATGCGAGCAGGCGATATCACGAAACTCAAAAACCCAAGAAAAGCAAAGATAATACATCGTCCCTATTGTGGTTGGCCAGCGAGATCACGTGGTACAGAGTCACGTAACGTGTATCCCGCACAAGCTTTACATCGACAAGCCTTTCCTTACGTGAACGTTCACGTGAAACGAACGTGATAGGTCTCGTTGAAAGACACCAGTCAAGGTGCAGACAGCTTAGGCAGGATTTACAATAGCCCGTGGCGTCCGTCCATCCGTCATACGTTCGTCCGTCTCTCGGCCGAGCGATTTACAACCAAACTTAGTACGTCCATCGTAATTTCATTGCTGCAAAATAATAAAAACAAAACTGTTTACAAATAGGAAAAAATTCTCCATAAAAAGTGAATTTTTTTTGCGGTATTGTGTTTATTAAGACTTAAAACAACCATTTATGTACGTAACGTAAATTAATCGATGTAAAAAAGTTTAAATAACATATCAAGCATGATTTTATTATTTTTACTATTGCGCAAAAGGAGCCCATGTTTCCAAACATAATTATCCATTAATCTTCAGGAAAAATTTAACTTAATTTCATTTTACAGTTATATAAATAAACACACGAAAACAAAAGAGAGCCAAAACAAAATACTGCACGCACTGCATAGCCTTTTTAAGAACTTGGGACGAACGAGTAACAAAACGTGCAAGTTTAAAAGGCTGTAATTTCGTCCATTCGTCCGTCAACAGTTAAAACTTGGCAAGGTTTTGACGGATGGATAGAATTAATGGCCCCAACTGATTGACTGTTGGTCATGTGATTGACGGACGGATGTCGGCCGCGACGGGTCATTGTAAATCAATGCATTACGTGAACGTGTTACTTGTGACGTGTCACGTAAAACGTGAAGTCTTCGTAATCGCGGCCTTGGAATGGCGCGCCGTGTCCTAAAAAAGCTGGGATGACCGGACTGCGGGAGAGTCAGCCTGACCCAGGGCTGAGGTCAACATTCATTCCCCTCTGTGATCATAGATATTTACTTCAATCAGTAAACCCATTGGCTGTTCTGTACATAATAATTAAAATTAAAAAAAATGGACTTGGCTGTGCTGGGGACACTGCCGTTTGTTTTGCGTGAATACGTCTACGTAGACGCGCTCGGACGCTTTGATGTTTATTTTACGCTCCCGGCACCGCTTCACTCGATCATATGGGGTTTTGTGGGTATCACTGAATTGCTTCTGAGATGCTCTTTCCAACAGCATACAATTTCTGTATTTCGACTTGGTTTTTGACGAGTATAGGCCGACATTCTGCTAACTTTCATTAATTTTTTACATTAAACGCATACAATTTCACCATAACCACGCCACACAAATGTTTTTATACGCGCTTTCGATTGATATTGACGAGAGCTGTTGATTGAAATCCAAACGAGCGTAGTAGCTTATCCTAGTCAAAAGATATAGTACGCGTAATTTATGAGAAGCAACGAAAACAAACTAAAAATTGCACCCCCACCCCTCCTTTTTTTCTCCGCACATGATGCTTCGCAGTCTTCACTCAATGTAACATACTCTTTGATCCTTTGGCAATCGAGTGATGTAATTGGATTTTTAATGTAGACAATAGATTCGGGCTGCAATGCCAAACTGTATCCCCCGATTTTGTTATCATCGAATTTTCTGGATTGCCTCCCACTATGGTTTCAAATTTAATGACGCATTCACGTCAAAATGGAAAAAAATCCAGTGATATAAAAAAAAAATGGTGTCTCAGCAAGGGAAAAGTGGTTCACGGATGTTTTGGAGGTAAGCAGCAATCGGCTGGGCATGTTCCCGTGGACGTTAGCCGCGATAAGTTTGAGGCACACTCGCTTAGAAGATGTTGAGTGTGGCGAACGCGGGACACTCTTCGACAGGGCGCAATGTGCTACCCCTCCTCCTCGCGACGTAAGGGATGTCATTGTCGGACAGATACAACAGGAAGTTGCACATAGACCATTCACGGTCACTTCACACTATTCTGAAGCCCTTCTAAAGTTCGAATTTTAGTTACCGATTACTTATCCTTCCGCTACATGTAAACATAAACACTGCCATGTGACTACGCTTTAACTGTCAGATGCTTGTTTACTGCTTTCAGCTGATCAAAGAATTTAGGCCGCCTTCCTTTACTGCTGGCGAGCACTGAAATCACTGATGGTTTATCAGTGTTCGCCAGTAGTAAGAGAACAGTCGTCAGTAAGAAGCAAATATTTATCTTCGTCAGTAAACTGATTGTTTCGGAGCGTCTGGCTGTAGTATTCCGCGTGCAGGAAAATATAAACAAGTATGGCGGACACAGTAACCTCACTAATTTTCATACAGCATTTGGACTGAAACAGTAAAAATGTTACTTACTCACATTCTACTGCTTTTGGGGCATCTTCTGCCTCAGCACCTGTACCTTTTGTGAGTATAATTTCCTCGAAAATGACTTGAACTTTCGGCCAGACCTAGGGTTTACCTGACAACACTGACGTTTTTAGCGCCAGTAAAATCTGCGTACTCAGTACCGGTTGTAGCCTCGCACAGTACCTTCCGCAGTATCGGAACAATAGCGAAAGGCGGCCTTACGCGCTGACACGAGCTCTATGCGTAGTCCGGCTTTGTGGGGACTGACCCACCTCGAGCTTTTCCTCTCCCCAGCCCCCCCCCCCTTTTTTTTCACGCTTCACCTTCGTTCGCCCTGGGAGAGGCGACCCGGCTGACGTCACTGTCCCTCCCCCTCTCCCCTGCTGGAGAAGCCGATGTGTTTCGAGGATGCGCAAGAATATTCTGGGAACTAGGACTCTCGGCACAACGCGGCAATTAGAGAAATTTCTGGGCGATGGCCTACGAGCCTATAGATACAAGCCACAGCTGGACTGTCGGCAGTCTTGGTAGAAGCCTTCTAGCTGAGTGCGGTAACCGAGCGACGTGCAGAGGACAGACGACGACGGGTGATTGCGAGGCGACGGCGGACGAGGTGTTCGTGGTGTCAATGGACGAGAGAGCGAGAAACCCTATGAGTAAAGGCTACTGTACGCGAGGGCGCTCGGAGTACTCTAGAACATTGCGGGCTGGTGGGACCTGGACAAACTGAGGTGGAACTGAATAGCATGTGTTACGGACTTTATTGTAAATATTGGAACTACCAAATATGGACATATAATTTGTAAAATAACTGAATAGGTTTTGATATACTGTCTATTGGGACTGATTTTTAAAGTTTTAACTACATTAATCTCATCGAGGTAATGGTAAATTGTATTGATTGAAGTCATTAATTGTAAACAGGAAGCGATTTCAATTTACTGTGAGATGTTGAGTCCAGATAATATTGTTTGCAGTTATTGTAATTAAAGTTAGGAAATTATAAATAACTCTTTTATTTAATCAAGACGTCCATCCCTTAACGAACTTGGTTTAGCCCACTGACTTTAAGAAAAATGGTAACACTGGTGTCAGAAGTGAGATGGAAGCATTTTATAGAAACGAAATCATAATAATTAGTATTACAGTAGGATATTAACTAATAGGATAAATTTATAATTATAATAATCTTAATAATAAAGAATGAGATTATTTAGAAATTTTGAATGCTAATTAGAAAAATGTCGGCAGACATGGAAGCACTCCGCTCGTTAATAGAAAGTTTAAGTAGCCAGATAAACAGCAAAATAGATACTGCAAATAGTAGAAAATAGTATTGTAGATAATGTCAATGAAAATGTAAAAAGCCAGATTAGTAGTGTTAGCGAATCTGTAAATAGCTATATTATTAGAGTTAAAAAATATATGTTAATATCCAAATAAGTTGTGTAAGTGAACTAGTAGACAGGAAAATAGAAATTGTGAATGAAAATGTGGACAGAAAAATATTCAGTGTAAACGAAAATGTAGATAGAGAAATAGACATTGTGCACGAAAATGTAGACTGAAAGATAGAAGGTGCAAGTGAATTAGTGACGATAAACTAGACTGCATGGACAAGATAATTGACGGCATGAGGGACAATGTGATTGAGAGGATGGGCAGCATAATGAGAGGTTAGACAGTGCCGAGGGTAAGGCGGAACAGGAAGTGAGAGTCCTCAAAAGGGAACGGCAGGAATTCCTGAAGCAGCAAGGGAGAACACATGCAGTGTCTGAGGAGGAGTTGGGATCGACCCCCACCGAGCCGGCGAATGTCGGCACCGAGGAGAAGGTAGTCGCCAGTCTACGGCTGTTAGAAATATCGATATATCGATAATTACCGATATGAAAAATAACTTATTGAACGATATCTAACTTTAAAAAATATCGGTATATCGTTTTTTCGGTATTATCGAAATGTTCGGTATCATCAAAATGATCGGTATTATCAAAATTTTCGATATTTTCAAAATTTTCGGTACTATCGAGACTTTTGGTATTAAAATGTTGGGTATTATCCACATTTCCGATAATATCGACATTTCTGATATTATTGAAATTCACAATATTATCGAAACTATAGGCATTTCCTATATTATCTAGTTTAAAGTTGAAACTTTTTTCTCATCTGCAATTGTCTCTTTTTGTTGTATGCAAATAAGAATATAATGTGGCATGATTGTAACATATTTATATATTTATAACACTTTGCATTATTGCCTGTCTTACGCAACGGTTCACGACCAACCAACATGTCAGTTTGTATCTCCTGAAATAAAGTAGGCCCCCCTATTCTCTAACGTAATAAATAAAACATTGTTATACATGTTCAGAGTGAAGTGACACTGTCTGTAATTTCTAAATGCAGTTTCTTGTCCCAGAAATTCTTCAAATTTCACATAATATGCCGACCTGAAATACGTGCTGCTTCATGCAGTTTAATTCGGTATACATTTTAAACCTTAACTAAACTTGAAAAACTTCTGACGAGTGTGTTTTGTTATATTTGCGATGTGTGTTACAATTCTAAAAGCTTGAATAAATGTGTGAATTATTAGATATTTACGCGATTCGCAATTTACAAGAGAAGAAGGAAAATATAAGTTCGGAGCCAACAGGTTCCGGAGTACGAGCCAGGCTCCGGGGTCTGCCTTAATGGAATTTCCCTTTTTTCTAAAAAAAAAATAAAATTTTCCCCTTAAAAGCGACTAAATTTTCCTAAAATTTTCCCCTTTTCCTTAAAAGATTCCCGTTTTTCCCATTTGCAAAAAAGACCCCTAGATAATTTCCTGTTTTTTGCAGAGCATGTGACCAGGATTCATGACTAAAGAGACCGGGATTCGCGAATCCGAGCCATGAGGGCAGTACGCAGGACTCATGACCTTTGACTGTTAACCAATGACCTTTGACACCAGAAATCCAAATAAATTTCAAAAAATTGATTATAAAAAATTATATGAAAGTGATTAAAAAATTTTAGTCACCAGCGGCTATTTTCCTAACAATTTCCCTTTTATCATTAAAATTTTCCCCTTTTCCCTAAAAATGTCCCTTTTTTCCCTAAAAAATTCCCTTTTCCCTTAACATTTCCCTTTTGCCATAAAAAATCCAAAAAATTGCAAAAAAAATCATAAATATCAACGAGCATATTATGTTACTGGCTACTACCTCCATCTTGGAAGCCAGTGATCTTAACATTGACACCATGACCTTGAAAACAAAAATTCGATAAAAATGCATAAAAGTCAACTTGCATATTACATTACTGACTGCTACCATATTGGATGCATGTTAAGACATTAACACCATGACCTTGAATGCCTTGAAAACAAAAATTCTAGAAAAATTCATAAAAGTCAGTAAGCATATTATAATACTGACTACTACCACCATATTGGATGCAGGTGATCTTGACCTTGACTCCATGACCTTGAATAGCCTAGAAAACAAAAACTCGAGAAAAATGCATTAATGTCAACGAGCATTTTACGTTACTGATTACTACTGCCATTTTGCAAGCCAGTAACTTTACCATATGCCCTTGAATGACCTTGAAAACAAAACTCGAGAATTTTTTTTATAAAAGTCAGCAAGTGTATTGTGTTACAGACTGCTACCGCCATATTGGGTTGCAGGTGATCTTGATGTTGACCCCATGACTTTGAATGTCCTCGAAAACAAAACCTGGAGGAAAAAATGCATAAAAGTCAGCAAGTATATTACGTTACCGCGTGATACCACCATCTTAAGTTCAGGGGGGTAATTATAAGTCTCTCCTTCCGACGAAAAACAATATATTCTTTACAACTGTAGGCTCAGACCATCGTTTGGTATACTAAGCTTGAAACGAAGGTCGAGTGACTTCACGAGTGGAATCGGTACGTCTCAACTGCTCACGAGCAGTTGACATGCTAGCATTTCGTAGGTAAACCAATATGGCGGGCGTCGGTATTAAATGTGGCCGTGTATTTCAATGATACGGAAATAAATGATGTTAGTGTAAAGTCAGTGCAGCGCATGTTTGTATTGTATGGAGTTATAATTTTCCTACACATTCATTTACGATACGAATAAGCATGTAAAGTTTGGTTGTAACTATTACAAACGTGCATCACACACGTCTGTCCTACTTAAACATTGTGCACAACATGATACAGACTATTTTACGTGCGTAAAACTGTACAAATACTCAATTGTAAATATTTATTAATTGAATTCTACTATTACCTTACTGTAAATGAACATTTATTCATCCCTTACGTTTCATGTGTTCGGTGGTTTAATGGTTAAGTTACGTTGTTCGTAATACAAGCGTCTTCATGGCATGAGATCGAATCTCCCCTCCTCTTTAATTCTTACTTTGTTTAAATATGCGAAATACACCTACGTGATGATATGCGGCAACAATATATTCTTTTAAAAGCAAACTTATAAGCTGTGTACATTTGTATTTTGGCCCCTAATAGCCTAGAGTTTGGAATGTTTTGGGGATAGTTCTGTTATAGATTATTTCATGTAAATGGGATAAATTTTGACACTTCTAGAAAAGTAGCACGGCCACAATTTATCCTTCCACCACGGCTGTTTTGTCACTGAAGGAAAATACGTTTATAAATAAATTTTTGAGTCCAATGCACACTTGCGTTTCCCTCTTTCCTCGTGTTTCGTTTCGTGACAGGCACTGAAAGACTAACGTTATCTAATTTCCGTCCAGTATTTAATGTAAGATATTATAGTTAGGTTGGTATTCCAAACTGTCTTATTTTTATAATTACCAAGTTAAATTTGTTGGAGTTCTGTTTATTTTATTTCGAGGGAAAATTGAAATTTACATTAATAAGTTGCCACGTGATACTTAACCAGGCAATCTTTCTACACGTGAACAAGCACGATTTTGTGTGCCAAGAGGTCGCATTTAACAGTGTCGTTAAGCGCTGTTAACAAGCAGCATGTTTGCTTTTTATGAATAAAGTCATGTGAAATCTTTTGACCAGCTTGCACTATATATTAAAAAAAACTCTTTAAACAACCTTATCCACAAGCCAGAATAACGTTCAGTTAAATTGACTAGAAGGGTAAGCATAACATTCAATAAAGTTTCCATTCTCATGGATTTCACAAAATCCCTTGCAAAATTACTAATAGTTTTGAAAACAAACTACCTCTAATGCACGTAATATACTTTAGCTTGCAATAGAGAACACACTTATTGCAAAAAATTGAATTGTTCCCATATTAATTTAAATTTCAACAAAGGGTAAAGCCGTAGTCTGTTGACCCATCAAAGGGCATTCCCCTTAAAATAATACATGTTAAAATTTATACATTAAAAACTACCAAGAAATTTTAACTTATATGACGGCATCCGTACAAAGTGTCGGGCCGTTAAAGTGCCGTGCACCTGACAATTAAATATTATTAAAAAAGGAAAACATCTAAAAGATCTCTGCTTAACAGACTAAGCGTGGACAGTTCGCCAACACAAAAGCAATGATGAGCCGGGCCAAGCAAACGGGGCAGCGGCCACCAAACAGTACTACGCCTCTGTCATCAAATAGTGATTCCGCGAAATTCAACAAGTTATTACCAATTGAATTTGGAGTGTGCAACCGAAAGTATAAAATACCAAACTCTTCAAGTTTAAGACCGCTTACCACGAAAATTAAGCACAACCTCTACAGCTACTAAAAACTCGCAAGTCTAGGCGAACGTTGTGTAACCTGCTGTGTGCTGTGTGCTTCTCGATTTTGTGTTCGTGACTCTCCAGTTTGTGTAGCGCGTGTTCACGTTCTATTTTACCTTCTCAATGCGTCCTCTCTATTACGTCTGGTATGTCGACCGATATTTGACCTTGGTATCGCTGGAATTTTTCTCTTGTAGATCAACAAACATTTCCTGCAAGTACGAGCGAAATCGGCCCATAAATATAGAAGTTAGACTCCAGCGCCACCTATAAGGACGAAACATAACTAAAAACCTTACTCGCCACCTCAATAACATGTGGTGTGAATATGGTCTCAGTTGGTCCAGTGATTTGTCAGTGATGATGCAGTTTAGTCACGCACAATGGATTTTATATATAAAGTTGATAAAGCATGCGAACATTACAGTTATGAAAAAGGTATCCTCCCAATCTCCCTTGTCTATGGTCTCCACCCACCCGGTGAAATGCTATTGCCATGGAGCTTTCTTCTCTAATAATTTATTATATGCGAGAATTCCTTGCTGGTGGTATCGGAATATTATACATGCTGCTAAGAATTTTTGTATTTGCGTATTTCATTAAATCTATTTCACCGTAGGCGCCTTTAAAGAACAGCCTTCCCAGTAAACCGGATTATCGACACGTGTCTGCTGGTTTTTAAAAGTTTTTTTTTGTGTGTTGTAGTCCGCCATTTTCTTTGAAAATCGTAAAGCGCGATCGAAAAAGTCTTTATGTTGTGAAGTTTAAATTTGTTGGATTCAAGAAATAGCTCAAGTGTTTTTTAAATTAATGCCAGCAATTAAATTATTTCGTATCGGTGGCTGATAAAAGTGATTATTAGTGAAGAAATCATCCAAGGTTCACCACTTTTTTTTGGGAATTACGAAGTGAACAGTAAGTTTGTTTTCTTACTTTGTTGATAGAATATTTGAAATGTATTAGGCCTTTTACAAATTCTGATTTTACCCTAATTTATTTTATTGAAACACTAACGATTTTTATGTGGGAAAATAAATTTGCTGAAAATGTTTATTTAGTGCACTTCACAAATCGGCATTAACAGATGTATTTATTGCGTTTTTTTCTTGAAAAAGGTATTCAAATGTGCTAGGCATAAAAGCCCTCTTAGTATGGTTCATTGTATAAAAAAACCAACAATTTTTATTTATTGAATATTTCTCACATCGGTACGAACAGGGACACATTTACAGCGTTTAGTTCTTTCGATAAAGTTAAAACTTGAGCAATGCTATAGTAAACTGAATGTTATTTCCGAATAAACAAAATTTTCCACTGCATCATCAAAACAATGTAAGTACCGAGCATCACTCTCTCATAAGACCCATTATTCACAATTCCTCTGCTATTCAATATAGGTCCATGGGTTACATCTACACGAATGGTCATTTATTCTCAATCATCACCACCAGTCTCGGGATTGGTGAATTTTTTGCTGTAGTTGGTATGATCAGAGTCATTACCCTGGAAATCAGTTTCTCATAGGTTCAATAATTCCTTATATTCTTGCTAATCTCCCTAAGTATTCTTGCAAGGTTTCCTTTTGAAAAAAACTATTTATTAATATAGCCAAGGCTACCACGTGTTGTAACACCTACTCATATAATTTCACCAGGCAAGTACTTAATTTTCCTGGACCCAAGAAACCATTTCCATCTGCATCTACACCCAAAATTTACAAGTCCAACAAACATGGCTACCCACAGTAGACGAAATTCATGACAATGGGGTGGAGCAAAGCAACTAAGATGGAGCTAAGGTGACTGAGGTGAAAAGGAATGACAGAACATGATTATAAGATGACTGACATGGCATGAGAGAGCATGATGTCAAGATAACAGGATGGATCGAATGCAACCAAGGTGAGAAGGAATGAAAGAGCATTTTAGAATAAAATCCTAGGTGGCAGGTTTGTGCAGAGGTGACTAAAGATAAAGGGAATGATAGGGCATGATAAAATTAAATCCAAGATGGTCGGATGGAGATAAATCGACTAAGGTGAATAGGAATGCAGAACATGAGGAAATGGAATCAAAGATGGCGGGGTGGAGTGAAGTAATTAAGGTGTGAAGGAATGGAAAGCATAATGAAATAAAATGCAAGATGGTGGACATCAAATGGATTGATAGAGCATGAGAAAATAAAATCCAAGATGGTGGACATCAAGGTTGAATGATAGAGCATTGAGTGGAACGAAGTGAGTAAGAAAAATGAAACCCAAGATGTCAGACATTAAGGTGGAATGATAAACTATGATAAAATAAAATCCAAAGCCAGAAACAAGATGATGGCCGGAAACAAGATGATGGCCTGAAACAATATAACGGCTGGAAACAGTATGGCAGAAGGATACAGGATGGCGGTCGATCAGCACCACCTCCTAATCCCGTCTCCGTATGCCTTATTTTCCTCTACTCTCGATACACGGAAGAATCTTTAAAAAAGTGTCCTTGGTACAATGTGAAAACACATTGCAATATTCTGTTTGATGGCGAATAACAGTAAAAATGATCCCATACAAAGAACACTATAATTGAACATTATACATTAAGTTACCTGCCACACATCACATATTGCATATATCTTGACCTAATATAAGGGCATTACAGTCAAGTCAACATTATGTAAAAAATGTTAAGCCAAAATTAAATATTTTTTTGATTTTACAGAGAGAAAAAAAGTTTGCATAAATCTTTGAAATTGCAGTGTTCTGCACAGAAATCATCTTTTCAATTAGCATAAACAATATTGGTCAGATTTTGTATTACTTAGAGGAATACATACTGATAACAATTGGTAAGTATATTAGTATTTGGTTAACAATGTGTAAACAAAGTAATCTTCCCAATATATTTAAACCCTTCGCAATCCAGAGTTTTCGAAGATGAAATGTGTTTTTCAGATTGTAGCCTGAAGGGTATAGGCTAGAACAACCTTGTAAGCTTTAGTAGTGTTATATACCTCCTATGTGGTATATACTCTTAAAGCACAATTAGGGTTGATCAGGATGTGGAATTAAAGGGCTATGAAATAATCTCCAATTAACAAATATAAATAACTTTTATTGAAGTTAAAGTAACGGTATAGACAATTGTGATGTGATTAGAAGGGGGTTGGCTTAAGGGGGGCTGTGGATATTTGTAAGAGGGATAAGGTTAGCGGTTCGGACTAGCTCTCTCACCCTAGCTGGTCGAGACTCACCCCCAATAGCCGTTCGCTCACCGCAGACCTTGGTGGACCGCCGTCGACTGACACTCTGGCCCACTGCTGTCCTGACCACCACACTTCTCGCCCACACCCACATTCACTAGAATCCTCAAATCCCATTGCCTCTCCCTAGCAGCCTGGGCGGAGTTACTGATGTGATTGTTGAAGGAGTTGCTGCAACCTCACTGTGTCAGCCAGACCCAGATTTTCTGCTAACATCTGTAGAACGCTGTACTTTCTGCCGTTGCGCCACTGTCCCTGTCCATTGGCCGCATTACAGCATTGCTTGGCCTCGCTTGACCGCAAACGTAACAGTAGTTTTGTTAAGCATACTGTTATTTGAAGGGAGAACATAGTATAACCAAAGGTGGATGGATATAATTTCTAAAATGAGGAAAAGTTTTTAGTGAATATCCCTTAGAATTCTAGTTTTTGAACACCAATATCCTTTTTATATAATGATAAATGAACTTCATAACCAGTTGGTAAGCTGCACATAGCTGTTGCATGTAGTGCCAAAAAGTGTTGGCAAAATTACATCCCATGCTGCTAGGAAAGCCTTCTTTAGAAAGTTTGCTATGTAACAGGAAAAACGCAATGTAAGAGAAACTTTGGTACCCATTGAGACGGCCTGCACAGAGTTTTGCCATATCCTTACTTATTAACCATTTTGACGACTGCATCTAACCACTCAAGTACGACGCAACACAACCACACGAAGTGAACTAATTTTCCCGTTTTTGGTTTAAAATATCTTCTGCCTGAACTTATAAACTTTACTACCTTTTTACCAACCTTGTTTGTGGAACACATGGAAGAGCCGCGTTGAACTTTGTTACAACAAACTTTGGTTACTAAAATGGAAGTTCATTAGGACATCAGACATAGCTTCGCCGCTTTGAGCCTGTTTCGTTACTGAACTTCTTTGATATGGAGCCGAATTTTTCACCTTCTACATGGCGCTGCGATCTGCGGTCACTGCGAATGACCTCCCACTCTTGTGACATCACCAGGGAGGTGGTGCAGGAGTACCAATATTGATGTTCATTTGTTTGCTAAATTGGTAGCTGAATTCTTGTAGTTGTGACGTGTTTGTTGGCGATTGGCCATTCACCCATCGCCCCTTGAACATTTCCTTGTTAGGTAACAAAAGCAACTACTGGCTGATCAATAATTAAGACCCCTCTAAGGAGAATTTAGGAATTTCTGCTATATATGCTGGGAGCCGAGTTGTCTCGAGGTCAGATAACAGCCTCGAGAGAGCTTCAGAATGCCAAGTTAAGTATGCTACTAGTTGTCATGCAGGCCCTTATGGCGGGACATGCTTTGATGTCCTAATAAGCAGAATGTAGGGGGCCATGATGTCCTAAAACAACCTAGTCAAACCTCAAAAATGCTTTGTTTTTATCCTCGGCAAATCTGAATATAAATGTAAATTTTAAATCTTTGTAAAAGATTTTTTATGAGATGTCGAATTTTTAATTAATATGAATAACAAACAGCAGAGTTATGGACAATGTGGGGAAAATGCACATAAGTTTTTACATGCAATAAACCAGGAAAGTGGTTTAGAGTTTTACCTGAGCTTCTGGAAAATAATCCTTAAAATGAATGCTAGGGTTCAGGACAGAATCTTTGAATTTTGCAAGCTCCCCAGTTAAAGTTTATAGGTGTCTTTTCTGGAATTTTCCCGATGAAATTAATTTAATTTTGGGAAAATAAAATGCAACTTTCTAAATGTGCATTAGCCCACAAAAGCCTGTTTTGCAACGAAACAATATGGAATTTTTCTAATTTTTTGGAGAAAACAATTCAAACAGTATTTTTTGCTTTTTCATTGGCCTTTGGTATATAGCATATGGCTTGAATATAAATTGTAATTTTTAAAATAAAAGAAAGAAATGGCCACTGTTACGACTAAAAGCCAGAATTTTAAATGTTAATTATTTTTTATGTGCCCTGTTTGGGAAATTAGAAATTGTAAAATCCACACTTGCGAAAGATATTGGCAACAAACATTTACCTTGTATATTAAAAATACTTTGAAAGAAAGAAAATTAATAAAATCAAATACATAGTATCATAATTCATGTGTATTGCATTTCAGCTCATAGTATTTAGATTTTATCTACTCTCTTGTTCTTCCATGTTTTATTCCTTTGCTTAACGAGGGTTGTTTTCATCTAGGTGATTGTATTTTTGTTGGATGGTGTTTTCAAATCCACTTTGCCGTGTCCTAGGTTCTAGGGCGTAGCACCATTTAAAAAAACAAAGTTGAAAAGGTATTTTGGGTAAGAGAGGAGGGAAAGTGTCTAAATATTTATGTTCTGTGAAATATTTCAATTAATTTCCCAAATTTCAACCTTCTTATACTTTTGGTTTTATTATATTAATTTCACAGATTTCTGGTTTTCTTTTAGGAATCCACAAGATAGATTATGAAATCAAATATTTCTAAATTTGCTTTGTTCAATTTCGATATTTACGTAAAACGAGATTGCTATCAAAGACACAGAGGGCTAAGATAATTCGTTTATTCAATTTGTTTAATTCAACGTGCCTAATGATTTAGAACAATCATGTAGTCTAATTGGCTATGCAAAGAAAAATAAAGCGAGTACAGAAGTGCTAGTGAGATATTTGGGTGGCTGTTAACAGCTAAGTCCTACAGCGCCAACGAGGGGGGAGTGAAGTGAAGATGGAGTAGCGACACCTAAATTAGTACACGACGTTGTAATGTTTTCATTTATTTAATTTTCTTCAACAGTTAAACAAAACTCATATTATTCCTGCTCATTTTTTAGATTGCTGGCTGAATCAGAATACTAAGTACAACAGATTAGCAGGTCGAAGTTATTGATTTCTGAATATTACTGCAATCCTTTTTACGCCCAGTAAAATTATTCGGTAGCCACAATATTGCACAAAAATAAAATCTGTCAAAAAATGGAAAACATAACTGACATATCAAGGTTTATAGTGCAGATATAAATGTATGCAAAATTTAATTTTCGAGCAAAAATTATTGTCAAATTAAAAGATTCGAGTCTTTTGGTTACTTCCCGTACACTCACAAAAATTCAGTAAACAGAAATATGCTTTCACTATTTCTTTACACACATCCGCGTTAAGCGAATGCTGAGAAAAAAAAAAAAAAAAAAAAAAGTAATCGAAACTTTATTGTAAATGTTGTAAACTGCATTTGCTACATACTAAGCTTAACATAATACTTCTATGTTGAAGCACGCGTGAATGAGCTATTCAGAACAAATTGTCGACAGTAGTGCTTCGTTTGTCAGTATAGAGATATGTTAGTCTTGACGTCAGCTTTTGTATTCTCTTCTGTTCAAACCCAATATTTAAAAAATTAAATTAGACAGTAAACATTTGCGATTTCAATCAACAACTATTCCCGTTCATTTTCTGTGGGAAAAACGACCCAAACAAGAGAATTGTTCTACACATGGTGGTCGGCTTTTGTCTTCCCTTCTGTTGAAAGCCATTATTTTTTTGAAAATTCCAAAAGAGCTCTATAAATACATGAATACTAATCACCCAATGTGGGAAAATCGAGACACATTGGGTTTTCAAAGCAGCGACGGAAAAATTCGGAACAAGAATCTGCTGGACCCAGTATTGCAAAATCTGTGGAGTTCGCGAAGGAAGTGGATCATGGGGGGGGGGGGGGGGGTGAGGAGGAGGAGGAGGAAGGATCCTCCCTGAAGTCAAAAAAATATTAGGGGAAGGGGGGATGCATCAAACGAGCGATCGCCATCCCATCTAGGCCTACGTGGTTTGCTAGCCTGTATAGATGTGTAGATATTTCCTTGGCCTGAAAGATCTTCACCGAGTGCAGTCGATTTTATTTCGGCTGTTAACATGCACATTTACATTGCTTGTAAATTGTATGATGTTTTGTCAAATACGTCGTTTAGAAAATGGTTAAGTATAATAAAAGGTAATTCGACCTACCTTCGCCATTTAGTAAATAATAAGTATTTTCCCCTGCACGCACAAGATGCTGAAATTTTTCTGCACGGTACTAGTAATTACAGCACAACCAATTGTTCGTTTTTAATTCTGGAGAATATGAAAACGTATTGGAGGAGCACGATGGATGCAAATCGACTAAATAAACTGACATCTATGTTCACATATATGAACGTAGAACAAGTATGTGAGATACTGTATGTCTGAAAAGCGTAGTCATTACGCCCGTCTACACCTAATATTGTAAACCCCAATATGTCACTGATAAGTCTTGTAAGGCATTTTAGCTTAAGATTTTTTTTCTCAATCCACACCCCTAAATAATTTTCTGCATCCGCCTCTGAGAAAAATGGTTGCTCAACGAGAAAATCGTCGCGTCAGAATATAGTCACTACAAGCAATCGAAACGATCAGATGGATTCACTATTATGGTGCTGCTGTGTCATATGCTAATTAGCTTAGGGTATTCATGTTTACATGTTTTGCGTTTTGTATTTGCTGTCTTAGTCTCGTTTGTGTGTGTGTATATGTGTTCAATTACGTGCGTGCGAGAGTGTGCACAGGGAGTGTTTATGGGTAAGTACCCTACAAGTCATCCTACCTTCATCTAGACCGGCGAGTTGTTCATTTCCCTGTCAAGACGTTTTGTGTACTATGAGTGTTGAAGAAAATCAAAAGTTGGCAACACACTGTCGGGCAGCTAAATACTTCCAGGAACTATGTTCCCTCCCCTTAGGGGGAGATTACCTGTCGAAGACTCTTTCTGGCCCACCTTCCACTCCCCTCAACTGTGTGATGAGTGAGTACTTGTGTCCCGTTACAAAACCCCTCGCCTTTCCCCCACACACACCTCAGCTGCCTGCTTTCGCGACTGCTCGAACCTCACTCTCGGCCTGACTCTTTCCTTGCCGAGCATGTAAAATCTTTACTCCGACACATTGATGAAGTCAGTGCAATATTTTTACGTGACAACTTCTCATAACTCAGCCCATTATGTTCAGAAAGTGAGCGTCACGAAATTTTGCTCTCGGGTCCGCGGCAATTACTCGTTGAGAATAAGAAGTAGTTTTAGTTTAAATGTACGATAGTAGAGGTCGGTCCTTTGGCTTCATGTTTCACACACAAACGTATCGTTCTGACGTCATCAGGCCGCGGTGGCAGCCGCGCTGAGAACCTTTGATTTCGAGCTGTTTAGTATGCTTAAGATCGTTATAGTGACCGAACACCTAATCCGATCGGAGAAATTCTGGTGTCATTTTGTGCAAAAAAAATAACTAAAAACTCTACCAAGAACCGTAAATAATAATACACATATTGACTTTCTAACCAATAATCATTTTCTTAGCAGAATACAAACCAAAATAGTTAAAAATTACGAGTTAGGTGAAAAGGACACAAATGATATTAACAACATGAATAGTGTTCGACAAGACAAATCTAATACTAAATGGATGGCTGAGCTACCTCAATCCGTTCCGGAGTTATAATGAAGAAGATGTTGACAATTCTACGCAGCAGCGAAATGCGGACGTGTCGATTGCGTCATCATCACATGCCAAATCACGGGACGATACTAAGACTAAGATACAAACAGCGCAAACGCAAAAAGCACCAGGATGGATAGCAACAACTCAGAGAATTAAAAGCAAAACGAAGGAAGAAGTCAATAGACACGTCTCCAGCAAATACATTAATGAAGTTTCTTCAAGGGCACGACTCAGCGATACGAGCCACCAACGTAGAAATACCTACGACCGTGTAGAAGACACAGCCCACCCCATTTTTTGTCCTCTATATTTGCATCCCGTTTTAGTCTCTGAAACATGGCTGAAGACATGTTGTGATAAGCCTGAATATCTTATGCTCGAACTGCATATCCTTCAGCAGGTTTTGTTTGCTTATTGTAGTATACAAACCACCAAAGATATGATTAATAGACGACTTCGAAAGTGACCTGTCTGCGGCCCTCTCCGCTTTATGAAAATGTGTTAATCATGAGCCCTGTTAACTGAAAACTTGCAAGTGAACAAGATTAAATTCTTTACATATTTTCACCTTTCTATTTGTGATCGTGAAGCTACTCATCACTACCGATATTCCACTCGGTTTAAATGTTTCGAGTAAAATCAGAAAAGCTTATAAAATTCTGTCAAATCAGTGCTCCTGGTTTGTCGCATCAGGATTTATCAACCTATTAATTGTGTTCACCTAAATTCAAAACGAATTATTACTTATCACAATTTGGGAAATTATTATTACCAAGGAATTCAATTAACACGGAAATAATAAATATGACAAATACAGTTATTTAAAGTTGCATTTATTACTTGATAAAATATAATTTTAAATTGTATGTCCTAAAATTTTGTTAAGATTCAACATATTTGATGTGTATTCGTTATTTTCGTACCTACAGTGAAATTATATAATCACTCTGCATTTACACGCATTAATTTTAAACAATTAAACATCTTGTTTTACACTTCAACATATCTTATTTGTACATTTCACACCATGTTTACAAACGAAACCCAAGTTTCGTTGTTTATACAGCGCAGAAAACCTAACTTGAACTTGAATTATAAACCTCGGTTTCGAGATACGGCGAAATACCACTTTGGCGGCGTTTATAACGTACATAATCTTTGCTTACCGAAACCCAGGTTACTGAAATTCTGGTTTAAGGTGTTGTTTCAAACGTACTGAGTGTTGAACCGTACGCTTAAATTTTTGCCCATGAATAAAATATTATGTAGATGTAAGTTTACTTGTTTCTCTTCCGATTTATTTGCCATTCAAGAAACACGGGTGCAGAAAAATTACTTTTAACTTAGCTATAAACAAGATATTTTTATATAGAAAAAGTAACTGGTTTAAGTTAAAAGTTACTTGATTAGAAAACTAACCAGTTAAGTTAAAATATTAATTCAAATATAACTTTTAACTCAATTTTTAAATTCTTAACAAATTTCTCCTTATATCTCGTATACAGGTTATGGAACAGCGTCAGTAGAGAAAAGAAAAATTCGATAGTTTTTAGCACAAAATATTTTTACACAGAAAATCATATTACAAATATTTTAACAAAACCACTGGGACCAGAAGAAATTCAAGAAATTTAAAAATAATTTGTCTGAAATAATGAAATAGGGTTATATTCTTATCGTTATTAAAACAATAAGGGTATTAAGCAGAAAGAATAATTAAGTTTTTATTTTTCAGTCTTTAACATAATCTAAGGAACTGATATTAACGGAAAAAGAGTGTTTACTGGCGTAAAAGAGATAAAGTAAAAAAAAATCCACATATAAGATGCAATTGTGGAAGTATAGAATATTAAATCATTAACACTCTGCCATTTAACTCACTATTAGTAAAAACAGTAACATATTTAGTATTATAAGTTATTAAAAAATAACAATGGCGCAGACAATTACACTAAATATGCTCACAAAAGAACTCCCATAATAAAATTTCTACATAAAAAAAAAACATGGGCTCACTCTGAGAAAACTGACATACTCATTCGCCCAAGGAAAAACACGCATATAATTAAGTATACATAAATATGTAAATATATAATTATTATAAATTTATTTTATTAATAATTATGTATATATGTGTGTGTAAATATATAATAATTTTCAATTTATTTTATACATAATTATGTATAGGTATATAAATAACTAAATAAAGAATTAGTTAAAATCTAAATGTTTATATATACATATGCCTTTCAAGCATATTGAAATAATATATTTGTATGTAAGTATCTGCATGTTTTCTTCTTGGGCGTACGAGTATGTGGGTTTTGTCAGAGTGCTCCCATATTATTCTATATATAAATTTCATTGTGGAAATTCTCTTGTGAGCACAAGCTAGACTTTTTACAGTAAAAAATATAACTGCATTTATATAGAAAGAATGACAGCTGACGTTCTGACACCGCGAGATGAACATCGATTTGGAAGCGCTCTCTCGTCATACTACAAAGATGAATTGCGATCGTGGAGTCACGACCTGCATCTTTGCTACCTGGTTGCTTTCAGTGTCGATTCTGCGATCGAGTTTTCACTTGTGGTCAGAATGTTCGTCGGCACGAGAGAAAGACCTGTTCGAAGAATCATTTTCGCATGATGAAGCATTACGACATTGTATCCATGCAGTTTGCGCAAGGTGATAAAATGAAGGAACATACCGAGGTCGACAAGGGTTCGTCTATTGGGAAGCCAGAAAGTGATGACGTCAATACCTTCTGCTACATTGATGGGTATTGTTTCCGCAGACGATTATGACGAGACCGTTAATGTTAAAGCCGGAATGAGTGCGTTGCAGTCGGTTTGTGCGGAACGAACGCCTGTAATACGTTCGCATGAAGTCGGCGAACTTCAAAATAAACAGTTGGTAGCTCTAAATACCGAGGAACATAAAAAGCTCCTGCTACAAAGAAAAGTAAACTTGGTATTTATGATGAAGCAGGAAGTGAAGACGATCATGAAGACAGCATTGATGATGACTAAGACGACAGTGATAGTGTTGAAGACGATGATGATTCCCTCGACGATCCCATACATTTCACTGAGTTTCCTTCGACAAGTGATGCGGTGGGGGAAGACGTCCAGTACACAGACTACATATTTCCCGAAGAGCCCAACAAACTTGCAGATGGACTCAGATATTTACTTGAGCTTCACAAACGTGGGGATTACTCGAACATGAAAGAGATGGTTTCGATCATTAGAGAACTTAAGGATCGGAATTATATCAGATGATGTGATGAACTGCTTTCTTCTGAAAATGTAATTACAAAATAATAATAAATTACCATCATAAAATAATATTTATTTTTTTATTTTTTGTCTTGTAACCATTTATCCCTCACAACTTTAAAGCGGTGCAATGGACACTCGCTTATAAACATTAAGATCTATATATAGAATGATACTAAAAACTTCAGTATGAAATGCACGGATAGCTGATAGCATGCACAAACATTAATTCTATTTACATGTAGAAATTTTGGAGACTGTAGGTGAATCGTTTTTCTTATATGTAATGATAGAGGCAGACGACTAGCCCATGGATTGCTAAATACTGATGGAAAAAATTGTAATTCAGGAGGAATATTGCTAAAGATTGAGTATTGTTAAAGATTGAGGAGGATTGCTAAAGAATGAGGAGAATTGCTAAAGATTGAAGAGGACTGCTAAAGAATGAGGATAGCAGAGGAGGGCTGAGGAGGATTGAGGAGGACTGAGGAGGATTGAGGAGGATTGATGAGAATTGAGAAGAGGATTGGTGAGGAATATTGAGGAGAAGGATTGAGAAAGTTGAGGACTGAAAAGGATTGCGGAGGATTTGTGAGGATGGTTGAGGAGGATTGATGGAAAGATTACTAAAGATTAATGGAAATATTGGTAAAGATTGATGGAAAGATTGCGATTGAGGTGTAGGATTGCGATTGAGGAGGAGGATTGTTAAAGATTGATGGAATATTCAATAAAAAAAATTAATTAATTTTTCGATATTTTATTATTGTTTTGTTTTCAAGGTCATTCAAGGTCATGGAGTCAACGTCACTTGCTTCCAATGTGGCGGCGGCTGTCTGTAACATAATATGCTTGCTGACTTTTATGTATTTTTCTCGTTTTTGTTTCCAAGGTCATTCAAGGTCATGGGGTCAAGGTTATCTGAAATGAATATGTTGGTAGTAGTCTGTAATGTCATATTCTTGTTCACTTTTATGTATTTTTCTCGATTTTTGTTTTCAAGGTAATTCAAGTTCATAGTGTCAAGGTCGAGGTTACCTGCATCTAATATGTTGGATGGGCGATATCTACCAATATGGTGGTAACCTACCAAGATGGTGGAATTGGTATTGGTATGGGTGACCCGAAATTTAAGTATTTTAAAATAGCTTGCTTAATGATTTTTTAATAATTTTAATAGCAATTATTTATTATTTTTTAAAATAAATGTTTTTCAGATTTTTAAAAATATTTTGGATTTTTGGTTCAAAGGACAAGGTCAGAGGTCAAAGGTCCTGAGTCCTTAGTCCTGCTCTCCTGGCTCGGAGTCACAGATCGCGGTCATCTGGGTCCCTGATCTTTGACCCTTGGTTGCTGATTCCCGTAACCAGGTCAAGAAAAAAACGGGAATTTTTGTAAAGAAAAAGGGACATTTTAAAGAAAATGGAGGACATTATAGGGAAATCTAGTCGATTTTGAGGGGGGAAAAAAAGAAATTTTGAGGGGGAAAAGGGAAATTCCAACATGGCGGCGGACGATTCCGACGCTCCGACGCCAGACACCGATGGCCATGAACGCAAATACTCCTACTACTGGGAATGTTGGCTCTTTCCGTCTGAAGAGTAGGCAGAGATTGGTAAAACTCGCAATAACTCGCAATACACGCTTGGTATTATTCCATCACATAATGATAAAAGGCCTTCTTTTCAGCCTACGTCGCCTAAGATGGATGGTTTTGAAATCACGACTTTCAAAATCTGTCTTCCAAATAAAATGTATTTGTGATCCTATTTACTTATAACACACGAATGTAATTCGATGTTACATCTCCATTTTCATCTACAGTAAAACTGCTCCCGATTTCAGCTGATAATTTCTTAAAGCCATGAATTTCATCGAAGTTCATTGTTCTCACATGATAGAGTGTTTCTGGCTTTTTTGGACACTGTACAATTCCAGTCCACTTTGAAGGTAAATAAAAAGGCCGGCTTTTCAAAGCTCTCTGTATTGTTATACTTGCTATTATTTTTTGTTCTTCGATTGAAAAATGTATTGAATCCCCAGCATTCGGTATATGTCCTACAACTAAATATTTGTGTGTGATGGACTCTGCCTTCTTGAATGACTGTGGTGGGGGGGGGGGGGGGGAGGACAAACAGATACATTGTAGCTCAGAGTTTGTTCTTGTCTTGAGAAGAACAATTATCGCTGTAAAATATAATAGGCCTATCGTTACAGTCGGTAGACTTTATGTACTCATGCACACATTATGCATGTTCTATTGCGAATTTGTATCCAGATGCCTCATTCCAAAAAAAAACAATAGCCCTTCTTTAATGCATTATCAAATATTGTAAAATTATAAACGTTTAGTATCCTCTTATAGTAAAATACTGATAAATCACAACATGCTCTATGAAGTACTGACTGCAAGTTAAAGTCAAATACTCTTATTTGCCTGTTTTGGAGTGCTCTTTCCACATCTGCCCTTTTCAAATCCCTTGATATTTGTTTGCTTTTAATGTGGTCCTGATATCTACCTTCCAGCCGCACATTTTCCTCATCAGTGGCATTATTATATTGCTTGCAAAACACACACTTGTATTTTTTAGGTGTGAAGAACCCTAAATTAAATTCATTATTGAAGACTTGTATGTTTTTCTTACCATATCCCTCATATTTTATGCAACATTTTTCTTTATATGGCCTGTACATTTGAGAAATAAATAGGCTCCCATGTAAATAATGTGTCTGTCTGAGCTCGGAAGTAGTGGTTTTCTATTACAGGGAAAGATTTAATGTAACTTCGAATACTTTGTAATGTCACCTCGTCTGTTTTTCTGTGATTATTCTGTTTTGTGATGATTGTCTGGACCTACAATGCCTAGTTGGTCCGACTAGTCCATGCTGTATAAGCATACTTCTGTTACCACAGTTTGAAAACTAATTAAACACCTACCCACTCACAGCGAAACTGTGGTATGGTTTGTTTATAGCCCATTTAAAGTCATAAATGACAAAACTGTAGTAACGGGCATAGCAGCTGTAATATATGTCTTAGAGATACGACTGTTTTACTGTAAGATAGTTTATGAAATTAAGATACTGGATGTGGAATTATTCGAAATTAAATTTTTGGATTTACGACAGTCTGATTCTGGAGGTGCTATATGTCTGTGCTGTGTTCCGACACACCTTGTCTTCGAATACCTCAATATCTGTCATTTTACTTACATGTCATACTACTACAGTGGGTATGAATCAGGATTAGATTGTGAAACGACACAGTGCCAAGCATACTTGCGTGACTAAACACTGGCGATAAAGAATAAAAGCATGCGTTAACTACTATCCACGAATAAGATAACAAATTATAGTCAAATTACTCAAGCGACAATGGTTCGAGTATGGATGGTACAGAATATTTGCAACAAGGGTGATGTAGAATGAAAATGTCTGTGAATCCCATTCCTTCCGGCACGAAGTATATAATGTAGGGACGTACCATTAGTGTTCATATTGCTATCCTTCAAAATGACTGTATTGCAGTTCGTTTATTTTGTTTTGAGACAAGAATCATTATCGTGTTTCACACCAAACTTGCACACAGTCTGTTGTTTGATCACATATATGAATTGTAAGGGGTAATAGCTTCGCTCACATACGTTAGGAGTTAATAGTTACTTGCATATCTGAGATGCATGAGGGTTATTTTCCTCTCTGAAATAGTAAAACTATTACCACCACATTTACTGTACACGGAGCAATTTAGATTCAATTTAAACTTGAAAACTGACACACCTATAATATTTTTAATGAACCAGTGTGCTAAATAAATAACCCCAATTCCCTATTTATTCTTCGTTTTTATTTTTGGTAAAATTTCAGTAGAACATATTGAAATATAACTACGCGGCGATAATTTTCTTTTTCGTATTTTGATTGGGCATTTAGTTCCAGAACATAGTTTATTTTGTGTTGATGGGACAATTAAGTTTATTTATTTGGAAGAAAACTATGTTGTTTAACTGTTCCTTTTGCTCTGCGCTTTTAATGTGCGGTGATGCAAAATACGTGTGTCTAAATGAATAGACTCCCCACAAATATGACATGGTATTTATTTTACCTGTGGTGACAATATCGTATAATGTTTAAGTAATAAA
Organism: Dryococelus australis; assembly: GCA_029891345.1. Classification (NCBI taxonomy): domain Eukaryota; kingdom Metazoa; phylum Arthropoda; class Insecta; order Phasmatodea; family Phasmatidae; genus Dryococelus; species Dryococelus australis. Next base: position 194,062,620 of record CM056997.1, read on the forward strand.
TTGTACAAGTATAATGTTTTAGCTGTTATTAGACTGAGTTTTTTCTTAGAACCTTGAGAACTTTTCCAAACCACAATTTAAATAGGCTACCTGGTGACTGGTATAGCTTTTAATGTAGGGCCTCCTCAATCTCCAGACCTTAGTTTGCTGTACTTGAAGGCCATACTTGAAGGACATGTTTTACAATAATTTCATGCTCTCTTAAGAAAATTGTGAACAGAAAAAGGCACATAGAAGTCAACAGCGTGCACTTTGAAAAAAAATTATAATTCATTGTCTGTATGAACGCAAGTCATGCCCATTCACGTACTATAGTAACGCCGTAGTATAGACTGTCTCATGAGCGAGTGCACATTTTTGACAGTTCTGAAATTAATCTTGTTCAGTTATTTTCATGGCACAAAATTTTCTGTTGACACACTGGGGAGTTCGACAGCTGAACGTGTTTATTCGAACTTCATCTGTTGTAGGGGAGACACCACAAATCTTAGTATTCCGAAGGATAAATTTACAGTTATCGCACGTAATAAATGATGTTAATTAACTATAGAAACGTGATGAAAAACTGTCGAAAATTCATTCAAAGTAGATAATATCACAAAACTTAGTGAAAAGTTGTATACTACACGCCTGCGATGAAATAGGCCGGGTCTAGATACAAGGTCCACATGTCGGTACTAGCCCAGGGTATCCATACCCGCCATCTTGAGAAGAAGTATATTAAAAACGTGGTTACGGCAACATAAAAATAATCAGACCTGTTTTTTTGTGCGAAGCGCACTCTGTCGACTTAAAACTCATTAAAAAAAAAATCAATTTCAAACTTAAGAAACTGCAAATTCTCAATATTTTAATTAAATTATAATCCAGATGGTGCCTATAAATGTTCGAAGTGAAGAATATTTAACTACAATAATCTAAAATTCAAATTAACATTGCTGAGATAGGGCTTAAAAAGCCGTGCGTTCAAAAATCTCTCTCCTACATTACGTCACACGCAAAACTATGTATATTAATACGCGATTCTTCAAAATATGTTACGTTACTACACTTAAAAACGCTGCTTTCAACCAGAATAAATAACCAATTAACATTCTGAAAACATTAAATTATCTTGAAAAACCAAATTAAGTAACCCTGACCAGAAATAATTATAACTACACTCTTATATAATTACATGGAAAATAAATGCGTAGCGCATGACACATAAATCGGCAAACTGTCATATCTTAAGTAACATTTTAAAATCATATGTAACAATCATAGTGTACTACGAACACAGGACCCCCAACACTTAACACAACATTGTTAGCTACCGTTCACACCCTCAGCCCTACGTAAGCCTATACAGATAAGACTTTATCGCATGATCACTCAACCTACTCATATTATGTTTTACATAATTTCTGATACAGCCAATATAAACAGTGGCAGTTTCATACTAATAACGTTTATCAGAAATACGCTTAATATAGAATTACTCTTGGTATATCAAACACAGAGTTTATTTTAGTGAATAAAATCCTTCCGCTCTAAATAACATCACGTTTGGTATAATTTGAAATGCTTTCTGAACTCCATTTTATGCATTTTTAAGTACAGGACATGTGTCCCTAAATGTCATCACGTTTGATATTATTTGAAATACTTTCCTAATTATTACATTTAAGGCATTTCTAAATACATAACTTGAGTCCCTTATGGCCACAGTGGTATAGCAAGCAACTAGAGTACTCACAATTCACCAAGGCGAACTTAACGGAAAACGTGATGGATGCTGCCGTTCGCCAGTGGATTTTCACTGGGTCCTGCCGTTTTCTTTACGATTAAATTCCGTCGCTGCTTCATCTCCACCTCACTTCGCCCTCAAAAGCACTTCAGGCCTTAGTGGTTGAGCGCTGCCTATATCTGTCAGTACCGTGCTACAATCGAAATAACCGTTATCATAACCAAATACAGAGACAAAACCATTACCATAGTAAAAATCCTGGGCTACAATCGACATAATAATACCGAATGTTTTCGTTTGTCTGTTAACGATATTTCACTTCCAAGTGCAACGTTTAAAGATAATTTTTTAGAAGTTTTAGCTTATGTAAGTTGGCCAACTTCTTTGTTCCTTCCATTTTTGTATGGAAAAAAATCTCGTAAGTGGATTCTGATTGGCTACTCATGATTTCATGAACAAGAAAATTAAAAGTTCGCCAACATCCTATGCAGCTATACGCTGGCAATTGTTGTGTTGTTATGCGCGATTGTAACAAGTGCCATAGTGCGAAATCTATTTAACTGTTACTGTTATTGGTGAGGTTACGGTTATTTAAATTGTAGCACGACCTACTTCGAGCGTCATGTAATATGCAACATTTGGAATATAATGAAAGATAAATTAGTTAATAAACTATAATCAACCCACCCTTATATATAGTCAATCACGTGCTATAGAATTACCACTTCCTTATTATATTATCGAGAACTCTAATTTAATTAGTCCTTAAAAGGTAAAACCAATGCAGTGGTGACGGAGGATATACCGGCTGCAGATAAACACTGCCACAATGAAGCAGTTGCGTTACAGCTGCAGTTGGCTCAGGAGCCGACGCTAGCGACTCCATTCGATTTCTGCTGCAGCTACTGCTTCTAAAAAAGAATATTTTAGTTTCTGGCGATGGCGACATCATGCGTCGTTTGCTCGAACTAACTCTTGCTATAGCTCTTTGCTGCCCTCTAGTACCAAAATTGTTCATCGACTGCGAAAAAAATATCGAGATTATCAATCGTTCTAAACTCGAATCGTTTACACTAAAACAGCGGCATGTACGCATAATTAATCACTACTGGTATAGAAAATTCCTGTAAATGAAAATAGTTTTATATTTATCCTATATTACAGTTGCCAATGGTATTCTGCCTGACGGCACATTGCCTAACGGCGTTTTGCCTAATGGCGTTTTGTCTAAAATGTTACTTTCCTGAGAGAGCTACGTTTTCCCTAACAGCGATTTACCTAATGGCGTTTCGCCTAACGGTATTTTACCTAAAATATGAAAACTGCATTTCTTCTCATGGCGTTTAGCCTAACGGCGTTTTACCTAACGACGTTTTGTCTGACGTTAGGCAAAACGCCGTTAGGCAAAACGCCGTGTCCCCAGCTAAAAGTACGCGAGGACGAGGACACTCGGAGAACTCTTAGAACATTGCGGACTGGTGGTACCTGGACTAAACTGAGGTGGGACTGATTAACATGTTATATAGACTTTATTGTAAATATTGGAACTGTCAAATATGGACATATAATTTGTAAAATATTTGAATAGACATTAGACATCGTCTAATGGGACTAATTTTTTAAATTATTTAATTGTGTTAATTTATTTTAGGTAATAAGTTGCATTGATTGAAGTCGTTAATTGTAAACAGTAAAAGTGATATTAATATTTTGTGAGATGGTGAGTCGAGAGAATTTTGTTTGCAGTTATTTTAAAATAAAATTACGAAATTACAATTAACTTTTTTATTTAAGTAAGACCTCCATCCCTTAACGAACTTGGTTTAGTCCACTTACTTCGAGAAAATTTTAACATTATCAAAGTGCTATAAGCAGTTCAAGTGTATTTAGAATGTTTAGTATTTTGCAAACAAATAATATTACAGCAGTTATTCTGACATCCAACTGATAAATAAATGATATAGTCTTTCAAGTACTGTAGGCATATATAACCATAATTTTATGCTATTATTATAAGTATGCCCATTCTCATATTCCACAATTCGGAAAGTTATATAGGTTCGACGGTAAAAAAAAAAAAAAAAAAGTTTAGTTTGCGTTACCCTAGAAAATCCCTCTCTTGTGTGAAACTTCGACAATTTTTATATATGGCATAGGTTGTATCCTAAAATGAAATGACAGATAGACAAAGATGGAAAAGAAAACGGAAAGATGCCGAGAAAAGACACATATCACAGTAATATTTGCCCCATAGCTGCCATGAAAATCCTTGTCTAACATTTTTTTCAACCCACAAGAGCATGGGTTCTAAATGATATTTCACTAGTGGTACCACCTACAACAGCTTAGTGCCACGCACGCCACATATGAAATTATTCAGAGAGCCAAAGTAAATTTTTGATTAAAAATTGAAATATTTTGCTTATAAAAATTTTAGAATATATCAGAATTCAGGATGTTATATTGAATAAAAGTAGTTTACATTTCATATTGTACTCCTTAGCGCATAAAGTGGAGAGAGAGAGAGAGAGAGACACACACACAAACTTCGTTTAGATCATCTCAGTATTAAACCAACAAAAGGCATAAACTGACAAAAACCGAAGCAAAGGAATCTCATCAGTTTTAATAATAAAAAAAAGGTCTTCACAGTTGCATTGATAAACTTCAGTAACGTGTTGGATCTCCACGATTCCTGAGGCACGCTTGTATCCGACGAGGCATGCAAAAAACAAGATCATTAAGCATTTCCGGAGGCAAATTGTCCCATTCCTCAATTGCGGCTGTTTTTAAGGCATGAGATTGAACCTACGGTGTTTGTATATGTGCAATACGCATCCCCACACGTAGGTACGATCCACTCCGACTAGAAATATAATCATTACGTATTATTTGGCGAACAGAGAATATGATAAACTTTTTGTGAGCAGCGGGGAGTATGATAAACTTTTTGTGAGCGGTATTAAACACTCTCAGAAAAGACTGATTAGTAGAGACCTGCAAAATTTGCGTTATTATTTGAGGGCACGTTAAACTTCAAACACGTGTACCTTTTCAACACGTTTGTCATTGGACCATACTTTATGTGACACAACTTAGGTGACTCTACGCCAATAAATGAACGCATCACAGTTGTGTGCCCCAATCACGTGCAGTTCAGTCTTCACATCTATGCAGCATCCAAGGGAGAAAAGACGACGGCTCTAGTGCACACAGTGCTGTGAAGTTCAGCCTGATGCCAAATAATAACGCGAATTTCGCATGTCCCTACAGGTACAAACAACGATATTTCTGACGTCTCATGTTTTACTTACAGTTCAAGTCAACTATCAAAAATGAAGCTAACGATTATGGACAGCTTTCCTCAAAACGCTCATCCCTCCCGAGCCTTCACTTCGCCGTTTCACCTGCTATGTGACGCTCACCTGAATATTTCTTCACGTCGACGAGTGACGAATCCGTCCCTCAGGTGTCCATTCAACCGCAGTCTCTTCTGCGTAGACGTTGTCTGGCGCGATAACGAACTGCAGATTCACCGTTTCAGGGTGTAAAGGAAATAATAAGAGAAGAGGGGAGATCTCGCGACTTAGACAAGTAACCTACTCCCCTCTCCCAACCAGCAAACAACTTTTATAAAATCTTGCAAGCTGCGAGAGGACATCAGTAACAAGAGCTACCAACTATTGCGCCGCACTGGAGCTCCGGAGTTCTTTGGAACATCGCGAGCAGCGTTTCTGAGTAGCTTCCTATAGGCTGTTCCCGGTAAAGTGAGTACTTTTGAAGCCCAAATTACCTTTTCCTTTCAGCTATTTTTTAATCCTTTACGCATATTTTAAAATTAATATTGCCTTATAAGTAATAAACACTTCCGCAGTCGAAAGTTAACGTCTAAGACTAAAATGAAATATATTTATTTGCTGTTATTCCAAATGAGATGGCGTTCAAAAGTGCTCAGTTTACTGTGAACAGCGTGTACCTACACAGGTGCCTGGAATACACCTCCCTCATATAAAACATTCACAGCTCAATTTAAAGTCTTATGAAAGCCCTCGTTTTTCGCATGAGACTTGGTAAAAAAAAAGCCTGTACTTTAACTAACTTAAATTTAATAAGTTTAACTTAACTTTACAGGAAAATTAGTATTGTGGAACTTTGCAAGGTGGAAGGTCGGGGAAGACTTAATGCCATGTTTGTGTCATGCAGTTAAGTTTGCGCGCGGAAGTTAATGTTTTTCTTTTTTAATTTGCGAAAACTGACATTGGAATTTCAGGTCAAGGTGGTTTAGGTATATAATACGATAGTATGTAATGTAATGATAGTAGAGAAATTCGACATTTTTTAATAATTAAGTCGTAAAAAACAGCTTTTCAGGAGCTTACATGGCTTACGCTGACTAAACCATAAGAGATAGGCATACGCCAAATTAATGTACTACAGAATTGTAGATCTCAAAAAGGTCTACAAAAAAGTCCGCTACAGCATATGTTTATCTTTTAAGTATGGCCTACAGTAATAATTTTTGTAAATCGCACCCAAGGGACGCCGGGGTGGGTAGCTAGTAATATGATAAAAGTAAAAAGATAGGAACATATACAGTTTTTTACTTTTTCTGCCAAAAGTCATATTTTCAGAACATTTATTTACCGTGCTACGCGTTTTCGCGCAAGCAACGATTTCAAAGAAAATGTTTCAGTACATAGTCTTCTTAATAGCCTATACGTGTAAAGTCAATCCTTATCACACTCATAATCTTGAGCCAAAGTGAATATTATTTGCTTTGCAAACATAGAATACGTTCAGTGGTTTGAGAAGCAAGAAAGTGAACGTATTTCGAGCTAAGGGAGCTAACCACGCTTAAGATACGTACCGTAACTCATACGCTAGCTTTATGGGCAAAACTTGAGAATAGTAACAATGAAAATAAAAATGCTATAAAAGAAGCGAATCTACTGGTAAAATTTCCCGCGTGTATGGCGCTGGTTTCCTTTCGCGGCTCAAAGTGCCAGTTCGGCGATCTCCCCATACTTGTGGCGCCGTAGTCAATTTTGAAAATGTGAGTGAACTAACGTCATGCGTTCGAGGCAGTAATTCGATATTTTTCTTGCATAGAAATGAATATGAACGCCAGTGCGCGCGAAATATTTCCACAGTTCTGTGAGCTATGGGAAAAGGGAGTATATTGCTGTACATATATACATAAAGCTCAAAAGGCCAACGATTACAAAAGCTATAAAGGATTACCGCAGTACTTGAAAAAAAAAAAAAAAAAAGCAACAAACATATTTATTGATGTCATTGCAATGCGTAGATATAAAATTAGAATTATTGCACAGCTCCAGAACCATATAAAAACAAAAAAATGAAACTAGTGGCACAAAACCAACGTGAAAATTATAAATATAACATAATAACTTTAAATATAAATCTACAAAATAAAATATTTATAGAAAAGTAAGTTAGTTAACTGGCCTAGATACAACAATTCTGGAAGAATAAAAATTACAAAATATTTTTAAGAATTGAGTAAAAACACATTAGCTTTTGAAAACAAAATAAACACTACAGAGTCGTATAAATTAGCATAAGTTTTTATTTCAAACCCATATTATTGTAAAATTAAAATTTTAATTGTAAAATTACAAATAAAATAAATAAAAAATTATAAACTTCCATCATCAGAATATTATGCATTAAAAATAAAATCAATTTTTTAAATTCTCGTGGAAAGTATTAGGCAGGAATGGTTTTCGTATATAAATTACAGAGTTAAACAAACGAAACTGATTAGACTAGAAGTCAAACACAGTACACTGCGTGGCAAAAAGTCACTGCACATACAGTTTTCTCACTAAATTTGCCCAATAGGATACCACAAAAGCGACGGCACATCTCGTATGCCGTACATTTACGTTTACGTATTTGCTGTCCAAGTGTCAATTGACCCGTGACCCGATTATTGCTGTAATATTGATGAAGTATTCATATTCGAAACTGACATATTACCAAATGCAAATTACCAAATCAACACCCCATTTGGCGAATAGAAATGTTTAATACAAATTCAAATGTAGTCGACTAAAAATATATGTGCATCAGTCTCGTTAATGCCTTTTCACAAACTGTATCGATGAGATATTTATCGTCTTTGAATTTCAAAAGTATAGTTTATTACGATTTCGCGTTATAATTATTTTACTATGAAAATGTGTCAAAATCTTTTAAAATGCAAACATAGTTATTCGCTTAGTATGCTAGACATAAGCTAAAACATTACTTATTTTGCGATATCCCTTCCGATCGTGTAGATCAGCTAACTCCCCGCTATCGCGATATCGTCTATTAAAGATTGCAATATCCATCGTTTAGATATGTTATGCCTCGGCTAGCTCGTTATCCACTTGTACGGTAAATAAATATGTAAAGCCTATTCCGATAGACTGAGTACTTTTGAAATCAACCTGTGAAAATAGTCACTGCCCCTGCCTGCATGTATTTTAATGAGCTCACTGACTGACATGCGACCAGTAAAGATGGTAACGAAGGATGGAAAGTAGTTCCATATCTTAACGTCGAATAAAAAGTGTTAGGTACCAACTGGTGATGACTTTAATTATTTCTTTCGCTTTCTGGTAATTTTTTAACGCATCGAAGTGTAAAATTGAGCAGATGTGGAATAATTTCACAGTTCCATTTGACCGACGCATGCATAAAGTGATAAGGGACATTGCAATGCTAATTTTACATAAGGCGGAAGAATACACAACATGTATACAAGTAGACCTTAAGCACGGCTTTCAAAAGTGTTTAATTGTACCGTGAACAGCCTATAACGGAAGTGCTCCTATTCTGCCGACCAAAAACCGCTGACCCCCGGTTTGGAGAGGGAAGATCGTCTCAGTCCCTCCAAGGCGGCCGATGCTCCCCTCCATATGTTACTTGTTCTGTGCTCCGGGAATGTTACGTGGGTCTGTCAATACTCAATACGCATTGCTTGCTATCCGATTGCATTTATAATAAAAGTTGTATAGATTCCGTTACACCCTACTAATTGTCTGTACCTAACTTATATAATGAATTTGAATTACAGAAGTATGGTTTGGTATGTTCGGGCAAAGGGCACGGGGCACCGGAGCCGGCCGTCATATTAGGACGCCAACCGACTGCCATCTTGGAGATGGCAGTCGGTTGACGTCCGGAAGTGACCTTGACCCAATGCCGGTGACCTTAAATGACCCTAAACAAAAAAAAATTTAAATCATTAAATAAACATTCGGAAAAATATAAAGCTTTATAAAAAATTAAAAAAATTTAAAGACTTACACGCAGAAGGTCAGGGATTCGATGATGGGGTGGAGGGACTAAGCTGCCGATACGACCGACCCTCGCCAGGTCGGCCGCTGGCGATCGCGTCAGCATAATTATTTTAAAAAATTATAAAAATCATTTTAGAAATCTATAAAAAGTTATTTAAAATTTATTAAAAAATCTATAAAATCTTAAAGAAGATTGTATGAAATTAAAATATTTATAACAAATTGTTTGAAAAAGTTTATAAAAAAAAATTCATTTCCAGAGGTCCCCCCACCATCATGTATATAACACGATTGACCCTCTTCCAATATAACATTGTATTAACATTCGCCCCCCCCCCCCTAAATCACACTTTCACAACCATAAAAATATCGAAAAAAAATCTAAAGAAATCCAAAAACAAATCTAAAAACCAAGGGAAAAATTAGGTAAATGGTCCCGACCATCATGTTGTCGAACTTAACATTAACCCTCCATGACATTGAACTCGAAAAATCGAGAAAAAAATCACAGTCTGTACAATTATCCATTACTATAGAGCGTCTCACTCTTAGATTGCAGTGTGGTGTAATGGACATTCACTCTCTCTTTAAAATACATGGTTTCTGTCGTTAACTCTACCCTTGTTCCTGTGTGCACTGTTACCTGATGTGTTATCTTTATCCAGCCTAAAATAAATGCCATTTTCGTTGCATGCGCGCCATGCAATCACAATTATAGGGTTTCTCACAGGCTTCAGTTTCAAAGGAGCAGCTTAGCTTTGCGTTGCAGGATTGGATTCCTTTATGAGTTGACAAGGAGGTAAAAAGATAAACATTATCTTAATCAAGCAGTTTCCTTCACCGCCCATTTGTTTCTCAGCTTGCCAGTTACCTCAAAAAGCTGAAGAAATCTGGCAACAGTGACCGCCATAAGCCATGTACTGCAATCTAAGCATGATACGGACTATAGCTGGTCACAAGAGGCCATATCGACTGACCATACTAGTCAACGACTAACTGCACCCTAGACTGACTCCACCCAAGACTGACTCAACCCAAGACTGACTCTACACAAGACTGAATCCACCCAACACTAATTTTCCCTAAGGCTGACTCCACCCTACCTAATTTCCCCCAAGACTTATTCCACCCAAGACTGACTCCACCCAAGACTAAACTCCAACTAGGATTAACTCCACCAAGACTATCTCCACTCAATACTGGTTCCTGGCGAGACTGATTGAGCCCAAGACTATCTCTTGACGAGACGAGTTCCTGCGAAACTGGTTAGACCAACCAACAAGACCAACTGGCCATACCACCCACCTGTAAAAACAAACGATAATGGACAATCGAGAAAAAAGTCTCCTAATAAGATTCTCGTAGCTAGTCAGTAGTAGGGCCTATGGGGTTCAACCCAACTTTGATTAATCGGATTATCAATTTGATATCAAATTGATCGGATTACTACTTAATCCAATCTTAATCCGATCAAAAATTGTTGTATTGAATCTTAATACAATAAAATTTGATTGATTGATCCAATTAATTTAATTAATCAATAACATATTCTCTTTAAATTTTGAATTTAGTGTGAATTGATATGTGTATAGTTCGGTGCAAGAGTGTGCTAAGGTTCTTAATTTTATTTTTATTTTTTTTTGTTTGGGGAGCGTCATGGTAGGTCCTCGTCCTCGGAGCTCTGGCATTGTAATGAGGTGTGATGTGTTGGGGAAGGGGTGTATAAAGGTATTGTGTAATACTAATTTTTATGGTATTGAGAAGGGATGAGGATTTCCTTCCCGTTTACCATCTGGCAGGCGATGAGGGATAAGACACGTGCAGTGATATTTAATTATAGAATGAGGTTATGGCGGAGTTCGGAAATGCATATTAAATGAAATAATTAGGCAAGACGTAATGAAAGACGATATACTAAATGAAAAGAGACCTGAATACGATTTACGTCAGTTTCCTAACCCATCCTGTATGATAGTAATGCCAAACAAGAGAGACTGGTGGACAAACAGATGATATTAAGAATGATTGATGGCCAAATACACCACGACTGTTTAAAAATCCAATTAAAAGGAATGCAAGTACATTACTATCCTGGGGTGATAAAGAAATCTAGCAATGAATCCAATACTAAGTAATCGAATTACAGAACCTAATTCCTGGTGCCATAAAGAATGCAACGAGTTAATAGAATTATATCCACAATGAATACAAAACACGTACCTTACGATGTTATATGATTTTAATATACGTCCGTTCGGTCGAAAGGTCGCTGCAGAAATGAGTCCAGTGTATCACTTATGGCGACTTATAAACTGAGCAATGTGATGGAAGCAACGTCTGCTTCGGGTGAAGTTTTTAACAGAGTGTGGTTGGGCGGAAACTGCTCGACATTAAAATAAGTAAACATCACGTGAATAAAAATTATTTATTCCTGTTTACAAATTCACCGGTTTATATGTCCACTGCAAGGTATTCACAATTCTAGACACATATCACTTATAATTTAACACAGAAAAATAAAGATTTCCAAACTGAAGAGAAAGTCGCATTCTGAATTATACCTACAACAAAGTAAAAAATATAGCGTACGTCACCATTAAATGTTTCAAATGAAATTTTAAAAACTTACCCCAATGCCATGTTATAAATTATCAATAGAAAATTTCACTTTCCTGGGAAAAATAAAGAGCTCACTTGCATTTTGTAACTGAGTTTTCACAAATGTAGTTTACCGCTGCGAATAAACACCCGTATCGTTAAAAATAATTCACTTTTTAACAAACAATAAAACTTCAGTTGAAGTTTAGCGAGACTCGTATTGCGGGGAAGATATATCTGTATAATTATGGCGTAACTTAAAAATGGGAATATCTCATAATCACAATGTAATCGAATGATTTGAATTAAAGACTCCAGACACTTCCTCGAAGAAAAACAGTAAAATTATTTAAAATCAATATTAGAAAAATGTAAATGCAGTATATCTGTCCGAAAAATTTCCATTTAAGTCTCGCAAGATCAGCTTTGGAGATTCGCTGCACTTCTTAACATAAAGCAGTTGAAATCCTACGAACTCTCGTAGATCAGCATCAGAAATGTACTTGACACGATAATCGACGCTTATTAAAAAAAAGCATTTAACGAGAATTGCGGCTAGCAGTCAGGCCTGCAGTGGGTCCGAGATCAAAGGTCCACTGGCCGGCTACCCCTCCAACGTCACATGAGATGCCGCAAGGCTGCCGACCAAGGGCGGTGAGATGGTATCCCAACAGCGGAGAGCAGTGGTATGTGAAGCAGGCAAGGTTTGACGAAACATTAAAAAGCCTCTCTGGGCCGCTGGCTAGCAGAGCGTGTGGGGGTTGGAAGTGACCGCTACTCCTCTCCTCCTCGCATCTTTGTCCGTGTTTTCAGCTCTGAAGCAGGATGCTGCCTGAGCGATGACCTTGGTTCTTTGTCACGGGGGTATAGACCACCCTGTCAGCCTGTAGAGCTGTCTTCGAGTGGCCATCCTGTCTCGCTCCGCACCACATCCTACCTGTAGAAAGCCTGCAGGCTTCAAGCAAAGCATCAAACACATTTGCTTTCTGAATAAACACTAAATTAACTGATTTACACAATAAATGCAGATATAGAGTAAAAGTCATTTCTAGGTGTTTTAAATACTGTATCCCATGAAAAGCACATGTGTTTGTTAAAACCTATCAACTGCATTTTACATATGTCTTTAAACCCTTTATAGCATCAGTAAAATTATTTATTTAGTCTTGTTTTCTGTTAAGGCACAAAATTGTTTACTGTGTTGCGATTCTCAAATGTCTTTACTGTGTTAAATATTAACAATTATGCTGTTACAAGTGATATTCACACAAACTGATTTCACAGTGAAACAGTATTGCTTGCTGATATGGAATGCAGTAAAAAAAAATGATTAGCGAGTTTTTGGGAATATATTCGTTAAACCAAGTGAATGAAAAATTATGTATTATATTCACACAAAATATGTCTGCTCACTGAAAATATATCAATTAACCAGTTTTTTATGTAATGTTGATATACATTTTTCAAGACACATCTGTAAAATGCTACACCCATGAATAAATATGTGTTCTTCACCCAAACTATGTGTAAAGTTACGATCCTTGCTTGATGAAGTAATACATTATATATATTTTTTGCTAAAACCTTGACTCACTCATTTCTGTAAGAAATATGTTTTTATAAAATTCCAGATCTACAATCTGTTTGGAGGTAAACAATAATAATAAGAAAAGAAACAAACATTCAGTTTGAAATACATTTTTATTATATACCATTTTACAACAACCACAAAAGTTCTTTATTCATTAAATAGACATTCAAGCACTACACTTTGTGTGTTTGATGTCATACAGTTGGTGACATAGTGATTCTCACACATGGGGAACAATGCTGATAATATGTAGATGTCACAGGGAGACAAACTCGTTACTCTCAAACCTGTGAGAAGTTGTTATTCATAGCTGATTCTAGATGAAGAGTTGGGTGGCTGGCTGTTAGAATTTCAGATTAGTTGATTGGTTCACTCTTGATATGGCTGGAAGTTTAATTGACTTGTAGATGGTTTTGAAGATGTCAGGGCTGAATTAATATTGGTATTCAGTGTAGTGTTGCTGAACAAATTTAGACAGGGATTCTATAATGCCCCACAGAGTAAAGTTGATATGCCATATGACTGATTGACGCCCTGCAATATAAGAGGCATAAAGCTGGGTGAGGAAATTTAGCACACACCTCATACTGGTATGAGGCAAAGCTCGCAGTTCAGCGGGTCTAAAAAATTCTGGGTTCCGTGAAACGGGAAATTTACAGATTTCTAATTGTATTAAAACCTTGTAATGAAAAAAAATTATCTGTGCATGGAAGCGAGTTAAGAGATTTTGGCCACTCTCAAACCCGAGGTCTTGAGAGCCGATGAAGGTGAAGCGAGACGAGTAATGGAGCAGTGCCGGAATGCAAGCCTTCTTATCGCCATTAAACTTGTATTACTTAGTTACTTCTCACCAGCAGTGAATACCCTATATTGTGAGATATGAAAGTCCATTTGTGATATCAGTTGTAAGGTCCACCCACTCCCATGAGTACTAAATTCTTCAAGTCTGGTAGTAAGGTGAGATTTAATTGAGTCATCATAAATCACACCAACATCGGAAAAATGCAGGACAGGGAGGGATTTACTCTGAAAATAGAAGGTCTTTGTATCGTCTTCCTCTGTCATGGCATATTTCAGGTACTTACATGATACTGTTATGTTAATTATAATACCTGGGGCAATGCTGTAGTTAAATCTATCAGAGGAACTTTGCACCTCGAGAAAAAAATCTTTCAAAATCCGTATCTGTGTTAAACCTGTCATTAACTATCCACACAGCAGTTAGTCTGCTGGCGAATGCCATGGCCAGTATCTTGTATTTGAGGTTGGATGATAAACTTTTCACTGATGAAGACGAGTCGGAAATCAAATTACTTTTCATACCTGAATAAGCATATAGACTTTTTGGAGGAAATGCAGTGGGTGGAGCAGGAAATGTTAAGTGCTGTGCAGTAGGTGGACTCTGTGGAGCTAATTGTGGTGCTGTTTGTGGAGCATGTGAAGTCTGTGGAGCATGTGGAGCATATGGAGCTTGTGGAGCATGTGGAGCAGATTGTGGAGCATGTGGATCAGATTGTGAAGCAAGTGGATGTGGAGAACCAGTGTTGCAAGTTTTACCATGTCTATTTAAAGTGTCACTCTGAGAAAACTGCTTCTGGCAGAAATCACACAGAAACTATTTTCTTGAATTTTTCATTCCATAAGTTGTTCTTTCATGTCGTTGTATGTTCCGCAGAACTGTAAATGGTTTCCCACAGAAGCGACACAGCAAATACATTGCTTTAGTACTATTCCAAATCTAGAATGAAACAGAAAGTTGCACACCTTTTATAGACAGTTATAGAAAATTGTAGGAAATGCAAAACACAAGCAATAGGTAAAGTCTAGGAATTTTAAATTTGACTACTATATTTGTTTTTAAATGCAATACATCTGAATTAATTATGTTTACAGAGTTTTGTATATTAAATCACTTTCAAATTACTAATGTTTATTTAGTCAATATTCTGCATAAAAACCTTCATATGCAAACACATTTAAGTTTGATTGCTGAATGCTTGTAAACAAAGTTTAAATAGCATTACATTTTTAGAATATATTATTTATGCATATTACAATTCATGAAATCGTAAAGTCAGTAAAACACAAAAATATTTTCGAACCATTTATTTGGTTACATTTTGCTTACAGAATACATTTTCTCATCATTGGGTGTTTACAAAAACACTTTTTACATAATTTCTTTTCCATTCTCTCATTGACAATACAAATACTTGTAGTAATTGAATCTGTTTGATTGCTAACATTTTTTCGTGTATTCGGGTAAGTGTAATATTATACATTCTGGTAAATCAGGAAAAGTTACATCAAAGTGCGAATAGACTTCTTCGATGTTCGCTGGTAGACTCGTATTCGGACACATATGGCATAGAAGACATTTTTTCAGATCTGAACAAGATATTAAATCGTTAAATTTTTCACCCTTTAAGGGACATTGGATATTTTTGAAATGAAACAGTCCATTGTACATCCCTCCAAAATGATGTATTATTCCATTAGACAAACAAGAGTAATTCACACTTGAGTTTCCAGGGGTGACAAAGATGTAAATAGCAGTTGGGTGGAAGGAAGACATGTTTACAGTAGGAACATCACAAAGATACTAAAACTATTTATTTCTGAATCATGTTTTAAAAGGTTTACTTCAATGTGTAAATAACTTACTAATATTCAATTTGCACTTTGATTTCTGTAGCAGGTAATTTTGTTGTCTTCTTGATTCATCTTTACGAAATATTGGTTTACATAAAACCAAATAATTTTATATTAAATTTCACTCTAAAATATTCTTTCATCCCAAATAGTGCCATATTACTCGTATAATATCTACTGGGGACTCAGGAGGAGAATCGCCATCATCTACTTCATCCCAGTCAGTCATCAATGACCAAGTTAGTATTCATTTAGAGTTTTCCTCTGCAGAGAAGAATAACAATTTATATCCATATGTTTTATGTAACTGTTTAAATTATGGACAACTGTATTCTCTTTGAATATCTGTTACTTTAACATTCCATACACTTTCTAAAATATGTTTTTTCTCGACTCCACCTACATATATTTCACAATTATTTAAGTATTTATTGTAAATATCTTCTATATTCTCATACTCTATACATCCACTCTCCCATTTTAAACTGTGGAGATGTTTGGTAACCCATCTATTTGTTCTCTTGTATTTAGGACTTAGATATTTCCAATCGAATGGTGCTTTGAAGCTGAATATCAATGTGTGTTCTTCCATATCAGTAATAGCTAATTCTTTAATGATAGATTTATCTGGAGATTGAAATCCCTTCACATTGCAAAACATCTCGACTGAATTGTGGTTCATCGCCTACTGACTGAAGTCATTATCTTTACCAGCTTATCTCTAACAATATAGCTAGCCAATCTATCGTGAATTATCAAAGCAAAAGTTTGCATATTTTCTGGAATGGGTGTATTAGCAATTATTTCAATTTGTGAATCAATGACATTATTGGTAACGGCATCTTTTTGTTTGCTTACACCAAACACAAATAATGTTCCTCTAGTTTTAAATGCTTTGGGTTCTAGTATCAGCGAACTGATTTTGTTATAATATGTTTCCTGAAACTTTGGATACATATTATAGCAAATAAAGAATTTCCCATTACCAAAATTTATATTAAAATCAACAGAGGGATAAGCTTGACTATTTAGATAGTTTAATATTTCTCATATCACAATTATCGAATATTGACAGGTCCACTTTGAAAATGTTTTGTCAGTTTGTTTGGAAACAAATGACAACAAATGGTGGCTTTTTGCATGAAAAACTTGATTTCACACTACACACTATTTTTTTGTGAAGTTGGCAGTGATGGAAAAGACTCCAGACCCCATGCTCTGAAAGCAATTTGTAAATTCTTCCCTTTTTCGTTATATTTTAAAAACTTTACACATTCACAAGTGCTAACTTTAATATGTGGCATTAGCAATTCGACACTGTTTAATTCAAATGTTACACCTTCCTCCTTATTAGCTGTGTCGCATATAGCATTGAAATGTGTATTACCAAATAGAATAATTAATTCTTGTTTAGCATTGAGCAAATATGCAATTCCATCGATTAAATGAAGTATTTTGTTTCCTACTATTTTTAAAGTTACAGAGTTACTTGCATCGGCTGTCTTTTTAGTTGTTCCTCTAAACTATAAACTTGATTTCGATGGTAACGTGTAATTATCATGATTTTGTATAGAAATCCTTAATTCCGATGGAAACATGTATGGACCTGCTCGGAACGGTTCATATACATGTATTTCTGTATTGGTGATTGCATCTTCATAGCTTATTGGTTCTTCAAAATTAAGTATGTCTTCCATTTATATTAACTGTATATCCTAATTCTTTAAAAACAATTTGTTACCTCATGTTAAGATCATGGGTAACTTGTTCGAAGTGAGCGATTTATGCTTGTGTTTACATCTTTTTATACTTACTTTCTAGGAAATATGTTCCTTAGTGACATAGTTCTTAAAAGAACCACCTACTTTATGTACATATTGACTATTATACACAATACCCATTATGATTGCAATGTGCATGGAATGCAACTGTTTATATAGCTTTTTTAAATGTAAATAAACTGTGATTTGTTCATTTTTAAAATTAATAAGTTTACCATCTTAATCGAAAATTTTAACAACTATTTCATCAACTCGATTAACTATTACAGGAAGATATATTAATGTATTTGGTTTTTCAATTAATTTATATCCTGGAGCCACCGCACACACAAATTCATGTAGTGTATTTGTTGATTTTCCATTCAAATATGAACCGCCTACAATATTAACATTTATACGACATACATACACGACAATATATTAATCTGTTTTAATTATTTGTGCAATTCATTAGCGGGATACACTCTCCATTTGTAACCTAACATATATGCCATTGAATTGTCTTCCATGAAATAAATATCGATGTTACTGTACATAGCACTAGTTAACATGTTTGGATTCCCATGTAATTGGAAATGTACATTTTTAGGTAATGCTGCTTTAATGAACGTTTCTAAATCATCCACCTTATAAGATCCTACCAGCATCACAATCTCGTAAGTTTTTTCATCAATGTTGACCATGAATGATTGGTTATGGATATCAATGTTTGGTATGCTGTTGAAAGTAATTAATTCTATTAGACTTATTTGTTATTCTCCATCTAACTACAACACTGGGAAACATACCGCACAAATTATTTGCTACAAATTTCCACTTAATATCAATGTAATTGACATATTACTAATGTGTTTTACTGTTACACTTATATACCCTATTTATAGTCAAAAAAGCAAACATAAATGACCATAATTAATTGTATTTGGTCATTATTCCATTTTGTAATTGTATCTTAATTGTGTGTTTTTTAAAAATAATTATGCATTTCAATTGGAGGATGTAAATCACATAAACTCTCGTAATAAAATTATTGATTAATGTTTTTAACTAAATCAACCCAATGTGTTCCATCGTTTTGTTTCGAATCTAAATTAACTATCATACATTCACGAAGGTTTGGTTTCTTCGGTAAATCGTCTCTCGTATACATACCTAGGAAATAGGGAATATCCAGTTTCTTTACAATTACACGAATGTTTTTGTTTGTAAGTGCATGTTTTGGGAAGACTATTTAGGACTTTCTGCATTTTCCCCCATGTTTGGAGTTTTTTCGTCCTAGCCCAACTTTATATGGTTTCAAATACATTCCTTTACTGTTTGATTTAACTGCTCTACTGATTGCCGAAACTTCTCCTAGGAGCAATCTGAGAGCTGTTAATGCTGAAAAGAGGAAAGGAATTATCCCTCCTTTTTTGGTTTTTCGTTTTGTCTTGCATTTGACACCTATACCTCTTTTCACTTTTGCTCGCATCACTTTGTCCACAACCCAAGAACCGAAACTTTCACCTGTTGATGTAGATGGATTCTTCCTTATAGTTGCTGCTTTATTGGCTATAATCGTATCTGCTATGTGTCTCTGTTTCAAATTTTTGTTCAATCATAAACTATGCAGTATTCTTCACAAGTGTCATCCAAAGAGTTTATTCCTTGATTGTTCCGTGCCAGATGTTTTGCAAGCTTAGTTCCGAATCTGCAATAATTGTATTTCGGTAAAAGCAATTCAAGTGGTAATTTATTAATCAATGTATTCAATACACCGTGTCCTTTTGGGATACGTTTAGTACGAGCCATTATTTTCAACTGAACACGAACCTATATATAGACCCCATTTACAGTTTTTATGTTAGTATGTTATGTAATACTGTGTTTAAATGAAGGTTATAAAACAAAATGTACATATTCCGCTAATTGTAAATACAAAAGAAAACGTAATCGAACAGAAACATGGAATTCTGTTATCTTCAAATATACGTTGTATAATAAAAGGTCCTACTTAACATGGAAAAACTTATGTTATTATGTCGCTGTTGGAACATCGAAATGGTCTTAAGTCTGAAAACGTATATGTGTTTTGTAAAACAATACAAGAGAAATATCAACGATTAGTGACTATTTTGTCGTTAATTAAAGGAATGCGATACTTCCATTTTACTAATAGAGAAGATATTATGTATTACTCCATTCTGTGTTTATATATGATGACGTTTGGTGCGAACCACAGGGTGAAATACAGCAAATAAAAGATGAAGTTGGCGATTGGTTTTCTCCTGTATATTGGAACAATCCTAACGAATTGGTCAACGGATTAAAACTTATCATTGCTTTGAGAGAGTCTGGGAATAATTCACACACGAACGAAATTGTTTCTATTATTGAAGAGCTGAAGGAAGATGGTTATATTACTAATGAAGTTCAGTAAGAATGTTCAAGAACTTCACGCCCCTGCAAGGATAAGGTTTCTAAGAAGAAGAGTTATAACTTCAATCATTATGTGACGTATTCAGACCTCAACGCCATTGTGGCAGAATAATTCAACAAATCGAGCAAACAGTTAATATACAAGCATTTCACGTCGAAAGGGATTTACGATTACGTGGATGTTTTGCCTGAAATACTTAAATTTTATAATTCCAGATATCATCAAATTAGTAAGATGGCATCCGAAAAGGTTACAGACAATAGATTGATGAAAACCATATATAATAATGTCAAAGCATTTGAAAAGAGAAAACAAAAGTTTAAAATTGGTCAGTACATACGTATTTCAAAGGAAAAAGGCACCTTTGAGAAAAAATATGTGGTTAACTGTTCTTCTGAAATATTTAAAATTATTTCAGTTAGATATTAGTATCCCCGAGTGTATTATCTCGAAACATACAATGGACAACCTATAAAAGGCGTATTTTACGAACACAAATTGCAAAAAGTTAGTTCTCCAAATTAATATTTAGTTTATAAGATCATTAAAATGTAGAAAAATAGGTCCTTGGTTCGATTGTGAGGTTTCTCAAAAGCACACGACTCGTGCGTGAAGAATAAAGATCTTAAAAGATTGTAATACAATGTTTGTAAAATTATGATACTAAATAAAATTTTCCAAAACATAAATCATGTGTTATTTCATTTAATAAACCTAGCAATATCGATTGTGCAATCATTAAACTTGTTTGATTGGATTATCATTTCATTGGATTAGCATTTAAGCGGTAATCTGGTGCGTTTATTTGTGAGTAATTCGCATTTAGGTGGTAATCCGTAAGTAATTTAATTCGTATTTTGTGGATTTTAATTGTGATGTAATTCGTTGTGTTTGAGTCCTTTTAATTGTTACGTAATTCAATTACTAAATAGATTTGTATTTGTAACTCATCGTGTTTGGGTGTTAAATAGTTGTGTTTGATTTGTAATTCAAATTCATATTCTATGTCGTGTTCTTTGATTGCTTTTAATGTTACATTTCTTGGAATTTGAGACGTAATTCAATTTTAACGGTTTTTTAGAATGTATGTATTTGAAACGTTAAATATTATTTCTTGGAAATTGGATAATGTTTCCCGGAATTAGTTTCTCGGTAGGAAGATTATTTTTACAGATCTTGATATGGCGATTCAAATTATCCATTTGTGCGAACTGTCCAAAACAGTTTTTGGAGTTAAAAATTTCCCGAAATGCGTCCTTCAAATATTCACTCTTATCATGTCTATGAGCATGTTAGTCGAAGGCTAGTCTGTGGAGTAATCTCTTTTGGAGCTGGACTTGTCTTAACGGTGTTTGAAAGATGTTCTGCTTCAAATGTATGTATGTAATACGAATTTCGTTTTCTTGTAAATTTCCTTTGATAATTCGTTATGACGATTGCATAAGTTATATGAAATAATGTTATTTGTTTCGGGTAGCTCTTTACGATGTAAATAATTTGTTGGTAATCGGAATTTATTATCCTAAAAGATGGGGTAAACAGATACAAAATTGCCACTGTTTTCCTTTAAACTTGCTTAAAATAGGGCCTTTTCTCAAATATAATTAAATTTGGCATATTCCAACTCCGATAGAAGTCATTTCAGCCTAGATTCGTAGTATTTCATTAATATTATGTCCAAATGCAGTATTTCTAAATAAATTAAATAAAATTAATGTATACATAGTAAAGTGTGTTTAATTTATCATACAGTCCCTTCTGCTTCACTGAAAGAGTTGTTTATTCAGTTGTGTAAATAATAGATTGCAAGTGTCTGTTTTAGATAACATTTATGTGATCATGTGCAGGAGGAGGGCTATGGTTCGATCTGAAGTACTATGTCTTACTAGGTCGTTTAAATTTGACTGAGTTCTATATGGCAAACAAATGAAATTAAAAATATTTTTAAAAATTTTTTTAAAGGAATATTTCGCAACTACTTAGTATGACCCTTTGGTATGGTCAGCTGTAGTAGAAATGTTTTGCGAAAAATTTTCGAAGATTTTGTGCCAAGTGGTTAGCTATGAGACTCTTAGGAGATTTTTTCTCGATTGTCCATCATCGTTTGTTTGTATAGGTAGGTTGTATGGTTGGTTGGTATTACTGGTTGGTCTAGCCAGTTTTTCAGGAACTGGTCTCGCCAAGAACCAGTCTTGGGTAAAGTTAAGTCTTGGGGAGAGTTAGTCTTGGGTGGAGTTAGTCTTGGGTGTAGTTAATCTTGGATGGAGTTAATCTTGGATGGAGTTAGTCTTGGGTGGAGTAAGTCTTGGGGTTAATTAGTCTTGGATGGAGTCAATTTTGGGTGGACTTATTCTTGGGTGGAGTTAGTCTTGGGTGGAGTCAGTCTTGGATGGAGCCAGTGTTGGGTGGAGTTAGTCTTGGGTGGAGTCAGTCTTGGATGGAGCCAGTCTTGGGTGGAGTTAATCTTGGATGGAGTAAGTCTTGGGGGAAATTAGTCTTTGGTGGAGTCAGTCTTGGGCGGAGTCAATCTTGGGTGCAGTCAGCCGTTGGCTAGTATGGTCGGTCGATATGGCCTCTTGTTGTGACCAGCTAGTGATGGACAATTGTGTTGACTGTGATTTTTTGTCGATCTATCGAGTTCAATCATTCAGTGTCACTGGGGTCAATGTTAAGGATAACAACAATCAACATTGTGGCCGGAGTCATAAATGTAATTTTTCCTTGAATTTTTAGGATTATTTTCCGATTTTTTTAGAATTTTCTCGATATTTTTAAAGATTGGGGTATTATTTTTTGTGGGGGGGGGGGATGTTAATAAATTGCCATTGATTGGAGGTAGGTCAGCCATTACTACACATGGTGCTGGAGGGACCTCTGGGAATGTAAAGTTTTTTTAAAATGAACTTTTTCAAAAATCTTACTATAAATTTTTATCAATTTGTTATTAATTTTTAAAATATATTATTTTGATTTTTTGAATTGTTTGGACTTTCTAAGGTCTAGGTCACTGGAGTCAAGGTTGAAGGTCAAGGTCGCCTATATCCAACATGGCTGACAATATGGTCACCGGCTGACGTGGCGAGATTCGGTCGTGTCGGGAGCTTACTCGCTCCACCCGTCATCGAACTCCGGACCTCCTGCGTGTAAGTCTTTATAAATGTATTCTTTTTCGAATTTTTAAACACTTTTTATAAAGTTTTGAACTTTTGGATTTCTAAAAATCAAGTTTACCCAAGGTTACGGGCGCGGGGTCTAGATCACGGACGTGAGGCCAAGGTTATTGTCACCCAGGTCGAAGATGGCGGTCGGGTGCCCCGTGCCCTTATGCCCGAACATGTTAAACCACACTCCTAATTATTACTAATGAATTACTCCGGTTATTTACCCCGAGACCTAGTTTGTAAAACCTCTCTCTCTCCGCCGCAGATGGCCGGGAGCAAAAGTAGTGGCGGAGGGATGATATTCCCCTAGCTGCCTGGACCACAAGTGCCAGAAATGTCCGGCCGCACCCTGCACAGTTACAAGTTGCTCGATACTTGACAGACTCACCGTATAATGAAAACATTTAATGGTACAAAATATAAGCTATCTATAAATATGACATTAAAATATATACTTTTTTTGTTACTTTGATTAATTGAACGAACATTTACGAAGGAATAACTGAAGGCATTCACAAAAAAAAAAAAAAAAACATACTGATGGGTGGCTCGCGAGAAAGGAAGGGGCAACTTCTCATGTTGGGGAAATAAATACTTAAAATTATAGTTATGAACAGAAAACTTGACGATCCTTTCTGGGGGCACAGAGTTACGAGTCCTTTCCATAGATAGGTACGTGAGTGGAGGGCGCTTCCGAAGACGGCCTGCGTGGGTTGTGGACCCTATCTACCGGCGCAGCGGGCCCATCGCGGCCCTTCACGTCCTCTCTGCTTCTTTGTCATCCCTTCCTGCGCCCGTCTCTTCTCTTCACTACCTCTCCCCAGACATGTTCTTCTCGAGGACAACGCCGGCCCTGCAAAGAGACGAAGGGAAGGGCAGACTGGGAGGGGAGAAAAACTGCTGACCAAAGTTGGAATCCGTGAGTGGACGCATTGTTTATTTAGCAGCCCTCGAGTGGAGGATCCTCCTTACCTTCCCGCGTAGCTGCGTGGCTACGTGGAGCGGGTGGATCTCCGTATCATTCACAAAGTACGGACACCGACACTTCAGCGCAAGGCGGTAGCACGAGGTGGCTCTTGCCTCTCAAGTCGCTGCTTCCCCCTCCTCTTTCTCCTTCTTCCCCGGGGCAAGGCCAAAGAAAAAACAACCAAGGAGTTTCCTCATTGTGGTAGTCTCGTAAACTGTGATTCATGACGGCCAATCTCACGGAAAACAACTGCACGCACACCAGGCTTTGTAAAATCTGTTTTCTAATTTTAGAGAAATATAATAGGCCCTACCATTGTTTTCGTAGCATAATATTATGCTAAACGTTGTTCACGGTAAAATGAAAACTTTTAAAAGCCCTGCTTACGATCTACTTGTATGCCCTTTGTGTATTATTCCGCCTTATGTAAAATTAACATCGTCATGGACCACATCACTTTATTCATGCGTCGGTCGAGTGAAAATGTGAAATTATTATAAAAGTAACTATTTTAGAAATATGCTTATTTTTACACTTCGTTGAATAAAAAACAGAAAGTGAAAGAAACAATTTAAGTTATCACAAATGGTTACCTAATAATTTTTAATCGGCGTTAAGATATGGAACTACTTTCCCTACAATGTTACCAACTTAGTGGGCGCATGTCACGCAGTGCGCCATTTTAAATATATGTGCAGTGACTTTTTTCTCTAAGGTTCATTTCAAAAGTGCTCACTTTATCGTGAACAGCCTTTAAAGGCTGTTCACGATAGTGACCACTTTTGAAATCAACCTTTGAAAAAAGTCACTTCTCCTGCCTGCATATATTTCAATGGGCGCACTGAGTGACATGTGCCCAGTAAAACGATGGAGGGAAAGTAGATCCATATCATAACGTCGAATAAAAAGTGTTTGGTGTCCGATTTCTTGAAACTTAAATTATTTTTTTCGCTTTCTGTTTTCTTGATGCACCTAACTGTAAAAATTACCAAATTTGTAAAATATTTACTTTTCTAATAATGTCAGTGTTAATTTTACGTAAGTTGGAAGAATACTTCACGTTCATGCAAGTAGATCTTAAGCAGGACTTCCGAAAGTGTTCATTTTACTGTGGACAGCCTATACTAATATTACTGTGACTGCAAGTAAGTGACCAGATGACATTCTGGATGGCTTAGCTTATTCTTTTTAAAAGCTGTTAGTGTAAGGAAACTGTGGGCCAATTTCCGAACAATAAAAGTAAAAAATGTAACTATTTGTATTTACCAGAGCTCCACTTCTCTGAGACGCATAACATTTTTTAAAAATTAATATTATTAGATTTATTGAAACCCACCCAATTCGGAGACTTAAAGACATCGCTTGCAGAATTGCTATTTCACTTGCTTATCATTACTTCTTGTTGCCTACATTACGAAATATTAAAACATTCGTGTTATGAATCCAGCGAGTCACACACTGCACTGTTTGTAACAAAGATCTCTCTTTCCCTGACGTGTGTGTGTTTTTATTCAATTAACTCAGAAGAAACTTAGAGTTTATCACACACTGGATACTTTCATTAATTTGAATTGCTGACAGATGTTTGCGTATTATGTGTAACTATGAGACAGTTATTGAAATTGTTATTTATAACTGTGAATACTTATGTGGCACATATCGATTAGTCAAAAGCGCACAAATAAAATTTCTCTTTGAAACTTGTTATAAAATATACCTAGTACTTTAAATAAAATAAATTCTCGGCAATTAAAACTACGTTCCGTGGTTGGGGGGGGGGGGAGGGGGGGTTGATATTTACTGCAGTAATACGGATATTTTCGCCATGTAGTATCTGGTTTAGGGTAATGATGTTGCATGTTTACAAACATTTAGTGAATGTTCCAAACATTCGAGTTCTCATTTAATCCTAACAATATATTTTTTATACTTTAAAAAGGGTTAAACCGAATATTTCTAGAGTGACTTTCACCACTACTGTGCTTTTGTTTGTAAAAAAAAAAAAAGTTAGAGACGTGAAACATAATTTGATCAAATATTTATGCTATATTACTGCAAACTAGTCCAATATTGTGATTGTAGAGGTAATACCACTGTCACTCTTCAATCATCCTGACTTAACATTTCCCGTGCTTATCTGCCTGTACTGACGTATCTCTATTTTCCTTGGGCTTCACAGCAAACAAATCTGACTCCTAGTTTGTGTCATCCCCTCTCCTCTTTCTACATAGGACAGAACCCAAAATAAAGAGAGTAAAGGAGACAGGACGAACTATGACATCACAATCTGACTCCTAGTTTGTGTCATCCCCTCTCCTCTTTCCACATAGGACAGAACCCAAAATAAAGAGAGTAAAGGAGACAGGACGAACTATGACATCACAATCCGACTCCTAGTTTGTGTCATCCCCTCTCCTCTTTCCACATAGGACAGAACCCAAAATAAAGAGAGTAAAGGAGACAGGACGAACTATGACATCACAATCGGACTCCTAGTTTGTGTCATCCCCTCTCCTCTTTCCACATAGGACAGAACCCAAAATAAAGAGAGTAAAGGAGACAGGACGAACTATGACATCACAATCCGACTCCTAGTTTGTGTCATCCCCTCTCCTCTTTCCACATAGGACAGAACCCAAAATAAAGAGAGTAAAGGAGACAGGACGAACTATGACATCACAATCTGGAAAACGTGGCAAACAGCTTACCCAGTTCACAACTGAGTTAATGCATACCGCCCAATAAAAATACTTGAACGATTGATTGTAAAATTTTGCTACACATTTTTCTTTTTTAATTTTTGCTTCTAAAAATTGATGATTGTTAATATATTTTAATTCCTGTCTCAAAAATGTTTTACATTTCAACTACCCTGCCCAAATAAACTAAATAAATGTGCTAAACATGATTAATGATAATGGAAGTAATTATGCACACATGAAATTCTTTGATGAAAAAAAAACAAATTTAAGGATTCATTATACGTTAAAATCACATGACTACGACAGGCTTTTCCAGTTGCAGGAAAGTATATATAAAATTAGAATGCTAGAACAGTGAGGTTCATATTAAAAAAAAAAACAACAACAACAGAAACTGTGTTAATATTGGCGTAAAAAATATTAACTTGTTCATTTGCTAAAATGTACGAAGGTTAATTAATTTTTACCCTTTTAGTCTCTCAAGAGCATAAGAATATACAGCGAAAGTATATTAATATCTGTTTACTCACAAATATTCTGCCAGTTTTTAGTCTTCCACTGCATTAAAACAGAATATAAAATATGTAAATATTGATAAAAAATTATAAAACATCTACAGTCTATATAAATTAATTTAAAAATTATATGGATGTAAATAATAATAAATCACAATACAATTTTTATAAAAAAAATTTATATTATGGTTTAATTTATAACTTTGCAATAAAGTTTATAGTATTCTATATTTTTTATTGAAAAATATAACGAATTTTATTTAATTTTCAATAAATTTGTAACAACTATAATCATCAGTTTTAACCATTTATAGTGAAAATCACGATTCAAAATATCATGCAATAAATATTTCAAATACATATAACTAAGCATTTGCTAAAGCATCGTAAATAAAGACTTCTTTTATATATCAAAACAATTGTGCAAAGACAGCAAAGACAGTTACGACTCAATGACCGATAGTGTTATATTAGGAAACAACACATTATATAACTGTTCTCCAGCTACACTGACGTGGCACACACACTTTACATTTTAAATGCAAACTCTTTTTAAATTTTCTTGATTGCTTGGAAAAGGGGGGGGGGGGGGGGGGGGGGAGCTTATCATTTCCATCTTGGATTTATTAATTTTTCAATTACAAAAGGTTTAACGACATTTCTTGCACGACAGACGGAAAATTTAGGGTATCTTGTCATATCTCGGGAATCATTTAACAGATTTAAACCAAAATTTTGTATGTTGACAGTGCATTATATAAGCATTGAATTTAGAAAGGGGTATTGTTGTTGGTCCACCATTTTGGAAGACAGTGCCACATGAAAATTATTCAACTGATTATCGACAGATTGGGCACTTAAGTAATACTAGGGTAGGCCATGAAAACAAATGCTATTTAAATTTATTGTACACTTATTTCCAAACGGCGGCCATACATATTGTAACTGCTGCATTTAGCACTATTAGTATGCAAATGAGACGTTAAATAATCACATGCAAATCCAGACGTTTTTTATTCAAACGCATTACAATTTATTACTGTTGTGTAACATCTGGTAATTTGTAAATATTTTTGTGTACTTGTTTTCTTGATTTTAGATAGGATAAAATAATAATTTATTGAATTTATTTATGTTCAAAAACATTTGCGGTAATCTTTATGAATTTGGAAATGTTTTTCAAAAGTAAAGAGGCGACACTTCCAACGACAAATTCTGTCTTGATCAGCATTTGTTTGTTTTGTTAGGATTATTGTTCGTCTTCAGAAAGGCTAAAAAAGAATGTCGAAGAGTCGGCCAAACAGCTATGAAAAAATTGATAAAATAATTCTCTTTTTGCTGGCCAGCCCTGATTTAAAGACGTAATGGCCACGATATCATTGGTTGATATTAAGTTTGGACAGTTCAAGATCTAATAAAGGACCGTGAAGAAGTGGTTCCAAGCCAGGAACTGACGATGACCCAAGGAAGGATGACCGTATGCCACTACTAGGGATACACCGCTGCATCTGGACGGTAACAGCCTACCCACACTTCGAGCCACTGCGGAAGTCCAGGGACCAGCGTTTCGAGCAACGAGCTAGAGTGATCAACGGACACCGAAGGAGAACCATCTTCATCCCTAGGCGCTCTTTATTAAAGGTTCTAAATGACCGTATATTTAATTAGAGATTAATCAAAGGATAATTTCATCTTTTTATGAAAATGAATTTCTTTTCTTTTCTCTCACTACGCTAGACAAATTATTAATTTTAATCTAATCTCCAAAAGCAGTGTCGCCTCTGAATGATCAGTTCAGTAAAAATTTTGCTTTTGAATGTGGCTTAGATTGTCAATATATGCCACTTTATTCATATGAAGGCTTGATATGTAGAACACAGTAATTTGTTCGTAATAATATTCATTAAAATTTCCTAACATATTCATTTTATTCTAGTCCTTGTCTTTTGTAATATTAAGAATTATTATTAATTATGTCGTTATTTTTGCTTAGTATTTGTATATCAGTATCTTCTGTCCTATTGACGAACTCTGAGGGTGGCATTGTCTATGCTTGAATGACTTGTTGTTTTCTCACTTTTGGAAAGGTTCCGAAGTTAGTCGAGGCAAAAATATATAGTAAAATTAAATTTGTGACGTTTGAGAAGTGAAAGATAAAATTCCCAAACCTTATACGTTACATAGAAAAGGTGTCGCCGACCACATGCGTGGGGTGTGCAACATATTAATTAAGTACCAATCTCTTCATCCTATTTGGTATATAATTGGTTGCCCAAATCGTGGGGCGTATAATTGCGAGGCTCGGCGACTGCACATACAATTAATAAACGACGAGTCACCTTTTTTCCCTTATAGTTAATATTTTATTTTTCACTTGTTATGACATGCTAATTTCTATTCGTCTCAAAATAATTACTTTTATTTATTTTTGCACTAAGAATATTGTGTTTAAATGTTTTTATAGATATCGTGAGTTTCAATTGTTTATTGTTATGTGACATTTGGTTGACAGCCATTATTATTGGAGACTCAGGCCCGTTGCCAGGGGCAACACAATCTGTTGATTTTACGAGAAAGCAGTCGCCTTGTGATTGGTCGTTACATAGCGTCACTTTTAAGCTACGTTGTTGCTAGAGAAGAGCAGGTGGATTTCAACTGCGATGTAAGGCGGGGCGTAACGAGTGTTACGGTCCCGATAGGATTTTAAAAGTAGATATTAGGGCAGACCGCGAGTGATTTTGTATATTTTTCCAGACCAAGAAAAAATTGTCGGGATGTCGGCAAGAGAAGAAGAGGGTCTGAGCCGCTAGTAGTGCTTGATTTAATTTAGTTTAGATAGCCTTCCGCGACATGCCGAGTGGTACCATTTTTGGACTGTATCTCGTTGTACCATAGCCCGTTGGCTAGAATACTAGGGAAGGATATTCGTCCGGAAGAGAATCACCGCATCCCATGACTGTACCCGATCTGCATGACGCAGATTTGTCATGTGAGACATCCCGATCTACAAGTATAAAGTCAATAAGAAATTTAAATAAGATGGTCGCCGATTTTAGTTTTGGATAGTAGCTTAAGGTAGACGCCATTTTTCCTGCCATAAGACGCCTGTCTTTGAACTTTATTTTGCAAATCAAAACCCGAGATTACTAGCCCAGCTCCCAGTTTGCTTGGTGTGAGTTTAAATTAATATATATTATTTTTAAAGAAGATTTTATTTGTTTTTAAAAAGGGCTAAGAACTTATTAAATTATGTTCCGTACCGACTCACAGGGCGTCTTGCTTCCATTATGGCCATTTAAGATACATACATGCCACCAGAAGATTATTAATAGTACTGCTATCGAGTTTAACTATTTTTCAAACAACGGAATGTCTAATATTGGCCAGATCCAAGCAGTTTTTATTAAAGATTAAATATTTTAATCTCCTTCCGGACTCCATCTTTGTAGTTAGTTACTCCCTAATCTGTGCATGCTAAGCTATTGAGTTCGACTGTGCTATGTACGTATGGTATTCTAGCCTTCTACTGAGTTGGTGTACGACTATCATCCTGGTAAGAATTTGGTAGTTAGCATAATAAAAGTTGTGGTTTATGCTCACTGGTGTAACTATTTCTGGAAAGAGTCATCTCGAAATTATCTACTCTAAGTTAGCTTGGCGCATGTATGTTAGTGTGTGGAAGGCAGATTGAACACTACAACACTATTACAACAACTTTACTTAAATAATAATTTAAATCTTTTCACATCCCAGTTCACACACTACAATATATTCTAGGTTTATTTGGCACATGTGCCATACCGTTCGACAAATTCCGACCTAACTTGTTTACTGGAAGTATATATTACAAGCATCGTATGTGCCAACAAATAGTCATATTTAACCGCCATTTTGTAAGAGAGTGTCACATGAAATAATGCATTTTTACAAGATTTTATTTAACTTAGCTAGTTTGTGTGTACGGCAGGTGTCTGTAAGGCGTCTGTCCGGCGCCCACCGAATCACTAGCAATCACGTTGTATTTGATGGGCAAGTTGTCGATTACTGGTGGCGTGTAGGGTTTCAGTGCCGGGAAACTCCCCATTTACACATGGTTGTGTGGGTAAAAGACCATCCAAACTTTGAAACACACGAAGGAATTCAGATGATCGACCGCATGTGTGTATGTGAAATACCATTTGCAAATTCCGATCTGCGTGAGCTCGTATTGAAGTGCCAAATACATCGACATGCACACACGTGTAAGATGAATAATGAATATTCAGCATGCCGGTTCAACTTCCTGCGAAAAGAGTGCACTGAAACTCGCCTGATTGCAAGCGATACCTATGACGGACGAGTCTGTGAATGTAAAAATAGTTTACCTATATAATAATAATAATTAAAAAAAGGATAGAATAAAAAGTGAAAAATAAATTAACTATAAAAAACCATTTAAAACCAAGCTTGTATTCATAAATGAACTAAGAAGATAAAAATAATTATAGAACTATTAAGACGTGGTCGAACAACCGTGATAAACTTTACTACAAATTAATATTTTTGTATCAATCTATATTTAGTATATAAAAGCTTTGCACAATATAGCACGTATACCTCATTTGCGTAAGCGTTCGTTAAGGGATGCAGGTCTTAATTAAATAAAATAACTAATTATAATTTCCTAATTTTATTTTCAATATCTACAAACAAAATTCTCTCAGCTCAGCATCCCACAATACGTTGCTATCACTTGCTGTTTGCAGTTAATAAATTCAGTCAATACAATTTACAATTACTTCAAATAAATTATTGTAATTAAATAGTTGAAAATTAGTCCCAATAGACAGTGAATCGAAGCCTAATGAATTACTTTATAAATTATATGTCTGTATTTGACAGTTCCAATATTTACAATAAAGTCAATATCACATGTTCATACAGTCCCACCTCAGTTTTGTCGAGGTCCAACCAGTCTGCAATGTTCTAGATATTTCGGAGCGCCCTCATACACACTACACAGTAACATTCACCGTTTCGGCTTCACGCCCGCTCGTCGTTCACACCACAAACAACAGTACCTAAATCAATAACTGTTTTAAAAAATATGGAATGAAATGATTTTTGCTTTGTCAAGCCGTAAAACATAAAGTGTAATTTCAACTGCAGGTTGTGACAAAAATTCCATAAATTCAAGATGGCGGGGCCTGATTCATTTGCTGTAAGTTGTATTTGCGGCCATGTTATAATAAAGTTTTTTAATACATGCTTCCACTAAATTTTTTGAATTCCCCCCACACTCCTAAAAATGTTTCCTTATTACTCCCGGGAGCATATCGACTAAATCGACTGTGCAGTACAGAACTAATTATTTTAATAAGCCTGCCAGCATTCAGCTGGGGAAGAGGAAATTTTAGGGTGATGAAACCTAATAATGGCAACTTATGAGTTGGCAGTGCCTCCAAAAAAACACGTCACGCTCGAGTTTTCGGGTTGTCAGTTCGTTACTCCAGCGGCGTGAAATCGCCCCTTCTCCCCTGCCACATTTTTCCTTTTCACGTCGCCAGACTTCCAGGATCGCGAGGCCGAACTCAGACAAAAGGAGACGGGGAAAACAAATTCGGCAGCTTGACGGGGCGAAACTCCCGGGTACCGTAACGGTGCTCGACAAGGGAAGGGCTGGACATGATTTATCGACGGAATGGAAGGGCACCACAATATGGGGTCTCTCGGCGACTGAGGGCTGGAGGGTGGCGCGGCGGCAGATATGAGATCCGGGCGCGGATTTCACGGGCCGTCGACCGTGTCCGACAGTGGAAGAGGAGAGGGTGTTGGTGGTTAGGGGGAGACTGAGATAGTCCCGACCGGTGCCAGCCCCACTGAAGTCCAGCGGTTCGTCATGCTCTGCTGGTGGGGCGAGTCGAGAGCGAGGGACAAACAGAAAGGGGTTTGTTCTGAAATGGACGAGGGCAAGTGCCGTGGGGTGAAGTGTGCTTAGACCACTGTAGCTGTCCCATCAGCTTCTTCCCGAGAAGTGTATAATTGCTCAACTATATGTCCTTTCAACCACTGAGTCTTTGTTGGAATGACGTTGCAAACAATGACCAATGCTTCTACTTTACAGCACTGTGATGATTCGGCCTGTATTGTAACTATTTTTTTTTTCCTTCACCAGAGAAACTACAGAGAATTTCTCGCTATACCAATAATAATAATAAATATTTCCATAATTTATCTATAGTCCGTTCCCCATTGGAAGCTACTTTCTCGAAGCCCTGCGAAATATGTACTTGCAGGTCCGTTTCGTATCCTTCCGCCAAATGTAAACAAACATTGCCATGTGACTGCCATGAAGCATCTGTCAAAATCAATGTTTACATGCCATTGTACATGTGTTCGTATACTTTCGCTACACCTAAAAATAAACATTGAAATGTGATTTCTACTTTTATACCTGTCAAATGTGTTGTTTACTGTTTACAGCTTTTCGAAGAATTCTGTCTTAAGTATATTTCAAAAACCATTTCGTACGAATATTCAGTTTAGGCCTATAACATTATTTAGGTCAGCTTTATGACGTTTTAAAAATTGCCTGAATTAACGATAGTTCTTACGGCAATGTTACATTAACATATTTGTTTTCCACGACGTAGCACATTGCACGTTAATATTTTGCCGCGACTGTGTTAAAATATGTGTTGGGTTATTTCTTTAAAAGGACGGCCTCAGTTCGAATAACAAAGGAATAGGCAGTCCAACTAAAAAGCGACATTAACATCAAGCACGCAAATCGTGTCGCTCATTTTTTGCTATAGAAACTTAAAATATAGCAGTGAACATGCACTCAAATAAGCCTACCGTAACTTTTATTCTGCTTATATTTATATGTATTACTACTTACTGTGTATTAGGTTTATTGAAATTTATTGGTACAATGTTGTGATAAATAAACAGACGTGGATGTAAATAATTAACTTCTTCATAAAAACCGTTCACATTTACAACGTATAAATAGTTCACATCAAATATTTGAAATCACGCACACACAGATACAGCGAAACTATCACCAAACAGCCACGCCACGCTATTTCACAAGCAACGATTAGCGAAACACACCGTAACAGTATATCTATTACTGCCGCGGAAACACAGATTTATCACAACATCGTAACTTGCGTATGTAGGTTTAAAAAATACAACGTCTACATACGTGATGTAGTAATTTGAAGTATTTTTCGGAGTAAGTATAATTTACACTTCGTTCGGTAAAACAGCAACACGCCATGTGATGGCTCGCCATTTCTGCCAACTTCACTTTGTTTCTGCACCGCCATCACATCCAAATATATTAAAACATTAAAATCTCTTTTCAGTTGCATACAAATTCAAAAATCATTATTTTGCTGTAATAAGTATGGAATATGATACAATTGAAAACATGTACAATTTTCTGCGTACTAGCGAAGTGAAACTTCCCGAGTGAGAGAGAGAGAGAGAGAGAGACACAAAGCTCGCTCAGCAGACAATTGCTTCAAAATTGCTCTCGTTCGATGTATACTAAAAAACTAGGTTAAAATAATATTTTAACTGTGAACTATTTCTTACCGGCTGTTGCCAACACGTCGATGCTCTTGCTGTTATAAATAAATATTACAAGTTATAGAAGAAATTAAGGTAAAGTTTCATTTATTCAATAATACAGTACTCTAAAGTTAACCACAGTGTTATATATTTGTGGAATACAGGTTATTGAAAAAAACAGGTTGACATGTTATGCCTAGAGTCTTTTTTCAAAGGTTGATTTTCATAAGTCGCTTCCAATCGGGAATGGACTATATATGCCCTACTTTTCAAAAACTTTCTTTTAATTTGACGAGCTGAGTAATTTGATTCGCCGTTTGTATTATATTCATATATGAGCAGTCTAACCGCTCAGCCACCATGGCCCCAATCATAAAGGGCGTAACTTCACATCTATGCAGCAGCCAATGGAGAAACGAAGCCTGCTCCAGTATAGACAGCACTGTGAACTTTAGTCTGATGTCAATAACGCCAATTTTTCAGGTCTCTATTAATATGGATTCAGCATGGGGAAAATGCATCAGTAGCTTAGGTGTAACAATATGTGCCACCTTAATTTACAGTTTTTTTTCTCAACTATCTAGTGTAATAATTCACAAACCACATGCATGCAAGAACCGTCATTTGCAGGTTGAAGACTGCATTTATGCTCGTGCTACCCACCTTTCTGGATTTTTTTCCGCACGTACCACACACATCTAGTTTTTGGTACAAAGTTCCTTACATAAGAATGTAAATCTGACTTTAGCTAAATGCGTTTTCAAGTGTTCAAAATAGCAGAACAATCCAATTAAAATACCACACAAACAAAAGCTACATTTTTACTACTGGCTAATATAAAACTGATTTTCGTAACGACTTGTACAACATGGGGGCATTTGCTGGTGTTCTCACATGTTCATTTTTAAGTCATGTTAATAATTAACGTTGAAAATTACTAATATTGTGTTTCACTATGCACATCAGCAAAACTCTTTCTACGTAAATGTTCTTTCCTTATGATACCTTATATGACCGCTGTTCCCATTTTAAATTTAAATGCTCCCCCCCCCCCCCCCCCCCGTAACCCTACTTCCAGTATGTTCTGGAGAGTGGAATTATTTATTATTTCCAACTGATGCTTCATATAGATTGTAGTCAAAGTTGTATTGCAAACTCCTGGTATAGTTTTGTTTCTGATAAAATGGGGTGATGTGAATCACGCGGTATATATAAGTGGCCAGGGCCACTTGTGACCATTAGACAAAATAGGTAACCACATAAGAGCAGCATACTTTGGTAAATGGGGAGCAGGGTGGAAGCACCTTAACCGCTTTTTAAAGAAGATTTTTGGTACTACAAGCTGACTGGAATAATGTTTGTAGTAAATAAATGTAACGGAATGGATTATCGTCATTTTAATATCTTTGACATAAACCTGATCTCTAGGTGAGAAAGAGGAGGATTTTGTGTGCAGGGGGAAGGGGCGGGGGGTATGCGCAACAGTGAGCTCCGGGAGGCTGTCCCGATGGTGAAACATCCTGGAGAAAGCAATGGAATTAGAGCACTTTTTTCTCACACCAACATGGACTGA
Organism: Dryococelus australis; assembly: GCA_029891345.1. NCBI lineage: Eukaryota > Metazoa > Arthropoda > Insecta > Phasmatodea > Phasmatidae > Dryococelus > Dryococelus australis. The sequence goes on from CM056997.1 coordinate 194,099,181, forward strand.
AATCCGTCCCTCCCCCATCACATAAAACCATAAACCCATCCCACTGGTCTACAGGGGCAGCATGTGTGTGTGTATATTTCTTACATGTACGTAGTCTGTGTTGGCAGAAGAATCGACAAGGCAGCCCCTTGAGTGTGAGTAATTTAAAGAGAAGAATATGCCTGTGCTGTGTTTAGGTACCTATTGTATATTTATTTTAAACTTGTGATGTTTTCATCTAAGTAATATGTGACTAGGGTATGTGTAATTTCCTATATTTACCAATATTTTTAAAATCAACTGTGTTTTAATTCTTACTTTATAAATTTTAACTTAAATGTCAAGAAGATTAAGATGTGCTTATAATTATGCTTTATTATTTTTCGTCAACCACTTTAGATAAAAATCATGCATCTTAATACTTATCACCAGAATATATTTAAGAACAGAGATGGCAACTCTTCTGGTGATTTGCAGAGAGTATGTTATGACCGTGTCACCCTGGTGCTAACAGGAAACTGAAAATAATAATAAAAAAGACTAACGATGAAAATGAATGTAAAATGTAATGTATGAAAGCAGTTTTCACAATGCATGCATGTACTGTTATAATCTGAAAACTCACATTGTAACATAAAACAATTATTTTCAAGCTCAGTTGTTCTGATACATATCAATTGTGCAGAACAGCATATTTATTTATAAGAATGTAACTTTTCACAAGCACAGTAATAATTTATCAATAAGTTCATGAACTTTCAGTAATTAGCCTAAAAATTAAATATCAGTTTCTGAAGTCATGTAACAATTCAGTGTCAATAACGAATTATAGTTGATGGTCAACATACAATTCCCTAATTTACTTACAGTGCCACAAAAAAAAAACATTAAGTTATTTCTTCCACAGTGTGGGCTCTACTATAATCCACTCATTTGTAATCCTGTGTACAACTAATAACTACTAGATACAAGATAACATTAATCAGTTTAATAAGTAGTCATCCTTCAAACATTAACAAATTTAGTCTAATACTGTAAATCAGTCCAGTTGCACCAACTCAACCACAAAAACCGCTGCACTCATCGGCGAGAATGCCAACACTCCTCAGATACGCTCTCACTCCCAGGTCACTGCCGCCACGTGGTAAACATTTCAGAACTCTCCCAGGCACAGCTATACACACACGTGCAACAACTGTCATCCACTGCCTGAAGGATAAATCTGCAGCTTATGTAATACCAAGTTTTTATTTCTGAATTATTGTACGCAATGTAAGTTGTTGTCTTAGGATAAAACTGATTCATTCTTTAGGTATTGGTCATGATCATTCTCACATCCAGCATCATATGGCCATATCACAATTCTTTGCAATGACTGTATGTTACAGAGAATTAAGAAATCAATATGACTTAATGATGTCAACTTGTGTTAACTTCATGCTAAAGTTTATTGAAGTTTAATTAAGATTTTTAATAAACAAAATGTTTCTGTAATGAGTACCTAATTAAATTCATATTACATTACGTTTGCTTGATACTTTTCAACATCCGTAATAGCTACTGTTGGATAATATCTGTTTTTTTTCTCACAAAAGATACTATGATCTCAGGAATAATAGGTAACTTTAAACAAATACCACTAGGCCTATTCATATAAGTAAGTAATGATTAAAGAATATCACTCTTGTTTAACACACTTCATGTGCAAAAAGTCAACAAAATTAACATTTGCCCTGCCTACTTATGAAAAGAGTCGAATAATGTGCAGAATTATAGTAATGCAGCTAACATGTAGTTCTTGGTGGGGAAGGTGTTTCACACGCTGTGCTTGCACAATGTAGAGCAATATTTAGGATTTCTTGGTGTTTTTAGTTTGTTACATCCAGTGCCCGTGGAATTAAAACATCCGCTTGTAACCCAAAGCATTACTTCATGGCCAATGTAACTGACGGTGACAGGCTAGCTTGCAATAATCGCTTGTGACTCATAATATCAGGACATGTTTCAGCAGGCATTTATACTATGGCAGTTCCATTTTACCACAAGTTCTCAAAAAATAATTTCACAATCCCAATTTGGAAGTATAGCATTGTAACAACAATGGTTTTAAAACAATTGTCAGAAGAAAGCATGCATGTTGCCTGCAATGTTACATAAAAGTTGATTATAAAGCAAAAGGTTATAATGAAAATACACCTAAAAATCCCCTCACTTATACAGTGAAATACTGCTGCATAACAAAATTTCCAATTGCAAATTATATAGTTAAAATGTTAAACAACAAAAGTCAGTAGCATCGATAACTTAACTTTTACAAAATCATTTAGGCAGCTTTCCCCGCCCCACCCAAGGAACAGAGTTCCATCCAACTTGTCCCTCCTGGTTTCTCCTCCTTCCAAAATTCAGAAACAAAGGCTTATGTTTCTTCAGCACCCCATTTTGGATGGTTTTCTGCTGCTCACGTCGAGTAGAGAGCGCCTCAAGGTGATGTCGCGTGCTGCACAAGTGCCGCCAAGTAGTCCTGGAGACACCAGGGAAGGAAGAGGGTATGAGAAAGCCGGACCAGCAGGCCGGACCGCAACGACAGAACAGACCAGTCGAACAGGGCACTTGGACCAAGGTAAGCCATGTCCACAACAGCAGTGATCATCCACGTAGGTCTCGTAGAACCAACAACAAATGGCGTGGGTATTCTTAATGCAGGTGCTCGATGATCAATGTGAGAGGGTCACTACTATAGACCAACACTGAAATGGCAAATACTGTATCCATGTTGTCAGTGACTTCAATACTCATTACTAGGATGCCATATTGTGCTTATCTTGCGAGATATTGTCCAAACCAATTGGCTGATCAGCTCTATGTGATTATGGGGTAAATAATTACAGAACTATTTCTATGCTACCAAATCAAGGAAAAAAATCAGCAATCACGTATAAATCTTCGAGTTTAGATGAAAGAAAAACAAAACTATTTTTTGGGGTGGGACTGGTGTTTGATTAAGTAAGAGTAAAAATACTGATATGCAGTTTTGGATAGAATGGTTACACTTGTAGAAGCCCTTAAAGCACAAAACTTGGCATTTCGTAGTACACTTGCAATTGGAACATTAAAAAATGTGTGTATTATGTATTATTTGTATATGTTCACCTTTGTCCTGCACAAACAATTCCAAAATGATTTCCAACATAGACACTCATGTTAATTACAGATAAAATATTTGTTGACGTCCGACATATCTGACCTCTCCCATCTCCTCTTGGATGAGGTGGTGTGAGGAGGGGGGGAGCTGTGCCCCACCTGTGACTGATGTCTCATGCCTAGCGATGGCGGCCAGTGCCTTTCACAGTGGGGATTACCTCCTCCGTTCAAAAAATCTCTGAACACTAAATTAGGTCATCTGGGGCATGGTATATGCGGAAAAAAATCCAGAAAGGTGGGTAGCACGAGCATAAATGCAGTCTTCAGCCGGCAAATGACAGTTCTTGCATGCATGTGGTTTGTGAATTATTACACTAGATAGTTGAGAAAAAAACTGTAAATTAAGGTGGCACATATTGTTACACCTAAGCTACTGATGCATTTTTCCCATGCTGAATCCATATTAATAGAGACCTGAAAAATTGGCGTTATTGACATCAGACTAAAGTTCACAGTGCTGTCTATACTGGAGCAGGCTTCGTTTCTCCATTGGCTGCTGCATAGATGTGAAGTTACGCCCTTTATGACTGGGGCCATGGTGGCTGAGCGGTTAGACTGCTCGCCTCCCACCAACGAAAACTAGGTTCAATCCCAGGTCAGTTCACCCCAGATTTTCACAAGAAGTAGAAATTGTGCCAGATGATGCAGCTGGTTGGTTGGGTTTCTCGGGATTCTCCTGTTTCCCCCACCCTTTCATTCTGGCACTGCTCCACACTTATCTCACTTCTCCCTCATCAGCTCTCAAGATCTCAATGTTAACAGCGACCCAAATCTCTTCACTCACTCATTCCCTTTATGATTGGACTGCACGTAATTGGACTACACAATTGTGAAATGTTAATTTATTGGTGCAGTGCTACAGATGGCATGTCAAATAAAGTATGGTCCAATGACAAACTTATTGCAGACGTACATGTGTATTACGTTTAACGTGTCCTGAAATAATAATATGAATTATGCAGGTCTCTGCATATTAATCACAATATACCTTAAAGATTGCATTATGTTTTATGTTTATGATATGAAGTATGTCTTTTACAATATTTAAAGACATTCAATTATTTTTTAAAATATCATGTAAACAATATCACACTCTTAACTCACAGTGGGGTAGGAGTGCATTTTAAATGGGGCATAAGGGTGCACTAAGTTCAAATACAACAACACAAAAAAGAAAGCAACAGACAAAAGTGAAAGTGTTTATTGTACGTTTATATAATAATTTTTACTTTTACACTAACATTTAAGCTGGGAAACATTATTAGGTTCACACAAAATTAACGGAAAGTAAACAAGAATATTTCGACATGGGCAACAACCAGTTGAATAATCCAAAAAGAGGATTAAAATGCTTATTTATAGCATAAATTTAAATATTTTGATGAGAACTAGATCACTTTAACTACAATCATAAACCAAGTTGCCAATACTCTCATAGTTAGAGCACAACTCATGCCACACCCCATATACAAACTACTGGTACAATGAAACCAACTGTCTTGTGATTCATTTTATTATTGTTCACATCTCCTGGTCAGAAAACATCATTACCCTGGATCGCTTTGCTTCACTTTGTTTCCACTTTCTCCTTCAAACACCTTTCTTCAACTGCACCATCAGTTTGCTAAAGGCAAACATTTTAATTTCATTCTTTGCTTCGAGTTTTTGTTTATGTAGTGTTTCACACACAATACCCAACTTCTTCACTCTCTCCCTTCTATACTGATACTTTTTTCTTCTAAAAAACAATGGCAAAATAGTTTGCGATGAAACACTATTTAATATACTACCACAGTTTCGAGTGGATGACTTGATCATAATAGTACAGCGAATTATGATGGCTTTTCTCAATTCTAGAGCTAAGGTGAAAGATCATTCATCTTAATGACAGAAGTAGGTAGGTGCTTTTAACAATCAAGTTGGTCAGTCAGAAGTGATGGTAAGAAGTCCTCTTGAGGGAAAATGTGGCGATCTAATGAGAAAATACCACACAGTTCTGCTATTTGAAATTGTGTTACAACATACCTGTGGCTGTTTGACAACCATTGTCCGGGTGACCATTTTCTGGAAAAACATGGAAAACACAGGGATATACATCATATTTAAAAAAATTCTTTTGATGTAAATGTGAGGATGATGTATGGTTGATGATGCGATGCAGTTTATACGTGGCAAGCAGTTAGTGTATAGTGAGAGTGCATGTGGTAGTAAAAGGGAGAGAGATTGGGAAAGATATCCATAATGGTGGCACATGCTGCACTGGTGTGGAGTATCTTAGCATCGCATTGGTTAGAGTGTGGTGTCTGTTGACAATGATCTGTTGTCCGTTGATCATTATTCTTGGGTGACCTTTAAGTTTTGATGGTGGAAGTACATAGGTTGAAGAAATAAAAAGAGGCGCTGCAACTCAAGCAAAATGAGTTGGAACTGAAAATACAAAAAAAGCTGAAAATGTGAAAACCAATGACGCCGTTGGGTGAGACATGAGACGAGCCGTGACACAATAACTTACTGTAGGTGGGAACAAGCAGTGTTTCCCAGTCACCGCAGTGTTTCTCAGTCACCGCACTGTTGAGACTCCGGGTTCTCAGGGCTGCAGTGGGTTCTGGGAGTCTGTCTCACCCGAGCGTACTTACAAAACACTTCGCATTACTAATCTTTATCACTGAAAAACAATGGCAAGAGGTGGCTCTCACTACAAAGAAACACTTGATGCACTGTACCACTTGCTTTTATTATTACCACTTATACAAAAGACGTGCCAGGAGTTTAAGTTTATGAATTACACTCGGACGTGTCTAGCCAACTTCCTTTGGGTGCTCCCCAGCTCACAATTAATCTAGCGCACTCCTAAATGGAATACTTCTCTGTGGTGTTAGAAAACACGATCATCACGAGGAAAGAGGTCGACAGCTGCTAGGGTGGACTGACGATTTTTCCTGAAGGCAGGGCACAGAGAATAATGAAATAAATGGGCGAACACGTGTGATTATTTGGCATCACTAGCGCAAACTCGTCGGGGCGCGTCTTCCAGCATGTGGTTAGTGTGGCGGTGGCTAGGATGGAAATAATGCCACCATACAAATTACACAATGATACAAATACAACTGGAACAAAATGGGACACAACATGATGGTCACAATAAACACTCCAGTGCGTGAAAGCAAGCTTAGATGGCGTGGATGCCGCTGGATAAGGGTTGCAGCGGAGCACATGGTGCAGGTGAAATTTCAGTATTTCTCCGCAAAAACAGCAAATTCTGGTCAAACAATTATTATTTCTATTGAGAAAATTATTCTTTTGCAGATAGAATTTGTTTTGAACTTGGAACATGTGGGATGGCAAGAAAACCAGACATTGAAATGACCGCGTGGTCAAACATACAAAGTCACAATTATATGAAAATTACACGAACCCTGAATGAAAATTACATAAAACCCTGAGATAAATTATGGCACACATGATATTACACAAATAAACTCTCAAAGCCCATGGATGGTACAGATATTGACTTGGCGGCTATGAACCATGTGGTCGCAAGTGATGTGGCCATAAAACAATTAAACATGAAAAATTCCCTCGGCAATGCAAAAAGTAACGCAGTTCCAGCAGTCGACGGAAGGACTATCAGTAGCTAGATGAGTGGCAGTATTATAACAGTTAGTATATAAATGCATATATACAGTAGATTAAAGTAAAACGCTCCCCCCCCCCCCGCCACAATCAAACGTATTCAAGTATAATGTAAGGTGTTTTATATTTATAATGTAACAGGATTAATTATTGTTTTAAATATACTGACGTAGTGAAACAATATTGTGTTCTACCTCTGAGATACGCATCCCCTATTCAAGTCCTTCAGTGCATTAAAGAAAATGGGATCTAATAATAAGATTTTATAACTTTTCTGAGGAGGACCTAAGACTATGTGGGTAAAATACTTCCTAAAATTGTTAAAAAAAAAATATTACTTTGGTTAAAATAAAACTTGTCATTGTGGCATCAAGAATATAAATAATGTTGGGCAAGAGTAAACATTGCATAGTTTTGTTATTCACTACAAATTAACTCTTACCCCTCACATACACATTTTCACAGTTAACAGAGGGCAGCACAATGCAGAAACTGATATGATCTTTGCATGGATATTTAACAAAGGTGCAAGAAAATAAACTCATTGAAATAAAATTGTACTCTTACTTCTATATTTTTTGAAAAGCTTAAGTTTACATAAATATTACATTAAAATGGCTCAAAAGAGTAACTACCTCATTACAGAGCTATGAGTTTGCATATTTCAGTATAAATACAACACCTTATTTTTGGCCATGATACCTTCTTCCAGGTAAAGAGCATCACCAACTGCTGAAAATGATTTACAAGAAACCACATGTGGACAGTGGACTCTATCCAACACACATTTTTACCTCGTTTATGCTATAGGTTTTATTAAATTGTAAATGAATTAGGAAATTTAATTTTACATATTTTATTTCATTAAGACCTCCATCCTAATAAACACAGCAATGCCCACGCAGATGTAACAATATATTTAAAACAACATTATGACAGTTCTGTCCAATGCTGTGCAGAAAAGAACCATTGCTTCTGTCTGTACTGCTAAATACTTTTCATCAACTCTTTAATGTATGTATGCCACATCTGAGTTACAACGAAGAAAGGCAATGACTGTCCAATTCGTAGCTATAACAAACTTCCAAAGATATTAAAGTATACTTGGAGAGAATTTACTTGGATCTGTACCACTTAGTTATATTACTGTCCTGGTCTGACTAGATTTAATGGCGTACAGATAAATGAGCATTTCTTTACTCAACTTAACAGCAGCAAATTCTGCTGCACAACATGCATTTTCCAACAAGAAAAACACAGAGTGATAAAAGATAGTAAAACCACTTCAGTATCAGTTAGGTGATGAACACGATACCTTTAAAAACATTTACAAAGAGCAACTCTGGAATGACAGGCTCATAACTTGTCATGAGTTTAGACTCAACAACTTGATAAGACCAATCAGGGTTGTTACCTTTTTCTTTTTCCATTTGAAAACTCCCTTTCATTTCCCTGAATTCCAGATACAAATAATTTTTTCCCTGACCTTTTTGTACCACACTTTTACTCCAAAATACACTAACAAATCAAATCTTGCAACAAAATGCTCGTGGAGAAAACATGCTGTTGCAAAGTAAAACTAAACATTTTGTCCACAGTCATCAAAATTGTATTAGATACAGTTCTGGTAATAAATGCAGTGGATGATGATCGGTAAATGAAAATCTTGTTTGGCTAAAAATATTGTTTCCACTTCCCTTCACTGCAGTTTTACTTATTAACAATGAAAATTACGATCTGATTGAAAAATGTTTTCACCTTGACAAAATGTAACTAAATAACTAGATCATACAGTAATTGCACCATAAACAGATCACAACATGCCGTGAGTCAAACATGGTAATATGACAGCTATGTGTGCTAACAAAGTAACCACATTAATTTATAACTGACAGACACCATTAAACAACACACAATAAAAAATTAGTCTTGAATGGGATGTAAAACCAGTTTTCACAGGTGCATAGTTTAAATTTGTAATAGAAAAGCTGACAGTTATAGCTGACGCACAATACATTTTTGTGCATTGGGAATGCACACTCTACTTGCTGACTTCGCCCCATCTTCAAGCATGCCACTCATAAAGGGGCAAGTAATTACCCCTCAACATTACAATGGGACATGTGTCTACAGGGTACGTTGGCGCATGTTAAGAGAGACCACAGACATGTGACCTGAAATTGTACTGTTCACAAAGAAACTCCATGAAATCGTCATGCCATTGCCCAACCCCTGACGTAAAATTGTACTGTTGGCTGAGACATCTGCACCCTCCAGGAAGGTCAAGCAAGTGCCTCGGTTTGCCACTGGAGAGCAGCACCCAATCTACTCCAGCAGCACAGCCTCCAGAGCTTCTCGCTGAGGAGATCAGGAATGTCAACGTCTTCAGCCGGGGCGGTAAGAAATGAAAGGCACCCCTTCGGAGCAAGAATTTCCAACCCCTGCGAAGTGAGACCAGTAACCCCTCTCATCCTACTGAGAACCTACAAGCTTGGAAAGTTAGTATAAAAGGGCCAGTACAACACTGCCTCTGGGCAGTCGCTGCACCTTCCAGCTTGCAAAGGCTGGAGAACATTCATAAGGGTGCGCTGACCACTAGGCAACTTCATGTGCGTGTCCGGAAATCGTCATCTAGTGGGTCACCACTCTTCAGCAACCGCCAGCCACCATCAGCCGCCCCGAAGATCCTGCCGCTGTTGGACAACATCATTATCCAGAGGATCCTGAAGATGTCGCGTCGCTTCTACCACCCTCCTTCTGGTAAACCTCAAGCCACTCCCTTGGTAGCAGGTTGCGCAGACGTACCTTCTGGACCTTTTGCAACCCACTGGATGGTGCAGTTATCTCAATTACCCTTCTGGTAATTGCAATTTGATCAGGTTCCAAGAACAAACTCATGATAGACTAGGCGCTTTCTATTCTTGATTTAAAATTTTAATTTTACAAATCATTACATCTAGCTCTCACCCAGGTTACTTTCACCAGGTTTAACTATAGGCAGCTTCCGTAAGCTCATTTAGGAGTTAGTGTGGCATCATCATGTTCTTCCAAAATGTATAGTAAATACGTGTATGCATAAACTATTTTCTTGAGAGTGTCATTTAACCTAACTTGTAAAACCCTTTTGACCTTGTATTATTAATTTGACTTACGCAGTTTATTTAAACCCCTTTCTTTCTTTCACTTCAGAAACATACGGAATTTAATTTGCTTTAAGGGAAAGCTGGCAGCCGCATGAAACCACTGCAGTAGAACACCCACACGTTAAGAGGCAAACAGAAATCTGGCAAAAGGTGACCTTCGGATGCACCCGATTCGGTACACTAACCCACGAAGAGAATTGACAAGACCGGGTGTTCAGTACTTCACCCAGCTTGCAAAGGGTGGAGGGGGACTATAGTGCGTCTCACTCTTAGATTGCAGTAAAGTGTGCATGACATGCACTGTTTCCAGGTGGCTAGAGTTATCAACAGCCAAGAGGTTATGCTGTGTTGGCAGAATAAGTTCATACGTACAAAATTACGTAACAAAAATGGTCAAATTGTATAGTAGCATATCAATATAAAAGTGCTTGTTTAGCTATCCATTGCAATATAAGAGCGAGATGAACTATAGTAGCACTTAGGCCTGAATGACATCTTGTGGGTTGCTCACCCAGGACTCAGCAATTTTTGTCGCCCTCAGTTCAGTCCCAGCTTGCAGATGCTGGATGTTGGGAACACAGGGTGCTACCACTGCATCCTGGAAGTACACACTAGAGCCGTTAATATACCAGCTTCTCCTCTGCAGTTTGCCCCAGAGTTTTAAATGCCTTGCCCCCAGCAGGGTAGTATCAGTAAAAGTCGTAGAAGGGCCCTGCGGACTGCAGTAAAAGAATTAATTAATTTAACGTCAGTTGAAACTACCCAAGGTGATAGTAATGCATCCCATCCTGTTCAACCAACAGTGCCTTTATTTGGACCATTAATAAAACTCCTACTAAAGAACATCTGGCCATTGAAACCATCAGACAGGAAGGAGAGGCTCTCCTGGGTCTTGAATGGCCCTGTCCTAGGATAGAACTACCAGAGCCTTCACAACCAATTACTTCCCCCGACACGCACACCGCCCCTCCATGCTACACAGAGTCAACTTCAGCATCACCGCTCACCTGCAGAGTGAGCATGACAGCTGGAAAGATCATCTTTCTTCACATAAAAAACCCGGTACAAAAAAAGATGTAGGGTAATAAATGTAACTCCAGATTTTGTACCCATCCGTCAACATACAAGACCAACTCTATATAACAGCCGGGTACCTTAGAAACCTAAGGTCCCAGTCTAGTTCCCCAAATGCTCCCCATGAAATTGGCTTCACATTATTTGACGTGTCTAAAAAAGAACCAAACTAAGGTTTCGTGTCAGAAAACATATCTGGTCAAGTTTACTGTAGGGTTTTAATACCCCTCATCTTTGGTCATACCTAGAGTAAAGAAATCCAGAGTGTAAGCATCTCCAACGTGGAGAACTTTCGACCCAGCGAGGCATTTCTGAATTTTCCACCTCGGTGTTTGTCCAATCACGAACAACCTATAGTGTGCACCAAAGAAAAGAGAGAGAAGCTTCATAGTTTGCATATCACAGATCTGCTCATATTTCACTACTTTGATCAACGTTACATGATTTTTCTGACAGCTTTCAAATTCCCTAACATTTTCCTGTTTTCCAGGTTTTCCCAGGTGAGTAGCAACCATGGAGTATTCCTAGTTTCATGTTTATAAACCTTTTGTTGTGTGGTACAACATTCTATTAGAAACTGATTTAACAGGTAAAATATTCCAATTGAGGAATTACAGTTATTTACTGCTGCAAGGCAGCTAAAATACTGTATTTTTAGGGTGGGGAGAAATAATGAACGTATTGAAAATTAAAAATATAACTATAAAGTAAAATTTTACTTTGCAATTTTTTTACACTTAAATATATTATGTGATTGTAAGATTTAGCCACATGGAGAAAATATCAGTATTTCTACTATGTTCATAAGTTACGGAATAAAACTGCAAAAAATATTTTGGTACATTGTGTGACGTTCAAAAAATTACAGAATCATTGTGATGGATAAATTGAGACACTGCAAGAATAGAATCTATAAAAAAAATTACTTATCATAAATTACAGTATTAATATAATCTGATTGCTTATTTTATTCAGTGCCAATAAATTTTGTTGATGCTTCCTGCATCAGTGGCTAGTAGAGGACACAGATTTTAAAACTGTAGTTGATACAAATATACGTACATTTTATGATAAAACAAGGCAGATGTACAGGAATGGAACCATATTAAAATAATGAGACAGGGGACTGTATACCGATTTGAATGAACTTGTTGCTACATTTTTTACACCAAGGTTTATTAAAAGAAAAATGGAAGCAAGAAGAAAGAAAATGAAGGCTACCTCATGTGCAGTGGACTTTATGAAATGTTATATATTTAATTTCTTATAACTATGCACAAAAATACATATATACTACTCCGCACCACCAAAATTTCCGAGTTACTCAGTTGATCATAGCCCATGAGAAAGTATGGAATGAAATTCACATTGTTTCTGCAGAATACTACACCAGACTTGACAAATGTCTTTCTGTAAAGTGCTGACTGTCATAGTGAACATTCATCCGGTGGTGCAAAACTCGTTTTTTTTTTTTTTTTTTTTTTTAATAGTGTAATTCAACAGTGTTTTTTTTTGGTAAAGTATATGGCAATTATTGATCATGTCTTGTACTTGTAAAAGCCTATTACTGTTTGGTGTTTCAAATGTGTTGTAATGATGATTTCTTCTTTAAAAATGTACTGGTGGGAGTTGGGAGGTGTGAAACTTTGCACAGGCTGTATGCCAAGGGTACTTTGTTGGTAGGTATGTTCTAACATCTCGTTTACGAGGTCATTAGAGATGGAGCAAGTTTCCCAGACAAGCAGGAACAGGGAAGGAATCATCTACAGTCTGTAGTCAGTAACCTTTCCAGCATCCACCTGCATGGCTCAAAGGACAACTTTGGAGAGAAAATGATGGCTGTCAGTGAAATGAAGCACCTTGCTTGGATGGCTGTTTTCGTCTTCGCTTGCATCTATGAGACCCAGCTTTGTGCCACACAGCAAGGAATAGTGAAACATGTCTACTGCACCTAGTGGAAGGTATAAAATGACGGCCCGTTGCTTCGTCTAATGGATGTGTCGCCTTCCCCACCACTTCCTCCTGCCTGGCCAGCTTGTGATGACATTGTTTCAAGATTTAATGGAACTGATGAACAAGGTCTATGAATCTGCAGTGTTATAAAAGACTGTTTCAGAAGGGGCACATGAGGGGAGAGACTGAGGATAGTGTTCAGAGCAGCCAACCTGGCAGAGATGACCAGCGCGTAGCTTAAGACAAGTATCATGGTAGACAGGTTATAACTATTAAGGATGATAAAAAAACTGCTCATAAAAATTTTACATAGTAACTTTATGGTAGAAATAATCTTTTGTTGTAAAATTTTATGTGGAATTGTTGATAGCAAATTTTTTTTGAAGATTTTATGAAGGGTTGTAAACATTAAATGACCAATCTTTTAATCAATGTAAAAATGGTGTTAGGGCTTTCGGGACAAATATATGTTAACCCCAAAATAAAAAAAATTTAATTTTTTAGTTTAATTTTTAATGGTTTACAGTTTTAAATTTGAAATTAGTTTTGAAACCACCCAAGCCTATTCAAAATAATGTCACATCATAGATATTGATAGTATGATTTGTAATAAATTAATGAAATTTCAAATTGCTCCCGTTTTTGGAGAATCTTCACAATCTAGTTTATGACCATAGTCGGGTCTATTTAGCGAAAATATCTGGCAGTGTGATGGTTGCTACCATCTCTAACTTGATAATCATATGAAGGTATGGTAGCTGCATCCCATTACTGTAATTCCTCTTCACTTTACACCATTTAATTTTTTTATTAAATTTATTAGATGTATTCCTTAAGGTTTTCTCTAGTACCGTATATATTAGGTATGAAAAATGGATCAGAGTTTTTTTTTTTTTTTTTTTTTTTTTTAGCAAGGAATAACACCAGACATGTATGAGTACTGCATGTGGTTTAGTTATACTCTTGGACACATCGGTGTGCTCCCAGGAGAGCTGGGTGTCTCTCCAACTCAATCAGATGGCTGGCCATTAGGGCAGGGCGAATGATATAGTGGACTGAACTGGATCAACATGGTGTGATATGCCATGAAAACTGAACATGGTGTGAAACAAGTTCCGACACCACCATATGATTCGTGAGGTTGGCTTGATACTTGGGCCAATCTGACGCTGTATAGATACACTGAACAGTTTAATACGTTACAGGAATGTTGAAGTATCACAGTTTTCCATCTTTGTCTCTTCTTATAGCATTCATTACTTCGTGTTTTGTTAAAGGCACGTGCATATTCATATTAAAAGGTCTATTGTTTCCTCGTTGAGCATATCTGTTTCCGTTATGAAGAAATTACGTGCATCTATATAACTTAATCAAGTTTTAGTTAGATTCACAGAATCATAATTCAACTGGGAAAAGAATGTGCGACGCTACCCAACTCTTTCACGTATGGTAAACAAACATCTGAGCATGGCTACTTCGGTGCCTAGTCCGGTCACTGACCCAAAGCAACTTTAGTCGGACGCTAGGCTAGGTGCATCCTGTAGGTGTGTCTCCTACTCTTTGTGCGGTACAAGTACTCTGCCCATATACAGCTTCAACCTTGTGGGCTGGCAGCTGGGTATGAAATCAGGTTCGGCTAGGACAACTCGGCAGGTGACTGTGCTTGGCTGGTATGGTGGCGGGTAGAGCTGGAATTGTGAGTCGATGGAGTACTGCAGCTTGCTCTTGTGGATTAAGTAGCTCGAACCCGTCACAAAAAAATTTATGCCTTGGGGAGACTTAGAGGCAGCCCTTGCTCGTTTTATACTCTTTGAATACCACCACTGTGGGTAAATGTCATGAGAACAAATCCCAATGATCAGACCTGGTTGGAGTGGGGCAGTTGACGTGTAATGGTGTTGACAGTGCGAGAGCTGGGGTCGCTGGCCATACTGTATCTCACTCTCAAACTCCAGCACCGGGGTGAGGAGTTAGTCGAGCTGCATGGCATCAACAATGATCCCAACACTGATCTGATGGGCCCGTATCCACGTAGCACGAAAGGAAACCGCTACCTACTCATAGTAACAGATCAATTTTCAAGATGGGTAAAGGCATTTCCTCTACACAGACAAGAAACCACCCCAATTGTGCGGAAAATGGAGGCGGAGATTTTCGTACGATGGGGTTATCCGAAAGCCATACTGACAGACAATGGTACCCAGTTTACGAGCCGTCAATAGCAAACCACCTGTCAAGAGTGACGGGTAGAAACCTGGACTAACCCTCCCTACCATCCCCAAGCCAACTCCACTGAACGGAGGAACCAGGAGATCAAGAAGTGCCTCCGTATCAGTGTGAGTAATAATCACAAGCTTTGGGATAAGCACATCCCCACCATACTGTTTGCCCTTCGACGCCGTACGAACGAGGCTGTCGACACCAGTCCGAGCGTCCTACTCCTGGGACAAACATTGTGCTGACCAGGTGACTGGCAGTGGGAAAGCGAGCCCACTGATATGCCTCAACCCGAGGAGATCCGGCTAGCAGCCCTGGCCTGTACCACGCACACATAGAAAGCCCAGAATGCCTATATTTTAAGAAATACCCCCAACCGAAGACAGAGGTAAGAGAATTCAACTTAGGGGAAGCCATCCTTCTGCGAAGTCACCCTCTCAAAAAAGCCCGTAACTAATTCAGCACTGCCCTGGCTGACAAATGGGATGGACTGTACCGCACCGTAGGCAAGCGAGACAACTTCTACTGGGCCAAGGATATACACGGACTGATTCGAAAGGCCACCCGAGGCCAGATACGACCATACCCAGGGGACATCCCAACACTTGGGGACGACGAAGCCTTAGGAGACACGCCTGGCCAATCAGAGGATAAAGACGAACCTCCACCCTAAAGGGTAGTACCCGATACAGAGCCAGGACCTTTGACAAGACCCGAATTGATGCCCATCGTGATTGACAAGACTCCTAGTTACATTGTGGTATGGAAGCCAGATGTAGAACAACGCCAAGATGCATTCTCCGTCACATCAATGCCCTCAACGCCATGCGCTATGCAGAGTAGATCAGAGCCAAAACAAAATCTAACTGCTCCGAATTATCCTGGCGGAGTCCATATGACAGAGAACTACTTCAAACATCCCGCAAATCAAGCTGCATTAGTGAGCGTCCTTCGGTGAGAGAGGTAGGAATCCCCCAGGCGCCTACCTCTCCACCTGGTACAACTACGAAGCCAGAAGTCGAGGTCATCCCAACTTCGAAGAAGTTGTCCTCTGGCTCCGACAAAGAAGTACGCAATGTCACTTGACTACCGGAACCCGGGACGTCGAGCTCCAACGAGAGTGCTCTGCCCCAACCTCCTGCTACGCAGGAAGAACCGCCTGTCGGAATGTCGAGCTCGGACAAGAGTGCTCCGTCCAAGCAACAACCTGCCACGCAGATAAACCCACCTACCAGGACATCGAACTGCCACGCCGGAATTGCTCCGTCTCAAGAACCTGCCATGCAGGAAGACCCGCCAGCTGGGATGTCGAGCTCGGACAAGAGTGCTCCGTCCCAACCTCCTGTTACACAGGAAACTCTGTTACCCTGGGTGTCGGCTGCAACAGACGTGCTCTATCCCCAGGTCCTGCGACACACAGGAATACCCGCAGACCCAGACGTCGAGCTGCCACATCGGAAGTGCTCCGGCCCGCCATCTTGCTACGTGAGAGGCCGCTTTCATCGAGAACGTCGATGCTACCCACTACCCCTCAACAGGCACATCACTCGAAGTGGAGATCAAGGTGAATATCCCTTCCACTGCCTCGTCCCAGGACCTGGCAACCAAGACCGTCGATGCGCCCATGACCTGGTACTATGATGAGATGTGCTGTGTGCTGCCTGCAGTCGGGGTTGAGATCTTTCTCCCTTGCACTGCCCCGTCAGAGAAACATCCTGCCCTACGGGTAGGAATTTGCGCAGTCGGGGTGGAGGCTTGTCAGTACCCCGCACTGCCTCAACGTCCCTTGAATGAGTGCCTTCGTAATTTGTTGCAGCAGAAGCATACGCCACGACACTCCCGGCTGCTCCTCGATGCCTGATTCCCCCACGCACTGCTAAGGCCGCCCATATGCCTGGTCGGTACCGGGAATCGCCATGGAGATCCACAACCAGGTATATGTGGCCGTACTCTCTGCACGCTGCCCTTTGTCTGAGGGGAAGGCCCGCTGAAGGTGAGACAGAAGATCGCCAGTAAGTGCACAAATATTAAAGACAGTGAAGTAGCCGTAAACTGCTACTACGTGCACGTGGCAAAAGGACTCGTTATAGACCGGTCACGTGCACCACATTAAATTTAGCAGCAAACCAAAGACAGTGACGTAAGCAGAACAATCACATTTAGTCTAAATTTAAATCAAAAGTATCCAGTACAATTTCAAGTATAAAGAACCAGCGAGGTAAATGCACCCGTAATTAGTCACTCGACTATGTGGTAATTAACTTTTACTACAGCCGTAAAAAGCTGTATGTCAGTAACTTTTTATACACATTTTACACCTCACGGTTCAAATGTTTTAGTGGCCGACAGCCCATTTAAGTAGGTAGCATTACGAATGGGCGCTCACCACAGTGACAGTAATGGCGATCATAAGGAATCGCATAAAGACGCTCACCACAGTGCCAGTGATTAAGTAGAAGACAGAGACTTCGACATAACAATGACATTTTAACTTTTTATGTTTTTATTAATATTCATCATTTAAATCTGACTTGATGTGTAGGTAAACCTATAAATGTCACCATATGTTTTGAAAGTGTTTATGTGAAGATCACTTACATGAAGAATGCCGCAGTGTAAGAGTGTGTTTTTAGCACTTACAAACTTGAACAATCCTTAGGAACTTACCTTGAATATTCCAATGAAGATACAAAATGTACATACTAGCTGTTAGACGTAGGATATAAGGACTCCCGCAAGGGATAGTTAGGTTAATTTTTTAATGCTTTTCAGCATTAAATCTGATTTGAAGTATCGGCACACAAATATCTTAATAAGTTTTGAGAGTGTACATGTGAAGATCGCCTACAAGAAAGAATGCTGTTATGTAGGAGGGTATATTTATATTATGCTTTGTATGCTTATATTTGCAATATCTTGTAAACCTACTCAGTATCACAATCAAAAACTCTGAGCATCAAAGCTCCCCAAACCCGGTGCAAGGTATATTTAACTTCAATTGAGTGTTTATGCATGTTGTATTAGGTGACCAATGTGCGCACAATTTGCCGCGATAGTCATGCATGTAGTGCGCTCACTTTGTATTTGTTTAGCCGGTCAACACAGGTGTTGAAGGGTCTGTGGTTGTCCACCTAGCAATCTGTCACGTGTAACTATTTAGCTTGCTGAGAGACACAAAGGTTCCCTGGAAAGATTTTCCTTTTTCTTTCTTAACTCACTGCAGCAAGCTCCAGGATAGTAGTGGAGTTACCCCGCCTTCCGTGACTAAGGCTTGTTAATATTCTAATTATTCTTACTTTAATCCCCTCGTTTTGACATGCCGTGTTTTATATAATTTTTCTTTCAGGTTTTTATGTACGATTCCCTTGTAATATCTACCAGTAATATGCTAGTTTTTGTCAATGGCACACACAAAAAATGTAGGCCGGTGGGACACCAGACACAAGTGGCTTTCTAGCCCCGTAATCTTTGCAATACGGGGGAAATACACTCTCTCACCACATCAGTAAAGCCCAATCACCAGGGCGAGGGGCAGAGAAGGACGCCTGCCTGAAAGAGAGAGAGAGAATCAAGGTCGCCAGCCGGCCACCGCCATTACTCGTCTCACATGTTTCGGTTCGCCAGCCGGGCAACCAGAGTGCACAAAACACGTGCCGCTACAGTGGTCAAGCCACCCAAGCTTAAGAGTCCTTCCTACCTGTCTGCAAAAATCTTTTTTTCGTGCTATCTGCCTCATCACGTCTACCGCCGCCTACTCCAACCTTCCAGAGAGGGGGCCTACGCCTTTCTCCACCACCTTTTCTACGATGAGAGTTCATCACAACTGAAGGAAGGGGGGAGGGGGGCAAATTGATGCAAGCCACTTATACAACTAATCTAATACAATTACGACTCATCGCCAAAAGTACCTCTTCCACCACTACAAATATGAATGACACGTTGCCTACCCTACATGCAATAGGAACTTATGAGCAAATTCTCTTCTCCTGGAAGATATGCAACCTGGCAGGCATGGCACCCCCTCTTCCCCTCGCTGAGTGCAACAAGCTACCCAGACCTCGGGCAAGGCCGAGCGCCACAGACGAGGCACGAAGCAGAAACACTGACCAGAGATTTCCCATGCCAACCAAGGCAGAAGAACGCCACGGCCTCCTCGCAGCCTGTGCCGGCAGCATACAAGCTTCCACTATATGTATAAGTCCGGATGCTGCCAGGCTCAGGAGTCATTCCTGCACATCCTCTCTCATGGCATCATGCACTAACTCAGTGTTGGGACCTCTGGAGATCTTGGAAACTTCAAGTACGTCCCCAGCAGCTACTTACTACGTCTCAACGACCAGCGAACACGAACATACGTATTCAACTTCACTTTGTCTCCTCTACACACCTTTGAATTAGCAGTTTAACTTTAACTAATTTGTTTTCGTCTAGAACTAGCTATCCCCCTTTTAACTTAGAACCAGATTGCCTACACTTGGAAGCGCAGTTACCTTCATCCCTCCGTGGTTTGATAGGAGGTAGCACGGGTCACGTGTTTATTGAATATTCAATAACACTCATTGTTCTCGACCTTTCTGTTTTTCATTTTCAAGGTATTTGATTGAATTGACGGTTGGAGACAGAATACGCAGTGCACTGTCAACAGGAACCGGGCGATTTATTTAAAACGAGTTAGCTTGACTGTGGAACCCTTTCAGGTGTCTGCATGTCAGAAGACATACGTATTAGACGGCTACCTGTTTCTTCCCGGTCACACAATAGCACTAAGTCAGTGCTCGTGGGGGAGAAACAGCAATGCCACAACCACTAGAAAGAAACACCTTCTCATCGGGAGGGGCAACAGACTCAGGTTATTTCTCACCACTCGCACTAAGTCAGTGTGTGGTGACCGTAGCCTAAAGTTTTGACGTTCAACCTAGTGCGAATGCACAACCATTAGAGACTTGGCGATCCCCACGGCTCCACGTCCCTGATCAGCCCGCATACTGTGGGGCATCAGTGGGGACTCTTATCAAGCTCATGTCGGCAAGTCACTATTGGGTTACACTGTCAAACCTTCCTGTCTAAGTGCACCACGTAGGCTGTCAAACTGTTTGCTCTATGCCTCACGAGAAGAGGAGTGGTAGATAACGTAGGGAACAATACCTGGCTTTCTCTGCTCTCAAACCGTGGATCGCACTACCATGTCCTACGCAGAAGAGACAGGTAGAATGGGACTGCTCCGCCGAACTTAGACGTCAGGTAGTCACGTCTGCTCCGGTTCTGGTAAATTACTTCCCACATTGTATCCGCATACATCCTATGTGTCACCCTATGGTAAATGAATTTCTGACTGGTACCGAAGTGCGACTTGGCTGGGACAACCTCAACTTTTGGACCAACAAAGTACACCTGTGGAATCTCCAATCTGGCGTAGACCGAATCCATTGCGTCTAGATGAAACCTACTCTGACCACAACGCCCAAGAAGCTGGAGTAAGTGCTAACCAATGCCCCTCGCCTCACGCCGACTATCTAAACCAAACTACCACGTTTTTGGGCTAGCTGACAAAATCCTCGACCAATGTACCAAGTCAGTCTAATCGGGCATGCGTCAATTATTTTGAAGGACTGATTGAAGATTTATTTCTATTTTCATGTGTCATCTACATACCAACAACAAACATTTGGTGTACAATCATTTTAAAGATACCATTACTTGTTGGGTAAAATCTTTTACACTGAGTCAACTTTTTTTTTTTTTTTTTTTTGATAAAACGAACATAACACAAGCAGAACAAACTAATTTGTTTTATTAATTTATATAAATAACAAGCAAACAAACATAACACATAAAACACACTGACTTCTTCACCAATGCAAATGTTTCTTTCACAGCAGGATACGATACTTGTCCGCTCTTGGAACTTTGTTGATCACGAGCCTGCCATCATAACTGAGCGAGGCAAAAGTCCAAGGATCAGCCGAGGACCACTCCGCACTGTACACAGAGTCCTCGTGCTCATTGTAACGAGCCAGCACTCCATCTTCCAGTCTGCGCACATTGCAACTCATTAAGCCAAGTGAAATGTGCAACAATGTCTTACACTACTTAGCCCCCATTACAAAATACAACTGTGTGTCCCAGTAAAAGAGCTAAATAATTTGAGAAACAAGTCCAGGAAAGTATAACCTTCACACAAACAGTCTAGAGGTTTGGCAGCTCTTAACAATGAGGTCTTGAGAGCACAAGAGGGGGAAGTGAGGAGAGTATGCAGCAGCACCAGAATGCAAGGGTGGGGTAAATGGGAGATTCCTGAGAAAACCTGTCGACCAGCAGCATCGTCCGGCACGATTCCCACGTGCCAAAATTAAGAGTGACCCAGCTGGAAATCAAACCCGATTCTTCTTGGTGGGAGGTGAAAGCCCTAGCTGCTGCTCCACCATGGTTTAATATTCATACAAGATTTTTGTTATATTTTAGTGTTTAAATTGGTGGCAATCTTATACACATCAGGATGAGAAGTGGTGTAATTTCAACATATCTATGTTCCTTACAATATCATAATGGCCTTGATTGATGCATCTCTAGGAAATATACTTATAAATTTCTTTTGTTATAGAAGACCTTGTATGGAATGAAAGGAAAATAATATGTTTATAAAAGACCCGAAATTGCCTTGATGTTATGTAAAGTATTAACAATATTTAGCAAACATTTTATAATACATAGATTTTTGTTGTATGGGGCTTTGTTATACGATGTTGTATACATGCTTCAGTTCACTTTTACAATAAAAAATTTATTTGGGCTGCAATGTTGGTGTTCAATTAACAGTTTATTTTGGAAATAATTTTGGTATGGACTACTGCTAACATAACACTTCACAAAACATTTTTTTCCTGACTATGCAGTTTATGCACTTTGCTCAATGTTTTTATTACATCTGATAGGAACTGCTTAACCTGGGTCCATCAGCACAACTAAAAACTGCATATAGGCCGATCCCAATTAATTGAGCCCATTTAAGATCAACCTTTGAAAAATATAGGTGATTATACATGCATATATTTAAATGGGTACACTGACCAATATGCACCCAGTAAAGTTGGTAACGAAGGAGGAAAAATAGTCCCATGTCTTAATGATGAATTAAAAATGTAAGGTAGACACAGTTGTGAAATCTACACTGGTTTCTTCCACTTTTTTTAGTTGCATTTAAGTGTAAGAATTTGCTTTTCTAATAATTTCACAGTTTGAATTGATCAACACACAAATAAAGTGACCAGGACCATGGCAATGTGAATTTTACATTTGGTGGAAGAATATACAATGTGCATACAAGCAGAGGTTTCAAAAGTGCTCAAAGTTATTCCTACCCTATCCTAATCTGAGAGTTAAGTGTATGTCTGAGGGAACCAAGTGCATCTTGGGGCTGAGCCCCATATGCCCAAGCAGATGACAAAAACAGAGTGTAGCACAATTAATGCAGTTTTTTAATTGATCGAAAATTGCCATAATTTGAAACATTTTAGCACTAAACATCAATATTCTGCATAACAAAATAGCCTAATTTAATACACACAATATTTGCACTACCTTAGCATAATGCAAAAAGGGTGACCGAACTATCCATACTTTGCAAATATAAAAACAGCTGCTGTATTTCTCTTAAAATGTAATAAAAAAACAGTGGAACCTCATTAGTAAAAGTTTGGTTAATGCAAAGAACTCGTTATTGCAAAGTGATTTTGTGGTCCCTTGAACCTGTGGTATGAAATTCCAAGGTGCAAAAACTGTTTAAAACAAAATATGAATAATACATATAACAAAGAATTTTTTATTTATGACCCATGTAATTATTAGCTTCAAATTCCATACGTTTAATACAGTATATGTCGCCATTATTTGTGTCGTTCACACATGCATCCAGTCCAATAGTCTAGCCTGCCAGTCCCACCCTTCACTGCTCTGATGCTCACAGTCGCAGATTTTCGTTGAGCTGGTCACTTCCGGAACTATTTGTTTCTATTCTTGCTCGTCATCTATTGCTTAATGATACACAATTGCTCTGACTCCCAGCTCTCATAGAACTCCCAGCTTTGAGGCCCATTGCACTAGACTTGATCTGGAAGGTTCAAGACAGTCTGAGTCACACTGAGAGAAACTAGAGCAGTAGTAATGACCAGAGCATTCCTTCAGTGATATCTCAAAGACACTCAATATCCAAGGCCAAAAGTGGCATGCACCCTGATAAGCATAAGATGCACGCTTTCTAAACATTCCTTTGTGAAAAGCGGTTGCAGCTCCGGTTGAAACTGATAGTAAGCACATCCATACATTATCTGTGCCTCGCAAGCTCGCAGAGTGGCCGCCTGTAACACTGCCCCCTCCTCAAGTCTGTTTGCTCTGAGCAGACTCTGCTACATCCGGTCTTTCATAGAGTACCAGTCAGTCGATGTAGACTACCTTAGGCTTAGCCTTGATGACAAATCCGAAAGACTACATCAATGATCTTATTTTGAATCCTGTAGGGGCCTTCCCAACATTTCTGTAGTTTCGAGCTGTACCCTTTTCATCTCTATGGGTTGTATAGCCACCTCAGTTGCCCTTGAAATACCTTACCCGACATTCTTCTATTATACTGGACTATCTCCCATTCTCCAACAGTCTACATAATGTCTTTCAGTAGATATCTTTTTAGAACTTACATTTTAAGTTACTTTAGGTAAGCAATTTTATTAGATAACATTTTAAGATATTTCGCACTCTTCTGAAATGAAAAGCATAATTTACAGCTAACTAAACTGACAAAATGAAATTATGAAAATTAAAAGTAAAATATTGATTTCAGAATTACTAAGTGAAACATACTTTTCTAAATACAATGTAAACTTAAAGCAAATTTTGAGATTAAAGCTGTGAATGAATGTTCAAAAATAATAAGAATAAGTTTGAAGTTATTTTGAAGCTAAATGGTTTATCCTTTTACCTGAAAAGTTTACCTGTGTATGCGTACCAATTAATGGTTCAGCTGTCTATCCCTAAAGTGGTGATTTTCAGTGTTATTTTATTGTTTTAGGCCTTGTGTTCTATGGTAATTTACATGGTTATTGCTCCCATTTAAGAATCAGGTTATCTGTGGTAATCTATTACACCACTTATCTGCTTAAGTCACCTCAGGTTTACACTTTACAGACTGACACTTGCACACCTATTACACATACAGAAATGTGTATGCACGCATACGCAAGTGCAAACCCCTACTCTCCCTTTTCCCCTCTCCCTCACTTTGAACCATGAAAATATCATCACATTTGTCCAGTGTGCTGCTAATAGGTGGTCCCATTCCAAGGACCCAGTTGAAAGTACGTTAATCCGTTCAGTCCTAAATTCATTTACAAGTTCAGGTGTTGCAATTATTTCATTTTTTTATGTGAGCTGTACTTATGTTGAGAATGCTTATAGCAACTGGTGAAAAACATGCTGCCTCTTTGTTGATGTCAGCTTTAACCAGTCGTACATGAGAAGAGCTGAAACTTCAGCAAATCAGATTTTTTATAATGAAGCAGATTTTTTACAATGAAGATGCTCAAACACATGTCAACGATTCCTCGTGTACAGTGCTAACCAAAAATTACCATCACATGCAACTTGTCCTCAATCATGGGCATGGGGACTGAATGGGTTAATTTAACTGACTAAGGTTAACATTGACATACAATACAATAGAATCTCGTTATCCAACATTTATTCATCCTAATTTAATTTTCAACTGACATAGCTCAAAATTACACAACAATGAAAATCACAAGAAATAAATATAATCTCTTTTAAAGGGTGTTAATAATGACTATCATTATGGACTAAACAGTAGCAGGCCATTTGGTTTATGTGACTATTCACTTGGCCGAGAATGTACTGGTCGCTAACTGCAACACGATTGTTGTGCTATTTTTAGAATGGAGCATCAAGGTCACACAGACGGGTGAATGGCCGGGTGCTCAGTGTCGCTCGAGACTTCGAGTTATACACATTGCGTCGTAGTGATGGCACTGCGGCATCATAGTAGTGAATGATAGCCTCTGTATTATTGTAGATTACTGCATTTTTAATGACTTTTTTCTTTATATATAATAGGTCCTTACAGTACACTATGAATATGTGAAATGAAAAATTGTGTTTGGTTGAAAAATTAAAAACTAACTCATGTTTTCCTATTATACGACATCAACAAGGCCCATTTACGTTGGATAACTGAGACACTCCTGTACCTGTGATGTTTCTTCCAAGGATATTAAAGCCCATCCTTTTCTAGTACAACAAAACAAACAAATAACACAAAAAATATGGTGAGTCACACATGTATGGGCGTTGTAAACAATTGGGGAGAAACTTAGTGTTTTAAAACTTTCCTTTATGGGTGGTTCATTGCATACATGGATTACTCCATGTCGACACCTATGCTCAACAATCAGTAGCTCGTTCAGCAATACAGTACATCATTTTACACATACCAGCCACTGAAACGTGAACATGGAATATGCCACCATGGAAACATACAGCTGCTGTGTGACATACACGTTCCACACTCACTTGTCTTTCTGCTCAGGCTGTCCATCATCACCATCCATGATGTTGGTGAGGGGCTCTGACGAGATGGACGCAATGCTGGTGAGGATTACGCTGGAGTCACTACTGCTTGTGAGCACCAGCTGGTCATGGAAATGGTTGAATCGTATGCTCCATACCCTGAGAAAAACCATCTCCATATCAAATTACAGTCAATCTTCAACAGCGTACTCTCAAAACTAGTGTATAATTACAGATTCCAAAAGGTATCAAGTCATTTCTCTGCAGTCCTACATTCAGTCACACCTCTGAATCAACTTCCATTCATCACATGGCTAAGAACAACACAACAAAACACTATCATTGCAAATTGGTTAGTACTGCCAACCTTGTGAGAATGTCTGTACATGTGCAAACAGTAACACTATTAACAATTACAGATACCTCATTAACATACCTTTTTACTCTGTCTCATTTAACTTGGCAAGATTTTGACAGTCCAACTAAAGTAGCACCAATGTTTGCTTTTCGTTCATATATATTTTTCCTATCAGAAGAGCCGTCAAGTAGTGGCTGTATATTTTATTAACACGCTGTCAGCTGATCCACTTGTCATTGTAATGCTAAATAAATGTTAAGGTATTTATAGACTAACATCTGTCAAAAAAATGTGTAGGTTATAACAGCAAAAATAGAAAACCTTGCAAAAAATTAAATATTTGTTAACTCTTTTTTAATTTATTACAGACAGCGAATTTGAGTTAACATTCGTGAGCCGGTAAGTGTAGTTTTTATCACACTTTGGACATTACAGCTAATACGTTAAGACAGGAAATAAAAGTAATTTGGAGAACTTGCTTGACAATGCACTTTCATTCGCCAACACACAACTCACCAACGACTTTTGCAAAATGGTTATTCTACTATTACTGATATTAAACAGCTCGAGTTGGAAATATGTGGCATGGAATAAAGTAAGAATTGCTTGAAAAATTCATATGCATGTCCCACTTTCTTCGTTTTATTAATACAATATAGTAACAAAACTAGAAACGAACAAGGAGATGGGTTTGCGGGAAGAGAAGAACACGGCGTGTAATGGAAGTAGACTTAACAATTACCGGCCCAATAAAAATTACTAGTAATTAAAATCACAGTACTGTATATGGAAATACATATATCACTTTCAAAATGATTTATAGTTCACAGAAAAATAAAACCATTGGTATCCATTCCTAAATTCATTATTTTACACAAGAAAGCTATTTTTTTTTAGCTGGTAGTGTTTCGGGAGCTAGCTTACAGATGGCATGGCAGGGCATGTAGTGAGCGAGCTTGCTCAACAGGTAGCAGCACGTTGGCCTCTTAATCCAGTCTTTATAAAAGTTCACTTTTTTCCTATTACTGGCTTGAAACAACATGAATTTGAAATATATCTAGTATACCCTGCTGTATTTCTGCAGGATTTTGGAATTAATATAGAGTACGTATGGATGGCTTTGTAAGTGGTAATAAGATGTAAAAAGAACTCTCAATGTTTGAAGTTGCATTTCATTTCAAATACAGACCGTTTTAATTTGCATTTCATTTTGAAAACATATACATTACTAATTTAGCACAAAATTTAGTTTGTAACACTAACAACAGCTGTTTTGTGACCACGTAAAATACAATGTATTAATTAATCTAGGCACTCTTTCTTATCCGCGTATTTTATACTTGTCTGATATGTGTCGGCAGTGTAGTCAGATTAGCACACATAATGTTAATTTTCATTCATTCATGCATCAGCTGATACAGGATGGCGCATTGATTATTTGTTTCATGTATGTCAAGTTGCCACTCCATTACTGTCAAGATCTTGCCAAGTTATATGAGACACACAGAAACTATCTGGAAATGGAACTTGTGTCATAAAATGTACCACAATACCTAGATGAACCAACACCTGCAGAGGAAACTGATGCATGGTTGGAAGTTACCGAATTCAATCCCAGGAAACCAAAATGTACTGATTTTCAAGAACTCTGTTCAGTTCAGATAACAGTGGTGCCCTTAGAAATGTGATAACAAAGAAAGTTCACATTTGCATTTCCTATCTGTAGTTATGACGTTCTGATAAAAGTGCGGTGTGAATTGTTTGGTTGGAGTACTGATTCAGCACTCAGCCATGTCAGTGTTAAAGACTTGAAAAGTCACTGAATCAGACTCTTTGTCACATGAGCATGAATTCTAGGTGACTATCATGCCTGATTCACCTGAAATGGAAAGATGGGTACACTACTCTGCCCCAAGCACCATTCAGCGAGTAGCATTGCCAGGCAGAAACTAGCAAAACATGTGGTGAAATTCTAGTTTTTCTACATTGCAGTTTAAAAGAATCAATAGCGGTAACGTGTGATGTACTCTGGAGTAAGTACTTACATGTCTCAGAAGCGTAGTCCTTTTTGTTTGTTTAAGTGATAGACTGGGCGCTCCTATATATGGATGGGGGGGGGGGGGGGGGGGCAAGTCTTGACAGCGCATTGGTGCTCGTCTGTTGTACAGGACTGGCCTGGTTGCTTGCCGGCAGGGCACAAAGTCAGGTTTGGCTAATACTATCTTGTGTTTTCAGGGGCACTACCTTGACAGGGATATCTGGGTGACGGAGTATGGTAGGTTTGTATGCAACACTGGTTGTGGTGGAGCTGGTCTGGTAACTGCAGGCCTAGTTGAAGGTATGGACTGAGGAGCTGGTCGAAGGATTACTGGTACCAAGTGGGCGATGGCCGGCATGGGTGATCGATCAGGCTGGCTAAGGTGGCCTACCCACCATGGGTACTCTGCCAGGCTGGTGCGTACGAGTCGGCAAACAAATACTTCGGTACCTCTGGTGTTACAGGATCCTGTGAAGTGTTTTAATGCATGTGTCTACTTCCTAGGATTGAGCTTAGCAATGGAGGCTACAAGTGCAGGAGATAGCTCGTGCAGGCGTCCAGAAGCAAGTAAGGTGAGCTTCACACTCTCCTTCAGTCTCCTCCTTTGGGAATAAGGCATCAGGATGTACAACAACCTCCTTCGTCCGAGAGAAGGAAGGTATGCTCATTGCATAGTAATTTACGTGTAGGACCACATGAAGGTCGTTGAGTGGACACCCTATTCCAGTACCTGGCACGGATGCGTTGTATTCACTGGAAGTCAGGCCGCACTGTCTCAGGTCACACACATGGGTGTTGCCCTGATCGAGTCTTCCCAACTCAGGGGACGCCCACCTTTCTTGGCACAGATGTGCAGTGGAAAGATTGGCGGACACTCAGTCAACAAGCTGGTGCAAGGTCAGTATACCTGTGTTGGCTCCCCCTCAGTTCTATCTACGTGTATATAGAAAGGATAGCCGTTCTAGGTGCTTGTGGGTAAGAAAAATGGATTATATTGGCTCATATGAATACCTTTCCGGAGAGTCAACTAGGAGCAAGGTGCTAAGTGTACAGTAAATGCGGTATCCAAGATTGAGCTAGCACACATTTATTTCCATTCAATGGGAAATAGAATGCGTTGGCACAAGCTATTGTCAGGAAGCTAAAGCACTGAAATTCCGTTAGAGGTGACCGGTTGAGCTGACTGGGGTATATTGGGGTGCGTAAAGTTGAACACTATGCTGATTCCCTCCTATTATTGCCTGTGTCCTGACTTAACGCTCAGATATAGATGCTTCGCTAGGATGACTAAGCTAGGATAGTATGGGAACAGTCCTAAGAAGGCCTGTAAGGATGGGTATTCCTTGCTCTGGCACGTCCGTGCAGAATAGGGAGGTAGGTTAACAGAGTTTTTTCGCGAAGAGAGACACCTGACTAACGTAGAGGTCGAGTGATCCGACTACTTGTAGCGAATGGCTTAACTAGCAAACAGCTCCGAGCTGGAGACTGCAGTGTGGAATAGTTAAGGGTGCAGATTGGTCAGTGTCCAAGCAACGGGTGCTGGATGGCTGAAGACTGGTGTCGCAGACTGATCAGTGCCCTGGCAACATGTGCAGTTGGCAGCGGAAGACTGGTCAGGTGTTGAAAACTGTACTTCCCCTTCAGGGCATTGCCCGATGCTTATTGGCTGGCATCAAACGGGCGAGAGGTGCTCACTGAGTGGGGAGTAGCGAATGCATGACTGAAAATGTGATGTCACCGGGCTGGCTGGAGGATGAGAAGCAAGGGCAAATTAAAATCCTTTCAGTAATGCTACCTAGCAGCAGGTAAAAGAACTTGTTACCTATATGCATGATTACGGTGGTCTGTTTAATAAAACAATTTACACAGTAGATAAAATAATCTCAGGTCGGGACAAATTGTAATGTTACTTCAAACTCCTAAAGAAAGCTAATGGTAGGATGGAGCTGAAGTCGTCGAATCACCATTGTTAAAACAAGCATAATGCGTCAATTGTTTATAAGTTTTTATTATAAAATTAACTGAAAATTATTGGAAAAAGAGGGAGCCAAGACTCTACTACTTATCCCCGACCTGGAAAATCCTTTGCATGGCTTAGTAATCCCAGCCAGTACTGTTTTTTTCATGCACCTCTCAGTGCAATGGCTATTGTGCATTCATATGGCATGCGCAGGGGAATAATTTTCTCACATATACCCACATGAAAAGTCGCAACTTTGAACAATTTTGCACCATACAGCAGATCTGATCAACATGCAAAACCTACCTATAGTTAGGTATTAAAAACAGCGAAAGTTTCTAATTACTGTCTGTCTCATATAAGATGGTAAGATTTTGACAGTTCAACTAATGTTTACTTTTAGTTTATGTATCCTTTCGCCATCAGCTGGTGTGTAAGTTGGATGCTACACGAAAATAAGGAAATGGGTTACGGGAAAAAACATGGCGTGTTTAGGACATAGACGGACAATTACTGCCCAATAGAAATTACTAGTAACCAAAATCACTGTACACAAAATATATGTTGCTTTAAAAATTATGCAGAGCTCGCGGAAAAATAAAACTATTGGTATCTATTCATAAATTTATTATTTTACATACAAAACATATCCATTTGAGCATTATAGCTGGTTAGGTTCGAGAAAGAACTCACAGATGGCGTGCACAACATGGTTAAGTGTGTGAGCCGACAGATAGCAGCAGGTTCGTCGCCTCTAAATCCTGTTTTTTATAATGACTTTTCTCCTATTACTGTCTCGAAACGACACGTATTTTAAATATATTTAGTCAAATTATTTGGAAAAAATTATTAAATATTATCATGCAATATTTCTGTAGGCTTTTGGAATCAATATCAAGCACATATGGAAAGCATGGATGGACAGTGGGAATACGACATGAACAGATCTAAGGTTTGAAGTCGCGTTTCATCCGGCTCTGAATCGTCTTATTGAGCATTTCGTTTTGAACTATATATTAATACTTTAGCTCGAAGATTAGTTTGTAACACTTACAAACGCTGTTTTGTGACCACGTATAATAAAATATATTAATTAATCTAGGAATTCTTTATTATCACGTATTTTACACTTGTCTGATGTGTATTGCCAGTGCACTCTGAATAGCCAACTTAATATTGACTTTTGTTCGTTCATGCATCAGCTGATACACAATTTTGTAAACGGCACTTTGTTTCGTATACATCAAGTTGCCACTCACTGACTGTCAAAATCTTGCCATCTTATATGAGAGAGACAGTATGCGGGAAATTATACAACAAAAGATAACAACAGTTCTTAGTTATCACTTTTTGTACAAATAACCTGAGCAAAAATTGGTATCACAACATGAATATTTAGCGACATAACCATTTTGAAAGACTATTTAAACTTCGTGATAAATGTGTAGATAATAATTCTTCAAAGTTTAAAAAAATATATTATTATAACAGAAACAAGTACTGACATTTAAAACTCATAAAATTGACGCATGACAAAAATAGCGCTAGAGAAACACGACTTAGCCCCATCCAAGATGGCTGATTAAATGGCCAAGTCTAACCCAAGTACTGGAGGCAGGACACTGGGAATCTTCTCGACGTTGGCAGAGTCTCAATAAGCTTTAATTCTACGCTCCTAGCTTCTACTGACACCCTGCAGAAGCAGGAAACTGTCACATCATCGCCCTGCCCACACTGAAGTTACTGACTTCAGCATGCTTGCCAGTAGAAGAGCGCACCAGTTTTAAATTGGCGCTGCTGGAGATGCAGCACAATCACATTAGGCACAAGAGCCCTTAGCTTGGAAGTTCTGCATATTAGGCGCCGAGTGAAGAGGTGAGATAAGGCATCCATTAGTCTATGCACTGAAGTCACCAACTCAACCCCTTGGAGGCGGGGCCAAGTCTCCCGCTCCCCTCGAAGCATCCAAGATCGAGAGAGATCACTATAAAAGGCAAGCCAGTAGCTCATGCCTGAGTAGATGCTCAGGGTGGCTCGCGAGAGCTACATACAGTCTTGAGTTCTGCTGTGGAAGTGGAGGGCTCCAGACCTATTGGACTAGTGGTCTACCCCAGACCACTGCCAACGCTCTCATAAAGACCATCTTCCCGTGAAGGACATCTTCCCGTGAAGGACATCTTCAGCAACGCCTCCAGTCATCATCGACCTCGAGCACCTCCTACATCGACCTACCCACTCCTTAACCCTGCTCTGTCCAGGTCTTCCTAAGGCGATGTAGCTCCAATAAGGCCCTAGCCAGGTCACTCTGCCGCTCGAGTAGAGTACCTCTACTATATACAATGAGGTCTCTTCTGGACATACCTGTATAGTTCAGTCAGGTTCCATGGCTAATTACCGATTAATAAAATTTCTTTAAATTAAATTAATTTTATTCAGCAAGTGACGTTTGAATAAATACTTTAACTTCCGTAAGTTGATTTGTGTTATTATTATTGACTGTAAAGTAAAGTTACATGGTAGAAACCATTGCTTTTGATATTTTATCATTTTTCTTGCTTTACTATATTATTTCAAGTAGGTGTAATAAATATACGTGCCCTTTGACCGAGTGCTTTTCACTAAGTAACTGTACTAACCTTTGATTCACTTGAGTGTTTGAATTAAAGCAAGCCACAAGTAATTTCCAAATTAATTTGAATATTAATTATCTTGGTTTCTTAATTGATGTTAAGTAATGCTGGCGTCGCGTATTACCCGACGGCAAAAACAAGTAACACAGAGCGGTATTCCGAGTTTGCCCAGGGTAATACTCACGGTATTGCAGTGGCTAATCTTCAGGGGAGCCCTTTCTAGGAACTCAGTACACCCACGTACTTCAACTGCTCACGTAATCTGCTGTCTAACCTTCGGGCTAGTGAATAGCCAGTCGGTTAAATGGTAAGATACGTAGGGACTAGCAGACTTACCCAGACGTACACTGGTAGGACTGTTTCTCATACACGGCTTCACAGCACGTACAAATTTTCTGAATGTGGCAATTTAAAGTATTACTAGAATTAGTTAATAAGTCGGCTGAATGCCGAAAGCAGTGAAATCTGGAGTTAGTTGTCTTAAACAGGAGCTGTTCCAGCAAGAGAAAGACTTACTTGAGCAAAGTAACAGTGAAACACACGAAGGATTTAGACTTTTTGAATTACCTACCCGCTTACCGGGTCATATTCCCTTTGAACATTTGCTGATGCTACATGGAGGAGTAGAATTACTAGGAATAGAAAGGTCAGTCGTGTCGCCTGAACACACTGATATCCCTCCCAGACCAATGTACATCCCTTTTAGCAGCTAGAGCACCACTCAGCTGCAACCGGAGTTGGCCGCTGTTCCACAGCCGACCACTGCAGCAACATCCGCGGAGCTGAGGAAAACTCCCGATATGGCGAAACTTGAGGTAATACATCAGATAGGTGTTCTTTTTGCTGTTGAAAACGTTATGCCACTACGTAAACCTACCCGCCCTACTCTCTATGCTGGCACCTTGCCAAAGTGTGTTATAATTTGTTTACCTCTGGATATGTGGTATGTAAAACTCACTTTTAAGAGATTGAAGGCCACCCAAAACATTCACACACCTGATGTGTACGAGAGTACGCTTATATTCAAGGTATTCGTTGCGGTCAGAATCACCAAGTTACCAAAGCCCCTCATGCCACACGTTAACCTTCCTCAGAGTCTCACACCCCAGCGTGGGTCGAACCCCTACCAGAGTTAGCCAGGATCGTGTGTGTTTTTCCTTAAAGGTGACTCTGTAGATGGGTATTGGATTTAGCATACTCTATATCCCTTTTGTGTTGGCATCAGAGGTTTGAACACTCGTCCTAATGACCAGAGTTGGTTCGGTCTTTTGCCAACAATAGTGTCTATGTAAAGAGTGGATCGAAACCCAGTACCGAGTGGTTGAGCGCTGGGGACTTCTGAGTTCTTGTTTGAACTCCATCCCTCTGCGCTCTGCTAAGTGCTTCAATTCGGTACACTACAAACTTAATAAAAAAATGACATTGAATTTTTTGGTGTTTGCCCAAGTGTAAGAATTTAGATACAATAAATGAGGGGGGAGGGGTGGGGACCTACAACTACATTAGCATTAAAACTAACACATTATGCAACCACTGCTGTAAGTTGTGCAACTTAATATAATGTGGAGATATATTCTGCCCATTTTTTAAAGACACATTAGTACGCTTTGCTGCAAAGCGAAAACAAGGCGACACAAAAATCATTCGTCCAAAAACACCAAAGCATCATAAACACAACAGCAGAATAGAAGGGGAAAAACAATATTTCGAGGCAGAGTTCAAACACAACCTAATTTTTATAAAGTTACTCATAAATTAAAATGTGGGGGTTGGCAGAACTTTAGCATATTATTTTCTTTTAAATATAAAAAATATAATAAATCTTTGAGCAAAATAAATTTGATCAAACCTACAATAATTCTTGTACTATATTTCATGGCACACAATTTTAGAATGCACTAATATTTAATACTGGTAATAAATGTATATAAAATACACAAAAAATCATATAAGAATTAATATGGCAAAATAATTCAATACTGCAGAAAAAAGAAAATATAATTAATTACAGAAAGTCCACCATATTTTTCACAAGTCAAGAAATCATTCTGTGTTTCCAGCAAATCCTAACATTTATGGTAGCAAATATTCCTTTCCCATATTCGAAATTTGACACAAGGTTTGACGCATGACGCATCTCCAGTATTTAGTATTCAGACCTCAGCTCCATCCCAATGTTAGAATTGATGAAATAGGGATTTATTTTACAGTTTCTTCCCCATATGAGCTGCGATTGTTCTGTCTACTCCCTAGCTTGTTTTATTCACCGGCCCATCATAACTATGCGTGCAGGACGAGTTCCTTTTCTCAACGATAGATAGCATTAGTTACATTATTGTTTGTCTTTGCTTCCCATCCTCCAGTCAACCGGTGACATCACAGCTGTAATCCATGCCTTCGGTAACCCCTCGCCCTCATGACACTGGCCAATCAACGAAGGGCAGCGGCCCGAGTAGTATAAAAGGAAGTACCATTCGCATCTCCGCAGTAGTTAGCAGACAGCCGTCATCAGTCCAGCATTAGCTGCTCAGAGCAAGTCTTCAACTATTCCAGCACCTGTTGCCCGGAATCAGCCAGCCTGTTGCCTCTAGTCATAGTGGTCTACCCACTCGGCGATGTTAGTTAGGCGACTCCGAGAAGCTCCCTGCCAACTCCTACTCCCCTCCTCAGCATGGACGTGTTCGAGATGGGGAAACCTCTTCCTTCAGTCCTTCTCAGGGTTACTCCCTCCTCACCTTTGCTTAATCTCCCTGCATCGTACACAGCACCGCGTACAGTCACCAGCATAGGGAACTGCAGCAACAATAGGCGAGACGAGTTTGCAAGCCAGGCCACACCGTGCTTCGCTCGCTACACACCTCAACATAGTACCGGTCACCTTTACCAGCCCCCATCATCGTATTCTAGCTTTTTGGCCGATTATTCGTGCCAGCGTACAGTTACGAGTACATCACCATGTTCTTTCCATTACTGGAATAAAACGTGAACTGAGCTTTAAACCTTGACACTTACCATTCCTGTGGACAAAGTACCTAGCTCCCAGTTGCCTCCTCTAAGGGAAGGGAACACAGGACATCCCGGGAAATGTTCAATCACTTTACAGACTCTAACTCTTTACCCACGTACACCAAGCTTGACTAACCTTTCCCTCCAGTGAATGAAACGGGGATGCCACACAGGTATACTGACTTCAGGACAGCTTGTCACTCTGGTATCCATAAGCCTCTCTACTGCGGCCCCGCCAAGAGAGACAGATGTTCACAGATCGGGAAGACTGAACCAGAGCAACACCCACTTGAAAGACAGTGTGGCCCAACCTCCAGCACCCACTGCTGTCTTCGCAAAGTGTCTTAATTGGGTTATCCACTGCGTTATCGCATGTTTGTGGTTTGAAACATAATTTGGGGGGAAGAAACAAAGAGTCTGCTCTCCATTTCTCAATGGAGGTGGTGTATTATTTGAGTCCTCGTGCCCTATTCCAATACACGGGGTTTAAAAGAAAAGGATGAAATTAACCCTACTTGCTTCTGGGTGCCAGCATGAATACTCCCGGCTTTGGTGGCATCCATAGCCAGTCTTCAGCCTAGAGAACAAGCACAGGAACTCAGACACTTACAGGATCCAGTGATGCTGGAGATACCCAACACCTCTTCAGCAATCCCATATGTACAGGACCATCAGAGCTGCCCCACTGGACTGCGGAACTGGTCCTCCTTTCAATAGCACCACAGCCTCCTGCATAGCCTTTAGAGTTCCAGACGTTCTGCGACCCGGGTCTACACCTCAACCTCCTAGCAACCCGAAGCCGCCAACAGCACTAGCTACTGTTGCATGGTCATTTCCAGTGGTCTGTCGCCCAGGTATACAAAAGCTAGCAGTAACTCTTAAAAGACCCATAGTGTTGAAAGCTAAACTTCATGCCCTGCTGACATGCCCACCCGGCCAATTCTGTACAACGGAAAGATTCCAGCAGCCTAACAAAATCTGAACCCACCATCCACGCAGGACTACTTGGCTTAGCTTTTGAACAAAAAGACTCCCTTTTGGCGCAGTAAGTAGGAGCGTACTTGTAGACTAGTGGTCTTGCACCAGATAAAAAAGTTTTTAAACAATTTCTACTTCAATGTAAGGCTAACTCATCTGACAAGATCTTAAAACAGCTTTCTTTAAAATTTATATGTCTTTGAACTTTATACATTACACAACGTTACGTTAATTCTCTCAGGTATGTAACATTTGCAAATGACGTTGAAAAAGACTACACACTTGCCTTAGCATGATTTCATTAAAATCTGTTAACATTTTAGGCATTTCCTTTGCCAAAACTTTACCAAATCCGATTTTTTTGGACATGTTCTCCATAATTAACGTGCAATTTTAAATCAAGCCCACTCAATAAAATTTACGTAAATTTTTCTGAGGTCAGATTTTATGCTACCAAATCATGAACCGCTCACGGTCCATCTCTCCTCACAATCAACCTGAAGTGCTTTTAGTTTACATACTACAAAGTATAAAGTACTTATCTGTCTCAATCCCAGGCGTTGACTTGTCCTGAGGCAGACTCCTGTATTCGTTATTTACTAACTCAAAATCCAGAAAAAACTAATTTTTTAATCAATCATAAATCCGCCTATCAACATGGATAGAAAGTTATCGTTAACAGCCAATTCCAGGAAACACACACATATGTGGTGCCACCTATTTTGTAATTGCTGCTCACACAGTGCTGTGGGCTATGGTGCTACCATCAGTCAGGGACATAAAGAACCACAGCCAGCCATGTCAGTCAGCTTGACGTATGCCGCTCATAATACTAATAAATTACAATTACGACTCATCGCTCTTTACATGAAATATACCCTTACTTCAACCTATGTAAGAGTTATCTACTTCAACCACCCACGTGAGAGCCACCAAGAATCTGCCAGGCAGCCGAATACGTGGCTACAAGTTTACACAATCAGTGAGCATGTTGCTTCCCCCCCTCTACCCGCGCTGAGTGCCTACAAGCTGTCAGCCACTTCAGACGCAGCTGAGTGCCGCAGAAAACACATGAACCAAGGAATACTGACAAGAGGGTTCCCATCTCCCACACCAGCCTCCATGGCAGAAGGCCTTCACGTGCTTTCCCCACACCCTGCTGTGGCAGTCTATAATTCTGACTATATAAGTCCGTGCATCATTCTTGTATCCTCTCTTGCGACATCCTGAGCACTGCTCAGTGCTGGGACCTCCAGAAATCTTCCTAGTCTTAAGTATGTCCTTAGCGGTTACTTCCAACAACGACGACCAGTTATCCAACGAACAGCAAACACACTAACACTCGTTAACCTCACAATGTCTCTTCTAGACACCCGCTTTCTTTAGTACAGTGTAGTAAAGTTTTTTTCACATCTAAAACAATCTTTCCCTTTTTAACCTGGGACCAGGTCGCCTACACCTGGCTAACGTAGGTAATCTTCAGCACTCCACTGTTTGGTAGGAGATAGCACGAGTCACATGTTTATTGATCTTTCAATAAACATAATTTTGTTCTCTATCTTTACGCTTCTTCATCTACAGAGTATCTTGCTATTTTGCCTGCTAGGAACAATTCACGCCATGCACTGCCTACAGAAACAGAGTATTTTCCTAAAACCGAATTAACACACCCCCTAGACGGCAACCTGTTTCTTCCTAACCACCTGAGCACTGTCAGTGCTGGAGGGGAGGAACAGAGGAGCCACAACCACTAGGAATACCTTCATCCAAGGAGGGGCAGCAAGCCCAGGTTATTCCCTTGCTTCGAGCACTGATAGTGCTGGAGTGACCAAAGCCTGAGTCTTGCAGTTCAACCTCGCTTGAATTCACATCCAGTAGAGGCATTGGTGGTCCAAACAGCTCCACATCTCTGATCAGCCCGCTAAGCATGGGGGATCAGTGGAGACTTTTACCGAGCTCGTGCCAGCAAGCAGCTACTGGACTGACACTGTTAAATTGTTTCTCGTTAAGGTGCACTACGTGTGTTGTTTAAGCAGTGACACTCTATGCCTTACAAGGTAAGGCACGGCCAAAGGCATAGGGAGCAAAACCTAGTGTTTCTTGCTGTCAAACAGTGGTCTGCACTTACCCCTCCTATGCAGGAAAGGCAGGCGGAATGGGACCGCACCGCCGCACTCAGGCGCCAAGCAGTCGTGACTGTTCCCGTAGTATTTGTATATTTTTCGCTGCATATTCGCGCCAGCCAAGAGTACCACCTGGTTCCGAGAGGACTGGTTTACAGGACCGAGGCTAGGTACGGTCTGGCCAACCCCAGGTTCTGGAGCCGGGAATCTGCTGCCTGGAATCGTCACTACGGCGTGGGGCAACCCAGCACCCATTAATTTGAGACCAAGGATCAAAACCTCTGCTCCATCAGCATCATGGAGGTCATCTGAGTAAGTCAGTAGCTAACACCTCTCGCTAGCAACCGATAAACATGTATAAAACCACGCTATTGGTCTAACGTACAAATCCTAGGCGATCGTGCCAAGCAGAACATAACCAGGCACGCGTCAAGCTATTTGGCGGACTGCTTGCTTGACGTGTACGGGCTCCTGCGGCTAGTAACCTTGCAGGTTTATGTTTCTAGATGGCAAAATAAACTTAACTAAACAAAAAAACTATTCAAAACAATATATTTTACACATTAAGGAACAAGATTATGCATAAAATTTATTTAAAAGTATTTAAATGTACACCTAACAGTTAAAATGATTGAAAAGACACATTTTACACACATAAACATTTGACTACTTACAGTGGGTCGGCTCAACTTGAAAGACCATTTTCCAATTGTGTGATAATTTCTAATTTTGTTCATAGGCTATATACAACATGTTTTGTTTGTTTCTTACCGACTAAGTCTTCATTGCAACTTTCATTTTTACGTTTCTTATTCATTGAAAAGCGAAAATAGTTATGTATGTGCACCAATAGATAAATAACAGAACTGCCATAGAGTAGTAACACTCCATACTACATACAACTGTATATGTACATTAAACTTGATTCACAATGAAAAATGTGTAATTAACAAACGTGTATGTATCAAAATGAATATATGTATGTATTCTTTATGACACAGTTCATGATCGTCGTATATGTAAACAGCTCTGATGTATGAACCAAGCCATAAAGAATACCTACTTTTATTTTCATACATACATGTTTGTTATGTACGCTTTTTCATCTTTTTCATTTACATTGAAAACGTAGTTACATATATTGACATCAGTTTGACCAGTCAGATAGCACACCATGTCTCAAAAGTTTCTAGATCACTAAAAAATTAATTAATTACAGTGTACGTATTGTAAATTTTGACATGTGACATGTCAGGCGCTAGGGCAGCACATCCATCAAAGGCTGACTGTGCCCCATCTGATTGGCAGGAAATGCAAGGGCAGCCCTAAATTCCAGAATGTAGTAGTAGGAAAGGCAGGGCACGTGAGCCCAAAACTACG
This sequence comes from Dryococelus australis, assembly GCA_029891345.1. Classification (NCBI taxonomy): domain Eukaryota; kingdom Metazoa; phylum Arthropoda; class Insecta; order Phasmatodea; family Phasmatidae; genus Dryococelus; species Dryococelus australis. Next base: position 194,139,426 of record CM056997.1, read on the forward strand.
TGGACAGAGACTCAACATGCCTATGCCTTACGTGTTCCTTGCTCCTACTGCCCACCAAACGAAGCTGCAAGCCAGTCATATCATCGTCCCACCCCAAAGATGCCTGGAAAACTCTGAACAAACCATGAGTTTCCATGCCGCCGCTCCTGCCTGAGAAGCCCACAAGTTTCAAACTTGACGCCGCATGGGATGTGGCCAACCAGAGTGAGAGTCACTGCCTCCCTGAAGGGCAAGATGCTCCAGAGATATCGTCGCCTTGGGCGAGCGCCACCAGCGATAAATGTCCAGGCAGCCCTGTGATGATGACACAAGCTCCACCTTCGAGAAGAGGGGCTAAACACCCCGCATCCCTCTGAAAGTCAGCAGTAGCAGTCAGTTGCAGCCAGAGTTGGCCGCTGTTGAACAGCTGGCTGTCCAGCCGAGTCAACCCGAGAAGAGGAGGGTTCCCACACCCACCAAACTCAGGTAAAAAGTCAACATATGGTCATTCCCACAGTTCCAGACTTTGTGCCCACACGAACCGTGACACGCCCAACTTTGTACACCGGCATGTTACCAGCGAGAAAGTAAGGCCTCGCAAGGGGAGGTGCATTGTGACACTGGCTTCACACCTCTTATTGACATTCACCGCTTCCGCTAGCTGAAAGGCACGTGCTCATCATCACTGGTCTGTGAACATAAGACTGATTCTCGGGGTTACACTCCCAAAGCTCCCAATCATCCAGGACCCTTACGAGGAGAAAACTCTCCCTCCCCCTTCATGTGGGGCAACCCGCAGACACCCAGCTAGACCGGGTTCGTGAAGGTCCGGTTAACTGATGAGCTTGAATTTAGTTTTGTATTCATAAGGCTAGGTGACATCCCTTCTCAGCTCAGATATTGGGGTTCGAGACCCGTTTACATCCCTGCTAGATCGACTATGTGACTACCTTGGGGGACACATCTTAGAGATACCTCAGGGGTAAGTTTTAGCACTTACTAATAAGGTATCACACCTCGGCAGCATCAAGGTCACCGGATCCATCAAGTGTCAAAATTAAGAGCGAATAATATAAGATGGAGGAAAAGTACAACACGGGATAACAACATAAGAATAACAGGTTTGACTACACAATTTTACAAAAGTAAAAATTTATGGATGTGTTAAATCACACTGACATTAAAACATAATTCTTTTATATATTTTTATATTATACTGGGAAGATATCAGATGATGGCTTGTGTAACCTGAATTTCTACCTACAAAAGACACACACCCATAGCTTACTTGAGACCTGAAACTGGAATCTCCACACATGAAAGCCCGTTAAAGACCTTGGCTACATCAGTTGCCATTTGTTTACTGACTATATGCTCACTACACCATATCAGGAGATGGACTTCACCAATCCCTGGTTCAAATTTCTTGGAACATAGTTGTAGTACCTTGGTGACAACTACCACCAAGGACTTGTGGTTACAGTGGTGGGGAAGGATAATTGTACCAATGTGAGTGGTCAGAGCGGGTGACCAAGGGCTCCGTGGCTTTGCGGACATCCCAGAACTTGGAGCAGCCGTCATCTCCACAAGTTGCGAGGTAGTACTGCTTGTTGGGGTTGAAGTCCAGGTCCCTGACAAGCACACACATACAGCATAAATTCTCCCCCTCCTTTTTTCCAGATTGCTTTCTGCATTTTACAATGTAGTTTTGCGATACCTCAAAAAGCACAAAGAAATTCTTCACATTCTCCAATAAGGTGTTAAAATAAAATTACGGCTTAAAAAAATATTAGTTGTGTAAAACTTTTTTTTTTTTTAACAACATAAAACAGATCTTATATATTTTTATTTTATAGGATCATTAGAATTTGGCAATATTACTAAGCCTTACAGAAAACACTTCAATAAATAGATCACCTACATTGACATTCCTACAAATTAAAATAATGCACTCTACTCCAGCACAAGTGAAAATGTCAGCAGCTATGAAAACAGAATGTGCCTGCACAGCTAACATTAACAAACACCCAACTCATATCAAGAGTATGACGTGGCTTGATTTACCCAAAAATTAACATACTAAATGTTTAGTTCAACGCAGTTAAGTTTTTACATATCTTTAAAATCAGTACTCCATTTAGTTCAGTGGGCTTGGCCCAGCAGCAACCACTTGAAAAATAGGGTTGGCAACGGGAATCAAATACAGGGGGTCCTCCAGGTGAGAGGTAAACAATGCTACCCACTAACAATGGCTGTGATCAAATCCAGAGCAAGAAAATATTATTTTTAGTTACAGTACAGTTATATATTTTCTTGCTGTTTATGAACAGTTACATATTTGCAAATAACTGATATGTTAGCCAATAAGAAAAACATTTACTTACATTAAGGAAATATCTGAAAAACAATATGAATGAATAAATGTTCTAAATCTGACAAAGGGGTAGAAAAAAATCTGTTACAAAATTTTCAAAGAGGCAAATATTACTTAACAAGAGGATGACATTATGTGGAGCTTAGATGCCGAACATTTTATGAAAATGTGGCCTAACCATTATTGATGTCAAATGAAATTGTTTCTAGCCAAAGTAAGGACTGTGTTTTTATTTTCCATTTATTTGTTAAGAGTTAGAGGACTACCAGCTGGACCTTCTAGGTCAGTGTTCAGGAATTCAAACCCCTCTCGGTCAGTTCCAAGAATGCAATCTGTTGGGGTAGCTGGTTGGCATAACTGTGAAGTGGCGGTCTCAGCCTTATCATAAGGGGGGCGGGGGGAGCAACATCATTCCTTTTGCGAATTATCTGTATTCTGATGCCTGGCAGACTACTTTTTAAAGGCCCTAGACAGGAGGCGGTGCCCATCCTGCAAGCAGAGACCACATTTTGCGGCATCAACAGTTTTAACAGTATGGATTCAGGGGAAGGGGAGGGGATGGGGAGACATTTCTCGCTCATGAATGTTTTAAGGTGGTGTAGACAAGGAGTCAAGACCAGACTTCATCTGCATGAATATGTGGGTGACAAAAGACATAAATTATAACCAATCAACATGAATTACATAGGTATGTGTACGACTTAGTTGGCGTTCGAGAACCATTTGAGTAATTTATTTATTTTTCCTTTTTTAAAAATATTTTTCAATTTTAAAAGTTTTACATTACTCTCTGCAGTTCAATTAAAATTTTGTGATAACTGTAACTTGAGTAAGAGGTTCCCCAAAAATGGATTGAGAATGTAATGGAATAAGAATAGGGTAAAAAGTTTTACAGATAAACCAATAGCAAAGGATGACAATTAGACTGTGGATACAATTCAAGGTGTTTATTGCCTCACTTGATTTTAGTGTTATGTAGTATGTTACTACATGGGGTTTGGCTCCCACAATTACTACTCGCCATAATCACACCCTCTGCCCTCATGCTAACTGTAAGTTATAGTGTGGTCTAAGGGGTATGTCAACCTGCGTGACTGCCAAAGTACTGGCGACTATATACACATTAACACACTCGTACTGCTGCAGTGCCGTTACGGCCACATTGCACGTCACAATAACTTACGTGATGAAGGGATCATAGAAAAAAAACTTGCCCACTGCCTGGTATGATTTCAATGACCAACACATAAGTACTTTAAATACACATGTGGCTGCGAAGAAAACACTTTAAAATAATACTTTATCGTCCAAATAAAACAATGCAGATATCTTCAGAAATGTGCCCTTGGACTAAAAAATTAGGATGCCGGCAAAGGGCACTTGCCTTCCGGGATATTAACTGATTAAGAAGAGCTGGAATCGGCCAGTACTATACATTTAACACATCGACTCACACACTAGCACGATGGGTGAGCAGAAACAAATAAGTAAATCCACCGCAGAGGTGGAGTGAATGTAGAGGCTGAGAATGAAAAGATTAAAGACATTTAAAATTCTACTCAAACTAAAACGTGGTGGTGCAGCAAAAAGTTATGGACGTCTCCAAATGATACACGTCTACTGCTGGTCACAGCTCTTCCAAGACTGACAACAATGGTGGATGAAAGAAGGCACGTACCTGCATTCCTCTGGCTGTTACACAAAACCCTTCAATAAAAATAAATTAACTACAAGCCCTTTACCTTAAAATAATATTAATAATAATGTTAACATTAACAATTTTTCTTACTTACTCCATCCCTATAATTTAAAATGCATAAACACTTTAACCTTTTGAGGGGTTGGAGAGTATGGGCTTCTTATGTTGCGCGCTCAGCCTCATGTTGACCACCTGTCTATAAGTTATGACACTGTATTTACATTGTTTACACACATCACTTTTTTCACACGCTGAAAATCTAAGGGTGCTCTGCTCTAAACTAGCCCACTACACAACACACACTTCACACTTATTTCGGGGTCAATTGGACCCTTGGTTGTCTCGTAGTGCTGCTGCCACCCGTATTAGGACCGGGCTACTGACCCAAGTATCCGTACGTGGCAGCAAGTGTATATGCAAATTATTTGGTTTTTGTGTGATATAAGTTATTTGAAATTAATTAGTAAGTTTTTTTGTTCCATTTCATTAAAACACCCCATTATAATCAAGTTTTTAAATCAGGAAAGTGTTTATTACACCTCTTGAGCCACGTGGAGTCCCCAAAATTGTTGGTAAAACACCAATGAAGTGAAATTTTTTAACACCCAGGTTTGAAACCTCGAGTTCCCGAGACTGGAACTGGCAGAACTGAACGCCCAAGAGTATCAGCGGTCAGTGGCTACTCTCGCTCTCTACCGCCCAGTTGTGACACATTTATTATGGTGTCAGGTGCCAGACAGTTAATAATTTTGATATAGAGTTTGTAATTTTTAAAATGAAAATGCAACAACATTACAAACATTGCCACACATTTCTGGATAAAACTGAGATGTTATAACAGGAGGCCAGACAAAGCCTTGAATGAGTTTGTTACATGCAAATAGGTGGATGAACAAGCCTCTATGAGATGGTTTGCAAGTAGCAAACAGGCACAGGAAACTGTTAGATCTAGTAATGAGCTTATTGCTGCATTAAAATCTGCACTTCAATGACCAATGTTTGCTGGTGAGCTTGAAATAAAATTGTGGAAAAGAATGATGGAAATTATGGGTCCTTTGACAATTTTTTATGTGAGATATTTTATGATTTTTGTAGGCTAGAATAAAAAATGCCAAAGGTGGAAAAGGTGTATTTTTTGTTGTAGTGTTTAAGACTAGTTGAAAAATGTGCACGTTCAAAAATTAAGACTGTAGACCAGATCATGGAAAACATTAGAAGAATAGCAATGGGTGTGTATATTAGGGGTGGGATTATACCATGTTTTCGATACCCGATACAGTTTTCAGCTCGATAACCTCAATACGTTCGAAAATCTATACTCTTGAGTAAAAAAATTTCAATAAAGTAACCAAATTTTTGTAATTTACATTTTCATTGTTCTCGACCAAATTTATGATAAAGTTTAAAATCAAAGAAAAATCATGAAAGACATTACAGATGATGGAAACAAATTTGAAATTTATATAACTTAGCATCTACGGCAGGCCTGTCAAGCATTAAAAAATTATAAATATTTATATAACATTAAAAAAAACAAATCATGTATGTAAATTTTTGAACTAAAAAAGATTAAAAATTTTTATTTAGAAAAACAAGCATTAAGTTTTTTCTGTATTAAGTCAGACAGAGGAAATGTGGGAATTGTTTATTGCCAGATAAAAAACAATAACAATTCTTCCGCTACCGGAAGAAGAGATAAATTTATTATTCTGTTTGCTTTGAGTTGGTCGTTTTCACAGATTGTGCACACATAAAACACAAAAAATAAATATGAAATACTGGTTGCAAACACAAATGGCACATAAGAAATCAAAATATGTACTTGCATTCAGAATATTGAACATATGTTCACTAAATTTTGACAGTTCTAGAAACATAGCATGGCCACAATGTATCCTTGCGCCACAGCTGCTCTCTTTATGAATAAAACAATAGTGTAAACAAATGCTATGATCAATTTAGGTTACCATTCCAATCTACGTTATTTTTGTTATGGCAAAGTCATACTGCTGGGGCTCCATTAATTTTATTGTCAACTGATTGGAGGGGGTTGGGAGAGACTTTAGTTTAACGTCTTTCATGAGACGGCATTGTTTTACACGTCTTCTTACGAGACTGTATCATTTTTTATTACACACTATTTTAATGAACGAGAACAAAATTTGCTTGTAAGAAGGGAATGTTCAAATTAATGTATAACCTGTCAAGTTTCAACCTCACTGAAAGAAAACGCTATAAATATGTTGTTCGTACCAATTCGAATATTAAACACATTCAGGATGTAAATATTTTTGATGAAGTTTATTTTCCATACAATAAAGTGTTGTTTTTACACTGCAAAACACAGTTGAAATGCTGGTTTTTTAGGCCAAGTACATTTTAAACATTCTAATAAACGCTTCAAAATACTTTATTTACAATACACACTGACTTACTGTTCGTAATTCCTATTTGCAACTTCTGAACACATGTTCTGTTGCAATCCTTACTAAACATTTCTCTGCCATCAATATGAAATAATTAGTTGAATCATTTAATAAATATGACACTTAACAGGCTTTCCGAAACTAGTAAACTGAGGAACAGAAATAAATGGTGCCACTTTGTGACAATAGGGAAAATGGTGGACCAAGACATATACACGTGTCGATATAAACTATTGAATAAATGTATCTATATGGACATTGCGATACTCGATACTTTTGATACGGCCCAGTATCGAGAGGCATCAAAGTATCAAATGTTCCATCTCTAGTCTATACTATGCTGAGCAAAGAAGGCAGATGTTCAAATAGGATGTAAATTTACCCAGCCCAGTCCCAGTAATGGAAGCCAAGATACAGTTAGTAAGTTATATCAATATCTAGAGAAATTAAAGTGTCCTTGGTCGAAAAAAGTTTGCAAGGCACTGACTGTAGAAGTGGTTGTTCACTTCCTCGTAGGATAGCGCCACATATGGCTATAATATATGCTGCATCATTTAGGCGGTGATCCTCAGAAATTATAACCTAGGGGAACTGGGTTCGATTCCCAGTGGGGTCGCCCCCAAAATTTTGCACGTGAGAATCATGCTGAAAGATGCCGCTGCTCGGTGGGTTATCTCGGGGATCTCCCGTTTCCCCCGATCCTTTATTCCGGCACTGCTCCACACTCACCTCACTTCATAAAAAAAAAGTGTAAGTGGTAAATATGGGATTTAATTTTCACATGCTCATCTTCACAGCAGGGGTTAGGGACGGTATGAAACCTGTTTTTGTTTTCAGAATATCATCTGAGCATGAGGAAGTTATAACAAATGGATAAGAAACACACAGAAGTGGAAATGTTAACAGATCAGAGGGGCGGAATATAGAAAAAAAATGTCATGGTGCATGTTAACATGCTCATCGCAAATACTACTCACCCGAGACCCAGAAAATATGTCAACTACACAAGCTCACGCTGTTCCTTCCTTTCCCGTGGCCAACTTACTGTTGGTCGTAAATTACCAGAAATAGATACTTGCTGCTCATCGCCCATCCTGGCTGCACAAACATCTTCGTTATGTTGAAAGCACTAATGCTAAAGTTAGCTACTAAAATATTTAAAACTGTTTATGTATTGGTACTTTGCCATTTATCAAATTTTGTGGTTTACCAGACTATACTCCCCCCAATTAGACTAGTAAATAGAGTACTTTACTGTACATATGTACTATTCCAATTTTTACTTTAAAAAAATTGAGGGTCGTCTTATTTATGCATACTAAAACTTCTGAGGTCTATGTTTTTGCTTGATTTGTAGCAAAAGTCAAAGCTTTTTGATTACATACATTATTCATTACAGTAGAAGCCACTAAACAAAACTTTTGAAACATTAACGGACAATACTTTGTAATTAGAACAAATTAGGGATGGACCAAGACTGTGAGACTTTGTTATGTTTTAATATATTTGAGGTCTATTATATACTGTACACTGAGTTATTAACTGCGAAGAATTTGGCTATGTTATAACCTTTATGTAAGCGTCAAAATTAAAAATAACTGCTAAATTATATGCTTAAATAATTAGTGGAGAAATATATTTTTTCAGTATATAAAAGTAAAAATGTGGGAGTTGTTAAATTCTCATGGTTATAATATATTTGAATGAACATGGTATTTCACTGGCTGTACCCAGTAGTATACAACAAGAATAATTCCAAGTGCTCAAGGCCTAGAACAACAAACAAATGCAACTTTCCTTGCAACTTGATCATGATTCAGTGGTGACAAAAGGCTACGTACCGAACCAGCTGGCTGTGTGCCCCCTCAATCATCCAGACCTGCTCCTGTGGGGACCGGAGGTCCCAGCTCCTGATGTGGTTGTCATTGACAGTCACAAACTGGGAACAGTTCTGGTGCGGATTCCACTTGCCTGTAGTGAACTTGGGCTGGCCCTTCCCTTCCAGCAGGCCAGAGCACACTTCCTGCAAGGACACTCCACCCATGTCACACTTCTTGCAACAAATCACCTCAAAAAAATTACAACTGAAGTACTCTTAAGAATGTTAAATTAATGACAAAAAAATTTCCTTCCCTTTGAACTTTAATTTTTTAAATGTGTACTGTCGCATGTGCTCTGCCTATTGGTTGAAGGAATATAATAATAAAGCACACAAGTTCTACACTCAAATATACAAGAGTTTGACAAAGGTCAGAGCTAAGACATAAGCCCTGGGGTTGCTTTAGTTCTGTTAGTTCTCTTTGCCCATGGGTCATGGAATCGGCCATGTTGGACCTTGGCACGGTTGTATGGGACTTACTAATGTCCACTATGATTTTAACCTGGACTCTGATTGTCAAAGTTAAATGGTAACATGAGGTGGACTGACGTTAACTAAGGAAGAGTATACTGATCATCATGATGTAAGCATCACAAATGACATTTGTAAAATGTCAAACTATTTAATGTGGATTGTCACATTGGGGTGCTTTCCCAGTGTAGAATCGAGGGTGAGTTGGTTTTCGTATAGGGACAAAATCAGGTGTGCTAAGAATTATACTAGGGTGACGCCTTACCATTGTCATGCTTGTTTGTGGAACTCGCTGTGGTGACGCCTGGCTGATAGAAGATGCAGATTACGATGGAGTTGTCCCCAAGTAGTAGTCGATGCTGTAGGAGGGTACTAGGTTTGGTGGATAGGTAGCAAGTATGGGAACATAACCTAACAATGTGTGTTGATACTGATTAATCAACAAGTGTATCTCGTGTGATCCTTCTACTGAACGTGTAGGTGGTTCAAACAATGGAGGTGGAATGTCAACTTGTTTGGCTACTTGCTTTAGTAACTGATTCACTAAATGCTATAAGTCTAGTACGCTGTAAAAAGAACGGTACTGGAAATAGCCGGTGTATCACATATTGCTGCAGTGTGGTGCTGAGCACTTTACTTCCCCACTATATTCACACACACTGATATTTCTGCCTGTCCTCTTACAGCGGTGGGTGGAGCGTACAGAATGTAAGCATCTCCACGGAGTAGGAGTGCCAGGTGAGGTTTCACTGTGGGTCCAGTGGTCAGTACACTCTTCTCTCCTTTCCTTTGGCCTTTTACAGTGGAGAAGAGGATTAGAGGGGAACTCTGATCACTAAAAACCACGAGTGAAAAGTGTTAGTCTGCCTTGATCGCTTTCACGTGAGGCGCCTGCCATTCCTGAATGTAATTATTGCCTTAAGGGCTTGATGCAAATGGGATACAATTTAAGCAATAGAAATAAGAGTGTTAATTTGACTATAAGAGCTTTTATTAAAAAGCTTAAATTGCAATGGGGTCACACTCTCCTAGTAATAATTATAATATAGTTAAAAGGGGTTGATTTTAAACCAGGCAAAGGCATCCTGATGCAAATAGTGAATGTGTGAATAAATTCTGAGTATATTACGTGAGTTTAAGAAGCCACAATTTAATATTAATTAATATTAAATTAAAAGGATATGTTCTGAAGGAACCTAGCACCAGAAGGGCAGTGAAGAAATGTTGTGGCTGTTACCTAGAGGGAATGTTGTTAAAGAAAGTTGACCAAGGAAGACCTTGAGCGAAGGTTACCAAGGAAAGGTATGTGGCTGACGACGTTGGCAGTACCCTCTGGTAGGCGTGTGTCTGGAAGTCCTCTGCAGCTGGAGGTCGCCAAAGAGGGTGAAGACCCTCTGGACTGCTGGCGGGATCTCTGGAGCTGCTGGTGGATGTTAAAAGTCGAGGACCCTCTGGAGACTTGCGGTAACTGATGCGACGCAAAGGGATCTAGCAGCTAGCGGACCCTGTTAGTCTATCTCGTGGCCGTTACAGTGGGAAACTGGGGGATAGGTCTTACACTTGGAAGTGCTAACATTTCATAGTGGCTATTACAGCAGTGGAGGTGCAACAGAATGCCCTGAGGCCGTGTTCTGGAGACTCTTTTATAGTCATTTCTCCAGTTTGGTGGCACTCAGAAGGGTGAGGGGGAAGCTGGCTCCACCCTTTTGGGGGTTGGATTTGTGGCCTCAGAGCACGTTCTACTGGATACCCTTATCTGTGCGAAGTTCGTTAGCTGGCTGGAAGGCACTGATATATCTTGCCAACCTGTGCATCCTGGAGGATGTGTCTGCTCCAGTGGGTGGTGCTTTGCTATTCAACAGCGAGGTTGTGAAATATCGCTGCCATCTTGGAGTAGCGGGAAATTCAAACTATAGCAGAGAAGTGATGCTAGTGATGGCTTTGTGGCGTGGCGTAGCGTTAATTAGGAGCACATGTTGGAGTCTTAATATGAGGGCTGTCCCAAGGCGCTCGTGTAACTACGTGTCCCATCTCCCTTTCTTCATTCCATAGTGATGCTATGACTGGCCCATAAGGATTATGTTATCCAAGATGGGACACAGTCGCAAGTAAAGTGCGCTTTAAAAAAGCGCAAAAAGCATCATGCTCAGTACTTCAAGATTTACACACTTTGGCAACCTATCTAATTATGTTAAAAACATTATATAGACTTCATGTGGTACAAAAATAAGTTAAACCAAAATAAAAACGGTTGTCTATTCCATGTTTTATGCTTAAAATATTTGAATTTTTGCAAAATGGTAATTTTTTATTTGGCAATGTAAAGATTAAAGGCTTCTAAAAGCTATTAAAAAATATTGCAGTGTTTTTCCTCAAGCGAACAAAAAGAATTATACTAAAAAAGACTCATTCGTCTTGCATCACAGACAGCACTTGGTGTATAACTCAAAACTTAAATTAATCAGCATGTAAAAGGATTTATGTTAAAATAAAAAGATGTACTATAAAAGTTATTAACTGAATAAAGTAAAATTCTACTACGGTAACTATAGTCTCAAACATTTATTAAAAATTTGATAAATACGAAAATTAAAGGAAAAATGACTTTATAGTCACTATTAAACGTAACTGAGAATTTCAGAAATTGACCATTTACCAGATTGACTTTGAGAAATTCCTGAGTACTAGTGAATGCCAAATATTTTTCTTGCACACTGCAAAGAAGTTTGCTCTTGACATTGTTAAATAACCTTACAATTATGATGAATGTTGCCTAAATCATCAGTCTTAAGTTTTCATCTTAACAGCAGAGACTTGATTGACAGCATTTTCTCAGTACTCAATAAAATTGGTAAATACAAAACCAACATTCAAAATACATGTAACAGCAAATAAACTTAAAAATGTTTGGTAAAACTGAAAATACTGTATTTACTCAATTCCAAGCTGCATATTTTTTCTGGCTTGGAATTAAGTACCGCAACAGACAGCCTTTGAAACTTGAAACAGACTATACATCCTTCTGTCCCTTGAGTATTTTTTTTTTTCAACATACTTATTAAGGGTCACCACAAGTACATGTATAAACTTTTAACAAATTATCTCTGAAAGAGTATTAAAAGCATTTTAAAACACATTAAATATTAAAAGTTACATATGTTACAAAAATCACGTAACTTTGGCTTTCTCTCATTCCCTACTTCCCCATAACTCTATAAAACGGAGGACAATTTCTCCATAACGTCTTTCCCCTGATGTCTAGTTCTGTCTGCCTTCAGAAGCCCAATAAAATTATATTCATACAAAAATTCTGGGTTCTCAAATCACTTGAGATTCTTCCATGTCTTCTCATTGGTCAGTTCAAAATCCCGCCTCGCCATGTGGCCGAAAAGTCGTCTGCTGGAGTGAGCCTAGGAAGGGTATGGGGGGGGGGGGGGGGGCAAATGCTGCGCCTCACGCCCTCCACTCGTATCAGTTCTTGAATGACCAGCTAGCTCCAACAAGGCCCCTATTTCTCCGGCATAACCAGGTATGGTAATTTTAGCATACCTTCATGACGGTTGAATAACTTTTCACCGGTGGAAATGTGATAACCCGCCACAGTACCATATTTTTGGCATAAATTCTTTAAAACGAAACACTATTCTTTGTTTGAATAATTAATTTTAGTTTTTATGGCCATGCCATTCTAGTATACATCATAATATATTAAAATATTCATTTTATAATTTTTAAAATAAGGTACATAAAATTTAAAAAAATTTTGTGAAGGTCCGAAATGAAATGATTTAAGTGAGGTGTACTTCCTACGTGAACTGGCCACAGAAGATACTTGTTATACAGATGGGATTGTATGCAAAATGTAAAATATTGTTTTTTGCAGTAATTTTGTAATCAAACATATTGCAGTCATGGTCTTTATAACATGAATAACATCCTCCAAAAAACAAAGGAAATTTCTGTAGTAGTCAGTCAGTCTGACGTGTTTTTGTTACAAAAAAAATAGCATCTAGGATGACGTGCTGTATCTTTATCTGCAATTATCAGCACAGCTATTTAGCAGATCATCTATATGCTGGCGAAACAGCACTGGCATTGGTTGTATTATCATAGAATTTCATGACATATACAACTTCTTGAAAATAGTTTACAGATATTCTTTAAATTAAAGCAATCCGTGAATGGTATAGCTCAAAAATTTGAATTACTGTTGCAATATTAAAAAAAAAATGCAATCAATGATAATGTGAAATAAATTGCGGTTTTATACACTGCCATTCAGTTTTCAATACAAAAAAATATCAAGATGTCCGAGAATGCTTTGCCAACTGCGGGTACAGCACTGAACAATACTTTTACACAGAAATGCAACAGTAACTCAATGTTTGAACCAGGGACTTGCAGTTGCAAGGAAAGTTCCACACAGTTTCCTGATGTTGCTGAATGCTTGTATGTATGATAAGCCAAACACCATAAAAGATCCTATTTCATTTTCTACTATGCCACCAGTTTTAATAAATTGTGTCAAAGATATTCTGAGGAAAGTTTTTAAAGCTGTATTAAAATCATTTGAAAAATAATTTTATACAAAAATATTGTGTTGGATTGTCTTGCCTTAATCATTATCACTTGTGCAACTGTCAAAATTTATGTTATTGCTTTAGAAAATGTTTGTCAAGAGATGTAAGATGGAACTATTCTGCAGACAACTGCAAAGTGTAATTGAATTCATGTAGGAAGGATGGTGTTGTTTTTAATTGTATGTTTCGTTCTGTAACCGAGTTCATATTTGTTTGAATTCCCTATATAATCATGAAAGAAAATATTAACTTAAGAGTACATAGCTGATTTTTGTAACTGACTGACGTAAATGTAACATTATACCAATTTACTAATTATTGGAAGCTTAATGTGTTGTGCACGAAACCTTCTGAACCTGATTGTATTTGTAATGTGCAAATTTCAAATATATATACATATAAGTGAACTCAACACTTTTTATAATAAATTATTATGACACTTGTGATTAATGCAGAGAAAAAAATGTATGTAATTAATTTTAATATTTTTAAGTTGATTATTGTATACATTTGTGTGTGAATAAAAAGTATGAAATCTGTTCAACTAACATTGTTTTCATTTCAATAAAAATCCTAAATTAAAAACTAAATATAATTGAGTAAAAATGTATTTACCTAAGATCTGTGCCTGCATACTCAGCTAATTTACTGCAGAAGAGACTTGATGTTATCAAGAATTGAAGTGGTGAGAAATTTAAAGAGCATTTAACCACTCTGGAAAGCAACAACTATATTTGGTAGCACTGTAAATATGTCAAGGATGCGATAACAGCTTCTCTTGCTAGATTGGAAGACTATTAAAAAAACTTTCGTGAGCAAACCACCCATTCCTATTTCGTACCAGCGGCCTCCAGCTCTGCAACCTTGCAGTACACGTGGTCATGGGTTTGGTCTTCGGCTTGATTTCCACAGAGTGCATCCAACATTTCACGAGTGTGTCGGCAATGCACATCCACTGCTTTCTGCAAATGCATACAACTTTTTCCTTGATTTATCGTTTTAGTCATGGTGGCAAGGACAGCAATAAGTTTACTTATAATAGTTTCCTCTAGTTGCACAAGCTTCGTGTCTAGTCGTGTTTCCATGTCGCTATAACTAAGTGAGCATGTGTCTTGCCAATGTGACCAAATTTCATCACTTTAAAGATGTTTGTGACAACAAAGGAGACAGATTATTCATAAATAACATAGATGCAGTTGTTTATATATTCTTTTTGGGAGGCGGATAAGAGGATGGTGGAAACAAGATGGTGGATGGTGGAAACAAGATGGTGGATGGTGGAAACAAGATGGTGGATGGTGGAAACAAGATACCAGGTGGGAAAAAATGGTGGGTGGAAACCAAATTGTGGTGCCGACATCAAAGATAGCATCGGCTCCCCTGCTCCACAGCTCTTGCACCTGTACCAACTAAATGATACTACTGTTGGTCCTGCTAGTGGTCGTGTTCCCTGCTGGACCTTATATACAACATCTAGGAGACTGATTGTGTATTACCTTGCCCCATAATCTGTTAAAAGTTATTCAAAAACTACATATTTTACTCCCTTGCATACTGTTATCCACTGATAGTTAGTTGGCCAGTATTTAAATAAAGAAAAGATACTCACAAGTCATCAGAAAGACTACCATGATGTATGGAGTTACAGAATACGGTGGCTTTCTATACAGTGTTTCACACTGGACTTGTAATACCAAGCGAGGCAGCACAGTGGTAACACACTCGACTCACATTATATGAACGTGTTTGATTCAGAGACTGGTCATCTTGCTTTCAATTTTCCAGGGTTTTCCAAAATTTCTCACAGCAAATGCTGAAATGGTTTCTTAATACTGGACCAGGCCAATTAAGATTCCTTCCCTAATGCTGAATGTCTAGTGTTTCTCTACTAAGGTTGTGCCACTGTTTGAGGGCACTAAGAGACACGAAGTCTGCCAGTAGGGTGTAAGTGGAAACAAGAAAATCAGCGATTACAAATGCCAAGTAGTACAAACCTTGCCATCCCCAGCAGAGAGATCCCAAAGCACAAAGTGGTTGTCGACAACAGACACTGTCCTGGACCCATCGCTGGGGTGGAATGCAGTAATGCGGACATCTTGTCCAAACCTCACAGTCTCCAGGAGTGTCAGCTGCTCCAGTGGTGCCGGAACCTCATCTGCATCAGACTGCTGTGGGATCTGCCAGATGGCGCTACGCACACAGCATGCTTTGTCATCTGCACAAGGTCACATCCACAGTGAAGACAATCTCATGATTTTATCCTGCACCATAATCATCAAATTTCTCTACATAACCAACAACCCTATCTTCTCCAACCCTATGTACTTTAGTGATTTATCAGTTTCTAACCACATCAACTGTTGCACAGATTTTTCCAATGCTCTCTCTGCTTTGTTGGTTTGCTGTGCCCTACCACATAGACCAGGGCTATTTAATTGGCAGTCTGCAAATCACATGTGGCCTGCCAGATTTGTCAGACTGGCCCACAGACAAAATATTTGACCAGCAATTACTTTTGAATACAATTACCTAATTTAATGTTAACTGTAACTATCACTACCATAAAACGTGCAATAAAATGATATATTATTTCATTTATTACATCAATATGTAAATAAACTGACAATGTATAAGTGAGTCATGACTTTGCAATCAGTGGATGTGGCACGTCAAGCATTGAAATTATTTGTTATGTATCCCAAAGGGAAAAGTAACAGAATAGTTCTGATCTATATGCTTCCCCTTTTGGGCTATTGCCTGGTGGCAAGTGCTTTCGTCCCTCATCCCTTTTCACTCCTTAGTCCCTTCCTGAACATCCAACCCCTTTCACTATCGCCAACTGCTGCAACACAATTCACTTCCTCACAGTTTTCATCAGCATTGACTGCCTTTTCCTTTCTGTCCGTCTCTATAACTTCAAACTTTTGACTGTTTGTATCTTTCCCCCTGTACAGCTCCTTGGTTAAATGAGTGGCACTGTGACTGAAGCAAGTCCTGAAAGTATTGGCGTAGCTAGCTCACCAGACAGTAAATTTTCAGAGTTGTTTCCGCGTATGCGAAGTGGGATATTCCTGGATAATACGTACGTGTTCTTGGCTGGATCAGTTTCCTTAGGCGTCTACTAGGTGTCCCAGATAATTTAAGCTGGTCTGACCAATACGAAATTTGTGATTTACACAGGGGAGCCCGTTAATTGCCAGCCATTCTAGTACTATTTCTAAGTGTAGAACGTGCTCGTCCCAAGTTTGTGACCAGATGACGACATCATCAAGATAGGCCATAGCAAAGTTTCCGATGAGTCCATCCATTACGTGCGCCATAATGTTCTGGAAAGTTGAACAGGCGCCCTTAAGCCCGAAGGGCACAGCACAAAACTGAAATTTGCGGCCATCTGGGGCCATGAAAGGTGTTTTTGGTCTGATTGTTTGACAGGGACTTGCCAGTATCCACTGCGTAAATCTAAAGACGTTAGAATTTTGACATTGCCTAGGAGGTTTAAAGCTGAATTTACGCTAATGAGTGGTGGCGGTGCACTTTGCGTCACTTGGTTGAGAGGGCTAAAGTCAATGCAAAAACCCCAGCTTCCATCCTTATTAGGAGCAAGAGTAATGACTGAATGAAGTGTGCTTTCAGATGGTTCAACAACATGCACTGCACTGCATGTTCAAAACTGTCTAAGTTTACGTTAGGCGTGGTAACATCTTCGCACCTGCCCAGGTGGTACACAGTACGATGCTCAGTGTTGCCAAAATTGATACGATCCCTAGCCAGTTAAATTATTACATCTTGTTCAATTAATCAAGGAACGCCAAGGATAACATCTTTGCGGAGTTCATCCAAAACTAAAGCAGTCACTGACATGTTTAAATCATGAATTTTGAATGCAAAGTTTGTTTCCCGTAACGTATGGCTATTTCCGGACATGGTAGCAAGTTGACTAGGTTGGTAACACTGTCTTACTTGCACTTTGTTTACTAATTCTGCATGTATGAAATTGTGTGATGTAGCGGTGTCAATAACAGCAACAGTAACACAGTCATTAAACCTCATTGGGATGTGTAACAAGAAATCACAGTTGGTACTTACTTAGCCTACATAGTGTAGTAAAGATGCGGCGTCAATGGTTGTTGGTGATACTATTCCTGTTGTAGCAGAGTAGGGAGCCCCAATTTGCCCTACTTTGCAGTGGCGTTTCCCCCTGCTGGTGGTGGGCAGTTTGGGCAATCCTTACGCCAGTGGTACAGCTCATCAATACAAATTCGGTAACGCGGAACACTGCGCGTGGTCTGAGTCCCTTTACCACCACCCAGCATGGGTGTTGCATCACTTGTACTGTTTTTACCCAGCACAGTTGTTGTTTTTGCTGGCCATGTGTGCTTGGCGTGCTGCACGGGCTGAGAGTTCGGAGTTTGTTGATCCCTGTTAGCTGCTCTCACATTACTGTCTAGCACTGTACTTGAGTTGTTTTGGTGTGTTTTACTGTTGCAAACTCTTCCCCGGAAGTTCTGTGTGTGGGAATGCCATTGACGGTCGATATCCCTACCTAGCTGATGGCAAAAACCATTCGTCTCAGAGCTGGCTTATACTCTGGTCTGACTGTTTCAATGATAGCTTCCAGCATGTCTTCTGGTGGCAGGTCGTTTTAGTATCTGACCACTAGGCTAATTTTTCGGTTCACGAACGTCTCCAGGTCCTCTTGCATACCTTATCCTTCCTGTGAAAACTGCTAACTGCTGTTTGAGGGTGGTATAGGTGCTGGCATAGCATGAGTTGAATTTCTGGATGAACTATGGCTACATAATGTTATACTCCTTTACTGAATTCCACCATGTGTGTGCATCCCCAGTCACCTGGTTACCCACTACACTGGCCCCCTCTTCTTTGCCCATACCGTATCTCTGTAGGTGGTTCTGGCAGTCTGTTAGAAACTCTTGGGAGTCTTCGATTCTTTGCCCGAAAAACATAAGGAGAGTCTGGAACTTCGCTGATATAGTCAAAGCTCAGTTGTTGTAGGTAGGTGGTCCTTGGAAAGCAGAGGTTGGCAGCCATGTCACGAGGAGTGGAGGTGGCAGTGGCAGGTCCTGGAAGATTCCAAGGAAAAGTTGTGGATGGTGTGAAGAAGGTGGAGGTGCAGATGACACAGCTGTTGTGAGTGGCATTCTAACTTTTGTGAGTTGCATTCTGGTTGCCGCTGACGTGGCTACGTGCTTTTGTTTACATGGTGAACAGGTGAACTCCCCCATCTGAAGGATGAACCATTTGTCCCTCGTCAGGCAGATTTGGTGGTAGCTGTTAGTGCACTGTTGACACGTGATGTTGGTTGACCCGGTTGCACTGCATTGTGGGTTGGTACATGCATTCTGGATAGTATTGGCGGCTGACATTAGAAAGTTCTAGGGGGTTTTAAGTTCCGTCCATTGATTGTCTTGACGTTCACAATACTGACATTTGAATTACAGTTTCTTACTGAAGGCCACTCGTCGAGAAAGAGGTAGATGGGGTGAACCGAACACTGGCATCCACTGCACTGAAAAAAGTCTGTTCCCACGCCTGGGAATGCATTCCTGGAACACTTATACCAGATTGTGGTTGACGCGAGAGGCGATATGAACAATTCAGCTTTGGATGGCGGACAACAGATGGATGCCATAAGGTCATGCTTCGTGTATGAGTCTTCAGTCCTAGGTTTGCCACAAGTCCAATACATTTGGCCACCGGGCCACAGCGGCTGATTGAATGCCATTTCCCACTTGTACTCACTCGAGGAAGCTTGTAAAGTCCAGATGTTCGCGGAAAATATTCTTGGGAGGTCACAACCTTTACAGGAGGCGAGCCCTCACACTTGCAGGCCGACTCAACCGGTTAGCTGTTATAGAGTGGTGGGGATGTGCCGGCAGGCACATGCAGGTGGCGACAGGCGGGCACTGAAGTCACGGCTGCTTTGTCCCATGGCGAGGGTGGCTCAGGCTACAAGATGGCAGCCTGGAGTGGTTGTAGCCATGCTGGATGAAGGCAACGTGGCGAAGCGTCTTGACTAAGTCCGTTGTTAATGCCACAAACTATCTGGGCACAGTTTACCGTGGCTAGTATCGTGCGGAGGGGTATAATAGCGGAAGCAGAGTTGATGATGATGATGGAAGCGTTCCACTCATGTGAGACACTCCAAAAATTCAAAACATTAATAAACTAAGCTAATGGGGCACCAACTCATCTACCTGACTAGCTCGGATGAGTACGAGTTCTCGCAAACACGTGGTGATACCCGTCTACACTGCCACAAGAATTACAAGTCCACATCATGGTTGTTCGGGGCTGTCGGAACCACCCCTTCTTTGCTCCTATGAGGCATTGCAAAAGAGGGTTCTTAGTGACTACCAGACCACTTTGTCACATTTATAAAACTCACCCCCAACTCCACAACCATGTCATCCATGATAAACGTACATCAGAGGCAAATAAGAATGATAGCAAAAGGTGGATAAGTAGCTGACTTATGATATTCAGCTTAAGAGGGTGACTGTAGAAAGTAAAAAAAAAATGAATTTCCTTTTTACTTTCATTTACCGGCAATTTCCCCCTTTTTTTGTTTTCCTCTGCCCCAAGAAAAATGCAAGCAATTTTCAAAATCAATAGCCTTAAAAATTTACGCAAAAATTAAATAAAAATAATATTAAAGACAATAATTCTTTAAAAAATTTACAAATATGATAAAATTTTGGGGTACAATAAAAATGTGCCATAAAAAAAATAGTTACTTAACTGCGTGCATTTCCCCCAATTTATAATCTACTATACTCCCAAATTTACATGCCTTAGGTGAGACCAAAACTCCTAGGTGTGACCCCCCCCCCTCCCGAGTGTCCACGATCGCTTAGTTTTCCAGGGTATTTATAGTGAAGTTTTCGCAACCGCTGTCCATCCCAAAACTGTGGAGAACATCCTCAACATTGAAGCAGATCTTCGTCCAATCCAATTCAAAAGCTGTGCTGACATCACAAGGCGAACTCCCTCTCAGTCACATCAGCCGTTGCTAAATGGAAAGAAACGCAGCGCTCTCGGTATAGTTACAACCTTCATTGAACTACGAAGAACCCGCGTTGCGGAATCTAACGCCTTTTCGGCTGCTGTCAATGGGCAACGTCTGTGAAAACATAACCCATGATTGGCATGAGGCAGCATAACTCCGTTACACCCCCCCCCCCCCGAAGGAACATCCATGACCTGCAACTGCAGGTGAAGAAATCCCACAGAAAAGGGTGCCCAATCTTCACTGCAGAACCCAGCCTCCAGGCAGGAACACTCCACCAGAATAGATCAAAATATATCACCCAGCATCCATCCTTCAAGATCAGGGTCTCAACACAACAAAAGAGAAGACGGCAGAAGCGAAATCAACCCAAAACATCTTATGCAAACTTAGACACACTCATGGGGTCACCTCACAAATCTCTTCACAAAATTATTATATTATTAAATCTTATGCACAGAGTAATTTAACACTTCACACATCTAAAACACAATTTTAAAAAATACAAATGGAACACTCAGATAAAAAAAAAATTCTAGGAGATCATACCATAAGACATAATACAGTATAACACATCCTACATGGCACACTATAATAATCGATATAAAAATTATAGAAACATATTTATATCTATATATCTGTGGAACCACTATCATTGTATTTACCATAGTATTTCTTAACATGACTGACATGAACTTTAAACTGTGTGTTGGGAAATTGTGGATCTTCTACTAACACTGTCACAGGCAGGAGAAAAACAGATCTTAAACTGACCTCTGCACTGAGGAACTAGCTTAGCACTGAAATAGTCCACTTTTGAATTTAAAAAATGTGCTTTTACCAAGACCCAAGTCTCCCACGTTTAAACTCACATCCTTACGTTGTTGGCTCTGTTATACAATCTTCCACTCTCTTTATGATACTCAGCACGATTCGCGGTTACCTCTTCCCAAACCTAGACTATATCATTTTTTTTCACAGTCTCCCAGAAGAAAGATTGTAGAGCCCAAACATTAATCAATGGATGCAGTAACCTCCTTCACAAGAAAATTTCATTAGGAGTATGCTTGGTGGTGTTACTAACAACATTATTAAAACATAGCATAAGGCTATACATAATTTTGTCCAAGCATAGCTGGGTATCCATCTGAAAACTTCTAAAGGAAATATTTATGTTACGATCAAAACATTCTACTACATTTAATTGTAGGTAATATAGCGAGATCTGAACCATTTTACCGAAGGAGAACATTAGGTCTCTGAATTCACTGGAAAGGATGACGTGACTGCAGCCTTCACGTGCGTTTTTCTGACCATTTGTACCACAGCAGTCATCTATCGCATTAGTGCACGCTAGGGCGACAAGAACAGTGAGTAGCTTTTTCTCGGTGACCCAAATCGCACATCTCACAAATGGCCGACTTAACTAATCTCTTCCAAGATGTAACTCTTGGGGTAAATTGGCAATGCGTCCCAATGAAGCCACTGCCATCAGGTGATCAAGCCATTGGAGGAAACCAGTTGGCTGCCCGCGCAGCAGTGATATTTCCAACCTTCAATTGGTACCACATCGGCAGGCCTGCTGGCTGAAATTCAGTGCTGCGACCCCAAGCATAGTGCTACGAAAGGTAGGGCATAGCAATCCTCACCTTGTATTAAAATGCCACCCGCATGGCTGTGAACATTAAAAACATTCCTTTCTTAGAGTGCAAACTGAAGTTCATTGCTCTGCGGAGACACACCGCATAGTGCATTACATAGTCCAAGGACGTTTCAAATTGTGTATATTTCAAAAACTACATGATGAATGTCAACAACATTGACAAGAATGCAGCGGGTCATCAAATTAAAAAAATATGGTGCGGGAAAGTTGTTAGCAAGTAAGTAAAGATTGTCAAGTGTCAACATGTTCCATCCATCACGCAATTGTTATCACTCTGATGGCTTAATGTACATGGGCTCCAGCAGTGCTCCCCATTCACAGCACTTCGAGACTCAGGGATCTCAGGGATGATGTGGGTTCTGTGTGTCCGTCTCACCAGTGCGTACTTACAAATCACTTTTCAATTCTACACATTGCACTTTGAAATAAAAATGGAGTAAAAGCTGGGTTCTGATGCAACTAAAGGAAATTCAAGTTTTACACTGGAGAGATTGGTTTCATTGTGCTTTAGTTACATACTTGTGCCATTAGATGGTTAACCTCGGACGTGACTAGCCAGTTCCGGTAGGTGATTCCCCCAGCACGTAACTCACCTTGCGCACTCCTAGATGAATGATCTCCTCGTGGTGCCAGAAGGCACAGTCTCCACAAGGAAAGATGTCTACAGCCGCTAGGGTGGACTGTAGGCTTTTCCTGGAGACAGGACACAGGGAATGAAAAAAATGAATTTTACCACATGCGTTTACTCTTTCTCTAATGCTTGCTCGTCAGAACTCGTCCCCGAACCATGTCGTGTGGCGACGGTCATACACATAACAGGCTAGAATAAAATAACAGCGCCGTACAAATTACACAAAATAGCACTTAATGAAGGCGGGGCACAATATGAACAGGCAGAATTAACACACAGATGCGTAAAAACAATCTAGGTGACGCGGATGCCACTGGATGAAGTTTGTAGCGGATCATGTGGTGTGGATGAAGTCACGATATTTTCTGTGAAAATCAATAAAATTCCATCGGACAAAATTACGGTAGTGTTCATAAATTTATTCACTGTGCAATTTGAGCATATAAAATTATCTAGCTTGGCTGCTGGCAGGAAAAATCCAACATAGGTATGAGAAAGCATACATAAAAGTATCAAACACGAAAATTGCAAGAACCCTTAATTGAAACAATATATATTACCCTGAGAAAATTATGGTGCACAAGAAATTACAAGTATCAAAACTTTAAGTGCAAGGATGGCACAGGTATGGACTTTGCATCTGGAGACTGTGTGGTCGCAACTGATGTGGCCGCAAAATAATAAACATGACAAAACCCTAAAAATATGCACGTACAAGATTACCCTCAAAATTGCTCGTAGCAATTAAGCAGAGATTACAATGGTAAAGATCTTAGTATGCGGCAATGTGAAGGTGAAATGTCTTTCAAAGGCTTTGCAGTTCCCGCAGGGTAGAGCCTAGTACGGCAAGAGAGTTTGAAAGGGTTTGGGGAAAATAGTAGGGCAGTGAGTGTGGCATCAAGTGTCAACAAGTCGCAACACAGCACTCGCAAGAGGCGAGTCATGTTACCACCACGTACCCACATTGTTGTTCCTGTCTAAACCCCCACCTCCTGCAAATGCCGAAGAAACAGACGACCTCCGAGGCCAAGATTTCTTTTCCCTCAATCGGCAACCAGCCGGGCCGAGCCCGCCAGAGCAATGTTGCATTGTTCGCACCATCTTGGCCTTCGAGGGAGGGGTTGTTTGACACCGGCTAACAGCCAGCGGCGCTAGAGCCCAAGACGGTGCTCAAGTATCACGTGTCCCGCACGTGCGCAAAGAGGCAGATAATTTTGAACTTTTATACAAATGTTATTTTCCAGTGTAAAATGTGTTCTCTTGTATTTGCAGTGTTTAATATATCTTAAAATGTTTTTAAGTGTTTGTACTAGTTTTTAATTGTTTGGTTATAAAATTCAAAGTGTCCGTGGCACCGAGATTAAGAAAACTTAATATTCCGGCATGAACGTCATCATAAAGAGACACTAAAATAATATTGAAATTAATAAGAAAATTACAGAAATGTAAAACAATACTTAATTTAATTTGTGCCATTTTCTTTTCAATAATTAAATATTTTACTCAGCGTGCATAGCACTTCCGCTTATGTGAACCCCATAGGCAGCCATGGTAGGTCCATGCGATGCTTGTATCTGGACAGTCTGTCGAGGAGGGCTGGCGAGGTAAGACACTGTCACGTACGCACTACAACTTGTGTTCACCGATTAAGGTTTCCATAGTCAATTTAAGTTCTAAGCTTGTTTTCATACATGTGTGTGTTTACTGTGAATATTCATCTCGTGTCCCATCTTGTTTCATGTATCATTCAAGGGTTTATGTAATTTTGTAATTAGTGTATAGTGCAAATTATTCCCATCTTAGCCGGCTCTGTGTATAGGCCGTCACCACACGGGCTAGAGAGCCAGCTCCGACGAGTTTGCATTAGTGATGTAGAGTAATCACACATGTTAATATGTATTAAGGGTTTCATTTGTCCTGTCTTCAGGGAAAAACCGTCAGTCCACCCTAGCGGCTGTTGGCCCTCTTCCCTTGTGAAGGCTGTGCTATCACGTACCTCTGTGAGATCATCCATCTAGGTGTGCGCTAGAGTAATTGCGGGCTGGGTAGCACCCAAGCGGGATTGGCAAGTCATGACCGAGATAATCATTTCATTGGCACGTTGATGTGTATGCATAATAACAATAAAAACAAGTCTACAGTGAACTTAATTCTTTTATTCAGTAGTGACAGTGTCCTGGCACATATGTTTAATTAAGTGTTTATTTCAAGTGATATTTAGTAAAAAGTTTAGTATTGCCTATGTGTTTGTAAGTACGTGCGGGTGAGACGGACACACAGAACCCACAACATCCCTGGTGGTGACTGGGAAGCACCGCTGGCGCCCAAATTACCAGTAAGTATTTGTGTCATAGTTCGTCTCGTGTCTCACTCAACGGCGTCACATTAAAGGGTTCGTGTAATTTTTCCATGATGGATGCTATTTGTTGACGACCGCGCAGTCTTCGCACATGTTTGATTTCCACCATCAGGCGCCTCAGACGTGTTTGTACGCTTAAGATATAACCAGAATAATTTTCTGAAGAGCACCGTAATTTTGTTGGACAGGATTCCAATGATTTTTACTGAAAATATTACAATTTCACCTGCACCACGTGACCCGCTAAGAATTTAATCCAGCGGCATCCGTGTCATTTAAGTATGCTTTCACGCACCTGCATGTTTATTGTTCCTATTCATGTCATGCCCCATGCTTAGTAGTGTATATTTGTATAATTTGTACGGTGACATGATTTCTGTCCTAGCCTGCTAAGTGTATAGACCATCGCCACACATCACGTGGTTAGGAGACATGCGTTAGTGACGTAGGTAATCACACGTGTTTAGTGTTCATTTTTGTACTTTGTCTCTCATCTCCGGGCAAAATCTGAAGTCCATCACAGTGGCTGTAGACCCCTTATCCTGTGGAGATTATGCTTTCACGCAACACGGAGGAATCATCCCTCATGGAGTGCGCTAGTTGAATCAGGAGCTGAGGTAATCACCCACCGGAGTTAGCTGGTCATGTCCGAGATTAAGAGTAACTCAGTATTGGCACAATTTGTAAGAAGTGGAACAATAAAAGTAATTCTCAGTGCATAAAATATGTTTTTCTTTAGCATCAGAGCCCAGCAAACTCCTACTTTCGACAGTGTTTTCATAAAATGTTTAGTAATGCAAAGTGCTATGTAAAGACGCTCTGGTGAGACGAACACACAGAACCCACAGCATCCCTGAGAACCCTGAGTCTCGAAGTGGGTGTCTGAGAAAGACCGCTGGTGCCCATCAACCAGTAAGTAATTAGTTCCTTCGTTCATCTCGTGTCTCACCCAACAGCATCAACACTTTGTTAAAAGTTGGAAAATATTATTACGTAAAGATACAAACTGGACATTATGAATTACTTTGCTAATTCTACAATGTGCTAATTTAATATTTAAGCTAATTTTGACAGATCACGTGGCATTTTGGTGCAGCTACGTCTCACGTGTGTCTGCGAACAATATTGCGAAAACATTTCCCCTTGTGTTGAAAATTTACGGAGAACAAGATGCACTAATTATTTACTTAAAAAGCTGTAGCACTATTAAATGACCTCTCGTGAGTTTAATACTAATGTTTTGATTGTGGTAGTTCCGCCATAGATAGGTGTGCAGATGGGTCATAGGCTCGTTCACCTCGTGAACGAAAAGAAGTATGTATGGACACACTCACTGCGTGTTCCTCCCGTGTGCACGCTGATGTGTTGGTGCAGCGTGACACAGTCGGGAGTATGCTGGTAGAAGCGTACAAGTGTAGACCAACTGAAATACATGGATCTTGGCCAAGAGTACACACAGTCGAGTGAAGCAACTGGAATTCCCCACGAAAGAATTAGAAATGAAGTTGAAAGAAATAATTCATTGAGATTCTACTGGTGTAGCCACTTCACAGTTAAGTAAGTTTGGAAAGCAATATCTGTATGAAAAGACTACATTTCTATACCCATAACTACGAACATTATTTTTTTTAACATAATCAATGACCATATGTCTTAAAATAATGCTGGTGGTTTCAGTTGGACACAGACACTTAAGTTTCTTTTTTGTTTTCTAGAGTAAGAACTGAATGTCAGAATTTGAAATTTTAAACAATATCAAAGTGTCAGTCATTGGGTCCATAGTAAAATTTGTTGTTTATGTTGCAGCAGGGCAGTCTCCGATTAAAAACGAACTGGGTCAGTGGTAGCGCAGTGGCTAAAGTGCTTTCCCATTAAGGCAAAAACTTATTTGATTTCCAGCGGAGATAATCCCGGATTTTTGCACTGAGAATTGTGCTGGAAGATGCAGCTGGTTGGTTGGTTTCCTTAGGGCTATCCCATTTCCCCATCCCTTGCATTCTGGGATTGCTCGATGCTCACCTTGCTTCACCCTCATCTGCTGTCAAGAACCTAATGTTAAGAGCACCCCCAAACCTCTGGATTCAACTAACCAGAGACTAATTATAACTAAGTATGAACGTCCTTGGACGATTGTCAATTCGAAGAAAAATTAACAGCAAAATGTATGGGAAAACTTGCAAAGCAAGTCACATCAGCTGGTAATTATCTGAAATTCTGAACCCAAAAATACCTGCAAGTGTGTTGTAACACGTGGCAATGGTGCCTGCATCACTTGGCGACGCGGTTATCGACCAAACTTCTCCCTCGCTGTGTTGGAAGATCTGGGTATTGAGTGAACCATTTTCCTCATTGACCTCTACAATGTGTACCTGGTTACTTGATAGTTTCAAAGACTGTGTACCAATCATAAATCTCACTGCATCTGATTCTGCAAGCTGTGATGCGAGACTTCTTGCCTGTGGATGTAAATTGAAAACACTTGCACGTGCTCCTGATGCTATTTTCAACAAGCCCACAAACCTTGTTTACTTTCGCCGATTCATGCAAGATAAACAGAAATATTTTTTAATTTACTTGGAATACATTAGTAAACAAAGAAAGTGCACATCAACTTTTAGCACTTAATATTTAGCATGTCACCATTATCTCTAGCGTTATAAACTTCGCATGTTTGCTTGCAAGTTACCTTCTTTGACAGTATAAAGAATAATTTCAAACAGTGTTTCACCCACATTACTACAATTAGATCTAACAAAAGCTTTTCTCACTTGGAACTCAAGTCCATATATGATAGGACTGTCATAATCCATGTTTCATAACCAAGTCAAACTCTTCTATATACTCCCACTATACAAACACTACCACTGCTTGATTCACGCGCACAGTATACTTCGTATACACACTGTAGCAGACGACTTCTCAGCGCCTCAGAACATGCCTTATCTTTGGCCTTCTTTCCCATCACACAGCCATAAACGAGTCGTTACTCAGGCGGTGTATTCACAAACTGCCGGCAGTTTTAAAAATGTCTATAGCTCTTAAACTCCATCGTGAATTTAGCTCAGCAAATGAGCTGTAATTTTTTGCTAATTCATTTTAATTTCAGATATCCTTCAAGTTATTATATGTAGAACTCGTAACAATATGTAAATGAAGTCTGTTAGAATAGTCAGTTACCTATAAACTTTTACGATTGCCTACCCTGCCTGTCAGCAACATGGCGCCAATAGAGGTATGTAAATATTTCAAAATTTTGGTGAGTAGGTATTTAACGAAGGAGAGGGTGTATTGTAATAAATTTTGTTTTTTAGAATTACTTTACGTTCTAAATAAATGTTCTTTTTCAGGTTATGAAAGCCAACTCTAAAGACTCAAGCAATACTATTTTATTCAATACTTCAAAAAACGAAGTTTATAAACTTAATGAGCATTACAAGATATTGCAAAGAAAATTAAAAGGGAGCTGGAAAATTCTGACGTAAGTTTTTTTAAAAATTTGTGTGTTCAATTGCTCAGTCAAATGGGAAGTAGGTATACAAATTTTTAGGCTTATGTATACCGAACAATAATTTTAGTATTTCACATTGATGCTAATCCATGGACCTTTAGTGTTGTCACCTTTGCCCACCCAATACTGCTAAAATTTACATAGGTGAGACTAAATATTTGTGCTGATTTTAGGAACAAGGATGATATCACTGATTCAACCTTGGAAGGAGTCAGCCTGTTTGTTCTACCTGGTCCAAATGAGAAATTTACAGAAAATGAATTCAATTGCATGAAGAAATATCTGGATTCTGGTGGAAGTATGCTTGTTATGCTAGGCGAAGGTGGAGAGAAGAATTTCCAAACAAATGTAAACTTTTTGCTGGAGGAATACGGCATAATGGTGAACAGTGGTAAGATACTTTTATTTTGTGCTGAAAGAATTTGCTGAAAATTTTCTAAAAAAAAGTAATTTTATGAGTGACTTTTCTAGGTAGCATAATTGTTAGGAATTGTGGCTTTTCCAAAAAAAAAAAAAAATCTTAGAAAATAGCTTGAATCTACATTACTATAAGCTATTCATGTTAAAATGAGCACTTTTGGAAGTCCTGTCATTTGGAATAATAGTCAATAAATATATTTAATTTTACCCTTGGATGTTAACTTCCGAGTGTGTTTGTTAGTTACGTGGAAATATTTATTTTAAAAGGTGGTTATAGGATAAAAAATTGCGGAAGGAAGAAAGTAAATAGGTCCTCAAAAGTTTTCACTTTACCGTGAACAGCCTATAATCACAATGAACACAAATTTTATGGCAGCATCACAGTATTCGTAGTAGGCTACCTACTTTCTATAATGAAAAGTGATAGTGGGGAGGGCTATGAAGATCAGGGAAATTGTGGGGTAAAACATGTAAAAATTACTATTTAAAATGTATGTTAATTGGGTTGCTTTACCACACTAAATGTTGGAAAACATAACCTAACTTCATGTAACTTCACAATAGGTGAATCACAACGGGTGTGAGTGCTGATGTGCCATTGTGTATCTGTATACACACCCTCTGTAATTCTTTTAACAAGAAACTACGTTTCACAGATATTTGAGCATTTCGTGCTCTTAACCTACAAAAACCTTCCAGTGTGCCTTGAATTACTATTTTGGGGATGTAGCCTACTCCCTTGCTGGTGGTGAGGACCTTGGCTCAGCACATAATGTTTGGCTACGCTTGAACAGTATTTTTGAATGCTTTTTGAAGGCTACACATGAACATCATTTACACAGGATCACTGTAATTAAATATACGGTAAAAATTGTAGCTGCAACATATTGTGAAGTAAAGTTTGGTTAGGTTAGGTATTCTGCATTTTACATAGTTATACTTACATACGTACATATACTCGCAATTAGGCTACCACCCAGTGGTGAGCTCTCTCAACTCTCCTTCACCCAACCAACTCCTTTTCCACTCCCTTCCTGAATTTACCAACCCCTCTCACAGATACCAATTCCTCCCTCAACACATTCCACTCCCTCACAGACCTCACAAGCATGGACTGCCTATCCTGCTCCATTCTCCTCCACACCCTCTGAAGCTTCTCACTGTTGTTTCCTCTTCTCCTAAACACCCCCTTACTTAGCTTGCAGTGTAGCCCTCCCCATCCTCCCTCTTCATTCACCATCCTGTATATCCTGACTAACCGTTCAACTTTCCTCCTGTCCTTCAATGAGCTCCACCCCATTTCTTTCATCATCACTGATGGCCTATAGTTCTCTTCTTCCTCATCATCCAGCCCCTGCCTCCTCCACCTACCCTTCACCCATCTTGCTGCCTTTCTCTGCACCTTTTCCAGTTCTCGCATCTCCACCTCCACATACGGGTCCCATACTGCTGCAGCATATTCTAACATTGGCCGTACCATTGTGCCATACACCTACTCCTTCACCTCACAGCTGACACCCTTCAGCACCCTTTCCAGCATACCCAGAGCCCTTCTTCCCTTTGCGTACCACCCTCTCTACCTGTTTTTTTCCACCTGAGGTCTCCCTGCAGTACAATCCCTAGATACTTATATTCTGCTGCTTCTTCTATCTCTTGTCCCTCCCATGTGTACATGTCCCTGCTTATCATCTTCTTCTTTGTGAAACTCATTACCTTAGTTTTTCTTACATTTATCTTCATCTTATTTCTCCTGGTCCACAACCATATCTTATCAATGTCCGCCTGCAAATTTCCACCCCCTCTCCCACCTCAGCATATGCAACACAATCGTCTGCAAACAATCTGATTTTCCCCCTAATCCCCAAACCTTTGTCATTTACTATTATGGTAAATAACAGAGGACCCAGCACGCTTCCCTGTGGTACCCCTGACGTAACCTCCTCTTCCTCCGATATTGCCTCCCCCACTTTCACCCTCTGCCTTCGCCCACTGAGAAAGTCCCCTATCCATTCCACTACCCTCCTGTCTGGTATCAGCGCCTCCACTTTCCTCATCAATGTCCCATGGGGCACCTTATCAAATGCCTTCTCAAAATCTATGAAGCAGGCATCCACCTGCTCCCCCTCAACTACCTGCACCAGATCCTCTAATAACCCAGCCAGCTGAGTCTCACATGAGTATCCCCTCGAGAAACCATGCTGGGACTCCTCCAACCAATTCCTATTGTTCATAACCCCCACCACATACTGCACAACCAGCCTCTCCATTACTTTTCTTGTACTTGATGTGAGACTCACCGGTCTGTAGCTGCCAGGCCTCTCCCTATCCTCTCCCTGCTTGTGTATAGGTACCACCATTGCATCCTTCCAATCTTGTGGTAACTTACCCTCTCATAAGGACTTTTTAAACAGCACTTCTAAATATTTCGCCAACTCCCTACCACCAAACTTTAGTGCTGCGTTTCCTATCCCATCTGGACCCCCTGCCTTACTGCTCTCCAAACCCCCAATTACCTTTTCTATCTCCCACTCCCTCATCTTAAACTCACTAAACACCCCCCGAACCCTGTTTGTCCCCCTATTCCAACCCTCCTTTGCCTCAAACACTGACAAGTACTGTCCTTGCAGCATCTCAGATTTTTCTTGGTCATTTGTCGTATGCCTACCATCCCTTCCTGTTAGAGGAATCCCTTCCTCTTCTCCCCTTAACCTCCTAACATACCTAAACAATTTCCCCCATTCCTTGCCTTTTCCTTCTTCCACAATGTTCCCTAGAAATACATTCTTTGCCTGTTTGATCTTCCTTTCAAGCTTCCTACCCATTTGTTTCATCATTTCTTTAGATCTTATCATCCCTTCATTTCTCCACTTGGCATGTAATTTTCCTGCACTTCATTTTCAAAATCTCCTGTCCATAATATGGCGGATCTCCCCTAGTCCATAACCTTTTCATTGGCACAAGTTTCTCCAACATAACCTGCACCCTCCTCCATAGACCATTTTTTAAACCTGTCTCTCAGGAATATTTCTGCCCCCTTCTTGTCTCCTCTACCATACTGCCACACCAACCTTTCCGCCATTTGGACTTCCCTCATCTTGCCAACCCCAATTTCCACAACCGGGATATGATGGTGGTTTATACCATCCAATACTATTGCACCAACTACAGCATTACTAGGTCTGACCAACACCACATCCAGCACTGACCCAACCCCCTCCTCATTCCATCTCGTAGGTGTTTATACTACCTGGACTAATCCTCTGTTGACTAACTGTGCTGCCATTCTCTGCATCATGCTACCCATTCCTTTTGCACCCTCTACCCATTTCACCCCTGGTATATTCAAATTCCCTGCTACAACCACCCACTGCCTGTCCTGTAGTCTATCGACCCTCTCCTTGATCATCTCAATTGCCTGCCATCTCTGTCACCAGTAGTACGGAAGCCCTTCAATTCCCACGCTAATATTCAATAGGCTACTACACAGTACAATACACTACATTGAATACAATTCCACACTAAAACTCAACAATGTACAGCCCATTTTACTGATTAACCGAACATCAGTGAGGTTACTCACCCATGTAAGCGGTGGATATTTCTTTTTGGTGATGTATTGCTGATGACTCATGTTTGACACATTTAGGTACCTTCTATTATAACTATTCTAAACTCGGCATACATTAGTATTTCCACACAAAAATTTGATTTGTTACTTTACACAGAAATAATAGCAAAGAAACACTCATACTAGCTCACTCCATTTGTAAATCACAAGCCTTCACACAGTCAAATTCTGAAGGAGCACCAAACATTCACACTGACACTGCACTTTCCGCCACGTAGGCAGCAGCAGCGTGAGCAAGTACAATGGGGCGCACACACCCAGGTAAGATTCCATGTTCTCAACATCAGCAGATAATCCATGTAGTTTCTCGTAGAACAGCAATCGTATGATGTGTTTTTCTTAAATCAGGTGCTCCTGTTGATGCGAGACAGTCACAGGACATATTACAATACTTAAATATCAAGGTGAGCCTTGCAAAAGCCAAATATACAGTTTTCATACTTCTTGGATGTTTCTTTCAAAACTGCTGTAATTCTTGGTAACTACACTTTTCTTAATTATCCAGCTAACATCTTGTTGATATTTTGCAGCTCTGTAATTTTTACATTGCTCCCTGACATTCAGTATAGCTCCTTTTAGGATTTTTAAATTAATTAAGCATGTATATAAACCTAGATGAAGATATGTTAAAAACAAAGGAGGTGTCTCAATTAATTGAAGTAATGGCAATGAATGGGGTGCCAGTACGTACACACCAGGTCACTGCCGAAATGCTTGCAGGCGCTGAAGAATGTGGAAAGGAGAAAATAAAATCCTGCTGTAGTGATAAACTATCCATCAACATTGAGGGAATGGCTCATGAATTCCATGGTAAAGCCATTGAAACTTAGCACTTTGTACTCCAAAGCTGTAATTAAGTGGTATATTCGAGATTCAACTGGACACGAGCGACCAGCCAGTCGTTTTGGTTTTCTGTTTCTCTCTCACACTCACTCCCTGTCAAAAGTGCGTATTTCCTCTTGTCCAGCTGAACTCCCATCCACATTCTGCAATGTATTCATCCCCTACCAAGGTTTGCTCCCACCTCTACACAGCTGCCTGCTGCTGACACCCCCCGTGGTGAGGGATATCCTCCACCAACTTGCAGTCTACCTGCTAACTGCCTTCCACATGCCTGCTCCTGGCTGTCGCTCTTCAGGGAAGTGTTAACGAACTTGTTAGCTTTTCCAATCCTTCCAACATTCTTTACTTTGAACATTTTTGAATGCCTCGCTTGCTATATTACCATCTATCACTAACATGTAATGTATAACTACAAACGTTTTGTCTTGTCTGACACGAATGTCACTTGACATATAAAGGAGTCGCCATGGCTGTAGCACGTGGCGTGGCAGATAAGCTTCTGCCCCCATTCAAACAATAAATAAAAAGCACAATATGAAATGCAGTAAAAATTTTCCATCGAAAGAAAGTAATGTAAAAAAAACTATGGTTTAGGTATTAGTATATGAACACACAATACGGAGCCAAAAATATAAAGGAGGAATGCTACCTCCCTTTCTTATCATACATCCGGGCTACGCCCACGGCACAGACTGCTTCACCTATGGAGCACACCCAAAGAAGATTAGTAGAAGTGTATACTACATACACTGTATGCTACTGCAGACAATATATAACAACATACTACTGCAGACAGTGTAAGATTTAGTGTAGCTGTTCCCAGCTCATCTTCCCTGAGAGAAAATAAACAGCCACCCCTCGTCTTAGCTACCATAAAAATTTTAAAGATATTTCTATCACTCCATCTTTTTGCTTATGCCGCTGTACTCAGTTTTCTAATTAAAAGTATTGTTCTGTTAGAAATCTTTTAAAACTGTATGTTAGCCATTATTTTTAGGGAAGTGGTAAGTAAAGAAATAAAAAAAAACACAGGAGTATATTGTTTTTTGGGGGAAAAAAAAACCGCTAACTTCTATTCATATGCGACTCGTAAATCCTGTATTTTCTTACTTTCCTTTGGCTGTGTATTGAATTTCGGAAGTAATTAATGTGACTAGGGCAGCAGCATCTTCAAACTTCTGCTTACTCAATGTTAAGAGCATTCCTTTTTGTTCCTGCATTTCTAAAATGTTATAGTATAATAATATTTTTTTTTTACCTTTCAGTTACCTAATATTAACCATGTGGCACATATTAACTGTAAAGTGAAATATTTGGATTGTTATTAACAGTTATACAAAATATATGTTGTGTAATTTTTTAAATTTAAAGTATTCCCGTAAAGTAAAATAATAAGTAATTTTAATCACTTAAATTTATTATTTAACCTCAGAAATGATTTCATCCATGTGTAAAATAGGTACGTTCTATGAAAATAACAGAAATTTGTGATTTTTATACACTTTTATTTTTACCAAATATCAGCCACTTTATTTTGTTACATTAAGTGCTTGTAGTATAACATGGAAACTTTGTCAATCCTTAAATTTTTTTTTTTTGGTGGTAGAATAATGATAAAAAAATATAAATAATGTATCATAAAGATGTGAAACATAATTTAAAATACTGAGTATGTGAATGGCGAAATCGCTGTGGTTATGACATAAAAATGATGTAACTACAATATTAGGTAAAACCTGATTTTCATGTGATGCCTAATTCAAGTAAAATTAATTTCACTCATCCAAGTTTGCATAGTCCATTCATGGTATGTTCACATTTTTTGGATTGACTCTTTGAAAAAACATCCCACGAATAATATGTTGGCTAGTTTATTAAATCATAATCGTGAAACCTTTACTGCTGTTTACTTCATAGTACCGGAATATAAATAAATAAAGTAGAAACATATTTTCAGTAATTCCATAATTTCCTAAAGATAAATGGAGTCAATTCTGTTCTTCTTTTTAAACTATTAAATGATCTATATAAATTCCCTGTATATTTATCGTGCCTTACAAGTGTTTACTTTTTTTGGTCAGAATTTTCTCTTAACAGTTGGACTCCAGTTAAATATGCAGCTATTCAAGTCCTTTGGTGTGTATTTCGCACTAAGCAATTAATAAACCCAAGAAGCAACTGTATTTGAGTATCATGTATCTAAAGCAAGTTGATTTTTTTGTACGTGTTTCCATAAGGCGGCTTTTGTAGGCTGTCATGCCAGGAAAAAAAAAAAAAAAAAAGCCCTGCTAAACCACATAAGTTGCTTCGATATGTATTATAAATGGTAAGGAAAACAGTAGCTGAACATTGTCACAGAGCTTTGTTGAATAACCAAAAGGTTTAACTTTGGTTCCAAAATTATTATTTTACAAAAAGTAAGAAGTTATTTTAAAACTGCTGCAGCCTAATGACTACTTTGGACGTAATTAATTGACGTTGGCCAATTTTTTTAATATTTTTTTTTTTGGATTTTGATTTTGATGCATTTATGCTCGTCCGCATGAAAGTGAAGTAACTACGAACTTTTTACCTGGAAAGCGTTTCATGTTCGGAAAAGCACTCTATAAAGTATTTGAAAAACTTAGGTTTTATTTATGTGTACAGTATGCGACTATGTCGTACGCAGAGAAAATTTTTAGAGGGAGCGACAGAAAGTAAAGAAAAAGTCTTGGGGGAGGGAACAAGCAGAAGTTATCGATACGATTCCGGATAGCGCCATTTCTGGCACTGCTTCTGTAACGTACCTATAACTAAAGTTAACGACTTTATTCTAGTCTATGGTTTCTTATTGGCTTCCATTACAAATGAGACAGCGTTGTACCAAATGTGTCTATGTTGGACTCCCTCACCTATCGAGCTATGTTAAGAAAAAGGAAACGTGCAAGCAAATAATTGACATGACAGCTGCTCATTTTACTGTTCTGCAAAACTGTAATTTAAGTACACACATATATATATATATATATATATATATATATATATATATATATATATATATATATATATATATATATATATATATATATATATATATATATATATATATATACATACATGTATATATATATATATATATATATATATATACATACATGTATACATATATACAAAATCTATATTCATGCTACATTGATTAAAGGTCTATTTATTGTTTCAAGTGAAATTACCTCATAAACTTAATAATATATTTCACTTTTCGGGCGTACGAACATGTGAAATGTGCGGCTGACAGATTTCAGAGCTATTCTATGAAACATTTTAATGCGAGTGACGCCCGGAACAGCATATTTTAGGGACAGGTGGCTGTGTGAAAATTGCATTGTGTCTTTTAGTACTTACAGCACTAAGCTGGAGTGTATGTAGGACTATGCTAGTGTTAAAGTTTCTCTGCCGTTGAGAAATCTCATTGTTTCAGTAGTGTCATTTACGAGCATACTTGTACACCATAAGACATCAAAAAGAAAAATTAAGATATTTTTATTGTTTCTGCATTGAACATTCGTTATCGAGCAACTTTTCCATTTATGAAAACAATTTACTACGATAAAATAAAATTGGTATTCTTTTGACTGACAGCCCACCAATAAAGAGCGAGTTCTTGTGTTCTATCACGTCATACAACTTTCCTTGTAAATAGGGGGTTTTAAAGGAAAATGTTACCTAAGTGGAATAGTTAATAATGTATAGTTAAAATTAAATACCTAAATAGTTTATCATTACTTACGGAATTAGATGGCGCACGACTTTAAAACTTACCGCTGTTAATATTACTTTATTGTTGTTTAGCTGCAAAACATGACAAGGAGAGCAGATGTAGTTACATCTATTCACTTTTCATGCAAGTTCACAAAAATTTGACAGCTATTGTGACCAGCGTAACTGTGTGTGAAAAGCAGCTGCTCCCTTTGGAAATGTACTGTATCGGGATATAGGTTGTTACTGCACTGGTGTTGTGTTGCTTATGAAATGGAAAAATTAATTCCCAAATTTAATGTGTATAATGGAATTTTTAGGTGGTAATTACAGCACTTCTTTATTAAATTATGCATAAAAAAAACGTATATACTATTTTCTGGGAAAGTTTTGAATTGGAAATTGTGTAACAATAATTTGTTGCTGAGCACAAGCACGTCATATTTATTTGAAATTTCATTCTTGGCCGTGTGGTGGTAGGCCACCACAGACACAAGTTTCATATTTACATTTCTGCCCTCTGTTTACACTTACGTAATGTGTGTATATTTTGATTGAAATGTTTTATTAATATTACAGTTTGACTAAATTGTGCCCAGAGCTATATAACGATTTAAATAAATATTTATTTTACCGCCTCTCAAATGATTAAGTGTATAGCGATGTTGTTTATGTTAATGCTACTAGTGTTTAATACAGGTTAATTATTAGTATTTTTCCTTCTTTCTTTACTGCGCAAACTTTTCCTCAGTTCTTATTCACGTGGAATATCTGAGAGATATAAACTTTATTATTCTTAGTCGACAATCTGTTACCTGAAGTTACGGTTACCATAGCAATTCCGAGTGACGTCATTAACATTTCTGTTTCTGGTGGTTAGCGTGGGTGTAGACCTGGGAAGAAGAACTCTCCTAGCATGTTTGAACTGGGTCGGACATACGTTAAGTTTAGGGCTCCGAAATTGAGTTTTTGATATGTCCGCCTACCTACATTGGTGTTTTTCTGGCACAGGGAGGGATGCCAATAACAGTTAATTGTAATTAGGGCATGTTAAGAAGAGGCCCGTTTAAGATTTTCTAATTTTTGGGTAATCGGCGAGAAACTGATGCCTTCGCCATGGACGGACATAAGACCTAAGCTGTTTAACTTACTCTTCAGTAAACTTATCTACTCATCTTTATTTTAATTGACGTGTTTGCTACGTATTTGGAATCAATCTAAACTGTTATTTTATGTGTAGCTTTAAAACGTAAACCACCAAAACATCCCTACAATAACATGCGCCTGCGACCTATTCTCAGTAGCAGTGTGGGTTCCTATCAATTATACTGCTTCTGGGACCACCCTAAAATTATTTAATTATGCTGGCGCCGGGGACTGACCAGATTCAATCCAGGCGGAATTAAATCGCAGCCGTCTTACACAAAAAGTCCCACCAGAAGCCCTATTTCAGGAAACTATGTATCGTGATAACACAAAAACCAGAACTAACTTCCGGAACCCTCCCCCCTGAAAATCACAAAACTATTAACACAAGAAAAATAAAATACAACTAAAATAAAACTGAAAAAATGTTAATCACACCAGAAAAAAATATTAAAACATAAACAACATAAAAATTTTCTTTAAAAAATAAAATTATAATTTTAAGGAAAAAAGTCTGGAAATCCTGTACCTAGAAAATGAATGGGTGGTTTACAATTACTATGAAGTATTACGTTAATACAAATGAATGTAATTACTTGGGTAGATAAAAGAAATTATGTTAAAAATATAAATATTGCAAGAAAATTGAAAACAAAATAAAACTTGCAATCAACATATACAGTAAACATAGTCTTTACTGGAAAAACTATAGGTGTAATGCACTTATTATAAATGGTTCTGTGAAAGTAATTTAAGCAAGTAAAATGCATAATGAAATATAATATAAAGTTCTTTTTATGTTATAATAATAAATTGAATAGTAGTACACCAAAAACTCTATTGCTGACAGAATATTCAAAGAAAACTATGAAATTTAAACAAGTATGTTTGGTGTAAAAGCATTTTCATAAATACTATTTACTCGTGGCCTTAAAACTTTTTCATCATTAAAAAAATTTAGCTTCTAGAAAATAGTAAATAATAATTCAACCTACTGAGTTAAATATGAAAACAAATTTCCTTAGCTAGAAATGAAATTAAAAATTACCCTACACATAATCATAATTATATAACTGTTGAATTTATTTGATGGTTCTTTGTTACAATATATTAATGACATAGTTCTGAAAATGTGTCAATGATTTTTGGGTCAGCGTCATATTCTCCAACATAACATAGATATGGCAGCAACTCATCTCCTTATCCAGCACTTTAGAAAATGTAAGGATTTGCCATTCACGTGCTTTTACATGAAATGGACTACCTCAAATAACTTAGATCCACTCATGTGTGAAATTACACATGCTGTGGGTTTACAAACACTGGGAGCCACATGGCATTTGTTTACAAAATTGGCTTCACCACTGACAGAACAGCTGTGGCGGAAGATTAAGAGTGTTTTAGTACTTCTTTCGTAGAAATGTAAAAATTTGGTAAAATTATATGAAGTGGACTATACCAAAGGGAAAGTCCAGATATTGTATATAAGCCGTCAGTATGTTTGACGAAAACAGCATTTCGTAAGGCACATAAGCACACCAGCATCACGGATGCGTAAACGCATTGCCTAAACGTATTGCGGGCTGGAAAAAAGCTGGAAAAAAACAAAATGTTTCAAGTTTATTTATAATGAACAGCATGCATGCACAAAAGCTTACGTACAAAAGTTACAGGATAAACATGTCAACTCCAAACTATTATGTGTACGTAAATCCGTATAGCAAACTGAACTCAAGTATTTGGTTTGATACACGTTTGTTACCATTGTACCTTATAATAAAAACCTGGTACTTGAAAATACGATAGGGCCATAACTAATTCTATGATAAACTATGTATCGGATAATAATGGCATTGATCTAAGATGACGAAACTAGGTGCATGAATTTTCTGCCATAGACAGCTGTAACAGCATACGGAATATTGATCCAAACTGGTCATAGCACTTCAGCTCAGAATATAATACTATAACTAACACAAGGTGCCATGTAGATGTAGCAGTTTAATTTCACTTTTAATTACTGCAACATCACAAATAATGGCACTTATATAATTGTAGAACTTCAATTTGTTCAGATATGTCCACTTGTTTTGTTTACGGATTTTGGGTTTGTTTATTTAAAACTTCGCATATGTCAGAATGCCCATGAGAAAATTAATGCTGAAGATCACAACACGCAAATATTTCCTACATAAATTAATACATTTTATGATTCTTTTGGCAGTTTTGATTCGTGTAATAAAATATTTCTCTCCCTTTTTTGTCTTTTAGATTTTGCTTGTCTGAGTTGGAACTTCTTGCCACGCGCACTTTTATTTGACGTGGGTTTTTTTAATACATTTTTCACAGCCTTGTATTTATGGGTCTGGTTATATAAACAATTTTGGAAACTCCAGTTCTCCAGCAGGTGGGCACCATTTCTTTTCTTTCGCTTGGCACTGAGCTTCAGTATTGGTTTCACTCTTCCCTTCCTGTTAAATCTGGGCGAATTATGCATTTTGAACTTTCACTTCACCAGTAGCTTATATCCGTCACAACGCAGTCAGTTCCGGACACAACAGTTTGGAAGGATAGCTAGCGGAAGGTTGACGAGCCTCATTGTGTGTGATATTGAGGGGGGCGGGGAGGGGGGACGTTTAAGGAAGGGATGGCGCACTAGATGGTAGAAGGGTCCTCCTCGAGTCTGGTCGGGGTGGGGGAAGTCGTACCTTGGTGCTGCCGCCTGGAGGAAGACTGCTGAACAACACTGCCGCGAATGCAGGAACTGAACAAAGGAGAAGAAAGAATTTTTCTCTTTCAGTTTTCTCGGATACAAACAGTGACATTACGAAACCAAAACTGTAGTTACAATACTGTTGTAATTCTGCGTTACGCTGTATAGAAATATTTTCTAAATTTTTTAAACCAGCGATAATTACCTTTATTTACTAATTAAGCCATAGCATAATATAAATTTCAATAAAGTATTTTTTTACAAACAGAAGCAATCTAAAAATATCAGTGATTAACATGGTTGTTTTTCTTTGGATAAAAATGTCTTTTAGGTCAAGTAAACAGTGAACAAATTCACTCAAATTCATGACTAACCATGAAGGTACAGTGGAATCTTAAGGGCTCTCAATTTATAAACCCATAATTGTACATGTTATAGAACTATAGCACAATAACACCTTGCTTTAGTAATAAAATATGCATCAACATTGAGGAGACGGCTTATGAATTCCATGTTAAACCCATTGAAATATCGCACATTGAACTCTAAACCTGTAATTAAGTAGCATGTTTAAGGACTCTCAAATTAAAAATCCTTATTTGCACAATGTATAAAACTATAGCACTCCACCTTGCTGGAGTAATAAAATATGCATAAACATTTAGAGGACAGCCCAGGAATTCCTTGATAAAGCCATTGAAACTTCGCACTTTCTTATACATGGACTTTTGTGTAAATTTGTGTAGAGTCCTTTCTCTTATGCGTTTTTGCAAGAGACGTGATTGGCCATGTCTTCAGTCATCTCTGGAAAAATTTTCATTCTAGATTCTATTATGATGCAATCAGGCACTTCATTATATGCTGCATAAAATACAACATGTATATGAAAGTATGTTACAAATGAAAATATATGATTCAAAGAAGAAACAGCAACAAAATCGCTGCCTTGCAGCCAATATTAACCAAAATTGTGTTTTGAACTGCCTTCATTTACACATATCAGGAATTACATGCGATGAAGCAACAAATAGTAGATTGGTGTTTGTATTGGGAACTGAGATTTTATACCCCTGAAAACGAGGTTGTTAATATTATCGCCCTTCAGTAATGAAGTGGGGCTTGCATCCCTCTGATGTAATGAAACGTGCTAACAGTAAGCAGTATGTGATTTGTTAAGCTGTCTTATGGATAAGCATGTCTAATTCAACAAAAAAAAAGGCTGTCTTGTTGTAACACACTGAGGTGAACAGTTTTCAAGAAAACAGTGTGGAGCTTATACGAAAGAGAAAGTGAGTGACCTGACATGTAGGCAACATACATACACAGGACATGTGACCGGATGATAGTTAGTGCACATTGAATCTGAAACACACAATACAACAAGGGCAGCAGTGGTGCAGTGGTTTGACTACTCGGCTCCCACCAAAGTGCACTGGGTTCGATTCCTGGTGGTGCCACTCCCAAATTTTTGCATGTGGGAATTGTGCCAGACTTGGCCATTGATCTGTGTGTTTTCTTGGGGATCTCCTGTTTACCATGCTTTTGCGTTCCAGCACTGCTGTATATTCACCTTGTTTTGCACCTATAGGCTCTCAAGATATCACTTTACACACTACAATGCAACATGTACTAGTCATAACAACTGTGTGAGTTACCAACTGCATATGAGCGATGCTTGGTGTATTCAAACACATTCATCTGTAAATGATGCTGTGATGTTCTAGGGTCTTACTGCAAGGTTTGTCATGTATTTTGATATGAAAATTTTCCATGTGACAAATGTGAAAAATGCAATTATTTAAAAAAAAATGTAATTGCAAATCATTGAAACTAGACAACAAACTTTTGAACAGTG
The DNA here is from genome assembly GCA_029891345.1 of Dryococelus australis. Taxonomy (NCBI): domain Eukaryota; kingdom Metazoa; phylum Arthropoda; class Insecta; order Phasmatodea; family Phasmatidae; genus Dryococelus; species Dryococelus australis. Next base: position 194,182,362 of record CM056997.1, read on the forward strand.
TATTGTTTGACACCGCTCTACGTATTATGCCATAAACGAGATATTTCAATTTCATTCCCTCTGTAAATAACATAGGGTGTTATGGTATACACCCTTGAAAGTGGGATGATGGGTGTGTAGCTTGATGCAACTCCCTCTCACGGGAATTAATGTAATTAATTCCAAGAGGTTGGGAGGTTGAATTCCCTCCTATGATAAGGTAATTCAAGGTACCCCTTGGGAAGGAGTGTATGAGAAATAGGTTTGCCTGGCTGGGTCGCAGATCCTCCCACGTTCCAAAGTTGGAGTTTGTGTGCCCTTTAGATTGGGTAACCATGGCTGGAGGAGGGGAACCAAATCCTAGAGTGAGTTTGACACGTGATAGACCTGGTTGATTGGCTGCCCTTGTCAGCTTTGGGTTTCTTACGTGATGCTAGGCGAGTCGCATCTCTGAGCGGTTACTCCTCTGGGCACTGGTGCCTGATCGGAGTATACTACCGGCCTAGTAGGCCATCGGCTTGGCACAAAGTCTGACTCTTCTGAGGGAAGGAAAAGGAAGTGCTGTGTAAACATTTAACCATACAAGATTTACTGGTAGAAAGTTATGAAAATTTTTTTTCCATTAATCTATAATGAAAATAAAAGGGGAGGTAGTTACACAGGGTAAGCATTATACCCAGAGTAAATATTGTATATTCAGAAACCACTTAATAGGTTCATTAGAATGTTTGACTCTAGAACTGGCAGTAAAATATATAATTGTATTGTCAACCAGAGGTAATTTCCTGTAATGTTTTGTAAACTTTTTTCCAGATTGTGTGGTGAGAACTCATTATTTCAAGTACTTTCACCCAAAAGAGTGCCTTGTTTCAAATGGTGTCCTCAATAGCGCAATTGCAGAGGCATCAGGAAAGGTTGTGAAGAGTCTGGACAGTGAGCATGATCTCAGTCAGTGAGTAAAATGTGACATTTCTTGATATTTACTTTTGTCTGGTAATTAATTATTTTCTTTTTATTTCCAGATGTTGAAAATTACTTAACCGTGATGGACAGCTGAACACTTTTGGTTCTATGACCACATTGCTAGGGCACATGGTTTCTTATAGATAATTGATTTTCATAGAGGGGGGGGCGTGACAACATCCTAAGGGGGGGTGCGGGCGCTGAACTGTTCATGTGTAGAGTTAGTAAATAGAATTCAAACGTTTTTAACCGGGCGAAAATATCAACGCATTTGAAGCACCTGAGTGACGAGTTTAGGCGTTACTTTTCTAACTTGTGCGATAATAACATTTATAGATTAGCGACGGATCCTTTCCATGTTGACATACACTTGCTACCAGAAACCCTTCAAGACCGCGTGTTGCAAATTAAGAAATGATTCTGCTGCGAAATACGATTTTGAGAAGATTGACAAAACATTGTTTTGGGTCAAGTACTTCAAAGTTTATCCCAACATAGTAGTGAAACCGCTGCACTTGTATTTACCTTTTTCAAGCACCTATTTGTGTGAAAGGGCGTTTTCAGCAGTAGTAGCAATAAAAACGAAGTATAGAAGCAAACACTATATTGCCAGTGATTTACTTTGTGCAATTTCTTCTATTCAACCAAGAATTGGGAATCTTGTGAAAAATATGCAAGCTCATCCATCTCATTGAGTGATTTGTTCACCATCGTTTGTGTTCATTAAGCATTAAAATTTAATGATGTTACTAAACCTTTCAGACTTTCATTCGTTTTTGTTTTACACTTATAATAATAAAGTTGTGACACTGGGGCGTAGTTATATTTTTTTTGTAGAAGGAAGGTGTGATAAACTAAAGTTTGGGAACCCCTGTTATAGATATCTGCTGGTTTTGTTTCAGTTTACGTTTTTAGTGTTTCGGGGTGGAAATGTTAAATTAGTTTTACACCAAATACTCATTATACATAATCTGTGTAATAGCATAAGCCAGGTGTTTAGGCTTGTCATCTAAAAGTAACGCTTTAAGGCCCATTGTACAATGCACGGATACGTAAGAAAACTGATTCAGAAACGCAAGCGGAACAAGCCGATGACTCGGGATGAATTTTAACCATTCTACAATACGAATAAACGTACGGTCTTGCAACTTACGAAATCAAAAGTACTCAGCTGTTGCAAATTTCTGATACAGGTTTCATAATATACGTGTATCATTTTGTACATTTTTACAGTGCTTAAAAATATGTAACTACTACTGCCGAACCATGTATACTTATTTATTAAAACAAAAATATTAATCACTATGCCAAATCGAAGCACTTGTTGCCGTGTATACCACAATGGCCACAAAAACCAGTATCAACAAACCAAATACTTGATTTGTATTGGCTACACGGATTCTCGGACATGCAAGAGTTGGGAGTTGCCGAGCTTTCTTATGTGTATCCATATGTTATCCGCATTTACATACGTGTCATTGTAGTGTGTGTTGTGTCCGCTTCTGTGATGTGTATCCATGTGTGTGTCATTGTAGAATGCGCTTAATGGACAGTGGTAAGATAGTATTTATCCAAAAAAAGTTTTCTTGTACAGTCTTCGGTTTGTCCTTTTAACAGCATAGTTAAAAAATTTGGCTGATGACTGCATTTTTTTTGTTTGCTTATTTTAAACATGTGAGCTGACCTTTTCAGAGGTGTTTTTTGGTGTTATTTTGGTGTATTACCATGTTTTTATTTTCTTCACAGGAAATGTACTCTATAATCCATTCATGGTTACTTCCAACTTTTCGGAAGCCCTGCTAAAATTCTGTTTCTGGATTATTCCTCCATCCCATGTATACATACAAAGCTTAACAGTGTCTAGAAAATTACACGGAAGGTTCAGTGGACCATATTCGTGCACCCTCAGTGTAATAATAATTTGCATAGAACTATTTCTTATCAGGTATTTACTAAGACACCTATTTTATAATTGAAATATTATAATTTATACAGTACATAAAATATAAGAAAAAGTTTAATTCAACCAAAAATATGGTACTTTTAAGTTAACACATATAAAATGCTTGTGATACATGGCATTCTTAGAAAACAAACACATTATACATGGGGTCATATTTTAAAAGTTCAATTCAAGAAGTACGAATAAAATGCAAATAGACTATAATTCAAGTGTTATGTGTGCATTAACCTAACTTGTATCAGAATATGTCACATGTACTTAATTTGGCCTACTTAAGTGTCAAGCTAGGGACTCTGATTCCATTCACTTACAAAGGGCCAGGCATTGTGTCAACAGTGTTTGAGAATATGTTGAGTTGAGAGGGTTTGGTCGGTGCATAACAGTGAGGTCTTGATCACTCGTGAAAGTGAAATGATGTGAAGATGGAGCAGCAGTGGAATGCAAAGTTGGGAGATATGGGAGTGTCCTGAGAAAAGCTGTCAGCCAACAGCAACGTATGCCACGTTTACTTAGAGTGACTCTGCTGCAAATTGAGCACGGTGTTGGTGGGTAGTGAGTAATCTGATTTCTACACCACTGCATCTCCAATCCTGTTTGACACGAAATTTTCAGATTGGAATTGGCAATTGAAATCTTTGTTTGAAGAATTGTCTTCATACCAAGCTGTACCATTTAAAATTAATAAAAGTGAAATAGTGAATCTATACTGTTGAGGGTTTTATAGTCATCTGTTATTTACAGAAGATATTAAGGCAATTGGAACAATCTGATTATTGTAGGCATATTTTTCCGTATGCAGAGTGTGAGTCTTGAAAAGATTTTTATTTTTTTTATTTTTCATTTATTGAGTAGTGTGCAATAGAATTCTGGAAAACTATGCTTATTATGTTTTACATTTGGACAACGTTCAGATAATGGAATTATTGTAAGTTTAAAAAAATGAAATCAGTTTGTTGTGAAAATCTTGCGAAAGTTGTTGGATTCAGTTGTTTTCTCAAAAAATGTAAGAATGCCAGGGATAATATTTTTTTTCCTATGTTATAGTCCAAGAGGACCAACAACCTTAAGCTCTATTTTTCCAGCCGTCCTCTTTCTCGTCACATTGTGTCTAGATATGTTCATACCACAGCCTTCATTTAATCTTTCTCCATAATTGCAGTCAAGTCTTGTATTCATTTCTTGTGATAACATCTTTATATGCATTTTAGGTCTTATAGTCCGCACGCGTTCCCATTACAAAAATTCTTGTGTTTACAGACAAGTCCTAGCTGTGTCTGTAACTGGGATTGTATATAGTTTGCCTTATATAATGTGTAATTACTTATATTCTGTCTTATACGGTACTTGTTTACATTCAATGCCTCTTTACACTATATTGAATTTTGAAATGGTACTGTGGACACTCAGGGGAAATTGGTGCTATTGCAGGTCACTGAGTTTTGTATACCCTTTTGGAGCTACTCTGAATGTGGCCCGCCCTGCTGTTGCTGCCCTTTCGACAGGCAGTGTGGCATTCCCTGTCAGTCGGCCAGTGTGTGCACTCACCACGCATGGAGCCGGGAATGGCCGCATGGTGGTTCTGGGCTCGAGTCTCGTCTTCGCCGACAAGTATGTGGACAAAGAGGACAACGACCTAGTGCGCGAAGTTCTGTTCCGGTTCCTGACAGCACGGGACCTGCAGCTCAATGAAATAGATGCAGAGGATCCAGAGGTGTGCACGTGTGTGTGTATTTGTGTGCATGTGTGTGTGCATTTGCATTTACACAAAATAAATCGGTCACATCTCTAGTAGATGTTGTTCATGTCATAACAAAGTAAATCTTAGCTTAGAGTTTCCATCTTTCTGGCACATGAACTGTGATCCAACTTGTGTTTGTGTCGAATGCTGAGGGCAGATGAACTGACTATTGAAAATTAAATCCATGTTCTTTTTCTGCTACAGCATCTCTAGTTCACTTTTGGTTGGGCATCCTCCCTTCTCGTTTATTACCTCCATTCTTCCAGCTGCTCCTGTAATCACTATTTTTCTCCACTCTTTGTTTTCATGAATGCAGCTCCGTATGTCAATGGAACAATAGAACAATAGCAAAGAGGGGGAGGAAGAAAGTATGTACATGTACTCATAAGAAAGAGTGGTACTTCATAGTACTATCATTTTAGCAAGCAAGTACAAAGGATAGCACACATTTTTAACACACATATTAACAATGTGATTAATATACAACACAGCAGTGCTTTCAAAAACTGTCACTATTAGTTAATTTGTCATTATAACCCGTACTTATTATAGTGTGTTTCTATTGTAGGCCGTGTTAATGAAATGTTGGGTTACTGCTAAGTCAATATGTTAATGGCACTAGACTTGGCTACAGAAATTTTCCCAATATTAAATTGGAACAGTCACCACATAAAATATGACTCAGATATGCAAAATAATTCCAGGCTGCTGATAAAATTGTGCCTTTAAGTATTGACACTAATTATGTATGTGTGTAGTTTAAGATATAGATTATAGTTACAGTGCAATTTTCTTTTGGTTGTACATTTTACATGCACTGATTCTCACTTTTACCTTTGAGGGTAAAGATAATTTTATTTATTTCTCTATCATCAGTTTTTGGTAACATAAACTATCTGTCTTTTCTAAAAATATCTTTATATTGAAAGAAAAGAAGAGAAAATATTATGTTTATAATTTGTGTACCAAAACATGTAGAGTAAACCCTCTGTTTTGTGACCCCACTTTTTGTGACAGTCCCAAAGATGTTTGCCTATTAAATGAAATTAATATTTTATTTAAAAACAAGTTGGTTATATTCCAGAGATGATTAAACACAAACTTCACGTGAAAAATTCGCTTTTGAAGGACGTATGAGAGTGCAAGGGAATGAAGCTCGAGCGAGAGTTCTAAGTCCCCCGACACTCAACCACCCAGTACAGGGTTTGGTTCCACCTTGTACCTAGACTTTTGGCATAGCTCCGGACTGGCGATGGTCATTGAGATGAGGGTTCAAACCTCAGATGCCAACTTGTGTATTACACAAGGGATGTACACTAAGTCAATCGCTCATCAACGGAGTCACCTGAAGGGAATGCATACAAGTCCCAGGCTAGCTTATGGGAGGGTTCTTTCCATGTTGAGGGAAGAGACAATAAGACGTGTTATCTTGTGAGGTGTCAGTGACTTGGGGATGCTAATCCCGATGAATAATGTGAACTTACGTGTACTCTCGCATACTGCTCATGTACGAGTGGCTTGGGTGACCTTCAAATTCTTGAATGCAAGTTTCGCATTTAGCATGCCCGGGAGAGCTTAATCCCTCTTAGGCAGTGTGCCAGTATAAATTGTGGGGCGGGTAAATTTACTTGTTGGGACAAAGTTTTTAACAGTGGGCAGCACATCCTGTACCACTGTCTAAGATTATTAAATACTTAAAAGGGATACATCCCGGCATCCTGGTAGATAAAGAAAATGTCTCTCTCTCTTGTCTCTTTGCAATGACACTACTGTGAATATTAATCTCTGATTCATCAAGATAGTGCAGTTCCCGTTTAAGACGGTTCTTGATACCAGACTTAAAATTTTTCAGCATGAGGCCAATTTAATGATTTTAATTCTGATCTGAAATGAATATGCCATACAAAGAATGTACGTGACATGAAGCTGGGTATAAATGGCGGTCCTGTAGTGTACGTCTTAGCGCATGACTAGACCAGAAGTGTCTTGCCGCTTAACCACGTCTGGTCAATTCTCTAGCCCAAAGGGTTATACAGTAGATCATGTGAGCAGCTGCAATACTAAGTTGTATTTAGTTCTTAGTGAAGGGCTCCTCCGAAGATTAGACAGTGCAATACTCTTGAGTATTACAGTGACCAAACTCTGAATACCGCTTGGTGTTATTTGTATTTGCTGTTTGGCTGGTACACAATTAAAGAATTAAATGCAAATTTCAACTGTGTCTTTTAACTTGACTTGAATTCACAAGGGATACATAGGTTGCTACAGCTAGCAAGAAAAAGTCTCTAGATGTCAATGGGTGTGCGTCTTTAATACATCCATGTAAAAAGTTACAGTAAAGCAAAATAATGACAAATATGTAAATGGTAATAGCTCGTACTATACGTTATTTTACTGCTGGATTTTATATATATATAAAATTACAAATTAACTGCGGAAGTTAAAAAGTATAATCAAAAAAGCAAATCAGGCAAAAGCAACCATTTGTTACGTTCATTACTTGGTAAATAATTATATTTTAAGAAATTAAATTAATATCTAATGGATAGGTAAATGCTTTTTGGGTATGTATTTTTATACAGAATTCGAGGTTATTATTCTTTAAAATCTGTGTTATTTTTGGTTAACAGTTAACTATGTAAATACAAACAAAACCACATGAAAATAACAGTAACACCTTGTTAAATGAGACGTAAAGACTATAAACTTAAACTTTAAATTTTCAGCTAATTGTTTGTTGTTTTTTCACTTTCAATGTACTTTACTCACAAGCTCTGCAGTCCCAAGTCACTGATGCGTTGCAAAATTTACAAAATATAGTTTTAGCATCACTTGCATTCAAGCTATGTTTTGAAAATTCTGCAACACGTTGCTTTGCATTTATGGTGGGTTTCAGCATAAAAAAAAAAAATTACGTCATACAAGGTGCCTAAATATTCAAACAAAAGTAACTTCACCCACACCCCAGACGCGATATAAGCCCAAACCGGAATAGGTGGCAATACAAAATTTAAAGATTCATTAACAAAATATGTCTACAATTGTAGAAACATCCAAAAGATTTATTTGTTGTTCGTCGCAGGCACACAATGTTCAATATGACCACCAGTAATCTTTCACAGTGCTACTATCAATACTCGAAACCATGGAAAATTTTTAAAGTTACTAATAGCAGCGCTGTATGACCTCTATGGATTTGTATGTTTATGTTACAAACATAATCTGAGGTTAAACAAGTAATTTTGTTGTTAACTTAGGCTACTTATATAGTGTTTCTGTGTTTGTAGACAACAAATGTTTTAAAATATAACGAAAACCTGTATCTTTTCTGCTCAGCGAAATACTGTGGGATATTCCTCAGTAGGGTGATTTCCCAGCAGTTAAGCAAGGTTATAACCTAATTTCTCAGTTTATTTATTCCCTTATTTAATTAATATTATCTTACGCTTGAGAATTTGTGGAATGAAAACTGGCTAACAAACTGATATGACACTATTTGCAGCTGAAAAGTGTTTTTCCTAACTTTTTTGTAGTATTATCACGAAAAGTAAAAAATTGAGTTTATTCGTTTTAAAACATAAAAATTCGCATGAAAATTCATTTTATCGCAAATGCCAATTTTGCATGCCTCTACTAATGGATCCTAGCCGAACTATACGCGGAATGTCCAGAAGGGACCTCGTAATGTGTATACGCTGTTTGCTCTACTCGAGTGGTAGAGTGGCCTGGGTAGGGCCTTAAGGGGCTATGTCGCAGTGACCTTGGATTACCTGGTAGGTGCTGGTTTTAGGATAGGTTAGGTTGATGTATGAGGTGCTCGAGGCGATGACAACTGGAGGTGCTGCTGAAGAGACGTCCTTCAGGGGAAGATGGCCTCCTGGTGAACGTTATCGTCGTGGCAGGCGGTGTGGGATGATTGGTCCTAAGCCAGGATGACCTTAGCTTTCACAGTAAGAAGAATGTAGCATGACTATTACCACCACGGTTTCCAATGAGTGGATGAGTGACTCCGGCGAGCTACCCCAAGCAACTGCTCAGGCGAGGGTTGGTTCGCCTTTTATAGTGATCGCTGGTGATCTTAGGTGCTTCATCATTGCGGTCCTGTATGCCACCAGGACACAGCTGCATCTGTCCTCGTGTTACCTTCTTGACATGCCCTCTAACATCTTCTGCCCAGTATACGTTCTCATGACGTGATAAGAGCCTTCCCGCTTTTCTGCTAGGCTGGCGCAGAACTGGCCTGTGGCTTTACTCAGTGGGTGACTGCGTAGGAAAACAGCCTAGCCCATCGTGAAGGTTCGTACTCCTATGTGGTGTTGTGGGTACTTCCCGTGGATATACTGGTCCTTTGCCTCTTGCGCTCGTGTCACTCTGGCCATGGCAGCCAGGTCGACATCATCCTGTGTTGGCATCGCAGTAGGTGGTGTTTCCCACTGCCAGTCTGTAGGTCATGGAGGGTTCGCCTGAGGAAGAACTGGCTAGGGTTAGTATTGATGGCCTCGTTTTCTCTTTGGCAGAGAGCGAAAAGCATAGAGGGGATGTGTTTATCCCAATTCTGATGGTCTTCTCCCACACTGAGATGGGGGCTTTTCTTGAGCTCTTGATTCCTCTGCTCAGTGGAGTTTGCATGAGGATGGTAAGGTATTTGTTGTTGTCCAGGTCTCCACACCCCAGTTTCGACAAGCCGCCCTCCACTGTTGACTTGTGAATAGGGTGCCATTATCAGTAAGGATGGTCTCCCAGAGAAGGAATATCTCTGCTTCCAGTTTCTGGAGGATATTCCGTGTTTCCGGGCTGGGCAGCAGGAAGGCTTCCACCCAGTGAGAAAACATGTCGGTGACCACCAACAAATACCAGTACCCTTTGGTGCTTCAAGGGTAAGATCCCATTATGTCAGCTGTTAAGTGTGTCCACGCTGTGGTTGGCTGTCTGTGTTTTGCTGTAGTAGTGGGTACGGGGTAAGCTTTGCCTCGACAGCATGCCTTGCAGTTGGCGACATAGTGTCGGGACATCTCTGCCGATGCGTACCGGATGTAGCATTCCTTAATATCTCGCAGTGTTTCATTTGTTCCTGGATGTCCAGAATGTGGATGGTTATGGTGGTGTTGGCATATATTTGCTCGAAGGGATCTCAGAATCCAGATCTTTCAAGGAGCCCTTTGGTGGCTGGTTCGAGACCAGACGGTGTCTCATAGTCTGTACTGGTAGGGTTTCTCTTAGATGAAGCATTTGATGTCCGGGTCCTTTTGTTGGTGGTAAGAGACTTTCTCTCTGGTGAGTTGCAACTGCAGTAGTCATAGTCTGTTCGGGGCTTCAGGCTGGAGCTGAGGGAGGTGTTAGCTTCTCCCACTCTTCCTCCGCCTTTGGTTTCCCTTCAAGGTTTGGCTGTGTTGTACTTCGAAAACAAACTCCATTAAGAACATCTCCCACCGTCCGAGTTTTGCTGTGGTATTGTATGATTCATGCAGCCATTAGAGGGCTTTGCTATCTGTGCGGAGTATGAAATGTTTGCCGTCCAGGTGATGGCGATACTTGCGACGGCCCAGATGACAGCAAGACACTCCCGCTCGTTTGTGGTAACGACTCTCTGTTTTATTCAGTTGGGTGTTGGAATATACTACCACCTGCGTCTGACCAGAGGGGTCTTCTTGGTACAAGACGGCATGTAACCCGTCCTTGCGGGCATCCATTTGCAAGATGAGTGTTTTCTCTCCTTGTGGTCAGTGGGGTTGAGTGACATTGGTAAGGTTGGCTTTGAGTGCTAGGAAGGCGTTATGTTCAGGTGTCCATTTCCAACGTGTTTCCTTCTCTAGTAAGTGGTGAAGTGGAGCCATCTGAAGAGTAATGTTTGGCACTAAGTTGCGTAACAAATTACATAATCGTAGGAAGCGACAGAGTTGCTTCTTGTTTGTGGGTTCCTCTGACTCTTGGATGACTGATTGATTTGGTTTGTGGGTAATTTCCTTTGGGCGTAATGACATGACCGAGGTAGTCAATTGAAGTCTTGCCAAAGTGGCTTTTGGCTAACTTGCAAGTAAGCAGTGCGTTTAGAGTCTGACTTGTAGGGCTACAGTGTTCTTCCCACGTTTTGGAGTATATAATAATATCATCCAAATACGCGAAACAAAACTGTCCTACAAAACCAGTCAGCACTTCTGCCGATATGAGCCTCTGGAAAGTGGCTGGAGCGTTTTCCAGTCCAAAAGGTGTCACTTTGAACTGAAGTTTTTCTCCTTCTTGCGTGGTGAAAGCTGTATACTTCTGGCTGTCAGGGTGGACCACAATCTGCCAGTACCCAGATTGCATATCCAGAGTATTGAAGATGGAGACTTCCCCTATATCCAGGAAAGTATTGTTGAGATTGATGGCAGGGTTAATTGGTGGGCTGTGCTCATAATGGATGGTTATGTGTTTTTTCTCCCCGATATACTCACTTTTTCCCGTAGTCCATTACACATTCTTGATTATTGAGCCAGGGTTGTTCCAGAATTATGTATTCTGCAATATCTGGAGACACCACAAACTCTGTTGTGTGCGTAAGGTGGTGGAATCCCACGGTAAGTGTCGTTCATCCATCGACCTTCAAGGTCTGAATGGGTTGAGTCATTCTAACGTGGTGAGTCTGTGGACGTAGTGGTAATGCTCTTTGATTCTCTGTGGGCACATCACTTCTTACGAAATTTCCTGTGTCAGAGCGGAGTCAAGTAAGGCTAGGCAAGGGCTACCATTAATTTCCACATGTATGTGGGGAGCCTCTTTGGGTTCATTCTCCTCGTAGAAGTTGTTCAATTTATGGAGGTGGATGGGCCCTTATTTACCTGTGGTGGCTGCCCTGTGCACACCCCGGCTGAGGCATTTCCTGTCTGGTTGGGTCCCATACTCTCAGATGAATGCATTGGCGCGTCTGATGCCCGTGTGTTTCTCCCTCTTCCCCCACTCGCTTTTGCCTGTGTGGGCAATCTTTGTGGAGGTGCCAGCCCAGGCAGAACCAGCACTTTGGGAGCACGGTGACAAGGGGAGGGGTGGGCTGTGAATGACCTTGCTCTCGGGTGGCTTATCTTGTTCGGGGGGTTTACCAGCGCACGGTTTGTCTAACAAGCAAGGCCTGCGCCTGGTAGTTCCGCTCAATTTCTTTTGCCCTTTCCACAAGCGCATGCACGGTGTTTGGTTTAAGAAACTGTAATAGATTCCTGAAGTTAGGAAGGAGTATGCATGCTCTGTGTCTCACGCAGCTTTCTTTACTTTCTGAGGGTAATATATGCTTGTACATTTGCACTTTCCGGTGTGTAAATATTTTGGCTTCCTCTTCTCTGGCTTGGGTTCGGCTGTAGAATTTGGAGGTCAGACGAGCTATGACTTCTTCCCCTGTGAACTGAAAGGCGAGACGAGAACACAGCTGTCCCCACTCTGTGATAAACTCCCCATACCTAGCCCATCATTCGATGGTTTTGCCTTTTAGTTGTCTTTGGACCTGTTGATCCATTTTTTTTGTGGTATCTCCAAATCTTTGAATTCATGCTGTCTTCCTCCTAATTCAGGGAGTTGGCGTTCAGTATTTACCCGGGCCGTGACAGGGCCCTGGCGAGGGCCAGAATTAGGTACGCGATAGTCTTCAGCATGTCTACAGATTTCACACTGGTACACTAGACTGGGCCTGGAGATGTGCTCATCCGGCTAGCCAATGCAGCTGTGGTGAATCTGCTGAGTGCAAACTACGCAACAAATGCAATGTGTGGATCCCTTATCCGGTACAGATAAGCCAACTGCAGTATGCAATTTGGCACATTCTGCACTCGTTATACCTGTATTTCAGACCATCTGTGTAACGAGATTCATCTGCCCACCCCAAGCATGGGTAGTGGAAGAAGTTGTGGCAGTGAGCTCATACAATCAATCACATGTGTCACTCCGCCAGGGCATGTGGTTATATGAAATTTATTGAGCGTTTCGAGCATTTGATTAACTATTGAGGCTTGTTGGTTGTCGGCGAGACTTGGCTCAGACTGACATTGTGTGGTTATACTGTTGAGCGCCACGGGGTGTTTCAGGACTCCCCAAAGTCCTCTTCAGGACATGTAGATTTAGACTCCTGGCTAGGTTATTAGCTCACGGGGTTGACTGGCTTAGTTTTGCTGTCTAGTCTCAACTGTTACAGCTTTGGCCTCATGTTGGGCACCACAAAAACCATTGACACGTGTTGCCCTATGAAGATCTAATGCCCCACTTTGAGTGCAGCGACATCAATTCTCACACGGCACCTAAAGATGAGAGCCATGAAAACCCTGGTTACGTAATGGCTGAGGTAAGAGGCAGCCACCGTGGTCAATATTAAACATGAGAATGGCTGACTTAATGTTTGATTGGTGCTTGTCCAATATATAGTACAGGTCGTGTGGCCTGTCTCAGTGGTACAAAATCAGGAGTCACTGTCACGGCCCAGCGAATGGGCTGGCCCTTAACAATTGGTTTACCTTGCTGGAAGATGCTCCTTAGATGCAGCTGTCCCAGTTGCTGCAGGGGTGGATGACTGCCATTGGTGTGGCTAGTGTGGTGCATGGCTGATCTCGTGAGAGCCCGAGGTGAGTAGGCTGCTGATGATCTTGAAACCCCCAAACCATGGGTTAGCAATACCCAGAGGATGTTCTTCTCCCCGGCGAATGGCCTCTACCAGTAGATACGGTGCTCCTTCAGTCTTGTTGAGAAGGGGGTGGGGGGGGAGTGGTGGTGGTGGCACTGAGATGTTAGGACTCTCAGGTGGGCGGGCAGTAAGAACTGTGCCCCGCGGGGGTGTATTGCAAAATGCAGGAGGAGGAATTGGATAGTAATTCAAGCTAATTTTGGAGGCATAAGCTGCTCTTCTAGACTTATTCGGGGCACCACCCTTCTGGGTGTACAGCATAGGCGAAGGTACAAATTACCACCTTACAAAAGTGAAGCTGGCAGCACAATTCCCAACTGTGTTCTGCCAAGGGCCGCAGCCGCACAGACAGACCTGTACTCCTTTCGTCTGGCCTCATAGAGAGTGATGGAGAGATTGGTGTGTTGCCTCAGACTGTACAATTATGACACTTGGGTGTGGTATCCACAGGGGTCAGTTCATCAAAACTAATTCTTACTTCTTTCCGGCCCCGTAGAGTGCGATGTCGGAGTATAGGTTAGCTTGACTGGTTAATCACCTAGTGGAGGTCTTTCTAATGATCTGGCTCTACTGCACTTTACCCAGGGACATAGCACGGTGGCCATCTAATGGGTGTGTATTCAGCTTTGGTGAGTGTGGTCTTCTGGCTTCACTCTGATGGGATGGTTTTTACGTAAGGTTAACACAGTAATACTCAGAAGTCAGTTTAGATCACTTGTATGTTCAATTAGAATAGACATGGTGGCCCGTAGTATCTCCTTAAACTAACCTGAATTGACATAAAAGTTATGCTACAAACAGCCAGGTGAATGTGACCTGGTTTTAACCTGATGTGAAGGTGATAATATCTGCAAGGTAGTTTACTACTACAGACCCTAACGATCTACCTTGTTGTCCTGTAGGGATTATGGATGGTTACTACCAGAAGGGTAGTGGTAAGGTTTGCTGTTACTATCCAGTAAGGCAGGAGTGGTAGTCCTGAAGGGACAGTCGACAACCGTTACCAGGGGGTGGTAAGGAAGGAGCTGGTGGTGATGAGTCTTCCAGGAGCTCTAGAGGGTGTTGCCACATTCGCAGAAGAGGATTCTGGAGGGGCTGACGTCAATAGCAGGCTTCATTCGGCCCTGAAGAGAGTGGTGGAATCAGCAGGTGTACTAGAGAGCGTGAACTGCCAGTGGCTTCCTCCGGCCCAAGACTTGTGTGGTGGAGGAAACATAGACTGAAGATTTTATGCTGCACAGGGCCTTTGTACTGCTAACTGCTTGGACCGGAGTAGGCAAGGTGTGTTAGGAAGGAGCGAGGTGTGTTAGGAAGGAGCGAGGTGTGTTAGGAAGGAGGTAAGCTCCTTCCCTTGTGTTGTCCACTGGTGTCATCTGCTAGTGTCTTCTACTGCTGGGAAATCGCTAATGCAGCAACCATCATCCATTATCTGCTCGCAGGATGTGTGGTGGCCTCCCTTGGCGCGCCCGGCTCAGGGTCTCGGCAGATAATACAGTCAGACTTCGGGGGGTTTGGCATGACGTGTGCTTGGAGAAGAGGGTGAACAGTACAAGCTGGACTGATGTGTCTGTAATAACATTCATCACTGTAAGGATGAAGAGACTGTTAATGACTTGCCCAAGGTGAAATGAAACAGCGTTCAGATGGGGTGAAGTCGTGTGTGCATTATAGCTGCGCGAAGCATCCCACATCAGTTAGTTTATGTACGTTTACTGAAGAAAATACATGGAAATGTTTACAAATGTCTTTTGGTTCCAAGGAACTGTGGCGCTGATCTGTGTGTGAATGGAGTTTAGAATGAAAAGCATGGTCCTGTAATTCTCACAGCGTTTCCACAGTACTATTTTTGTGAATGCGTGATTGATGTAAACACTAGTTTCTCATCCCAACTTTGCTCAACCTCAAAATAAACTTGAGTGCCCATGTTTTTGACATTTTCTACTGATTTGCTTACCTGCGGAATTTCTTCAAAAGAACAATGGTCCAAAAACGTTATATTTTTTTGCTTGTTAAGTTGTTTGAAATGTTCCTATTTTTGTTTAACGTTTTTCTCTCTTGTGTTTCACTGTCTGAAAGAGTGTATGAATGTATGCAGAATTTGTTTCAATCGCACTCCTTCCCACTAATAAAATGAGAACTACATGTAACTGAGTCTCTTGTAGGATTCCTAAGTTAATTTTCGGTGAAATATAAAAGAAAATTGTATTTTATTTTTATCTGTAAAAGCTACAGAATGTTTTATAGAAAATTATAGAGTTGTAGATTACTTACTCAACACGATTCACTGACTTTGTCTATATTTCTTGCTGCTTTCTCTGATAATGTTTATTTGGGAAAGAATACAATTTTAACACCGGATTATTTCTTTGCATGTTACTACAGCTCACAATGCAACACATATGATGTGATTTACTCCTTATTAAAAATACTAGCTGAAATATTTTCACATATACAGTGGAACCTGTATATATTGAACTCGGATGAATTAAAATCCGGTATCCGTAGAACATATTCCGTGGTCCCATTTTTGACTTATCCGCATTTCAAGGCCACATTCTCAGTCCCCTGAGAAACTATGGATAGAGAATCCACTGTATACACTTAGATGACTGCACCAACATTACGTGCTTGTTCATTGTTAGAGAACTGAAAATGTTAACCTGCGCATCTGCTTGCTACTACACCAAGAAACTTGCATATTTTGCCATGTGGTGTGCCATTTGTCTCCTTGCACGGTGCCTATAGAAACACTTCCCTTTGCTGGTCGGAGCTTGGATTATACCTTGTAGTACTTAATGTTTGACATTTTCCAGTTGACTGCACAGGATAGAGAGAGAGTTTTCATTGCAAGTGGTGTAGTAGTCAGAATACTTGTGTCTCTCACTAAGATGAACTGGGTTTGATACCTGGTGGGGTCGCAAGGATTTTCTCATTTGGGAAAGTGGTGGACGTTGCCCCTAGCTGGTGGGTTTTCTTGGTTCAATCTGGTTTCCACTGTTATTTTATTCTGCTGCTGCTCCATATTCACCTCATTTCACCCTCACTGGCACTCAAGTTCTTGCTGTTAAAGCTCCGACTGAACAACTCAACTCAGTTTTCATTGCACTTCACAGTTGGAGCATGATATGGCTGCTCTCAATTTATAAGATGTAACACTTAGCTTCTATCCTCGGAGTTCAAGCCAGTGTAGTAGCAGGAATTTGCATTTAATGTTGCAGTAACAGGAATTTGCTGTTAGTGTCTACAAGAGATGAGGCGTGGGGACAGTGTGGATCATTTCCCTATGTGCAGATAGCAGACTACAACATGGTCCCAGACACGGTGCAGCTGGCAGAGCGGCCCCGCGTTTGCCTGCAGGAGGCTGCGGAGGAGATCCCTGCAGACTACACTCAGTTGCTGGACCAGCGGCTCTACTCCATCAACACGGGGTCGGTACCTGCCGCCATCACTGCCTACAAGGAGTTGGGGGTGAAGCACGAGCAGCTGCGGCTCATCACCCCCCAGTTCGAGACCCCATTGCTGCCACTGCAGCCTGCGGTACATTCCTTCATTAAGTTCCTTACGCTAGTGTGGGATGCTGTTTCTGGAGTGGTAATTTACAGTGATGTGAGATATGCTGTGATATATGAAGGTGCATATACTGGTGCGGTACCACTGCTTCATACATATGGTATTGCAGCAATACATTTTGCAGCAGCAGTACTAATACTGCTTGCATAGTTGACTGTGAGTACTGTCATTTCTATGACTAGATAATGTATGGCAGTGGTTGAATACAAAAATATTATTTCACTTAATGGCCCTGCCTACTAAGCCGGCAACTGCGAAATTCAAATGGGTAATCAATCTTAAACAAAATTCTTTCTCATTATGTCAATTTTAAAGATGACTATTTCAAACAAAAAGTATTCTTAGTGAAATTTCTCAAGGAATATTGCTATTTTAAGACATTTTGCCAATTGTTTTGTTTAATATATTTTTTCTAAAATGTATTATTAAAATTTATTTACATATACTAACAAAAATAAGATGTATAAATAATTAAAAAAAAAAAAAAAAAATTATATAGCAATATTCTTTGAGAAAGTTGTGTAAAACGCCTTTTGTTTGAAATATTTATCTTTAAAATTGACACAATCGGAAGGAATTTGGTTCCACATTGATTCCCCATTTGAAGTTCACAGCTGCCGGCTTGGTAGGCAGGACCATTAAAGTAGTATAAATTTAATTATCTTATGTTGAAAAATTAACAAATTTAAATGGATAGGGGGTATTGACTATGACGGTATAAATATTGAGGATGGAGCATTTACTAAAATGATACAATGCTAGTTCTGCTGTAGATTCTCTTGTTTCCAATTGATTGGTATTTCACAATTTTCTACATCATATTGTACAAGCTTCACCTGCCAATTGGTTTGCATAGATTAGTGGTAAAATGTGGTATACCGCTACCACATCAGTATCGCTCCTGCTGCTGCATCCCACATCAGTGTGTAGGGAGCTTTACTGATTGTTCTGCTCTTTATAGTGCTTCCTCGTATAGGTGTTTCATGGTAAAGTGAGCACTTTTGTCAAGCTTCACTTTTGGAATAATAGTCAATAAATATATTTTATTTTAGCCCTAGACTTTAACTTCAGTGTGTGTTGGAATAAGCACGCTGTGTTTATCACTTACATGACAATATTTATTTTAAAAGGTATTGTTGAATGAAATGGATTGATACAACCTCGTGTGGTAGCCTTAAAATTTGTATACAGCATGCCAGTTACTGGGCTAACCAGAGCAATGAAACCCAATGTAACAATGGGTGGGCGAGATGAAGCAGGATGTTAGAAGACTTGGATCGATATCTTCGCCATATGTCACTCCACCAGGGAGGCATGGAGGTTGGAACATTTTCACCCTTCTGTTAGTCTGTTCGGAACCCTTCACCATTCAGGGTCGTCCGCTGTGTCTTCTATCTCTTACAGACTCACTCTTTCATGCCTTAGTGTTCCCACAGAAGTTATTTGCTCTCATTCAGTTTGATGTGCAACATCTTTTCTAATAATTTAAATTGACTTCTACTCATCAGTGCAAACCATTCATCCGTATGCCCCAATGGTGTTTGATTGGCAGTACAATTTAGCTGACATCAATAACTTGTACTTTTTACCCACGGTAAAATACCTACGCTCCATACCCGAAGACGTTGTACTGTTCACTGGTCCAGCCACTGAGACTACGCTTCAAGGTCACGTAATACTACGTGTGCCGACGGACGGCACCACTAGTATGAATCACAGAGACATGCAGCAACTGGAACTTCAGCTGGCCGGTGACGTCACATGCCCAGAGGATCTAGTACCGCCACCCCCTCCATCTGATCAAGGGTGAGCCAGAAGAGTATGAATACCAGGGTACATCCTTTGGAATGACAGTGTGTCCTGTTCCTTTACTGCGTTCTTGGTGCCGAAGCCCAGATCTTGAGATCCCTCTTTGACTTCAAAGATCACCGCCAGTTTAAGTCGTCTAACACTTAGACATTTTCTGGTCCCTTCAGGACATACATTGTAGTGTTAGTTAAAGTTGAGTTATTTTCATAGCGACTTTACCTACTTACCTCGTTAGCTTAGAAACAGTTCACCTTCACCTGTCTAGCGTAGCAAGCTTCCGTGAAGTTCTCGTTGATAGGAGGTAGTACAAACCACCTTGTTTATTTCCACAGATATAAACATAATTTTATCCCACGTAGGATATTATTCCCGTAGTAGTAGAACCCTACCCTGTAAACATCAGGTCAGTTGAGGGACAGTAAGTGACCGGGAATTTTATTCTAACCAAACTGCCGAAATCACACGTATGCACACACTTACCTATATTGGATGGCCACCCTTTCTATGCACCCAGGTTTATAGAACGGTAGCGCTCCGACACTAGGTACTCCTCTTGGGGGTTGGACTGTTCGTCTGGAGTGTGCTCTTTCCACTGCGCTTCTGGGTGCTGGAAGGAGTATTTCCTTGGGTCTGAGGGGACCTTCAGGGGAACTCACCCACTTATTGAGACAGTCAGCCAGAGTAAAACCTGACTCATAGTGTCCACTGCGCTTCTGGTGCTGGATACTGGTAATGGGGAGGCCTTGGCCTGGTGATTGCAGTACGTGGAAGTACACCTGAATAGGGACCAAACGTTACCTACTCCACCTCCGCAGGTCTGATACTAGCTACTTTGCCCTCATGCCCTTTTCCCGTCGAAGTGGTATCCATGAGATTGTTAAAAGGGCTGCTACTCTCTCTAAATACTAACAGGAGCTTAGCCCCATCCCAACCAAACTTGAGAACTTCAGTCCCAGGGAGAAAGCTCGAGCCATCTGCTATCTAGAGAGATCAGCCTCACCAGCACCTGTTCCCAACCTCTAGAAGGGCTGTTAAAAAGCTTGCTAGTAGTCTGAACTCCAGCACCCATGTGCTTGGAGAAGACTGCAGGAACAACTCGCGAGGACCCCAGCGCACTGCCGTATATGGCAAGGCAGCGCGTATCGAGGCGCCCGCAGGGGAGGGCTTGTGACGTCCCTCAGGTGCGAGGCCAGGGTGGGGATGGCACCCTCTGGTCATCTCTCAGCCCTCGTGTATCCTTGGCAACTCAAGTGCATGGCCCGAGGCGGCTGACTGCGTGTTGGCTCTAGGCGCGGGGGGATAACGTGCCGCTGTCTTTCACAACCCTCGTATATACGTGTCCGGCCATCCTCCAGGATTGTGGCAGACTGTTACTTCCGTGTATAAAATGGTGCTGGGTTTGAATCTCACGAGAGTATAAGTGTACACTAGGGTTGTAGTGAGATGAGTCGTAATCGTTTATGGTAACTGGTATAAGCGGCAAGCGTCAATTCGCTCCCCGCCCTCCTGTTGCGATGAAGACTCATCATGAAGGTTCGGCGGAGAAGGGCATAGGCCCCATCATCTGGAAGATCTGGGCAGGAGTAGCAAGGTAAAAGAAGAAAAAAATTTGTTGAAGTCAAGTGTCGGGCTGCTTGGCCGCTGTATCTGTGCTTGCTCTGTACTTCGGGGCAGCTGGAAAACGCCGGGCATGTGGCACGCCAGCTGGTAGTTCTGTCTCTCTCTTCGGGTGGGTCTCCTCTCTCTTTCCCTTGCCCGGGCGAAGCGGAGTGCTGCATGGTGCTAATGGGTGTCCCCCCTTGTGGTGAGGATTAGCGTCAGGAGTGATGCGGTGTACCGGGTGTCCCAATGACCTACTTCAATTATTGCGTGTTGCCACAAAATCAACATATCGTTGTGGTTATTTACAAGAGTATATACATAAAACCTGAAAGAGAAAACACTAAAAAAATGATGACTTGCTAAACACGAGGGATAATATAAAAGTATGTTCAAGCCTTACTCGTGGAAGGTGGCGAAAAAGTCACTAACTAGCCTGGAGCTTGCTGTAGTTTATGAAAGAAAAGGAAAATCTTTCGGGAGCAACCTGTGGGTCGTACAGCAAGCTGAAGAATTATGTGTGACAGGTTAAGTTCACCAACCTCAGGCCTTCCAGCACCTGGGTTAGCGGTTTAGACAACACAATGCGAGTACACTTTAACATGCATGAATTTGCTGCAAATGGTGCACGGAGGTCACTCTACATACATACATAAAACACTTTAATAAATTGAATTTAAATATACCTGGCACCAGGTATCACAGTAGTGAGTACTTGGGAGCTTTCCATCATACCAGTTCGTACGTAACTCTTCACATAAACCCTTGAAAATGTATAAAATCATATATTGGTATATCTACACATAAAATACTAAAAAAATTTAAAATGATCTAAGAGTCCTGTGAACGAAGGCTAACTCTAATGTGTTGATTCTAAGTAAAATTTTGAAAAACAGGAGAAGTATATAAGGAAAGTAAATATAATCAGACCATTCAGTGTTTGTTATAAGAGGTTTTTGTGCCGAAGAGGGAGGAATAATTTTCTATAAAGAGTAGAAAATGCATTGTATTATATACAATTTAAACTGGACCCAGGGTGAGTTGAACCTTGATTGCCTCCCGTCCGGGGAGTATAACTTTTCTCACTTAAAGTGTTGCCAAAATACGGGATGCCAGCAGTCCTGGGGTACGTGTCATGTTTACTGGTCAAGCCACGGCAGCGGTGGGAGTGGAAGATCCCCTCGGTGGGGTCACCTCTAGCCATTGTGACAGCGTAGGATGACGGCTGGGAATGTAATTTAAGGGGGTGGAAGTTACGCAGGATTTAGGGGAAACTTTGGGCGGTAGTTTAACACGGATAACCTTTCCGGGAGTGTGACGTATCGTACACATGTTTGGTGCGGTCTTACTCTTATCTTCCTTAGGAGGTGTTACAATTGCGGCAGACAGGGGTGTCTCCAACTGGAGGTAACATGAGATCTAGATCTTCCCACGGCCAACAGATACCTAAATAAGTGTCGAGTTCGGACTTGTGGTCGAGCGGGATGCTAGGTGAAACTGGTCGGGGTCTAGTCTCCGGATTTACCGGTGGGGTTGCTTCCTCATGCTTAGTTTCTACCTTTGCTTGGGTGTTAGCTAGCCTCTGTAGAGCCTGCCGCTCTTTACACCAGTTGCGGCTTTGAATTCCACCATTCCAACTGTGCATTTAGACCAGCCTTCTGTCCTTCCTGCAGATGTACAGTCCTGGCGGTGTCTTCTTCAGACACACCTGAGGCACTGACAGTGAGATGTGCAATTGGGAATTAGGGTGCCACTGAGGGTAGGTGAGGGAGCACCGGAAACCCAGGAGGAGAGGAATTTCTTTTCGGACTTAAAATCTTATTCAAGTCCCGTCTGCTGTGGAATTTGGCATGCCTCACGACTATTCCTCAGTGGGGTTTCAATGCATACAACAATCCTTTAATTTAAAAAAGAAATAACACGGTGAATGGTGAGATATTACTAAAAGAAAGGTAATCCATAATTCATAAATTTGACATAATATTTATTATCACGTTGGAAGACAGTGGGGAATATCGGTTGGATTTTACATGCTAAAATTAATCTCTTAACATAATTACAAGATTACTCAGGCGAAGGTAAGCCTGTAAAACAAACAAAATAAAATACTCTGGTCTGAGAATTATTATATTCTATGCAATTTACAGCGTGACCTCCGAGGGATGGGTGTCCAGAAGGGAAACGTTGTGTCGACATGCTACCGCGGAGTCAAAGGAGTGGCTCTGGTAAAGGGGTGCAGGGATTTGGACTACGAGGTTACCTCTGGAGTGATGTGCTGGCTCTTGCAGTCAGCTGAAGAGGATGAGCCTTCTGCAAGCTGTTGGAAAGGTTGAGCACTTCGCAAGCTGCAGGAGAGGAGGAGGTCTTGCTCATACTAAGGCGAGAGGCTCGCAAACCTATGCGGCCGGCGTGCTTGGCGACGTCTGGCTGGAGGCGTATCCGTGTCTCCTTAGACGAAAATCCTAGTGTCAGGGCTCTTGCCGGGGTGCGGGTGATGATATCCTTCTCTGCAGGCGTTGGTTATCATAGAGCTACGGTGGCGTTGCGTATTCCTTATCACCCTGAGAAGTTTACAACCTCCGCTCGAGGCTTCGCGGGTGTGACGTCACGGGGCAGCAAGGGTGCTGCAATCCTATGTTGTCAGTTGAAACTTCCTTCTCCGTTATCTTTGGGGAGTGGCTTGTAGGGTAAAACTCTTGATTCAAGGGGGTGGTGACCACATGTTGGAATCTGGGCGGGCAGTACAATTCATAATTAAACGCGTTAATTATTTTCGTATCCGAGGCTGTCCAACGCATGGAGTATATTCTGTTGGCACATGAAGAGTAGTCTGCCAATGTTGTGACTTGCCCTGAGCTCTTGCTAGCTCGTTTGTGGATCGAAGTTGCCCGCAGGGAGCGCAGGCATGCTGTGCAACAGTTTCTCTCACTCCCTCCCTCTCTCTCCCTCTACCTCCCTCTCCCTTCCCCCCACCTGACTGCAGCAAGTAAAGTACGCCTGGCAATTGTTGAGATTTTTTTCAAGCTTTTCTGTTCATCAAAATAATTGAAACTATCATCACTAGCAAATGGTTTTGCCTGAAAATCTAGCGCAATACATTCTAACAAGGAATTATTATTAATTCAGATTTTTTCTTTCATTGGACTTTTTTGCAGTCAACTGGATCAGCATGCCCTCTCCCCCACTGCAAAGACCTCCTTTTCGGAGGCCCTGGAAAGGTCAAATGTTAATGCAAACGAGGCTGATGTAATCAGATGAGATCTGAAGTGTTCAAACCCTGCCCTCTGGAATGGAGGTGTGTTACAAAAATTGGTGGAGAGCCTGGTAATAATAGGTAACAACATAATGTGGGATATAAGTTTCAAAATCACATTACAGCCTGTATGCTCAGCTAATGAAAAGAAAGAAAAACAAAAATGATTATGATTGGCTAATTTTACTGTGAGAAGACTGGCAGTGTGATTCTTGGCTAAAAAGTATAGGTCCCCTATTCACATCAAAATATAAGCTGCTTACATTTCACCAAAATTGAAAATAAAATTATGATGGAGCCATTTCAGCTTTTGCTGGCAAATGTCTTTTTAGACATTGTGATAGATTTGTTGATGGCTCATTTTATATTGCAGATTCAAACATGGCTTGCATGCCTTCAGAGTTGGTAAGCAAAACAAACAATAGTGGCTTACGAGGTTACTGAAGTAGTTTTACATGGCACATAGGCTGAAAAATTAGTGTAAACAATGCAAAATAAATTATGCATTTTGTTACAGAACACTTTCATTTTTGTAGGTTACATTAATAAGTACATACAAGAGCTTCGAAATTTCATCAGAATAGTTTTGTGGTATTACGTTGATGCATGGCGTCTTTATGCTTATTAATAAATTGACTTTGACTCATCTGTATGATGAACTGGAAACTTCCAGCAAAGCTTGATTTTCAGTCACTATTGATGAGATGTCAGAAATTGTTGTATCTATCAAGGCATCATGCCAGATATAAATATTCGCTGGCTGAGGCACTGAGACATGTGGCAGGATCAACTAGTACCACTACACACCACTAGAGGTCACTACTGATACCACCGCCGAACCTTGAACCAGGATCCAGTACTTGCCACGGACATCTCACGCCGAGGATGTATGCCACGCTGCTGCAGCTGTCGCACCCCTCTCCACGTCAACCCCAGCTGCATCGTCAAAGGATGCCGCCGCCACAGCAAGTATATATACCGGGCCACTCGAAGGCTCGTGATCAGTTCCTGTTCCTTCACTGCACACGCTTGTGGTGCCGAAGGAACCATCGGCTCCTGCGTTGCTCTTCACCGCAACTGTCTTGGTGCCGAAGACTATCTGCTCCTCAAACTCTTCACCGCAACTGTCGTGGTGCAGAAGATCCCTGAAGCTCCTTGCCTCTGAAGAACCAATGTTGTCAAAACATTTTCGACGCGTGCTGGTCCCTTCAGGACACCAGAGTAGAGCTAGGGAAAGTGAATTCTAAAGACACCAGTTTTCTGCCTGCCCCGGGTAGATTAAATACAGGTAGCCTTCACCTGTTTGTGGAGGGTTGATAGGAGGTAGTGCATTCTCCATCACTGTTTAGTTCCTTAGAAAAAAATAAGCATTGTTTTCACTCAGGAATATCAGACCCGTCTAGGGGACAACAGGCAACCGGGTTATGTGGAGAACGGTAGAACCACGACACTAGGATACCGTTTCTTTGTACGCTGGCCTGCCAGTCTAGTGTTTACTCTTCCTACCACACACTAGAGGTAATGAGAGGAATACTTCTCTGGGTCTTGGGGTATCCGTTCTCCTTGAACACTCACCACACCAAAGTTGGAAGGCCACCCGTTCTCTGCACCATGTGGAGGGAACAGTAGAGCCACAACAATAGGTACACAATCCCATTTGGGTTGGCTTGCCAGCGTGGAGTTTGCCCTTCTCATCACACACTAGAGGTGCCAAGAGGATTAGCTCTCCAAGACTGGGGAGACAAACCCTTGTGGGACAACACCTGTGTTGTGTCTGCAGCCAATGTTAACACAGCTCGAAGCACCACCGCACTGTGGTGTTGGGATTTTAGAGTGAGATACTGCACTGGCTGCCAGCCACTTCACCTTCACGTGCCACACTTGATACACGTCAAGTTCCAGACTTCTGCAATGCTCAATTGTTGTCCTTCCTCATGCCCTTTACCTGTCGTGGTGTTCGTAAGAGGGTGAAAAGGGAAAAGGCTGCCTCTATATCTCCACTTGAACTTAACGCCTCAAATGCCACAAACCACATAGGCGCTGCACCTTGTGCACTGAGTCAAACCCACTCGACCATATCCGGGACAACTCAGAGTATACCGCAGTTTGAACATCATAACATTCGCCCACAACCGCAGGCCAAACGCCGACCTGAATTGCCGCCCCGAGTAGTATCAACCAAGTGAACCCTTGTCAAAAGGCCACTCGTCCGGTAGTCCATGACAGTCAGGCTCCTGTCCCCCATTGTGACTAAGCCAAACACCAGGACGTGCCTAGCCTAGGGTCCGCTGAAAGTTACGTTGACAGCAGGTCAGTACCAAGGATCGTCACATGTCAACGTGTTATAGTTTGTTGTATAACAAGAGCAAATATTATGAGAAGTTTGTTAGTAATTTTATGTGATTTTCAAACATAAGTAAAAACTTGGCAGGCCAACAGATTGCTATATCTGACATGATTGCAAAGTTTAATTGGATTTGTTAGCAGGGATTCTTAAGCAAAGCTTAATTAAAAATATTTGTTACGGTATAGACTTGTCATAGTAATGAACCAAAGCAGAATGAATATGCTGGAGGGAACTAAAATGCTGAGAGCTCATAGACCACAATATAGACCATTCATGGTTACTACCAACTTTTCTGAAGCCCTGCTAAAGTTCTTTGTTTAGACTATTCTTCTGCCTCATTCAAACACAACTTAACGAAGTCTAGAAAATTACACCAAAGGGACGATGCACTGCATTTGTGTACACCCAGTTTAATAATATTTTGCATGAAAATTGTTTCTTAGTAGGCATTACTAACACACCAATTTTCTCTCTCTATTTATTCATATTATTATATATAAATGAAATGATTTTGACGCATGCCAGTATGCTGTGCAGCACAGCTGCGCTCTCTACGGGCGACTTCGTCCTATCTAGGAGACCCTTCACTCTGGACAAGTCATAACAATGGCGAATGAGGCAAACGTATCAAGCGCGGAGATTCCACTAGCCTGGACAGCCGAATACATAATTGTAATTAAGTCACGTAATTTCAATAAACATCGGCCGCCCTGTTCCTTACATGCAGGGGACATCCCGACGAATAAAATAATTTATTTTGAATATCCACAACCCTTCATGTTAGTGCGGAAGAAGTTCCAATCAACCCCCTAGATGGCAGCACCCCGTGGCCTTGTGACGTCACAATCAGCCAGCCTCAGGATGAGGTGTTTGTATTCGTCGTCGCCTTCAAGTGGGGAGATAAGAAATGTTAGACGCTCCAGCGCTATGATTAACCAACCCTCACATTGGAGGGCTATGCTACCCCCGCACCCCGGAGAACTGCTGATCGACAGAAATTAAGTATAAAAGATGTTCACCGCCATGGTCCAGAGACGCTGGGCTTGCCGGCCGAATAGGATCGCGAGCCCAACCCAGTCTGAGAAGACTCTCCTTCCTCTCCAGAGCCTGCGGCATGGCTATAACTCCAACCCGGCTGCTTGGAAAGGCAGCACTCACTCCAGCCGGCAGCTTGGGAAGACCACCAGCACTCCAGCTCCTGCAGCTTGGATAAGGCTTGTCCACGCCAGTGATCACCCAAGTCACCACTCACCAGACTGTAAAATCCAACCACCTGTACTCACTACCCTCACCTTAGTCAACTTCCTTTGACACCCACGGTAGCAGGTCGGTACGCGATTAACATCTCCATGGAGACTTCCCCTTAATCACATTACACGCTGTAAATTGTGTGCTTAGACTGATTTGCATTTTTGCTAATTCTTTTAATTCCAGGCTTTCCTTCGCCTGTCGAGATTTAATTATTGGTTTTAGCTTAAGTTTTTAATTTGTATTAATTTTTGCCGGGTGATGTCCTAAATACTATAATTTTTTTTGAGCGTAATAAATATTACGTAAATCGTAAGACCTTGTGTGTCGCCTACAGTAATTGTAGTCTAGTGCCTCTTGTCATTAATTGGTTAACTTATTGCAGTGTTAGTGAATTAATTTTTGCATACATTCGAAACGTTGGTAAAAAGTTGTGTGGTGCGCTGGACTCCTCAGGTGACGGGGCCTGGAAAGCTAATAAGCATTTAACCCTGCAAGGGCACGCCGCCGCTCCTGGGTTTTCAGTGCATCCGCAACTGCTGCTAGACTAACAGATTTAAAACCTTGACTGCCCATCACACGGCAGGTCCGTGGGCGAGGCTGCATAGTCGAGCCCACTTAGGACTGCTACGTCCGCTGAAAGGTAGCCAGCTCTAAAACTTCAATGCATAACAAGCATGGCGGATTTGGGAGCCGCCAAAGGCAACGTGAAAGATGCGCCCTAAATAAACCACTCCCCATTAATCATCTGGTATCCATTTCAAACCCAACTCAGTTATTACCTAAAGAACCAGTAGCGTTACCCGTATGTCACGACATAGTCACACCTCCGACACATGAGACTCCCCTTAAGCATCTGTTAGGTTGGTGCCCGCCAGACGACGAGCAGGAAGACGTAGCCCTAGAACTCGGACAGTAGTGTCCGTTGATGTACCGGAAACTCCGGTAGCTCCTGTTCAGGCCACCCCAGCTCCCTCGAGCACTGTGTGATTAACCACCGGCAGGTTGATTAGGGTTTGATACCCAACAGTGGAAGAACTACCTAATTTTTGTATGACAAAATTGGCCTCCCGGAAATTTGTCTGGGTTTGACTCCCACCGAAGGTCGTCCCCAAACCACGTGGCAAACAAATCCCCGCCAATTTTATCTCCGCACACTGGCCGACGGGGATGAATCCCGTCACCCCAGCCAGATCAGTCACAACCACAATCACCCTCGATTAATCACTGATTAGATTCATTCATCCCCCATGGGACAGCTGGCATCCCACCTATTGACAGCCCTGGTTGTGAGGGTAGTAAAACTCCCCGAAAGGGAGCTCGTTTCTATACGCCTCACTCTGGGGTTTTATTTCTGTCTCCTACGCCGGGACAAAGAGGACAATCAGCGTAGTCATCCCTCAACACGTCAGAACCGAGAAGTACGGCACACGTAAATTTATATACAAAATATAAGTAAAAGTTCAATTTAATAAAAAGTAAGGTTCTTTTATGATATCAGAAGTATAAAACACTTGAGATACAAGACATATTTAGGAAACAAAAATACATATCATACGTGGGGTGATTTTTCAAAGGTTTGATTTAAAAGAAATGTGAAGATACCATCACTATTACAAGTGACAATCCCTGTTCAATAAACTTGAGGCTTGACTTCTTATTGGGAGGGTAGAGTCTGTAATTACCAGTTGTCTATTATTGAAATAGGACTTTGCTAACGAGGGAAATGTTACATGTGAGCAGGTGTTCCCTCCGGCATTCCAAGAGCTTCCTCCACCGCCACTGGAGCTGTTCGATCTAGATGAGGCGTTCAGCTCGGAGCGAGTGCGGCTGGCCCAGCTGGCCAACAAGTGCCTGTCTGTGGGTGGGGAAAGCCATTCTGACCTCGAGTACTTTGTACGGGAGTGTGGGCGCGTGCTTGGCGTGGTGGGCCCTGCGGCTGAAATGGATGCCCGCCAAGTTATGCACGCTGTCTCCTTGCACATAGCCGACTTCAAGAAACTGGGAACTGCAGCCGAATGAGCTTTCAGCAAGGCGTCAGTGGAGAATCATTCTAGTCTAGTTGTACCTGTGTAAATACTGTATTTATTGGTTTATTAGCTTATATTGTTTTATAACTCCAGAGTTGTCATCACTGTATGATATAGTGGACACCTGATTGTAATGTTGTGTTGACTTGATATGTTGGAACTAGAACATTTCTGATGAATCTAATATTTAGTGGTATGTAGATTTGAGCATTTTTAGTGCATCACTACCACAGTTTCTGTTTATAAAAATTGAAAATGAAGAAATAATATTCTAAACAGTTTCTTCCTATTTTAATGGTTCTTCGAATATTAATTATGATAAAGATTTTTAAAGTTTGTTTTAAACAAATTGATATGAAAATGGGAAAGAACGAGATAGAATCATCATTTTAAAACGAATACTGCAAACTACTTAATTTATAAAGTAAATAGGAAATAAGTTTTTAAGTAATGTTAGAATGAATTGTTTAATTTTTAATTAGTGCGTACTCTACTGCTCATTCATGCTTTAGTTTAAATGCTCATGCTAGTATTAATTTGTTTTGCTTATCATATTTTGTTTCAGAAATGCATATTATTGGTGGGCCTAGAAATTTTCGTGAACTGTGAAATAATGCAAAATACTGAGAAATACAGAAAAATTAGGTATATATACAAAATTCTGTAATTATTCCAGCATTTGCCAAACACCGATGAAATTGCTAAAACCGAAACGAAATTGTATCTAAAACCACAGTGTGAGCTTCTTTTACAATGAAAACTCTTACAGATATAGAGTTTTACAATTTTCCATTTGTTATACAAACATTATCTCTTATTTACTTCACATACGTGGGGACAATGAAACTATTTGTACGGTGATCAGGTTGTTGACTGTAAAAAGTAAACAAAATTTTACGTTATGAGAATGATTCATAAATTAATTGGTAGCAAGGTCGAAAGATTATTGTATGTACAATTGAATATATATATATATATATATGTATATATATATATGTATGTATGCTATGGTGCTCGTTTACGGGCTGACTCATGCCTGTGTGTATTTTATTTATAAACAAACATCTCCAACCAAAAAAATATTGGTGATATGACAAAAGTAAATAGTATTTATATATAACAGACAAATATATATTTTTGGAATGTAATAATTATGCACTAAACATTCGGACAGTATTTGTAAACACTGCCGACTGTACTCATTTTCTCTGCTTTGTGGTTTGGTTTGACAACTAGCAAATACAGCCTTTGCAACTATTAAGCAAGGGTGGTGATTGTAGTCGGCTGCTTATGTCGCAAAATCGATTAAGAAAGCCAAAAATAGTTACGGTGTTTTAGATTGTGCCCGGAAGTTTGCAAGTGAAGGTTTCTTTTGTAAACCGACTAAAGTGCAAAACTGTGATGAAAACATTGAGTGGGCGGGAAAAGACACGTGCTTAAACACAGCCATACCGAATGCACAGTGATAGTGGAGGACATAAAAAGTAAAAAGACAACTGCATTGGAAGCAAATTTTTCTAATTTTCATATTGCCAAGAAAACAAAAACAAATAGGCTTCTGCCACTTCCTTCTTAAAACATTTTACGCTGTATGTAAGGAGTATTTTAATTTTATTGATAGTAGAATATTTGCTAGTATTTGGTTTTTAGGTTGTGGATTTGTGTTGGAGTGATATTGCACTGAATGGGATTTAA
Source organism: Dryococelus australis (assembly GCA_029891345.1). Classification (NCBI taxonomy): domain Eukaryota; kingdom Metazoa; phylum Arthropoda; class Insecta; order Phasmatodea; family Phasmatidae; genus Dryococelus; species Dryococelus australis. The sequence continues at coordinate 194,213,194 of CM056997.1, forward strand.
TTAAAATATTATCTACTGATGCACGACGGCCTATGGGAGGTGACACATCAACCCTAGTTACATGATGGCCCTTGGCTGAGAGGAGATCATCGTGGTCCAATTATAGTTTTGGTTTTGATGCCATTATCATGGGATTAAGAAAGTAGTTACCTTTAGTGTTTGGCTGGAGCATGGCCGTTATAGAGAACAGAGCGTGTGGCCTGTCTACTGGGAACAAAGTCAGGTGCTACTGTCACGGCCCGGCGAATGAGTTGGCACACAGCCACAGGTTTACGTATCTGGACGGTGGCTTGTGGTGGCTGCTGCCCCAGCTGCGGTGAAGGAGGATAACTGCTGCTGGCCATCCCGAGATGTAGTGCATTCACTGGTGACTCTTTTGAAGCCAGGGGTGGGCTGGCGGTTAATAGTCTGATAGCCTCTGAACCAAGTGTTGGCATTACCCAGAGGGATGTCCTCCCTTCTGTGGATTGCTTCAGCTAGTGGATGCAGAGACACTGCTGTCTTGATGAGTGGCGGAAACAGAGGTTGGGGTGGAACTGGGAGGTGAGGCCTTTCCAGGGGGCGGGCGGCGTGAGCTCTGCCCCGTGGGGATGTGCTGCAAAGAGCAGGCGGTGGAGTTGGGTTACAACTCAAGTTACTTGTAGAGGCGTTAGCTGCCCTTCTAAACTTCCGCATAGCACCACCCCTCTAAATGTATGGCATGGGAACTAGTACAACTACTGGCTTTGCGAGAGAGAAGTATGCGACGTAGGTCCTTAACTTTGTGTACTGTGAAGGCCGCAGCCGTACAGACAAGAGTTGAACCCAGTGCTCCTTCATCTGGCTCAATTTAGAGCGGTGGGTTCCCTCAAGTTGTACGTCGTGATACCTGGGTGTGGTATCCACATGGGTAAGTCCTCTAGAATCAACTGTTACTCCCTTCCTGCCCAGTTCAGAGTGGTGGATGGAGTATAGGTTGGCCTGACAGGCTAACCACCTGGTGGAGTTCTTGTTGGTGGTTGTGATTCTATTGTACTATACCCAGAAGGGGGCACAGAACGGGTGCCTTTCTAATGGGTGTGTGATTACTATTGCTTTTGTGAGCGTAGTCCCCAGCTTCATTCTGGTGGGCTGGTTTCTACGTAAGGATAACACAGTTACACCAAGAAATTAGAACTCTGAAGTAATTTAAGAACACGTATATATTCCAAGAGCATATACACGGTGGCCCGTATGACCTCCTAAACTAACTTTGAGTTGAGACTGAAGTTAACTTACGCACAGCTAGGTGAAGGAGACCTGGTCGTGACCTGATTAAGGCAATGACGGCTAGGTAGCTAATTACAGTTGGCCCTATCTAATCTGCTTGGTTGTCCAGAAGGGACTGTTGGTGACCACTACCATAGGAGATAGTGGTGAGGTATTTCTGTTACCAGCAGCTAAGGCGATGTGTGGTTGTCCTGAAGAGACCATCCACAATCACTACCAAAAAGGGGGTAGTGGTGGTTGCCGTTACCAGAGGGAGTAAGAATGAGGTTGACAACATCTTCGGGAGCTGGTGGTGATGAGCCCCCAGAAGGTCTTGAGGGCATTGCCACAGTCGCTTTAGAGCTTCTGGTAGAGCCAACCGTGTGAGTATAGCACAGTCATATAAGGTGGAAAAAGAGGTAAACCAGGGAATAAAAGTTAGAAAGCTGAAATTTTGCATAAATCTTTGTTTTGACATTCTGAAAGTCGGCTCAAAAGTCTCGTAGAATCTAGTGTCCACGAGTCAAGATATTCAAGGTCAAAGGTCGCAAAAATCATTTTTTTTGTTAATATCTTGTTTCCTATGCTTCAAATGATCTTTGAAGTTTTTACAAAAATTAACCGTTCTCGAGCTAGAGCACAAAGATTGGGAAGCGCCTATCCTTATGCAGGATAACGTTATGGCAACTGTGGAATCAATGCATAGTACAGTTTATAAAATTGATTGACTAAAAATATTATAATTAATGAGTAACTTAATTTATTTACTTATTTATAAATTATATTTATAAACATTATTCATAAATAAGACATTCCTTTGATAATATTTAATTAATTTATATTAATAATAAGATATTAAAGTGATTTTAAGTAGGAAAGAGATTAAGTATTTCTAATTTATAGTGAGTTGGGGCAGATGTTCCATTGTTAAAACTGGTTTCTTTTTCAAGGTGCCACTGTCTATAATACCAAGTCTATATTTCTTAGTCAAAAACTGTATCTCAGCAACGACAGACGTGCAATTTCATAATGGCTAATTTGTGGGTTTATATGCAATAAACCGCTTTCAGAAGGCAATATCGAAAATGTTCTGCGCGGCTTACAGCCTTTGAAAACTGCAAGCGTTGCAAGAAATGACGGACACATAGAATATTTGAATACTTTAACTTCTGTGAATGTACGTACGGAGTGCCGGAAAGTGTACATTAGTAAAAATTCTATTACAGCCTTCGTCATCCAAATCCACCTCGTAAAAAAAGAAATGGCGCTTTTGACTTCAAAACGATGTATATTTTGTGACGAAGCACCTGATGAAGCAAAAGCGATAAAAGAAAAAAGAACAGTATAGATGCGCAATTAGTAAAGTGAGTACTCTTGAATTTAATGATAATGTTATCAAAAAAGGAGATGAACAGGGCTATTTGTTAGGAAAATTGGTAAAAGATAGCATATTTTTTGAATGTGACTTGATAGCTGCCGAAGCAAAATATGTATCTGAGGTCCTTGAAAATTTAAAACCAAATATAAAAGACGAGGATGATAACGAACTGGAAATTCAATTTGGGCGACCAGAAGAGGTTGACTATGACAAACAAGAGGAATATTAAGCTGCATGCTTGCTATTGATAATCAGAGTAACAAATATAAATCCGCCTTACATTTTAACTGAAATAAATTGTAATACATTTACTATAAACTTAAATAAAAATGTAATTACAATGTGGTTAATCTATATTATTAATATGATGAAGTGAAATAGTTTAACTAAATATTATCAAAGGGATGTCTTATTTATGAATAATATTTATAAATATAATTTATAAATAAGTAAATAATTTAAGTTTCTCAATAATTATAATATTTCTAGTAAATAATTAATTTTTGTACTATGCATTGGATTCCACAGTTGAAATTTATTCTATATATGGATAGGCGCTTCCCACTCTTTGCGCTCTATCTCGAGAATGGTTAATTATATCAAATATCACCTAAGACCAAATTTGTAGAAACTTCAAACATCATTTGAAGTATAGGAAACAAGATCTTTACAAAAATCCAATTTTTGCGACCTTTGACCTTGAATATCTTGACTCGCAAAAACTAGATTCTGTGAGACTTTTGAGCCAACTTTTAGAATGTCAAAACAAAGATTTATGCAAATTTTCAGGTTTCTAACTTTAATTCTGAGGTTTAATCCCTATTTGACTGGACTAGTAGGCTTCTTCCGGAGGAGAGCAGTGGAAGAAGCAAGACATACTCAAGAGTAAGCTGCTGGTGGCCTCTTGCCCAAGACCGAGCGGTGGAGGAAACATGGACTGCCGTTTTTAGGCCGTGTATGGGCTTATATATGCTTGACCGCTGGTCCGCTTGGTGGTGAGTGAGGGGGGCAGGCTCCGTCCTTGGAGCTGTCTGCTGGGGAAGATTCTGCTGACGTGGCGGGCTTCATCCCTTATCACTGTTGGTGCCAGCCCTTGGCACGCCGTAGAACTACGTGACCTTGGGTGGCAGGCTCGGTTGCTCAGCTGATAGTACAGTCTCCCTTCAGAGGGCTGGGGGTGACGTCTTCTTTTGAATGAGAGTGAAGAGTAAAAGCTGGATGACGAGTCTGTAATATCACTCCTTAGAGCAAATGCATATCCTCAAGGCACGTGACCCGCTTCTTCTAGTACAGTTTGCAACTTGCCTTTGTCGAAATGAAACTACGTTCAGATGAGGCAAAGTCGAGTGTGGATCATAGTTGCGCAGTGTGTCATGCGTCACTACAATTGAACGAAAGCTGTATGTGGGTGATGTGAAACTCTTGAAAAACTCAAACATTAGTGGATGTTCTTGGGCAGTTTTAAATGTCTCGATAAAGTAAAAGATTTATTGCACAAAAATTACTGTGATGTGACAGTGTATGACAAAATCAGCTCATTTTATTTACTGTAAAAGAGGACCCTAATTATTATATATTTCTTCAGATCAGTTATTTTTGACTAACAGAAACATTTTTAATAAAATGAAAATTGGAAAGATTATGTACATATAAAACTGAATTTTCAGAAATTTGGTGAAAGAAATTTGGAATTACGAGCCTAATATTCGCTTACTTGTCAATGAAGACAGTATTTAATTAATGCATCTTATAAACATCTACTACAATTATTATTTTGAATATTTCTTATTCGTGTGATTGTAATTTTACTTCAATTTTACTTCATTGATGATGTACGCACAGAATGGCGACTAGTGGAGTAAGAGGAATTGTGTGAATAATAATGAATCTTCAATATTAAAAATGTGAATTTTAGTCTTAATGAGTATGTCTCATTGTTACAAAAGGATGATGTATGAGAATATCAGTGTTTCTTATGTTAAGATTGTGTTGCATCAAACAATTCTGTTAGGATTGGTTTGAGATATGTGTGGTTTACACTGTGCAGCACCTTCATGCACGAGGAATTCTTTTAACCATGTATTAAAGCTTTATTTATTTTTAGACATTTATGTCTCGTGATAGTATTGTTGATAGTAGTGTTGATTTATCAGTTTTAATTTTTGTCTTTTATTTCACCAAGTCTGCCTGCAGTACCTGCTAGCACAAAAAAATCCTTTTGACATTTAAATATAGGTTTTAGGTTTTCACTAATGGGCAAATTTGGTCACCTAGAAGACATGTTTATTGTTTGTGCTCGAGAGCAATGTGGGCTATATTTTAATGAAAAACATTTCAAGTTGCGACTTACTGATACGAAAACAAAGCCGAACTGGTCTTGTAGATTCTGGTAGCGCCGCTCCAGTCCGATGGCGCCACCATAGGCAGTGTTGTCACAATATGGTGGGAAATTTAAACTTGTTCAAACGGACCCATGACCCAAACATTCATTTTTATTTTTGAGCAGGTAATAAGAAAACAACAGTTTTTGAAGAACAAAGTTTTTCAAGCATCTCATTGGACATGAATCTTTAGAAGACTTGGAGTAAATGTTCTTGCAGATAAATGGTGAAATGAAATATCACTATTGCACCGCTACAAAAGGAAAGTGAAATTTGCACAGAAACAAGGATAGGAAGCGTGAAGTTGAAGTGAATTACCAGATGTGTAAAACCATTTGACATAATAGAAAATAAATGGTTTCATTAAACATAAGCTAGTCACAGTGCATAGTTTGGTAACACTGGTTGAAGCAAAGGACAGCATGTGTGTAAGTGCTGTGGTTACATACTTACCACTCGCACATTTTTCTCAAAAAAAAAATTTGAAAAGTAGTGATGTAGATTTTACATAGAGGTGAAGATTAAACTTTGTTATAATGTGCAAAATTGAATTATTTTGTAAGTTTGTAACCCTTTTTTCAACCAAACATTGCTAATTGTATACAGCATTGTATTTTTCTATAGGCTGTTTGCAGTTAATTGAGCACTCTTGAAATCAACCTTAGAAAAATATTCTGCCTCTACCTGTATGTATTTTAGCTGGCACACTGTCTAGCATGCATCCAGTAAAGTTGGTTGTTGAGTTTAAACATGGGCAGCTCTTAACGAGGTCTTGAGAGCCAATGAGGGTGAAATGAGGTGAGAATGGAGCAGTGCCGGAGTGCAAGGACGGGGAAAATGGGAGATCCCCGAGAAAACCAGCTGACCAGCAGCATTGTCTGGCACAATTCCCACTTGCGAAAATTTGGGATTGGCCCAGCTGGGGACTGAACCCAGTTCGTCTTGGTGGGAGCGAGCAGTCTAACCATTCAGTCACTGCAGCCCCCAGTAAAGTTGATAATGATGGAGAGAGAAAATAGCCCCATGTCTTAACGTTGGATTTAAAGTGTATGATAAAAATGTGTGAATATTGAAATTGTTTCTTTTGCTTTCTGTTTATTTTTTTTAAAGCATTTAAGTGCAAGAATTAACAAAGGTGATCAGCAGGGCTTTTAAAAATGCTTAGTTTATTGTGAACAGCCTATAGTGACCTGTTATTTGCATACTTGTTTCTGTGTTTTGTACACCAATTTTTTAATGCAAAACTCTCACCATTTTTTTAAGTATTTATGTAATCAGGAGACCATTTATAGTGCTGAAAAGATTATTTTTTTGGGATAATCAATGTTATTGGGGTTGTCACTGTTTTTTAGGTTTGATCTCACTGTGCCTTATTACCTTTGTGTATCAGTAGTATATTTTTAGTGTAGGCATAACATTTTCAGAAATTGAAGTTGTACTCCAGGTGGAAATATTTACAGCCGTCCAATAAAAACATGTGAAATCTCTGTTGTAATCTTATTATTTGTATGCTGCCCATGAAAAGTTAAGCAGTTATGATTCCTTAACCTTCCTTTGCTTTCCGTATACAGTTGAATCCTAAAATAACCCACATGTAAGTAACCAAAAACGATCTTAAGGAAAGGGTTCCTGCAACAGTCAAAAACGTACAAAAAATTATGAAAAGAATAAAATATCTGTGCTAAAATATAATTAGTTGGAATGAAAACCTATTGAAAATACATTCACAGTCCCATAGTAATTATACGTACGGTAAGCATTTCTCAGTAGTTACCCTTAAACCATCTGGGGAAAAATAAAAGTTAAAATCCCTTACTGAACACACAACTGCCCTCCAATCACGCGAGCATAGCATAGCGACAGTGGTAACCATCATCAGCGCAGGTTATAGATATTTCCTTTCCCTCCCGTAAGCACCATTTATTTCATAACCATGCCATGTTCCTTTGTCCTTGTGCACGGGTTTAAGCTTCAGGATACATATTTCAATAGTGCTATTATAACTTTGATTTTTGGATTTTATTGGATTTTGATCACGGATTGCAATTGAAATTGACTGCATTGCCTGTTGATGAACTGGTGACAGAATTTTTATTGGAATAAAAATTTATTTACAATTTGGATTTTGGTTTTGTGCTATTTATTAAGTTGGATTCCAGTGTCAAGAGTTGAAACCTGTATTACATATAAACGTACGTCATTTTACCTCAATAGTAAGGGTGTGCCAGCACCAGCTTTTTCCGTTGCAACCGACTATGCTTCTCTGCCCCACATGTCGCAGTTACCCTTGAAATAGTAGGTCACACCATCTATGCACATGCTTGTCGGCTGTTTGTGCATGCCACTACGGACCTTCAGTGTGTTGAATAAATGAAGGCATGATTGTGGTGCAGTGTACAAACAATTGTTTTTGATGCATACCAGACTTATTCCCGGCTAGGGGTTAGGTTCTACATATTGGGCTGAAAAATTTTAGGCTTTGACCAATAACTAGGAATACTCTAGGCTATTTTTAATTTAGCAAAATATGTTTTGACAAATGAAGCCTTGGTTGTGGTCAATTTTACAGTTTTATGTCGTGGTGCCAGTATCATAAGGTACATAAAAAAGGGGGTAGGGGACAAGATGGGGCCCCTAGCTTTATGTGGTGCCCGGCCAGTATACAAAGTAGGCCTTCTTGGCCATCTGGTGGATACAAAGACAGGGACCACTGTTACGACCCTTCGCCTTGTCTGACACAGTACCTTAGGTCTGCCAGGAAGAGGGGTGCTCCTCGGTGCTGGAATTGCTTTGCTGGTGAGCAACTAATCCGGTGCAGACTCTGCAAGACTTGTAGGGGTACCACTGTTCTGCTCGCCGGGGATAACTGGATGAAGAGACTTGTGTAGGGATGCCTTTAACAAAGGCCAGTCAAGGCCTAGGGTGCAAAAAGGCCTCTATGATAGGGTGTTCCCTTTCAGGTAATTTGATTAACGGTAGAAACAAAGGCTTTGGAGAAGCTTTCCCTTAAGGTGGTAAGTTAACTTTCTTCCTTTCTAGAGCTTGTAAAGCCCTCGTTAATTTTCTCCGTACACCACCTTTGCATTGGTATGGCAATTCAAAACCAATGAAAGCAACCTATAGAAGAAAAGGTGGTGCCGGAGGTCCCTAGCGCGTACTTTCAAGTAGCCAGACTTGTGATGCGAGGCAACCTGTCCTGCTTTCGTCCGGCCCGTGTGAGTGGTGGACAGAGTGGAGGGCAACGCACGTCACTTCCTCGCTGGGATACTCGAGTGTGTTATCCACAGGAGGTTGATCAGGACAAAGTGGTTTCAGCACCAATTCGGCCATGTGAGCAGCGGTGGTGGAGTATGGAACACTTGGTGTGATAAATTCTCCTAATAGAGGAGTACCTAGGTGAATTTGGGCACAGCCGAAGGTCTACGTGCTGGCAGATATTTGTTTGCTTCTTAGTGGTGTGTGTATTTACCTTGGTTTTGCATCTGCCGGCTTTTCCTCTAAGGTGTAGTTATGTTTACTAAAAGTGAAAAGGGTTCTTTCAGTTATACACAATGAGAAATGAAATTGTCCAGAATGCGTTTAAAAATTCATGTTAGATTGTACATATTTAGAAAATAGGATGGTTCCACACTAACTCTTATTGATTCAATGTAAGTTAGGGAAGGTGAACCTATCGTTAAAATCCAGGTGAAGGCAACCTGGGCAAAAGCTAGGTGTGTTGCTTGGGCAAAATTAACTAGCAAAGATATTAACAAATCTAATAGCCAACACATTTGAAAGTGCCCAAGTACCAGGGTGGTGGTTAAGGAACCGAGAGAATGATGGCTACCAGAAGGGTAGTTTTCCATCGTAGCCACACCCTCTGGTGGGCTGGAGAGTTCCAGAAGGGATGTCGAAGTGACCTGCTACCAAGGGGGTTCTGGTGGTTACCAGGAGGTGGGTGGTAGGCAAGGAACGTAGTCTTCAGGAGCCTCTGGTATGTTTGAGTCTCCCAGAAACTGCAAGGTCTGCGGTGCTGCAGAAGGCGGGTCAGCGGCTGCTGAAAGTATTGAGCTTCTGGTCAACTAGTGTCTTCAGCTGGGTTGAGACCCCAGCCCTTACGAGCAGTGGGATCTCCAGATGCCCCAGTGGTCACGCACCCTGATGGCTACCTCTGGCCCTTGCGAGTGGTGGAGGAGCAGAGACTCAAGAGTTAAGGGGTGCTAGCAGGTGTTGGAGTGTTGAAATAGGAAAATCTGGTTTTAACGAATCTGGTGAGATAAAGATTTTTAGAAACTGTTACATTTTGTTAAATCAGGTTTCTGCTGTACTCCCACTCCTCTGTTTTCATATAAGTACTCTCATCTGCGGAGTTGTACATGCGCATCCATACAGGCATACAAACTTATTACAGTATGTATATTGATGCATGATATCCTTGTATTAATGGCGGGTTGTCACGGGCTGACTTTTTGTTTGGTGTTAGGCTAGAGACACCGGGTTACTTTGTCTTGGCATTACCTAGTTAAGTACTTGGGCTTTGCCGGTAAAAAGAACGGGCCGTGTAGTTTCCAGACTAGGAATGAAATTGCGGACGGCGAGAACAACCTTTCTTCTGGTTTGGTTTGGTTTTACCTTTACCCCTTGGCGACGGATAGCCTGTGGAAGCAGCCGACCGTGCGTCTGCGATGGTGGTGGCTGTCTGGAGCTGGCGCCAGACATGGTGCGCTGACGGGTTGGCTACTGGGGGCTCTAGGTGGTCTGTCTGGCTGGTTGCTCCTGATCTAGGTGTTTGCTGTACCAAGTAGTGACTTAATTACCCCGTAGAAAGATTTTAGTAATGGGGTTGAGTGTTCTCTGAAGTTTTAACTGGTTTTCTGAAATTAGAACAACACACACGAGATGATAATCTGCATTTGGATAGAATGTGTTTATTCCTGGGAGAATAGACCTGATGGTACATACTGCGTCCTATCAAACAAGAATTGAGCGGAAGTTAAATTACATTGGACAGGTGAAGGTGACCTGTTTCTGAATTATGCAAGGTAGAAAATTAAGTGGTTATGAAAATAACTCGACCTAATTATCTAGTCTTGGTGTCCAGAAGGGACTTAAGAAGGATTTTACCACTAGCCAGGAAGACAGTGGTAAGTGTTAGTGTTCTTGAAGGGACGGTAGTATTTACATGTGGTTCACGACTTCTTTGGGCGTTGGCTCCGGAGGATTTCTGGAGGGTGTTGAAGACGTCTGTGAAGGCGTAGTCGAGTCTCTGGTAGATATAGAAGACCTGGATGGCTGCTGAGGACCCCAGCACATGAGGTGGTGGAGCGAGCGGCAGCTGATGGTACCTTTGGCACCAGGATTGTGGTGAAGAAGCAGACTCTTGGAGAGGCCTCTGGAGCTGTTTGCTGCCTCCGGCACCTTGCAGTGCGGTGGAGGAGCTTGACTCTTGGAGAGGTCGTGGGAACCTGATAGCTTCCCCCCGGTACCTTGCGGTGTGATGGGGGAGTGTGAACTCTCAAACAAGGGTCATGTATCTGTATTTATACTTGCCGGCTTGCCCTTGTTGGTGACAAGGAAGGGGGAGGCGTGACACTCAGGCAGTGTGACGTTACCGACCGGCCGCAAATTTCAGCTGTGGCGGCACAAGTTAGCACTTCTCTCGTAGTGCAATCCCTTGGGGAGCTATGGTATTGCATAATGTCATCTCGGTGGTATAGTGGTCGGCTCATTTCTGCTTGTAGAACTGAGCATTTTAATTCACCATAGGGTAAACAGTAGAATTTCTCAGCATCTGTAATAGCTCCTCGTACAAGGGGTGTATCTTGTAAGCACTTCTGGAAGACTTGTGCTGTTTATAGGACCCTGTAGGTAGCGATATTTAGGTTTGAACTGATGAGGCAAAATTGTATTAGTAGTATGAAAAAGACATCACACGTCAATATATGTATACCGGTAATTATACACACACATACATTCAGCCATGTTCTTCTAGCCCCACTCGCTACTAGATGCACAATAAAGTGAATAGGTCTAAAAGATGATGTTCCAAGTTATCATCTTTCTAGCATTACTTAAAATTTACAAGCAATGTCGTAGTCGCCTGCCCAAATTTTTAAAATTATTCTTCCTGTGTGTTTTCTATAGTATCATCACCCCTTCATAGTTACAGCTACTATCAACTGTAAATACTTTTTGAAATGAACACAAGAAAGAAAGTACAGGAAAGTTTAAGTACCATTTGCTTGAGTTAACACTTTGCTGTCACAGGTACTTCCATTTCAGTAACAAAAAACATCTTAAAAATATAATCAACATTCCCAGTATTGCACTTGAACATTGGGCATCTTTCACAAAGGAATAAGTGATATACATTCTGAAGTTGAAATAATATAGACTAACTAATTTATTGCATACCATCACATCATTGTAAATATCTTGGTTTCAATATTTAGTGACATGGTAAGAAAATCGTATCTTTGAAAAACATTGAACCATTGCAAAATATTGCATCAAGGAAAAACATAGTACCATTGTGAAACATCACACAGTTGCAAAGCATCACGTCATCATAGAACATTACAGCATCATAAAACGTCGCAGCATCGTAAAACATTGCAACACCATAAAACATCACATCATTCTAAAACATTGCAGCATTGTAAAATATTGCAGCATTGCAAAACATTGCAGCATTGTAAAACATTACAAAATCACAAAAATTTGCAGGATCACAAAATATTGTGGCATCACAAAATATTATTGTTGCAATATAATGCAAAAAAACATATCACATGTGACCTCTGGAATAGTGACCCTTTTAAAATGACTACCCTTTTTTGGGGAGCCATGAAAAAAATTTAAATGCAAAGGTTTTTCCATGAACGACTCCTTCAAGACAACAACCCTTTTCCTGGGAACTGTGAAAGATTTTAGAATTGAGAGTTTCCTTTACTTTCATTTTGATAGTGTAATTTTGAAGTGTACAAATAGACTTTTGTACCAAGTAGCTAATACGAACTTGGTGTATGTAGGAGTTGCCAAGTTTAGAGAGAAGTTGCTAATCAGATTTGAGCTCTAGTCAACCAGTCAGTTTAGTCGGCAACCTTTTAGCATTATTTTTAATTTCAATGAACATATTTAAGGTTTCAGTTTTAAGGGATTATTATTCCAATTTAATTCCCTGAAACAGTTTTTATGGAAACTATAAGTAATTTTTGACAAATGCACATTTACACAAAAAATGTTTATTTCAAATGGGCTAGGAGATATATACACAAAACTAGATAAGCATATGCATCCAGACTTGACTCTCGAGAACTATCCTTCCAGACATTTACATAAGGTTTTCCAGAAGTGGTTGAGTGAAAAATGTCACAAATGTTAGCTTATTCTGGCAGTCAGATAGTTGTACCATGAATTCCAGTCTGCATTGATGTGTGACGCTCTTAGGATATATGCAACTAAGACTATGTCTCATCTGTGCGTATCTCCTTGGTGCACCAGGTGGGGTCTGAACCAAGTATGATATCTACCAGAGTGCCTACAAGTTATGTCCCTTGTGGGGAGTAATACAGACATACCAGTATTCTACTGTTTGCCACACTTTGAGAGCCATGCCAACCCATCCCCTACAAAGAAGATGAGTGAGCCAGCTGCAGAGCATCCGAAACCTAACCCATACAGTCAAGGAGTTCAAGTGCGCACTGAGAGATAGTGCCACCTGCCACGTTCGGTGACATCTCGACTCCCAACCCTGCAGCCCACACGAGGGTGAGCCGGCTCGTATTTATACCTGTGCGCGGCTTAGAAACACCAGTTATTCGTCGGCTCTTCTAGAGCTACACAGCCCCGGCAGTTTGCTCCACCACCTTGTGTGCTGGAGCCCTCTGACTGCTCTTCGTCTTCTAGACAACCCAGCAGCTCTTCAGCACTAGCACCAACGTTTTTCAGACCTTTCAGAGGATCTCCCCATGCAGACCTTGAAGAAGTCGTTAACCTCTCGTGCTGCTTACCCCTTGTAACGGCAATCCTCACAACCCTTCAGCAAGTGGGCCCCTAAGTCCCTTCAAGACACTGCATAGGATAAATAAGGAAAGTTAAGAGCTACCTGATGGAATCTACCATACCCAGTCAGAACGTGGTCCCCTTCAACTGGCTTTGCGTGTTATACTTCCGGTCAGTGGTGGTATGGGCCACCATGTCTATTCCTCTCAGGAATAAAACATGTGTTCTCTTTTTCTATGACTTTCCTTTCCTTAGGTGGCTGTGTACTTCCACATAAACACTTAGGCCAACAGAGTGAAGCAGGAGACCGGGTTTAACCAACTGTTTTACCAACCTAGTATAGAACTGTGGGTTCTCCCTCAGAGACTCGTACGTCATATATACACACATGCTCGATGCCCACTCGTTCGGTGCACCCTGGTTGTCCCGAAAGTCAGAGCCTCGACCATTAGAAAAAGAACCTACAAGGAGGCTAGAGAGTGAGGTCAGTTTGTAGTACTCCGTCCACCGCACCGCTTTTGTTGCCGGAGGGGATACTTGACTGGTTCTGGAGGCCTGACTGCCTTTGGGCCCACACCTTCATTGGTTGTCGAATGACTCATAGAATTCGGGTCCTTCAACCACCGCACTGTTTGTGTTGCCGGTTGGGGTAAGGGTATGGCTCCGTGTCTGCTTGTCTGCGGCCGAACACGTCTAGCTAGGGACCGTTTGTCGCCTATTCCCCTCTTGCGAGGCTGGTAGTAGTACCCCCTTCCTGCCTTACACAAAAAGGGGTGGCAAGGATTTGCAGGAGAGAAAGGCAGTGGCCACCTACAACTCTACCTGGGGCTGCACCCCATCCACTAAGGCACTCTGCCATGATAACCCCCGGGACTGAGCTTACACTGCCCGTCAGCTGGAGAGGGCTCACCTCTCAGCTCCACCCATGTGTCTATTTTCAGCTGTGAAGAAGACGCCCCGGACACCGCACACCATGGTAGCAATTATCCACCAATTAGGGAGGTAGGTCCCTCTAGGCATCGCCTGCTCCTGGTACGGGGGAACCGACGCTCCAGCCCGGTAAAGGTGCTCCAGCCCGGTGAAGGCGTTTTGAAAGGAGGGACTCAGAGCAAGAGGTAGAATAAAAAAAAAAGAAAACGACCCACCAGAAGGGAAAAAAAGTAAAGACCCAGACCCAGCCGACGGATAAAAAAGAGTTACCCCAGCTTTGACTTCACAGGGCAGCCCATAAGCATTGGTCCTTTAAGCATTTAAATACGAATGATAACTGATAAGCTATTAATTTGTTATTTTATTTTACTCCCTTAGAAACAAAGTTAAAACATTAAAATTTACTTTTTGTTGACAAATTTATGACCATGTTTTGGAGGGAAAAATTTTTTTAAATGTCAATATCCCGCATCCTAATTTTTGCAGTCATTTTTTTTTGTAAAAATGTGCGGCCTATACACACCAAAATATGGTAGTAATGTTGTCAGTACAGTGTCTAACCAGTACAAATGCAAAAACAGTTTACGATTGGCGAAGCTTGAACTTAGATACTTTGATGGTAATGTACGTAACTGGATTGCTTTTTGGGGGCAGTTCAAAAAGAAAACAATGAATTGTGTGAAGAGGATAAATTTCAGTACCTACCTCTACCAGGCTATGATACCGGGGCCATCAGCAAGAGAGTTGGTAGATAGTTTCCTGCCTTCAGAATCTAACTATCAGAAAGCCATAGAGCAGTTAAAATCACAGTTGCAAGAGATGAACGTCTGATTACAATTTATGTTCGGGAGCTGTTGCAGTTAGTTGTTCAAAAAAACAACATACTATAGAGGTATCTAAGCGTATGCAGCTTGTGCATTCTTGAGGAAGGAGAATGGTGGGGAAGTGTCAGTCCAGTTGATAATGTCCAAGGCCAGAGTGGCTACCTGTGAAGTGCAAAACCATCCCATGCTTGTAGCTACTCGCTGCAGTTATTGCTACCAGGCTTTCATTAGACGTAAAGAAGGCATTGGGTTAGAACAATGTATAAAACATGCTTTTGGAGTGACTCATCAGTGACCTTGACTTGGATTAGACAAAAACACTATTGGAATACCTTTGTCAGTAATCGTTGCCAAGAAATACGCAATATAGCAGTTTGTATGATTGACACCACATATCAGGCTTGTGCAATGCAGCTGATCGTCCATCTGGAACTGGTACAGTCACTAACAACCAAAGCCTTCACCCTAGCATTGAGAGGATTTATTGTCCAATGAGGGAGAGTATCTGTAATGTATTCAGACAATGGAACTAATTTTGTAAGACTTAATAATTCCCTGAAGACTTTGAACTGGGAGGAAACAGTGGCCTACTCTGCAGTCAAGAGAATTATGTGGAAATTCATTCCACCTACGGCAGCCTGGTGGGGCGGTTGGTGGGAACGATTAGTCAGAACAGTAAAAGAACTACTGAGAAGAATCCTAGGATGAGCATCTGTATACTATTGAGACTTGTATAATGTGCTTTGTGATTGTCAGGCTACAATCAACTCCAGACCACTGACCTACTTGGCAGACACTTGGGATGAACTGTAGCCCTTATCTCCAACACTCTTTTTACATGGGATTCCAACAGGTGAAACAGTAGATTTGGACAAAGTAGACAATAATAGCTATGGCAAACACAGTAGGTACTTGCAGAAAGTCCGACAAAGGTTTAAAAAGGAATATATGGGGCTTTTAATACACAATGGACAGAGCAGTACCAAAAGCTATTAAGGTGGGAGATGTAGTGCCGGTAAGTTCAGACAACTTAAAACGTGTCAATTGGCCCCTAGCACTTGTGTTAGAAGTGTATCCAGGGACGGACGGCACCACCAGGGTGGCCATGTTGAAAACGCATGAAGTGGAGAGAATCAGACCATTCCAATGTCTTTATCCACTGGAGGTACATTCTTTGCCAGAGGACTGGAAAATCACAGAAGGGGAGGTCAATGATTCCCCGGATATGAAGTCTTCACAAGAAGTGGCTAAGGTGTCAAGAGCAGGGCGACGAATTAATGCCTTGATCTGTGAATTTTTGATAAGTTATTACATTGTGTAATGTAAATTTGTTGTAACAATGTTAATTTCAATAGAAAATTATTTTTGTATTGCAAAGGGGGGAGGATATTTAGGATTTACCTTTAAAAACTTCAGTATGTATTATTATAGAGTGTATTATGTATATCTGTGGCGGTTTTTGTTGTGCTTAATGTTTCGGAAAAAAAAAAAAATTAGTGTGGCAAAAAAAAAAGCAATTGTGTGTAGAAAAGAATGTCAATCTTATTTCTTTAAACAGCTGGTACTACGAAAGCCACTGGTCACTAGTTTAGTCCACAGTTTAAACGGTTTGCACCTCCTACTCAAGTGGAAGGCAGGGCAGAGAAGAGGTCACGTAGAACTGTGCAACTGCTGATCAGATTGGAACTCTAAAACAGCTTTGGTGTTAGAGATTTGGTTATTGTGAACATGTAGGATCTGATTGAACTGTTGGAAATTGTAATTGTAGGTAGTGATGTAGTCCTTTTAAGGATCTGTTTATAGTGTGTGAAATTGTGATTGCAAGTAGGATCTGGTTGTACTATTTGAATATTTAAGTGAGTGAGTGAAGAGATTTGGGCGGCTCTTAACATCGAGGTAATTGGAGGCGGTAAGGGTGAAGCAAGGTATGGTGCAGCGCTAGAATAAAGGCGGTCCAAATGGGAGATCCCTGAGAAAACACGCAGACTAACAGCATTGTCTGGCACAATTCCCACATGCAAAAATATGGAAGCGACCCTGCCGGGAATCAAACTCAGTTCACCTAGGTGGGAGACGAGTAGGCTAATGACTACACCACCAGTTTCCCATTGATATTGTACTTGTAATAATGTAGTCCTTATAATGATTTGGTTAGGTTGTGTGGCGATGTGATTGTATGTAGGATCTTGTTTTACTGTTGATATTGTAATTGCAAGGATAGTCCTTGCCCAGATTGGGTTGCACTGTTATTTTTGTAATTGTGTGTATTCCTAGAGAATATGTGCTATGTTGTGAAAATTGTGGAGACATCTGAGTTTCGGACTTATATGCAGAGGAGGGATTGTTTTATGGAATCGTGATGTTGCGATTTTGGCGGCCTACATCAGACAGGTGTGAGGTGGCTAAAAGGGCAGTAGAGATGGATGGTGGACATGTGATTGTAACTGTTTATTATGATGTATATGTAACTGGAGAATAAAGAACATAAAAGCATCAAAATGTCCAGCCTGACACTCGGAGTCAGACAGTCCTGCCCCTCTCATACTTGTTCAGCTGTGCAAAGGCTTGTCAAATGCATCGTCTGGACATGCTGCATATTCACTGGACTGGGCTCTGTGGCTTACACTGCTGCTAAAGCCTTATTCTGTTTCTTGCAACTATGAACGATGGAGGGATAGTTTTCCCTCTAGTGGCACACATCCATGCTAGTGGACCACATTATAGGCTATTCACTGTAAAGTGAGCATTTTTAAGGCACTCCCAATAGGCATTAACCACTAATAAATATATCTAATTGCAGCCCTACGTGTAAAATTCTGAGAGTAGTGAAATGTAGACAGTGTGTTTATTGGTCACATTGCAAGGTTTATATTAAAAAGCAGCAGGAAGATAGAAATTGGGTGAAAGGAAAAATTTATAAGGGCCTTAAAAAGTGCTCATGTTATTGTGAACAGATTATAAAAGCAAATGAGACACATGTCGGGTTATGGTGATACTATGTGGCAACCTTCGTTACATTCTCGCAATTTGTTCATGTTGATCAAATGTTTTTGCAAATAAGTGTACCATACTTAAAGTCACCCCATGGGATGTAATATAACCAATAGTAACCCTTTTTATAATAAAAAAAAAAAATAATATTTGCTGTACGTATAAGTGTTTCTTTTTTAAAGTGAAAAGATTTCATTCTTTGGGAGATGGTTTAGAAAATTTCGTAACTTAGGAAACTGCTGTAAAGATAATTTAAATTCAAATTTTGTTGCTTTCAGGATTTTTTATTAAACTGTAAGAAAAATTGTTTCATCTTTACACTTCCCATAATAAAGGCAATAAATAAAATCAATGATAAACACAAATAAAGAAAATGGGCAATATTTAATTTTGCACCAAACCCTTTATTATTTTCTTATTTTTCTTTAGAGTCAGTTAAGTGGTTGAAAAAAAAATGCAAAATTATTGTTGTTCCTGGCTCTTCTGTGCTTTATTAGCTTTTTAATGACAACTTTTTTCAGAGCCGAATGAAATTCAGTGATTGTGTATGCTTTTCAAAAAGTGTTTATAATTTTAGTTACTTTATGCACCTTTTCATGGTAATAAAACCTTGATGTTTTTAAATTATAAGTATAGGTTCTTTTATGAACATGTTTGAAAATGTTTTTAAAAGTTTAGTTCATTATTAACAGCCATAAAATATTGATGAAAGTTTGTTTTCAGTTTATAAAAAATTTGTGCTAACTTGAGTTATTATTTTTCAGTTTGTTAATTATTGTAGATAAAATTACCAGTTAAATTGTAAATTAAGCCTGCTGTGGGTGTTAAATCAACAAAGAGAATTTAATTGGTTTTGGATTTAGGGTTTGAAATGTAGGTTAGAGTCATTTCTCTGAAAATTTGATTCTGTGGTTCCTTTGAATACTATTATTGTCAAATTTATAAG
This sequence comes from Dryococelus australis, assembly GCA_029891345.1. Lineage (NCBI taxonomy): Eukaryota > Metazoa > Arthropoda > Insecta > Phasmatodea > Phasmatidae > Dryococelus > Dryococelus australis. The sequence goes on from CM056997.1 coordinate 194,231,857, forward strand.
TTATAGTATAGTGTACTTCAGTCTTTGCTGGTTTTTTGCTCGGTGCTGTAGTGTGATTTTGGTCAGTGTTAAGATAACCTCTCATGTTGTTCTCATCAAAATGCATATTAAGAAATAAGTAAAACTTGTTATCACTGGAAATCAGTCCTACCAAATCTGCTTTGGGTACATGATACTACATGATACTCTATCTAAACTTCAAAAAGTAAATTGACTTGTTATGTTTCCCTTTCATCAGAATTGTGCTATGGGGAGTGTTTAGGCACCATACTGATAGTTATTGGTATCAGGGTCACTTTTATTTATTTACACTTGCATTTGTTCTGTAGAGCCCTAATGTATGGTCCAAGCCGTTGGGCTATGGAACATGTCATAAAATGTACATAAACTGACATTAGAAACCTAAAAACAAAAACAGTAATATACAATAAGCCAGAAATGTACAAAAATTCATGGTCACAGATTACCGTAGCAGCCATAACCTACAATGCATTCATGAGTTCAGTAACTGTGTAAAAAGACTGCGACAGTAAGTAATCTGTAAGTAATATTTTAAAGGTTTCACTAACAGTACTATACAGATCCCTGATATTAATTGGCAAGTTGTTAAAAATATATATATGGCTGAATGTAGGGCTCCTTTCTGTACCACTTTCAAACGTCTGGACTGTATGTGCATATTATTTATTCCGCTAATGTTACACATATTAATAGTAGAGTTCCTTATGAAATTAATGGAATTATCAACAGCAAAACACAGAAGAGAATAGATATACTGACCATAAAATGTTAGAATTTTAAATTTTTTAAATAATTTTCTGAAGGAGTTAAATTTTGTTGTGTTTCCTAAGTTTATTACAGCTTGTTTCTGCATTTTAAAAATGTTTACACTCACAGTGGATTCACCCCAAAACAAAATGCCATACAATATAATTGAACGAAAATATGGAAAATAAATCATTTTCGCAGCTTCAAGACCTACTGTATTTGCTGTATTTCTTAAAGTAGAGTAAGCTGTACTAATGTTCGGTAATATCTGTGACACATGATGTTTAAAGCTTAAGGTAGCATCAACAAACAAACCTATGAATTTAACTTCAGTAATTTCATATAAGCTAACCGTATCAGAAAAAATGTGTATGCTTTGTACATTGTTATTCATTTTAGAAAGGAAAGACATGAAATTAGTTTTATCAGTGTTTAGAGTTAGGTTATTTAACTTGAACCAAGTAGACAACTTCGAGAAAACAGCATTGGCTATGTCGGTTGATTCTTGAATGGATTTTCCATTAAACAACAAATTAGTGTCATCTGCAAATAGCACAGGGGAAGCATCAGGTCCCACACACAGGGGTAGGTCATTGATAATAAACAAAAGAAATAATAAAGGCCCCAAGAATGATCCCTGTGGTATTCCATGTTTAATTACACCACTTATGAGAAAATGTTTTTCAAGTTTACTTGCTGCAATCTGTTCTCTAAATAGGATTTCAATAAATTATGAGATTTACCTTTTATTCCATTTGATTAGAAAAGTATCACATGCTTCACACAATCAAATGCTTTTGTAAGGTCACAATTCTAAAGGTTACTACCTTTCATCAAGTGCAGCAAGAATTGCATTAAATAGTTCAAAAGTTGCATTTTTAATTGACATTTTCTCTCTAAAACCACATTGTGAAGATACAAGTATATTATTATCATTTATGAGCTTTATTAATTCAACTCTACAAGCAAACTGATGGCATGGCAATGGGCTCGTCAATTTCACCTTTCATGGCCAATATTATTTTGGAGAGTTTTGAACTAGAGGCACTGAACAAAACCAACACTCCACCTAAAGTCTCGCTGCATTACGTCAACAACATTTTTCTGATCTAGCAACATGGAACCGACAAACTGGACTAATCTGCCAACTTTCTCAATTCATTCAACAATAAATAATACTAAATTCCGAGACTCTTGTCAATACCGTACTTAATAATATGTTATTAGTAAGTGTGTTGAAGTTAACAATAAATTTAGCTTTTTAAGGCAGATAACTATTGAGGTAAACAGCTATGGAGAAAACGTTGGAAGTGTTAAGGGATGTGACAACGCCTGATGATAGGTATACAACAATCCAGGTACTCCAAAGTTAGGTTTTTAATACAACAGTATATGAACTAGCACGTTAACTTGCTTTAATGTGATGGATGTAACATATGCTATGGTAGGGGTTGCTTAAAATTAAAAGGTAACTATACAATAATTGCAATTGATAAATGTATTGTCACAATTGTTCAACAATACACAACCCAAATATTTGTTGTTTAATCTCAAGTAGTTTCAATAAATTTTACGTAGGAGCATTTTATTTAAATATTTTGCGGGGTGCATATTTCCTTTAATTAACACTGTAAGCCGTAAGTTGCATGTATATTAATGCTTGTTTTTTACATACTGAATCACTTCGTATAGTTTGTAACATACTTTCAGGTACATGTGTGTGTGATGTGAAATTTTGTTGGCATGGGATTTTCATTTCCTTATGCTTCAGAGTTCATCTTTTCAATGTCTACCTTACAGACCTTTACATTGTAGCTGCTCATTTCAACCTGTTGTTCAATGAGTGTCTGAAGGTAGTTACATTTCATTACAAAGCTAAATGCAATGTGAACTCTCTTATCATATCTTGAGTCATGCTAAGGGTGAGTTGTAAAATGTTACTAATTCAGTATTCTTGTAATCATGTAGATATTCCTGAAAATCAGGAGTCTTCAAAAATTTTAACTTACAGTGTCTTGATTGAAGTGTTTTCATCGGCATTTATTCATACAAATAACATAAATTTTTATTAATTTGTTTTTCCTGTTGTTTGTTTAGCGCTAGTGTTATTGCCACTCAGCAGTGGAAGCATAATTCAAAATGGCTGGTAAAGAGAAACAAGTATTCAAACGTGATCTGAACCGCTTGGGGATCTTTTCTGAGATGTCCTACCTTAGTAGAGAGATCCCTCAACATAGAGGTGAGTTAATACAAGAGTTAACTGCAAGTTAATACAAGAGATTATGTGAAATTTAAAGGAAGGAATAATTTTTTCTTCTCTATTCCAGAGGTGGTGTCTGCTGTTGTGACCCTAGCCATGAAACAGTTATCCTCTCAGATATTAAGCAAATTAAGTTTATTGTTGTATAGTTTCCATTAATAGGCCATTGTGACAGCGTATCTTCTTATGAAAGTTATTTTTCAATGTGTCGCTCACTCTGAAGAGACTATTTTTGTTATTGAAAATAATCTGAGCTGTATTTTAAGTCAGCAGTGTAAAAAAAAAGTGCAACCTAGCTTATGTTATGGATTTTCTTTCAGAAAGTATGTTATTGCTATGTTTCTCAAAGTGGGAATTGTACTAGCCACCCGTAAGTTTTCACTGATCACATTTAGGATTGTTATGACTTCTGATTTAGTTTTTGAACTATTTCCAAACACTGGTAAAAAAATTCGTGTCCAAGTTTTCAAGGCAGAAAACATCCTGTAGCATATTTAAAATGGTAATTACTCCAAGCTATGATGGAAGTACACTATCTACCAAAAAGTAATTGGGCACCAGTGACGATAGGTGATTCAGTATGTCAGTTGACTTGTGTTTCATGGCCTTCGGCGTAGGACCGCTGGTGTTTGTCCATGGTAGCATGAACACAGAGGCCTATTGTAACATTCTGGATAATGAAATGCTCCCAACATTGTGGCATTTTTACGGAATGCACCCGTGTTACTTCCAGGATGACAATGCTAGGTGCCATGTTTCAAGGGCTACTATGCAGTGGTACGCCGACAACAATGTTCGCAGATTGGACTGGCCAGCCCAGACTCCCGACCTCAACCCTATAGAACATATTTTGGACAAATTGGATCGCCGGGTGAGGGCTCGTCAGGCGCGGCCAAAATCCATTGCTTAACTCATGGAATGTTGCAAGAGGAATGGCGACGAATCCCCGTGGATGTCCTGTAAACACTTGAGAGCATGCCAGACAGGGTGGCTGCTGTTATAGCCGCAAGAGGTGGCCCTACGAGATTCTAACGGGGTGACAATCACCAAGCAAACATTGTGGACAGGTGCCCAATTACTTTTTGGTAGATAGTGTATTATCCAAGTTACTGTTCTGATAAGTATGGTATTTATTAGTGCATGTTGTGATTCTTTGATGCTGTTTCTCAGGAAAACTGTAAAATTCTTTTCATTCATACTGATGCACAACGTCTTTTCAAGAATGATTTTACGACTTTGCCTCATCAGTGAGCAAGCCTTGCTGCCTGATTCCAGCGGAGTTTTCGCTGTTACTACGCATCACGAGATGTAAGCTTGTACTGTCTACAACGGCTCATGGACAGGCGCTCCAGCCTGAAGATTGTATTATTCACCGGCTGAGCCACCGAGGCTATGCATCCAAGGCACTTCAGTACCACTACATGCCGCCAGATGGCTCTACCAGTACGTTCCACCGCATCTCGATTCTCCAAGCTGGCTGGTGACATCTTGCCTTGAGGAAGCTATGCTACAGCTACCCCCTCTCCATCACTACCCCTATCCAGCTGACTGAAGGGGAAACACCAGCTACAGTATAATAGCGGGTCGCAGCCCTTAAATGCCAGTCTGCTCCGGGCCTTCACTGCATTCATGCTGAAGGTTCTAACAGATTCCAAGCTACTTTCTTGAACAGTCTTTATTTCTCCACCGCAGACTCTGCCAGAGAACTTGGCCAGCATGCTCGCTTCGCTCCAACCTACCTTTCCTTCACCACATTCGTGCCAAAGATCCAACCATTGCCAACTTCGTTTACACACTAGACACTGGGGCCTCTTCTGGGCAAACACTAGTAGGAGTAGTACCAGTTCAAGTTTGTTTCATAACGCTCGTCTACCGTGCCATTGTTAGCTTAGGATCAAGTTGCCTTCACCTGGCTCAGCGTAGGTTAAACTTCCGTGAACTTAGGATCAAGTTGCCTTCACCTGGCTCAGCGTAGGTTAAACTTCCGTGAGCTTAGGATCAAGTTGCCTTCACCTGGCTCAGCGTAGGTTAAACTTCCGTGAGCTTAGGACCAAGTTGCCTTCACCTGGCTCAGCGTAGGTTAAACTTCCATGAGCTTAGGAACAAGTTGCCTTCACCTGGCTCAGCGTAGGTTAAACTTCCGTGAGCTTAGGACCAAGTTGCCTTCACCTGGCTCAGCGTAGGTTAAACTTCCGTGAGCTTAGGATCAAGTTGCCTTCACCTGGCTCAGCGTAGGTTAAACTTCCGTGAGCTTAGGACCAAGTTGCCTTCACCTGGCTCAGCGTAGGTTAAACTTCCGTGAGCTCTTGCCGATAGGAGGTAGTGCAACACCACTCTGTTTACTTCCCGTAGAGAGGAATAAACAGACATTTTACCAACTCAAGGATATTTTCCCCTGAGTTGTAATTCCTCTCCCAATCGACCTCACACGTCCAAGGGATTGCAGGTGATCAGGATATTTACTCAAACACAGTACATCAAACAGAGAACACATACGCACATTGGACGGCCACACTTTCTGTGCACCATGGTGTATGTAACACCAGAACCTCGACACTAGGTACTCAGTCTCTTGAGGCCAGCTTGCCTGTTCAGCTGCTACTCTCTCCTCTTTGTCTATGCTGTCGGAGTTAGTATTCTCTGAGTTGGGGAGACTGCTTCTTTCCGACACACTCACTCATGTGCAGGGACTGTCCACCAGCGAGACCTGAGTAGCATTGTTCACTGCGTTTCGACGCCGAGCGCTGGAAGAGAGATACCATCTACGGTTGGCATTCACTACACTTGGCTGTACACCAGGTAGGAGTGTGATTCAGTCCAAGTGCCCTACTCCCATTGGAGTGGTATCTGAGAGAAGGTTAGACAGTTTCTTACCGCCTCTGGGCGTTTGCAGGCTCTTACTCTTCTCCTCCTGACTACACTCGCAAAACTCTCACCGAGGATCAAGCCCAGGCATTGCACCACCTGCATATACCGGCCACACAAGAGATTCCTTAGGATCTTTTCGAGGACCCCATTTGTCTGCGTAAGGAAACACATCCTGTGTTTGCAGTGTACTTAAGTGGACAGGACTGATCCTAGGGAGTCACCAACCCATACCTTGGGGGATTTGAGCCAGCGGAATCAACCTGTACGGCTGACACAACCTTTGAGCCCCTACACATTAACCAACCCAGCTCACATGCCAGCCGAAGTTGTCACAGGTTAAGCAACCTCCACAGGTTATACGTCGCACAGGTATACCGCCTGGAACCAATCCACTGAAACGCAAGATCACTCTAACAGAACCTGATTTTGTGCCCTGCCGTAAAGCTACCAGGCCAGTACTTTACACTGGACATGTGCCAGTACCACGTAAAGACTAAATCAAACCAGAACCCCTTGCCACCGGGTGCGCTTGACGTAGCCGTCACCAAAAACCCTCTTTGTGTACTAACGTCCTCCGTCACCCTCAGGGCGTCACGAGTCAATACTTTGCTTGCAGCCGAGAAACTTCTTAAATTAATGGATGCATGGACCAGTTAAAGAAGTTTTGTTTGGATTCAGTAGCGGTGAGGTTGTGGGTGTGCTTGTTGCAAAACTAGACAAAGCTGTGTGCGATCTTGCTGTAATCTACATTTTTAAAATTGTAGCAATCAGATCTAAAGGTTGCTTGTATGAATCTGCAGTGAAATGTACACTGAAATTAGGAAAAGTTAATGCATGAACTGCCCCATGGTATTGATTTGGAAAGTTCAATAAAAATAATTAAGTAACCTAAAGTTCTAGTTGTACAAGGTGGTGGTAGTAGTAGTAAGTAGTCTCATTTTAGTGGTTTTGGTTTAATTAATTTTTTGCATAAATTTTGCCGAAAGAGTTTACTGTGGTAACTAAGGAGGACTGTGGGGGTCATGACCTCCCGTAAGCCAAAGTGTTATACAAAAAGTTAGTGTACAGTAATACCAAAATATTTTATTTAGTTATAAATAGCTAGATGTATGTATTTAGAACTAACAGGAAATTGCAACTATGTTATAATTGTATCATCACACAAAGTGAATGTAAGATTTGAAAGTTAACTCCCCTCCTCACATAACTCCATATTTTTGGCAATGTCATTGAGATTGCTGGATAAAATATTACCAATTCGTAATGTTATATTTTTAGTCAATTGTTTACATGGTCACTAGTAGCAGAAGTTGCTAGACAGTCCCATTCTCTGCCCTTGTATCTGCCACTTAATCTGCTTGTTTGTACCAAGTGAGGCGGATTCACTTTCATGAGGACCTGGGTTCAATTATCAGTACGGCCATCCTGATTTCGGTTCCTTTACTACAAGCCAAGACTGATTCCATCCTCGTTCTTTCTTCTCAGAGCAACTTCCTCCATATCTCTAATGACTTCACTGTCGGCAAGACGTTAAACTCCACCTACCTATCTACCTTCTGGTTTGTAAACTGCACTTTGCTGCCCATATAGCAGTGTGGGTAATCAGGCACTTGCTCCTGGTGGTACAGTAGCTGGTTCTAGTCATGGTGATGCAGCAGTGCTTGCAAGTTGCATTTAGTAAATGCACCTGTAGCTATTATGCAACTTAAAGTCACACTGTTTGCATTTGCTTGTGTGAGACCAGTCCTCATGTTGCGTTTCAGCTTCCTGTATTTCCCGTAATGGGGCATATATTTTGATGGAAGGAATAAATTGGAATTTTTAGGGTCAGAGCAGAAGTTTGCAGTACCCCAGGGGATCATTGGGTAGTGGTTGTTGCTGCAAGCAGTGACATGGATGCTGGCCAGTATGTTTTGCATCATAGGTAGGAAGTCGTTCTCAGTTATATTTTAGACAGTGATAGCTGCTAGCTGAGGAACTTATTGAAAGGAGGTTGCTGTGCCAAGGCAGAAAGTAATTTGCTTCATCATATGTGCTGAATAGGTTTGTGGCATGTTGCAGGTTTGGAAAAAACCATTGGTTAGTGTTTTGGTAATGATGTGTTGATGGAGGGCGTTGCTGGCCACAGAGGTGAGATATTTTAAGTTGGGGTGGTTGTATAGTAGAACATTCCTCCCAGGGGAAGAGTTTGCAGGTTCACTCAGTGGTTTAAACCAGTCTGTGGTGGCCTCGTTACAGCAGCTGTCTTTAAAACTGATTGAAAGCTAGCAACATGATGCAATCATATTATGCTAGACATTTGCTCAATTTTAATAAGCGTGTCAAATATAAGCCAAAAATGGGTCAAGACAATAAAAAATATGTTGAACAACATATTTTTTATTACCTTGGCAAAGGGAAGGGAAGGCAGCAGCAAACTGATGTAAGGCTGTTTGATATCCACTTTACAGTATTGTTTTGAAACATGTTGATCATATGGTATCAGTGTAATATATCACTTCCAGAGATGATAGAAAGTTGTTGGTGATATATAGCAGACAAGCACTTATATTTATATAGCAAATATTGGTCTCACAAATACTTGACTGTGCTTGGTTGGGTGATGAAGGATGAACAGGAGTTTTAGGAGTGGTCTATTTTAGCTTAAGAAAATTTTGGAGAAATATTACTCGGTATGCGCCAGGCATCATAGGGACGATACCATGAAGTTCTGGTAGAGCAGACTCATCTCAGGGTCGTCCGGCCGAGGACCAAGGCGTGATACTCTTGGCGGGAAAACTGGTACTCCTCTATATGAACATTATTAACTTATGTGTGTACTGCACGGTGACCTATACGGGCTGACCACATACCCCAAATATGTAGCAAACAATGCATTGACATTAAACACTGAAAATACACACATGAACACTGATACAGAAGCACTGAAATTAGCCGGGGAAAGGTGAGGGCCCGTACCCTTAAATGCCCGAAGGCAAACAAAATAAAAACACACAAATCTCACTGAAGTGGAATTTACTCATTGCAATGAAAATACACTCCACCAGGAAGTAACTGTTCATGTGGTTGTCGGGCTTAACCCGCAGACAGGGTGAATCTGCAAAAAGGCACGAAGGCCGTAAAAGTACTTACATGAGAAATTATACTTCCCCAGGTGATGCAAGCACTGGGTAAGGCGAGGGGCAGTTGCTCAGGTCGCTAAACAAAACGAGGTTCCGGTAAACTATATGCTATTGAAAACTAAATGGTTTAGATAAAAGATGCTGGCTGCCCAGGTGTGCAAACTGCGAGACACTGCAACACACGTCCATCCCCTCTAGATCTAGAATGATGACTAACTGGCCGATGTGCCGCGCCAGCCGGTGTTGGCGGGCTGGTGCATCACATGGGACTATTTGCTAACCCAGTTTACACAAATTTATGCTAAATACATGCTACATTTGCAATATTAACTATTCATAAAATACTCTGAATTAATGCGAACATAAAAACACAACACTTGCCCTTGTGTAAATGAAATAAAATGATAAACATGTGGGGTGAAACACTACACTTGCATAATAAAAGCTCTAATAAAAACAATATGCACTGTGGGCGCTTCACAGGACGTCCATAGTGTCCCCTTTATTTAGGGTTTGTCTGGCATTCACCTTTGAGCCCTTTCTGGTATTTTACTTGTCCTATTTGCATGCATGTATCCTTTTGTGTAGCACTACACGTGGCTACTCTGGCCATACGTCACACTATTCACACTCGCTGCACTGCTTATGAGCTGCATGAGGTGCGCTGTTGCACCACCAAAGTAGAGTGTGGATCTTCGCTGCATTGCTGAGCTGGTGTATGGCGAGCAAATTGTCTTATTGGAGGGGAACACGGTAGACGTCATACGTGTCACGTTAAGACAAATTTCACATATCACGAACATTGCATATTGTCCATATTGCATATCGCCAACATTTCATTACGTATTGTTATAGCATATTACTAATATTTTGAAATGCAGTACATTGCTTTATACTGTTAGACCATATTGCAGTTCTGATATTTCAGAGATATTGTTTCATAAGCAATATTTTGCCAAATTGCACAGCTCTATATGGCAGTGGATAACGCAGAAGATTGTTATATCAGTTCCTGCCATGCAGCAATATTGCAATAGGGGCTTGTTAGAAGTGTGTAAATGTTGCTGATAACAATGCCTTGCCTTATTTAGTTACTTCAAGCATGTTTGCAGACGGAAAACATTTCAGCAAACTGGTTGAAGTGCTGGGATGTGCACATAGGGCAGGGCAGCCACTGTCTGTGCCTGGTCTCACCACAGTAGCAGTAACCTAAAGTTGGTAGGAACAGGCAATACATACCCTTGGCCTTAGGCACCACCACCACCACAACCACTAGATTGCACTAGTAATGTATTGATGATGTCACATTGTTCTGTTGTGATTGGTTGTTGGTCATGTGATATCTTGCCCTCTGCAGGTAATTAATGTAGCCAAAGTTACGCCATGTCACAGTTTTTCGTCTGATGCGAGAGGTGATAGATTGCTCTCTCGTCCTTGACGATTCCAGCATTCAGTCTGAAAAATGATTACATTTCCCCACCAAAGTAAAAATCTGCCCAAATTTTGAGTATGTGTTCATATCAGTCAGCTGTTGGAGTGCAGATATTAAGATGAATTGTTCTTTTAAAGGGGTGCTTGTGACCAGCATCCCAACTTTGTCTTTAGTGGTACCACAGCTGATTACAACTGAACCGCCTTTGCTGGCAATGATGCCGTTTGCAAACCATTAGGATTAGACCATTTGAAACTTGGAATGTACTAGGTTAACTGGGTGATAGACAGTCTTATCCTCCCTGCTCTTCTCGGCCAACCATCCACCATTCCATCAATTTTTTTGATAAATCTCTTGATCAACATCCTAATCAAATCTCCCAATAATTTTATCAATCTTTTCAGTCATTCTCCTAACCTTTTTATCAATCTTTCAATTAATCTCTCATTCCATCATATTGATAAACATTTTTCAAAAACATTCCTCAAAAAGTGTCCCTCAAATATATTCCTCATAGAACGTTTGTCAAAATAAACTCCTAAAAAATGTTCCTCAAAAACATTCTAAAAAAACTTCTTAAAAAACGCATTCCTCAAAAGCATTCCTTTAAAACATTCTTCAAGAAACATTTCTCAAAAATTATTCCTTGAAAAACATTCCTCGAAAGACATTGTTTGAAAAACATTCGTAAAAAATATTCATTCCTGAAAATGTTTATTGCTCTAAACATTCCTCAGTTTATTCTTTCATCAAAAAACACTCAGATGACTTTAAAGGACCTGAAAATTACGTAACACTTCAGATTGAAGCATATTTCTCATGCACATGCCCACACAAATTTGATCAAAAACATACTCTTGCAGTAAATTTTTTACACCACTAAATTAATAAGTCTTTCAGAAAAGTAATAGAGAATGTATAAGAAATTAAACACACATTACTATTTGTACGTAAATTTATTGTCCTACGTAGTATTTCATAAATTCAATTTTTGCATTTCTTAGATGTTTGCAGATCATGGATAGTACCCAACATCTTATTTGATACAACCCCTACTTAAGTTCACCGATGATTGAAGATATATCCTTAATGTTATTGCAGACCTCCCGTGGCGCAGTCAGTTGGTGCACCACCAATCTGGGGTGCAGGAGGCTTTGGGTTCGAATTCTGGGTAAGGCATGGGTGTTAATTTAAATTAGGTTAAGTTAGTCTGTAAGCCGTCCTCTACTAAGCTTTCAAGGATAAAACCAGGGGATGTTAAAAAGCCCTTTACAATACTGAATGTGCTAGAAATCTAAACTTTGTTGCAAAGTGATCAAATGCCGGAGTCTAATAACAAGTTCATTGGGGTATTCGGGAAATACAGATTCAGTGTTATTGTCATCTTCTTCCTTCTTCACCTTCTCTTTTTTTATCTGTAAAGCCAACGGGAAGATGTGTACTGATATAGAGAAAATTGGCACTGTCTTCACCACCAGTAGGAATCTCATTGCCAACATTAGTCTTTACAGGTACTGGTGCTACATTATTCTTTGGAAGTGCATCCAGTTCACATGCCAATTTAACTAGTGTGTATTTTGCACAAATTGACTGCGTGGCATGCTTATCATTGTTTTTAGAGTCTGTAGTCCTCTCATCTTCTGTAAACACATGCAGATATTAGCAGGAGAGGTAGCGATGTCGACACATGCTGCTTCTTGATAGGATAAGGAACAAACTTGCAAACCTTGGCATGTCTATTCAAGTTACCAATTCTAGCGAACTACCTAGGACAGTTATTGCAGAAAAAAATCACATTAAATGGATTCTTCACACATTCGCTCTTCTCAACTCTCAGTGCATTGTATTCGAACGCATTAACTTTGCCACAGTATTGGCCTCATCAACGATTTGATGATGACGGCATTGGTCCTCACTCCATTTTCATCATGTTCAGTTGTAAACCTTCACATTCACAAATAATCTTCAGTACAAGGAGATTGATCACTTCCAATTTGATGTTCACAACACTGTTTCAGGACAACAAAAGCTACCGGTGACTTTCATTGTTCTAGATAATCTTTTTTTACCAGTGAATTACATATTTTTTACATAAAGAAGTCATCATAGTTCATAAAACAGTCCCATAGAACTATTAAAATTAATGTTAACATGACCAAATTTTCATTATCAAAGAAAGTAAAAACAATCTCTGAAAAAAAGATCACAAGTTCACAAGCTACATTGTGAACCAAACACTAAACCATGACAAATGCCTCAACGATATTGCGATACAGTGCACACCATGCTGACTGTGGCCCACCAAGCAAGTGTCAGTTATGGTGTAGCAAGTCAGTTGGGGCTTCCCAAGAAGTCCAAGGCACTGCCAAAGGGTTTTAAGTCCCACAACCAACGATACATGTTTTAAGATATAAAAAACATTATATAAAAGTTTTATTAAAAAATTCTATAAAAATAGGCACATCACAAACGTCATAACATGTCGTAAAGTGCACATTGAACCACAAAACTAGTACTATCGCGAGTCATCCATCTGAGGTGTTTCCATAGCTGTACTTCTGTTATATGGCACATGACCATTGCGGTTTGAAAAGCTATTGCTCAGTGAATTCCCCAGCCAGATGGCCGGACGCTGGAAGACGAACCATCGACACAGCATGCTCACAAGCATGCCAACGACCGTCAATGTTGTACCCACTGGTCAGGCTTGAACTGTCAGCAGACATGCCATCGTCTTCTATTCCCAGCAGCAACATGATTCACGTTTACAAAAGCACTTCGCGAAACTTTTTGCATACCATTCATCTATAATATGAACTTGCACTCTCAAATCACTTCCCAAAACACATCACATATTGACCAATCTAATTGGCAAAACATTTCTGATACTGCTATAGTAAAGAGCTTAGCTTGTGCCCACAGAAGGCCTTCTGCAATACATTTTAATTTTTCAAAATATAGGTGCACTGTCCACGCTAGAAGAATCACAGATAATTGGAAAACATGCATATACTGTTAACTATATATAACCTTATATAATATATTAAGTTAATTAGCTTGTTGGCAAGTGTACATGTATGTACATACATAGAAAAATGAAATAATTTTTAATTTATTCTATTCATAATTATAATTATTTATATTCCTATCTGATATTTCAATAGACGATGGTATCTGTATTTTTTCAGTTATCGACAATTCCTCCTCGTGGGAACAATGCTTTATGCTCCCATATTTTTAACATTTAAAATATATGGCAGAAATTTATCTGTGGGCACAAGTTAAGCTATTTACGATAGCAGTACGAGAAATGTTTCACCAATTATGTATATAGGTCATATGTGAGGTGTTTCTTGAAGTGATTCAAGAAGGCAAGTTCGTACAGTAGATGAATGATTCGTAAAAAGATTAGCAAAGTACTTTGTAAATGGGAAATATGCTGCTGATGGTCATCAACTGTGTTAGCGTGTGTGTGTAGAGTTCTAGCCTGATCAGTTGGAGCAGCATCAACGTTCCTGGGCATGCTTGTGAGCACACTGTGCCGATGACTTGTCCTCCAGCATCCGGCCATCTGGCTTGGAACTTTTTTGGGCAATAGCATGTCAAAGAGCATTAGTCATGTGCCATATGAGAGAAGCATAGTTATGTAGACAACTCAAATGGATGACTTGCTACAGGACTTCTACTGTGGTTTGATTTGCGCTTCATGACATGTTAAGACACATGTGATGGGCTTATTGCTATAGGAATTTTCATGCAATTGTTGTATATAATTTATATTTTAAAACATATATTGTTGGGTGTGGGACTTGAGCCAATACTTCATCATAGGGTTGTGTCTTGGGTTTCTGAGGCAGCCCCGATTGACTTGCTACACCATACCTAACATTTATTGCTTTGATGCATGATGTCTTGTCTGTTAATACTAAACAACTGTTACTTATCAGCGCAACTGCATTCCTAACAGCTGGTTCATGAGTCAGGCCGCCCCTGCAGCCTGCAAAATTATTTTACCTACCAGGCCGGGAATGACGTCACAATAATAATTTATTATTTCGCCAGATGAGTCACCGAGATCAGGTAAGAGGTCCGGGGCAAGTACAGCAGTGTGCCGCGAGATGCCGCCACATGCAAGATGCCTAGATCCCACCACTCTCCATTACGCCGCACGCAGAGGATCTAGGCTCTGGGCTTGCACCTGTTGTTTCCCCCTCTCCAGACACCCTATGTCAGTGGAACAAGGGATGGCAGAGGAGTATATAAGGAGATGCATCCCGGCCTCCAGATCGTCAGTTCTGCTACAGTTCTTGATCGCCTTTCCTGAGCCCTCATCGCTCCAGCTCTTGGTGCTGAGGCTCAAACCTATCCTTACTTGATTGCTCACCTCGTGGGGCCAAAGATCCTCTCTAGCGCCTAACCGAAGGAAGAACCAGCGGCTGTCGACAATTACAACATTTAGACACGTTCTGTCCCTTATGGACAAACCTGAAAGTAGAGCTCGCCCCGAGATTATACACGCACCAGCTAACTGCGTATCCCACTAGCTTTGCACAGGGCGCCTTCCCCTGTATTACGATAGGGTGTTTACCTTCTACATAGTCCGTGGGAAGTAGGAGATAGCACCTCTGCCATCTGTGTTTAGTTTCTTTGGATAAATAAACACAGATCTTACCAGTTCTCTTGACTTTCACTCCGAGTTCCTTCCCTGTGTCATATCGGAGCTGGAGGACTCAGCAGGAGACCGGGTTTTTATCTTTCTGAAAGTACACTAACAACACTACCTTGGAAGGCCACCCATGCTCTGCCCCAGCAATGAACGGTAGAGCAACGATACTAGGTACGCTCTCAGTGGAATAGACTTGCCGGCCAAGTGCTCAACTCACATAGCTCCTTAGTGGTGCCGTAAGGGCTGCATCCTGGTGCAGGGAAATTTACTCCTGCGGGACAACACAGTGCGGTTCCCACAACCATCACCCCGCAGCCCAAGCCATCTGTACTTGGTAGAGTCGTCGAAAGTGAGGCGATGTTGGCGGCAGTAATTTGCACCTACACGTGAACACGACACATCAACTGCCAATGTCCTGCATCTTCGATTTTTGTGCCTAATTCCTTACACCCGTAGGGGAGGAGTGGAGAGGCGGGCCAAGAAGGCGAGCGCTATTGCCAAACTTCCTCAGGGGCTATGTATCCTTCCCAGCGGGTTCGGATTGCTTAGTCCACATGAGCAAGCTGTGCTACTGAGATGCCTCACCGTACCAGCACACACCGTCACACCCATGGACATGTTCGTGCCACCCACCAGGGTCGTGGGAGGATACCATCCTATAGTGCAGGAGGCACTCTTTGGCATACCACAGAACAGCAAACAGCACGCCAGAACTGCAACCGGCTCCCTTACCAGAGCCTATCACCCTCCAGTCGAGTGCAACTACGGTAGGGGAAACCGAAAGTGTACAGGCACATACCCAACCACCTCGCTGCCCTATTGCACTGCCACCTAAACCTGAACCTCACAGTACAAAGGTTGTAGAACCATACTTTGTGCCGAGCCACTGTACCACTATGCCCGTGTTATACACCGGGCAGGCCCCTGTTCCCAGAACAGACTAAGCCACCGTAATACCCGGCTCGCCTAGCGTCGAGGAAGTAACCCAGGGCAGGGACAGTCAGACAGCCGGGACTGTCATGCATCAAGTAGGGTACTTTTTGGCGCCCATGGAATTTGGAAACAGGTTAGGCTGAACCAGGCCAGCATGACCCCTAGGCAAGAAATTAGCCAGGGCTTAAAGATAACCCAGACCAGACTTCGGGGAGTCGGAAAACACCCCATGGTGCTCAAGAAAACTCCAAAGATGTTGGACACCAACGAGATAGTTAGGGAGCACTCGTAGGAAACTGTGGATGCCCTCCCGAACAACCACTGCGCCAAGACAGAATGCCCTGGGGTAGGGATCCCTAGGATTGAGTGTGCACATCGCCAGCGCCAGTTTCACTACGCCTGTTTAGGCTGGGGTGACATCATGTGACTCACTCTCAACCTGCCGAAGGGATCCTCTCCGGCAGGAAACGCAGACACAAAAGGTCCGACTTCGCTGGAACCAAAAGGCACGTCATCCAACTAATGGACGAAAAGGCTGAACCACCCAAGGTTCCTCATGTAGAGATCATGTTAAACGGCCAAAGCATGTCAGCACTACTTGACTTGGCAGCCACCGGAAATTTTATCCACAGCAATTTATTTTTGGCAGAACAATGGAAATTGTTGCGGCCCCAACTGAAAACCGTCAGCATGGCTAAACTAGACTGCATCCTGGCAGTAGATTGGAGAATTACGCTCACTCTCACCGTACAGAAAATAACCAGCACTGTTGAGTTCATTGTAGCTCCAGGGCTACAGGAGATGGTTATACTAGGTTACCCATGGCTCCGGCAACAACAGTGTGTAATGGACCACGGACAGAACAAAGTTCACTTAGGCCACAAGCACTGAGTCTCAGTCAACTGGGAACACGGCCCACAGGCTGAAATCGCCCCACTGTTATTGCCCTCCGAAATTAACTACGACTTGGACCCGACCAGGTTCCAACAACTAAAACAAGTTCTGAATGAGCATGCAGGGGCATTTGGAACCAAAGGAACACTTCGCCAGACCAGGACAATACAGCATGAGATATGGCAGACTACAAGCAAGTATCCGCCAGACGCTGCCAACTGATCATGGATCAGATAAAAGAAATGAAACAGTAGGGCATCATAGAGCCATCATATTCACCCTACAATTCACACATCGTATTGGTGCCTAAGAAGGACGGACAGCTACGGTTCTGTGTGAATTACAAGGCTTTAAATGATGTCACTCATTCCATTGCTCCACCGGCCATCACTCTGGCTCATACGCTAGGCAATATCGGAGAAGCAGAGATTTTCAGTACCCTTGACCTACAATCAGGGTATTGGCAGATAGCAGTACACCTGGACAGCCGGCGTTACATTGCCATTACCAGCCTTGAAGGCGAAACTCACCAGTTCCACGTTATGCCTTTCGGGCTGAAAAATGCACCCACCACCGTTCAGAGGCTCATGTCGTTGGAAGTACTAACTGAATACGTCGGACAGTTCTGCTGTGCATACCTCAACAACATCATCATATATTCCAAGACCTGGGAGGAACACCTGATACACCTGCAACGAGTTCTCGAATGCCTCGAGATCCATGGCATGAACGCCAAACTATCAAAGGGCCATTTCAGGAAAACCTCCATAGACTACCTCGGACACGTGGTGTCGCAGAGTGGCAACCTATCCCAGGCAAATTCTATACAAGCCATCCAAGAGGCGGACATGCCTACTTCCAAGAAACAACTCCGGCAATTCTTGGGGCTTTGCAGCTGGCTGAGGGACTTCATACCGGACATTGCCAGTATGATGGCAACTCTACACCCCCTCCTAGAAAAGGACGCTAAATGGCGATGGGGACCAGAGCATCGTACTGCATTTCATGCCCTGAAAAAGAGCTTCCAAAATGTCAAACAACTCCAACGGTCCCAAGAGAGGGGTCATTAATACTCCAGACTGACGCCTGCCAAAACTGCCTTGGAGTTGTCCTTTACCAAGAAGATCAAAAAGGACCTCTGCAGGTAATAGCTTATGCCAGCACCCGCCTGAACACAATTGAGTAACGCTACCATATCAACGAGTAAGCGTGCTTGGCAGTAATTTGGATGGTGCAGAAATAATGGTACTACCTAGAGGGTACTCATTTCATCCTTCGAACTGATAGCAAGGTGCTCCAGTGGCTGCGGGAATGAAAAGCAGCGAAAGCAAAACTGGGAAGAAGGGACATATTTTTAACCAAATTTAATTTCGAGGTGCAGCACTGTCCCGAGAAAACAAATGACCTACTAGATGCCCTGTCCCACCAGCCGGACCTGGACTTCACCGAGAAAGCAGAGGAAGATTGGGACTGCATGGTACAACCGCAACCACCAGAAGTCCACCCCGAAGAACAGATTCGCTTACTGCAACTCCAAATTTGCCGGGACCAAATAGTGGCCCACCAACAGCAAGGCCCTGAAATCCAGGGACTACTCAAGATGCACCCAAGATGCTTCGAACTCCGCAATGAGATAGTATGGTCCCGTTGCAGCTGGGGGAAAAATGGTGAATTTGGGTACCTAAAATCCTCCATCCAGATATCTGCCACTACTATTACGATCACCCGGAAGCCGCTCACCCAGGAACTGAGGAAATCCTGCCAGACATTGCCGGCTGGTACGTCTGGGATGGGATGAGCAGAGATATTAGACAATACATGGGAAGCTGCGAGAAATGCTGCAGGGGGAAAATGTACCCTGCACCCCCTTTGACGGCCAAGCCACGATGCCCACAGATGCCATGGACACATGTGGCGGCAGACTTGATGGGTCCCTATCCTCACAGCACTCGCGGAAACCGTTATTTACTAGTGGCCACAGACTTATTTTTCTATATGGTATAAACCTTTCTCCTGTCCAGCCAGGAAACTCACCACATAATTGGGAAATTTGAGAACGAAATTTTCCCTCGGTGGGGTTATCCGCAGTGCCTACTAATGGACAACAGGATGCAATTTACAGCTGGAAGTGGCTCACCGCCTGCGAAGAGTGGGGAGTGGAGACATGGACCACACTCTGCCATACTACCCACAAGCTAATCCGACCAAGCACAGGAACCAAGAAATAAAGAAAATCCCGCATTTGAGCATGGGGGACGACTACAACCACTGGGATAAACACATCCAGAGAATATTGTTTGCCCTACAATGGAGGACAAATGAACCACAAATGCCAGCCCGAGCCAACTCCTGCTAGGAACCACCTTGCACCGGCCCGTGATTGGCAATGGGAAAATTCTCCATTCGTGTTAACACAGCTTGAAGTCATTCAGATGACAGCCTTAGCACTTGCCGAAACTGCAAGGGAAGCCCAGGACAGATATATTCAACGCAAATATTCACAACAGGTATCTGAGCATTCAACATGGGTGAATCGGTACTCTTGCAGCTGCATCCACTCAGCAAGTTCAATGCCCAGTTTAACGCAGGCCTCACCGACAAATGGGAGGGCCCATACAAGGTAGTCGGTCGGCGGGAGAATGTGTATTGGGTGGAAGACCTCCGAGGATGGATTCGCAAAGCAACGTGGGGGCAGATTCTGCAGTTTCCCCACAAAAAACCCAGAGGGCGAGATGTGAAAGGGGTGATATGCCTAGCATTGTGGCCAATCCGAGAAGGAAAGATTGTTTTCCCCGGAGCTCAGTCCAGCCACAGAGGCACCTCTGCCAAAGGAACTCCCGGCCTCACCTGGAAGTGCCGGTATATAGTTTCATTCCGCCCCAACCAACAGCGAGGAGGCCTTCAGATCTCCGTATCTTAATGACCCAATCATGAGGGCCCTTGTTGAGCTGGTGCTGGCGGCCACGAAGTACTTGGAAGATTCGCAGTCCGCCCCAAGTACTACCCTAGAGTCGGGAACAACGGCGACCACGGAAGGGTCTCCTGCGCCAGAACCGGAAGATGCTACAGCATCGGCTGGAGGGGCAGAAAAAGAACCCCCGTCAGAAGACCTGCCCCTTACGGTGCCAGCAACTCCGGTGTCACCTCATGCTGAGCCGGACACCTGGGGCACCTCGTCTGCCTGGGAGGTGGACACTCTGCCAGCCGACATGCTCCCAAACACAACTCTGTCTGCCATAGAGGTAGTAGCACTACAAGAACCACTACCTCTGATGGTCACCCCGCTGGTATCCACAACGGGCCGGGAGCCTGTCAGCATGCCCACGTCACCCGCCGGTCAGTCGGAGACCGTGGACACAATGGAGCCTGCACCACAGTTCCTGCCATGTCTCCGCATGCTGCCTCAACGCTCCTGCCAGGTCGCCGCGGTGCCAGGTTGGTACCGGGTACCGCCATGGAGGCCGCCAATGAAGTTTGCGTGGCCTACTCCACCACACATCGCCGTGAGAAAACGGGGCAGACCTGTGAAGAAGATGAGAGGTAAGCCCCGCTCCACCCTACAACATACGCCAGTGAGCGAGTGCTTGACGAGTAGTACTTCCCACTCAGATAGTGTAGGCATACTGTCAACGTATGCAGACGGGGCAGCGAAGTGCTTCAAAACAAAAGAGCCTCGAGCTTAGCTGAGGGGTGACCTTTAGCCTGTGATCATGTAGACGGAAAACCTGTGTGGCAACGAGGAACAGCTGTGAGTAAGTCAGCTGCCAGCATACAAAATATTCAGTCAATAAGAAAATGCCATGTATATAACAATTGTTTTGTTTGCTTTAGCCTTTTGTGAATGAGTAGGAGAAAAGACTGCAACGTAATTTACTTTTGTTGAGGGAAGTTTTACTACTGGTTGCCTGAACTGTGAAGGTAGCTTGAATGCAAACGCTAAATCAGAACTGGTATAAATAGTGAAAATCAGAGGCAAACTCAATAATGTTTTAATTTTGAAAACATGTTGTAAATAAATGTTCTTTGTGCTTGTAATCTAAACCAGATATGTCAATTAACCTGTTTGTAGATAAACTCTCGTTGATGTCAGAATTAACTACACTGCTTGTTTAAAAGTAGCAGAATTATCAATGATTGGTTTTGTTAAAGTAACTATATAAGTCAGTTGTTTAAGAATACTGTGAGTGAAACCATTATATTGTAAATATTTGGGTCTTGAGTTGTTTAAATGTAAACTTTCAGTCAAGTTAAAATACCAGTAAACATAATCACGTAAAGACATTCATAACAGCAAGAACGTGGTGTGAAGAAAATTGTGAATCTCAATTTGTTGTAAACTTGAGTGCTCTCTTTGTTGCATGACAAGGGTTCTGTGTCTTTCTTCTCTATTTTGATGTAAGATGGTCAAGTGCAACTATGTCACGTTTGTCCTTACACTCGCTTCCCCACTTTAGTGCACAGACGAGATGACGGAAGGTCTTGGCTGTGCAAAACCCCGTAGTTTTTTAAACCCCATTCTGCTGTATGTTAAGATAGGGAGGCCAAAGGCATGGCCGACACAGTCTACTGCACCAGGTGGCCACATCAGTTAACTAGAAAAAACGCCTCACGAGTTGGGCTTTGGGACATATTTTCTTTTAATTTTTATATAAACATTGTATATGAAAATTAAATCCCAAGGGTCGAAACTTATCCTGTGTGCCTGCCAATATGTTTACTCTTTCCTTCGAGTTGTATGAATCATATTGTCAGTAACCAAGCCTACTGCTATGATGTAGGTCGGCACACGATAATCAGAAGGTCATGCATTATCACACACACTGGATCCCCCTCATGACACTTATCTTACATTCCACATTGTTGCATGCCGTTTTAACTAGCCAGCTGCGAAAGAGAAGAAGGAGAGAGGAGGAAGACAGCTTTGTGTGTGACACAGAGACAGATGGTGTCGTCTAGCGTACTCCGCTACTACAAGTATACATTCCAGCCAGCACCTGCCTTAGGCCCCTGCCCACACGGATGCGAGAAGTGAGAGTGAGCCGCAACCAGCACAGAGCCGGCACTCATACAGAAGCCCAGCTAGAGGGAAATAAATTGCTGATGTAAGGACAGTCCTACATTCCTGCATAGGAATTTTTTTTCTCTTCTCAACTCATTGCCCAGGTGAGTCTACGTCGCAAGGGGAGAGGAGGCAAATTGACACATGATTTTTGCCTATTAGTACTAAACAACTGCTGCTCATCAGTGCAACTGCATTCATAACAGCTCGTCCACGAGTCACGCTGCCGCCACAGCCTGCAAAATTTTTTTACCTACTGGGCCAAGACAGCCGGCCCAATAATAATTTATTATTTTGCCCAATGAGCCACCGAGACCAGGCAAGAGGTCCAGGGCAAGTACAGCAGCGTGCCGCAAGATGCCGCCACATGCAAGATGCCTAGATCTCACCGCTCTCCACTACGCTGCACTCACAGAGGATCTAGGCCTTGGGCTTGCACTTGCTGTTTCTCTCTCTCCAGACACCCTATGTCAGTGGAACAAGGGATGACAGAGGAGTATATAAGGAGATGCATCCCGGCCTCCGGATCGTCAGTTCTGCTACAGTTCTCGATCACCTTTCCAGAGCCCTCATTGCTCCAGCTCTTGGTGCTGAGGCTCAAACCTATCCTTACTTGATCGCTCACCTCGTGGGGCCAAAGATCCTCTCTAGCGCCTAACCGAAGGAAGAACCAGCGGCTGTCGACAATTACAACATTTAGACACGTTCTGTCCCTTATGGACAAACCTGAAAGTAGAGCTCGCCCCGAGATTATACACGCACCAGCTAATTGCCTATCATGCTAGCTTTGCATAGGGTGCCTTCACCTGTAGTACAATAGAGTGTTTATCTTCCGCATAGCCCATGGGGAGTTAGGAGATACCACCTCTGCCATGTATGTGTATTTCTTTTGGATAAATAAACACAGATCTTACCAGTTCTCTTGATTTTCACTCCAAGCTCCTTCCCTGTGTCATATGGGAGCGGGAGGACTCAGCAGGAGACCGCATTTTGCTTTTTGGAACGAACACTTACAACATAACAGCACATCCTTGGAATGCCACCCATTCTCTACCTCAGCAGTGAATGGTAGAGCCACGACACAAGGATACCGTCCCCTGGAAGTTGGCTTGCCAGTTCAAAGTCGCCCCCTACCTCATCACTCTTTTTGTAGTGCCGAGGATGGGATCTTCTTGGAGTCCGGGGAGACCAGATACCACTGGACTCACACCTCACCATTATTGGAAGGCCACCCATTCCTTGCACCACGTGGGAGGAACGGTAGAGCCACGACACTAGGTACGCTCCCGGTACGATAGACTTGCTGGCCAGGTGCTCAACTCTCATCGCTCCCTAGTGGTGCTAAGAGGGCTGCATCCTGGTGCAGGGAAATCTACCCCCAGGGGACAACACTGTGTGGTTCCCGCAACCATCACCCTGCAGTTCACGCCGTCTCTACCGGGCAGACTCGTCAAGAGTGAGGCGGTGTTGGTGGCATAATTTGCACCTACACGTGAACACCGATACGTCAACTGCCAACCTCCTGCAGCTCAGATTTTTGTGCCTAATACCTTACACCCATAAGGGTGGAGTGGAGAGAGGGGCCAAGAAGGCGAGCGCTATTGCCAAACTTCCTCAGGGGCTATGTATCCTTCCCAGCGGGTTCGGGTTGCTTAGTCCATGTGAGCAAGCTGTGCTACTGAGATGCCTCACCATACCAGCACCCGCCGTCACACCCATGTACTTGTTCGAGCCACCTACTAGGGTCGTGAGAGGATACCTTCCTATAGTGCAGGAGGCACACTCTGGCATACGACAGAACAGCAAACAGCATGCCAGAACCGCAACTGGCTCTCGTACCAGAGCCTATCAGCCCCCCCAGTTAAGTGCATCTACGGTAGTGGAGCCTGAAAGTGTGCAGGCACGCACCCAACCACCTCGCCGCCCTATTGCAACGCCACCTAAACCTGTACCTCGCTGCATAAAGGTTGTAGAGCCAGACTTTGTGCCGAGTCATCGACTCACTATACCCGTGTTGTACACCGGGCAGGCCCCTAGGCCCAGAACAGAGTATGCCACCTTAAGATGCGGCTCGTCTACTGTCGAGCAAGTAACCCAGGTCAGGGACAGTCAGATAGCCGGGACTGTCACACGTCAGCTTTGTGGGCCATAGTTGGCATGGTATGAACTGAAATGCAATATGTTTTTAGGCATTTTTTTTTGTGATTTAATGTGTGGTTCACAATGTGCCTTGCGAAATTCTGATATTTTTTTTCACAGATTGTTTTTACCTTCTATGATAATTAAAATTTGGTAATGTTAGCATTAATATGAATAGCCTTCTCAGATTGTTTTGTGATCTGTTATGATTTTTTATGTAGTAAAAACAAAATTCATTGATAAAAAATACAATTATATACAGAACACTGAAAGTCAGCAGCAGCTCATTTGTCGTTCTGTCACTATGATGTAAACATTGATTTAGAAGTGATCACTTTTCTAGTACTGAAGATTATCCATGTGTATGAAAGCTTACGACTGATCATGATGAAAATAGAGTCAGGACCAACGCCTTCATCATTGAATCATCGTCTGGGCTGATATTGTGACCAAGTTTATGCATTCGACTACAGTGTGCAGTGACATGAGAAGAGTGAATGAGTGAAGAACCAGTCTCATGAGATTTTTAGCTGTGATAATTGTCTTAGTCTGTTTGTTAGAATTGGTAACTTGAATAGCCATGCCAAGGTCTGCAAGTATATTGTTGTTTCTCTTACAGCGAAACAGCACGTGTCAACATCGCTACCTCTCCTGCCAATATGCTGCATAGTGTGTTTACAGAAGATGAGGGGACTACAGACTACACAAACGACAATCAGTATGCCATGCAATCAATTTGTGCAAAATATACACTAGTTAAACTGACATGTGAAATGGATGAACTTTAAAAGAATATTGTAGCGCCAATAGCTGTAAAGACTAATATTGGCAATGAGATTCCTCCTTCAAAGCAAAGAAAACTCATCTGCTGCAGAAGAAGCAGGTAATAACTGTGCTGAAAAAGAGAAAGTTACTTAAGATGATAATGAAGGCAGTGTTGGTGTGAAGCAGGGAATACCTTTGCTCAAAAAGAGAAGAGTGATATAGACAATAAATAAGACAGTACTGGTGGTGAAGACTGGCAATTTTCTCTATACCTTTACACATCTTTGCATGGGCTATACTGATCAAGTGGTGTCAAGAAGGCAGAAGACAAGAACACTAACTACATATTTCCAGAATACCTCAATGAACTTTGGACTCAAGCATTTGGTCTCGTTGTAACATGGTGGTGTGTACAATCAAATGCAAGGTTCTGTTTTATTGAAAAATTTGTGCAAGCAAGTGCACGATGAGGGGTTTGGTTAAATCTGAAGTGTTATGTCTTTCTTGGGTTCTTTAAAGTTGTCTATTTGACAAATGAATGTGAATGTTTTTGAAGAATGTTTTGATGAATGTTTTTGAGGAATGTTTTCTGTGAAATGTTTGGAGTGTTTTTTTTTTTGAGGGATTTGTTTTGAGGAATGTATTTTGAGGAATGTTTTTTAAGGAATCATGTATGAAGAAATGTTTTTTTGAGTAATGTGTTGTGAAGAATGTTTATGAGGAATTTTTTTTGAGTTTATGTTTAAAAGATTGATTGAAAGGTTGAAATATTGATCAAAATATTTGTTAAAAAAATGGGGAGATTAATAGAAAAGATTGAGCAAAATATTGATTGAATGGCGAATTGTTGGCCAAGAAGAGCGCTGAGGGTAAGACTGTCTATCACCCGTGTTGGCCTCATACATTCCAGGTTTCAAGGGCCTAACCCTAATTGTTTGTGAATGGCATCACCAGCAGCGTAGGTCATTCAGCTGTAGTCAGCTACCAGTAAAGTACCACGTAAAACACTGCTGGAATGTTGGTTGCAGGCACACCATTAAATAAACAATTCATCTTTACGTCTACACTCCCACAGCTCATTGGTCTGAAAAGGTTCTCAAAATTCAAGCAGATTTTTTTACTTTAGTGGGGGAAATGTATACATCATTACAAGCATGCATTACAGTACCCTGAAAAATTTGATGTAAGAGATGAACATAAAATACAACTTACCATACTGAATGCTGAAATTGTCAGAGATGAGAAAGCAGTCTGTCACTTCTCACATCAGACGAAAAACTGTGATGTGGCACAACTTTGGCTCCATTAATTATCTGTAGAGGACAAGATATCACATGATCAACAACCAATCACAAGCGGGCAATATTACATAATTGTTCAATCACATGTATTCTAGTCATCGTGGTGATGGGGGTAGGTAAATGGTAGGAGGGAAGGTGAGGGGGTTATGGATCAGCTGTAATGTAAAGCTAATGATTCATTGGAGGGAGGTAGTTGGATTGGATGGGGATGGAGGGAGAACTAAATAGCCAATGGAATATAGTGGCAGAGTGTGGAGGCTTGCAGACTAAATAATCAATGAAAAATATTGGTGGTGGTCAGTCATCTGCTGGTTGTTGTGCTGGGAAGATGTATGCTCTGTTAAGTTTACAGGATTTGAACCTCAGCCTTCTGCATTTAAGTGTTTAAAGAATGATTTACGTAACAATTTCACATTTGTATTAAATTTTTTTAGAAAATTTGGCTGATTTTCTTTTGATGTTTGCAATTTTTCGGTTTTGTAGTTTGCTTGGGGTCAATGTCAAGATCGTAGATAATCAAGATGGCGATTAGGGTAAAAAATTTAATTTCTCTCTCAATTTTTTGGAACTTTTCACACTTTTTTGTGATTTTTCTTCATTTTTCGTGTTAAAGACCCCATGCGATCAAGGTCATAGATATCCAACATAGCAGTCGACTTTATCAATGTAATTTTTTGCTTAATTGTTAAATTTTTTTGCAAATTTTTGTGATTTGCTTAATTTTTTTTAATGTCTGATTTCATTTGTAGTCAATGTCAAGGTTACAGGTATCCAAGATGGTGGTCAGGGTCAATAATGTAATTTCGCCTCTGATTTTTCAGATGTTTTTACAAGTTTTTTGATTATTTTTGTTGTTTCAACTTTAAAGTCACGTGGAGTCAAGATCACCCTGATACAAGTTCAAGGTTATAGAAATCCAACATGGCAGTCAATTCATTCATGTAATTTTTCCCCAATTTTTTTTTTTTTTTTACATTTTGTGATGTCTGTTAATTTTTGTGTTTAAGATCATTTCAAGATCAAGGTCATGGGCACAGGTTCACGGTCACCCATATCCAAGTTGGTTGTCACCTAAGGTCACAATATGGTCGGTCGACTCCGGCTGTGGTGTGCCGTGCCCTCTGTGCCCAATTTAAAACACATTTCACCCTAACATACATTTGTATTGTATTACTGCTAAAGGCCTCCGCAACTTTTACGTACTGTTTTGGTGACAGAGTATACTGTCCTGCCATCAACCCAGAGTATACATGGCGTTGCAGTGGTCCTCTACATACTACCCTGGCCAGATGTTCGTGCTTGGAATTGCCCTTCTCTGTCATTGATAAACTAACTATTATCAAAATTATGGATGCCAGATTACCAACAGACATCCTGTCCCTAGCCACTCTACACAACTGAGGACTACCCTGTGCGAAATGATACACTTTGCAAGGCTCGCAAAGCCACACTGCAGAGAGTCAACATGATCACCACCAACTGACCACGACTGATGAACACCAACTTGTTGATTTACAATCCTTGCTTTCACTCTTCATCTTTTATATCCTCACTGGCGACGTGGCGGATTGTTACAAATTGGATGCGAATGATTACCTATACCGGCAGTCAAGATATAATGCTTTGTAATTTCCCAATGTTGCCAGCGTACATGTATGCTCAAATCCCCATCTCTCTTGCACAAAGTACAATGCTGATGACTCTGGTATCCAATTCTTCTGACTGGCAATGCTGCACTATGAGGAAATAGCGTCACCAAATTGCTGCTGCCTTGCAGCTCAGCACCCAAACAGTCCACACATGTACTACGTAATAAATGGGCTAGGCCCATCACACAACATAATATAGTTAACCTCAATGTTGCATACAATCACAAGACTTAGCTTTGTTGTGATCAGAAATTAATTTGGACTACAAAGACAAGCCATTATAGAATATAACAGTTCATCAACAAGCTGCATAATGTAAGGTTCTTTTGCAGTACCTTATTGTAATAAAGAATAATTTTTTAAAATAGTTTCGTATGTTACAGCTCTTGTTTACTAAACATTGAGAAAGTTTTCACTCTGAAGTGGATATCATGTGTCGTCTGTTAGTGGAGATTTGAACATCTAGCACAGCTGTATCACTATGTGCATGCATAAGCCAAGTTAAATACTGTAATTGTTTGAAATTCAAATATGTTGAATACTTTAGTATAAAAGGTTTACATTAAGAAACCAGTTTAATTTGCAACTGATTAACACATTTTTTTCAATAGGACGTGGAACTGATTTTCATAATTTACTGCTAAATGCACTCTGAGTTAGGCAACCACTGATAATGCTGAGTTATACACAGTACCGGGCAGTGATTTTGTTTTTGAAGTTTGATCTGAAAAGAGCTCACTTTAAGATTAAGAGCCTATGAATATTTGTGAGGCGATTCCTTATGGAAAATGAAAACACAATATACATAATTCATATTTAATTAATTATTTAGGAATATATCCACTCGTAAAGCAAAAGTTTTTAAATTGAATGTATTACAAAAATTATCAGACACTACAAGAA
Source organism: Dryococelus australis (assembly GCA_029891345.1). Taxonomy (NCBI): domain Eukaryota; kingdom Metazoa; phylum Arthropoda; class Insecta; order Phasmatodea; family Phasmatidae; genus Dryococelus; species Dryococelus australis. The sequence continues at coordinate 194,260,616 of CM056997.1, forward strand.
ATTAAACAACAGATTCCAGCTTTAAATTCCAGCCCAGTGTTCTGTTCAATAAAGATGTTAAATATGTGAATGGTTTGTAATAACAGTGCCCTTAATCTGAAACTCAGGTGGGATGCCATGACCCTGTGTGGTTGGATGAAATGGGGTGTGAGTGTCGTTGAGAGGCGGTAGGTGGGTTTCAGAGATGATGGAGGTTTCGGTTTGGAATTTTTGGTGTTTTACCAGACTAGGCGTCAGATGTTGCTCAATGGCAGCATCAATGGTGATAATAATGCTGGTGATGCGGAGCTGGAGGCTCTGGTGATCTCGGGGTGCTTGGGCCGGTTCACCTGGATGTAATTTTCTGTCGTTGTTTCATGATGCCCTTGTAGCTTCTAGCCGGTGACCTATTCTGGCTGGTCACACACCGTTGCGAACTTGCGTAATCGGTCATAGCACACACACATTGCTCAAATATTATATTAAGTGACACTTGAAACACGTAGCACTTGGGTGGGTATTTTAAGGGCCCATGCCCTGAAGAGCCTTGCGGACATACACATAAATAAAACACTTGGAGTTCATTCCATACATGTATTTAGTGCATTAAACTAAATGCTTCCTGGCTGGAAGCTACTTACACGGGTTATCGAGTACAGCCCGCCGGTAAGGCTATATAGAATAAAATGGTGTGAAGCCAATAAAGAGTTTAGATGCAAATCCACAGGGTTGGAGAAAAGGCGTCTCTGGTTGCAGAAAAACAAAAACAGTTCCGGTATTACTTCACATTATTGCAGTTAAAATTATTGGCAAGAAAATTCGCTGGCCGCCGGAGCACGGACGAAACACGGCCATACCCTCGCGAGTCTTGGAAGCTACTGTCTGCTCTGGCCTTTGCGCCTGAACCTGCCGGGGGGGGGAGAGGGGGGGGGGGGGGTAGTGCATCAAACAGGAACTATTTTCTGTAATACTTGCTACCAACACAATGTTAGGTAGTTGACAAACTGCTTACCTTAAGCTGGAATTACTTGCATAAATCATTTCACACACAGTGTAACAAAAATAAAGCACTTGCATGATAAATGTTAAGACGTGAGTGTGAAAACATGTGAGATGGAAAACAATAACATTTAATAAAAACACTTTGCGAGATAACACTGGGTAAAGGGCATGAATGTTTCCCTTTATTTTAGGGATTCTCGGCAGTCGCCGTTAAGCAATTTTCATCGGCCCTATTTTCATCCTGCACTTGCACTACGCTACGCTGCACTAGGGTATACAAGCATTCACATTCTCTACTCATCGCACTATTGACTGGTGCAGAGACGCATCACACACACGTAACACTATGTAGAGTGCTGATGCTGGTTGTGCTGGTTGAGTGCGCGGCTGGGCACATGGTCTTACGAGGCAAGGGACGTGAGCACACATCAACCACCTTTTCATTGCACTAAATTATGTAAAAGTAGGTTTTGACATATTATCAGAATCTTGTTAAAATTAACAAGAATGTTTTCCTTGGTGTAACATTCTAAATCTAATGGAATCTTGGTGAAAACACACGTAAGGTTTAAAAATGTGAAAAACACACATAAGGTTTAAAATTGTTTAGCACCAAAACTCAGTAACAATATACCAATAATTTACAGATTTAACATCTTAATTCAACAAAACACTACACTGCAATTTTTTGTTTGGTCTTATGTATTCCAGACATTTTTAATAAAATTATTTCATAATGTGTTGTATTAAGGTTGCATACTTCCTTCAGGGATCACTTAAGGCTGTGAGCTTTATTATGATTATTTGTCATCACGTTTTGTATTAAAATCCATGCCATAAATTTAATCTGGGATTGCCTGTGTATTGGATTTCAAAAACCTGTAGAAAAACTTTGAAAGATCAGTCTTATACAAGAGTTTCTTGCCAACTTCACAGGCAAATATTTTCCTGCAGTGCTGCATTTCTTTAGAGCTACTATTTCTTATGTTATAAAAATTCATATGTTGCACTCTTTTATTTACACCTCTTGATTGTACTTCCTGCATTTTAAATCTATTTATTTCAGTCCCATTTACTACTAAAAAAAAAAGGATAAATTTCCTTCATTTTTACAATTTTCTGCAGTTTGCAACAATTTTTACTGATATCATGAAAAGTGCGAAAAAGAGGTTTTGCTGTATATTGAAGTTGAAGATATTGTGCTGCGATTTATGCATTGCTCTGGCAAATTTTTGCCCACAAAGTGCTCTTTCTTTTCTTTGTTTTAGTTATTGGCTTCCAAAAACCTCCAAGAGTTCAGGGAATGTGTTTAGAATTAATTTACATCCCTTGTGCTCACAAGGAACATTCAGATAGGGAGCCAAAAGTGCAAAAGAAAACTGAAGTGGAAATCTTTCAGCCACCTTACTGCTCTAAATTCTTAGCTTTTGAGTGCATATAGCGTGCTATTTGGAAGTGTGTTTGTGGTTGGATGAATTTTCCAGGCCATTTCAGAAATGTGGCCTCAGGACATTATATGCGCTTTGGCATCACAAAGCGCAGATGTGGCAACCAGGATGGCTACTTCCAGAAGCCGTTTCTCAGAATATTTGAGGGTGATTGCCACGTGGGCAGGAAGATAACACGTGAAGAGAGGTAGATATACACAGAACATTTTTTATAAACCTGTTGCTCAAACTGTACATAAGATTATTTTAAAGTACATTATATATATTGTTTTGTTTACTTTGGATAAATGGTGTTGCATTTAATTAGGTAATGTTTATGTTTAAATTAATACTTTATTTAGCTAATTGGTAACAATTTTCAACTTATTGATTATTTTTGTTTTCCGCATAAATAGATAGCCATAGTATGTCTGTGAATACATACTATAGTATAGTATGTGAATCACAAAAGCTACGATAATTACTGGTAATTGAGGAAAAAAAATAAATTTAAGTAAATAAATCTTTCAACATGTGATACAATTTTGTATATTCCATTTATCATTGTATTTCAGTTTTGTACGTTTAACACAGATGAATTTTATTTATAACTGAAGAATAATGAACATTTTTTAAGAAAAATATGTTTAGTTTCGATAGTTGCTCATAACAAATGTGTTTACACATAGTATTTAATTATTATTAATTAACCTCATTAAACTTTGAAATCACCAGATTGCTTCTCAACCCATCTGACAGGCCCTTTTTTGTCCCAATCCCAGCAGATGTGTGCCAGCATTGTGGATTCACGACCACAGGCTCTTTTGTAGTAAAATAGTCATGGGACCACGAAAGTAGGTTAATCAGTTGATGAACGTTGTAGCATCACTTGATAGCCCATAACGGCTGTTGCGAATTTGTGAGCAACAGTTTTCCCATATTGATGCATTTATTTTGTACTAGTTGCTCCTGCGACTTCGTTCACATGAAATTTACGACTTGTTTTCTTATTTTTGAAATAAAAATTTCTCTTCACTTAGGTTTTATGAAGTTATTAAAATAAAGCCCATCATCGTTTCACTAAGTTTTTATGTCTAAAATATAATATTGCTTCTTTTAGGTTTAATAGAGTTATTAAATTACATCCTGTCATCGCTTCGCACATGTTTTATGGAGTCTAGGGAAGTAGATACCTATATACCTAGCCACTGGGCCACTGAGGCCCCACTTGATATAGTTCTATCCACTAAGCCACTGCAGCCTCACTTGAAATCGCTCTTATCCACTGAGCCTTTAAGGCCCCACTTGGCATCCCTCTAGCCAATGGGCCACTGCGGCCCCACTTTGAATAACTCTAGCAACTGGGCCACTGTGGTCCCACTTGGGATCGCTCTAGCCACTGAGCCACTGCGGCCCCACTTCGGATTTCTCTAGCCACTGAGCCACTGTGGCCCCACGTTATATCTTTCTATCCACTAAGACACTGTGGCCCCACTTTGAATCAATCTAACCACTGGGCCATTGCGACCCCCCTTGGGATCGCTCTAGTCACTGAGCCACTGCTGCCCCACTTGATATAGTTTTATCCATTAAGCCACTACTGCCCCACTTGGAATAGCTCTAGCTACTTGGCTACTACGGCCCCACTTGATATATTTCTATCCACCAAGACACGGCAGCCCCACTCTGAATAACTCTAGCCACTGGGTTACTGCTGCCCCACTTGGAATAGCTCTAGCCACTGGGCCACTATGGCAGGAAAGAAAAAAAAGAAAGGAGAAATTACTGAATTTTTTTAACAATGCTTTTTTATGCAGTAATCCTAAGAAAAGTTTAATCCAGTACCTATGTACATCCCTGATCACCATCATATTTTCGGAACCATTTGAGGTATCTCGATGAAACAAAGACTAAGTTAGTCCGGGGTGTTATTATCTACAGACTATGTGAATTTCATGTCAATACATTCAGTGGTTTTTGAGTTAAATCTGGTCGGACAGACAGACATGCATGAAAATAATTTACATTAGATATGGCTTAATATTAATTATCCTATATTAAAAAATAATTAAATGTGGAAAATTCGAAAATCACAGACAGACACTTCTATTTTATTTATTTGTATTGTATATATATAATTTTGTGCTGCAACAACTCTGGTAAAATATTTGTTCACAAAGTCAGTAAAAACACTTATGTAGGAGTGCCCTACCCTGGTTCTTTATTTTGGCTTACATAACGTTGTAGAATACGATTAACATTTATAGTTGTAATTTATGGCCAACGCACTTTTAAAGTAGGTGAAGTATTCCTGCTAGAGAATGACTGCAAGGAAAAGTGCTTGAACCTCTTGAATTGTGCATCACAGTATGACAGCCCATGCTACATGTGCACGCCAGTGGCATGGCAGTTGACTACCTGGAAAATGCCCCCCAGCAGCAAACGTGTCATATTCTCCATTATTCTCTGTCATCTGCTACATCATAGCAAGAGTCACAGGTCTCTTGCTCTTATATAAGACAAGTATTAGGGTTAAGGATGATGTTCGCTATCTTTCTCCTAGGAAGTACAGCAGTTTCTGCTCTGGACAGTTTGCTTAGGTGGATATTATTACATAGCTGTCGTCCAATCAGACCCTCAAATAAAGAAGTCCCTATCCTGCTGATAACTGCCTCATCTTAAATTGAGGGATTTACCATTATAAGCTACAAGTTAATACCCATGCACGAATGGCAAATGTTCTCTGTCATCTCCTTAGCACAGAAGTGCAGTGGCTGTACAATGCTTGTGGAATGAAGAAGCAGTAGTCTGGAAGGATTAGTCTGTATTTATTATGTGCATTGCCTGTCTGGTGAATATGAGGAGGGAAATACCTTTTCAGTGTTACGCAGGTAACTTTTAAAGGAATTCACTAATTTTTTATAGAATGAGTTTGAACTTTTACCTATTAGTTCCTTTACATTCTCCTATGCCTTGCTGACTTTTTGGTGATCTCTAATTATGTGTTTTGAGAGTAAGAAACTCTTGTTACTCTTTCAGTTGCTAGTTGCTTGACAATTCTAGTGTAGCAACGACAAGAGAACTAGGTACGTAACTCGTGTGTCCATTGGCAGATGTAAAATGGTAGGTTGGTTTTCAGACAAGCATTTACAAAATGTTCTTCATCTTAATGTTGGACCCCATTAGGTGTTAAATATTTTAGGACTGTATTTTTGCGTAAACATACTTTTTTCATCAGTCTGTAGCCAAATTTGTGGCATTTTTGTTTGCATGTAATGCCACAATAAGTTTTAGAGTTTCTGTTTGAATGTATCTTTGGTTTGTTTTGTCCAAGCCATTCATTTGAGGTTTGTATTTTTCTTTTTGAACTTTTAACAATTTACAACAACAATTTGAATTCAAACGTGAGCCTTCTAGATAAATTGAACTGGCATAATAGTGCATTTTACGTCACAGCACATGTTTAATGGGTGCCTAGCTGCTCTCTTTAAGTTAATTTTGACTGTGAACTTGCATAACAGTGCACATACCAAGTAAGGTCATGTACTGTCATCTACAGGCCCTGTTCTTAGCCTTTGAAGCAAGGTATGAATATGTCTCAGGCTCACCTGTGTTCTTGCTGTCTGCTTATTACGTTCAACATCTGGCAGCATTGGAGTCTCATCCATGATTGTGTTTTGGTACTCTGTGGCTATGTGCAGGGCTGCATGGAAGAGAGAGATGTGTGGACAGTACCTTAATTTTATCAGGGCCTACCAGACGCTAACAAATTCATACTTTCCATCATGTGAAAATTTGTTATCATCCACTGCTGTGTGTAAAACAGTATTTATCAGAATTTATTGTAAGATGTGGTTTCGTTGGATGTTCAACCAACACTAGATAACATTATTTAATGAAGTATTTTCAAATATTTTTTTCACTGTTCTTCTATCACTGCTGTCTTTCAAGATCAGTGCCATACTTATGAAGTGGACTAATTTCTGTGCAGGGAGGAAGATGCCCAAATAGAAAAATCTATTGTACTATTTAAAACCACAGGAACCTCGAAGAAACACTCAACACCAGGGGACTTCTATGGGACATTCTTCACAGAGCCACTAAGAGGTGGGTCCTTTAATACCACAGCTAGCAGTCATGTACACATAACAGTTGGAAAGAACTCTTTTTCGGCACATTTCTGTAACTGCTCTATTTTTAACTGTTGTACTCAATGTGGAAGCAATGCAGAAAAGGGGGAAATTTATTATAGAGTTAGCAAAGTGTTTAGTCGTATAGTGTATGGAATTGTAAAAGAGCTATTTATTTTGGCCATGTTGTATGTCTTATACAGCAACATTTTTCAACGTATTTGCCAATTTCCTCAGAGAATGTGTCGCACATGTGTATAAACCATCATCCTGCAGTCATGTTCTTGCTCCCATCCTATAAACACTTACGCTGCGCTACTCCATAATTAACAAAACACTTTCCTAACAAACCTTCAAGAAATTCCCTGCCTGTAATTGCACATGTATTAACTTAGAAACTAACTCAGTTTTTTCATTAATGTTTGTCAGATATGTTGACAACATCAAAGATGTCAGTGCCTCTGGTTCCATTATGTTTTGTACATTAGATGTCATAATGACAATAGCAAAGTTGCTTTTTAGGAACAAAGACTTTGTGAATTTGCATTTAGTGTTATTTTACAGGTAGTCTATTTTATCTAAGAATTCTATTGTTTTGACAGTTTGTGTAGAAGTAGTAATCAGTAAACAAAGAGATTTCATATCCTTCCACTGCTACGTGGTTTCCACCTGTAAAAACATGTTTCATCTGTAATAATGGATGTCAATGGGATGTTAAGTCCTATCTACCTACATCAACAAATGTTGCCAAACTGCTCACACAAAGATAGTGAGAAAATTATTAATTTTGTTGTAGAAATTTTTTATTACTGCAGTGGACATAAGTTGAATAAGATCCATAGTTTATTCACTTTATAGTAATATTTGAAAAGTTGCAGCTTTGTTGCCCATCAAACCTCTCCTAGTACTTCACCGCTCACCTCGTGGGGCCGAAGATCCTCTCCAACGTGACCTAAGGAAGAACCATCGGCGTCGAAAGCTTCACACTAAGACGCATTCTGTCCCTTACAGACAACCTGAGAGTAGAGCTCGCCCAAAGGATTAATAATACGCTACACGCACTAGCTACTGCCTCTCCTAATAGTTTTGAACAGGGCACCTTCCCCTGTTTTACGATAGGGGGATCGTGCAGAGCGACACTCCCGCGCTGCTGGCCGGTCCAAGTGCTGAAGTTTGCCTAGTAGAATGGTGTCGGCTTCTACAGAGACCTTGCTGAAGCCGGCTCCAAAATACGTGAAAATTGCATGAAGCCCTCTGAACACAAAACAAAATTACACAAAAACATTCTTACACTGCAAAGATTGACATTGGTGACATATCCAACCCTAATTAAGTGTTAATTATGTTTGCCTTTATGATGTCAGTGGGTATGTCACTACACTAAAATATTTTATATATTAAATTAAGGCCAGTTTAGGTAGTCTGCTGTCAAGGAACAAATACATAAAGAAACATTGACACTAATTATAACCATTACAAATTTAATAGAAACATTTAATAAAACTCAACTATTTCTCATTTCGAGAATCTGGCAGATGGGCAAGGCCAAGTGTTCCAACTCTAGGGGGTTGGATGAGTCCATCCCCCAAAAGGAGTGTGGGTAGCCATGCTTGAATTTTTATTTAATGAAAGAAATCCTCTATAATTACTTCATATGGGGTTTGAAGTCCTTTCAGACCACTAGATTTTATTTCACACATTTTGCAAGTATTTGTTGTACCAGCAGCCCAGGCGATGTTATTGAGATAGATGCCGGTTGTTGCATTATGAGCTGCACTGATGTTCCCTTCAATGGGTGCTGTGCCTGACTCCTGTGGCATTCAGGGGGCGACAGCGCTAAATCGCTGGTTATTCTGCCCCAAACGTTACCTCTTGAGGTGAATAAAACAAGGCAGTCACTTTAGTCGTGTAGTGTATGGTGACAAGGTGGATGTGTTCCGTCTTCACCAACACTTCCTGTCATGTTCTTGGTTGAGTGTTCAACTTGGCATGGTGTTGTCCAGGTTGAGTTGTTGACTGCGGAGGCAGAAATAGTCGTAAGATCATTTGTGAACACGTGATTCACGTCAGGCTTCTTTGGTTACCACAGCAGTGCCCATATGTGATGGTTATTTTATAGGGACTGCATAATCTTCACCAATTGAACCTGCCCAAATAATATAATGCATGCCCGACTACGATGGGGTTCTCTTTGTTGGAGCAATTTGCGTCAATCGTGGACCAATGACTTGGGAGGTTAAGTATTACACCAAACTTAGCAGAGTACGTCTTAATGAAAGAGGTTATAGTCATGATCACTTTAACATTTTCATACCACAATGCCAAAATCGCGAGAAATATTTGGGAGATGGGGGCCTTAATGTTTCTGGGGTGCCCGGCCAGTGTACAAGACGGGTCTGGTGGCCTGTCTTGCCGGCACAAAATCTGCAACCACTGCCATTGCCCTTTGCATTGACTGACCTTTTGTCACTGGTTTACCTGGGAGTTAGAAGTTTCTCCATGGTGTTGGCTCTAGATGACTGGTGGTCTGCTGGTTGATGGCGGGCTGCTGGGGACGTGAAGTGCTGCAGGTGTTTCGGTCATCCAAGTTCGCTGGGAGCTGGGTAATTTGCTGGTTGGCCCCTAACCAAGGGCAGGCAAGGCCCAGAAGCGGCTTGTCTCCTCACAGTATGGCCTCAACTATGGGGTGAGACTTCCCAGGAAGCTTAATCAATGGTGGGAATAAAGCCTGTGGGAGGACTGAGGGGTGAGGCCTCTCAGTATTGCAGGTGGTTTGAATTTAGTCCTGTTGGGTGGAAGTACTGCTAAGGGTAGTAGTGGAAAAGGGTTGGCAAGTTGAAATACCTTCTCCGTACTCTTCCCTTCCAAGAGTACGGCATAAGGGGACTGGAACTAATACAGCCTCGCAGAAGGTAAGCCGGTGTCGCGCTTCTCTACTGTGTACTTCTGATAATTTTCAGTCTCCCAGACAAGAGCGGTTACTTTGTGCTCCTTTCTCCTGGCCCCCGGAGGAGCGGTGGACAGAGTGTTAGGTGGTACTCGAGTTGTTTGACGGGAAGTACCCAGGTGTGGTATCCACAGGGGGTTGATCATTCTAAATTGATTCCAGCTCCTTTCTGGCCCCATAAGAAGTGGTGATGGAGTATGAAATAACCTAGCTTGCTCGATTCACATGGTGGAGGAGTTTGTAGTAGTATAGGCTCTATCAAATTCTACCAATTTGGCAGAGCTCGAGTGGCCACTTAATGGGTGTGTATTTAACTTTTTGTCTTGCAGTGTTCCGGCTTCACTTCTAGTGGATGTGCTTACGTAAGAAGTATTCAGTACCTTCAAGAAAATTATAATACAGAAAATAGTTTCAAACTCACGTGTTTTATTAGGTAAGTAATAAGACTAGGTGGCTCTATACTACCTCCTAAGCTAATACAACTTGGGACGGAAGTTCAACCTAAAGTAAAAAGTCAGGTGAAGGCGACCTGGAGAAAAAGCTAAAGGGAATTAAGGCGATTATTCTGTTAGATAAAGTATTTGACAACTTTTAAACTAACTAACTTGGGTTGTTGTGAAGGAACAGATGAGGTTAACATTTACCAGAAGGGTAGTGTTGAAGTGCTCTCACCACCCAGTGAGGCGGGATTATGGGGTTGATACCAGGGGGTGGTAAGGACGGAGCAAAGTCTTCAGGTGCCTCTGGAGGGTCCAGTCTCCCAGAAGCAGGGGATTTGCAGTGGCTGCAGCGGTGGCTTCTGGTCGGCGATGTCTTCAGCTGGTAGAGTTTCCGGCTCAAGAGGAGGCGGTGGAATCTGAGTACGTACCAGCCCTATATGAGAGCAGTGGGAGGAGAGTCTGAAGATTTCTGGTCACTCCAGATCTTTTATATTAATCTCGTGTAGGAGTTTGAAGGCCATCAATGTTTGTCTCTCTTAACAGTATCCTGCAGTAGAGAGGCCAACGAACACCGGCCTGACAAGTTGGTTCAAGCAGTGTGTGTGGTAAAAAAACTTGTGTTTTGGTTAGTTTAAATAAATTTCCCGGGATCACCTGCAGTATTGTTACGTGAGGGTAACTACAGAAAGGTACTAAGTCTACAGGAAAAGAACTTGAGTTAAAAGCTGACCAACGTATATTTTCCATAAAAGAAAGACATGTGGTTAATGCACCCTAGCTCCTGGTCAACGGCACGAGTCTCAGGCGGAAAGCTAGCATACAGTTCACTAAAGGCCGGTAGAGGCAACTGTGATACACTGGGGCAATGCTGAGTGTGATGTTTAGAATTTCTAAACAATCTTCTCAGGCATTGTTGAGACGTGTAGTACGTGTGTAATGATGCTGTGCTCTGGGCTGACACAAAGTTAGGTAAACTAAGCAAGGCGTGGTCAGGATTAGTCCTTAAAAGGACTTAAGGAAAGTTCAACCTGTAGATACGTCCGTATATTACAAGGTGAAAGGGTAAGCGAGGTATGAAGCTTCGGGAGAGTGTCTAACTACATAACTTAACTTTCCGAGCTGCGAGCGCTGGAAACATACCCTATCGTAAAAGAAGGTTGAGTGGTCAGAACCCAAGCGGCTAGCGCTAGAAACAAAATTAAACCTCCTCCAAACCAAATAAACCAAAAATTTTAATTAGTTTAACTGATTATGTAACAGAGTTCATGACTTTTAATTGGGATCAGTGTGGGGGAGGGGGGGATTAAAAATATGTCCAATGATCCCCTTTTCGGCTACTACGTGATAAGAGAAATTAATAACTTTATATATAGGAAATACATTAATTAACTTTAATTTTAAAAATATTAGGAATGTCAAAATATAAATATTTCTCAATTTTGATTCTCAATTCCAACTGCAAAACCTTTCACTTGATTCCACCTCAATTCCGATACCATAAACTAAGATATAGTGATTATCAACATGTGCCTACAGTCAATGTATCCTTTTGAAATTTTGTTTTATATGTCAAATTAGACAGACACTAATATGAAGACAATTACAGGAAAGACATTCTGGTCTGCTAAGTGATGTTAATTTCCTATATTTATGTAACATTTAGACTTATCTAATTAGGCCTAACAAGTTCATATCAGTATTTTTGATGAATACATGATTTATTTGAAATGAATATAGACACATTATTATAAAAAAAATTTAAACAAATTTTCTCAACTTTTCAGTGCAATATTTTTGGTCAACTTATGAAGCTAACCAATATGTACACAAATATTGATGCTATTCAGTAATGAAACTGAAATACAAGTAACCTGTAATTAGCATTGCTAAATTAAAATGCTTCTACCAGACATTTTAAGTTGCAGGGACACTGGATGACTTGCTGCTACATGGATATTTGCCCAAAAGATTTTCTGAATCATAATTATTGGCACTTTTCATGTACTTGTCGTGTTTACATAAGTGTTTTCTCATGCTACTAGTTGTGCGACTAACCCCACCTCGTGAAATTTTTGCCGAACACAAACGCAAAATGAGTAATTGTGTTCATTTACGTCAACTGAAAAATAATTCCACACATCGTTTGATATTTTCTTCACGTCTATGTAAATAAAATCCTCAGTACATTGAAAACTTTAACACTACCTACTTTTAGAAAAATGAGACGGTTATTTTTGGTAAAGATAAACATGAAAAAATAATTGCTTTCAATTTCGACTACATCAAAAACGAAAATGTCACAAACAGGAAATATGTATGGTACGAAAAATATTCCCATTCTTTATCTAATATACCGTTAAATAATAGGTAAACAAAATCAAAACTGCGGAAAATAATACCAGGAATCCTGGTATTATTAAGGATCGTGGTCCAGGATCCTTTTGCTCCCACTACTAATAACTGTTGCGCAACAGACTAAAAGCCAATGTATGTTCCGCATCAGCGACTCGGAACCCTAGGAGCTTGCCGCCAACGAGGGTTCTTATCTACAAATCACATCTGGTTGTAGATAGACGTCTACTTTCTACTTCTGGCGCGCGCAGCCTATCAACTAATGCTGATTGCAACACTTATGTGCAACAAAGTGCTATCTCCAACAGTATTTGCATGTGCAACAGTGGTCTTTCATCCGTAACTGCCAGTTTGTTTTAGTGTTTCGTATACGTGGACATTTACAGGTTTAGATATTGTGCGGTAGATTTCCACGTGTGTATGTAGCATTCTTGCAATAGTATACACGTAGTGCTGAATTAGGTCAGAAAGTGCACAAAAAAGAAAATGAGTGCAGTTTTCCCATTAAAGCTGTGTCACACAGCACATAGAGTGATATTGGAGTGAAGTGAGGCAGCCAAATACTGTTAATAGCCGTCTTCCACATGGCAGCCATCAAGATAAAAAAGACTCGTTTACCGTGACTTTCGATTATCTGACTATCTCTTCTCCTGCATTATCGCTGATAATCGAAGGTTCTACTGTATTATCTTAATTCTTTCGTAGTCGAACCATCATTGAATTGTTAATTCTGGTCAACGCATGCAAATTCGGTACAGGATCAGCCTATTTGGAAAACCAAAGACCTTGTTACTGTGTAACATAACCTCAAAAAATTGTGTGAAAGTAGACTAGGATTTTCAACAATTAACTGTTCAATTCTCGATTCTTTGATACCTGTAATAATCGAGGGTATCGGGGTATCAAGGAATTGACTTTAAAATCCCTAAAAAATATAATAGTGTTCAGTTATGGCCAATGGCAGAACACTGATCAAATTTGTAATTTCTTTGTTGTTGTTGTTGTTGTCTCTCCTTTTATACTAATTCGGGCAGCTGCCTGCTGCTGATTGGCTCATGCCACTATGGTGAGGGGTGGTCCCAGAGCGGGAGGTAGCGAATGCATGACTGAATGCTGTGACGTCACCGGCCGGCTGGAAGGGAAGAAAAGCAAAGACAAACAATATTTCTACTAGTGCTATCTAGTGGGAGAATAAAATAACTCGTTGCATCTAAGCATTGTTACGATGGGCCAGTGAATAAAACAATCGGCATGGTAGAAAGTACAATCTCACTTTATGTCGAAACAAAATAAAATGTTAACTTCCGACCGACTCCGAAACAAACTGACTTAAGGATGGAATGGAAGTCGTTGAATCTCCATTATTGAAAATGCGTAATGCTTCAACTTTAACATGTACACTCATGAGGTGTTTTGCAAAGTGCCTTCCCATGAACACTGTACCGATTCATCTCTGATATCATGGCTTCAGGCTTTTGATGGTTGCTGATTTCAGCTATGGATCCACAAACACGGGAGAAGCCCAAGCAACCACCGTCATTGCCTAACATCTCCACCAGACCTGCAAAGAAGGGAGGACCTGGCTATGTGGACATCACTTTCTCCAAGTATCCTCAGTTCATGTGAGTCCTGCTCTACTAATACATACTGTAGTTGTGTGATGACTAATGGGCCTAGCCTACAGTGGTGAGTGGTCATTTTTCATCACCCAGCATCACACTGTGCTGTAGTGTGAACACCTGAGTGGGCAGCATGAGGCCTATTGCTCCAACTATGGCGACATCACTAGGTAAGAAGTGAGATGGAAGTCTGGGGCAAGAAAGGCAGAGGCATGTGTCACTCATGATGACACTGTATGGTGTACTATAATGATGGGCTTATGTTTTGTACCTTTTTTTTGGTGTTCATCTGTATGCAGCCTTGTACCACTATACTGGTCCTAGTGGGGATTACTTAATCACATTTGCAAGATTGCTCTTGCTTCATTTGAATGCTCTTCTCTGTTTTGGGCAATTCATCTCACTTGGTTAGAGGATCATACCTACACTGTTATGGTGGTGTAAAGTGTAGTTCCAGGTTAAGATGTCTTGATCTGTGATGTTGAAATATCGTGGGATAGGTAAAAATTATAATAAAAGGGGGACAAGTGTGTAGTATACTTTAAAATGTTATGATCCAATAGATAGCTACCTTGCACTCACTGGGCTTCATTGTCAGTGGGAAATCCCAATACTGCAAGACATCGCCCCTCCTGGATTTACCTTCTGAGTGTCCAATTAGTTGTGCCTTAAGGAATACTTAGTTGGGACATGATTTGGAGGGTCCTGTTTTCAATGAGAATGCTTAGGTATTGGAGGCATTCTGTTGCTACATCACAAAAGAAAATCCAATTTTAATAATGGTTTTGATTTGTAAATTGGATGTAGGACTGCATACCAAGTTTCAAAACTCACGTAAAGCAAATGCTGACACATTATCTACCATTACAGAGCTAATTGATTTCTTACAAGTAAGTAGAACCAACATGGATTGTGCCATTGATGTTGAAGCAAAGATTAGTGGTAGTAACAGTAATAGCACTCAAATTACTCACAAAGGTACATTTTGAAACAAGGTCATTAATGCACTTCAACAATTAAAGTCAGTGTTTGTTTCCAACTCAGAACATAAGTTGACCAGAACCAGTGTAATTTGTCAACAACCCACTCATTCTCTTTATGAGTGGCCTGAGTTTACTAATACTTCATTAACTGATAGGCATCAAAAGGTTCACAGTAAGAAATTGTTTCAACTGCCTTGGGACAGCCCATGCAGTAGTATCTTGCACATCATCTCATACTTGTTTTAGATGCAAACAGAAGCATCATACTCTGCTCCACATTAATGCCCAACCCAATGAGATGTCAGACTCCCAAGCAGAGTGTTTTAGCAATACTGATGCTCTTACGAAGTGTGTCTGCTCGTGATTGCACCTCAATTCTGTGGTCTATAGCCTTCATCAAAGTTTATGGTATAGTCTGTTTCATGTAAGTGGGGTAAATTTTGACAGTTCTCGAAAGTAGTGTGGCCACAATGTATCCTTCCACCACAGCTGTTTTGTCACTGAAGGAAAAGAAGTTTGTAAACAAATGTTTTGAGTCCAATGCACACTTGCACTCTCCTCTTTTCTTGTGTTTCCTGTCATAACAGACACTGAAAGACTAATGTTGGCTAATGTCTGTCCAGTAATTAATATAGGATATCATAACTAGGTTGGTATTTCAACCTGTTTTATTTTTTAATTACCAAGTTAAATTGGTTGGGGTTCTATTAATTTTATTTTGAGTGTGAAAGGAATCAGTGAGGTAGTGGGGGGCTTTATTTTAACGTCTTTCGTGAGACAGCATTATTTTGGTGTTCTTATGAGTGTGTGGCATTTTGAGTTGCATATTGTTTTGATGGAGCAGTGGAAAATTATGCTCGTGTGGAAATAACATTTAAATTATTTAACTTCAAAAATTTTAAATTTAATTAAAAAACAAAACATGATACATATGCCACTGTTTGTATTTGTATAGATACAGCAATATATAACACTTTTTGACTGAAGTTAACCTTACACTTGTTCAATTTACGATATAGACAAATAAACAAATATTATTCACTCACTACAAAAGTGTGGAAAGTATGGTTTTTTCAGGCCACGTGCATTTAAATAATTATATTAATGGTTACAAATACATTTACAAAACACGCACATTTACTGTTTGTAAAATTCGCAACCTCTTTAACACCTGTTTTTCTATAGCAATCCTTGCAAGTTTAGTTCACTTAAATCACGTTTCTTCGTCACTAGCACTAAATAATTTATTTGCAGAACCATTCAGTAAAATCAACACTGTGCACATTTCCTGAAAACAACAAACTCAAACTTAGATATGTAAATTATATTTGTGTGTCACTTCACCGCTGATGGCGGTAAGGAAAATGGCAGAATGAGCAGTTTTTCGAAGTGATAATCAAGTGTCTATTAATATTAGATTTCACTAAAGGAAACACGGTGCAACAGTAACTACAACCAACTATATTTGAAGAAAGCTAATAAAAAATTAATTACCTATTCCAACAATACCAACAAGATAGTCGTATAATAAACACAATGAGAAAAAGGTAAACGCACAACTGTCTTCACCGGGCTAGAAACTGAAAACATAAACATGGCTAGCCATTGGCTGGAAACGTTTACTGTTCGTATGCGTCAACATACTCTGTCATAATTGCTAAACATGTTTTTAAAGTCCAGTCACTAATAGCCAAAAAAAATCTAATATTGCTTTTAAAACATAATTTAAACCATAAATGTGACGCCGGCTAACAGCCAGTGGCGCTAGAGCCCATGACGGCGCTCATGTGTCACGTGCTCCGCACGTGCGTAAAGAGGCCGATAATTTTGAACTTTCATATAAATGATATTTTCCAGTGTAAAATGTTTTCTCTTGCATTTGCAGTGTTTAATATGTTTTAAAATGTTTTAAAGTGTTTGTACTAATTTTTAATTGTTTGGTTATAAAATTCAAGGTGCCCACTGCTGCACCGAGATTAAGAACACTTAATTATTCCGGCATGAACGCCGTCATAAAAATACACTAAAATAATATTGAAATTCATAAGAAAATTATAGAAACGTAAAACAATATTTAATTTAATTTGTGCCATTTTATTTTGAATATAAAATATTTTACTCTTAGTGCATAGTACTTCCGCTTATGTGAACCCCGTAGGCGGCCATGGTAGGTCCATGCGACGCTTGTATCTGGACAGTCTGTCGAGGAGAGTTGGCTTTATTTATTTCTTGCACCCTTGTGGCATTTTTAACTTAATCGAGGAGAAGGAGGGGAAAGATGTTGGAGAGGTCACGCAACCCGCGCACTTGAATCAGGCGCCATCAGCCTATGTTTATAGAGTTTCGTTGTAACTTCTGCATTATTGCTACATGCAATTTTAAGAGCTTTGTTTTTATGTATGTATTTGAGGGTAATTTTCATGTTTGAATATTTTACGGCAACGTCATGTATAACCACGTGGTCGACCAAAGCCAAGTCTTTGTATATGCCATCATTGCGTTTTAAGAGATTATTTATGTAACATTGTATGTGCAATCATTATTTTATGGTTCTATGTCAATTTTATTCAGGGTTCAGTGTATTTTTTGCGTAAATTGATGCTTTTTGTACTTGACCACGCTGTCACGTTAATGTTTGATTTTACCGTCATCAAGCATGTTACAAGCCTGTAACCACTTTAATCGTAAAGAGAATTACTTTCTCAATAAGAATAATATTTTATCTGAATTTAGTTTGCCGTTTCCACGCATAAATATTGCAATTTCACCTGTACCATGTGGTCCGCTACGAACTTCATCCAGTGTCAGTGGGAGTACTTTCATGATTGGTTTTTACAAAAACAACCACGAAAATGATTTGGGTGACACTCACATTGAGGATCTTAACGTTTCAGGTAGGAAGTTGAGGCGTGGTGGAAAATTAAGATTTGAATTTTATCCCAGATCGAGAAGTTATTCTTATAAGGTTACAGGTGACATTATAACGGCAAATAATTGGGATGGTATTTTGAGTGCGTGTGGATGTACAGGAATTGTGTCGAATTCTGTTATTTACATAGGTCCTGCAAATAATTTGCCTGATTATAGTCATTTAATATCATATCATGTCATTCAATATTGATGCCTATTTTATATTTTCTCTTTGTAGTCCGAAAGGAGAATAAATGGCAGGTGTGAACCGAAATGCTTGGACTGAGTTTATTGAAGGCATTGATGTTTACCATCGCATCCCATTTTTTTATGGTATTAAATATACGGATTGATATAAATACACATCAACGACATCACAGTAGATACTCAAAAAGTGCACCCTTCAAAAATCCTATTGTTAAAATTAATAGCGAAATTTATGGAGCTTCCTTAGGGAAATGTCCAACATGGTATACAGAAATATATATAAATAACATTAAGTTGACAAAAGACATGCAAGAAGACTTAAATTCATTCCCCCCTCTTTTCCTCTCGATGTGATCCCTTTAACAAGCCTGAAAGGAGTAATTATGTTTGTTAAGTTGGTGGATCAAATGTTTATGTTGGCCAACATGTTTGCACTTCTGTGTGTGTTGCATGTAACAGGATGTTGTTATCAGTTGCGATAGTGCATTGTGCTTGGTTGTAACCAGAAGTTGTTTATCGCCCGGAAGTGGCGGCTTGGTGGGGCCTGGAAGTACATCCGGTGATAAAGTCCCAGCCCATAACGTTAGAGATACGGAGAGCTGCCACGGAGTTTACTATGCAAGACCCATCACTATACTGCTCAACAGTGTCTGTTTTTCCACTAAGGCCATTCACATAGAGGTTGTTACTGACCTTAAATCTGATAGTTTCATCACTGCCGTCACTCATTTTGTTTCTCGCAGTGATTTGTGTACCAATCTCTTTTCTGACAGTGGGACAAATTTTGTGGGTTATTCAAGATGGCTACATAGCTCTTTCAGGCAGCTCTGGAAGTCTTCCTGTTTGGTTGGATGGGGAAATTACCCAGCAATATTCAACAAAATTTGTGGCAGCTGCGCACTCATCGGTAGTTCACATGCTATCTTTAAACAACAACATCCGCCAATCGCAGCACCACTATCAATAATGTACAGGTTACAGCTCTGGACCTGGGAAATACAAAAACTTTGGAACAAAAACTTGGTACGTGTCAAAAAACACAACATACACGATACTAAACATCCTGCCCACCTTGAAATATTATATTTCAACTAATTCACTGCTGGTCTGGTAATGGTTCCTGATGAGGTGAACACCTGAGCCACACGCGGAACACCATCAGAGCCAGGAAATGTTTTCATTACATGACCCAGATGCCAGTTCATAGTTGGCATGTTAGGTTCTTGAACAAGGACAAGTGTGCCCACTTGCAGGTTAGGTGCATCTTTTGTCCACTTGCCCTGAACTTGTAGCTGATGAAGTGAAGATAATATTTGTGCCAACATGACCAAAAGGATTGATGAAGTTGCTGCAGAAGTGTCCACCTTGAAAGACTATTAGCTGTAATTATAGTCACATCCTCTTCTGGGAGTATCTGAGTGGACTAAATGGTAAAAAATGGCATGGGGTCAGAACCTGGAGGTCCAAAGGATCTGTAGACAGAGTACACAATGGCCACCGAGTTGAGGACTGCCTCCACTTGGGTGAACACTGTGTATAACTCCTCATAACTCAGCAATTGCTTCCCAACAACCTTGGTTGGGTGTGACCCGACTACCTTGACACCAGCTTCCCACAGTCCTCCGAAGTGAAGGGCTCCAGGTGGGTTGAAGTTCCAAGTGATTTGTTACCAGCATAGTGCTTGTTTGAAAGTTTCATCTTTGCTTGTGCTGAGAAGGAAAGTATATAATTCCTTCAGCTGGTTGCGCAGTCACTGAAGAGATCTTGACACCACCTACGGCGTGCCACGAATTTGCGCAGTGCAGCCAGAAATGCATCGGTACTGAGAGATGACACAAATTCTAAATGGAGTGCTTTTGTGGTAAGACAGATAAACAAACAGATGTTTGTCTTTTATATCCTAGGTTACCTGGTTCTGACCATTGTAATGGTAAATGGACCAGCATAATCCACTGTGGTTTTCAGAAAAGGCTTGGCCTGAGTGACTCTTTCAGTCTAAAGATTTTCTATTCTTGGTGTTGTTTGTTGTGGCCGACAGCGAAAACATATACAGTAGAACCTCTCTATTACGACCCCTCATGGTTCCAGAGAATAGGGTCGTAATAAAAAATTTGGGTAATTTTGGCCAATTTTGACCCACCCCTAACCCCTATGTCCCCAAACTTGCCATTTTTTGCATGAAGTTCATGTTCAATCGTCTCTAGCACATAAAAGAACCACTTTTTAAATTAAATACAAATATTTATGTATATTTTAATAGCTGGACGTCTTCTGATTAATTTGATACCCAAAAAAGGCATATTGGACTACCCCTTGTCGTAAAAAAGAAGGCCTAAACACAGTATGACATGGCCATTGAAAGTGTGTGAATAGATTAGACTGTATATTATTAAAATATAAAGTTATTATGAAAGATCTATTATGCAGGTCTCGTGGGTCATACATTGCTATGAGGCACGTAGTGATCAAAAAGTTTAGGAGGCATTGCACAATACGTGTGTGCACACCGTAATCTCGTTTTTGTCTGACCATGTACGTAGCTGGGCGAATGCCTAGATCCTCTGCAGTGTGGGCGTACGCAGGCGTGGCGGTTTGCTGGTGAAGCTCGGCCCTAGATCCTCACGCTGGGCAGCTGTCGGTAGGTCGCTACAAGATTACTCTGGCAGGCGGACTGTCATGGTTTCAGGGCCAGTTCACTTCGTAACGGCGTTGGGAAAACATGCTGATTGATGTGATTCACGTCAATGTGTTGAATTTTTTACGAAATGTAAGCGGCATGTTGGCCTCTGCATTGGCACGATGAGACCCGGCAATGTTTACAGGAATATAAATATTTAGTGTGGTCTACTTGAAATATTAACTATCCTGAATATTTGATCAAAAACTTTTGATGTTGCCTATACACGCACACGGCCTCACTCGCCATAATATTGTACCGGTAACATAAGAACACATTTTATTTGCACACACTTATCTTTATTCACTTTACACATAAAATTGACTTCACAAGGAAAGGAAAATTGCCCACCATAAAAAATTAGCATATTGCATAGGTGTGGGCTCACATAAACTTAAAATAATCATTAAAAAAAGGGCATTGAATTTAATTTGAAGTTATCATACCTACACTGATCAAGAAACTAGTACAGTCGACTTTCGATTATCCGCAATAATGGAGGGGGTGATGCCGCGGATAACCCAAATTCGTGGATAATCCGCATACTAAGAGAAAAATACAGTTTTTTCTACACTGAGTTTTGTATGGTCGTAACTGAATACTGGGTGTTTCGGTATGAAACCTAGCCTATCCTTTACATACTACTGTATTTACCCGCATATTTTATGGCCTTGCATAATTTCCGTACCCTATTATTTATTAACGAACCAAGAAATTAAAAAAATGCATAATTTATGCAACCCTGATTTCTAACTTACAAAACCGAAATATATAGTGTGTAAAATATGCGGGTAACCACGGTAGTTCTCTCATGAACATTACAAGAAATGCGCAGCTACAATTAATACAAACAATGCAGTGGGATGCGTGTGGTGTTTATCGCCTAGTGATACTGGAATCTGAAGTTGCATAAGAGGGAAGGCAGGCTGATGTCACTCGGTTGCTAGGCAACAGGCCACCTCCCCCCTCCTGGAGAGGGGAAACAAAGACGTGCAAAGCAAACTGCATGTCGTCCGTGTCACACACACACACCTCCCACATTGTCCAGTGCGTGCAGCGTACAGCCAGCTGTTTCAGCGCGTGGAAAACAGTGTTTAATGTAGGAAACAAGTTTCGCCTTCCATTCCCAGTTCTTCAAAAAAATATTGGGCTTGTTTCACACACACTAAGCCCGATACTGGCATTCCCGCGGCACGTTTCTGGTTAAACCACTTCAGCATAGACTTGTCTAGTTCCACGTACGTCGATAGTTTCATCGTTTTCCTATTCGCCAATCCACTTGTCGAATCCACACTGCTCGCAAACTCAATAAGTTAGGATTGATTGTTTTGTATGTCCTGAATTGTTGTTTCTTCCACTCCATACATAAATGAAAGCTGTTTTATTACACTTCCTCCTAATAATTTCCAGCTTCTGCTGTAAATTTAAAACCACACATTTACGTTTTGCAGACTTTTTGAGCTGAAAATGAGTAAAAACAAAACCGAATGTAACTACTGACTGGCGAGATAAAACTGACACTGACCATGGGAATGCGATACGCGAGAGAAATGCGGCGGTTTGCTCCGGGTTCCGGCTATACCTGGCAGGCGGCAGCTAGGCTAGCGAGTTGTGCGGTGTTGTCAGTTCGCTGTCTTGCGATGTAACTAAGATCATCGCACCATCGGGAACACATTTTGACGTGCATTTGCATCGATAAACAAACATATTTCATTCCACAGTTATTTTCAGAGAGTACCTGTTTCGAATTTCATTAGTTGAGGTGGGTGTTTTATTAAATAACTTCGTTCTGGCAGTGTTTGAGTTAATTTCCAAAATTTATTTTTATCTTTCTGAATATGTCGTGGTTAAGCCGCAAAGTGGATAATCGAGAGTCTACTGTATGTTTAATGTTCCGCTGTTTTTACAGCAAAAGAGGAGGGATAATGGAAGCAAAAAAAAGACAGGGAGGGTAAGGCAGAGTACTAGGACAAAGAATCCTTACTGATCCAGCCTGCAACTCCCCTCCTCCTCGTGCTTCCCTGGACAATACACCAGTGTCACCTTCTGGCATTAAGTAATTTATTGCTTCATGTGCTGTTTACGACATTAAATGTGAAAGTCTATGATGGTAGTTTAGAAATGCGCAACCACTAACATCAGTAAGGGCTAGTTTTTTTTTTTTTTTCATAGACTGAAAACCGTGGATAATAGAAACTAGTACCGTGGTTGGAGAAAAGGTCTACAAAAACAAATCTGCACATAACTGAAACTGCGGGTTAAGATACCACTGTTGGCGAGGGATTACTGTATCTATATTTAGACGTGCCTCAAATTTTCGATTTTTTTGACCCAAACTTTTCACTGTTCCTTGGGATTGGGTTGTAATAGAGAGGTGGTCATAATAAATGGGGCCATAATAGAGGGGTTTTACTGAAATGCACAAGTGCAGTCTGTGTCTCATTACATCTCTGGTGTTGACGATCAAGAAGTTTTGCTGGAATACTGATTACAAGTGTTGTGGACCAGGATGGAGCAAATCCGTGTGCAGTTGGTCAATAATCAATTCAGTCAAGCGACATTGTTTTGCGAGAAGTGTAGGATGTATCTGATCATCTGGCAAATCTGATGCATGCAACTTCCCACCAACTCTAAGAATTCCTTCTGAGTAAAGAAATGGGTTTAACTTTATGAGGGTATCTGAACACTTTCCCTTTTCAAGAGATGACAATTCTGATGTAAAGTGTACCTGTTGAGTTTTTTTCACCCAGAAAATTAAAACTATCTGTAGCTCATCAAACCGCAATGAGGAACCTTGAATAGGCTTTTCCAACTGTGGTTTCATAAATCACAAGCATTAAATTGTATTCTCGTGATCTTGTGACGACATGAAAATTGATGCAGCAGTGAACAATCAATTTGCTGAGCCACTCCAGCCATCAGGCTGGAAGTTACCATGTGCTCTTCAACCAGTAAGTCACACTCTGATTCTGCCAACCGATCATTGTGTTTTGGCCAGACATTCTTAGTCTCCTGCAGCCACGTAGGTTCCTCCAACCACAGAGGATGGTATACAAGTTGGGATGGTAAGAGGCCCCTTGAAGCGCATTCTGCAGGATTTTGCTCTAATGGCACATGGTGCCACCACTCTGGGGAGATGTTTGTCAGGATTTCTTCAACCCTGTTGGCTACAAATGCCTTCCAATTATGGTATGATGAACAAATCCATGCCAGTGTTACAGTGGAGTCAGTCCAGGCAAACACATTATCTACCTTAAGTGTCGACACAAAGACAGTTAGGATGTAAAAAAGTGTTTTTGCCAATAGAAATACTGCACACAATTTGAGTCTTGGAATGAAACCTGTGTGATAGGTGCCACCTTAGACCACTCCATGATTAGGTGCACGGACACAACCATCCTGATACACACCTCGTAAATACATTACTGCGGCATAACCCACCTTCGAGCTGTCTGAAAAACCATGGAGCTCCACTAGACAGTCAGTAGTAATCACTAGAGGTCCTCTGGACACACCATTTCCTTCCAGCAGTGAAAGCTCTTTTTTTTGGGCTGTAACCATTTTGTGTGAACAGCAACAGGAAGTTCTGTATCCCTCTATACACTGTAGGTCCATAGTTGTTGAATGAAACTCTTCACCAGCAACAGCAGAGGGGACAACTAACCCAGTGGGTCAAATATTCTTGACAGATCAGAAAGGATTTCCCGTCTATTAGTTGCTTTACTCTGAGGTTACACTCTATATAAAAACTGGTCAACACTAGGATTCCACTACAGCCCTAAATCCTTCAAGGTGGTATGTTCGTTTGAATCAAACAAGTGAGAGACAGATTACTGGAGCTGAGATTATGGCAATCCTTCAAGAAATTCTTGACTGTTGCTAGAAAAGGTGAAATCCCCCTGTTTTCAACAACTCAACTAGTTCCACATGGAGGACAGATGCGTCTGCCACTGATTTCGCACCAGTAACAATATCGTCCAGATATGTATCTGAGATTAGGGGTGCTGCTACAAGGGAATACTTGTGGTCTTCATCCTTTTCAAGTTGTCAAAGTGTACAAAGAGCAAGAAATGGAGCATATGCTATCCTGTAGATTACTGTTTACAAGTGATGCTCTTGAACAGACTCAGATTCTTCTGAACACCATAGAATTATTTGAAAATCTTGAAATCTTGATGTTCAGCGTGAATTAATACTTGCTGGTACATTTTCTGAATGTCAGCAGTGATCACAGTATGATGCAGACAGAACCGCAAAATCAAATCACTTATCTCACATTGTAATTTTTGGCTTGGCAGCAATACGTCATTCATTGAGGTGCCTGATGAAGTTTTGGATGATGCATAAAATACAATCCGAAGCTTGGTGGTTGTACTATCAGGCTTCAAAAAACTGTGGTGGAGAGTGTACACAGCTGAGGAACAATCTGTTGCATCCTCAGGTACCTTTTCCATGTGGCCAGTAGTGATATAACCTGCCATAAATTCTGCATGCATCTACTTGAGCTCAGGGTTCCGACAAAATTTTTACTCCAGCCCGTATAGTCGAGTTAGAGTTTGAGGTCTAGAACTTCTGAGCTCTGGCTTTGCTGACCTGAATGGAAGGCACATCTTGTACCTGCCATCTGCTGTTTGCTGGCGAGTTTGCCCAAATATTGTTTCACATTTTTTCTTGTCTAGGGTAAGAGGAGCAGCCATAGGTAACTCCTCTAACTCTCAAAACCTCTTCATGGTTTCATCAAGTGATGAAGTAGGAAGAAGACACGCAATGAGTTGTGACGAGGGTGCCACAGTTTTAGAGTCCACCCTTCCCATTACAAGCCAACCATACAGAGAATTCATGGCGACTGGTGATCCTGGGCACCCATCAAGGTGAAAGCCCGTCAGTACTAGTAACAACAGTTCGGCTCAAATTTACAGATCTATAGGGTGAGGAGTTCCAAAGTTGGGGGTCCACCAAGCATAGGTTCACTAAATGTTCCCATTGATTGGCTGGTAAGTTAGTGTTAGGTAACATACCACTAATTTGAATCAGAATTAGCATCTCAGCTCCAAATTGGTGAGCAGGATCATCAACTGGCTGGATTTGGCATGTGGTGATACTCTTTATGTCTGCACTGATGACCCTGAAAGACCATGTACAGGTCTCAAATATTTTTGCCGGGGCGCAACCCAAGTTTCTGCAAACAGCTACTAGTAATGAAATTTTCTTGGCTGCCTGAATATAGAAGCACTGTAACTGTGTGACAATTACCAGTTTGATCTTTTACACCAACAAGAGCTGTTGCTACCAAAACAAATGACGTATCTGCCAAGTTTGTGAGGGTTGAAGCGGTAGTCAAGTCATTGCTTCCACTCTCAGATCTGTCTCTATTTGCATGGCATGATAGTCCTTCAATTTTAGAGGAAATACCCTTGTCAAAATGTAACAGGGTATGATGTCTCAAGTTACACTGGCGGCAGTTCATCTTTGAGGGGCAGTTCTTTAATTTATGTGATGTTCTGAGGCAATTGATACCTTTTTAAACCATTGTCTCAGTGAAAGATCAGAAAACTGTAAACAGTTAGACAATGTGTGAGTCTTGACACAATTCACACTGTGTAAATTCCTCTCCTGCACTTGCGACCAATGACTGTGTGACATGTGAATGAGTAAATTTCTGCGAATCCTTGTACTTCTACCCTCCAGCCAAAGATTCAATTTTACAATGACAACCTTAAAGAAAAGTAAGGAACTGAGTGAGTGTGGGCAATGTTGTTGGATCAACAATAGTGAGTTCCCAGTCCTTTCTAAGGTTCAGATCCAGCTTTCCTTCAAACAGATGTAACAAAAGTGAGTTCCAAGTTTCAACTGAAACATTCAAAATACATACATTAATGCAGATGTGTGTTCATTAATTAGGGCTAACAACTGCAGCAGACTTGAAGGGTTACTTGAAATTATGTGAGGTGCATTAACAAGTGCATGAATATGAAGAGAGACAATAAGATGCTTATTGTTGTATCGTTTCCCAAGTAAGGTTCAAGCTACCTCATAGTTATCTGGGTGAGTGGAAGAAACTGTTTTAATGACAGTGGTTTCCATAATACTGATGACTTTGTGGTGGAAACCACAACTAATACACAATACAATTCAGTTAAATCAGCATATATTTTCATCAAATATTTTTGTTTTTCAAGCCAACAGTTCAGAATGATATTAAAATATATATATATATATACAGTCGACTCATGATGTATTGTTATCGCATGTATCGATCAACCGCATCCACCAACAATTTTTTGTGGTCCTGGCAAAATCCCGATGTAAATCATGTCAACATAAACCTCTTGTATCGTTTATCGCATAGAGGATCGATAAAATTATATTTCGGGTCCCTTCACCTAATATTTCCCACAACTATAGTTTTTAAGCGGGTTGTTTATGCAAACGTCTAGTAACTGGATGTGAAATATGTCACATGCACCACCGTTTATATAGGCTATTCTCGGTAAAGTGAGCACTCTTTAAGGCCCTTCCAAAAAGCATTAACCACTAATAAATATATCTTATTAGAGCCTTAGGTGTTAAATTTGGAGAGTGGTGAAATGTATACACTGTGTTTATTGATCACATTGCAAGGTTTATATTAAAAAGCATCAGGAAGATAGAAATTGGGTGAAAGGAAAAATTGAGAAGGGCCTTAAAAAGTGCTCACTTTACCGTGAACAGCCTATAACAGCTCTATAGCACACTGTCTAACATCTTGTCTTCCCAACACGTCTGTCGACACTGCGGCATGGTGTGGGCAAACGAGTCTCGCTTGCTACGTTCCCTACACGCCTCTGAGAGGGAAAGTGGTTACCAATAGCAACGAGCATGGCGAAGTAGCATCCTCTCTCTCTCACCCTTCTTTCTGTCTCTCTCAGCCACGCACCTTCCTTCCTCCCCTCACAAGCCGTTCCACTGAGAGAGGGGAAGTGGTCAAGCAAAAGGTAAAGCACGTCCTCTCTCTCTCTCTCTCTATCTCTCTGCCATGCTCGCTTCGCTTGTCTTCCACACCGCCCAGCAACAGAGCAAATAAAGTGCGCCTTGCGAATGTAATTTTATCAAGATTATGCATCACTCAAAATAGTTGCACATATCAATACTTGTATTCCAAAGCAAATGGTTTCACTTGAATAATATGTTACGCAAAACATTGCAACGAGTAATTATTGTTTGAAAATATGTTTTTTTTTGTGATTAAAGGTGGTTTTTTCCCCGTAAGATTGGTGTTTTATTGTATCTGGCATAAAATTAACATAATTTTAAAACATAATATTTATTTAACTCAAGGATCAGCATCTTCCCGGATAAAATTATATGCCCAGAAGCATATACTTGAACTCCCCTTGTTACCAGAAATTGTTTGAACATCAAGCAACTTGTATTATAAGTGTAAAATTAATTTTCAATAACTTCTGCAGGGAAATCAGAGGATTTATATTAATTTATTTCAATAAACATGTGCCTTTTGAATTAACCGATAAAATGTAAGGACCTATTTGACACCTTTTGCCATCTAATAATGGGTAGGTAAGCACCGAGCTGAATGCAGTGTAACTTACGACAGGGAAAATCAGAGGATGTGGTTTTGAATGATTAATTATTAGACAGTAAAGAAATCAATTATAATCACCTTATTTATTTATTTTTGTCTCAAAATTACAAGTTTTCTTTGAATTAAAATATAATTAATTACTTTAAAAGACAAACATTTGTCACACGCGAAAGGTGTTGGCATTCAGCAACAACTAGCGGTGTGGAACAGTAATCCTCCTGCTGCATCCCCTCTTCAACCAGCCATCGTGTACTCACTGCCCGATCTATAACTTCTCTGCGCGCTCTTAGCTAAAGTAGTGGGCGTGGGACATTCAAAATTTGACTTCCATTCTGTGTTATATTATTTTCATTTTCAGAGGGTTTAAAAGTTTTAGTTCAGCTTGCAGTTGATGTTGGATTACAATCAATTATATGTGGTATTTTGAGATGTTATTTTCTTTATTTAAACAAGTTTAGGTGAGATTTTGTTATTGTATTATTTACAATAATATTTTTTCTAAAATTTCCATTTTTATTGTGTTGTGGCACCCTCTTTGTCAGAGGACGTAACAAGGGGGCAAAACCTCAAGCTCAAAATATCAATGAAACCTGAAAGTGAATATACTGCAGAAAAACCAGTATGAATAAAATCCACTGTTGTAATGGGAGACACACACACAGTATTTCAATAAGAAAACATGATCTTACTTCTTGGGTTTTATTTATTTTTAGTTTGGATTTTTTCTTTGGTCTATTTTCGAAATCATATATATCAATAGAACATTCTACAAGAAGTTCCACATTCATTACATTTGAGCTCCAATGCAACCTTGAAAAAAAAAAAAAACACATTAGATTACATATTAATTTTGAAAATATTACAATTTTATCTTTCAAAAGGTTAAATACAAGTCAGTACACACTGACGTAGTAGATTATATTTTGCTTTGTATATTTACTTTTACTGGGTTAGCAAATCTAGTCTTATTCACATCCCAGTTACTCAATATATGTATTATTTATGAGTATCATTCTGGACCAAAATAAAAATATACAACAATCTCTACAACCTTAGAATACATAACAGAGCCAACAACTGCTCCCTTAAAATCTCCCAAGAGATTCTTTTAATACTGCTATTTTCTTCTCTCTTAAAAATATATAAAACCCTTATCTTTTATCTTCTAACTTACCACAAGTGATTAAATAAAACATTTATATATACTGGCCACTAAGATAGCCCAAGGCCAACAAGGAAAAATATTATTAATTTTAAAGTCAAAATATGGCCATTTAGAACAACAATTTTTATTTTATGACTTTTACTACTATTTTCTGGCCAATCAGGCAGTAGAAGGCCACACAAAAGACAAAGTGTATTTTATGATTTTCACAACAATATTGTGGCTAACCAAAGCACAGGTCACACAAAGTCAAAGTTGATTTTATAATTCTTACAATTTTCTGGCCCACCAAAGCAGCAGAAGGTCACACTAAAGACAATATTTATCTTATGCGTTTCAAAACATTTACAGGCCTATAGACTTACTAAAAGGTCACCAAGAAACAGGCCATGTCTATTTAATGCATTATTTTTAAACATGTATTAGCCATTAAAGAAAACTGAAGGCCACTAAAAACATTAATGGTCTTTTAATTAATTCTTCAATATTTTCTGACCCATCAATCCACTAAAGGCCAGCAAGAAAAATACTATGTCAGTTTTTCATGCATTTTTAACATTTACTGGTCATTGTCATATGACACTGAGGACAAATGAGTATTTTCACCTTTTTTTTTTTTTTACCAAAGTTAAAGCTTAAGGACTCAAGTCCTATTAAAAATGCTATCATTCCTTTAAAAATTTCACTTTAAAAGAAAAAGAAATTCATGATTTGGTACTTGTAATAATGCTGGGTTGTTTCAAAATCTCCTATTAAAGACCTGCAACTTGGTCTTTCCTGAACCTGCTTTACTGCCTACATGAATAAAGTTCTTTTACGTTTTTACATTCTTAAGAATATTTTTTACTTATCTCAGCTGGGTGTTTGTCCCCACGAGGAAGTCATCTCTCCTCAGACAGCCCCCTCATAGGACTATTTATACAGAAAAAAATGAACTCCTCTGAGTGGGGTTACAGTATTAAAATGCCCAATCACAGGGCATTGAAGTGTCCAGAGAAAAATTCCGTTAATTGGTGCATTTCACTGCTGCTGGGGCGCTAAATTTCAAGATTTAAACTGTCTTGCAATCACATTGTGTGTTGTCAGTGGCCTCCTGGCCAAAACGGCTGCGTGTGCACTCACTATCACATTAGTGCGGAATTCTGAGAAGTGTTTGTAGTTTACCGCATCCCCGCTGATTAAGTGCCACTGTCACGCCGCATGCCTGTCTGTCGGCCATGCTTGGGTAGTCACCAATTATCTTCCGCAGTGATAGGTCATTATGATGCTGGTTCATGCTTCTCGTGTTGGTCTCACGTAACTACCCGAAGCGTAATTACCAACACAGACCGTCCACAGTACATGGAAACAAAGTTTAGTACATGTTATTATAGGCTTGTAGCAAAATCTATCACAAAATTATTCACAAAATTTAATTTTTTCCACCAGACCTCGGGACAAATTGAGGCGTAAAATGGCGCTGTCCAACAGGCACAGAAACAAAGTCCAGTTTTTTGAGACAATCGTGTCTCAGTGTTTATTAGCTAAACTGTATTCACACATAATGTACAGCTCTTACTGTACTCAACATAAAGTTTTATAAGGTTAGAAGTTGTATTTTATTGATGTACATGTCAGAAACAGCATCTATTGAAATCCCACATGTATGGACTTTTTTTTGGCAGTCCCCTGAATAACGATAGATCGAGAGTTGACAAAATTCAACAAGCCAATACTCCGTTAAGCACCAATTTGATATAATCATGGGACCCAGAACTAAGCACACTTCAGAATATTAAGCTGTGTAATGTGGATATTTGAGAAATTTCAAAACTCAGCCACTACAAGGCCGTTACTGACATTCGTAAATATTCTCACTCTCGTGAAAACCTTTATTTGACACAATCATTATGAAAATATTATTATGCCAATATAAACTCACTATAACAAATACATGAATTGGTTCCTCTGAACAATATCAAAATTGTGTCATAAGCTCATGATACAAGAATGTATTGGCCACCGTACAAGAGCCAGAAATCTCCTTATGTTTATTTAAAACCCTGGCTCATTTTATAAAAAATTATTCCAAGTTATGAAATTTAAGCTCAATAATAATGAGTAAAGGTAAATTCACACCAAATCAATTATAATGTGGCGCTCCTTAAACTCTGTATCCTAGAGTAAGGCATTTAATTTAAAACACATGTGTAGAATAAAAAATACAATTATTTAACGTAATATTAAAAAGACTTCAAGTCATATGAAAAGTTGTTTCCTTTACGACCAAATATTAAAAACTCTGTTACATGAACAACAAAACTTTTAGGGATAAAGATAGTAATAAATGCTCTTTACATTTGATTGAATCGTGATAGTAAATAATTGTACACTGATCACTTATAAAGCTCTTTACACTCTCTCCTCAACACTTGCCTAGAATTGTGTTTTATTTTGCTTTGATTTAATTCTTTATACAATCATGGGTGGGCACCTTAATGCCATGGAAAAATATAATTCTGATGACAGCAAAGATGATGCTTAATATCAATTCACAAGTTACTTGAATCATATCCACTATCATTTACCATTTACAAATCCTGTAAAAAACATATTCGGTAAGAAAAATGTATCAAAAAAATTAATACGCTGTAATTACGATGCACAAAAGGGCGCAACCGTAGGAGCCAAAAACAAAGACTCACTCACTACGTACACCCGGGCCAATATAAAGATGAACATTTAAGAAATTCTGTAATGTAATTAATGCAAACCATGGTGAAAGCAAAGGTCTCAAAATAGTAATGGAGCTGCATAGCATAACAATGGACAAGTCGTGGGTGAGCAGGGTACACACTTCGCTAGACAATCAAATGGGATGTCTGCCAAAACTATCATGCAAACACGCCAATCTTAACGTTAAGTTTCTAAATAAATTTCAAACATGCTAGCCAAAATACATTTATCAATATAAAGCACACCGTACATCCCAAAATTTAGCACTTCCATTCAAATTTAACTCGTTTATATGACTAAACCCACTTCTAGGGATTTTCAACACAAAATTGAAAAACTCTTGAAATTTATCCACAGCTCACCATTGCTATCATGATGCTCATTGGCTCACGGAGTACATGTTCTGAAATAGCGGATTACTTGTGTAAAAATCCATTCTGACATTTTTCAAAATAAATTTAAACGATGCAATTTTGCCATGGCCGCTATGAAGTTGGAGCTGGAGGTCATCGCTGCTTCTGTTGTCGGAAGTGCGTGAAGTCTGGCAGGTTCAAAGAGCAAATAGGCCAAGGAACACTTGCACAACACCTTAAATAACCTTCCTTGGCATACATAAAAAATAAGTCATGCACTAGGGGTAGGGAAACAGTGGTAGGGGTATTGGAGAGGAAACAGGAGAGGATACCAGCAACCACCGAGATCAGGAGCAAAGTGCTGATGTAGCAGTGATCGTTAATGGAGTTAAACTTGATGGTGGTGCACTCACTGTCACATCTTCAAATACGACAGTTCCACACTGCTTAACAAACAGTTTTGAGCAACTAATGTATCAAATAAAGTAGCAAAGTTCTGATACTGCCCAATATTACCACTGAATGTTGGCAGCTTTATCATAGGCAGTGCTACCCTCAATGTAGACTCTGATGATGCATGTTTTTTCTCCGCAGATGACTGAGACAATGACTCTGAATGTAATACAAATCATCAAAATCATTCAGACAATTATGATGAACGTCTCCATCAAGATCATCAATTTATCCTACCACTTCTAAAATGGTTAAGTGTTCTTCAATAAAACTTTTGTATATGTTTTCCAGATCTCGGCATGTGGCCTCGAATAATTTCATTTACGGAGGGTCTATTAGTGCTTTTTCGCCTAAGACCAAAGCTCTCTGCATACGGTTTTCAGCTTGATACAACCGTAGATGAGCTGCAACTATTTTGGAAGCCATTTTCATAACTGTGCATTGCAATTAATCTCAAAATGCACATGAACGACAATGCCTAGAGTCATTTAACCATGTCATGCATGAAGATCAACAAAAAACTTCAACCAACACTTGTTATATGTTCACATTTTGATGTGCATAATTAGTGGCACAGACTGTAGTTTGCAGTGTTTCTGAACTGCAACATCCACTTGGGAAACAAACTGAAGCGTAAACACTTGTCCTCCGTGTATACGCAACAAATATAAATAATTAAACAAGTGCAAAAATATATGAGTAGAGGTGCTGGTCTGCAGGGCCCTGTGTGACAGTGTATAGTACGTACCGTGTCCCAACTTAACACCTAAAAACATGTACATATTCAGACCAATGGTTTGTGGGTATAGTGTAATGGAAAAACAGCAAAACTGTCAACATCCACTTAATTTTCATTTTCCTTTCTATAGGCCTCAATAGTCTGTGACACTATTACCTTCTCACACATTGCATTTTGTTAACAAAAAATGGATGGGTTTGAAATTGGAATAAATATTGTCTGAATTAAATAAGTTCACATAATGTGACAGTCGTTTGTCCTAAACTGAGGAACAATCGTGCCTGATTACTCTCAGGCTCAGGACAGCTGCTAACGATGATACAGCACACTCACCTTGTAGACGACTGGATCTGGACAAAACCTTTTATCAGTAAGCTGAAAATGGTTTTACCAGACACTTTGCAAGGTAGAAATTAATATTTTTGCCAGGTATTTAATCTGGGAAGGGTTAGAATTCTACTTTTACAAAGACGTAATACACAGCATGTTAGTTTTAGCTTTTGACTTTTTATTTCACTTTTATTTTGAATCAGAATAAATTTAATATGTGCTGAAACTATATTTTAAAGAAATACCCTGGTTGGCAACAAACAATAAAACATGAAATGAAATGCTAACTGCAGATAGGTAATGGTCATTGCTATTGGCCTCTATACCCACATGCGTTACGTGATGAAAATTAATGAAAATGTTTCTGACTGTCAATCTCAAATAAAGTGGCTAGGTCCAAAAATAAACAATGTCTAACTTAAAATTTACTAAACTTGCTTTGCTGGCTTGCTCTTAATCATTTATGCACAAGAACTCTTAAATGGGCATTTTGTAGTAAAATTTGCTGGAACCTACACTTGTGACACACATTCAAAATGGCACCAGTACAAATATTCTTGAAGGTTTCTCACAGTGAATGACAATAAGGTAATGCAAAATGTAGGGTACCAAAATCTGATGCAGTAGGGAATTGTTCTTGTAGGATGGTACTTTATTTTAGCAGGGGCAGGAAAAGGTTGACATCTCCAACTGTCTCGGGTTCCTTAAATTGTGTAGAGGTGCTTGCTGACGTGAGCTCATGGGCCATGAACGTACATTGTCTAAAGTTATCTAGCTCCTACAGCTGCAAAATGTGAGAGGGGTTATCCACCACTCAATTCTCAGCGAAACAAAGCTTAAAACACATAATTCTAGCTGGAGGAATCGAAAACGCCTAACAATCAAAAGGTAAAAACCCTATGCACCGTCCACTTCAGATGAGCATCCTGACCTACGTCTGCTGTACGTGAAAGCTGGTAGCGGAGAGAGCGAACTTCCTTACTGACTGGACCAGGGTACCCTATGCTAGCCTCTCTGACCAATATGAGTGCAGGGTTCAAACCGGCCAGTCAACCTCAAACTACATGCAAATGACCCACACAAATAGCCTTACTATCAAAAAATCATAGAATTTATGGTTTCCAAACAGAGGTATAATACAATAATTTCCTTGAAGCATTCACAAAAAGGTGAGACCAAAAATAAAAATAAAAATAAATATTAATTTAAGTACATACAAAAATAAAATCTAACTAACTATCCCATTTAAACATTAAATATTGTCACCCGTACAGCTAAGTTTTAAAATCCTATTATCCGCAAATAAAATCATAGAAATAAAAAAAATTAAAATATATTTAATTTGACAACTATTATGTACATTAAAACATTATGTAACAGAAGTGACAAAAAGAGCATAGATTAAACATGTAATTAACAAGACATAAAAAATGACGACGCTACAAAACATATTCCGATTTTCACATATTTGCTGTTCCAGCCAATCACTTTCTTAAACACAAAAAAACATTTTTGAGTATTACACAAATTTGAAGCAATG
The DNA here is from genome assembly GCA_029891345.1 of Dryococelus australis. Classification (NCBI taxonomy): domain Eukaryota; kingdom Metazoa; phylum Arthropoda; class Insecta; order Phasmatodea; family Phasmatidae; genus Dryococelus; species Dryococelus australis. Next base: position 194,296,166 of record CM056997.1, read on the forward strand.
CGAGTAGTGTGTGTTCTTATAACACAAATTGTATACTTCATACCACAGCATACCATGCAGAAGCATGAAACACGTCAGCACGAAATCACGTTTCATGAATAGAAAATTGAACACAGAACAAAACTGCTGTTATTTTAATGGTCACTTTTACGATCTGACACCCAGAGAACCAAATGTTTGATTAGGAAAATTACCCAGCAATATTCGACAAAGTTTATGGTGGCTGCGTGCCTGTCAATAGTTCACACACCATCTTCAAACAAAAACTTCTGATCGCAACGCCACAGTCGATAATGAACATGTTACAGCACTGGACCCGGAAAATACAAAAACTTTAAACAAAAACTTGGTATTGTTCAACATACACCACACAAATGATACTAAACACTCCCCCTTTGGAAAACTTTGCCTCATCCCACTCAATCAATTTTCATTTTCTTCTTTTTGCAAATCAGCATCAGGGAGGGTTATGAGAAGCAACCATAAAGTCAGTAAAGCATCACCTCAGGCAAGTTATTGGTAGCCAGATCCTGCTCTTAGAAGAACTAATGACCTTGTGTACTCGAGTTGTTGAGGCTGTCCTGAACTCAAGGCCTCTCACGCCAATATCATCTGACCCATGTGATATTGTTGCACTTATGCCTGGACACTTTCTGATTGATAGGCCCCGTGTTGCTGTCCCAGAATCATGCCAACACGATGGAAGTATCCTCTGCTCGTCCAGAAGATGGAAAATTGTGAGTTCTCTTGCCAACCAGTTCTTGAAAACTTGGTACAGTCTATACCTCAAACAATTACAACCTCATCGGAAGTGGCAAACTCCGCAACCAGGACTTATTGTGGCGAAACCTGGTATTAGTGGGTGAAGAGCGTATACTACCCCTGAGCTGGTGTTTAACCAGAGTGACCAGACTGTAACCAAGGCAGGATGGAGTTGCCTGAGCGGCAGAAGTACTCACGAGAACGGGACAGTTAAGTCGCCCAATATACAAACTGTATCGTCTCCCAGTGTATTGATGTTCTGCGTGTGTTTTAGTGCTGCACGTAGTGACCTCTGTTTTGTGTTCATGAGACCTCATCCAGTCTTGGTGAAGTGAATATTGCTTATTCTTAAGAGAAAAAAAAACCATAACTATGCTCAGACCTATATTCACCATTTCACGGAGGGATATACAAGTAGTCCCCGTCTCCACAAAGAAGGATCACTGCAAGATGGCGAAATATTCATTACAAACAACAGATAGACTTAAAGGTGCTGCCACATGCCTTTCTTGTACTGAGACATAATCTTTCTGTGTGTTAGTGTTCTGTGCATCTGAACAACGCAAAGAAAGGTTGAATATCACAGATTTTCTCCTGCTTTGCTCCCTGCTATATGCAGTATAGATAAAAGACCAAATGCTGACCTGGGCAGGTATCTCACTTAGAATCAGGAGAAGCATGAAGAATAGCAAGGGGAAAATATTTGACTATTGGCATTCTGTGTTACACATATATGTAACTAAAGCAAACACATTGCCTGCACCTTTAAAAATATAATTTTATAAATGATTTAATTTTTTTTTTTCAGTGAACACAGATGTCTTGGCATCTAATGATGCTACACCACTGCATATTCCATTGTTCAGAGCTTTGTAGTAGTTTAGTGGAGCTAAATAGGGAGGGAAGGGAAACAAACTACGGACACCTGTCCCAATGTTGAGCTTGCATTAAGGTAATGTGATGTAACCATCTAGGGTGATGTTTGGTTTTTCCATGCCAAGATTCCAATGGTTACATGGATGTAACTGCCACTAATGATGAGTGTAATTGCTGCTGCCGCCCAGAGCCCAGCCCACCTACAACATCTGTAGTAACTGAAGATGAGTGACCTTCAGCTACACTAAATAGTCCATGCCATGATCTGGTGTAGGTTTTTGGTGACCCAGCTTACAGTTACCATGACTGAAATGTGGCAAGTCTGTACCATATCATGGATTTGGAGAATATACGACTACTCCAACCCCCTCTACCCCATCCTTCCTGAGGAGAGCTCTCCTACTATGCTTGGCATCTGAGACATGAAGTTAAACTTCAGGTGCTAGTGAGGTTCCCACAGGAGGAGGGGTTCGCTCAAGCGTTTTAAGAGCACACGTTATACACTATTTACCAAAAAGTAATTGGGCATCCATGAAGATAGGTAATTCAGTATGTCAGTTGACTTCAGCATAGGACTGCTGGTGTTTTTCCGTGGTACCATGAACACAGAGGCCTATTGTAAACATTATGGATAATGAAATGCTCCCAACACTGTGGTGTTTTTATGGAATGGACCCGTGTTACTTCCAGGATGACAATGCCAGGTGCAATGTTTCAGGGGCTGCTATGCAATGGTACGCCGACAACAATGTTCGCCCATTGGACTGGCCTGCCCAGAGCCCTGACCTCAACCCTATAGAACATCTTTGAGACGAATTGGATTGTCGGGTGATGGCTTGTCAGGCGTGGCCAAAATCCATTGCTCAACTCATGGAATGGTTGCAAGAGGAATGGCGACGAATCCCTGTGGATGTCCTGCAAACACTCGTAGAGAGCATGCCAGACAGGGTGGCTGCAGTTATAGCCGCAAGAGGTGGCCCTACGAGATTCTAACGGGGTGACAACCACCGAGCAAACATTGTGCACTGGTGCCCAAATACTTTTTGGTAGATAGTGTAGTATGTGTAACCCACAGCTGAGCCTTTTGCACAGTACTACATTTCAGCCATTTTTTAGGGAAGATCACCAAGTAGAAGTAGAAAATATTTAAAAGGACAGAAGCTCAAGCACTCACAGTCCATTACTTGTTAACACGCACACACACAAACAATGACGACAGATTTTTCACCTGGTTGTGTGATTGTGGCTTTTTGCTGGCTAGGCCAGTTTCATTGGGCAGTGAGATATAGGGCATTGCAATATGATGGAAGGGCGCTGTTGGTAGTGAATCTAGTGGCCATATGGCAAACTAGGGTATGACAGGAAAATTGAAATTTTGCCAGTGTAGCTGATGGTTTTGGAGCTGTGATTATCTTACATTGAGGCTCAGGGGCTGACTGGGTTTTATTATACATTGATGAGCTAATTCCCAGCATTTGAGATCTGAGCTATTGATTGAAGGTGTTAGAACTCTCATAAGTAGACAGTGTCTAAATTATAATCCCAGGAGTTGAGGGTCCTATCACAGTCCTCTCAGTGAGGGCATCTATGCTTAACTTCATAATATATGAAAATACTTTCAGCAGTACAAAAGGTATCCACCAGTACCACAGAGGTTTCCTGGAGACTTACGAACATTGGCATAACATACACCTCCATGTAAAATCCACATAAATGAGAATGTTAGCAACAATTTTTTTTCTTTCGTAGACATCATATCATGTAACCTCAAGCTTACATCAGTAATTAGTTAAGAGTTAAGAGGAATCCCTAGAAATATATTTTATCTGGAATGATAAATGATAATTTCTGTAGATTGCTTTTTTTGAAAAAAAGTTTCACACATTTATAGCTTTTCCAGGATTCAAACCTAGATCTTTACAGACTGGAGCAGTAAACACCCTAGTGACCTCTACCATGAAATTTGTATCTCTTGTTTGAGTTCAAGCATTAGAAGCCTGACACTATTTCAAGCACAGATTTTCACATTGGTATTGATAGAGTCACTTTAAGTGTCTTTGGAGATTTGTAATAAACAATTGCTCCTATTATTGTATGGAAAGGTGATAAAAACCACTTGGTTTAAAAATTACTTCCAGTGCAGCTATCTGAGATTGAATCAACAACCTCCTCTGAGTGGGAATCAAGGTCAGTCAATATTTATAAACTGAAAATTAAATATTTGTACCCCCTCAAGTGTGTCTTTCTACATATACATATAATATATTGATGTGTGACGTCTTTTTCAACTTACTAGCACGACTTCATCTCATCAGTGTGAACCTTCCTGTCGCACTTGCCAGTGTTAATTAAGAGTACAGTATTCCAGAGTGCCTGCAGTATTCCCTTAGTTGCAGGGGCTAATACAGATGCCAATAAATTGTACTGTTCACCCAATGATAAAGATGCACGCTCATAAACCCAAAGTATGAATGAGCTGTCGGCCGAGCCACCGAGATGGCATTTCAAGGCCGCATAGTACTACAGCGCACCAGGGGATGGCACCACAAGTATAAACACTGACTCGTACCACCACAACTGAAACTCGGGATATTGACATCACATGCCCTGCGGACGTCACACCTCCTCCCACTACGCGAACAAGGACAAGCTGGCAAAGTATAACTACCGGTGCATAACCCTTGATCGGGAGTTTTTTTCCTTCACCGCACTGTCTGGTGCCGAAAGAACCATCAGCACCAGCTTGCTCCACCCAGGTCTTCCAGATCTACCAGAGGCTCAGCAATGCCTTCGCATACGTCTTCAACACCTTCCAGAGAATCTCCGGAGTCTACCTCTGAAGAAGTCATGAAACACATAAACATTGCCTTTCCTTCAGGAACCCCAATTTCTACCACGGCCCTTTGGGTCACCAAATTTAGAATAGTTAGGTCGAGTTGTTCTAATAACCACCTAGCTTTGCTACCTACCTCGCAAAATCTAAAAGCATGTCACCTTCATCTGTTAACCATAGTTTAACTTTCGGTCAACTCTTGTTTGATAGACGGTAGTACATACAACCGGGATTATTCCTACTGGAAATGACAACATTTTATCTAGCCCCAGATTATTATTTCCAAATGTTTGTACTGTTTTCCTCTTAGACACCGTGTCCATTAAGGGTAAGCAGGAGACCACAGAATAATGACTTCACTGATTAGTGACCTATAGTGTAGCACTGCGGGCTCCCCTTCAGGTACGTATGTACGTTGAAACATACATATCACCTGTACCACTAGGAATTCAATCCCCAGGGCGGCTAGTGAATCAGCCCAGGTTATACTTCTTCCACCGCTTTTCTGGTGCCAGAGGGAATATCTGCCTGGTTCTGAGGTTCTGACGTCTTGTGGACCCACACTCTGTTGTAAACGATCCGCCATTTATACCAATGCTCTGTGTCCATTGCACTTAATGGTGCCGGACACAAAAGGAGCATGTGGTGCCACTTTGGTGTGTTCAACATCAATGCTTGGCAGAAACACATAGCTAGGGACCTTCCTCACCTGCTTGACCTTTGCAGGGCTGGTAGTATTCCTCATCCATATGCCATACTCCCATCAGAGTGATACTCAAAGGAGAGATAAAAAGGCAGCTACCACTTCTAAATACAAACATGGGCTTAACCCAACCTTGATTGTACTTAGCAGTCCTAGTCTATGGGAATGAGCTCAAGCCGCTCGACGGCTGGAGAGGCCTCACCTCCCAGCTGCCACCCCATCTTTATTCACAACCCCCAGCAAGACTGCAGGGGAAACTCACCCTATAATTCAAGCTTTCCTAAGGGATGAGAAAGTTCCCTTGAGCCTTGCAAACCCCTGGATTAAGGGCAACCAACACACCAGCTCATCCAGGGCAACGAGTAGTGCCAGCAGCAGCCAACCTGTCAGCTCTCCAGGCCTCGGTGCCAGCACCAGTGCTGCAGCACGGTCAGCAGCCACCATAGGCCACCAACTGTCCAGGTAACAAAGTAACTGTGCATCTAACCATACGTAAGGCAATAATAACCGTCCCGACTTTGTGTCCAGTAGGAAAGCTACGTGCCCTGTACTATACACCAGCCGGGTACCAGTGCATCATTAAACAGGCAGAGTCAATTCAACCTGGTGTGTCTGTCCTCATTCCACCCAAAACTATATCGACAGTGACTATCCGTAGCTATTAAAGGACCTCACGCTTCAATATTATTTACATATATAGACACATTCACACATGTTCATACACACATACATACTCACACACAACACACACACACACACCCATGTATGCATACATGGTTTATATTTGTTCTCTTCCATGTTGTGTTAATTCTTTGTATTTGTCACTGAAATTTTCAGACCGCCAAAGGAAGTGGAGGAAAAAGTCAGGGAGACAAAAAAAGACAAGGATAAAGAACGGTTAACTCCGTTTCATTCTGGTGGCAGAACTTCTCGATTTTTCATGGAGAATCCTTACAAAATAGATAATGAACCGAGAGTTCCCTTGTATGTGAGACCAGAGAAAGGCAAGACCAAAAAACAGGTTATTAGAGAGGCTCAATTACGGCATACTAAAAAGGAAGAGGGAGAGGATGAGAAAGAGGAAAAGAAAGAAAAGGAGTCTCCACCACCATTCCATTCAGCTGGTCCAGTAAAGAAGGTGAGTCTATACTTTTCTTGTTGTTGTCTTTCTTAGAGTTGCACGTGAAACAGGTGCAGTGAAATTTTGATACTAAGTGCGCAAAGGAACTTTCCATTTTATACTTAAAATTGAAAAGTTCTTTGTGTATTCTCAATTGAAAAGTAATTTAAAGAGAGGTACTTCATAATTAAATGTTGTTGTATTTTGGGTCATGTAGGAATATATACTTAATAAAGATGGTTTGAACATTTGAATTTCAATCCAAACTCAAACTTTAAGGTAATGTTCGGTTTGGTTCAAAATTGATTGCCATGTAAAAAATTGGTTTTAGTTTGGTTCAAAAAATTTACATGAGTTCGTGTTAGATTAGAAAATTTGCCAGAAATGAACATTATCAATGAACTTTGATACGAACTTGCTCCACCTTAAAGGCATTGAAAAATAAACATGGGATGCAAAACAACAAAAATTACAAACAAGTCATATTTGTTTCTTTTTTTTTTTTATAGCAGTGATGATGGCATTGTATCGCTTTCCTGATTAAAACTTACAGCATTTTAAATTTAATTAAAGTAACTGTAAAAATTTTTAAAACCAAGCTTTTATTTATAAATGCATTAAAAATAGAAAAATAGTTATAGTAGTTACACAATTTGTAGAACTTGTAAAATGTGGTCGAACAGCCATAATAATCTTTACTACAAATTAATATGTTTGTATCAAGTTATATTTAGTATATATAAGGTTGGCGTGAAGATTCAAGAGCCTTACTACGCTTATGTTACTGAGGTATACGTTCTATATTGTGAATAGTTAAAGAGCCTTTCACAAGATATGTGCTTACTGCGCTTACACAAATGAAGTATAAGTTCTATATTGCATCGAGCTTTTATATACTAAATATAAATTGATACAAACACATTAATTTGTAGTAAAGTTTATTACGGCTGTTCAACCACATCTTAGAAGTTCTACAAATTGTGTAACTACTATAATTATTTTTTCTTTTTAGTGCATTTATAAATAAAAACTTGGTTTTAAAAGTTTTTTTTACAGTTATAGTAAAACTCTATGAAAAAAAAAAAAAAAAAAAAAAAAACTTACTAACCAGTAAATTTTCTTAAAAGAGTCAAATTACACATGTGCATATAGACAAGGTGCAAAATAATTCAACTTATTAAACAGGAAAACTTCTTAAGTGGGAACTTCTTAAGAGGGTTTCACTGATTTATTTTTCACTTTTTAGTTTCACCAATTTTTTTGTTATTATATTATGTAGCAATGCACATCTCGTGACAAGCTTCATGTCTATTAATGTGCATTGCCATATCTGTTGAATTAAATACTAAAGAACATAATCTGACCCTGGTCACCATCTGCAACCAAAGTACTCATCGAGACAAGTCCAACGAGGTCAAACTCAATACGTTTACTGCGTGTAGTTGTAGAGTTCCAATGACCCCCTTCCGGCTCCATCATCAGACTTTTGATCACAATCTACAACCAAAGTACTATTCGAGACAAGTCCAACAAGGCCAAACTCTATTCGTTTAATGATGTAGTTGTAGAGTTCCTTTGGCCACCTTCGGGCTCAATCATCAGACCCTGGTCACCATCTACAACGAAATTACTCATGGAGACAAGTCTAACTAGGGCAAACTCAATATGTTTACTGAATATAGTTATAGAGTTCCTTTGGCCACCTTCCGGCTCAATCATCAGTTCCTGGTCACCATCTTCAACCAAATTACCCATTGAGGCAAATCTAACAAGGCCAAACTCGATATGTTTACTATGTGGGGAGAGAAATTAATTTAAATCAGCAATTTAGAGACATTGAAGTTTCTCATAAACTTTTGCCAACATACTAAAACGTTTATGCAAATTGCTTTAGTTACATAATATGAAAAACCAGCATTAATACACTAGATAACGACGCAACTCCACTCTGTGCGTGCACGTGTGTGCGAGCACAGCTGATTGGATGCACCAAGCCACCCTGCCTGATCGAGGCAGGCTTGTGTCATTCACAAAAGAGCGACAGTGAAAGACAGGGTGGTCTGGCAACATTGCTGCTGCAAGTTCAATTGGATAACGGGAAATGGTTTAAAATCGACTTGCAATATTTGCACTAAACACATCCACGCACATACATACAAGTGAAGTTAAATAAAAGTTTATAAAATGGTTGTAAACAAAATAAGTGAGTTGCTTGAGTTTTTGTTTTCAATTGACATATTTTAAGTTGCTAATTTGTGTTTATCTCACACTTGTAAAAAGACAAGAAATATACATTTCTCAGTGTTTTAATAAATTATTGTATCAATCAAATCTATGAAAACCAAAAATTAATAGTAAGTTGATTTCGTACTTTTTTTTCAAATTGAAAAAAAAAATTGGCTGTTACATTTTGGAACTATTGGCGGTGGAGTTGTGCAGAATGTATATGTATATGTTTATTGTATATGTTACATGTTTAAAGAATTACAGGTCAAATTGTGAATGTGGTTATACATGTTTGTTTCTGTTATGTGCTTGAAAATCAGGGTCTGAGCTGTGAAGGTTGTATGCGTTTATTCTTTATGCTACGTGTTAATGTATTATAGAGGGAATTATTAAGGTGGTTCTACATCAGTTTGTGTTTTTTTATAGCGTTAAACAGTTAAGGGCTGAATTGTGAATGCATATATGTGTAAATAATGCATTTTTTTAAACATTTGGTTCGAGTTTGGTTCCAGTTCGATGAATTATAGCATCATGTGGTTTAAGTTCAATTCGTGGACAGTTTTAAAGGTTTTGTCCAAGTTCGGTTCGATAAAAATATTCTAGGTAAGGCTCTAGTTCAGTTCGGTGCCAAAATCTGGGTTTGTACCACGTCTAATACTTAGGTTGTGATGTATTACTACAGTATCTCAGTTTCTATGATTGCAGTTGGCTAAATTGCAAGTTGTTAAAACTCAGTTGTCTGGCGAGTGAGTACATAATATTGTTGACTGTTTTCTCTTTGGCAATATCAGGGAGTACAGTTCGTCATATTTTGTAATCCCATCTCGTATAAAAAGTACTAATTAATAAGGCTGTATCATCTCCCAAAAAATAAACTGTTACCTGAGTGAAAGTTTTACCAGACGGGCTAAATTTATCCTACTTCCACCTGTCTATAAGAATGGTAGCTAGCCTGTGTAAAGGAAGATGCTTGATGGCTCTGCTAGGGTGCTAGGATGCCATGGCAAGCATGGTGCTGGAGAGCGAACAAATGGGTACTATCACTGGATTGGTGGTACTGGTGTTTCCTGTGGTCTGAAAATATTTCGAGAGGTCGTTGCTTGAAGAGAGGAGATGCATCAAGCTTTGAAACCAAAGAATAACTGCAATTTTTGTTTTTAACTAGTGTCCCAGTCTGGGACAGAAGCGTGTTGGAGTACCTGGTTGACACAACCACACCTCCTGCCTATGTCCTGTGTAGAGACCCTTAGTGGGCCTACGTAGGTTTGTACATGTGCCTTCGGCTATGTGGTGTTCTCTGGACAACCACCCATCCAAGTACTGATCATGTCCTACCCTGTTGAACTATGGTGATCACAAGACTGCCAGGTTACCAGGGCAGTATGGCCGTCTGCTATTTTGGTGGCCTGCTCTTTGCTTTATACCCCTGCAGTGGGGATAGGGGTTGAGGGGTATGATCATATGTCCTTACTTTGCTGTGGCTTCATGAGGACGATGCACATGAGAGAGGGTGGTAATGGGTGGAAGTGCATCATGGCCTATTTGTGAAATTAAGAGGGAGGATTATGCAGGAAGTATCGGCATGATATTAGAGGCAATACTCAGCCTAATAGCAATGTTCTTCTGCATCCTTGGTGTTGAAATACAATGAGAGTTGTGAGGGGATCTCAGTAGCATCAGTAATAGTTCATAAGCATCATGCGTCACAGTTTTAAATTTACTGGCACTATACTACATTGTAAAATAATTTTGCTCTATGTTTTCTAGTTATAATTTTTTTTTGTTTTAGTAGTTTGATCTTAGTTGACTATTTCTTTACAACCAATCAGTTATTTTTTTTAAACTAATAGTTTCTAAAAAATTTATGGTGTATCAGTTTACCCCATAAAAAGTGTTAAAGTGATAGAGAAACTTGTAGCATTGCATATCATTTTCATACGAACTGAGGGTGGTACGTACGACAACTACGTAAATTGAAATTAATAAATTAATATAATATAGTGATGCTTGGCACGTCTCTGCGCATGTAGGATGCGCACTCTACTTTTTGACTTCATCCCATCTGAAGGGTTGGAACGCTCATGGGGAAGTCGTACAGCGGCAGAACAGTAATTTTCGTGCCTACAGAATCACTCCCAGCCTAGTGGGTGATTACAGACACTGGAAATAAATTAAGAAATTGTACTGTCCACTGAAGCAGCCATGCGGTCGCCCATATTTCTCTCTCAAGATTTTATTTTCTGGCAGAACCATCGACACCAGTAAGCTGGAGATGCGAGATCCAAGGGATGATGCAAGATCGCAGCACCCCGGCTACAAGGACATGGCAGCCACCAGAGCATCAAGCAGAGGTGATAAAAATGTCAACAGCCTCCATTCAGAGTTCAGCAGCACTGATCTCTGAATAAACCAACCCCCGTGGAGAGAAGCTATCAACCCCTGTACCCCTCAGATAGCCCACAAGCTGAGATTCCAGGTATATAACGAGGTGCGAGATCCACACATGGGAGTGTTCGTTAGTCCTCTAGCCTGTGTAAGGCAGAGGACCCCAGCAAGCCTGAGCAATGCTTTACCTACCTGCCCTTACAGCTGGAGCAAGGCTTCGTAGCAAGGCAGAGGTAAGTGATACAGGTCCTGCACCTTCAGTCTGCAAAAGACTCAAAGTCAGTATCTCAGGACTCTGACTATTACTAGGCCACTCGCAGTGGCATTACCTGAGTAAGTCTCTGGAAGTAAGTGCGCTTCTCAGACACTCCAGTCCACAAATACTGAGCGATCTAAGAGAGTAGATGCTACTAGTCTCACGCGTCAAAGAAATGGTCTCCTATGCCTTCGAAGAACCACACGTCAGTCACTGCAAGTAGACATCTCCACGCCACCAGTCAGAGGTATCTCTACATCCTCACCTGAATCCCTACCCAGAAATCATTGCTTCCAATATCCGAGGTAGTAGGTCATGATGACGTACCTCCTGGGTGGCTAGGATTGATCTCTCTAATTACCACATTTAGCTCACCCTGATATTTATATTTATGTAGGTAGCCTTCGCCTGATTTTTGCATAATTTTTATATTTTATTTTTCTTTACAATTGTGCAGAGCTACACATCTCAATTTCCTTCCAAACGTAATAAATAAATACATGGATTAATGCGTGTCTTGCATTTAATTACTTCCCAGTGTCATTATTGGTTAAAATTATTTTTTTTATTTAATTAATTTCAACGGTCCTAAGGCAATAATGGTTTCACTCACTTAATAGGTGTAGGTGAATCTAATTTCTTTGGATTTTCTTCAGCCTGCATAAGGCCAAGGGATCCTGGGATTATTTGGTCCACCTAACTTGCCAGGGATTCAAATTCTAGATTCTTAAGGCCTCTCACCCTAGCTACAACCTTGACATCAGCCTGAATAAGGCCAGATTCAGGAGGCACCAGCTATTGCCTGAATCTGGGGGTTTTTCTGTAGCTTGTTAAAAGGATCATAGTGTGGTGTGAACGTATCTCATTTGACCTAAACTGAGAGGGAGGAACGGACCGAAGATTTCTGGATAGCCCCAACCTGAATAAGACCGGACTAATTCAGGAAGACCCCGAGATGCCCACTCTTCAACGGGGTATAACTCTGGGATCACAGGCTGGTTTCTTATCTTTGAGTCTCATCCCAGTCTGCACAAGGCCGGACAAGAGAGGATACTGCTTAGTGGAACCAGATTATATTCTGGTAATTTAATTTCTTTGTCGAGATGCCCTATGAGACCAAAGGATGTAGAGGCACACTCAAAAGATTAGCACACCAAGCAAGGCAGAGTGAATTAGGTGCCCAGAGAGAAAATTCTACTGTGATCAGGGAAGACCTACGTAATAAAAACAATCCTGACGTCCCTGTACCCTTATTTGAAGTAAGGATCTGTGTAGGCGAAGTCACACTTTTCAGAAGAGAGGCAATAAGGCAGTGTGGAGATAATTTTTAGCACTGGCGTGGCCCAGTCACTCAGTATAATATTTGGAGTATTACAAACCAGACCCTCCCATTGCCGAATTGTTACAACCTCTTCAGCCGAAACCAAACCCAGGACCCGTGACTCCTACGTACCAGGTACACACGGCAGCTGGTAAGGTACTTAATATTTGCATCTCCCAATCAACCACAAGCCGACGCCCTATAATAGCTCCCTCTGCTGAATTTGTACCATCTCGCATCCCCACAAGACCGGCTCCCTATAGAGGATGCCGTCGGCCGGAGCTTTCTGACTCCATTTAATTGATTTTCATTTTCATTTCATTCCCGTGACTGCTGGCGTCCCAAACATTTTTGACAGCCTTCACAGTGAGCATAACCAAACTCCCGGGACAGGAGACGTATTTGGTTAAACTCACTCTGGGATTTGGATTCCCATTTTCTGTCAAGGATAACCCGCTTAGAGGGACCAAAACACTTCTTTCCAATGTGGGAAGAACTACAACTCAGCCAGGCAACAATTCCATTAGTAATCCCCTCTCACCAAGGGAGGAAATTCAGCCTCCCTACCTCCTGGGATTAAATTGTTTTAATTCTCATGAGAGAGAGTAGCATCAATACAGATAAGTATAACCCACATCAGTTAATGCAAGAAATAAATGCTTACGTAACTGGAACATTGTTAGTTTAAAAAAAAGAAGCATGTATAATGTTCGTAACAATGTAGAGTAGTAAAAGCGCTTGACTACAATTGCAAACCAGATAGCTTAGGAAGTTCTGAAACCACTTTATGAGGAAAAAGTACAATAGATTCCTCAATGTCAAGCAAAACAAACATTTCCTTGTGATTGATGTCATATTTTAGAAATTATACTTGTACATTTCTGGCATTCATAGTACAGTTTTTTGTGAGGCATACTTTTTTCCTTGTCTGTTTTTGTATCCTTCAATCTTACTAAGAGAAAATCTCCCTCCTGTATAGTCATGTGATTCACATTTATGGCCTATTCTTGTTCTTGAATGTCTTATTTAGATATACTTAGTTCTTCTTCATCAGACTCAGATGAATTACTATCTGATTATGATTCGTCACTTGTGTCTTTGTTTGTCACACTTCTTCCTGGTTCCACTTCAAAGTTTCCCCTCCTTTGTGTTCTTGGTTGTGAACAGTTATTTCCATAATGAAAATCTCCGAAAATTGAAATCAGGCTGTTGTCCATAGTTTTTTGAATGGGATTTACATCCACACACTCATTGGGAAGCTGCTTCAGGACTGCATTTTTGTTGACAGGAGCAATGCCAGATTTTATGAAACCAGTTTGTATGTTTTCTGAAGCTGTCTCCATGATGTTATTCATAAGTTATTTAAAAAGAGGAAGGATGTGGACTTCATGTAATGTGCCGCAATTTCCTTGGGCTCTTCAAGCTTGTAGCAGCTTTCACCACTCACATTTTAGTGGCGAAAGAATACCACATCTGAAGGCTGTGCGTAGTGCATTGAATACTTTGGTAAATTTGTGAAACTAATGTTCTTTTCAACACATGATGTTATTATGTTATCTAGAAGTGATTTAATAGATTGTCACCAGTCACCACCCTTGATGTAGGTTGCTATCGAAGATAAGGAAAGGCAACTGTGAAATACTGTTCCTCAAATTATTTTTGATTAAAGTAACCACACACACATTTGGAAAACCATACTTCTTTTCTAAAGGGACTTCAGTGATATATTACATTAGTCGTATACGTATCTTCTCTGGTTTATAAAAAACATAGATGGGAAGACATTTCCCATTACCACTGCACAAAAAGATTAGGGGTGTAGATGATTTTACAAATTAATTTATTTTTCTAGGTTTTTTCCCTCTTTTGTATACGACTTTCTTTGACCCTGGGTCATTGACGAAGCTTGGCTCATAAGAATTTATGATGTTACTATGATGTACTTCTTTCAGTGTAATTTTAGAGTTATCAAAATATTGGTTTACCATCTGCAAATGCAGCTACATTTGTCGTCCTAATGTTCTCTGACATTCTACAAGTTGTCTTTTTGGTGTATTTGCATAAATGACAAGACCCAGTCAATGCCAGAAAGGTTGTTTTTGAATTTAGGAATGTTTTGTCCAGATGAATCAAGGTATCCTGTGACAAGAAGGTATACTGTAAGACCATAACGTCATTAGTAGTCTCCCGTCATCAAGAATAACAAATTGTCTGCATGAAAAAAAAATAGCAACAGACTGATTTTCCTATCTTGTATATAATTAATATTAAGTACCTAATATTGATATTATATCTTTAGGTAGGGATGGGACCTCGATACTGTGATACCTCGATACCCTTGATACTTTATGGTATCAAGTATCGCATGAGAATATCCAAAAGTATCAAATTTTAATACCCATTTTCTCGTGACATAGTTATGGTACAAGTGCACCATAACATTTGAAATTAGTATGATAATTTCTAAAAACATATAACTTTCGGAATATGTACTATAACTTTGAAAAGCATACCAAGTATAAGTGTACCATAATATACCATATTTTATTCATAGCATAATATTCACCAGCTTTGAGCATCTTGAGGTGTACCTAAATTATTATTTTTGAAAACATTTACTTTTATGGTACATAATTGAGGTACAATAAAAATGGGTTGAGAGTTGCGAGCAAGTGCTGATAGGCACGAGTGAACTTGATTTGTTACTGTACATCCAATACATACCACAATTACATGCTGCACCAAAATTTGTCATGTAATTAATTTTTATCCCATGAATCACTTTTATATATATATATATATATATATATATATATATATATATATATATATATATATATATATATATAATCAGGTACAGTTAAAGCATAAAGAGTTGTGAGTGAGCACCAATAGGCACAAGTGGGCAAATTGAGTAGTTATTATACATCCCACACATATCATAATTATCTGATGCAACTGCATTATTAAATATTCACAAAAATAAATACCATAATTATCTGATACACCTGTCGTGGCCTAGCCTGCGTATTCCGTGGGTTAGGTCATGACGGATGTATCAGATAGTTAAACAATATTTATTTAACGTTACGGTAATTTCCTTGAAGTCGCAAAATAAAACAAATAAACTGCGAAATCGCAAAATAAGTGTGTACTGGGTTATCATTTTCCTCAAGGTTTGATTACAGCTTTTACTGTGGAAACGCGATTATATAGAACCGAAGGAGACTGTGTTGGTTTATCATTGGTTAAGGATGTTTGGGTTACAGGCTGTCCAACAATTTGTTTCCAGTTTAATGTGGGTTTTTATAATAGTTTCAGTATGTAAATGACACTAGTAAAATTAGCAATTTTTTTGGCCAAGTTTTTTGTTTATGTGACAATTTTATTTGGTATCGAGAAAGGTACTGATTTCAAGTATCGTGAGAATGTTTTTGTATCGAAACTGGTATCGAGTATCAAGAAAATGTAATATCGACCCATCCTGATCTATAGGCCCACCTTTCAGAACAACTTCTTCAATTTCACTGAAGGTTGACTGTCTCCCATAGATTTTTGTTTTAGGTTTTTGCATTTTCTATAAATCTTCATCTTATCAATACCACACCTTTGAGAAGCTTCTCTAAACAAATTTTTTCCATCCTTTACTTTTTATACTGCTTTCTCCAAGTCTTCTGTATTTACAGGAGCACGTAGCTTGTTCCTGGCTGCCTTTTGTACTTGTAGGCATTCTGATACCCCGTATTAAAGATAACAATTGATTTTGTCTATTTAACATGCCTATTGAGGTGAAGTGAAACAGTATCACTTCATCCTTAAAAGTGTCCAAAAGTGCTTTATTGGTAACTACATACACAGATATTAGCATTTCATATTAAGTATATCATAATATGTTGCAGAAGAGTATGTACAGTAGAACCTCAATTATTCACTATATTGCTGGGGACAAGCGAATCGGATAATAAAAAATTGCAGATGGTAGAGTCGTGCATATAATAAGCGGGGTGTGAATCAGCCTAAAACATGTTGCCTGAGAAAACAGTTTGTTTACCATTTATTGTAAAAATAAGACATTTTTATTCACGTAACAATATTCTAAAAAGTATGCGTGTTCCAGTTTAAATTATTCATCAGAATTAAGGTGCTTTTTTTTTTCCCGTGGCCATCTCTGTCTTGCTTTAGCTTGTTCTCTCTCCTTATCATTTGCTACCTCCCTTCTTCCAACTGGTAACGTGCAATTGATACTTCTATGCTTGGCAACTGGAGAAAAGCTAACCATGAGCAAGAGGGGAATTGAAGAGGCAGTACCGAAAAGAAGGGGAAGAGAGAGATGAGAAACATCCTCTCCTTTCTAAACGCGAAGTGGAATACAGAGAAATCTGTTGACCTGCTGTTCCGACGTGTTTCCAGAAAAAGAAAGGCCTTTTTAACTGCTGTCATCAAAAATGGACAAGATTAGAAAATCACGTTCAATCTGCAAATCGGATGATCGAGTCGCAGTTAAGTGGGGTTCTGCTGTAGTTTACCTGGTGGTACAATTTGTATTTTGTAACAAGTAATAAAAAGTTGATGTGCTCTTACCTGCTCACACACCTGTTCTGAGGTATGTAAAGTACGCCGCACCCAGGACGCAAGTTGCCGTACTCCTACCCCTTCTTTTCCTACATAGTTAGGGGGACTTATCAGAGTGGATGCGAGTGTTGATTCCCTCCGGGATTTGACTTTATTGCCCTTCTGTGGTGTAATAACGTGTGCATGGTGGTCCGCCTGGCGGGTTGAGAATCAGCCCACATTGGGGGATCTAAGGAGTAACGGCTGGATGAAGGGCTGATAGAAGATGGAGGGGACTCAAATGCCAGGGTGAGTTTGATCGTGAAGGTCTCCCTCCCAGGGAGCCTGACCTTACTGACCGTAAAGGCTGTCAAAAGTTGTGATTCCAGCTGTCACTAACAAAATAAAATAATAAGGGAAAATAAAATCAAATAAATGGGGGTGGTAACATAATGAAATGGGGTGAACTAATTACTGCCCGGGGTAGCTCCTAGTCA
The DNA here is from genome assembly GCA_029891345.1 of Dryococelus australis. NCBI lineage: Eukaryota > Metazoa > Arthropoda > Insecta > Phasmatodea > Phasmatidae > Dryococelus > Dryococelus australis. The sequence continues at coordinate 194,313,696 of CM056997.1, forward strand.
GCTTCCCTTATGCTACCAGGGCATTTATAGGGGGCTGGCGTAGTAGGTTTACACACTGAGGCAAAATCAGTTGATGTCGTCACTGCCTTGCATGTGCGTGCAGGTTTTGGGAGAATCACTACAGTAGAACCTCTCTATTATGACCCCTCATGGTTCCTGAGAATAGGGTCGAAATAGGGGTGGGGGGGGGGGGGGTAATAAAAAATTTGGAAAATTTTGGGCTGATTTTGACCCACCCCTTACCCCTATGCCCCCAAACTTGCCAATTTTTTGCATGAAGTTCATGTTCAATCATCTTTAGCACATAAAAATCAACTTTTTAAATTAAATGTAAATACATATGTATATTTTAATAGTTGGACATCTCCTGATTAATTTGATACCCAAGAAAAGGCATATTGGACCACCCCTTGTCATAAAAAAAGAAGACCCAAAGTATGACATGGCCATTGAAAGTGTTTGAAAAGATTAGACTATGTATTATTAAAATATAACTAAACCCTGTTGGAGATGCCTTATGTTTGAAGCAAAACACAGAACCATATTTATTGATAATATATAGGAAGATAAATACATTGGATCACTCATGTACTGGGGCTAGCAGCGAATACATTGCCGTGTACACGTAGCCGGGTGCGGCGACTCGCATCTGTCGATCGGTCCTAGATCCTCAGGGCGAGGCAGCTGTTGGTCAGTCGCTACAAGTTGGCGGGTGGCGCCGCCACCCACCACCCATTACAAGATTATTCTGGCAGGCGGGGGCCAGCCGGCTGCCGCCAGTGCCATCGTTACAGGGCTGGTTCATTTCGTAACAGCGGCCCAGTGTTGATGAAACATGCTGATAGATGCGATTCATGTCAATGTGTTGAATTTATACTAAATTTTTCATCAAAAACTTCTGACATTACCTATACACGCACACCGCCTTGCTCGCCAAAATGTGGTAACATTAGAACACATTTTATTGGCACACACTTACCTATAGGCTATTCATGGTAAAATTAGCACTTTTGAAAGCTCTCTCATTTAGAATAATAGTCAATAAATACATTTAATTTTAGCCTCAGGCGTTAACTTCCGAGTGTGGTGAAATATACCTACTGTGTTTATTACTTACATGGCAATATTTATTTTTAAAAGTTGGTAAAAGGATAAAAATTGGCTGAAAGGAAAAAGTAAGTAGGGCTTCAAAAGTGCTCACTTTACCGCAAAAAGTGTATACCTTTATTCACTTTACACATAAAATTGACTTCACAAGAAAAAAAACAAAAAAAAACAAATGCCCACCAAAAAAATTAACATATTATGTAGGCATGGGCACACATGAACTTAAAACTAATCATTAAAAAAGGGACATTGAATTAAATTTGATGTTATACATACACTGATTAAGAAACTAGTCTGTAATGTGCCACTGTTTTTACAGCAAAAGAGGAGGGATAATGGAAGCAAAAAAAGACAGGGAGGGTAAGGCAGAGATGGCATGTGACTTGGACAAAGAATCCGCACTGACCCTGCCTGCAGCTCTTCCCTCCCCCCTCCTCCACCTTCAATGGACAATACACCAGTGGCCCCTTCTGGCATGAAAGTAATTTATTGCTTCACTCTGCTTGGGACAACAAATGTCAAAGTCTATGGCACAGCTTGAGAAATGCTCGACCACTAACACCAGTAAGGGTTAGTTTCCATAGACTGAAAACTGTGTATAATAGAAACTTGTACTGGAGAAAAGGTCTACAAAAACAGCATAACTGAAACCATTGGTTCAAGATAGGGTTGAGGAGGGATTACTGTATCTATTTTTAGACCTGCCTCAAATTTTCAACTTTTTCGACCCAAACTTTTCAGATTATAATGGAAACATGAGATTGGTTAAAATTAAATGGCAGGTGCTAAGTAGAATCACAGATTACTCTGAATACAGAGATGAAACAGTTGTTTATACTGCAAACTCCACCCACACATGCCAGTAAAATGGTGTTGCTAACATTGTTTGCTAATCAGTGAAGAGTGGTGACCTAATTTCCAGCCAGCAGCCCAACCAATAGGAAACATTTCACAGCACACAGTATTCAGTCAGACACAAGGCCTATTCCCTGAGATTTGCGCAGCCAATTGGAGAATAGGTAATTCAACATCAAAAGCCCTGCCACACTTATATACTGTGTGGTATAATTCTAGCTTTTATGACTTTTGACTAACCAGATGGATGTTAACATGATAGGATAACGATCACTTATTATTAAAATGACACACACACACACACATGCCATACTTCGGAGCTTCATCACATGACATTTTACATTGTAAGCTATGTTGTGCAGGTGGACTCAGCAGACGATGTGTGGATATGTTTAGAGACAGAAGTAGATAACATTGTACCTTGTCCCACAGGGGGTTTTCTTCAGCAAGCTCACGTACTTGATTGTTCCTGCGGAGAAGGAGGACATTGCTGCAAAGGTGGCTGCAAGGCGGGATAAGCAGAATACGGCCTCTCTGCCAGAATTCTTACCAGCATGGTGCTGCAAGCCCTATCCCCAGAAATCCATTGTCAGTCACAATGTTGACCGCTCCATCAACATCACCAACTGGCGAGACTTTCAGCCTTTTGTGTATGCATGAGGTGTTTTAACTCCCTCAAGTCTACTCTGTTTCTGGTAACATCTTATATGAGAACTGTACCTCATTTTGAGAATGTGTCAAAAATAATATATTTTTGTAAAAATAATTTAGAAATTTAAAAAATATATTTTTATTTAAAAGAAATCTTGTAGTTTTTAGTCATGATAATACACACACACATAGGCTATTGACGGTAAAGTGAGCACTGTTCAGGCCTTAGTTACTTTATTCGTTCAGCCATTTTTTATCCTGTAATTACTTTTTAAATGAATACTGCCATGTAAGTAATAAGCACAGTCTGTATATTCCACGGCACTCTGAAGTTAATGTCTAAGACTAAAATTAAATATATTTTTTTACTATTATCCCAAATGAAAGGGCTTCCAAGCAGGCTCTCTTTACCATGAATAGCTTATATATGTGTGTGTGTGTATGTGTGTGCATGCCTGCACATGTGGATGTGTGTGTATGCATGTGCATGTGTGTGAATGTGCACACGTGTGTGTGTGTGAAATGCAACATCATGAAGGCAACATGCAAATTAAATGAAATTCACAAAAATTGGAAAGCAGGGTGTGATATGCAAATTATTAGAATTTGAGAGTGATTGTACTTGCTTAGATGCAGCTGTACCCTCTGAACTGATGTGCAAAATTGTATAGAGGACTGTGGAGGTTTCAGACAAGTATAGTTTTCCAGATTTAGTTAACTGTAAATGTTTCTACTGCTCTCAATATACTTTGTCAATGTGAAAGGGTGCATTTCAAACATGTTATAGAGTTTAAAAGGGACCAAATTATTGGCTAGCATGGAGCATTTTCATGTTGTGAAGTTGCTGCTCATATGAGTTACAATACCACAACAGTGATGCAAGTATGGAAGCAGTAGAGTGAAGAGAACAGGATGAGTCTAAAACTCAATACTGGACCACAAAATGTGATGACACCAGGGGATGATGGACACCTCATCTGCACAGCAGTAATAGACCATTCAGCTTTGCTTTAAGTGTTAGCAGAATATTAAAACACTGCAACAGGTGTGAAAATATCTGTGTTCAGTGACCCAGTGTAAATACGGAAGTAAGCAGAGACCACATTATCTGATGGTGGCGGGTATGTGGCGTATGTGTGAGACACTCACATAGGTTAAGTTAAACTTTGAACTCGTCCTTGGTGAAGGCCAGTTATGAGAACTCCAGATGGCAGACTTGGCCGCATCAGGTATTTGGTTGTGGTAGTAAAAGTTCAGCTACTGGACATTTTTGGTCCTCAGGGGGCTGGATCGGTGCGGAAATGTAATATGGAAAGTTACAGTCAGCAATGGTTTGACGGGGCAGTGGGTTCTGGAAACTGCATCGTGGCCGTACGTCCAACATAACCTCGCAATATTGGGTCTTGTAGTGTGGTGTTGACGGTTGTGGGCTCTTAGTGCGATCTGCAGGGCAGAATTATCTCGGAAGTGTGTGAAACTGGGGAAAGGCTGTACTTGGTTGTGAGGCTAAAGAGAAAGTTTAGGGCAAAGTTTTTTGTTGGAGGAACTGTTGCTCCAGAGCGGGCATGCAAGCTTACTTGAGTATTTCTCGTAATTGCTGACTTCACTGAAGTATTATAAGTACTGAATCAACACCAATTAACATCTTAACTGAATAGGTATTAAGTGGGGTCTTTGATGGTAAAAGAAACAGTAGTTCTAAGACGCTGTCATTCCAAGCTTTTATTCCAGATTTACCACTATCCATACGGAGATCAGTCTGCCACAACAGCTTACCATCATCTCCTCCTCCCTCAGCAACATATTCTTACATATATCCTTTACTGTGTCACGAGGTTACTCACGTTAATACCAAGGGTCATCCCCTCGTGACCCTGTGGCCCAGGGCACGCCCGCTGGGGTAGTGACCCACAGAGTCACAAGACTCTGACCACACACAATGAAATGACAAGCCATATTTACATTGTACTCTTTCAACACACACTTTAAGGAGAAACCCCAGTTTCTTCCTTAAGGTAGCTCTTTAGCCTATAATTATAATAATTATTACAATAATAACAATTTTTATTAAGACAATATACCTCGCAATGAGTGTGAGGCACGTGGGGCACAACATAACTGGCCACATTGTTTTGTTTGTTTCGTTCACAGAAATGGGCCTCGGGAAGGTTTTCATTGGGGGCACAAGTGAACGATATTGATGAACGGGTCATTCATTGGCATTGGTGGTTTTACGATGGCAGCAGCAAAAATGCAGTTGACGTTGGCGTGGGCGGGGAATCAATTGCAACAGGCCGCAATTCTAGCAGAAAAAGCCTTAACGGATCCAGCACAATATCACCTGTTTAGGGCCACCTGTTGGGATTTGGCTCACATTCGCAATGGTTTTGAGGAGGAACATGTCCTCATCATCTGTAGTCTGAATAGGTCAAGGACTGGGTGTTTTTGATGACACATATTACCAAATAATGGCAGTGGCCGACACGTTGGTTGTCATCAGGGACTGACAATCAAGCATCTGCAACAGGCACGTCGCATACTCCTAGGGTTCCGTTACCAACCATCAAGTTACCAAGTTTTAGTGGGGAAATCTAATCATGACAAACATTTATTAATCTCTATGAGGCCCTGGTTGCAGGTTCCAAAGTATTAAGCACATCATTTAATTCCTGCCAGAGTTTAAGAGCCTGCATTTTAAGAACTTTGGTTTCCTCCTTCAGAATGTCACGGACCACTTTGGTGTGTTTCTTATTATCGGAAACAATGCCTTTAATGTAGTAACTGCTTATCTCCCCGACAGAATAAATAAATCTCTCAATTTTATCCCTATAAATGTAAGTGTCGTAGTTAACATACCATTTGTCACCTGTCAGCACCACCTTCTCTTGCTTGATGAAGACTATACCTTTGACCAGAGGAACGCCATCCTCCTGTGGGAAAACTAAATACCATTTACCGACCACGAGTAGTGTCACCCACCTGTGGTCTCATTGTTCCCTCACTGAAATCAAATGACAGTGTCACTCCCAACAGAGCAAACTCACACACCTTTAGATTAAAATCGAAAAACACAATTTATCGCATATGATTCACAAAGAGTTAACCTTACAAATAAATTGTTCCTTAGTAAAATTATTTTTCTTATAATCAGCCTATTGCACACTAATGATGTTGTATAACACTAGTACCTTGCTCTAATGAAACAGAACTGTACATTTAGCTGGAAGGTACGTATAGTGTTGTTACTCCATACTGAAAACATTTCACCATTTATACTCATATTGTAAGGTCTAGCCACACATTATCGGGCCGCGCCCGGGCCGTGCACGTGCCAGCATGCGGATCACGCCCGGCCCGGTTAGAGGGGTGCCATGCTGTCCAGTACATCTGCAGTGTCACGAGCGGGGGTCGCCAGTGTGCCTTCAAGTGTTGCTCTGTCTATATTGTTACATATAAGAATTTCAGCAGTAGTGATTTATGTATGATGGCAATAGCATTAGTGGAAGTAGAAGCTGAGGGAGAACAAGGAGAGGTGAGAGATTGAAAAGGAAGCTGTGGGTTCATAGTGTATGGAAGAGTAGGGATGCGGAAGAGTAGTACGTGATGCTGTACCCACATTTGATAGACGACGAAAGAAAATTCTACTAGCATTTTCGAATGACACACTCAACATTCGAAATGCTTTTTCAAAAAGTTCAGAGTCATATTAAAAAGAAAAATACGTTTTGGAGGCTTGCTATTTCACCAAAACAGCACCTAGCTTTGTGCTTGAGGTAAGTTTTTTTTTTTTCGCTTGGTGCATCTGTTTTGGTATTATTCTTTGACAGTTGTTGACCATTGCTTTATTTATTTTGGTCCTTGTTTGAGTGCAAGAAAGAAAAAAACAATAAAAACTGTTGGATGTATATTATTTTGCATAGAACAAACAATACACCTACATTATAATATTCTGAATTCAAACATACCTATATACATATATATGCATGTACGTAAATTGAAATATACGTAAATGAAATATGTATACTAGTTGTGAAATATTACTATATTTAACTCAATAGCACATAAAAAACATCAATATGGGAAGTCGATTTCACTCTTTAACTTTTACAACTATATCATAAAGATAGTTTTTAATTAAAATTTCCAATGCTGCACGAATGTTACCTGTTTATACATAGCAAGTTTGTACTAACAGTGTTAACTATCAAAATTGTGCATCTATCATGTTAAATGGTTGTATTGCATCCGTTGGGAATTCTATGGGAGGGGGTGGTGTATGAGAATGAAAATTGGGTGAAAACGCACTATAGTTGCCTGATGAGCAAGAAGATGGTGTTTTTTGGATGTGAATGGATACTCATTACCGGAGGTTGATGGATTACCACCAAAGGATCTTGATCACCTATGAATTGTTTTAACTGCAAATTCTTGGACAGTAGTAAAAATTCGGCTTATTGCATGATGTAACAGTATGGGGTGTAACGTTTTCAAAGTTGGTGCAATTCCAGTCAGAAAAGCATCAACGGGATGTGGCTGTTGTCCCTTTCAGATTTCTGATCTTTTTTCCTCTAGGATAAAAGACATAAGTTGACTTGCAGCACTTTCATGGGATGTGGTCTCGAATTAATTTTTCTTTGTATGTGACGGCTTCAAGAACATTTCTTGTCTGTTTGAACTCCTGTCACTTTGACTGTTTGACAATAAATTACCTTGTGCCTTACTTGACATTCCTGGTTGGACTTGTCCTTCCTCATCAGGCTGCGATACGTCTAGGAGGGCGGTACCATTGTCTTGAGTGTCATTATCAAAATTTTCTTTGTCTGCTTCGGCACTACCTTTGTGTGAAGCAGGTATGTTTGATAACATATATCCCTTTCCGTCAAGTGAGGCACTAACAACTGTAGTGTATCCTCTTATTTGTATTTCTTATTGTTTGTTGCAGCCATCCCTGTTGTCATCCTCCTTTTCTTTAAAGTTTTTTGAAATTGGTCACAGATGTGACCCCACTTCATTTTACCAACTGCAGTCTCACCTGAAAAGAAATTGTTTTATTTACATTTGGTATACATAAATGAATTATAAACATGACCATTGAATTGACTTTTATAATGTGCATGTTGCATAGTGCTGTCACAGTTATGTAAGTACTTTTGAAAGCCTTGAATCTGCAATATATTTTATACAAGTTGAATTTAATACATAATATTTTATAACATATGCTTATTGCGTTGTGTGATTACAGTTTTTTCTCTTCTTCTTCTTCTTTTTCTTCTTCTACTCCTCCTCCTCCTCCTCCTCCTCCTCCTCCTCCTCCTCCTCCTCTTCCAAAATTGATCTATAACTGAAAGCATTTATGTATATTTGCAGGTTTCTTGCTACCGGGGATTCATTCAAGACCATGTCATTCAGCTTCAGACTGTGTTGATCAATTGTTGCAGCTATTGTTCACCATACATGCAGAGTGATTGTTGACATTCTTTTGCATGAAGCTATGCTAGTTCCTACAGATCAGTGGAATGATATTGCTGCTGGGTTTTGGGAAAGATGGCAGTTCCCAAATGCCATCGGAGCAATAGACAGGAAACATTGCTTAATACAAGCTCCAAAGGGCAGTGGCAGTTTTTTCTGGAATTACAAGAAGACTTATTCCAATGTTCTCCTAGCTCTAGTGGACTCTTATTACAACTTCATTGCAGATGATGTGGGAGCATATGGCAAGAATTCCGATGGTGAAATATTTGCTAACTCATATCTTGGAAAATCATTGCAAAGTGAAACACTGAACATTCCGAAAGGCATGGAGCTTCCTGGCACCAATGTTGAACTGCTCATGCTTATTGTTGGAGACTAGGCCTTCCCTCTTAAGACCTACTTAATGTGACCATATCCAGGAAGGAACTTAACTCATGTTGAGGCAGTCTATAACTATCATTTAAGTCGGGCCAGATGAGTAGTAGAGAATTCTTTCGGCATCCTTCAACAAAAGTTTTGTATATACATGAGACGACTTCAGGGCACGCCTGGCAACCTCACTATTGCCATACTAGCAACATGTGTGTTGTACAACTTTATCAGGCAAAACGAAGGGTATGTTCATCATGAACCAGAAATAACACAAGACACATGCGGACAAGCCAATAAACAAGAAATTTACGTATGTTGCGGCCTGTCTGAGGAAGGGCAACCAATGCAGTATTTCAGGTTCGAGAGAAGCTGAGTCCACTTTTTTGTTACTCCAAAAGGACAAGTGGAATGGCAAGAAATGAAAGCAATGGGGATTTGAAGAGACGTTTCAGTATTTGTAAGTATATTTAAAGAACATGAAATTAAATGTTGACTATTTGACATGATTGCTTACTTAAATCTAAGGTTTTTATTCGTGTATAGGCAGAAACGGAACCAAACTTTCAGTGCTTTTACTTTAGAAATGAAAGTCTCTTACCTTCAATACCAAGATATTTTACAATCTGCTTCCAGGTGCTGTCTTTGTACTCCGCGTTTCTATAACTCTCATGGTTCTGATTGAACAGTACTGGGTATCGCCGAACTTCTTCAATAATTCTTTCTACATCGACTGTTCCAGTCATTTCTGTATCTGGAACAATTAATAGGCAGATCTGTTAAATCGACAGTTACTTCATGTTTATTCTTGATATTACCAACAATGCAAGATGTTTGAGATAACTTGTTTAGTACATATGTGCACTAAATAAAAGGCTTCCTGAAGTTTATTTAATTTTTTAACCCATACTTTGACTTTTGCCTATTTACCTGTACACACATACACCCACCTACACATACATGCACAAACACACACACAAAATTCGAACATCTACAATACAACAAAAACATCCCCTTTCATAATATTCTGTAAAACCAGACCACAATTTAAAAAAGTGGACCAACAAAGTAGAAAAAAAAATATATATATATACACACACATGCACACACATGCATGCATGCACGCATATACGCACACACACATACATGCACGCATGCACACATGCATGCACATACACACACACAGGCCTTGCCTGGGGAAAATTAAACACAACTACTTCTGCCTGGCTCGGAGACGGAGCCTGGTCACGGCCCGGGCATGGCCCTGGCTCGCTCCTGACACGTGGTGGAGCAGTGTGAACATCTGCATTATTTCTGTTGTACTAGTTGGCACCGGGCGACGGACAGTGCCTAGCCTGGCCCAGCCCGGTAATGTGTGGCTAGACTTTCATTCTCAGCTATGGGCTATGCAGGACTCTTCACCATCACAATGGGCAAAGGTCAAAAACCAAGGCGGTTCTGAGCCTGTCTCTGCTTGTTTGTTTTTCAACCAAGGCTCTTCATCTTAAGCTGGTATCGTATCGGAACTATCTACGGAGGTTTCCATCGCTGCATTCCGAAGATTTGTGGCTCGACATGGTTACTGTATAGAGTTATTTAGTGACTGTGGAACAAATTTTGTGGGATTGGTAGGAAGATTCTAAGAGCTTCAGAATTTTTTCTTTTGTGCCAAAAACCACACACAGGTACAAAATAATTATATGACCAAAACATTAAGTGGCACTTCAGTCCCCCAGCTGCAGCACATTTTGGAGGTTTGTGGGAGGCCAGTGTTAAATCAGTGAAGGCGCACCTGCGAAAGGTTGTGGGGACCAAGATCTTGACGTACAAGGAATTTTACACTGTGCTTATGCAAATTGAAGCAGTGCTTAATTCTTGTACATTGTCAGCACTCTCTACAGGCCCTGCTGACCTCACCCCATTGACACCAAGTCATTTTCTAATGTTAGGACCATCACAAGCTGTTCCTGATCAAGATTTCATAGCTGTTCCTTCTGGTCGTCTGTCAAGATGGAATCTCCTGCAGAAAATCCATCAAGATTTCCGGCATCCGTTCTATATTAACGTAGGGTTTGAACTTCCATTAGCTCTCGTTGTTAGGATGTAGTCCCATACCACCATTGTTTTTTTCCATATCAGAATAAACACAATTTGTGCTCACTTAAAGGATATCATTCCCGTAATACTATAACCTTTCCTATTAGACATTGGTACCACCGAGGTGCAGCAGGGGACTGGGGATTGTATTGAAGCACAGCAAACACTCAACAATATTAACCCACACCTGTTGGACGACCACTCTTTCTCTGCACCTGAGTGTAATGAACGCTAGAGCCCAGACACCAGGACCACCTCTGCTTAAGGGTTGGGCTGCCAGTCTGGGGTTTACTCTTTTCACCGCGCTTCTGGTGCTGGAAGGAGTACTTCCTCGGGTCTGAGGGGGATCGGCTCTTCTGGAGACACTCACTGTACACCTAATGTACGACCACCCTTGTTCTGTACCTCTGGTGTAGTGAATGGTAGAGCCCCGGCACTAGGTACTGCTTCCCTTGGGTTCAGCTTATCGGCTTGGGGCTTGCTCTTTCAACCGTGTTTCTGGTGCTGGAAGGTGCATTCCCTAGGTCGATCATAGCAACTCCGTCCTCATGCCCTACTCCCATCATTCTGGTATCCGTGAGAGGGTAAAAAGGGCTGAGTCTTCCTCTAAATACCAATAGGAGCTTTTCCATCTCCCAGCCGGTTTCGAACATGTCAGTCCTAGGGAGTAGGCTCAAGTACTTTAACAACTGGAGTGACCCGTCACAACTACCTACAAACCAGTACACTTTGAACACCTACCAAGATCGCCGAGAAAACCCACCCAGTACTTGTAGCATATTTTAACGGGCAAGACAGGTCCTTCGGCCCAGTCAATTTATGGTTTTGGGGAATGCAGATTCCTCAGTCAACTCCTGCAGCAACCAGCACTCACGAGCCCTTGCACAGTAGCACCACTGATTCTGAAGCTCACCCCAGCGTAGCCCGGACCGAAGCCTTGCCATCCCAGACAGTCAAGTGTTGCCCATGTATACCAATTAAGGGGATTCCCCTAAAGAGAAAGATCGTCTTGGCCACACCCGACTTTGTGCCGTGCAGAAAGGCCTCATGGCCCATGCTATATTTGGGGTGCGCTCCAGTTCTTCGCCAGGACTAGAGGGCCCATACTCTCCCCGGGTGAGACTGGCCTGTTACCCTCCCTAACGTGACGATGCACCTTCCGCAGCCAAGAGGTTGCGAAACGTCAATCTAAATAATAGTTTCCACCAGTGCTTATTGGATCCCTCATTCTGGAAATAAACTTCTTTCAGCACCCCATGGAATCAGTATGAGTTCACAAGAATTCCCATGGGTGCCAATTTTGGAAGTCAAGCCTTATCATGTGTTTTGGTTCATGTCCTTTCTAAATTTAAATATAAGTTTGTGTTTAATTTTGTTGATGATGTGATTATCTATAGTGAGGACATGGATTCCCACCTGGATCACTTGCATCAGGTTTTGCAATGGTTTGGAGATAGGGTTGACGGTCAATCCTGAGAAAGTCACCCTAGCCGCTGATAAGGTAAAATTTTTAGGATATATCATCAGTGAAGGGAAACTCTTACTGGACCCAGATCGTGTAGCTCCAATTGCCAACTTTCCCCGTTTTCATATCTTGAAAGGGGTACAAGAGTTTTTCGGTCTTATGGGGTACTATTCCAGATTTATAGAACATTTTCAGAAATAGCAGCACATTTGAACCCTTCTTAAAAGAAAGGAGTTGAATTTAGTTGCAGGAATAGGCATTTAATACTTTGAAACAGGTGCTCAGTTCTCCTGCGGTTCTTACTTTACCTGATTTTGATTGATGTTTTGTGGTCCAGATCGACATGTTATCGGTGGCTTTGGGTGATGCTTTAGGCCAGTGGATTAGTGGACATATTGCTTCAATAGCCTTTGCGAGTAGAACCTTGATTGATTCTGAACCCATCTTAGAAATTTATGAGAAGGAAACACTTACATGCTCGTTTGGGCTCGAGAAATTGACCTCATATATTGAACATGATGAATGCAATATTTTTACTGACAACCAAGCCTTAAGTTGGGTGCCTAATCACTCTCACCATCTGGGAATGCTGAGTCGGTAGGTGTTGCGCCTGTCTAGATTAAGATTTAAGGTGCATCATGTTAGAGGCACAGATAACCCTGTAGTTGACATAAATGTTTGATTCCAATGATTTTTGAGTTGAACATGCCAAACAATAGGTCTCGCTAGGTATGATAAAGGTTTTCCCTGAATGTTTTATTCAGCTTCATCACACGCAGGCTACCAATGCATGGTGCCAACAGAAAAATTATTTGTCAGCTGTAATTCAATGCCAATATATGGTAAAGGATGAATCCCTTTATTTTACTGGCAAACCTGGGCATGCTAGATAGTTGGTTGTGCCTGATGCATTGCGGCCAATTATATTAAGATATTTCCACAATTATTTGTTTGGTGGCCATTTGGGAGTAAACAAAACTTTTTTAAAGATTTGGGTACAGTTTGCTTGGCCCACTGTGACGACGGATGTGTCCAAGTATGCATGCACTTGCGACAGTTGTCAATGTTGTAAACAAGTTTTACAAACTAATTTTGGGCAAGCTAAGTTTTAGGTTCTGAATTGCCCGTGGAATATAGTACACTTAGACATTTTCAGACCGCTGGTTAGATAAAAAAAGTGTAACGTTTGTATATTGATTGTACTTGATACATTTTCTAAATTTGTCATCCTTTTGCCCTTGAGGAACATGAAAGCACCTACAATTGCGAAAGCTCTTCAAGATCATGTCTGGAAACTTTTTGCCACTACTGCGGAAATAGTTACGGACAATGTCCAATACTTTCAGAGTCCCTCTGTTTTAAAAACATGTGTTTACATTAGGTGATAAAAAACTACACCTAGAGTCCCTATTTTCCGAAAGGAAATGAATTATAACATTTCAATAAGAACATCAAGGCCTATCTTACCATCTTTTATAATCAGGACAATAAACTTTGGGATTGTGATCTTGAGATAGTAAATGTAGGCTTTAATTCCTCTGTGCATGATTCTACGGACTCGCTTCCTTCCTGTCTTTTTGGGATGGAACTTACCTCATCCGCTTCAAAATATTTGGAACATTCCTATACCTTCCTTTCTTGACGCTGCATCTTGGCCGCCTCCTTGATGACGTGGCTCGTTGTCTTGAGGCTGCGAAACGCGAGGTTGCCACACGCCTGGATAAAGGGAGAGTTTATCCTCCTTTTGCAGTTTGTGACCAGGTCTTATGTAAAAATTTAATTCTAGCACACAGTTGTAAGGATATTGGATCCAAATTTATAACAAATTTCTTTGGCCCATATATTATTTCAAAATACTTAGGAGTAATAACTGTAATGTTGCATTTACTAGGGACTTTGCGTAATTCAGAATAGCTCACATGAGTCACCTGAATAGATATTTGCCCAGGCCTTAGGTTTTAATTTTGCACTTTTGGAAGTTCTGTCGGTGAAGAATTTTTTTGTTGTAATTGTTTTGTAAAATTTTTTTTGAAATGTTTAGTTGTAATTGCTGCAGTCACCACATTTATGCTTCCCCTCCTTGTTTTTTCTTAATTTTAGTATAACTATTCGTTACTCAAGCATTGTGTTCTTTTTGTTTTTTTTTTTCCGCCTGAATTTTCGTGTGGAGACGTGCAGTGTGGACTCGACCAGCTGACTGCTTCTTGGAAGAGTCGAGCTTGCACCTGCCACCCTGTTGCTGCAACCTTCTTGTTCATGGTGCCCGATGTGCTGCTGCTGTGCCAGGCGCTATGTGTGCATGGCGTAGACTGAAGCTTTCACCGTGCTGAGATGCACAATGGACTCTGCTTTTGAACACTCTCCCGGGAGAGACGAGATTGAACATCTAAGACGAATTCGTATATTTGTGTTACTCTGGATAGTCTTCAATGTTATTTATTACTATACTGAATATCCGTAGTATTTCTTGAAGAACTTTGTCACTGTTTGTGATTCTTCTCTATTTGCCTTCAGTGCCTTTGGGCGAAGTGTGTGTACTGATTGTAATCTACATTTGTGAAGAGTTTTTTAATTCACATTTCATGGTTTCTGGTTAAGAGAATAGATTTGTGGAAGTTGTTATGGCAGTAGACTGGTTTAGCGAGAAGGGTTGCAAGGTGTGCAGAGTGTGCTCCTCGTAATTAATGATGTTAGTTCATCACTCCGCTGACGTTCAGTCTCGGTTCCCCTTTGGCTCCTTTTTCCTTCCTTACTCTTTGGATTCCCACCATTCCACGCATGCATAGTAGACAGCTTTCTCCTTATTCGCTAATGAAATTAAGCTGGTGCTTGGCCTTCTGCTGGGCTCTTGATTCTGCCACTTCAACTTTGCCCCTGTTCCCATTTGGTTATCTACTGCTCCTGACCATCTTGTTGGTTAGGCTTTGTCGACCTGGGTCATCGCCACGCTTGTCAGACTAGTGGCATCATTATGCTAGCGTAAATTTTCAATGATAGCCATAGTGTAAATTACATGTGGGTTGCTGCTTTTGAGTTTTTAATGTGTTTATTTAGTGTTATCATGTTGGGCTAGTTCATGCTAAATAGGGTGTTGCGAAATTTGTTGTAGCAGTCTAAATTTATATTTGATTGCCCATTCAAAATTCTGTTTGGTGTCACTTTGCACGGTAAATGTGCATGGATCCCAGTGGAGTAACATGTGTGTATTTGCAATATTTGAATGTTTTATAATTGTAATGTTTTTGCCATGGATAGTTATGTGCGAGCTGCCTGAAAGTTGTTTGACTGTACAGGTAAATGGGACCGCACCTCCTTGCACAGAATAATTATCAAGCTTTGTGGTAACCCACCTGCAAACGCCTCTAAATGTTTAGGTCTTTGCATAGCGTCTTTAATTTTAATTGACATATTAATGTGTACCTGTAATTTTAATTCTGTGAGGCTTTGAAAGGCTCCATCCGAGTACCCTCATGGAAATACTCTATTTTTTATGGGTGTAATTGGAACTTAATATTGCAAACGTAATTTCAGTTTATTCACATATTTCAAGATTTACAGATATTGCTGGCATGTGTTTGAGTCCTTTGGTTTTTTTTATCAATTTTTAAATATGTATTTTGTGTAATTTTATTCCATGAGACTTTGTTTGACTCTATCTGAGTACCTTCATGGATATTCTCACGTAATTTTAAAGTAATTTTTAATCATATTTGTGTATTAAAAGAGACATAAGATTTTTAGGTCTCAGTTGGTACCTGTTCATAAGATCTGTTAATATACTCAAAGTATATTCTCGTGTTTCTGAAAGCAATATATATATATATATAATGAATTTGCTTGTTCATAACTTGTGAGTAATCCCCACACTGAACGTTACAGGTTGGATAAACTGTGGCTATACACTCAGTTGGCAGCATCCTTTTGCAGTCGTCAATTTCCGTTTCTCTTCAGTTTGCCCAGGCAGTGCTGAATTTTTATTGTTAGTTCCTGCATTAGCAGTACTCTTCACCATAGCGTAGATTTTGTAGCACTTGCAGTATGCAACCAAGTTAAGACCCAGTTGTCGGTACATAATATGAAGGGAGCATCCTCTAAGTAGCACTGGAATTTCTTCACATCTCATATTATGATGAGACACTCTTCCTCATTGTTGTGATAGCATTTCTGGTTGTTCGACAATAATATGCTTGTATAAGTGATTATGTGTTTCGAGCCTGCGGTGTCTTCTTAATACATAATGACCTATAATTTAATTCCGCTGGCATCTGTCTGTAGCATCAACATAGGGTTGGCAGTGGGTAGATATATTTCCGGCTCTGCAAATTTTTCTTTCAAAGTGTGAAGATGCTTGTCTATCGGGAGGTGCAACACCATTCTTGTGTTCTTTTTGGAGCAGCTTGTTGAGAGGATCTATTAATTCAGCAACATTAGCCACGGAGTCTTGTAACCAGTTGCAAATTCCCAGAACTGCCGCAGTTGTTTCTGGTTACAGGGGAGCAGGGGCCTCACTAATTGCTTGAATTTTCTCCTGCTGGGAGAAGTTCCCATCTGGAGTGACTCAGTGCCTTAAGAAATAGACTTTACTTTCACCAGAATGCAATTTCCCTAAGCACATGTCAGGCCTTGTAGCACAAATCTCTTGATCACCAGCTGCAAGTGCTGCATGTGGTCTTCCCAGGAGTTGGAGAAATTAATTACGTCATACAAATAGGTATGACAAAAGTCGCGTATGTAGCCAGTGAGAATGGCAGCCGACATTAGTCGCTGGAAGGTAGCGGGCACATTCTTCAGACTGAAGGGCATGGTGATAAATTGATTTATTTCCCCATAAATACAACATACTAAAGAATTTATCTCCACTGAGGCTTTCATGGTAAGTCCCAAGTTTAAGAGTGGTGTGCCTATGGGTTGCGTAATTTCATTTAGGTTATGGTAACTGACACAAAACCTGAGCATGCCATAATTTTTAGGTACTAATACAACTCGCGCATTAGTAGAGACAGCATGCATGTTCTGGCCCACTTTGCACAAGTGTGACCTAAGTTGCATTGGTGCAAGAGTGGACTAAGTGCCAAATCAAGATTTGCAAATGAGATTAATATTAACCGATTATTTAAATTGATTAATTCAATTAATTTAGTAACTAAAATATTTTGATATTAAAAAAATAGAATTATTTGTAATCAAAGAATGTTTATTAATTTATTCATGTCATAAAGGTCATATTGGCGGGGCAGGTTCGGTGTGGACTCTGTGAGGTTCTAGGGCCGACTGACCAGAGGAGCAGTTTGTAATTGTTTATATAGGAGTTAATGTTGGTGTAAGAATGGTATAAGGGACTTTTTTAAATATTTTTTTTGGTGTGTGACTGATGTGCAGAGCGGGCTACACGGCCAGGTCGAATGTCTGGAAGCATACTGAGGATTTAACTAGTTTAGATACAGGAGAAATGTTTTCTTTTTGGTGAAGTAAATATTTTTAAATTAAAAGAGACGTTGAAATAGGTTACCGAACGAATTACTTTAATCACACCTCGACTAGCATAAAAGTAACAAACTATTTCGGCGAAGCAATTGAAATAAGTACGAATCATTAACAAATTCGTTAAACCGATTTTAATCATGTGATAAAACTGTTTTCCGTAGTAAAGTAACTTATCTCCATTTTAATCACTTAACATTGAATCTATAGACACGTATTCAATTGTTAAAACTACATAAAAATGCATAAAACCATGTAAAAGTGCATAAATCTATGTAAAAATGATTAAATCTAGGTAAAAATAGTTCAAACTACATAAAAATAACAAAATTAGTAACATTTAAGCAAATTGTGAAATTTTTTAAACAATTTGCATCAAATTTTATGAAATTTCATTAAGTTTTACCAATTTGTACAACAGTTTAATGAATTTACTATAAAACGTAAAACGTTTTACCGATTTGTACAAAAGTTTAATGAATTTAATATGAAATGTAAAAAGTTTTACCGATTTGTACAAACATTTAATGAATTTAATATAAAATGTAAAAAGTTTTACCAATTTGTAAAAAAAGTTGGTAGAAGGTATTAATTTACAAAAGATTTACAAAAAACTAAGTAGGAATTCTGAAAATGTAACAAATTCCGGAAAGAAAATTGTTTAACAATGAAGTAAAACTATCTTATTAAAAACTCAGAAAGAAAATTTAAAAAAAGTCGAAGAATTTAAAATACTCCCAATAAAAAATTGTACAATTGATTAAAATAATTACACTATATAGAAAAGTATTAAAAAGCCCTAAATGTTATTACTATTTACTACCCTAAGTAGTAGCGAAGCTGCTGTTCGCTGAAGCCTGAACCTCCAGTTCAGGCAGCTGAGAGCAGGTGAGAGTTGAGGGTGGGTGCCTGCCCAGGCTAGAGAGCCAGAGCACTGTCTGCTGGTGGCTGACCGCCTCCTAGGGTTGGGCAGGCGAGCGATGCTGGCTGCCCGCCAAAGCTGGAAGCAGGCTGAAGTGGTTAGCGGCTAGCCCTGTCCCGGTAGGCCTGCATCCCTGCAGGCCTGCCGGGTTGAAGCAGTGTCCGGCAGGGATGCAGCGGGCGGCAGTCAGTCCGGCAATGCACGGAGCAGGAGCGGTCCGCACCCCATGGTGGTTAGTTGAGCAATGACGGCCACTGCTCCGGCACATGAATATATAAGCTGACTCCTCTCCTCACCATCCTCCCCGGGGAACAGTGGCGATGTGTGCTATAATCTATAATTTCATGGGCAAGCTACTATATGCAAGGGGCAGTAGTGGCGTTTATCTCACCAATAAAGGGGGAGAAGGGTCTGGGAGCCTTCCTCCGTGAAAATTTGGATTTCAAGGTGCAAAATGGTGCCATTTAAACATTTTTTCGTACCTAAATATAAAGTACACATAATTAATATAAAATTTGCGTAAGCGAAAAATATTACAAAGATACCTTCATGAAACCTGGAACCTTGTCAACTCAAAATCGACAGTGAGGTATTTACATACAGAGCAATTTTGTTTGTATAGAAGTGTAGACACAAAAAATGATTATTCGTTTGTGTAAAGATGGAAAGCAGTCTCAACTCTATTTTTACCAAATTCTTTAACAGACAAAAACAAATTTATACGAACTTCAGAATGCTTGTGTTTTTGAACAGCATTACACAGACTGTTATGGTCACAATACCCAGTTGCAGTCCACGTGTTAACATCTTTTTTAAAACAATAAATATAGCCAGCAAAACAATTTTGTTTAGGCTGTTATATCCAGCTAACCATGAGTGTTTCTGATAAACATTTTTTATGTACAAAATTACCTTTCTTGCGTGTTGTGATCATAAGTTCTTTTATGATGTCACATCTTTCCTGAAAAGTGAAAGCACTGCTGGAAAAATGCTTCACTCGTAATCCACACACAGCACTCTTACAACCACATGTTTCTGATGCACTCATTCTATCTACACAGTTCTCAGTCTCACATGGTAATTTTATAATTTTTATGTAGGGTATACATTGTGTACGAATATGTCAAACATTCTGAGCACCAAAACTAAATTAAATAAAAACAATATGATTCATGTTGTGCTCGCGAACTTGCCCATGCATCGATCTAGTTACTGTAAACTACAGCACGGCAACTGCCTGCGGCTAGACCAGTTTTGGCTATGTCCGCTTTATTTTGTTGAAGAAAGTACTACGATCGTAGAGTGCCATGACTGGCACTTTAATATTAAATGTTCTTCTTTATATAGTCTGCCAGATGTTCTTGCTTTGAAAAATGTTACGTTGCCACATAGAAGAAGTTAATTCTTGGTCACCAATGTACATATAATGTTGCTTGTTTTTGCATTGTTATGTCCAAACTGTAGTAAGAGGACAGCAACTACACTCCTTCTGCATAATGTATTTGATTTTCTTGTAGGACTAGCATTTGGTGATGTAACCACTTTGAGTTTCAAATTCTAATTTACCTTCATTACAAAGTAGTTTGCTGTCAGGACATAAATAATTTCGCCCATAACATACGTGACAAACTTTTAGTTGGACTGATTAACAAGAAACGCCAATATTCTTCCCCGTTGCACATTTGAATTTCAAGTGGACCATCTTCTTCATGTCGAAACCACACTCGCCTGTAACCTGGAGTAGCACTAGCATATTGAATTGATGAGTCGAACCTCTCCAGCGTAAAAGATGTGCCTGCTGCTGTATGTGTGTTCCTTCCTTATATATATATTTTTTTTTTCACCTAAGAATTGTTGTTTTTTCAAAGAATAAATATTTTTGACATTTTGTCAGGAGTGTACCGCAGAGTGGGTTTAAACATTGTTTTAAAAATTCTCCTAATGTCATCTTAGTTAAATCAAACTTGCAGACACAAACTATTCTCTGCCACACCTCACTGTCCCACATACCACAAGACAATATTTTAATTCTGCTACTTCCTTGGATTTGAGTGCTGTGTTATTTGTTATTACATGTTTCAGTCCACACAGTGGGGCTGTTATAAAACTCTCTAGATAGTTTATATTTAATTTGTCTAAAGCCAGGTTCTTTTGTAATTTATTTGCTTCTGTTTTTAAAACACAGATATCAAAGCAAATAAGGTAGTTCATTATCAGGTCACATGTTAAACATCAGACAGTCATCTTGCTCATAACACAATACAGGTTCGGTGTATGTATTTCCTTCGAAAGATTGTGCAATGTTCATCTCCGTTACACATCTGGAATTTGGAGTATATGTGCTTTAGAGATGTGAACCACACTCACCTGTAACCTGGAGTAATACTGGAGTATGTCTGCTCTGGATTGAATGTCTCCATTGATAGTTTTTATGCAGGTCTGGACCTGTAACAGATCAATTTTCTAAATTATTATTTTTACACATACGTAGGATCTTGGTACAAATATTCTCTTATAGATTCACTTTTGCATTGTGAGTAAAACATTTTTTTATCACATGATTAGTGTTGTAGCATTTTACTAGCGAATTGATGCTTGAACGGTCATGATAACATCTGATGTTTACAATTTCTGTATTAGTCAGACTTTTTAAAATTTCTTTCTGCGTATTTCCCAGCACATATACAGGATAGTCCTCGAGCAGCGCCTCGTTCACGTAGTGAAAATGGTAATCATACGCTATATCACTAGAGTCCCATTTCAAACCATGTACTGTGTACGTTTGATGTCGGAAACTCATTTTCAATTCGTGATTTAAGGTACACCAAGGTTTCAGAGCTTTGAAAGACAACACTTTTGTGTCATTATTGTCAGTTGCATAAGAAACTGCGATATATTTAATTATTTATAGAATTGTCTCGATAATTATCAAACCCTTCCGCAAAACACACCATGGTTGTAAATTACAAGTTTCAATCACAGAATTTTAAAAAGTTTAGTTTGGTTTACAAAAGCTCAGTTGTTACTTCCGAATCAACTTCATCAATATCGGAATCGTCTCTTTGTAAAACAGGACGATTAGCGAGTTCCATAACGTTTTGCCACCTTCACATTACATAATCTCTCCTCAAATGTACAGTGTTTGGCTGATTAAAGAAAGCTGATGTACCATACGGACAATCTTCATTGCAAGGCAAATACGAGACTATGTCCTTATTACCTCTTAAATCCTCAGAGAGGGAGGGATACACGTGTTGAATTTTGTGTCCCGCAAATGTAAGAAGAATTTCTTTAAGTAGCAACAAGAGACTCTCAACGTTTAGGCTTAAAAGAGTCTTGGTTTGACCATACGCTAAAATTAACACATTCTTCATCGCAATTTTCGCAACAGTGGCCATCGTGCATATTACCTGCTGTTAAAGCTTGTAGACTGATTAACATATCGGAGAAGTCTGTTGATGTAAATCTCGTGAAATCTAGTACATCTCGGTGAAATCTGTTGATTAATACACCCACTCGGCGGTACACCCGACACAATCTGACTTCGACAACTGCTGGTTCAAGATTGAAAGAAACTTAATTAATTGCTACTTATATACTATAAGAATTAAAAATGGTCGTGGTTTTGCCTTAAAATTGTTTTAAAATCAGAGCTTTTGAAAAAATTATTGAAATATTGCTGTTTTTGCCATTTTAAAAACTCATTTAAGGCTTAAATCGTGGTATTTGTCCAAAATATAGACATTTGTCCAGAATATACACATTTATGCTAATAGTGGTTGGACGTATTTGTAAAATATCCTCATTACAGACACAATTTGTGCTTCATAGAAAAAATAGATACGTTAGTTATTTTCCATAAATTCTATTGGGTTTTTTTGTTGAAATATTGGAACCTTACAACTCCGATGCAAATTCCTATTGGTTAAATTTTTGATGGAAATGTGGTAATATTCGCTCAAATATACACATTTGGTATAAATGTTACAGTAGAACCTCTCTATTATTACCCCTCATGGATCCCGAGAATAAAGCCATAATAGAGTTGGTAAGGGGGGGTTAATAAGAAAAAACTTGCAAAATTTAGGGCTGATTTTGACCCACCCCTAACCCCTATGCCGCCAAACTTGCCATTTTTTGCATAAAGTTCATGTTCAGTCGTCTCTAGCACATAAAAAACTACTTTATAAAATAAATATAAATACATATGAATATTTTAATAGCTGGACATCTGCTGATTAATTTGATACCCAAGAAAGGCATATTGGACCACCCTTTGTCATAAAAAAAGAAGGCCTAAACACAGTATGATACGGCCATTGAAAGTGTGTGAAAAGATTAGACTATGTGTTATTAAAATATAACTAAACACTGTTGTAGACGCCTCATGTTAGAAGCAAAACAGAGAACTTTATTTATTGATAATGTACATGAAGATACATTGGATCACTCATGTGCTGGGGCTATAGCAGCGAATACATTGCCGTGCACACGTAGCTGGGCGAGCGACTAGATCCTCTGCAGTGTGGCCTGGCACGGAGACTCGCATCTGTCGATCAGTCCTAGATCCTCGTGGCTGGGCAGCCGTCGACCGGTCGCTACAAGATTATTCTGGTGGGCGAGGGCCAGCTGGCTGCTGCCAGTGCTGTTGTTACAGGGCCAGTTCGCTTTGTAACAACGGCCTGGTGTTGATAAAATATGCTGATAGATGCGATTCCTTACTGACCCAGCCTGCAACTCCCCCCCTCACAACTCATCTAACGGACAACAGGACAATACACCAGTGTCCCCTTCTGGCTGCTTGGGACAACAAATGTCAGTCTATGACGGCAGCTTGAGAAATGAGCGACCACTAACATCAGTAAGGGCTAGTTTCCCATAGACTGGAAACTGTGTATAATAGAAACTTGTACTGCGGTTGGAGAAAAGGTCTGCAAAAACAAATCCATGCATAACTGAAACCGTGGTTCAAGATACCGCTATTGGCGAGGGAATACTGTATCAATTTTTAGATGTGCCTCAGATTTTCAACTTTTTTGAACCAAACTTATCACGGGTCCTTGGGATTTGGTCATAACAGAGAGGTGGTCATAATAAGTGGGGTTGTACAAGAGGAGTTTTACTGTAGTTGGTTGCCTTTATAAAATAAACTTGATAGTTATGATGAGTGGTTTAGTTTCGTAGAGAAATGGTGTTTACAGAATATATACGCAAGTACGTTTAAAAATGTTAGCTGGTAAAATGTTTGGATAGCAAAAATAAAATTTTTAAATACTGGAAAACCAATTTTTCACATATTTAGTTTTGTTCATTGAACAACATTATATTTGCATAGTTACTTATAATTATCTCAAATTGGTTTGTTTAGGGCAGAGTTTCCTGGACTTCTAAATAAGTAAATGTGTTTTACTCTGGCCATGAAGGGAACACGTTAGTGGTGTGTCAGATTTTCCTGGCTGGGCCAAGGCTTGGATCTGCAGGTTTTCGACAAGTTTCGTGTTCAGGAACCCTGTTTCCCACGGCTAGCAAAGTTACCTGGATGCTGGCTCACCACCCTCCACCTGTCTCGGTGCAATTAATGGGGGCAGATTCTTTGTGAGTGCGGGCATTGCGCTGGGGAGATGGTGTGAGGGTGTTCTACACTGCCTTTGTTGAGCGCCCGGTGGGGTGAAGCATAGCGGGCGAGATGGGGCGAGGAGTCCTTGCTGCTGGGTGGGTGTGGGGGGGGGGAAACCATAACACTCGGTAAATCAGTTGTATCGGCTGGCACATCGTGGAGTCAGGGGTGGTTGGGGGAGGGGAGAAAGAACATGGCGACTTGAGCGCTCAAGTAGGGGGAATTTGGAAGTATTCAGAACACAGGCTGACTTTTTGAGGACGGAGCTCCGCCAGCTCCCTATGAACACTCTCTCCTCTGGATGCTATCCTTTACAAATCCGTTTGGCTTCCATCCCGAGAGGAATCCGGCCTACCCTCGTCAGCCTTTACGAGCAGCCCATGTCTTTCCCTGAACGAGCGAATACATCTTATGTATACACTGTTTAGGTTGTCGGTTCGCTAAACTATTGTTTATAACAGAGCTGTTTACACAATTAATGGGGAATATTACACGCCTTCAAATGTATATAGAGCTGTATACATTATTAAGTTTTATGATAACATTTTATGAAATTTGTGTCACATATAAGTAGCCATCACAATAAAAATACCTACGTTTATTTAAACTTGGTGTTGAGAGCAAAGCAATTTTTCTTGGATAGTTGTGTTAGGAGAAAATTTTCTTGTGGTTTAATTAATCAGTCAGTTTGTCTGGTTTAACCTGTATTTCGTTGTGTGTTTAGAGGGCTGATGAGGGTAATGTACGTGTGAGTATGTGTGGGAAGTTTTAATTTTATATTAGGTGGGTATTTGTTAAATTTAATTTGTTCCATTTGGTAATCACATGAATACGTGTCTGTAGATTCAATGTTACATGATTAAAGTGGAGACCAGTTACTTTATTAAGGAAAACAGTTTCATCGCTTGATTAAAATCAGTTTAACGAATTTGTTAATGATTCGTACTTATTTCATTTGCCTCACCAAAATAGTTAGTTACTTTTATGCTATGCGAGGTGTGATTAAAGTAATTGGTTCGGTAACCTATTTCAACATCTCTTTTAATAAAAAAATATTTACTTCACCGAAAAGAAAACATTTCTCCTGTATATAAACTAGTTAAATCCTCTGTATGCCTCCAGACATTCGACCTGGCCATGTAGCCAGCTCCGCATATCAGTGACAAACAAAAAAATATAAAAATAAAAAATGTCCCTTATACCACTCTTACACCAACATTAACTCCTATATAAAGAATTACAACCCGCTCCTCTGGTCAGTCGGCCTTAGAACCTCGCAGAGTTCACACCGAACCTGCTCCACCAATATGACCCTTATGACATGAATAAGTTAATAAACTGTAGCAGTTGGGTGGGACACGAGACAAACAATTACACAAATTCTTACTGGTAATATGGGCGCCAGCAGTGCTTCCCAATCACCACACTATTAAGACTCAGGGTTTTCAGGGATGCTGTGGGTTCTGTGTTCTCACCCATGTGTACTAACAAACACGTAGGCAATACTAAACCTTTACTAAACATCACTTTGAAATAAACACTTAATAAAATAAAATACTTGTGGCTAGGACACTGTCACTACTGAATAAAAGAGGTACGTTCACTGTAGACTTGTGTTTATTTTTATTATGCATACACATCAACGTGCCAATGAAATTATGGTTATCTCGGTCATGACTAGCCAATTCTGCTTGGATGCTCCCAAGCCTGCAATTAATCTAGCGCATGCCTAGATGGATGATCTCACTGAGGTGTGTGAAAGCACAGCCATCACAAGGGAAAAGGGCCGACAGCCGCTAGGGTGGACTGACGGTTTTCCCCTGAAGACAGGACACAGTGAATTACAAATGAAAACACTCTTTGAAACATATTAACACATGTGACTTTTTAGCATCACTAACACAGAACCTCATCTGGGCTCACCTGCCAGCTCGTGGGTAGTGTGGTGAAGGCCTGTACACAGAGCCGGCTAGGACGGAAGTAATTGCACCGCACACAAATTGCAAAATTACACAAAATACGTAAAGACCCTTAGAAGATGATGGGGCACGAGATGAGTATTGACAATAAACACACATGTGTGAAAACAAGCTTAGATGGTGCGGATGTCACTGGATGAAGTTCGTAGCAGACCACATGGTGCAGATGGAATTGCAATATTTCTTATTGAAAATGGAAAAATTAATTCAGACAAAATATTATTCTGAGCGAGAAAATTATTCTCTTTACGATTTAAGTGATTGCAGGTGTGTAACTTGCCTGATGGCAGAAAATTCAAACATGAAAGTAACAGCATGGTCAAACACAAAAAGCATCAATTTACGTGAAAATTACACGGAACCCTGTCAAAATTGAACATAGAACCCTGAATAAAATATTCCACATGCAATGTTACATAAATAAGTGCTCAAAATGCAGTGATGGCATAGATATATACTTGGCGTCGGTGAGCCATGTGCTTATACGTGATGTTGCCGTAAATTATTCAAACATGGAAAATACCCTCAAATACATACATGAAAACAAAGCCTTTAAAATTGTGTGTAGCAATAATACAGAAGTTATGATGAAATGCCACTAGCATAGGTGGATGGTACTTGATTCAAGTTGCGCGGGTCGCATGACCTCTCCGACATATTTCCCCTCCTTCTCCTCGATTAAGTTAAAAATGCCACAAGGGCGTTATAAATTAGTAAAGCGGAAGCATAATGTTGGTGTAAATGTCTGACAAACTTACGCGAGCAAAGGTAAACCTGTATACTAAAAGTGCTATTGAAATCTACATCAATGAACAAAAAGTTGTAGTGCATACGTGACAGTGTCTTACCTTGCCAGCTCTCCTCGACAGATTGTCCAGAGGCAAGTTTCGCATGGACCTGCCATGGCCACCTACTGGGTTCACATAAGCGAAAGTGCTATGCACGCTGAGTGAAATATTTTATTATTGAAATAATAGTGTCACTAATTAAATTAAATATTGTTTTACATTTTATAATTTTCCTGTGGATTTTTCATATTATTTCAGTGTCTCTTTATAACGGTGTTCACTCCGGAATATTAGAGTTCTTAATCTCGGTGCCACAGGCATTTTGAATTTTGTAACCAAACTCTTTAAAAATAACAACAAACACTTCAAAATATTTTAAGACATATTAAACCCTGCAAATACAAATACAAAACACATTTTACACTGAAAAATAGTATTTATGTGAAAGTTCAAAATATTGGTCTCTTTGCGCATGTGCAGGACACATGACACGTGCATGGTGAGCACCGTCATGGGCTCTAGCGATGCTGCCTCTTAGCTGGCATCAAAAAATTCTTCGATATAAAAGAAATCTATAAAGTAAAATGATATCATAATAGTCTTTAATTAATCGAGTAATCGAATTTATCAATTTAATTAAACTGTTAGTTAATATAATTAATTATTAAATTAATCTAATTAATTATCCAATTAATCAATCTCATTTGCATATCATGATTTGGCAAGTAGTCCACTCTTGCACCAAATGCGACTTAGTGGGCAAGAACATACAGGCTGTCTCTCGCTCCATCCAAACTTCACTCACCTAGTGGGCCAGAACATACACACATTCTTTCGCTCCATCCACAAATAAGAATAGAAATGTTACTTATAACACTTTTACACCAGCATTAACTCCTATATAAACAATTACAACACACCCACTGTGCTCAATCCACTCCAGCAAGTCACAGAGTACACATCGATGCTGCTCCGCCAATATCACCCCTAACCCTTTCAACAATAATGAAAAACAAAGAAATTTCATATCCAATAAAAAACACTTTTTTGAAATTAAAGAATTCTTCAATTAATTTGATTAATTACACTAATAATGTTATTAATTAATCAGCAATTAATCGATTAGTCGATCAGCAACTAATACAATATTTGATATATTGATTAATGAACAATTGATTATCTGCTCCATCCACATATCATTCTACAAGTGGGCCAGAATATACATGCTGTCTCTACTCGCATTATAGGCCAAGTCTGTGGGCTTGATTTTATCTTTTTGATTTGGTGTTCAATCAGTTGCCTTCTGTACGGGGATGGGCTACCAAGCTTGTGAATAATATCTGGCTTGCTGAGGTGGATTTTGTGTATGATATCGGAAGTTTGCTGTAAAGTCCCTTGATGATTGAACACTTTGTGGTTCTCATTTAGGATGGTTACTAAGTGGTCCACAGTGCACTTGTCCAGCTGGTGGTTCAACTCTTCCCCCATAATACCTTGTTGCTGTTCTACCACCTCAGAATCCTTCCACATTAGTAACCTGTGCTTGTGGGTGTCTAGGTAAATGTGGCCTTTGTGGCAGTTGATAATAGAGTGTTGCACCGCTAGACACGGCTGATCAAAAATGACACTTTCTTGCAGCCCACAGACAACAAAGAATGTGATCGGGATGATCTCACCCCCTCCTTTGCTAAGCTGCGCTCCTTTTTAACCATGTGGATAGTTTCCTTGGCTTGTAGCAATGCTACTTCATGAGCTTTGTTTATTATGCCAGGACTCGTGGCCCGCTGGATTTCCCTGCCTCATTATTTTCTTCCGATTTCTTGCTTTCCTTGGATGGTGTTTCGATGCTGTGAAGGTACCTTTAATATCATTGTCACCTGAACCTGCCCTCTCCTTTAGTAGAAACCAGGACAGCAGTTGCTGCAATCGGGACTTGCCTTGCCAAACTCTTTTAAGTGGGAACCTTCACTACCAGCTGGAGAATCAGGGCAGATTGAACCAGTGCGATGCCAATATCTGGCAATACTGAGTGGTGGACGTCATCGTTCTCCTTGTGATACCAACCGTGATGGACCCTTTCAAAGACAAGCTGTACCGACCGCCGTAACCGCCCTTGCACAACAGCCTCTGGACTCAACACAAGGTGGGTCAAACCCAGTTACTATCAACTCTCATTAGGTTAATGCAATTATAACAATATTGCTCCCCCGAATCATCAGTGTATCATTTATTGTATTGTTATGCCTGTTGTTACAATATAACTCTGAGATAATCCATTATAGCCTTAATAACTATTTAACCCTCAGTGTTCTACCATCATAAGCTACAGACTCTATCATGAATCTTAACCATAAGACCCCTAGTCCTCATCGTACACATATGGCCAAAAGGTGTAAATATTACATTGATAGAGGCTTAAGTCCTTCCCTCCCTCTCGCTGCCTTGCAGAGGCAGTGGCGTGACATGCTGGGCTGTATGCCTCCTAACTGATGGTGCTGAAGTCTTTAGCAGCTCGGGGAGAGAGCTCCATGCTTCTCCTTAAGGGATAATTAAGTATGCAATGTGACTGCTACAGAACTCAACATCCGTCTCAGATTCAGAGCATCTTCCACTGAGATTATACTGATATTTTAATGAGTTGCGTGACCTGCTTGGAATCCAAGCCCCACTGTGGCCTTGAGTGTTTTAGCTCCTTGAACCTGGGAGTCTTGGAAAGATTCTCTCTCCTCTTACCCCAGTGGTGACCAGGAGGGAGGCGTTATCTGCCAGCAACCAGTATAACAAACACTGACAAGATATGTGAGCATCCTTCAAATGGTATAGAAGTTGATTCTATTTCTTAACAGCCAGGTGTGTACCAGGAAGTGCAAGCAGGGGATAAGTGAAGAAGCAGGTGCAGAAACAAGAAACGAATGACTGCTGTCAATGAAGTAAGCAAGGAAGATATATTTTTACTCCATCTAAAAGTGATGGCGTAGCAAACACCTCTGATCTGCACTCATCCAGTGTCTGTAGAACTAGCAACAAGTTTGCCAAGCTGTATACAGCATTTGCTGTAGCAAGGGCATGAGTGGGTGCATGGGTCAAAAGAAACTCCTGAAAACTAAGTCCGGCATGGATGTGCTACTCAGTGCAATGGGTCGAGACTATTCGCCTATAGCACGTGTGATATTAAATGGCGGTAAGTAATGAGAAACCCATGTTAAAGAAACCCATCTTCCTAATGCATTTTCTGCAGTCATATTGTACGAAGAGCATGATGGTCTGGAGAGCAATTGGATATTGTAGACAATCTTATCTGGTAAGTACTGTGGGCATTCTCAATGTCAGTTATTACATTTGGAAAGTTGTATCCATCTTAAGCGTCCTCATAGAGTCATATTCCAACAAGACAATGCCCGACCTCATGTTACCATAAATATCTTCGCTGTCTTTGATGCAAGGCTGATACAGTTTCTTTTCTGGCCTGCATACTCAGCTGAGATATCACCTATGTCTGGGATATGGTCATACAGCAACTCGCTCGTAATTCTCATCCAGCAACTGATACCAATGAACTGTAGACTTACGTAGAGCAGCTTGGCAGGCAATTCCCCAGGAACACATCTAAGACATGTTCAAATCAATACCATAGCATGTAGCAGCTCTTATTGCAGCTCATGTAGGCTCTACAATTTACTGATTTTTTTCAGCTACTATTGTTGCATTGATCTGAAACTGTAATTGGTTTTAATTATGTGATTAATATGTGTAAGAAATTTCCTTCCATTCTGATGGTTTTTTCATAGTGTTGCATTTTTCTCAAACATGAAAGTATTTTTTTTTGGGTTTCTCTGTTTGAAGCATGACATTAATATTGATTTAAAACTTTCATGGGTCATTTTAAGTTTTGATAAATGGTGAGCTTGAGTTCTGAATCTAATTTTAGTTCCCTGGCTGCCGACTATTGGCTCTGGTCGACATGTGTCTTTGCCTAGATGCCACTTCAATACTCTCAGGTTCAGGATCATTGGCCAGGGTGATTGCCATAACCATTTTGCTGAAAATATATCATAGGTCCTTGCACTTTAAGTCAGGTAAGAGGGTGGTAGCTGTATGGTGTGTGTGTTGTCTGTCTATATTTTACTTTGGAGACCCCTTTATTAGCAATATCTTCCATATGGGCGTTTATGACCCAGCAAATTGTGTTTGGAGCAGTACTGTGGCTAACAATGCACATGAATTCTCCCGACATTCTGGTTCTTTTGCCAGTTTATGTGTTAATTTACACCCCCTTCCCTGTCTAGGAACCGGGATGCAGGAGTCCCCTTAACAGGGAGAGTTTGTTGGGGTACAACCTTGGCTTGGTTGAGACTGATGACGGCCCTCTGAGCTTTGGACAGTGTAGGTCAAATCAAAGGTCATATGCTTAAGCGGGTGGGAGCGAAGGTCTCTCCTGTGAATTTGAGGCAATGGATGACCTTGGCGGGTGCAGAGGTAGGCATATTGTGATATCTTGGCTTTGGTGGTTAAGGTGAGAGTGGAGAGAGAGCTTGGGGGACGTTGAAGCAGGTTACAGTGATACCCCCCTGTATCCTCTTTCCGCGAGTGCTATGGAGAAAGGTTGCTGGGTAGCATAAGTTATCCTCTTTCTTGCCATTTATTCCTGCTTGTTGGCGTAGACCTTGCTGGCCCCCTGGTCTGATTCCACAATCTCCCTGGCCAGAGTCAAGTCCTGCCTGATCGCCTTCTGCTACCCAGCCCTAAGGTGAGGCATTTGGGTAGCTCTGAGAGAGATATAGTAATGGAAAAGCAGGTGTTCTGTAAGGGTTGGCATGGCTCTATGTGGCAAAAAGGCATGTAAATGGGACATTAAGTGATTGCTTTTCTGAGCTGCTTCCCTCCAGAGGGCGGTAACTTCCCTCATAGTGCAGTGCCCTGCACAACATGTGTCTCTTCTCCCAAGATAGCGAAGGGAGCGGAATTACCACCGGCACTGTTATCCATGGGGAGATTCATGAGTTGTGCGCTTGGGTGACCTCCACTCTAGATCCCCAGCAATTATGCAGATATGATGGGGTTATCTGTGGCACACTGCATACTCCACTGAAGATTTTGACAGTAGCTAACCACTCCTCTCTGGTGGTGACTGACAAGGCAGGGTTATCACCATACCCCAGTCCCCAGCACAAAGAGGGATGCTATGTCTGAGTATGCCTGAAGGCAGCAAGAGGGGGGACAAGTCTGTTCCAACTCCTGGAAGAGTGTTTGAGGATGCTGGATGAAATGAGGTAAAGTGGGAAACAGGTCTAGAAAGAAAGAGAGCTGGTAGAGAGACACTCGAGTATTTTATATCTGTTTTATTGGTAAACCTGTAAAACAGAATAAACTGGCCTGTACCCATGCCGGGTCTGAAGGGTCTGACTTAGGTTGCCAACTGCTACTAACTGGGAAGTACACTTGACAGATGTAGATGCCGGCAGGATGAGGGTGACCCTGAAGTACAGCAAACTTGGTTGGCATGCGCAAGGGCTTATCCCGGTGGCTAATATGGCAGTTGAAGTAAAGCGCTCGTAGGCAAAGCATAGATTGATGTGTGCTCAGGCAGAGTAATAGTGGTACAACACAGCTGACGCAAACCAGCTTTGAACTGTGGTTTGCAGCCAGTATATACATTCTGGGCCCCAGGGTGAGTGAAGGAATTGCAGGGAGGGCAGAGAGGGAGCGGTGAAGATGGCAGAAAGGGGCAGAGCACTGGGCTGCTTACCCCTCCATGGCAGCAGCTGAAGGGGTGGAAGGACAGAATGCACCAAGCCATGGTGTAGTGTGGGCAGCAAGCATACAGACAGCAGCCGCCTTTTTTCAGGCTTACTACCCTCACAATCAAGATGGTACAGTGGCGTGTACGGCTAATGGAGCTTGACCTTGACCAGGGGAGGTCCGGGGTTTTGAGGGAGGCTAGAGGGATATCAGACATTGCTTGTGGTGTGTCATCCTCCAAGGAATAGTTATTTCCCATGATAAGGTTTGTGCTTGTGTTACTCCATTTCAGTTACATAGGCTGATAATTTTGGTTCAGTAAGCCGCATATACAGACAGTACTAGTTTCATATTCTACAATTTCAACACTCAGCAGAAGGGAACCCTAACTATATGATTTCAAAATAAGAATAATGGGCTACTGCAACCTTGTTATATTTCACTGCACTCCATGTGCACTACAACCACAGACCAAATATGATTAGTCACTTGCTGTAATACTCTTTTAAATGTTAATTTTTCTGTCATAGTTTGCAAATATGTACATGACAAATTGGATGTTGCATAAACAATTAAAATTGCGTGCACTGGATCATCCGCATGAACTGTACAAGGCTGCTGTTACTGTTTTTTGTGGGACGTATATGAATAGTCCTCAAATAGTGCTTGTGATATGACATGCACTATGCCTGCCAAGCATGATATTTGGGTGACAGGCATGTCTAGAAGAAGCGCAAGATAGCTATGTGAACAAATTACATTTTGAGAGAGGCCAGGAAGTATGTCTGAGAGGCACAGAGTTAAACAGCCTCCTTGTCTACCAACCAGAGACCAGGATTGCTTTACTAGAGCATCATATGTCTACCCAAAACATTTACAGACATCATCCTAATGAAATTACCTTTACTTATTTTGCCTTCATTTTCAAGGGTATCAGCAGAGAGCAACATGGAACAGTACAAACTGATAGGGCTGTGCAATACGGCAGTGTAGTATGTATATTGATCATGAAACAGTATTTGAAATATTGCAGATGCAATATGGTTCAACAACACAATGTCACAAAATTAAATATGCTATGTTGGCAATTTTGCAATGTTGGCAATGTAACGATGTCTGCGAAGCCATCACACATGTTGTTTGCAACTGGTTATTAAATGCACAGGGGCGAGTTACAATTTTATTCTTATTTTAATTTATTATTCATGGCCAAATTAAGCCCAAGTCTGGTTTACAAATGGTATGTGTTTTTACAAACTGTGTCAAGTTAATATGTGTTACAAAAACAATATTTCATAAATGGAACAGATAATGAAGAATATATTAATTATGCTAACAATGTTTATCTACGTACAATATACTAATTATATCAACAATATTAATATAATTTATATTTCACAAAATTGTATTTCATAAAAACCTCAACTTAAACCGGTTCTGAAAAAGAAAAAATAAAATTGAGCTTTTCAGTCAAATATTTGAAACTTACTTTTTATACTTAGTTCTTTTTGGCTGTGTAGTGTAATAAATTCAGACTTTATTAGTCACAAAAAGAATACCAGTATACAGAAGACACGTACATCTTGCCCATTGTACTCAATTGCACTCACACACAGGTTACAACATAGGCAGCAGCCAAAAATGTAAAAACATAACAATAACATGTAGGCAGTATAGCCAACTTGTAGGGATGACACAGTCACAATACCTTAACACTCCCTCTCAATTCAAGTCCATTGAATGCTGTTCTGAAATAGCATATGTCTTATGATAACCTAAAATAACCCAATTCACAGTTATTGATACACAAGACTTAAAATTGTTAATATTCATACATGCAGCACTCCCCATTAACAAAGATCAGCATTTTCTCTCTAGACACAATTTGTCCCTGATCTCGCAAAACTTGGTTGATCCCAGCCACTTGGTAAACATGTCTGCAATATTCAAATTTGACTCTACATACTTGACACTTATAAGCCGTTTAGCTACAATGTCCTTTAAAGACTGAAACTTGATGTCCATATGTTTAGAATGTTTAGTGTTCTCATAGTTCATCATATGTATCGCACCTTGGTTGTCTACGAGCAAACTACATTTTATATACCTCTTACTACCTACAAACTCGGACAAGAGACCCTTCAAGTAGGGGAGTTCAGTTGCTGCTAAACTGTCTGCAATATATTCTGCATTTGCTGAGCTCAAAGCTACATCCTGCTGGTTTTTCGAGTCCCAGGACACTAAGTTAACGCAGTGGAATGATGCCATCCTGCTCATGCTCTTGCGATCTGACCTGTCACCTCCCCAGTCTGCATCTGCATAGACAATTACTTTGTCACACTCTTCTGGGCGTTTTTCATAGCTCAGGTTGCTGTTCATTGTTCCCTTCACGTAGCGAAGTACCGTCTTTGCTGCATTCCATACAGAATGTGTTGGATGGTCCAGAAACCGGCTTAGGTATGACGTTGCGAAGGTTAGGTCTTGTCTGCTAATTTGAGATGTATAGATCAAGCTGCCTACCAGTTCTCAAAACGGAACATCCACAACTGCATCTGTGTCTCTGACTTCGATTAATATATTTTTAAGGCTATAAAGGTGCTTCAGATGATAGTAAGCAGACTGAATATTTGTTGATATTTGTTTATCATAGTATAGATTTTTGTCAAACATGATTCCTATGTTCTTACAGAAACTTCTTTCTGATTGAAGTAAGGATGCACTAAAGTGTCATGAGGGAGAAGAGGACTAAGATTGGGGAATTATGTTTGAGTGAAAGTGAAGAGGAGTTTAGAGGAATTGTCTTGATGTCAACTCTACATCTGATGAAAGATTCTTATGTCACATCCAAGATAATCCTGCTGGATGTCACAGTCAAGCATCAGCCAAGCTACAATATCTTAATTGGCTATGGTCTTACCAACATGAACATTTCTGCAAAAAAAGTGAGATTTATTATGGATGGCAAGTGTGAGAAATAATTAAAAAAAGTAAGCTTGCATACATTTATTATATCTATACTTTGGAGGCATAAGACACCATGTCCAATTTCTATTAAAATTCACTTTCACTATAATCTTAACCACCATATTAAGTGCTATCTAGGGGTATACAACAACATGTCCAGAAGCCCATAATAAAAAATATTTGCCTCGTTAAAAGCACACTATGTCACATGTTTAGAGACATGTAAACGTAAGAATACCACCTTTTCAAAAGAGAATCCTAAACATAAAGTCTTAACAGCTGACTTCCAAAAGTGTTTACCAATGCTTTTAATAACAAATACTTTTAAGTTTTTATAAATGTAAACTGTTGACACTAGACTTCACAACATATGACTTATCTAATGTGACTGCCCCACAGTGAAAGCCTGCATTGCATCCGCTAAAGAGAGAGCCTCCAAAAGGACCAGATTAGTGCCACCCAGTTGCCCCCATAACACACAAGAAGGGGAGCCACCAGGACAATGAGAAGCAGGGCCAGGAAATGCTGCCTCTGGGACATCAAGTCGCGCATTGTCCCTGGCATAAGTGATAGGGTGGAACCAAGCCAAATCTTAAGCAATATAAGGCCTGGAGTACATGTCCCTCGGATCAAGGTCCAAATAAAAAAGCACCATATTAAGGCCATTCTGGACACCGCTGCAACTGAAAATGTCATTCAAAGCCAGCTACTAACACCCGAACAGAAAACCTTGATAAAGGAAAGCTCCTGAATAATTCAATTGGCCCAGCATGACTCACGACTGACTATAGAAGGAATTGGTACATTGCCAGTGTCCATGAGCGTATAAATAATGGAAACTGAATTCTTTTGTGCCCCTCATATAGGGGAAGAGGTTGTCCTCAGACAACCATGGCTAACAAACCAAAGCTCTATAATTGGCTGGACAACAGCGATTATATTTAGACAAGCAGGAGAGAATGGCAATCAACTGGGAAGCCCCAGCAAACCCACAAATATAAGAAGAAATCTGCAGTGAGGAGGTGAATCACCAATTAGGAACTGACCATTTTAGGACCCTATTACAGATACTCAACGCCCATGTGGCCATATCCAAACATACCAGCAGGTTAAATCAGACCACCACCATCCAGCATGAGATGTGGCTAAAAGATCATCATCCCATATACTGTTGACCAGGCAACCCATCAGCCTACCGCCGACATATAATACTAGACCAGTTAGCAAAGATGAAAGAGCAGGGATTAGTGGAGCCAATCAACTCACCATATAATGCCAGAGTAGTGCTGTACCGAACAAGGATGGGGAGCTCCGTTTTTTTGTGTCAACTACCAGGCATTGAACAATGTCACGTACCTGATAGCAACCTGGCTAATGTGCTCCGCGACCTAGGAGACACTAGCATATTTTCTACTTTAGACATGCACAGTGGGTACTGGCACATCCTGGTACATCCAGGGTCCAGGAAATACATGGCGTTTACTAACCCAGAAGTTGAAATGCTGCAGTTTAACTTAATTCCTTTCTGATTAAAAAACGTATCTGATTGTGATTGTGATTGATGTCAGCCGGGGTTCTGACAGGCTACACTGGCAAGTTCTGCCTTCGTATATTCCCAAACATGGAAGGAACACCAGGTACATTTGCGAAAAGTCCTGGAATGATTTGAACTACATGGACTTACTTGCCAACCAGTTTAAATTGTCATATTCCTTTTTTTTTTTTTTTTTTTTTTACTTTTGACTCTGCTGCATGAATGTGGCAGTTAAATTTTCATAAAACTGTAAATTTGTATAGATACTTATTGGCTGAGCCTTTGAAACATGCAAAATTCCATATAGGTAGTCATACAATTATACTAGTTTTAGATTCTTTCCTCTCCGCCTCCATTGTCCAGGCTGGCTGGCAAGTACTAAAATGTTTGTGTGTGTGCATGCGCACACGAATGCAGGTAGCCTACACTATACTATTTTGTGTATTAATCAGCACTCTTGAAATGCATGTGCAAAGTGTCATGTGTTTTCAAATGAATTAAGATGAGTTCCATCTACATGCTTGTGGTGGTTACAAACTGTTTTTTTTTTTCTATGTAAAATATAAAAGGTGTTTTGAAAATTTGACTGCAGTATTAGTGGAGCACAAAGGTAAAGGTAATATTTACAAGTGATTTTTCACATTTTTGGAGACTTGCCTCGAAAAGCATTTTCCAGCACCCAATAACAAGCTGAGTGTCAACAGGAACAGTTACATTGTCCAGCCATACTGGACCTTTCTCCACTATTATGCCTTCTTTCTGTAGTGTAACATGTTCGAGAAGTCATGCCAAACAGAATCCCATATTAAAAATCAAAGTGAAAAATTTGAATCCCTGAAAATTTTCTTGCAGGTTCTCTATCATTTGAGTTATCCATGTTCACTTCTCAAGACTACTCCATTCTCTCCACTGGAAACACTTAGCATATTCTGATGCACACATTTCAGTGTGAAGTGTGTGTAAAGTGATGAGCGAATCTCAGAAAACTGCTGGAGCATTACAGAAAACTTTCATTTATATCACTGCCAGCATAATAAAAAGTTTTGACACTAATGGCATGGAATTTAAAAAAAATGTCAGATTTATATCAATGAGTTATAACCTTGTTATAGAAACAGAGGCAATAGTATAAATTTTTTATTCTGAATTTATCTAATATACTCATCTTGGTTTTGATTAATACAATAACATATTTGTTGTATATCCCCTCCTACCTACTACCCATCGTACTTCACATCCACATTCTGTCCCGAAGGCCCTTTCTCCTCCTCCGCAGACATTATTGTAATTAGCCACTCATTAACTCGACACACGCTCTCATCACCCCCATCCTGTAAAATTCATACTGTGGGCTGACCCCTCCTCAGTCGTACCAACCTTTTCTTCCTGTTTTTACCACTTCAGCTATGTACAGAACACATGTTTTTATCACTTCGTACATACAGAACACCTTTCCCCCCTTAAAATTTTGCATCAC
The DNA here is from genome assembly GCA_029891345.1 of Dryococelus australis. Taxonomy (NCBI): domain Eukaryota; kingdom Metazoa; phylum Arthropoda; class Insecta; order Phasmatodea; family Phasmatidae; genus Dryococelus; species Dryococelus australis. The sequence continues at coordinate 194,352,213 of CM056997.1, forward strand.
AAAATCTTGCAGCTTTGGAGGAGGCCATTCCAGCCTTCCAAATTTCTGCAGCTGTGGTTTGTGCTGATCTGGAGAAACCAGCTGTCCCCATGGTTGGTCCTGTGATCCGGCTGGTGGCTGCTCAAACCCTCAGAAGGGATTCCTAATGTGTTCTGGCATCAGCCTCCGGTCCAACACTTGTGCAGAGTGTGCGACTCCTTCTGTGGTCCTCCTGCCTTCCCTAGTTTTGACTCTGTGGAATTCTGTGTATGGCAGCCCCCCTATAGGATCTTCATCGACCCAGCATCCACCTTCTGCCATACTTGCACACGTTTTCCTAATTCAGTCTCCACCCTGAATTCTGTAGTATCTACTGGTTCTTCACTGTGCAATAGTTGATCCACATTTTGTTTATACAACTGGTCATCCTGTGTCTCACTTCATACGTCCATGGTCCCTGTCATACTTCAATCTAACCTGGGAGCCACTTTTGTTTTCCACTGTAGTTACACAGAAGTACATGCTGTCCCACCATGAATTGAAGAACTTTGCTCCCCGAGACCTCTCTGCCATTTCTCTTGTTTCCCCAATATCAGTCAGTGGCCTAATCTGGTCCAGTCCTGTCCGTAGTCGTCGTCCCATGAGCAGTTCTGCCGGAGTGGCCAGTCTCTCCTACCAGTGTGGTTCCCAGGGCTAATACCATCCTCGCCAATCTCTTCTGCCAATTTCCTGCCTGTATTGTCTTGAGCCTAACTTTAACACTTTGCACCATCCATTCACTCTGACTAATGGACGACGGATGGAATGGTGTTGTGTGTGTCAGTTGGATGCAGTTTGTCTTCAAAAACACTCCCATTTCCTTGGAAACAAAGTACCATTATCTAATACCAGACACCGGGCAGTTCCGTGGTAGTTGAATATCAGTAGTTCTTGGATCACTATTGCTGAATACATAGATGATATCTTCTTCACTTCTGGACATTTTGAGTGGGCGCCTACCACAATAAAGAAGACCTGACCCGGAAATGGTCCAAAAAATCTCCCTGCAGCCTTACGTATGGTTCTGTCACTGGTGCCCATGTAGAATCAGTTATTTTTGGTGTATTGGTCTGATCCTGCTGATGTGCATCACATTGTTCCACCATTCTCTCTATCTCGTGGTACATTCCGGGCCACCACACGTAGCTCCTAGCTACTGCCTTTGACTTCACCACTCTATCGTGAGCTGTAAGAAATACCTCCTAGAGCTCCTGCCTCCTGGCCAATGGAATCACCATTCTATTGCCCCATAAGACATTACCTCCATACACCAAGAGTTCTTATCGGCTGTCGCAGTATGGTCTTTATGACCTATTATCTCCCCACAAACCTGTCACAGTTTTATGTTTGACTAGGGCTAGAACTTTGTCCTCAGTTGTTAACTGAGCCACAGTCGCAGCATCGACTGGAGGAGAGGGCATGGCTTCCAGCATTAACACATCTTTCACTGCTGGTATTTGTACCTCCCTTGAGCGAACGGGTAGCTGACTGAGAGCATCCACATTACTTATTGTATTATGGCGTCTGTAGGCCGCACATTTTTACAAAAATATAATAATTAAAAAATGTGGGGTGCAGTTTATTTATAAGATATTGGCATTAAAAATCCCCCCCCCCCTCACATGTTTAGAAATTTGTCAACATACAGTACATTTTAATGTTTTAACTTAGTTTCTAAGGAAGTAAAAAATATGAACAAATGAATATCTGATCACTGTGCTTAAATACTTAGGAACCGCCCAGTGCCAGCCCAGCTGTCACACATCATTTCTTTTTTTTCATTCTCCCTCTTACTCTGCATCCCTCCTTTCTGTGTCCCCCCTCGCTTTTGGGCAGCTCAGCTTTCTCACACCCTTTATTTACGTTCTCCTCTCAGTAGGCATCCCTCCCTTCCCCTCTCCATCACCCCCACCCCCTCTTCCACTGGGTTATTCTTTGTTGCTGTAGTTTGCTGTTGCTGCACCAGTTGGCCTCGACACTAGCAGGATGAAGCCCAGCATTATTTACAGGAATACAAAAATTCAGTGTGGCCTATACTTAAAATATTAATTATCCCCAATTTTTCATCAAAAACTTCTGATGCGGCCTATACACGCACGTGACCTATACAGTATTTGCCAAAATACGGTATTTGCTTCCAACCCCTGTACTTTATCTGATAATCAAAAATTGCCCACTACAAACTCCATCTCAAGAGTCGTGGAGACAGAATGTCAGGGTTTGTTTGGTGGGGTCCAATGTGATCAGTGACAATGACAAAGAGCCTGGCTGTCACATACTCCCGAAACTTGGTCATCCCAAACATGACTCCTTGTCTAACTGGGATAAATTCCTCTCCTGGCTCTGTAAAGTGTAAGATGGGAATACCATGCGTGTCTCACTTACATTATCCACAACAATGGCTGACACTGCCCCCACCCCGTATTCCAATGCATCACACATCAGAATGAGTGGCTCATGTAAATCATAATGAGAGAGTACCTGGCCTGATTGCAAATGTTGTTTGGCCTCCTGGTATGTGATATCATGGTCTTCTGTCCACTTGAAAGACTTCCCCTTGTTCAGTAATCTATGGAGCAGTTCCAACACCTCTGCCCTATTTTCCAAAAAAATTGCTCATAGAAATTCATACATTTACAAAAATGACTGCAGGTCTTTCTTGCAGGTGGGAACTGGTACCTTCTGGATGTCTTCCACTTTCCTTTCCATTGGTTGGACCTCTTGATTATCAATCCTATAACCCAAAAAAACCACAGATGTTGAATTGGATTGAGATCGGGGCTGTTTGGGGGCCAGAGAAGAACTTTGAAGTACTGATTGTGCTCTTCCAGCCATGTGTGGATACTTCTAGCCACGTGGCAAGGTGCATTATCATACTGGAAGATCCCATCCTCCTGAGGAAAGACAATCATCATGGATGGAGGATGGATTCATTATAAAATCTATCAAGAGTGCCTTCCAAATGGATGATGGAATTTAGAGAATACCATGAACATTCTCCAGACCATAACACTGCCCCCACCGCCTTGTGTTTGTCCAGTAACGGATGCAGGGTTTCGGTTTTCCAACGTTTCTTGCCGGACATGCTGACATTCATCCATTCTATGCAACTGAAACAATGACTCATTGGAGAAGGCTACCCAATTCCAATCAGCAGCAGTCTAGTCACCATACTGTCGAGCAAATTCCAGATTTTCATCAATGCCCCTGGGTTAGCACGGGTGCAGTCACCCTCCATCTACTCCAGAGTACCATTTGCAGAATGGTTCGCTGAACTGTTGGGGTAGATGCATGTCTGGATGCCCCCTGGTTTATTTGGATGGTGCACTGTTCCACTGTAACCTGTTGGTTGGTCTTCATGCATCACCGTAGTCAACGTTCATCTCAGATATCAATGGTGCATGGAGCTCCGCAGTTTCCAGGACGGTAATTCCCAATGGTGGCATTTGTCATTTGTTCACTCACAATACACCTTTACCACAGAGGCATGTGAACAGTTCACAAACATAGCTGTTTCCAAAAGTCAATGATCATCCCTTTTCGCAACTCAGTTAAATTGCTTCCCTCACCCATGGCAGCAGGAAGCGCAATGTGTACAGCCAACCTATTGGTCACATTAAATACCCTCTTCACCAGCCCACGTCTGTGCATGCATGTGTGTGTGTGTGTCTATATATATATAAAATCTTTCAATCCTCCAACTTTTATGTGTTTAAAAAATCTTCAGAGATAAAAATTTAAATTTTTATTAGCACATGGCCTATAAATTTAGAGCTAAATTGTTCAAATAATGTTTTAAAATTAAAAAAAAAGATACAATTGTAACTGGGTGGAAGTAGTTTAATCTTAAATTTTGAGGTTATGTGTTATTAACTTGAACTTTGGAGATATTTCGCTTTTAAGGTATTTCTATTCACTTGCCTCTATCAATCAATACAAAATACGTAAGGGTTGCAATTTTCATATTGCATTAAATGTTGAATTTCTAAGCATTTAGTGAATTTTCAAAACAGATTGTTAATCACCAAGCCAAAATCTCAAAATCTACACACAAGGTTGCCTAAATTTAGGGGCTGTTTACTCAGAAATGAAAAGTTACAGCATCAATAGTTAAAGCATCACAAACACAGAAACATACTGTGTAATACATGTAAATATAAACATAATATATATTTACATTTAATTATTATTCATATTATATTTACATTCATTTAACCACGTTCTACTTTTCAACAGTGGATGAGATAGGCTGTATCAACCCTTATAATACATAGCTTTTTTTCAATTCCCTAAGCATAAAACTGTTTCACAAAAACCTAGAAACCATGCTACACAGTAAATGAGAAAAATCTATAGCAACATGGAAAAAGCATAACTAATGCCAAGCTGCAAATTGGAAATGTGTTTATAAGTATTCCCAACAAAATTCAGAGAGTTAGGTGTGTTTGTTCAAAGCAATGCATAGACAAAATATTATTTTGGCTTGTTACTACACTACTTGCAGTGTTGTAATTTAGAACTTCCTTTTCAAAATGTAAGTACATACAAAAATATTTTCTTGCTATTTAGATGTAAAATTTTATAAAAAAGTTAATGCACTTTTTTCGAATTTTAATTTCTAGCCTATCATATTTTTGAAGGCTGCTGCATATATTTTCTTAATTTTTTATGTGTATTCATAAATCTGCAAAATATTTGCTAAGCTTACATATAGGCTATGAATGTTTTGCATGTCAGAAGTATTTTCTTTTATTAAAAACCAAGGTCTTTGCATTTTTAAATAGTTCATGGTAAAGATCTTAAAATATTTTAATATGCTGGAGAATTTAAGTAGTTATTGATGAAAAAATATTATGGCAGGGTATATTCAAGGCAATAACTTACGTTGATATTAGCAGAAAACTTTGTCATTAAGATGTGTCGTTTTAATCATTTCATCCACAAAAAGTTAGTAAAATGTCTAATAAGATAGTTCTACTGCCCATGTTGCAAATGCTTGTTCATACAGTAATTTGTGCTAACTTTGTACAAGCCAGGAAAGCTTTGTGTCATTTACCCAATTTAATTTCAAATCAAGGCTCGATGATTCCTTAAACATTCCTGCATTCATCATAAAAATATAATGTATTAGACTTGTGATATTGATCTGAAGATGAAACTGCAGTGCCGTTATTTTATGTGAAAATAGCTGGTGTGAAAAAGTTACCCCAAATTACTGTATGTGAACTTCATCATCAATATTTTCATTAAATTTCTGGCTTCCAATACATATTCAACTGATGAACTTGAACCAGTAGTATTGTATAGCTGGGGATGATTACTGCAAAATGTTGAGACATGAGGTAAAAAATTTGGCTTGGCTGTACTTTGATAATATTTTTTATATTAATCAAATAAGGGGCTAGTGCTACCATTTTTTTTCTTCAAAAAAATTGGTACTGGGATACCTGTTTTTTTCCCACAATCAGTTTGTTCAACTAATGGTTTCAGGTACTTCAGTAAATCAACTATTGTTGCATTTGCTTTGTAAACATGGTACCACAAAAATGATTTCTCTGAAGGCCCACAATAAGGCTCATCTTATGTTCTTTGGGTCTTGGTTCCAGATTTCTCAAATAGTCACACAAGTTGTTATCAATCTCCAGGATTACTTAGCCATTCAGGAGACTATAGGCTGTTCACGGTAAAGTGAGCACTTTTTAAGGCCCTTCTAAATTTTTTCTTTCATAAAATGTTCATCTTCGTGCTGCTTTTTAATATAAACATTGCAATGTGACCAATAAACGCAGTGTATACATTTGACCACCCTCAAAATTTAATGCCTGAGGCTGCAATAAGATATATTTATTAGTGGTTAATGCTTGTTGGGAGGGTCTTAAAAAGTGCTCACTTTACCATGAACAGACTATATCAGTTTTAGTACGCATGTGCTCATCATCATTACTGTTTTCACGGTTTTGTCAATTACAGTAGGTTTGTTTAGATTTTACACCACAAATACCTACTAAGAATAAAAACATGGATGTTGACAGCAGTGGCCTAAAAATATATAAATGCTTTACAAAAGTAAAATTCTATTAACGAATCAAGTGCATGTTGCATGTCCAAGTACAACATTTTATTCCAGTACACACAAAGCACAAAGTTAGCCATCTTTCATGACCTAGAGAGCGTCTCATCCAAGAGTTCTGTTGTAAGGCATCTCTGATAATCATTAAGTCTGTTTTAATTCTACTTTCCAGACGAAAGATAGGTTAACGCAATGGCAAAATGTCCTATACTCAGGAAGGAGTATGCCTTTGTGTGCTCCATGGGGAAGGAACCAAGCCTTTAGGCACCCCTCTTAAAATAGTTTTGTTTCTCTTCTGAATAAAATTTTTGTGTGATGAAAACCTAAATTATAACCTGAATAAAGGATAGAGAAAACCACATAACTCAAAAGTGATGATGCATACAGTATAAGTATTAAAAAATAAATTGGATATTGTATACAATATGTCAATGCATCTCAGTGAACTAAAACCGTTTGGACATCCATTTACTTTCATTTTGGCACCTTTCACTAAATTCAGGAAGAGCAATGTATACATTGCCCTCCCCTAGTTGTTATGCAACTGGATCTATGAGATACACCTTGTTTCTGTGTGCATGTCTCCTCCTCAAAACTTTTGAACATATACACTGAATTTGACCATCACATTACTGTTTTCTGTTGCATATTCAGTGTCCAGTGTGGCAGTTACCCACCGGTGGTAATACAAGACGTGATGGCTGAGCAGCGCTTCAGGGTACGAGATCTGGCAAGAGTGGAAATCTGGCCTGCACAGGTCTCCCCCAGGAGACCCCCTTGGCTCCCCTACCTGGCCAGGGACAGTACCAACCACCTTTCAGAGGTACTGCAGTTGTCTCCTTTAACTGTTAAAAGGATAGGAAACAGGGGCAGATCCAGAGAGCTGGTCCTAGGCAATGGGACTCCCTCTTCCCCCCCTTCTGAAAACCTTCACATGGACGTTAAACTGTCCTGTGAATGTTTTAAAACTGAAATGAATAAGGTCAGAATTATTTTACTATTAAACTTTCTCAGATGTCATGTCACCAATTTCTCTAGAGGTTGCACACTCTTACATAGATTACATTTTGTAGTGGGGCAAAGGCTAGTTAATAGCCCTGCAGCAGTCATCGTAAATGTAACGTTGTAACATCACGAGTGTGATGACTGGCACACTACAGTTCGATCTAGCTCAGTCAGTTTATACATGGAACACAGGCGTCATGTTGAAAAAATAAAAAGAAATGAATTCCCGTTTGGAATATTGACTTAGTTTTATATAAAACTTTCGAAACCATCACTTTAACAATCTTCAAACAATTTCAGTCATCAGCGGTTTTGAGATAACACAAAATTGATCCAAAGCCACAGTAATTCAGTTATTTAGTAAGTCATTCGTACTTGCACAGAGAAGCGATTGCGAGGCACTTCCTTCTCACATTGTATGTGTTAACTGTTACTGGGACAAAAGCCCTCTCTACTAAGCTTGGCATGTGCTGCTATCCCCTCTCCTAGCTAAATGATCTAAAAATAGGATTTTGCTATCGCTTGCCTCCTCCTATTGACTAAATGAATCATGTCACAGAGAAGGTTTAGAACAAATACTGCTTACTATTGAAAAAAAAAAAATCATCTTTAACTGACAAAATCTGAACTCCGATTCTTGAAACTCCAAAACGCAAACGCACTACTGATAACCACTGGAATATGGCCACAAATTAAAACTGATAAACTGTTCCCGCTCCTCGTGGCACCAAAGAAAAATCTAGAATATTACACTCGTTTGCAAAAGAAAATGGTAATTTTAACTTAAAGTCCCAATAAAAATGATTTAAAAATACATAACCTGCAAGGCCACAATTTTAACAGTTGTTATAGAGTTACATTTTATCTAATTGCTGCTTCATCTACTGCACTCAGATGTCAGCACAACACTGTGTATAACCCAACTGTCATTGCTGGCAACCTCCAACATTCTCTACCAAGACACAATACCCTATGACATAACAACCCTCCCCCTTACATAACAAAATCCTTTGTCCAACTAGGTTTAGAAAATTCTCTGGTAGGCCTGGTAAGAGATAGAGGTTTAGCCTCACTTGATTCACTTGTACCTGATAAACACTGCCCTCTGAGTGTGGGCACACTGGGTGCAAATCCTCTAAACTGTGCCTCCTTGACTGGTGACTGTGATCATAGCTCCTGTATTCCTCTCGCTTCCCCCCTAATGTCCTACATAGATTGACCCTTTCCTTCTTCTACTGCATTTGAAGCTATTGCAATATAATTTCCTGTAGTAGCTGGTGTCTCATTACTGTCTTCCTGGGGGGAGACATGCCTTGGCAGTAGCTGGTCAGCATGCCGCTTCATTTGCACTCCATCATTTGTGATCACATTGTATGACACATGACACCTCAACAATAATGGCTGGTACCCATTTTGGTCCTCGTTCCAGGTTTTTTTGCATAAACTAGGTCCTGTGATGAGAACTTCCCAGGTGCAACTGGAACCCTGTTGTCCTCTTGCTTTTGCTTCATTTCCTGTGCAAGATCTGGGTGCATTCTGTCGAGGCATGTTCTCAGTCGACGACCCATAAGCAGCTCTGCTGGGCTGGTCCCTGTAGCATCTGCAGGCATTATGTGCTGTGTTAATAGTATTCTAGCTAGATGCTGCAAAAGGTCACTGCCACTCATTTGTTTCAGTATCCTCTACACCTGGCCATTGGATGAAGGATGTTATGGAGCTATCTTAATAAGCCTAGGGTGTCAGATTCTACCAAGATTCTAGAAGAGCCTTGGGAAAATATAGTAACAAAGGCAGTAATAAAGGCCCTGGATGGCTTTTTTTTACCTGATATGGATATTTTGAATGCCTAACAAGAGACAATGGTTCAAATTTTGTCAGTACAGAAACAATATTATTTGATGGAGTGGCATTTTACATTATACGATGTATATATTACATAAGAACTGAGGATGTCAGCATCATCTGCTCAAACAAAAATACATGCAATACAAACAGGAACGTGTAAAGAAGAATGCAGCCAGTATACAAGAAAAGAGAATGGAGATGTTTGATGAAATTGAGAATATGAAAAGGAAGACTGTAGGCATCTTTTTATTTCTACAATTCCTGGATAACCATCATGTTCATATTTTAGAAGCCTTTTCTGTAACATTTTAGGGATAATCAAATTTATGTCTTTCAACAGAATGTCGTTAATTTCACTGTTGCATTTTCATAGCCCGGAAAAGTAAAATCTCAGAATCCACACAGTCCCATTTGTTTGTCTCAACAGCCAACACTGTGATGGTACAAATATGAAACAAACAGCTATCACCACTCCACTATGCAGTGGAGTAAAAAAAAGTTTACTTTAATTTAATTATTTTTTAATCGTAGTTCTGTAAATGGGAGCAAAAATTTGATTGGCTGTTCAATATATACTCTCTTATAAATTTATACAGGATGTCTCTTTGCCAAACTTACTGCTCTTGATGATGAATGAGAAATAAAACAGGAATAAATAATATCTTCAATAACTCGAAATTTCAACTTGCGCTTTTTACTTTCAATAACCGATCACACATACGTAACATCATGTCAAATTTCCAAAGGTAACATATAGAACACATTCCATTCTCCACAATGCTCATGTGTGCACAAGGTTTTGACCTGAACCAAAAATTACTTCTAAGGGTTTGTGTTCAATTAAAAGGCTGAGCCAATATGATACAATTTTAAACACTCACAAGCCCAAATAATTGCTAAAGCCTCATTTTCTGTTTGTGAATATCTCTTTTTCAACACTGTCAAGCTGCGGCTTACACAAAAAATTATATGGTGAGTTTTCTCCTTGTTGATTTGTATATAAGAACTGTCCCCAAGCCATTTGGGCTGGCATCAGCCATTTCATTTGTTTCGTCCAGCCCAGAACAGAGTCTTATAAAAGGAGATTTTTAATTTATCAAAAGTCTCCTGATGTATTTTGTTCCATCTGAAAGATACCTACTTGTGTGTGAGTGTCGAAGAAGTTTTGTCTTCGATGAAATATCAGAAATGAATCGAGCAGCATAGTTTAGCAAGCGTGAGAAACCTCCTAATTCTGAAACATTTTATGGTCTCCTGCAGCTCTTTAAATCTGCTACCCTATCTTCTGTAGGCATTCATTATTCCTTTGTCTGATATGGTGTGGCCCAGAAATCTAATTAAAGTATTGCCATATTAACATTTTTCTTCATTTAATTTAATGTCATGTTTTTTTAAGAACAGCAAGAACCTTTTTGAACGTAGTATTTTGAATTTATTTGGTTCCCCCTAATATTAATGTCGTCGTCTTATACAGCAAACACACTATCAATGCCAAAAAGTATATTTTCCATTAATTTTGTAGAATCCTAGAGCTGCACGGTTCAATCCAAACATGAGGCATTTTAATTTCCAGAGACTCAAATGAGTGCTGATTGTAGTTATTTCCCACGAATTTAAGTATAGTGCGACACAATGTAATGCTATGCACATATACAATTTTGAAAGAATATTTACTTTTTCTGATTTCAGGATGTAAATCTTCCATAGTTGGTAGAGGGTGATTTGCCTTCAGGACTGCTTTATTGGCTGTTTCATATCCACATTCAATCTTACACTACAGTATATCCCTTATGAACTGACACAATTGGGGAAACCCAATTGGATGGTTCATCTAAATTTTTAGTTGTATCTTTTTATTTGCTCATCAAGATGCTGAGCAACTTTTTCTTTCAGAGCCAAGGGTATTGAAGTGGCTGAATAATACCTGGGGTAACTGTTAGTTCAAGTTGAAAATCTGTTATTTTTCCTACCTTAAGGTTTTCCTGGCCTGAAATGTGAGTCATCTGTCCTTGTAATTTCAAAACTCCTACTTTTGCAGTTGACAGTTTTCCTAATATTGGAGATTCAGATTCCTTGATAACCTCTTTGTCAGCATAAGAAATATTTACTGTAAGCTCCCCTAATGTTCTGAACTGCCACACAAATACAGTTTTTTTGAGCATAGCTGTATCTGTGTGTATTTGAAACGTTTCCATGATTCATAATCAATATCACAAGTAGAACCTGAATCAATCAAGAAAAATGAAGGGCACCTCTGAGACTTGGCAGCATATTTTTTTTACAAAAAATTCATTACTTCAATCTCATCAGTTTTTATTCCTTTCAGAAGTGATATTTTCTCCAGGGTTGCTCTTAAGAAGAAAGTGTTTATATAACAACGAAATAGCATGGCCATTTTTTGTTGTACCTTCAGGCATGTTGTTGCAATCTGAAAGCGAATAAAATATACATGTAATCCTTCTCCATCAAAATGAAGGTAAATTGCATGTTTTCTGTTTGGATTCGTAATACCTTTAGCCGCAACATAAAGTTAAACTGCACTTTTCCACTTGGTCCACCTTTTGGTTACAGTGCTTACATCTCCATTGACATCAAAAGGCAGAATGTTAATGATTTCCATTGAAAAGGTTATATGATACACTCAATAATTTTACTGATTAATGTAATATAACGTACTAAATTTGAATTAGACACTTTATTAATATTCGTTGTCATTATAAATCATATCTATAATTTCCTTCTTCATGCTATATTATTTTTGATGTCCACTTCTCTAACAACCATAAAGATACAGTAGTACAAGTCTGCATAAGCAATATGTGTTTTTTTTTTAAATTTTGTATGTATTCGCACACACACATACATATACGTGCACTCAAATAAAAGAAAACATAGATTGTTGTGGTGGTTTTTGTTTATTACGATTGCACATGGCCCCAGGAAGAGCTATTATCGAGGCCTCGTTAGGGCTTGTGCCGCCACTGTGTCTATGCTTACTGTGTGTTGTTAAAATATAAGTAGTATCAGTCAAAACACTTAAACATGATAGTTTCCAAGATTTCATTTCACAAAAAACAAATAATAAGTTGGCAGCATCTTGTTTTCCAAGATTTAACAAAAAAAAAAAAAATTGGAAATATAAAAAATACAAGTGCTTGGTGTTGTTCTGTGCAGAATTAAAAAATTGTAGATTTTGTTTTGTGATATTTATACACAAATTAAGCTAACTTTCAGGAAAATTGTGTCTCAATTGTTAAATTACTGTGCTGCTGTTTGCATTTCCATGACATGATAAACAACAATTAATACACCAAGTTCCTTCAAACATTCAGGAAATGGAACTGGGTCAATACAGGATCTACCTAAATAGAAACAATAAGTTGTGGAATAACTGTACAGAAAATTGTATTTTTTTTTATTGCTGTTTCTAGGACCATTTAGGTATGTACCTAGAAAACTCCATCAGATGTTGCCTAACGCACCAAAAAAGTATTTTCAGAAGGACATACGTCGACCATTTGTGGGGGAAGCACATTCTCCTAGGAGAGACCTACAACATTATGTAAGACAATTCCAAAGGTAAGTGATTACTTGCATTCACCTTGCCATGGTACATATATGCATTCTTCCATGTAGGGCTGTGTGATGTCAAGATGACATCAAGAATTTTATCTTGACCCTTAACATCAATAACATAAACACATGGCGTGGAATTGTATTGTTGTTATATAATGTCGGGCAGGGCACCTGTTGCATATAATACATGCGACACATGTGCTTGCTATTACTTAATAGTCCCATGCAGACCTTGTCCTTTGTCTGCTTCAGTGTATTCACAAAATAGTGAATTCTCTATCTACCATTTTTCAGGGGACTATCAAAAAATTTCTATACATTAAGGATTTCATTATATGAGGAACTTATGTCTAAATCAATCAAATACAACCTCTAACCTTGTTAAATTTTATGTTCAGTATATGAGAGCTGTACATTACCTGCAAATTAAGTTTAACTAATAAACACAATAAAAATGCGAAGTTTTTTTTAACAATGTCATATTACTGTAAATAATACGTTAAAAAAATTTTTCACCTCAATTCACCTTAGCAACACGACATAACACTTTTCATTGTGTGTATGTGCATGCATAGTAAGTGGCAGCATTATTTGCTGTGGTGAGCAGGTTTTGTTAAAAATAACATTTTTCTTCTGTCAGTTCATAATTTCTGTGTAGCCAAAACCAGACAGGATTTACCATAAACACTCTTATACCATTAACGTATATATTTTTTCCACATCTATAACTGTCAAAAGTGGGGTGTGCATGGTACAAGGGGCACGTGCAATACATGAGGCGAGGGGCGAATATTCCATGGAACTAAGGGAGCCATTGGTTCCCTACCCAAATACTATATAAAGCAAATAATTTTGTGACTCGTCTTGTAAAGGATGCGCAGTCACACATACTACTTCGTAGTAGCACTGCAACAGATGATTTCCCTTCCCGCTTGTTCTTTCCCGCCTCCTTGTTCCTTTCATTTGCTTTTTAGCCATATGGTGACTCTTCATCCCTGTGGTCTCATGAGGCAAGCATCATTACTTCCAGGCTCGCCACCCTCTTTGCCTTCAGGCTTTTCCATGTACAGCCTTCTGCTACCCCTTCACCTTCGGGCATTTAGGTGAATACCTGGCAGTGGGAATAGAGAACCAAGCCAGCACAATAGATATTGTATGATATATAAATCAAATCTAGGCCTATTATATATACTATTTTAAAATATATGTTTATGTTACAGTTTTAATACCTATTTAAAGTTACCGGTTTTCACTTAAGGGTAGATACGGTTATCTCTAACAAAAGAGGAATGTCAGTACCCTGTATACATATATTTTTACAGTGAGTGTAACAGCATATATTCTGTTCGCTGTTTCTCCACACTTTTTTGAATCACACCTTTGAATAATCACCCCACGTATGATGTGTATAGTTATTTCCTAAACATGGCATGTATCACAAGCATTTTACAACTGTGTTAACATGAAAGTATCTTTTCTTTTTGTTAAATTGAAATTTTACTTGTAGGGCCTATTTTATTTATAAATTATAATAATTCATTTGTAATAAATATGAATAAAAACAGTGACAAAACATGTGTGTTGGTAGCATCTAGTACAAAATAGTTCCCACGCAAAGTACCATTACAACAAAGTGTGCACAAACTCATAGTGTTGCCCTCTGGTATATTGTAGACCTAAGTAAGGTCAGTTTGCATGAGACGGAGGAATATTCTGGAAGTAGAACTTTTGTAGGGCTTCAGAAAAATGTGAAGTAAGCATGAATGGATTATACTGTAAGTTCTTGAATGCACATTTGGTTAATGGACACTGGCTATAGTGGACACTATTATTTGTTTCCTTTCACTCAAACAATGGCAACAAAACTTTCCCTTACAGGCATATCCGTGCCGCTACTTTTAGTAGGCGGGGATTCACATTCCTGAACAACTTGTACCAAGTACGTGCAGCATTCTTTTGCACATCTGGCGATACATTTTGGCTACCCCCTCTCCAAGTGTCTTAATTTTCCTCACAGTTGCGAGTCGCACAAGGGATGGAGCAGATCACGCTCTGTCATAGTGCATGCGCGACCTACTAGAGTCATGTTTTCCCCCATCTTGAAGGTAAATCCTAAAGTTTCGTAACAGTAAATGGTTGTTGTTTGTAACCAACCGTTGTCCGTGTGTCGTAGTGCATATCAGAGTTATCAGAGATTATCATTGATTATTTGTTTAAGTTTTATTTAGTTTGTTGTGGTGCATTAAAGTTTCTTCTTGTTAAATTTGATACTGTTTGTTACTCGTTAAAATTTAACTAGATTATTTTTTACTAAGTTTCTTAGTTGAATGGCTATGAAACAGGCTGAAACTACCACAAAAAAACCAGCATACAGTTATTCTTGCCATAAAAATGGTTGTACAGCGCTACTAGTTAGGTCAGCTGTGTTTAGACATTGTGCAAGCACTTGATTTGCGTAAATCAGCTATTGACATCATCTGCAAAAATAACAAAATTAAATCCAGTTTTTAAAATGGTTTACATATGCAACATGACATTTTGCTGTTTATAACTTATACACACATGATAAACTGCCCATGTGACTCAAGACATGAAAATTGCAGTGGTGTGAATAAACACCACAAAAAAAATTCAACGTACAATATGTTTTAATCTCAATTGTCTTTAAATGAAATGAGATGTTAAAATAACATGTATCGTAGGCTATAAGATTTCAAAGTTTTACGACAATTAGAGTTAGAAAAATTTGGTGCTAAATGGTTTTTTTGCAGATACGTATATTCAAAATCATCTGAGATATGGAAAATTTTTCAGAGACCTTTACTGTCCATAATTCAGTAGCAGATAATTTTCTTCCTGTACAATTTTTTCTAAAACATGCTATATTTGAGATACAATGCAAAATTAAGACATTTCTGCATGATTGAGGAACATAACCTTATCCGTTTACATTGTTTGTTATGGGGAAATATTATTTAATTAATGGACCTTTTGCATAACGGACACCTCCCAGGAACATAACCTGTCCTTTAAATAACAAATTACTGTATAGCATTACTAAAGTTGACACCGTCGGGTGAGACACGAGACGAACAATGACACAATTACTTACTGCTGATATGGGTGCCAGCGGTGCTTCCCAATCACCGCACTGTTGAGACGCAGGGTTCTCAGGGATGCTGTGGGTTCTGTGTGTCCGTCTCACCCGAGTGTACTTACAAACACGTTGGCAACACTAAACTTTTACTAAACATTTTAACACTTTGAAAAAGAAACACATGTGGCTAGGACACTTTCATTAAAAATGAAAGAAGATGGTTCACTGTGATATCTGTTTTTTTTAAAAATACCATTTGTACAAATCAACGTGCCATTAAATACTGCTGGATAAAGTTCGTAGCGGACCAGGTGCATGTGAAGTTGCAATATTTCTTTGTGGAAATGCCAAATTAAATTCCAACAAAATATTATTCTGGTAGAGAAAATTATTCTCTTTGCGATTACAGTAGTTACAGGCATGTAGTATGCCTGATGGCGGGAAAAGCAAACATCAACGTGACCGCGTGGTCAAATCTAAAAAGCATCAATCATATGAAAAATACATTGAACCCTGAATAAAATTGACATAGAACCCTGAAATAAATTATGGCGCACATGGTTTTACACAAATAAACTTTCAAAGTACAAGGATGGTGTGGACATGGATTTGGCTGCGATTAGCCATGTGGTTGTACGTAATGTTGCTGTAAAATATTCAAACATGAAAAATACCCTCAAATACATACATAGAATTAAAACCCTTAAAATTGCACTCAGCAATAATACAGAAATTACAATGAAATGCCTTTAGCAGAAGCAGATGGTGCCTGATTCAAGTTTCGCAGGTCGCATGAACTCTTCGACATCTTTCTCCTCTTTCTCCTCGATTATGTTGAAAGTGCTACAAGGGCAAAATAAATTAGTTAAGCAGAAGCATAATGCTGGGGAAATATCTGGCAAAACGTACGCAAGCAAAGGTTAACCGGTATACTAAAAGTGCTATTGAAATCTACATCAGTGAACAAAAAGTTGTAGTGCGTACGTGACAGTGTCGTACCTTGCCAGCTCTCCTAGACAGATTGCCCAGAGGCAAGCGTCGCACGAACCTACCACGGCTGCCTACAGGGTTCACATAAGCGGAAGTGCTATGCACGCTGAGTAAACTTTTATATATGTACTTTGAAAATAAAAGTGGCACAAAAAATTAAATATTGTTTTACATTTTATAATTTTCTTGTGAATTTTCTGTATTATCTCAGTGTCTCTTTATTATGGCATTCATGCAAGAATATTATTAGTGTTCTTAATGGCAAAGGATACCTTCGACATATGAGAAATTCCGTTTGTCTGCACCACGGGTACCGTGCACGTAGCAAACTGTTTTCCATATCTCTGTCTCACTCCCGTGTTTCAGCTCTCACTTTGGAAAGTGAGGATTTCCCAAAGTGCGATAAAGATCTCCAACTCAAGACAGTCCCCAAACAACTACCTCGAAACCACCGTGTTGCCAAATGTAAACTGCTAGCGGATAAACCAGTTCTGGGAAAGCAGGTCATTCCCGCCCTTTCACTGCTGCTTGTTGACAACACCAAAGCTCTGTAATAGGTTCTCAATATGTTTCGTTCTGATAATTTTAGACGAGCGAGTCACGTTGCGGTAATTGCGAAGTTTCGGAATTTGAGAAAAAAAATTCATTGTCTTTATTGATGTTTCAGAGTGCACTTTTTACATAGTGAAGAACTTATCAGTAAAACACAAAAGAATATATATATATATATATATATATATATATATATATATATATAAAATACATAAGAAAATACCAATAAGCATTCTGAAAATTACAAGATTCAGTTTTCTGTACATAGTCAAGTAGATAAGGAAACAATAATGATCCATAAAATTTACAAATGTCAGTACTTTACACAAAGCCAAAAATGCATATTTACTATATTTTGTATTAAGTTACTTGTGTGTAGCTGATGCAAAAATATACATATGCAAAGTTAACTGTTCACAAACCTTTTTTAGTTGAGGGGTGCAGTTGAGAGGTTTGGGTGGCTAACATCTAAGGTCTTGAGAACCGATGAGGGATGGAATGAGGTTGATTTGGAGCAGCATTCAGAACGTAAGAGTGGGGGAAACGGGAGATCCTCGAGAAAAACGTCGACTAACAGCACTGTCCAGGCAAGATTCCCGCATGTGAAAATTCCGGAAGTGACCTCGCAGAGGATGGAATCTAGCTCGCCTTTGTGCTCTAGCAGCTCGATCACCACTGTTTAGTGGTTACGCATGAAAGTACTTTAAACACATAACAAGTAGAGTTCAGTTTTTTTATTGGTACACTTTGTATCATTACTTCATGAGTGAGGGTTGTCGATCATAATACTATGGAAACGGGTGTTCATAACTGATAATTTTTGTGTTATTAAAAAAAAATAGAACTCCTAAAAATATAGTAGCATTAGCTGATTTTGCGCAAATTATGGTGAAAATGTATTTTCAAACATTTGGTGAATCATTTGTTTACATTAGCTAACACCTAAAATACTCAGATTTGATAAATGTTAGTTTCTGAATGTATACCGTACTTGCAGTTTTGCAACTGCATGAAGTATGTTTGGGATTATTTGACAAGGCAGCAAAAAACCGCTCCTGCAACTGTTACAGGAAGATACTTCAGTATGTATAATATTTTGCTACTAAACACAAGCTCTACTGGGTCGCTTGAAATTTGGTTGCATATATTTTCAAAGAATATAGTCTAACACATAAGAAATGTTTTTTTAAGTCTCATAAAAAACATTTCCCTTAAAATATTGGAACACCAAAACAAAAGTAATTCAACTAGTCTAAAAACAATGTAATGCCAATAAAAGTTATGTATTCAATAAAGTTTTTAAATTTTTTTCCTCAATCTCTCCTTGTAGCTGCAAGACATGGGGGAGCACCCCCTTTTATTTAGCTACAAATTTAGTTTGACATACAAACAATGGCTGGACAAACAAGCACGGAAATATTTCCACTCTAGGCCAAAATAATTACAGTAAATCATGGGGAGGAATCGCTCCTGTACTGATACTTATACAGTAAGAAAGGCTTACAATGACTTGTACAGGATTGTAACACAATATCGCAACTACAATGCACTAAACTAGGCAGCAGTTTCTTCAAAATCCTTGTATGTGTTAATATATATTAGTAGACCTATTCATGTAGACCCAGTCCTGCCTTACATGCTAAATGAAGCTGGCGTCTAAGGTAAATTACAAGCTATATTGTGGCAGTTGTATGTAATACAAAGACCAGTCTGTACAAAATAAAGCAATTTACTGAGAAAAAGTACAGAATACTTTTAACGAATAAAAGCCAAATGACGAAATCTTCTTTGCATTAAAATATGGGTTAAAACACCTTACTAAGTAATTTTTGCAGCTTTTAAACCTTAATTTGTTTGCAATGCAATTACATGCTTAGCAATAAATCGTTTCTAACAAGGATTTACTACACAAAGCTATCAATTTTATAGGCCACATCGGAATTTAGGTATTAAAAATAACAATTTTTCTCAGAATAAACTCATTAAAATTCTTATAATAAGTAAGCCAAGCAGTAAAAAAACACAATGCTAACGTTACATGACAGTGAGAAGTCGCACTTTCGTCACGGACGGATATATAGGGGCATAATCAGCATTCTTACGGAAATAATTTCAAAGATGACCACTATCAATATACCCCTTTGTAAAAGTATCCCCTGACTAATAAATCCGTTAATGATAATTTGGAACAGCTGTGTACTCGGCACTATGTTGAGCTTCAACAAAATGGTTTATTATACTCCATAAATTGATAGAAATTTGTCGGAACAATATTTCTTACTATGCCTGTTATGTTAGGGTTTTTTTAATTTCATTTTATTTAGTCTTTCTTTGGCGAAGCTAGGCTAAAATGTCTTCTCTCACACTTAATAAAATTGAATACTATGGAGCACATACATAAATGTTATTTTAAGAAACTGTACTTTGTTAGATATTTTGTATGAAAACTGTAGACATGATTGGTCGAACTGACGAGCGACTTACAGGAAAGTTTGAATAACGCGATAAACTTAATGTTTTTAGCGTTAAAGGGTTGAAATGAGATTATGTAGGAGCGATGAATGCAGTAGTGGGGGAAATGTGAGTACCTCGAGAAAATCCTCAGGCCAACTGCATGGCCCGTGATGTTTCTCTCTTAGAAAATTCAATAGTGACCTCGCTGGGGATCAAACCAATATAGTATTTGTGGGAGGTAAGTACTGTAGCCAATACACCATATATTCACATATATCCATATATACATACATAACAGTGAGCACAGGCAATAAAATTCCAATAATTAATTGATCACATGTATAACACAAACTAACAAAAGCGTTATGAACAAAAAACATTTTGGATTGTCGCACCATTGATACAAAGGCTACTGAATATACATTTACTTTTATTATACAAAAGACCATATAGTAAAAAAAAATTTGCATTCCATATATATATAATGTATAGTATATATTATATATAGTATGTATAATATATAGTATGTATAATATATAGTATATATTATATATAGTATATATAATATATATTATACAGAATTATTTCAAATGATTCATTGGGTTTTAAAAATCTGTAATTCACAAACAATTTATGTTAAAGATTCGTGCTAATCACCAAACAAAAAAACTCACTAAGTTTTTTTGTACAAGTCTAAACTTCCTTTTTATCACACCAGGTGAGAGCACTAGCTCAGTTCACAAAATGGTGACAAATCAACAGAAATCATTTTGTGTTTTGGATTATGCAAGATGTTTATCGGTTGTTACCGTGCAGCATGTGTTCCGAGGATATTTACCACACAGAACCAGCAGGTGACCAGAGCATTCTGCATTGGTATCGTCAGTTCCAGGATACAGGATGCTTGTGTAAATGTAAGAGCACAGGGCGGCCAGGTGTTTCTAACTAAACAGTGGAGAGAGTGAGGGGAAGTTATGCGCGTAGCCTACAAAAATCAACTAACCGAGCAAGTTGGGAGCTTGGGATTCCTCAGCCGACTGTGTGGAAGATTTTGCCATGACAGTTACAACTTAAACCATACAGCTTGCAGTTGTTGCAACACTTGCATCCAGAAGATTACACTATCAGAGTTGAATTTTGTGAGCATATGCAGGAAGATGAATTTGCCACACGTCTGGTGTTCAGTGATGAATCAACGTTTTACTTGAGTGGAAAGGTGAACTGTCAAAGTGTTCAGATATGGGGCATTGAAAATCCTCATGCTTCTGTACAACATGTATGGGATTCGCCAAAACCTAAATGTGTTCTGCGCAATCTCACAGACGAAGGTGTACGGGCCCTATTTTTCCCCTTGAAAACACCTGTGACGGGTCTGTCCTATCTCGACATGTTGGAGTTTTGGTTATTTTCACAAATCGGACAGGATTCCACCAACTTCGTGTTCCAGCAGGATGGGGCCCCACCTCATTGGCACACAGAAGTTCGTTGCCACCTCAACAATGAACTACCACGCTGCTGGATTGGACGTTGTGGTCGGGATGACTTGACGCTGTTCAGATGGCCGTCCCGGTCTCCCGACCTTACACCATGTGATTTCTTTCTTTAGGGGTACGTGAAAGACAATGTTTACGTGCCACCATTGCCAACAACACTGCATGAGCTCCAAAACTGCATTACCACAGCTGTCATGGCCATCAACAGGGACATGCTGCAATGCGTATGGGGCGAACTCAACTACCGATTGGATGAGTGTCATTTGACGAAAGGAGCTCACATTGAATATTTGTAGAAATTTGTGGAAAAAAACTTGGATAGTTTCTGGTTGTTTTCATGCATTGCTCATAATTTTCTGATACTTTGTGAATTACAGATTTTTAAAACCTTATGAATCATTTGTAATAATCCTGTATATAGTATATATACTAAATATATTATATAGGGTATATATAATATATATTGTATATATAACGTTATAACGCACAGTCACCGTTTTATGAACAGAAGCTTATATGGATCCCTTTCGTTTCTTCATGGCCTGTAGGATATCAGTCACGAAAGGCGGAAGGCGGATCTCTGACTCTCATGCCTTATCACACTTTTATCTTCACATGCAGTGGAGTCCTGTGCAAACTTCTTGTTACATTTTTATTCTGCCAGTTGTGCAGACCATGGCGTGTTTTGCAGTACATTCCAATTGGGGGAGAAGGAATGCTGTGTTTACCACACGTCGTCCAGGAATCACTTCACAGAGTGGCAAATGATTTGGATGTTCCTTGACAGTGAGAGATGGATAATTCATCTCGGCTATCTCAAATCCACCCCACACTCATTCTGAATTCTTATCATCATGAATATCTTCTGTTTCGGTGTTGGTGTTTTGTGTGACTGGAGATGAGGGTAGCTCTTGAAGTATAACTTTAGGTGCACCACTGAAAATCCCATAATAGAGTAAATCTTTTGAATGCTATTAGCGATAATCAACAAACCAATAAACTCAATAAACTAAGGTAATGTGTAGCGTAGTTGCAGTGGCTGGTGTAGTATTTCATTTAAAAATTAGGGGAGAGGTTTAGGTGGCTCTTAACAGCAAGGTCTTGAGAGCCGATGAGGGTGATATGGAGCAATGCCGGAATGCAAGGACAGGGGGAAATGGGAGATCTCCGAGAAAATCCGCCCGCCTATTGCATCGTCTGGCACGAAACCCCACGTTGCGAAAATTCGGGGGTGACCCCGCTGGGGATCAAACACAGTTTGCCTTGGTAGTAGGCAAGTGTCCTAACCGCTACACCAACCGTGGTCCCTATTTTAAACCGAAAATTTAAAAAGTCATATATTTTACTAATTGTTTCATAACTGTGGTAAGGTTAATGTGAATTAAATGGGAAGACGCTATACTGCGCACAGCTGGTTGCCATAATCTGACAGATATGACATTCCCTCAGAGTAAAGATTGCTGGAGGTGGCATGGCATACGGGTATGTATTTATTTGTATTTTATTGTGTATTACTAGCATCAATTTTACACTAATAGACTTAATGGATATGTAAAGACTGTAAGGGAAGGCTTACACAAAAAACAAATATAAAACTTGTTTTCTTTTAAAAATGGCACTTGCATCCGTAACTGTATCCATAATTCGAAGGCCTGGGTTGGTGGTTCGGAGATACAGGAAATAACCTGTCCATAGAGGAGCTTCACTTAAATGTTGATTCCTAAGTCAGAAAATCTTAGGGCTCTATAAAGACTTACAGTGCCTTAGAAAAACGTTTTACGTCATAGGTGCCGGAAAGAAGAGCAGACAAGTGGCATTATTATTTTCTATGTGTATTCATACAGTGGTTCGAAATGGCCATAGTTCTTTAACAACACACACTACCTAGGACCCACAAAGCAAGAATTACATATTACCAAAACGTTTAGCAGTTTGTAATATCATAACAAAAATATAGCTGCTTAATATACAGATAAGTAATTAAATGGAAAAAAAGCAGTTTCAGTCATCCTTTCATTACGTTTAGTGTTTTATGATTGATTGAACACACTGTTGTGTTATTCAGCTATATGAATCATGTTCTCATTAATTCCATTTCTGATATTGCCATACTGAATAAGCATCAACAATGTGAAAATGCAAGGATAGATCCGTTTATGAAAATAGTGTCCACTTAATCGATGAGGCCATTTAAAGGAACATGTAATTTAACAAAATAATGTGAATGTAGTCCGAAGTGACAAGCAAAGAGATACGAAACAAATTCCAACACGATAAATGTAGGTGTCTGTGTATTCGCGTACAATGATATTTAAAATTTTAAAATATATTAATTAAATAAGCATAGTTTAAGACATCACAATTGTCATGCTTACTTACCCACACTCGTTAATCTACGTCTCAATTGATTTGGTGTGACACGTAATATTTTCACCATTAAAATTATCAAGTATTATATAAATGTGAACTGAATCGCTTTTACTGCGTCGCAACTCCCATTATACGAGATAAGGATAAAATGTCATTACCTACTGTCGGCATCCATATTCGTCATAACACCAGGGTACATTAATGTGCAAGAATTAATGCACTTTATTTACTCGACATGTGCCTTCTTATAGATATATGTTGACAGTTTTTTAAGATCCAAAATATAAGTTGGGATCAATTCCTAATTGTATGTCTTTTTTAACGCTAAAATTATTTTTGTATACTTTTCGTGACGTGCATATATATCCTTTCAAATCTCACTAATCGATCTCAAAGTAATTTTATTTAAATATATACAATGTATGAGTCATTAGGTTAATCTAAATTCCAGTGCGTCTTCCGAGCATGTAAGCTACAAAATACTAGTTTACAATTCGCCATTAGAACTGCACAAAAATGCCATGAAAACCATGTTTAGGTTATTAGTTTTGTAACACATCTAGGCTTTCGTGAAAGATTACTTCATGTGATAAGATCAAAGTAGCGTTAAAACTCATTCAAAATTGTTTTTAACTAAAAACATATTTATGTTAAAAGACTTCAAGCCATTTGATTTTGACCCCAAAGGTGTGACTTTTCTGTTGGCAAAAAGTTAGTGGATGAAGCGCAAATAGAATGTGCACTCTTCCCCATACATAATCTGTGTAATATAATGGCTAGTGACTTACGGACATCGCCAATAATGACAAAAAATGTCATAGGCCACATTCCAGTTGTCTGAAATGAGCGTCATATGTAGTAAACCTTTGCTTATTGAAACGTCCAAAATGGCAGCCATCCAAGCAAATTTATAGATCATGGACTCCTTAATAATTGCCAATATACTGAATTAGGGAATACTCATTCATTCTTCAGTTGAGTGTGGCAAATAATCTTTGAAAGATCAGATATTGTATATGCAGAACCACAGTTCTTAACTAACTATTTTGACATTTGTCAGACAATTTTCTTAAGTACTGATTTCTTGGCTACTATAAATAAGCAGATTAAAAAAAATCAGAGCTCATGTTGACTCTATGAATACCAAGTTTGCTTACCAAGTGTAGTTTTCATTGGGTATAATAAGGATGCACGTATTTGAGAGATACTACACAGCAGAACATTTGGATATGTAAACAGACATACACTCATACACTCGTAAATAGCGCATACTTGTAAAATCTCTAACACTGCATTTGAAAGTCCTCTAAAACAATCAGGATTTTCGCAAGTGGGAATCGTGCCGGACGATGCCGTTGGTCTGTGGATTTTCTCGGGGATCTCCCGTTTCTCCTGCCCCATACTCACTTCAATCACCCTCATCGGCTCTCAAGACCTCGCTGTTCAGAGCCGCCCAAATCTCTTCACCTCACTCTAAAACAATCATTTTCAAAAACGAACCTGTCTTGAAGTCACAAGTCTAAACCAAGTTTGCATGAGCTGATGTTGAGGCTGTAGTAGAGCATGTTTGTTTGGAAATATGTATTTGAATGTCAAGGATTCTGAATGTAACATATTAACTAAAGAACTAATCCCAAACACCATGTACTGTATTGCAAAAGTACTGTGCAACTTGAAAAACATCAATATATTTAAATTTTTATACCAGACCAAAGATAAAACACAGTGTTTGATAGTCAGCCCGCGGACGTACTTGTATACGTCTTTTCAGTATATTATGATATCGGTAGCACTTATAATAAGCAATGGTGTTTTGTTGACCATTGCATGCTGGGAAATACAGAAATAAATGGTGACGAAGATCGTAGTGTTTATTTACATCCAGTTTTATAAAAAAAAAACCTCCCTTATGGTTCAGATAATGCAATCTATAATGCCATAATTTGTTGAAGTATGGGAGAAAAATTAATAATAGTAGAAATAACAAAATGTACATTGTTATCAAAAGTGACATATTTATTAAGCTTACTTTTGTGTAATGTGAAAACACGCATGACTACATTTCATACCTAGTGTAGTATTGTTTATCAGTCATTTTTACATAGCAAACAGCCAAATTGATCCCGTGAATCCAATGTTACGTGTATGTTTACTTTTCTATAAACTACAAGGACACACATCCTTTCTATGCAATCTCAGTTTATTTATGCTAGTGAGTTTTTTCTTTTTGCGAAACGAAATACAGTGTAATGAATGAAAAGTTTGATTTTCTGCTTTCTTTGATACACGATCTCCCCCCATACCCCACCCACAATTGTGACCTTGGCTAAAAGCAGTGATACAAGCGGCCTAAATTGCTCTTGGCACACAGGCAGCAATTAGGCATGATGCATGTGTACCTTCCCCTATACCCAAAAACAAGGCCATTTTCTACTTTAAGCACCTATGTGGGCTAGTACTAAAGATGGAAAATACATCACCACTCCAAACAGGGGCGGATCCCGAGGGGGGTTACAGGGAACTTGACACTCCCTAAAACTGTCACATTGACATGAAACTGTCCTGTGAATGTTTTAAAACTGAAATGAAATAATATCAGAATTGTCTAAAATACTGATTTTATTTGATTATTTAATATTGTTTCCTAAAATTATGATTAGACATTGCCCTTCTCCCATACCATAGATAAGAAATCTAGATCTGAACCAGCACAATTGAAAAAATAAGCCTCCCTCCCAACTGAAAGTCTAGGCCATGCTTGGCTCTATATTACACCCTCACCACATAAGTGAAAAGAGCAGGACTCTGACAAGAAGCACCGTATTCGGTCTAGAGGCAAGCACACGGCCAACTACAGCGGCTGCCAGGAATTAAAAAATGAGTAGTAGTGCCACATACCTCACAATAAATGCAAAAAGATGCGACAACACTTAACCTACTCTCTAAAAATTAAACAGAGCAGGGCTGAATAAGCTCAAAGTCTTGTCCTTGCATCGGGAAGGCAGCTCACTGCCCAAGGCAGCTTCCTTCCTGCTGCAACATGATACATGACCCAGTTGTGGCCGACTGGTGGGTTGGTAGGTGTACACATACCTGGGACTTGATCCTTTCAAGGCAGCATGGTTCATTTCCTGGCTAGTGGTCACATGGTCTGTGGTTACCTGCTTGCGACAGCCATCATCATTAACCACTGCCAAGGACTCCCCCTGTCTCTGAACCCCCATTCCTTCTGTAGTCCAGTCGTCATATCAATGCCCCGAACCCACTGTTGTGGGCAGACAATGTGCTAGACACTCACAGGCTGATTGGCAAGCTCCTATCAGCTCTGTTGTCGCCTTGCAAGAAGCAACAGCGGGAATAAGTGGCTACCAGAGATATAATTTGTATGCCTGCCTGGGTGGGGAGCGGACATGCTCCAGCATGTTGGAATCCAGAGAACAAAGAGTAGTGCTCGCCTATCTCCAGTACTCCCAGCAATTCCTAGTGACTGAAACAAACCCCAACCACTCCACTAAGGGGTGGGACCAACCTCTCCACCATCTCAGTATCAGTTCACAGCGCACTCCAGTGTGCTCCGCCTACTATCCTGGGGTTCGAACCCATGAATCGGGCACACTGGAGTAGAGTTGACAGAACCGCGTTCAGTGAGAACTCCAAAGAAAATTGTGAAACAGGTATTCCTAGTTGTCCATCCAGCCTACCTTCCAGGTTTTTTTATATTTGTTACAGTGTATAAAGTTAGTACACTCGTACCTTGATACAGTTTATTTGTTGTTTCTTCACACGTTTTAAATCTAACCTTTGAAAAATCTGCTATGTATGACGTGTTTGGTTATTTCCTAAATATGGTTTGTATCACAAGCTTATTATGCTTATGTTAATGTGAAAGTACCTTATTTGTGGTTTAATTGATCTTTTACTTATATTTTATTAATAAATAATATTTCATTCATAATTAACATGAAAAATACAGTGAGAAAACAGGTGTGTTGGAAATCCATAGTAAGAAATAGTTCTTATGCAGAATATTGTTAAAGTGAGTACACACGAATACGGTGCATTGTTCCTTTGGTGTAATTTTCTAGACTAGGATAAGCTTTGTTTGTCTGAGGCAGAGGAATATCCTGGAAGTAGAGCTTTAGCAGGGCTTCAGAAAAGCACACGTTGGCTATTACTCTTTAATCTATATATTTTTTTAATCTTTCCTAATCCTGATGAACAATTACTCATATGAATATCATAAATAATGGCAATAGTCATTTAAACTTGTAGGATAATGCCCGACATTTGATGTATAACACATACTGGCTATTTGAATTAATGACTTTGCTTCATCTACACACTTCTCTACAAACAACAATGAATGAGGTTTTGGAAGTATAGAACTTCTACCGGAGGGCCTACATGATATTCCTTGGACCAAGGTTAATTGCAGATGTGTCAGAGTTCTATGTTTCAACAAAACCGCCGGCCAGTAAGTCATGCAATATGCTGCCTCTCCTCGACAATATGACAACAATCGATTATCAGTAATCGACACCCGCCATAACCCCAAACATGTTCAAGGGTGGACCGAGAGATTCTGCATGTCAACAATGGCCACCCTTAACTCTGCCGAAGGTGTGAGCGCATAGCACCCCCCACCTTCAGGCTGGCATGCCTAAGTCAAAGCAGAATATATGCCCTGCAGAAGCTGGAAAAATCAGTTGTTCATCAGCTTGTCTATGACCAGCCAGTAATATCCCTCTAGGGATCACTAGCTCACCGCCGCCTACAGCAGTACTTCTAAAGCCCACCCCCCTGCGAACTCTTCGAGAAGCACTCTGCCTCCCTTAGTCATCTGCCCCTGGCAACGGCTACCCCACACGCCCTTCAGGATGTGGCCACACTTAAGCCCCATCAGGGAACATGTACACAGTTAGACAGGGAAAGTTATCTTAGCTACCTCGTCGATACTGTCTCAATCACATTAGAACCAGGTCCAATTCACCTGGACTACGTAGTTTACTACTTCCAGTCAATTCCGGGTAGACAGGAGATAGTATGGGCCACCGTGTCTTATTTCTCACCGAATAAACACAATCTGAACCTAACTACTCTCTCATTTTCCCTTGTGTTCGTCCAGATTACCATAGTAAACACCTATGTCCTGCAGAGTGGAGTAGGAGACAGGATTGCCAACCAGTTGCAGCTTAGTGTGGAACTACGAGCTCTTCCGAACGAGGTAATTCGTACATCACAACACAAACCATTCAACGGCCACTCATTCAGTACACGCGTTGTATTGAATGGTAGAGCCACACTCACTAGTCATACCCCTTCTTGAGAGGATAAGTCGCTAGACCAATTAACACCTGTCCACCACTCATTTGTGTTACCAGAGGGAGTACTTGGTTGGCTCTTGGTCGAGATATTTATTCGAAGGAAAGTGCAACTTTCCCGAAGGATATGCCCTACCACCAATGAAGAGAACTGCATAAGAAACATCGCAAGAATGCTCCTCCCGAAACTTTGCAATTTATTGCAAATCCTGAAGCCTACAACCGTAGAAGAACTTGTACAAAGAGTGCATGAAAGCGAACACAATTACAAGGTGCAAGCTGCCCTCAAAAAGCCATGTGAGAAGCGAGTGGAACCTGAGAGCCAGACAGACAGGCGAGGAATCACCCCTCCTTCCCCTCCAGCTCCGTCTCCGCCGCTTCCTCCATCAGCGCAGTGATCTGCCAACCACACAACCCCCCCCCCCCCCACTTCCCAATATACTGGTATTGTCCTGGCTGTCACTTTAAGCGGGATTGCCTAAACTGGCCAGTGGGCCAGGGGCACACGGGGGAAGAGATAACCGCCAGGACACACCCGCCTCCCAAGAATATAGCCAAGCCACATCAGCCGGAAATGCAGGCGCCAGAATTAAATGTGGGCTGTCATATCCGGGATTAAAGGGCCCCGCATCCAGAAATTAATGGAGGAATTGAACCACCTGAAGCCCTTTACATATACGTGACAATCAACAATCAACCCGTACTATATTTACTAGATTTTGACACCACTGGCAATTTTATCCGCAGTGATATCCTCACTGTCCAACAACAACAAAGGGCATCACCCCCCTGAAAAATATAGTAAGAATGGTGCAGTACGACGCCATGCTACCAGTAGAAGGCGTACCACATTGGAAGTATAATTACCCAAGCACACCAGCACCATAGATTTAGTTGTATCACCGGACCTATCTGAAGCTGTCATATTAGACCACCCATGGCTGCACCAGCAGTAATGCGTGCTTGATCACGGCCAAGGAAAAGCCTACTTGGGAGACAAGAATAGGGTAATGGTAAACTGGGAATGCAGTCCCACTGCCGTTAGCCCCCAGCCGATCAACTCTGACAAGAGCAACCACAACCTAAGCGGACATGAGTTCGGCCAGCTGAAGCAAATACATGACGAGCACACTTGGGCATTTGGGCAACCAGGGGCCTAGTTCATAAAAGTAACAATTCAACAGGTAACAGGAAATTGTCAGACAGGTTTACAATCTGACAAATGTGTGTTTCATAAAAGCTGACAAGTTTACAAATTTGTAATGATAAATTGGTAGAATTGTATGACAATTTGACAAATATTTGTTTCAGAAAAATTTTGAGCTGACAGGTAAAAATCCGACAAATTTGTCAAATGTTTTATGAAACAGATAAGTGTAATCACTCTGTGATATATCTACAAATTTTTAGAATTGTCACTGCAAAAGTGACAGGCAAGCTTTCCTATGTAACCAGTAATTTGTAATGTTTATATAATATGGCAGTGCAATTGTGTTTCAATATTGTGTGAATTAACATTGCTTGCCAAATAGCACAACCTTTTCCTCTTGGATCAGGTTTAATACAGTAGTCTTATCCACATTACTCAACAGTCTGCTGCTAGAGTAAACAAAGTTATGTGAGTGGAATTATTATTTACCACTTCATTATTTGTGGTAGGAATAGACTGTGCATGAATCGCATATAAGGTTGTAATCGACGTAAGAGCACTTGAGAGCTATCTAGCATGTAATAAATGAAACTTACGGTTAGACATATAATTGTCGCATTTATGGAACTGTTCTTTTAAGGCTGACAATTTACACATTTTTGTTTGTCAAATAAGGGGAACTTGTATTATTTATGTAACAACATTGTCATGACATATTGACAAATTTGTCATATTTGACATAATTGTCATATGTGTCACACCTGTCACGTTTTATGAAATAGGGCCCAGGTCAACTACGTCGAACCCATTTAATCCAGCATGAAATCTGGACCACCACTGACATACCGATTTACAACAGCTTGAATTGGGTATCCACCCGAAGACGCCATCTCATCATGATTGAGGTAGAAGAGATGAAGAAGCAAGGTGTAGGGACTCCTTTCCTAACTCCTATACTCGTTCTTATTCTCATCCTGATATCTACTGCCTTAATCACTTAACCCACACTACTTCTCCTTAGGACAGTGGCCTACTTGGTTGGGGGGGGGGGGGGGGTAGCTTGCTACAGATGGCTATTCAATAAAAGAGGGATCACTACAAAACACATTTATTACATAACTCAAACTCTGAACATTAATTAATAGTACATCAATTACATTACAAGGAACACATATACTTTACATTTACTTGGGGATGACAAGTTAATTACAAGAATAATAAGAATATTACCACGATGCTACTCCTAACCTTGCCAACGTATTTATCAGATAGTATTTAACGGGACCTTAAGATTGGGGATGACACCCTTCTGCCTAGCCATAGTTGTGCTCACCAATATCTGAAGAAGTGTAGATTGCAGTTCTGCCTGGAGCTCCTCCAGACCCTGGACTCTCGTAGCCTTATGCTTCATGCCGCTCCGGCACTGATGTCGTTACAGTACAAGCTCTCGCTGCCACCTGGGGGGTAGGGGGGTATGCGCTCAGTGGCGACAGTGGGTCAGCCAGGCTTGTTGAATAAACAGGGGGCTCATGAAGGAATCTATACCCTGTAGTACTTTAACTTGTGTTTGGCCCCTCTGGAGCCCACCACAAAGGGATCGTCAAACCGTCAGATTCACCCTGCAATTCCCACGTCGTACTGGTGTCGAAGAAGGATGGCCAGTTGCGCTTCTGTGTGAATTACAAGAATCTGAACACGTCCCACATCCCATAGCACCGCCGGCAATCAACCTAGCCAACACGCTGAGAGACATTGCGGAAGACAAAATCTTCAGCACCCTAAATATGCAATCAGTGTAATGGTAGATTGCTGTCCACCCCGACAACCAAAAGTACACGGCATTCATCACACCAGAAGGGGAAATGCTCCAATTTGGGGTGACGTAGTTGGACTTGAAAAACGCCCCCGCAATGTACCAGCGCCTAATGTCAGCCGATGTCCTTATTGGCTACATAGGCCAATTAATGTTTCGCCTACCTGGACATCATAATTTACTCAAAAGCCTGGGAAGAGCACTGTGGGCACTTACAATGTGTACTGCAGGGCTTAAAACTACATGGACTCGCGTGTAAACTATCAAAGAGTAACTTTGGCAAGATGTCAGTTGACTATTTGGGCCATGTCATCTCATCGGACAGTAACTACCCTCAAGTATCATCAATCAGCACCATTGAAAAGGCTGAAGAACCAGCTACCAAGAACCAGCTGCGACGTTTTTTGGAATTCTACAGTTGGCTGAAAGACTTTGTACCCAACATCGCCAGCAAGATGGCCCTCTACACCTGCTATTACAGAAGGATGCAAGATGGAAGTGGGGGCCGGAACAGCGCCAAGCATTTCATTACCTGAAAGGAAGCTTTGTCACATTCAGCTTCTTCACTACCCACAAGGGGACAACCCCCTTATCCTCCAGACGGATGAATATCAGAACGTTCTCGGAGCTGTTCTTTACCAAGAAGACGCCAAAGGCCAGCCCCAGGTAATCGCCTATGCCAGGACCCATCTGAACACCACTGAACAACGGTACCATATTTACGAGCAAGAGTGCCTCGCTGTAATATGGGGCATCCACGAACACTGCTACCACCTGGAGGGCAAGAATTTCATCCTACATTCTGAGAGTAAGGAACTCCAGTGATTTCACCAGTCAAAAGGATCCAAAACAAAGCTCGGGCAGTGGGAGATGTTTCTCACCATGTTCGACTTCAAGATCCAGTACTGCCCAGGTAATTCCAACAATCTACCAGACGCCCTATCATGCCAACTGTACGTGGATAGTGACGAGAAGGAAGAAGAAGAATGGGAGAGGATGGTTCCCCGTCAGCACCTGAACACACCCTCCAAGAGAAAATTCAGCTACTCCAACTTCGCCTGGGAGATTGCCAATTTCCAGCAACAAGATCCTGACATCCAGAGACTCCTGCAAGACCAACACCTGTGCTTCGAGCTCCGTGACAATCTAGTATGGTCCCGGACTGGAAAACGTGGAGCGGACTGGCGGATTTGGATTCCAAAAGGATTACGAGCTGACCTCTGCAGACACGACCACGATGACCCTCAAGACAGATACCCAGATATCAAGGAGACCCTACGAGACTTGGGCACCTGATACATAAGGGACAGAATGAGTAGAGATGCCCAGCAGTACGTCAATAGCTGCGAGATGTGCTGTCGAAGCAAAGCATAACCCATACCCCCGCCAGCCGCCAAGTCCCATCGCTTACACATTGCATGGATGTAGATTGCAGCCGACTAGTGGGGCCCTACCCTCAAAGCACCTGAGGAAACCACTACCAACTGGTAGTTACTGACTTATTCTCCTGTTGGATAGTAGAATTCCCTCTACCAAGCCAAGGAGCCCATTACATCATCAGGAAGTTCGAGACCGTGATCTTTCCAAGATGAGACTACCCACAATGCATTCTCACCAACAACAGAACTCAATTCACCAGCCAACGCTGGCTGTAAGCCTGTAATTCGCTGGGAGTCGAGACATGGACGACGCCTCCTTACCACTCACAAGCAAACCCCATTGAGCGGAGATACCAAGAGGTTAAGAAGAGCATCCGACTCGCTATGGGTACCGACCACCACCATTAGATCAGCACATTCCCACCATACTCTTCGCTCTATGCCAAGGAACAAACGAAGCCACTAACTCGAGCCCCAGCCAGGTCATCCTGGTACACACCCTGCACAGACCTAGGGACTAGCAATGGGACCACCAGCCAAGTGAAATCCCACAACCCAAGGAGATCCCAAGAGCTACACTAGTCCAAACAAGCGCGAGCAACCCAGGCTCACTATATTGATAAGAAGTACCCCTAACTACTTATCAGGGTATGCAGCTTCAATGTGGGTGAAATCGTTTTCCTTAGAAACCACCCATTAAGCAACAGTAGCCCATTCAGCGCAGGAATGGCTGAAAATGGGAGGGACCCTACCGAATCGTCGGTCGTCAAGACAACATCTGTTGGGCCGAAGATGCCAGAGGCTGCATCAGGGAAGCCACCAGAGGGCCGATACACCCCTTTCTTGGTTAAGCGCCCCAACCAACCGAAAGCACCAAAAGATCTTTTGTTGACGAGCAAGAGGACGACCCCACAATAGAACCAGAAATCGCCAGAACACCTCCTGCAAGAACTGGAGGTAGGTACAAGATTATACAGCCAAGTCGCCAGGCATCGCCAATCCTTATTGAGTTTCCTGCAACACGAGTCGCCGCGCCAAAAACATCTCTACCCTCAACCCACAGCAGCTACCTACGTCAGACCACCACTCAGTATGCCCAGAGGTCTCCAACTATGTTGGAGATCTCCTTATGTAGCCCGTTAGACGGAGAGCCACGTCATATACAGCCACCGCCCAGTCGTATATGAGAGAAGAAAGAAGACACCAGGGCCATTGAGACTACGGAACGTCGGGAACTGCCACCTCAGTTGGCTACTCCTGCAACTATGGCCCTGGAGGGCCAAACCAATGAGGAGATTGCAGCACCAGACAATGTCGCAGCTGCCGCCCAGAGCCAGAACTCCCACTGGCGTCAAGGTCAATCTGGTGACCTCGATGCAGCTGGATGAACTAGCCACATCCTGTCAGGATGATGTGGCCACCCAGCTGGTCATGGTGCCACTTGGTACTGAGGCCACCACTGCAGGAGAAGAAGAAGATGACTGCAGCCACTGCCGAGCCAAGTAGGTAGAGGAATCCGAAGAGACACTGCCACCGTCGGCTACCCGGGGTCCGTCATCAGAGGATGCTGGAGTTGACCGCCGCCAACCACCTTCCGAGAGGGAGGCCCCACCAGCGCTGCCAGCAGATATGAGGCCATCCTGAAAGCCTTGGTTCAGCTGGTACCTTCAGCTGCGTCCTATCTGGACGACATAGCCACCCAGTGCCGAAGCCGCCATCGTTAAGGGAGGAGCAAAAAATGACAAACTCAGCTGCCGATGTGCCAAGGAGGTAGAGGAATCCAAAGAGACTCTGCCTCTATTGGCCACCCAGGGTACGACGCCAGAGCCGCCATCGGAGAGGGAGGCCCCTGCCAGAACTGCCCGACAGGTTGAGGTCAACTTGGCAACCTCACCCTTGTTGACACCACCAGCCGTGTCCTTCCTGGATGACACGGCCACCCTGCAAGTCTTGGTGCCCCGCAGCACCAGAACGGGAGGATGAGCTCAGCTGTCCAACCGCCGAAATGCTAGAGTCACCCCTGCCTCTGCCTATGCCACGACACCACCCATCCTCAAGGAGATGGCCGACGATCGTCCCCCGGTACCCAGTGTCCCAGTGCTAACTGTTGCCATGGACGACCACCCAGCGGCAACCGACCAGGCAAGAAGAGAGCAGTTCGCACACACCTGTCACAGCAGACTTCAGCCTGGCTGGTATAGAGAAGTTCTATGTAGGCCAACGAGATGCTTTGCGTGGCCCTACCTAGTCCATGAGGCTCTCAGTAAGAGGGCTGCTCGCCGAAGAAATGCAGCCAGAACCAGTGAGTGATAAACTTTCGCTAGCTCTCAAGAGCTGAAGTGTATGAACAGTGATAATGCGGTCATCAATTACCACGTAGTTCCACTGATTTAAATTCCATAGCATGTAAACATTTAATTTGCAGCCATCAAATTGTTGCATTAATAAAGGAATGAACAGACTCGTTAAGCAACTTCCAATTTTTTGAATGGTGGCATTTTTGGCAGAGGAAATACCTGCTCTATTTATCAGTGCAAACTTCCAGCAAACTTCAAAGGCAGACTTTGAACCCACTTAATTATTACGCTCACTTATTTTTGGCATAATATCCCATGCACCCAAGGACGCTGATTTAGTGCCCAACGTTAAGTGCTGTGATGTAAATAAACAGGACAATGCAGTGTTCCAGTGAAAACAGTATAAGAGATTTCCAATACTGAGAAGCAGACTGCAACACCCAGTGTAAACAAACCAGTGTAAGAGACTTGCAATTCTGAGAAGCAGATGTCAACAGACTAAGGTCTGAAATTGCTTAGAAACTCGCCAGATATTATATCATAGATGAAAGACTCTCAACGAGCAAATTTTTTTTTGGAATTGTTGTAAATATAATTTACAAGACATATTGGTGTAAATACTCAGTGCTTGTTGTTTTTAGGGTCTATTTGTTTTTATTATAATGTAGGTGTGCCCCGTACGCCATTTGTGTTAGTTAACTTCATTTTTCAGTGCACTCGTGTTGTATTGAGATTTAGCTAACTTCCCGCCAGTCAGGATGTCAGAAGGTCCTGATTCAGCAAACCCTAGAATTATGTCACATGTCACTTTCTTTATCGCTGTGCAACACGTAGGACGGCCCTGGCAGAGCCATTTTATTCTCCACCTTACATGGCCACAGACAGTAAACTCTTAGCTGACATGCCTTACATGAGTGAGGCACGTGCTGCCGTTCAATCAGACTCCAGCATATAGAGTGAAGAACAGAGCAGAAGCACAGCAGCCAACTTCACAGTTTTCAAGGGATGACAGTTCTACATTGTCTCTGAGAGGATGGACCGGCTTCAAGGGAGGACAGTTCTACATCATCACTGAAAGGATGGCACCTTATGAACCCCGAAGATGACTCTCAGTCGCACCAGAGGTGGGACGAATTGACGCATGATGCTTACTGGCTATTTGAATTATCGTTTTCGCTTCATCTACACACTTTTCTGCAAGCAACAATGAACGGGGTTTGGAAGAATAGAATTTCTACTGGAGTGCCTATAGGAATTTCCATGGACCGGAGATAATTACAGATGTGTAAGAGTTCTAAATTTCAACAAAACCACTGGCCAGTAAACCATGCAATATGCTGCCTCTCCTTGAGAAGATGACTGCAATTGATTATCAGTAGTCAACACCCACTGTAAACACGAAGAAGTTCAAGGGTGGACTGAGAGATTTTGCATGGCAACAATCACTGCCCTTAGCTCTGCCCAAGATGTGTGTGCATAGTAACCCCAACCACCGGGCCGGCATGCCCTCAGCCAAAGCAGAATATATGCCTGTGCAGAGGCGGAAAATGTCAGTTGTTCATCTGCTCATCTACGAGCCGCACCAGTTAGACAGATAGCTCCACCGTGCTCGTTTGCCACAGTCCTAACCAGCCACCAATATTCCTTTAGGGATCACCAGCTCACTGCTGCCTACAGCAGTATTTCTGAATAACCCTTGCAGAGTTTTCAAGAAGCAATCTGCCACCCATAGTTATCTGCCCCTGGCAACGGTTACCCCACATGCCCTTCAGGACGTAGGCACACCTAAGCCCCATCAGGGTATACGTACACAGACAGGGAAAGCTATATTAGCTACCTACCTAGTCGATACTGCCCTCAGTCATATTAGAACCAGGTCCCTTTCACCTGGACTGCATAGTTTACAACTTCTGGTCAATTCTGGGTAGACTGGACATAGTACGGGCCACCGTGTCTTATTCCTCATGGAATAAACACAATCTGAACCTAACTACTCTCTCATTTTCCCCTGTGTTCATCCAGGTTACCACATTAAACAAGTATGTCCTGCAGAGTTGAGCAGGAGACCAGGTTTGCCAACCAATTGCTGCTTAGTGTAGGAGCTCTTTCAGATGGGGAAATTGTACTTCAGAACACACACCATTCGATGGCCACCAATTCAGTACACGCGTTGTATTGAATGGTGAAGCCACAACCACTAGTCACATCCCTGTTTGAGAGGATAAATCGCAAGACCAACTTGCACCTGTCCACCACCTCATTTGTATTGCCAGAGGAAGTGCTTGGATGGCTCTTGGTTGGACCTGTCTACTCAGGAGGTTCACCCATAAAATCTATTGGAGCGCCTCCGGGGGAACCCATTCCTCAACCACCACACCGTTTGTGTTGCGGGTTGGGGAAAAAGGTTGTTCTCAGCACCATTATGGTGTGCCTAGACAGCAGAACACATTTAGATAGGGAACGCATGTCGTCTGCTCCTATCTCCCAGACCAGGTATTTTAACATAATGGCCATCACCAAGAGAGGTGGGAAGGACATTAGGGAATGACAGGCAACTACTGCCTGCCAGTCTACCTGGGGTTGCACCCAACCTAATAAGGCACTCTGCCAATTAACTCCACGAGAACGAACTCAAGCCGCCCGTCAGTTGGTGGGGACTAGCCCCCTGGCTCCTTCCCCTTCTCTGTTCCAGCCTCCCCGGAAGCTTCCAGGCGCCATCCACCCCATCATTGCCGCCTTCAACCGAGGAGAGAAGGTGCCAGTAGGAGCAGCCTGCACATGGTTCAAGACCTAACGCTACCCCAGCCCCGCTGAGGTTCTTCAATAGCAGCAGTTGGAGTTCCAATCGCCGCAACACATGGGGTGAGTCCAGATCTGCCAGCTTCCGCACCCCAGGCAGCAAATCAACAGCACCAGTCAGTCAGCTGCGTAGCCCAGGACTGAGTAAGCCAGCAGCTCCCAAACCCTAAACCAGTCAGCAGACCAATAGCCAAACGAGCTGCCAAGTCTTCAGCTGACACGGCCCACTCTATATTCAGGTTGTGTTCCTGCCCAGACATTTATTGAGACACAGGTCACTCCCAAAAGTGCCCTGTGACGGGCACTAACAAAATCGCTACTTTGAGATGCTTTGCTATTCACCCTGAACCAGAAACCCTTATGTGTCACTTTAAAGATATAGAAAAATTTATATCCTAAATAATAATAAATTACTCTTTGAAGTAAAATTGGTAAAACTTAAATATTATGTTTTTATGAGTTTGAGATGTAATGCATGTTTTAAAGTTTGAAATTGTAAAAATATACATTTTGCCCTCAACCAATAAATTTTACTTGCCATGGTGGATGCAAGGACTGCATATTGTTAATCTTCAGGCCAGTATCAAGTATCAGTTTGTGTCTTTTTGCTAAAGTATATTCATTGCCAAAAAATTTATGTACCCCCCTGTAAAAAAATTTAGTGACCATGGAAGTTGATGAATGGGCACAGTGATTGACATGCAAATGATTGAAATTCTGTATGACAAAGCATGCACATGTCATATGAAGGTTCTGTTTTTGCTCTTCATGTGCCATATATAAACAGTTCTCAGAACATTGCATACAATAAGATATGTACAGTACTTGCTGGTGATAGTAAATGTAACATAGGCATAGCAAAAAATGCACAAGACAGCAATACAAACAACTGATGAAGTTTGAGCTAGGCCAGTGGCAGGGTGTACGGTGTGTTGATTTGCCTGTCACTTGGGCTGTTTGAACTTTGTAGTCAAATTGTACCAGAAGCAATGTACATTTGAACATAGTTGCAGACTTCTTTTTTTTCTCTGTGAAGGAGGGGAATTGGGGGGGGGGGGGGGAGTCCAAAATTTTAATTTATCACACCCTCGTTTATTTTAATCTTATCTCTCTTGATGTGTTTGTAGTATGTTTATGTATGAAGGTACGCATGAAAGTAACACTTGTATGCCAAATTTTTAAACAACATGAGATAGTAATATTTAAGAGAACACTGTATTGAAATTTTTCTTACAAAGGAAATGTAAATTATAAAAGCATCTTAAGAAGCGAACATTCTCAATCAAATATCACAATTAAAAAAAATTAAAAATACAGCACATTGAAATATTAGATGAGAAACAGAACAAGGCAAGATGTTTACCATATGTTACACTTATCACAAACTGAACTAATGGCCGACTACATAGGGAAGAGGGGCTGGCTAAAAAGTGAAAGGGTGACTGCCCCTCTTCCTGCCCCTGTACTTGATGCCTATGCATGTGAAAGTACCCATACAACATGGATGGCTCCATATAACCTTGACAGACTGCCATGAGGAAGAACAGTTTGATTGTCACACTGACACAAACAGAGACAGCGGCTTTCTTTTCCACAACCCAGCAGCATTTGACAGCTTCACTAGATCACCTTATCTCTACTATAAGTATTTCCAGATATCTATCACAGGCAGATCTGTGATCCAAACGTACTTGATTTGTTCTTTAATCAACATCTAAGAGTTAAAACTACAAATGAACACTACAATCCTTGCTTCAGTTTGCAGCTGCACACATGGGCGCAGAAACGTCTTGATCTCAGAGGGGGCCAAGGCAAACACAGACCACCCACCACCCCAGGTCAGGCGAACCGATTTTCAAAGTTTTTTATATGTTTGTGTATAGTGAGTGTGTTCTATACTAATCAATCCAACCTGGAAAATGCTTCGACCATTTGCTATTAGCGGTGATGTTTAAATGTTCGAACATCTCATACAGGATGTTGACATGTAAAATTACAACTGTCATCCTTGTAAATAATGTTTTCTCACATTAAGCTTAAAACTATGAATAGCTGATTTGGTGACTGACAAGTGACTAACTAAATCATAAGTAATAATGACATTATTACGTGGTTCTTGGTTAAGCTTTTTTGTACAATTTGAAATCACAACTCCAGTTCTACCATTTTCAAAATTGTATTGTTTCTATAGTATTTAAGGCCCGTTACATTAGATTATCAGTGCCTGATTTTTAACCTTCGGAAAGTCTTTATAAGCTTAATTGTTAGTCGACAAGAAATGCAATACTATTGAAAGATAACTATGGCTAAATGATTTTCTAGTAGAAAAAACATAGGCTTTTAAGAATATCTATTTCTAAATGGAAGATACACATAACGTGAGAAAGGAATAAAATACTTCTAAATACACGAAACCAAGAAAGTGTGAGTACTAATTAATAAATACTAAAAAGATCATTGTTTAAAAACCAGGAAACAATTTCCTATGGAAAACAGTTAGAATTCAAACTAGGAGGGAAAAGATATTTTCATTAAAATTCCAAAACATTTGAGGGATATTTCACCTAAGAAGCACAACCTTATCATATTCATAAAAGAAATTTTTCAAGATAACAATAACAAATTTTTTAA
This sequence comes from Dryococelus australis, assembly GCA_029891345.1. NCBI lineage: Eukaryota > Metazoa > Arthropoda > Insecta > Phasmatodea > Phasmatidae > Dryococelus > Dryococelus australis. Next base: position 194,393,073 of record CM056997.1, read on the forward strand.
ACAATTGAGAATATTAAATACATCAGTGTTTCATATATTAAACATTAACTATGAGCATGACGCCGGCTAACAGACAGCGGCACTAGAGCCCATGATGGCGCTCACCACACACGTGTCACGTGTCCTGCACGTGTGCAAAGAGGCCAATAATTTTGAACTTTTGTATAAATGTTATTGTCAGTGTAAAATGTGTTCTATTGTATTAGCAGTGTTTAATATTTCTTAAAACGTGTTCAAGTGTTTGTACTAATTTTAAATTGTTTGATTTTAAAATTCAAAGTGCCCGCGGCACCGAGATTAAAAACACTTAATATTCCGGCATGAACGCCGTTATAAAGAGACACTAAAATAATACTGAAATTCATAAGAAAATTACGGAAATGTAAAACAATACTTAATTTAATTTGTGCCATTTTATTTTCAATAATTAAATATTTTACTCAGCTTGCATAGCACTTCCACTTATGTAAACCCCGTAGGTGGCCACGGTAGGTCCGTGCGATGCTTGTATCTGGACAGTCTGTCGAGGAGAGCTGGCGAGGTAAGACACTGTCACGTATGCACTACAATTTTTGTTCACAGATATAGGTTTCCATAGTCGATTTAGTTTACTTGTTAACCTTTGTTTGCGTACGTTTTGCCAGACATTTGCCCTAGCATTATGCTTCCGCTTTATTAATTTATTGTGCCCTTGTGGCATTTTTAACTTAATCGAGGAGAAGGAGGATAAGTATGTCGGAGAGGTCACACAACTCGTGTAACTTGAATCAGGCGCCATCCACCTATGTATGTATCTGAGGGTAATTTTTCGTGTTTGAATATTTTACGTGTATTTTACGTTTGAATATTTTACATCACGTATAACCACGTAGTCAATCGACGCCAAGTTTTGTATACACCATCATTGCATTTTGAGAGCTAATTTATGTAACATCATATGTGCAATATTTATTTCATGGTCTATGTCAATTTTATTCAGTGTTCAATGTATTTTTCACGTAAATTGATGCTTTTGTACTTGACCAAGCAATCATGTAAATGTTTGATTTTACCGCCATCAGGCATGTTACAAGCCTGTAACCACTTCAATCGTAAAGAGAATAATTTTCTCAGCAAGAATAATATTTTATCTGAATTTAGGTTGCCGTTTCCACTCAGAAATATTGCAATTTCACCTGCACCACGTGATCCGCTACGAACTTCATCCAGCGGCATACACGCCATCTAAGCTTATTTTCACACGTGTATGTTTATTGTGAATATTCATCTCGTGTCCCATCTTGTTTCATGTATCATTCAAGGGTTTATGTAATTTTGTAATTAGTGTATGGTGCAATTATTCCCGTCCTAGCTGGCTCTGTGTATAGGCCGTCAGCACACTACCCACGTGTTAATATGTATTAAGGGTTTCATTTGTAATTCGCAGTGTCCTGTCTTCAGAGAAAAACCGTCAGTCCACCCTAGCAGCTGTCGGCCCTCTTCCCTTGTGAAGGCTGTGCTTTCATGCACCTCAGTGAGATCATCCGTCTAGGCATGCGCTAGAGTAATTGCAGAGTGGGGAGCACCCAAGCGGAATTGGTTAGTCATGACCGAGATAATCATATTTTCACTGGCATGTTGATGTGTATGCATAATAACAATAAAAGCAAGTCTAAGGTGAATTTATATCTTTTATTCAGTAGTGACATTGTCCTAGCCACATATGTTTTATTACGTGTTTATTTCCAGTGACGTTTAGTAAAAAGGTCAGTATTGCCTACATGTTTGTACGTACGCACTGGTGAGATGGACACAGAACCCACAGCATTCCTGAGAACCCTGAGTCTCAATAGTGCGGTGATTGGGAAGCATCTCTGGTGCCCAAATTACCAGTAAGTATTTGTGTCATTGTTCGTCTCGTGTCTCACCCGACGGCGTCAAGGATATTAATTATTTTTTGGCATATACATGAACCCTATACTAATTTTTGTTAATGAATACTTATATGAGTTTTTCAATATTAAGATCATCAGTGAGTTTACCATACACATGCAGAATACACAATGAATTCAGTCTCTTCTGTGTACTGTCATTCGCAGGTAGATTTTCAGCATTCGAAGCATGGAGAAAGAATGTTCGGCTGTTGCAGATGTGACAGGTGTGATCAGAAGATAACAAGTAAATTTTTCCAGCTCCGGAAAAAGAGATCTGGTCTCAGGGGGGCATATCCCTTAAGCGCTGCACATATTCCATTGTTTTTGTACAGTGAGGAGAGAGCTTTTTCAACATTTCAATCTGATGTCCTAGCTGTTGCGGATCAAAATCTTTTACTTGCAATGTTTCTGTTACCTTAGAGATCCATCCTATTGGCTGAGTTGCCAGTGCCTCTTTATGGTAAGCATTTTTTTGTAGCTAGTTTGTTCAAATCTCCGTATTTCTCCAGTAAAACGGTCTAGTGTTTCGAAGTACACTTTCCTGGAAAACTCTTCTGGGGATGCAAACTAGTAGCTTGGCGCAGCGTAATTTGACTGCTGAAGTCTTTTTGGCATCTTTTTGCTATTTCTTGGTAAAGTTGGGAAAATAAGTTCATCTTCTACGACCTTTGAATCCATCTCAAACCATAGATGGTTGAAACCATCTTCATTCCTTTTTCCCCTCAAACACTTCAAGACAACATTTACTGCTTCTTTTGCAACACAACACTAAGACATTCAGTCGCAGAAAACAACTCCAGGCATATTTGCAAACCTAGAGACAATTCTCCTTTAGAAAACAGATTGTATAAACCCAGTGCTTTACTTGCAACACATTCGTTACTTTCTGTGAGAGACTGCAAAAACTGAAGAATCATTGGATAAGAGTTGATCACACTGGTAATAGATTTTACTCTGACTATCCAGCATGTGGGGCATAGTGGTTTGGAACTAAGGGGTTTCTTTTAGATCTAAATCTGCAGCTAAATCAGCAAACATTTTTTTTCTTTTTGGAGAACCTTTAACAATATTTACCAATTTCCTGGACCCATTGCATGCAGTCACTCAGTAGAGAGATATTTTAACACAGTCCTAAAAAGCAAGATTTAGTGAGTGATTCGCAGAATGGTAATATTGTGTCTTTGGCTGTTTTTCTGTTATTATTGCCTGAACTCCTTTGACAGCACCAGACATGTTGCTCCCACCATCATAACATTGTTTTCTGAGATCTTGAAATGACTAGTTGAAACGACAAAGAACATCTTCAATAAAAGGAAACAATCTCTCTCCTGTGATATCAGGTGTTTCATATAAACCCAGAAATACTTCTTCGGCTTTGAGAATTTGCGAGTTTACCGTTTGTATGCAGATTAACATCTGTCCTTTTGCGGCTTTCATCTCTAGTTTTGTCTAATATAATACTAAACTCCTTCCTGTTTCTAATTTCACTCAATAATCCTCTCAAGATTGAGTGTGCCATATCATTTACTACTTCATTCTGAATTTCTCAGGATGCAAAATTCTATTTTTTTTTCTTTACGAAGTGCTGAAGCTCAGGAAATTAGCTCGTAAATTTAAAAGCTGATCAAAGTTCCCTTATATATCATCATGAGAACGAAACGCTAGCCCTTGACGTGCCAAATACTTTGCAATTGTAAAACTTGCTCGTAATGCTACATGATTATTTTGTTGTTGCTCACTCAGTATTTTGTTAGCTGGTTTACAACTGTTATTTCTTGTAACAAAATAAATTTCTCTGTTGATTCCTTGTGCATAGAAATATTTTCGTGCTGCAAAAACTTTTCAACTGCTTTCTTCCAAAGAGTGAAACCATCGTATATAAGATTAGACTTGTATTGAGGATTGTGTTTCTTACGTAGTGCTTTGATGCAAGTGAAATAAAAGAGTCTTCTTTATTTGGTGGAATGTGATCTGGCTGATGAGGCTTGTCATGTGTTATGTCGTCACCATTATGCTGCAAACTGGCTGCGAATATGTCTTCAGGATTGTTACCTATAATGAATTCAGTGTTTTTAGGTCTTTGTTTTAGGTTTAGCTATTTCAGTACAGATATATATATTTCTACGCAGAAGTAGAAAATTTTTTAGTAAAACTACGTTAAATATTAACACAAAATGAAGACTTCTCACAGGTGTTTCTGAGTCTTCTAAAGAAAATACAATACCTTTGTTTAAAAATTGTTTTTTTTTTTTTTTTTTTTTTTTTTTCACAAAAAAATTAACACCATCAAACATTTAATGAAAATTTTAATTTTTATTAATGTTATTGAATCCAGGAATGATTGTATATGCAGTCCAACAAACCAAAGTCAAAAAAAAATTAAATTAACATTTTTTCGTACGATTTTTGACAAAAAACACAAGAATTTTATATAAACATTTTTAAAAGCCATAAAAGACAGGAAAAATATTTAATTTGGTAATTAAAAACAGTATTATTGTACATTTACATTGTATGGGTCCCTGTCATTTACAACTTTGAGCATGTAGATACCACTGTATTATCATGCCAAAATTTCTGTTAATAACCTATGTATATTGCAACTATTTATTCAATTTTTTGCGCCTGTATGTTTGTTCCAACATCATGCTCAAACTGCTTCATCAATTTTTATAAAAGTTCAACTGGAAAGATCTTAATCTAAAACAATGGGATATGTATCAGTCACAATACTACATCAACAGGGATATAAGCATAAGCAGTGGAAACAAAATGTTTTGAACATAAAGTATATTGATTAGATTTTCATTTTATATTATACGACCAAATACTTAGTTTCTGATAGTGCAGAAGTAAATAAAATAATGCATTTTGCTAAAGCATTGCATCGCCATTGCCATATGGCCATGAGTAATAGATGACACACACTGGTTTTCGCATATAGCTTATGTTACTAAACAATTGCTTAATTTTAAATAAACTGGAATACTTGAATTTGCACTGACATTTATACATCGCGTTCTTTACTGCAGGCAGTAAGCACCACACAAAATTTTTCAGTGAAAAGTTAAAATATCTGGTGGTGATAAATTTACTTGTGTTGTTAGGCGTGTAACATTTCTTAACTGATATTCATAAGCAGACACCACTTTCACAATTACATAATTTTTGAATAAACAGTTATTTCCTGAAGAACAGCACGTGGTTTGGCAGCCTAGGTGGAACCCTCGTAAAGCATAAGCAATTTTTTAATAATCGTAATTAATGTTAACAATATTTTGTTTACGTGCAACCCAGGGTTACTTCAAGTTTCTAGTGTAGCGTGTAGGGTAAGCTTTTAACTTACCTTCATCATCAGTTATTTCTTCACTTTCGTTGAGCCGTATTTTCTTGCTGGTACCTGGAGAAAAAAAAGCTTTTAATCGATTGCTGACCAACCAATTCACTTTTTTTACGGCAGGATGAAGTGTCGATTCCAGTTCACGATATTAATGCTATCTCTTTTTTTTTACCACGATTTATGCATGTCACGAAAGGTATTCTCACCAACCAGACAAGGTCACATTCACAGCCAGGACTTCATATGTGAAGACTGATGGCTCTGTCTTATAGTTACCAAATGAGTTGTGGCACATGCACACTGGCACTCTGGCAGTTTGGCCTTGGAGCTGGAGGGGTGGAAGGATGAGCAGTCATCACAACACAGTCCTTTCCCCGCCCCTGCCCCTTTCCAGTGACAACCATGGTGGTTCATATACTCCCCTTCTCCAAAACTCACCCCATACAAACAACACTGAAGTCGTGAGACCAGTATGTGTGAACTGTACTCCTTACCCTTTCCCATTACAGTGACTACTGGATGTCAACACTATCCTTGCAAGATCCGTCAGGGGTCAGGCCATGCCTCACATTTGACATCTATTCTCGGTCGCCTCGGGTGGACACACTCGGTTATGCCGTGCCAGTCAGATTGTGTCATCTGTGTATCATTCTGTTCTGGCAATAATTTACATGAGGTTCAAATAATTAGTGCGATCTGAAACTTAATTTGCAGACCTGGTAACATACGATTCGGCCCTGTTTTTATCGCCCGTTTGTTATATGGATCAGAGCTGTGAAGGGCGCAACAGCAAAAATACCTTCCAATTTCAATAGAAAATATGTTAATAAAAGAGTTTGAGATTAGTTTGGCCTAAATTATTCCATATATTTCTAGAGGAAGTTAAAGTAAACACATGTGTTTTAACAATTTTAAACTTGGCCTTCCCTGGTCCCCCGACTACCAACAGGGAGGGTCAATGGCCCCCTGGCTCCCCCAGTTTCTGCACCACTGGCTGCACACATCCCTTAAAACTAGCATGAAGATGATCTGGGAAGCCATTGCAAATGATGACCATTCATTCATCACTTTTTGTGATGTGAGTCATTGAATGTAAAAATCATTCTATCTTCCAATTTGCTACCTTTGTTTCCGAATGCCCCGAAACCAGTTTCCCCTAAGATAATGCTCTCCACCGCTCAACATGGGTTTCCTGGAAATATTTATATGATCTTTCAACTTCAGTGGTTTACGCTGTCACCTATTTTGTCCCACACTGAACATTTGTGGTATCAGACGGTATGCTACCTGCAACCATTTTTAAATGTTGCTGATTTGGCATCATTTGCAACAACTGAAGGCAAATCTGCAAGATAATGTACTGCATTTGTTTGACTCCATACTCAATCATACTGATTCATGTATTGAGATATGAGACTTTCTGAGGAGGTACTAAAAGTGACCTAATTCTCTCTGCCACAGATTGGCAGAACATTATCCTGATGCAATTGTATTGTAATCACTTTTTTCTTTTGTCTATACCATTACACTTATAAATTTGAATTTACAATTTTTTGTAGCAGTCTTTATTTTGTGTTGTCATCTTAAATTGTTACTACAAATAATGAAAACTGTTAGGTACCAAATTATGATTTTATTTTTTGCAGTTTAGCTCTAACAGTATTGTGCATTTCAGTATTTCTATGTACTATGCTTTAAGTCCCTTAGACTTTAAGATTATGGTAGAATCCCTTATTTATACATAATTCATAAAAGTGCAGTCATTTATTGATCTCACAGTATGAGTTTCTAATGTTTCATGTCTTTCAAATTTTACAGGAATTGCAAAACTGGCAATGTATAGGTATTATTTTGTGAATATTTTTCTTTGTATCATGTATTAAAATATGATGTGGTATCACTTTGCTAGGAATGTACTGTCATCAATACTGTAATTTTGATCACAGTAATTGAAGTGTGTGGTGGTGAACTGATGTACAGTCCATCCATTGCTCTGAGCCAGTGTGAATCACTTTGGTAAAAACAGGACATTACTGTATTTGGTATTGATGCGCATTATGTATTTTGGATTATGGATAAATTATTATAATGGCATACCAATGTGTCATTATGGATGCTGGTGACGTGTGCGCTAGCAATTTTGAAATCCAGCTACCCAAATTTGTACGACCTCTGGATGTTTAAAATGCTGTTTCCCTGTGAATACTGTCATTATTGACTGCTATGCTGAGACAAACATAAATAAATGTTTAGTGGATAGGAGTACCATTGACAGCCCTAGGAACAAGGATCTCAGTAGATTATGCATCAATCCTGTATGAAAGAGAATGAGGTGATGATTATATCAGTGAGACAGTGCAGAATTGGGAATACCACCAAAAGAACCTCACTGCTTATCATTGACACCTGCCACATTTTCCACATGCAAAATTCCTTTACTTGGATTCCCCTGATGTGAAATCCAGATCTCACTGTTGACTATGGAAACTCTCTTGTGTGAAGCTGTAGTGTAGTTGTATGCATAACTGGCTTGCAGTGTGGTGTTGGACGCACAGGGCAGGCCAGTACCACCAATGCGAATTCCAGGCGCAGCACCCAAAATTCGAATACCAGGTACTTATCTTATTCACAATTCAGCTGTTGAAGGCTGTTTACGGTAAACTGAATACTTTTGAAAGTCCGGTGTTATAATTCCGTAAAGGAAATATAGTTCATGCAGTTTATTAAGGGAAGGTAGAGGACTGTTAAGCACATTATGTATTCTTCCACCAAATTCATGCAATGGTCAAGTGAAATTGTGAAATTTTTAGAAACATATATACACCAACAAAATCAGAAAGCAAAATTAGAAATGTCAGTATTTACAAATGTTTTACGAAACATTTTAAATTCAAGGTTAAGACATGGAACTACTTTCTATCTATCGTTACCACCTTTACTGGGCGCATGTCAGTCAGTGGGCCTGTTGAAATGTATGCAGGTATGGGCATTGACATTTTTCACAGGTTGAGTTCAAAAATCTCGAAAGTTGGTTTTCAGAAACAAAAAAATGAACCTTCACATTTTTTCAGACATTTGATTGCATTTTACTTCTTCCTATCTCACTGCCGTAAATTCTTAAAATATAAAATTTTTACTTTCCCCACTGCAGAATAATAAAAAAAAAAAATATATATATATGTTTTTGGACTGGCTATTGGGAGGTGAGCTTAATTTGTGGCTTAATGTAATTTTTCTCTGAGCATAGTTTTGCTATTGTCAGCCCATCATATCTTTGAACCTGACACTGTGTGACTTACTAACATTGTACTATAGTGTAACTAGAAATAAGACTAATTAATTAATTATTATATAACAAGTAATGGGTAGTCACTCATATTTGTTGTTTGCAATTTTCACATGACATCTGTTAGTAGCTGAAAATTGTTTGTGGAGAATTGAGCAATTTTCAAAGTTTTGCTGGAATGTACTTTTAAGCCTTTTTTCTTTTCCTTCTGCCACATGTAAAAACTAATATTTAATTAACCTAACCTCTGCGTTTCCAATATCACTACACTACATCACTCCTTTTCACTTTCGTCTCACCAATTACGTAGTTTGGCATGTATAGGCCGCACATTTTTTTTAAAACAAAAAATGACTACAAAATGTGGGGTGCAGCTTATATATGAGGTAGTGGCAAAAAAAACTTTGCCCCCAAAACATGTTTACAAATGTATCAACATTGTAATGTTTTAACATAGTTTCGAAGGAAATTGGAAGGAAGAAAGGGAATGGAGGGGGAAAAAAGTGCAATTATTAATACAATCTTTCTATCACAAATGTTTTGTAGGGGAAAATTAAGTCGGAATTTATTATGTTTGTATGGAATAGTGACTTAACAATATTTACAGGAATAAAAAAATTCAGTGCGGCCTATACATGAAATATTAATTAATCCTAATTTTTCATCAAAAACTTTAGGCGTGGCCTATACACACCAAAATATGGTATGTAAATTCTGCTACTACACTACATCTAGACCTAATTCTCCACTAGAACTTTTATCTGTTACTTCGTCACTATTTGTACTACATATTACACTCCTAGCTATAGTTCCATACTGGTGATCTCTGTATCTGCATAACCTCACTTCCATCTACAAGTCTATTCTGCGAGGTTTGTTCACTGTTCTCCCACTTTGAGTTCTGACAACTTAATCACTGGTGCCTCTCTAACCAGTGCCTGCATTGACATTTGAAGACACTAAAATTCTCTTAAACTCCCTTTCTGGAAATCTCAGAAATGGCATATCTTCAGTAAGGCTTGATGTTCATCTCTTTCTTGCTGGGTGAGTGTTGTCCTCGGGATTCCCTGCTTCGTTACTTCTCCCTTGTTGTTCATCTTGCTCATTCTGTTTGCTTGAAACCGAAATTTTGACAGTTCCCCATTTATTAACTGTTTTTGTAGTGTGCATGCCTATTTTCCCTTCCTCTGTTCCTTCCCATACTTTTATAAGCTGCCTTCTGTTCCTACGTAGCAAACCTTTTTCATTACCTACCATGTATGACTTAGGTGCTTCTGCAACAGTCTGGACTCTCCCATAACAGCTCATGTTGGTGATCCACACTCTGTCTCTAGCCTTTAGAATAGACAGATCTTTGACACTGCTAGGTAGTGTATTTCTCAGCTTTCGACTGAACAACAGTTCAACTGGTAATAAACCTGACTCCAAAGGTGTACATCTGTAGGAGAGGAGGCCAAGGTTAGGATCTTCTGATTTGGATAGTATGCGTTTGGCAATGTCTACCAATTTTTCAGCTTCACCATTTGAATGTGGAAATCGTGGGCTAGATGTCCTGTCGCTAAAGACATATTCCCTGGTAAACTCCTGGAACTCCAATGATGTAAACTGGGTGCACCCGTCTCTTCAAACCACTTGTGGAATTCCATGTCTGGCAAAAATATTCTTCATCCTGACTATCACTGCCCTAGATGTTGTTTTGTCCAGAATCATCACTTCCAAGAACCTAGAATAGTAATCTTGGATAACTAGGTACTACTTCTGTTTGAGCTTTATTATATCTATTCCCAATACCTCCAAAAATCTGCCTGGTAGTGGCGATAGTTTTAATGTTTCTGCTTTTTTTTATCTCACGTTCAATTCATCCGCTTCACTTCAGTAGACATGTTAGGCCACCACACTGACTCGTGTGCCCAACGACAACATTTAACAACTCCCATATGCCCTTCATGTATCCTTTTAAACATTTCTGGACATAGCTGTGTCAGAATCAAAATATGTGTCCCTTTCATGATCAGCCCTTCGTTGCATGTCAGCTGTCCTCTCACAGACCAGTATATGGAGTCCTTGTACCAGAATCCATGGCCGAAATGTTCCTTCAGTTTCTGGCATTCGGAGTCTCTATCTTGACCCTCCTTGATATCTGCTCAATGTTTGTCTGAAAGTGATGTTTCTGCTTGATTCGCACACTTTTTCAAGTGCTATTGTTATTTGCAGATGATGCTGCTATCTTTTGTCCTACAGACTTATAGTAAGACCGCTGATTACCCTCCTAAGCCCTGTCTATAGCTTTTCTGTGGTGTGTTCCTATTCGTATTATTTGTCTCGGCCCGGCGGGTCATGGTTTGCCCTGTTTGGGGTGGTTTGGCGGGTACCGCCTAGTGGAAGGGTTATTTCTGAGCGGAGGGTAATCAATCCCCCAAGGTGATTCGAATGGCACACGTCTCCCGCCAAGGGAGTGCAATTTTACTCACCGAGATGGCTGCCAATAAACGGGATGCCAGCTGTCCCAGGTCACTTACCCATGATTGGGACTGTGGATGGAAGCGAGATTATAATGAAAGGGGGTTTCGTGATCTGGTCGAGGGTGCTAGCTCAGAACTACTTTCGCTACCGGTTAGGCCCCAAGAACTCTGTCTCATCGGTTTGCGATTAGGAATGAAATTTAGGGGAGCGGTAAATATAAGTGTTTTGGGAGTGGTTTTAGGGGGTAAGTTGATCTGGTAATAGCTCATGTGTTCTAAATCAGCTCATGTGTTCTAAATCAGGCCATGGCCAACAGATTCCCAGATATGCATCGAGTTCCCATGTATGGTCACATGCAGTTATCGGCAAGATGGGGCGCTAGGCGATCTCAGGAACTGGAGATGGGGGGTGCGTCCTCGCAAGTGGAGTCTACTAGTGGAGTAGTAATCCATATTTGCAGTTCTCTCTGTAGAGCTCGCCGCTATCTATGCCTGTTACTACTGGGTGTTCTATGCATTTGAAATTAAACCACAAGATCTTGTAGTGGAACCAAACTCTTCTCCTTTCCTGCTGATGTGCAGTCCTATGGGAATGTCTTCTCCAGACATGTCCAAGGCACTGACAATAGGATTTGCAGGTGAGAGTTTGAGTGCTGCTGTGGGCAGGCGAGGGTGCACCGGACACACCCAGGAGCTTCGGTATGTCCTTGCGGACTAAGCGCCTTCTTCAGGCCCCGTCTCCTGTGGTGGATACAACCTGCTCACACCTATTTCACAGGGAGAAGTTAGTAATAACTGGCAACAGAACAGTTTCAATTAAAATGAGAAGGTAATTAAATAACGGAGTCAGCTAAATAATATTTGGCGTAATATTTATTTTACATCTGGAAAACATTGAGGAATCCCGGTTCAACGTACACTCTAAATGATTATAATAATTAACTTGGTTACCTTACACAGGTGAAGGTAACCTGGGTGTAACTTGTAATAAAACAAAATATTTGTTGCTCTAAGAATCGTGCAAATCACAGCGTTCGCTTCCTGAGGGGGCGTTGCGACCACCTGCTGCCATGGAGTCAAAGAAAAAACTTGGTTAAAGGGGTGCAGGGTTTAGGATGTCGAGGTTACCTCTGGAGGGTCTTGCAGGATCTGCAGGTGGGGCTGGTGCAGGTGAAGCCTTCTCAAGCTGCAGTGTAGCCTTCTCAAACTGCAGGAGCTTCATGCAAGCTGGGAGAGGAGGAGGTCTTGGTCAGACCAGGGAGAGCTCACTGACCTATGCGGCGAGCAAGCCGACGAACTTTGGCTAGATATGCTTCTGAGCCTCCTTATATAGTACAAAAATCTGTGCTTCAGGGCTGTTCTGGGGGTGCGGAGGATGATAGCCTTTCTCTGCAGGGGCTGTTTATCGCATAGTATCAGTGGCGCCGCACATTCCTTATCACCCTGGATTGAGGCTATTGACAGATATACTACCTCTGCTTGAAGCTCTGCTGCTGTAACGTCACTTGGTGCAGGGGTGCTGCGATCTTGTGGTGTCTCTTGTAACTTCCTTCTCTGCTATCTGTGATCTGTGGCTCATTGGGTAATACAATCTTGGTTCGAGGGGATGGCGACCTCATGTCGGAATTCCGGGCAGGCTGTACCGTTTTATAATAAAACGCGTTAATTATAGGTGTGACCGTGGTTGTCCAGGCTCGTGGAATCAACTCGGTCGGCACTTAAATCTTGTCTGCCACTGTTTTACTTACCCCCGAGCTCTTCATTGCTCATTGATGGGGTGTAGTCGCCTGTTGGGTGCGCAGGCACACTGTGCAGCAGTGTTGCATGCGTAAATCGGCTACCCCCTGAAGCGATGTAGACCCATCTCAAACGAGACCACTTTTGCTTCAGGAATGGGGGTGGCTCCCCAATCGTAGTACACAGGTTGTAGCTCTGGGCGCATGCCTCTTCTGTGGCTGTGTGCGGCTCAATGGAGTTGGAGCGCGACCCATATCTGGCTGGGCTACATCTGGTAGAAATCACCCGGTTATGGGCTTCTCTCCCGCTTCCTCTTCTTGCTCCCTCTCTCTCTCTTCCGCTGCGGTCGGTGCTGGCAGCGGTACGGTGTCTCATCTCGTCTGCCGGGTACCGTCCCTTCTTCACTTTCACAGCAGGGAGTAGTGTTTGAAGAAAGGAAACATTACGGGAACAGGTCGTTTTAGTATGAACCCTGACCTTTCTAGTTCGAGGGCAGTTCACATACCAAGAATTGAATAGCTTTTAAACAGTGTGTAGGACAATATTTGGTTTGCAAAATTTAATATATTTTTATATCCTTACCTCTGTCCTCGAATAAAAAGTGTAACTAACTGATAATTATAAAAATAATCCCACTCGCAAGGATTAGCAACAGGGTAGTTTACTATGGTCCCTGTGGGGCAATTTTAACTGGTATGGTATCCAGCCAGCGCTGTCACACATTAAACCATTTAAGTGTTAAAAGGTGCAAGTTATTTAAAATAAAAGGATATTATTATGCCCTGCAAGGCACCAGGGGAGGGAGTTCCCCATACATGTAAAAGAGATATAACATAGAAAACATAAACCCTTTCAAAACATACACAAGTACTCACATTATACACAATTGTAACGAGAACTCTAGCTTACCACTGGTACGTGAATACTTATTTCTAGGTTAGCCATTTGTTTGGCATGAAACTTTTACGCTACGTTACAAACTTTTAATTTTCTTCTACAGTTAACAGGTGGGTTAATATATGCTATTATCTATTACCATAACTTAACCTCTAATTTGCATACACGTAATTTTTACTCTCTCTGTCTCCTATTTCTCTTACGTTACTTCTGTAACAATTTTAGGCCATTGTCTTATTTCAATTACTACATAGAAGATACTTTCACAATGTAGGAAAGTTTACGCATTTGCAGAGACCTTTACTTTACCTAATCTAAAGTACTGAATTTTGAACATTCTCTATGTTTGTGAAGAGTTACATAACCTACAACATTTTAATTCCCTTCCTTAAGTTAACGTGTTTCTACTGTTCTTATCTCCTATTTTACATTGCTTTCATTTTCTTTAGTTCTATGTACACTCAGGACAGTGATTCTTTCATTCTAAACTACGTGTGAACCTAATTGACTTGGACATTTACACACGTTGCCTCCTTTCTCTCTTTAGGTGAGAACAACTTTCTCCTAATTTAACAACAGGGGTTCATTTGACTCTCAATGAGTCTAAGTTTATCACTGCCATACTACCAGCAGGATTACATTACATTTACCTACCATATTTTTCATGACTAACATATTTAACTCACTTAACTGAAATATTTACAATTCTTACAAGGAATTTTAAGCTTCGGTTTTCCTAATCTATCTCTGGGGGGTTATCTAGTTACACTTTCTCTATCCTCTAAACATAGTTACCCTTATCTTATTTTCTAATATTACATACTTTAATCAGTTAATTATTTTAGCTCCCTTTATGTTTTCTGGGTAGTGTTACACGGGCACTATTCGTACCTTTGTATTTTAATAAGGTTGGAAATTTCCTGGGTGGCAGATACAGCACACTCACAGTGAGTTTTCGTGTCATGCTCTTACTGCAATTTTACATGGGTCACTAAAGCAAAGTCGCTTAGTGTCGCATTGTGAGGAGTGGTGATGGTTACGTTGTGTGTGTTCACGGACCTGCGGATGGGCTTCCTTGTGTGTAATTCACGTCCTGTCTGTGCTCACGGAATTCTTGGAGACTACATTAATTGTGTCGTGCTAAACTTTTCAACACAAACAAAATAAATTTTATATTATTTGAATATCTGCATACTTTACGTGAGCACTTCGGCGAATTTAGGTCAATCAAACATTAACTTTTCAGTTTGTGTAGGGATTCTCGCTATGTTAATTCTTCCGCTTCAACTTTTGCAAACAAGGGATCAAATTCTTATAACAACTCAAATAAAAAAAAATTATTTTACTTATACGTTTTGTATGCCCATTGACAGGAGGGAATCTACATTTAACTAGGTTCTTTAGTGTGTAGGACCTCAGTTCCTATCAATGTGATTTGAATTCTCAACCTTAGAAAATTTCTTAACTAATAATTACATGGTTTTCACTAGTATACAAGGTGCATTTTTGGGGCAATTTATGCTCGTTGCACTGCCTATCTAACCAGGTTACGATTTTTTTTTGTAGTTGGGACATTTTTTTTACGTCACCTAACCTTCCCTACTAATCTAGCTGATCGAGCGCTTGCACTCTCGTCTTTTCTGTTGAGTCTATCCTAGCACTCTCTACTAATTGCTTATCTAAGAAGTTCTAGTGAGGGGCGTAGTAGTCAATGGTGGCGTCTGCCAGGTACTTACTCGGGTGATGCCGGTGTTGGTCAATGGCGCTCGTTGAGGCATCGTTTCGGTGGTCGTCCTCTCTTGCATAGAGTTTTTGTGTGGAAGCGGCGGGCTATCGGTACGTCGTAGGTGCCCTCCACTATGTCTTCTTATAGCGCCCCGGGACATAACATGTGCATCTTGGACGTAGTGAGGTCGCTCGTGAGGTAATGACTGCTGTAGGCGGCTGCTCTGGGACAGCGGCCTGGATGCTTGGGGTGTCTGCTGAGATCGTGGCTCTCATAGCTGCAGGTCTACTCGTTCTCGCTGTAGCTGTGCGGGTGACTGGTGCACGGTACTCGTGGGAACTTTCCGCTCCAGGTGTTGGAGGGGCTGCGTCGGCAGCACCAACACTTTCAAGCATCCTGGAAACATGTTTATACTTTGCATTACTTGCATGTCTTGTTTAGCCTCCTCTTCAGCCACTCTTTCTTGCTCCAATGCGTCGGTCACCTGCTTTACCGATGTATCAGCTATTATCAAAGACTGCGGTAAACTCTCTCCAGTCTCTCGTTCATCTCCTTCTTTCTTGCCATTGAAGGGAAAGGGTGGGAAGGGTAGCGGGGCGCATGACCTCATGTCCCTATCCTTAAACAAGTCCACACCCTCTGGGGGCGCAGTCGCCGGAACTGATTCTGGGGGTAACGGGTATGTCTCCTCGTCCAGGTCGTTGTCCATGGGAGAAGAGGGGGGGGGGGGGGCACTTCTTCCGCTTCGGGAACGAAGACTAGGGGGACGCTTTCGCTGCTGGGTGGGTGCATCCCACGAGTTTCCTGGCTCTCGGAAGCCAGGGGGATGGCAAGAGGGGGAATGAGGGAAGTCTGTGGCTGTTTCTCCGTATCCTCGGGGGTGGCTGAAGGCTCACTGGCCTCCTCTATGATGCTACCTGCGGGTTGTCTCCTTGCTTTTGTTCTATCTGTTTGGCTACCCCACGATCATTCGGTACTGGCACTCGGTGGTGCCGGGTATGGTTGGGATACAAATGGAATAAACAAACTCGGTGTTGAAGGTAGTATCCTTGGAGATAATCCTCTTCGGAATGCTTTCCTAGGGTAAGGGCGGTATGACTAGGAAGAGGGTGAATCTATTATTCCTGAGTCCGGCGTTTGCAACCTAGTGACCTGAGTTTGAGGTGGATGCTTCGTCCATCTTTGGGGGGGGGGGTTCTGGTTTTGGTTCCCACGTTGGATTACGCTCCTACTCGGTTCTCTGTTCGCTCATATGACGTTGCATCGACTGTCCTGGGTTCAAGTCCTGGCACGGACTTGGTTGCACTTGTAATTGTCTAAGGCTAAGTGGTCTCCCATTAGCAGAGTTTCTAGGTCCTTCCTGGTTCACATTGCTTCTGCTTGGGAATTGCGTTTTGTAATTGCTGGGCTGTGTATTTTGCGGGTGGGGAGGAGGGTTTCGCGTATCCTGTGTTTGCCGCTTTGGACAGTCTCTGATTAAATGCCGGCCTGGACAATGTCAATAGCAGGGCAAGGGGGCGGCATGTGGTAAAAAGGTTGTGTCTCGCCCTGCAGGTGGTCTGGGGAAGGGGGTGGGGGCTGACGTCTTGCTTGCGCATGCCACTGGGGCTTTCCCTGACAGGGGGCGATTATTTCTGAGCGGAGGGTAATCAAACCCCAAGGTGATTCGAATGGCAAACGTCTCTCGCTCAGAGAGTGTAAATTTACTCACCGACATGGCTGCCAATAAACGGTACGCCAGCTGTCCCGGGTCACTTAGCCATGATTGGGACAGTGGATGGAAGCGAGATTACAATGAAAGGGGATTTCGTGATCCAGTCAGTGGTGCTAGCTCGGAACTACTTTTCCCTACCAGGTAGGCTCCAAGAACTTGGTCTCACTGGTCTGAGATTTGGAATGGAATTTAGGGGAGTGGTAATTATGAGGGTTTTGGGAGTGGTTTTAGGGGGTAAGTTGATCTGGTAATAACTCATGTGTTCTAAATCAGGCCACAGCCAACAGATTCCCAGATACGCATTGTGTTCCGATGTATGGTCACATGCAGTTATCGCGAGATGGGACACGAGGCATTCTCAGGAACTGGAGATGGGGATGCGTCCTCGCAAGTGGAGTCTACTAGTGGAGTAGTAATCAGTATTTGCAGTTCTCTCTGTAGAGCTCGCCGCTCTCTATGCCTGTTTCTACTGGATGTCCTACCTCGTATTCTATTTATTTGAAATTAAACCACAAGCTCTTATAATGGAACCAATAATCTTCTCCTTTCCTGCGGATGTGCAGTCCTAAGGGAATGTCCTCTCCAGATATGCCCAAGGCACTGGCAAGAGGATTTGCAGGCGAGAGTTTGAGTGTCGCTGTGGGCAGGCAAGGGTGCACCGGACATGGCACAGGGAGAAGTTGGTATTAACTGGCAACAAAACACTTTCAAATAAAACGAGAAGGTAATTAAATAACAGACTTAATGAAATAACGTTTGACGTAAGATTTATTTTACGTCTGGAAAACACTGGGGAATCTCGGTTCAACGTACACTCTGTATGACTATAATAATTAACTTTGTTACTTTACACAGGTGAAGGTGAACCTGGATGAAACTTGTAATAAAACAAAATATTAGTTGCTGTAAGAACTATGCAATTCACAGTATTTGCTTCCCAAGGGGTGGTTGTCCAGAGGGGGCGTCACGATGACCTGCTACCGGTAAATTAAGGAAAAGACTTGGGTTAAAGAGGTACAGGGTTTAGTACGTCAAGGTCACCTCTGAAGGGTCTTGCAGGAGCTGCAGGTGGGGCTGGTGCAGGTGGAGCCTTCTCAAGCTTCAGTGTAGCCTTTTCAAGTTGCAGGAGCTGGTAGAGCTTTGTGCAAGCTGGGAGAGGAAGAGGTCTTGGTCAGACCAGGGAGAGCTCGCTGACCTATGCGGCCGGCGAGCTGACGAACTCTGCCTAGATGTGATTCTGAGCCTCCTTACATAGTACATAAATCTGTGCTTCAGGGCTCTTCTCGGGGTGCAGAGGATGATAGCATTTCTCCGCAGGGGCTGTTTATCGCAAGGTAGTGGTGGCACCGCACACTCCTTATCACCCTGGGTTGAGGCTGTTGACAGATATACTACCTCTGCTTGAGGCTCTGCTGCTGTAACATCACTGGGTGCAGAGATGCTGCGATCTTGTGGTCTCTCTTGTAACTTCCTTCTCTGCTATCTGATCCATGGCTCATTGGGTACAATCTTGTTTCGATGGGGTGGCGACAGCATGTCGGAATTCCGGGTGGGCAGTACAATTTTATAATAAAACACGTTAATTATAGGTGTGACCTTGTCCAGGCTTGTGGAATCAACTCTGTCGGCACTTAAATCTCGTCTGCCACTATTTTACTTACCCCCGAGTTCTTCATTGCTCATTGATGGGGCGAAGTTGCCCGTAGGGTGCGCAGGCATGCTGTGCAACAGTGTGGCATGAGTCATGCTGTAATGTTGTGGATGTACATTTCTTCTTCCAGGATCTCCTTCCCTTCATCATTTGCTTTCTCGATCGGGGTCCTTCAAAGAGCATCTGGTATGTGGAATTCTCTGCCTGGAATATATGGTGTAAGAGAAACACATCACCCGCATCTGTAATCTCTGAAGTCTGGCTGTTAGGTCTGCAAGGGGCTTAGATACAATTAGTGTCTCCAGTGGTTTGTGGTGAGAATCTGTACAGAAGTACCGAAGTGCCAAAGCTTCCTTCTCAATTTGGGCATATCTGGTTTCCTTTTCACTCAGGCTCCTTGATACGTATGTTATGGGTTTCCATTGGTTTTCTGTATGCTGTTCTAGCTCTGTACCTAGGCCGTATGATGAGGCATCCACCGAAATTCTGAGTGGGGCCCCTGTCTGTAAAGGGCTAGGGTTGACTACTGCGTCAGTTCCTGCTTGATTGTTTCCATGGCTTTCTTTTGTTTATCACCCCATATCCACTAATTACCATTTTTCAACAGTTCTCTTAATGGTTGGATTATCTCAGACAACTGCGGAATGAACTTCCATAAGTAGTTTGTCACACCCAATATTCGCAGCAACTCTATGACATTACTCAGATAGGGCATTTCTCTAATGGCTTTAGTCTTGTCTGGGTCTGGCTGAACCATTCCTTCACTTATAATGTGACCTAGAAATTTGATAGACTGTACTTTGAACTGACACTTGGCTGCATTCAGGGTAACCCCTTCATATTTTAACTTTCTAAGTACAGACTGCACCCGCAAATCATGTTCTTTCAATGTAGTACCATAAATGAGGATGTTGTCCACCTGTTTGACAACACCATCTATTCCTTGTAGGATTTCTTGCATTTTGTGCTGGTAGTGCTGTGGCCCTGAATTTATACCAAATGGCAAGCAATTAAAAAAGAATCTTCTAAATGGTGTTAGAAATATATTCAGAATTGCACTCTCTTTTGCTAAAGGTACTTGCCAAAATCACCTTGAAGCATCAAATTTTGTGAAAATTTTTACTTCTTCTAACTGTGCCAGTGATTCCTCTACAGCTGGCTTGTAGCTCTCCACTAGGACTATCTCATATTCCTTATGAAGTTTACCTAAACCTGTGAAAAGTTCGGGGAATTTACCCACAATCTGATGTGCATTCTCAGTACTCACCCTCTTTTCGTTCACATCCTCCAATGCTCCGTTGTATACAGTGATGATATTAAAAGCTCTCAGCACAGGTCTCCCTAGAAGTGGAATCTGTTGACTTTCCACAACATATATTTTTTGTTCACTATATTTGTTGTTGAATGACAACACTGTATGTACTACCTTGATGGTTCCATTCCCAGTACCAAACTGTTTTTTGTGAGTTTGTTTTAGCGCCAATCCAAGATGGTCACTTAACCCTAGCCCAATTACCATGACATCTTCCCCTGTATCCACTTCGAACTTATAACCTCAACATTCCCTACAAGCAACCAGACGTACCACGGTTCTGTACAGACCTCCAATGCTGCCACTTCACCTATGTAGTACTCACACTGTTTGTCATCCTTTGTTCCCAATTATTGTACTTCAGCATACCTGCAGCACCTTTCACAGTGAAATTTTTTGTAGTACTTCCTGCACTTCACCTTGTCTGCCGGCCACTCATACGAAGGGTGTGATGGTGTCACTTCGCACTTGGAGCATCGGCTAGTTGCTGCCTCAGTGTTTAGCCGATAGGTCTTGCATGTATTTCGTGCAAACTATGGACGGCGATACTTTCTTGAATTCTCCATTCTTGGTCAATGAGTATCCACCCCACGATTGCGAACATTATCGATAGACATTTCTGGTGACGGCTGCACTGCCTGCTGCTGCTGTTTTACTGTTTATGCCTGTCTGATCTTTTTTTACTGCCTGCTCCATTGTCAGTCCACTGCCCATTTGTTGTGCCTTTGATAGCCTATCATCAGGCACTTCAATAACCAGTACTGTTTATACGAGTCCTTCATTCAGGCTTTGCAATTCACAAGTCTCTGCTAATTTAAAAAGTTGTTGTTAATAAACACATCTGCCAATTCCCCGTCTTGTTTCCAGCATTTGAAAAACCAAGCACGTTCGTAAATAAGGTTTTTGCTAACTGAAAAAAATGACTCAAACCTACCTTTCAACATTGCATACTTTTTAACCTGATCTTCATTCAAGGCGAACAAGTCCATCATGTCATCTGCCTAGGGCTCCATGCAGTAGAGGAGCATGTTTACTTGATCTTCATCCATTTTTCCACAGAGTCCCAATGCGATCTAGAACCTTTTGAACAGTGATATCCATTTGCTCCATTCCGATGGTGCTCGAAAATCAAAGTTTTCAGGTGGCGCAATCTGAAATTACATTGCACTCGTCATTGTGATGTGTGACACTGCTTCCCGCCATTCATTCCTGCAGTTATGACAATGAACAGGATTTAACCGGCAGTTCCCAAGACACAAAGAGTGTGTGTTAATTACAAACTTGACACGAGCCAACATCGCCCAAATGACGACGTTGTCACTACCAGAAAAAACACCTGACACCATGTAGTGTTAATTGTACACATCAATAGGCCGACATGTTTTACTCACCACTGTTCCAGCTCTTGCCCAGGCCTCCCAACCTCTGTGTCTCCAATATCCCTGCACTACATCTATCCTCTGAGTGTGGGCACACTGGGTGCAAATCCTCTAAACTGTGCCTCCTTGACTGGTGACTGTGATCATAGCTCCTGTATTCCTCTCGCTTCCCCCCTAATGTCCTACATAGATTGACCCTTTCCTTCTTCTACTGCATTTGAAGCTATTGCAATATCATTTCCTGTAGTAGCTGGTGTCTCATTACTGTCTTCCTGGGGGGAGACATGCCTTGGCAGTAGCTGGTCAGCATGCCGCTTCATCTGCACTCCATCATTTGTGATCACATTGTATGAAAGAGGGCCAGACACCTCAACAATAATGGCTGGTACCCATTTTGGTCCTCGTTCCAGGTTTTTTTTGCATAAACTAGGTCCTGTGATGAGAACTTCCCAGGTGCAACTGGAACCCTGTTGTCCTCTTGCTTTTGCTTCATTTCCTGTGCAAGATCTGGGTGCACTCTGTCGAGGCATGTTCTCAGTCGACGACCCATAAGCAACTCTACTGGGCTGGTCCCTGTAGATTCTGCAGACGTTATGGGCTGTGTTAACAGTATTCTAGCTAGATGCTGCAAAAGGTCACTGCCACTCATTTGTTTCAGCATCCTCTACACCTGGCCATTGGATGAAGGATGTTATGGAGCTATCTTAATAAGCCTCATACCATTATTGTCTCCAAAGTTGGTAAAATCAGCAGAACTAAATGCTGTTCCATTGTCACTTACAATCACATCTGGAATGGCACAAGAAGCAAATAGGGTTCACAGTGATGCAATGACACTTCTAGCATTGGTGGATGGCACTGGCAGCACCTCAAGCTATTTTGAATATGAGTCAATGACAACCAGGAATACCTCTCCCTGAACAGGACCAGCAAAGTCCACATGTAGACGTGACCATGGCTGCCTGGTCCATTCCCATGGATGATTAGGAGCCTTTGGTGGTGAATGACGTGTACCTTGACAGATCTCGCACTGCTGTAACATCTCTTCCACTTCCTTATCGAGGCCAGACCACTAAACGTAGCTGTGCGCCAATGCCTTGGTTTGCACTGTTCCCTGATTAAAAGCATTTAATGTTTGTAGACTATGATCAAGGCCCCCCACTAGAATGACTACCCAAGTTCCTCACAGCAAACACCCTCTGTGAATTGATATTTCATGTTCTCCCCTTACAAATGGCTGGAATTCTTCCCCTAACATATCACTGGGCCATCCCCTCCACATCTATGAGGAAACTCTAGATAGTATAGGATCCTCCTTGGTCATGTCAGCAATCTGGTGTGTCATCAGAAGGGGGCATCTAATGCTTCAAGAAGTATTTCAGTGGGTGCTGGTATCCCTGCCTCAGGGGTGGATCATGGATGATGGCCAAGGCCACTTGCATTGGCAATACTAGACCCTGGCTTGTATTGTAACACAGAATCGTAACCACTTAGCATAACACTCCAGCGAAGCATTCGGGGTGAAATTATGTTTGGAGTGACCTTGTCTGTAGTAAACAGCCCTAATTACGGTTTATGATCATTGTGTACCTAAAATTGTTATCCATACACATAATTGTGGAACTTATTGATGTCGGCATTGATACTAAACACTTCTCTGTCTATACTTCCGCTCAGTAGTCATAGTACGGGAATAAAAGCAAACTGGAACTTTGTCCCCATTGTTGTTCGGTTGACTCAGGATAGCACTAATCTCATACCGGGATGCATAGCTTGTTAAAATAAGTTACATATTCTGGTCATGGTGTGCCAGCAAGGAGTTAGATGTTAGAAGGGCTTTCGTAGCAGCAAAAACTTGATCATGAACCTGGGTCCATTTCCACTGTGCAGATTTCAGCAATAACTGATGCAAAGGCTCTTCTACACTAGCCTTATTTGACTCATCTTTGTTTGATGGTATTGCTGCCTCATGAAAGGATTGTAACTTGTCAGGTGTGGGCCGGAGGCTGTGTTGGTTTACCACATACCTAAGAATGTCACTTCTGGGGCACCCAAAATACATTTTTGTGCCTTGACATGAATACCTGCATCCCTGAAACATCCTCCATGGATGTATCCTTCACTAGCACATCATCAAAATATGGCAAAACATTATCAAGACCAGCCAGTACATCCTCCATGAACCTTTGAAATTTTCTCGGTGCTAAGTGCACCCAAACTGTAGACAATTCACTTTGAAAGCCCCGTTGTGTGTGATTATAGTTTGAGCCACCACAGCTTTCTCGTCAACTTGCAGCTGTTGAAATACCTGCACCAATAAGTTAGTGTTTGTGGACACTTTGCCTCCACAAAGTTTAGCTAGCAGTTGGTGAGCGGGCAGAACCGGATACAGGTCTTCCTTCAACACATTTTTCAACATGCCTTTATAATCAGCACAAATCCTCACGACCCCTTTTGGCTTGAGTACTGGAACAATAGTTGTGGCCCAATTAGAATACATAACAGGTGTATATACACCTTGAGCTACTAATCTTTCCAGCTCCTTTTCAATCTTTGGAAATGCACGAGGTTTCAACCGCAGTGGTGTAACAGTATGGTCTAGCTGAAATTTGATAGATTGCCCCTTAAATTCACCACTCCCCTTCAACACACCCTTCACTTTTATTCCTAGAACATCCATCCAGTTCCTACCCAAGAGAGAATGATGGTGACTCTTGGAGACAATCAACGTAAGCGTACTCTCCTGTGTGCCATAAGTCACATTGACCTTACATGCAACCAGTGTCTCTATAGAATTTTCGCTATGGTCCTGTAGCACACAAGTGTTCTTAGTAAGTGCAGGTGTACTATGTGGGTTGATTGTCTTGAAGGTAAATTCATTAATTATAGACGCTCCTGTATATGTACCTAGTTCCATCTCAACTGGTTAGCCATTGATTATTACTGTTGTGCAAATTCAGCAGGCACTACCACTGCAACATTCCAGATATGGTAAACATCTGGTTCAGCGCTGCTCTGAGCTGTGTTTATTTGTACCTCTTGCAAATGTTCAGCTGTATTAACATTAACCTTAGACTTCATATCCTTTGCTTTCCTTCTGCATACGTGGTTTAATTTTTTACAAAAATAACATTCAACATTCTTGAAACGACAAACAGATCAAAGAAGTTGTCCACCACAACCAACCAGTTCACTTCAACCATTGACTGTATCTAGGTACTTGCCTTGCCTTGCTCAACTGTTCAATTCCGGTATAGGTTGTTCACGGTAAACTGAGAGCACTTTTGATGTTCTAGTTCCTTTCAGCCATTTTTCATTCTTTAACCAACTTTTTAAAATAAATATTGCCATGTAAGTAATAAACACAGTGTGTATATTTAACCGCACTCGGAAGTTAACATGTAAGGCTAATATAAAATTTATTTATTTACTATTATTCCAAATGAGAGAACTTTCAAAAGTGCTCACTTTACCATGAATAGCCAATAGTTGGTAGTACACTATTGTTATGTGTGCTGTTTGCCCTATGTAGTCAATATTTACAAAGAGTGAAGCAGCCCCACAAATTTCTTGGGTGTGTATGTATGCTGCCTCTGCAGTAAGGGCTATTTCCTGTGCCTAGGCAAAAGTCAAGGCAGTGTCCGACAATAACCTATGCTGCACAGTCTCGTCTTTCATACCACATACAAATCATTCCCAAAGTGTCAGATCCAGGTTGCCTCCAAAATTACAATGGTCTGCCAACCGCCGTAACTCCGCAATGTATTCTGCAACACTTTCGTTATTCTGATGATGACCCTGTTCTAAGGGCCCTGTGCTAAGCAGAAAAATTATTTTGTTAAAATTTAGCTTTACTGGTTAAGTCTATGCTGACTATTTTCATGCAGAATCTACCTTGCACTTCTGTCACTCGTATTTACCAACTGCATTGAATAATGCTTATTTTTATGAACTAAATAGGATCATGTGCAATCTTTTCCTTAATTTCACTCTGAATCATACAGTTACCATCTTAATTACAGCTTACTACCACCAGGCGCCGGGTCGCAAAGCCAATTGCCATTGTCCTTTGTCCTTCTTGGCATTCTTGCAGGCATACCAACACTTATAACCTAAATATATCACACTCCTCTCCCACTTAAAAGTATAACTGATGGAAAATTATAGAGAAAATGTTTACAATCAGATTACTCCAACTTTATCCCCTAGCATGTATACATTACACATCATTCACTTGCTTGGATACTCTAATACGTTTAGGGTAGTGTGAGGCAAAGCCAGACGACTGAGCACTTGGCTTCAAACTGTTACTCGGTAAGCCTTTGAAATCAGCATCGACAGAGTCACTGTTGCGACCTTCTTTGTCTGTGCTCGTTGTGTTTACAATGGCCATGTCACTGTCATTTTCACTGTCACATTCCCCCTTTACATTACCAAACACGTGTTTCGTGTGATGTCTTTCAGTTTTTTCACACTGTATGCTACCGCTTGGTTCCTTAGGCTTTATAGGAGGTTGCACCTTTGGCTGTGCAGAGGGCCACATCTGGTGAACATGATGATGGGCTACACCACGTGTCCCTTTTACCTTATGTTAGGGGCCCTAACTTTTCTATGACAATGCCCTTTTCCCACGCTTTTCTTTGTTGGGAGTAAACCCTGTACTGCACATGGTTGTCCATATCGAATGACGCAGTACGGCGTGATGACTGCAAAACTGCAGTTGCAAACTGGCGTGCGTCCATGTGTTAAGATACAGACGGCACAAGTAAAGACAACCTGTTGCGAATTGTACAACCAAACAAGAGATCACTGGGAGTTTCCCCAGTGACTGAATGAGGCATTACATGATAGGTCAGGAGGAACCTGGGCAAAGCAAGTTTGAGAGGTACACGGGATTGAAGAAGAGCTTTAATCTTACTTTTAAATGTCCTGACCATATTTTTGACAAGCCCGTTAGTAGAAGGGTGGTACGGGAGTGAAAATGCATGTTGGATGCCATTTTGTTTGCAGAAATTTGAAAAACCTTCAGATGCAAATTGTGTACCATTATCAGAGACCAGGTGTTCCGGAAGACCATAAGTAGCTAACCAAACACGTAACCTATCCAAGACTGCCTCTGAACATGTTAAAGCTTTCATTTGACAAATTCCGAAGTGGCTTGTATGCAATTCCTGCAAGATCTTGTCTCGCAATGCAACTGGTATGATAGCACGATGTCCCCACAGCAAATAGCCTTACTCAATAGCAAGCTCATTACGCCTGGAATGAAAGGGTTTAAATGCTTTCTCAACGTCTTGTTCTATAGTCCATTGGAAAATGGCTGGGTATGATTTTATTCCAAACGGGAGTCTTCTGTAGCGAAAAAGGCCCCTGTGAGTGTTTATGGTACACAACTCTTGAGAGGCTAGATCCAACTGCAGTTGCTGAAGCGCTTGTGATAAGTCAATAACTTTAACTTCAGGGCTTCCTTCTTGCTTTGGTACTTTACAGATACCTCTATTACACCACATGGGGTAATGAGGTCACTTGTATAAGACTTCAGGCGGAGTGAAGTTTTCCTGAGTGGATAGTTGTGAAAATGGTTCTTATAGGTTATCTCTGAAACTGCGGATATGGCTGCTCTACTATCGACCTCCATGTTCAATCTTTTATTCCCTATGTACACTGGTAACACTCACGGTTTCCGGTTTGTACCCATTAACTGATAAAGAGCTGCAAACTCATTTTCACTTGTTCCTATTCTATCATTTTCTTCACTTAAAATGTAATTGTGAAAAACTGCCCCACCCTGCCTTTCAGCACTTAGGTTGGGACACATATTCTTTAGATGCCCAGGCCTGTTGCAATTATGGCATCGGTAGGTTCGAAAACAACAATCCCGTTGTTCATGCCCCTCCTTACCACAAGACGTGCATCACATTGTGTAAGTGCCAACCAGTTTATTGTCTCGCATCCAAAACTTATGTCTGACATTACCTGTGCAACTACCACGTGCACTTTCAGCATTACTGTGACCACGCACTTTGACAACGTGAACTTCTTGTGTAGCATTTTCTTCTCCCGTACTTAAGTATTTTTTCGGCCTACATTTCCTGTTGCTGCTTCATGCACCGTTGCCAAGTTTACCGCCTTTTCAAAGGTTAAATCATCGTCTTCTAGATATAATCGGTGGGTTATGTCTTTATTCCTCAAACCCACGACAAACTGATCCCGCAAAGCATTATCAAGGAATGAACCAAAATTGCAAAAACGAGTGTTTCCTCAGAGCAACAACAAACTCTGCAACCATGTCGTTATACTGCTACACGTATTTGTTGAAGGAATAGCATTCAGCTATGGCTGAAGACTTAGGTGCAAAATGGCTTGTCACAATTTTTACCAACTCAGCATAACTTTGCTCTTGACGTTTCTTTGGGGCTGACAAACTGTGAAGCAGTTCGTAAGTTTCTTTTCCTATAGACAAAATCAAAATTGCTCTTCGTTTCGCATGCTCACTTTCTGTGTCGCCAACACCATTTGCGATAAAATATCTGCTCTAACCTTTCTAGGTAAGACTCCCACAAATCTTCACTAGGCACAAACCTTTCAGCCTTGAAACCGGACATACTTGCACCATATTTGTACAAACATGTACATCCCATCCTTGTCGCCACTGTACACTCTTTTCCATTATTTCACACTGAATCATACATCTACCTTCTTAATTACATCTTACTACCGCCAGGCGCTGGGTCGCAATGCCAACTGCCACTGTCCTTTGTCCTCCTCGGCATGCTTGCAGGCATACCAACACTTATAACCTAACTATACCACATATCAACAACTAATTAACGAGCACCATGGGTCAAAATAGATTACACCATTTTTCTGAGTATTCAACATGAAATTTTGTGTTGAAATACATATTTTTAGATATAGGCTGCTTATGATAAAGCAAGCACTTTTTAAGGCCCTCCCAACAGGCATTAACAGCCAATGAATATATTTTTTTGCAGCCTAAAGCATTAAATTTTGGTGGTGGTGAAATGTATATACTGTGTTTATTGGTCACATTGTAATGTTTATATTAAAAAGCAGCAGGAAGATGGAAATTGGATGAAAGGAAAGATATATATAAGGGCCTTAAAAAGGGCTCACTTTACCGTGAACAGCCTATATCAACAAATTGTCCCATTCTTAATCTAGGTGTAAATTTTACACACTAGTTTTTTTTTAATAATGTGGAAAATTGCTACTACTATAGAACTTTTGAAAAAAATTATCTCCAGCAGATGAATTTTTAAAAAATTAAATTAAAGTTGTTTTTTGTCATGTGCTACACACACCCCTTTTTCCTTAATCCAGCACTGCTGGTTGCTCTGAAGTACAACTAAAATTTCTGGTAGAAAATTTCCCAACATGATGCTAAATTTGGGCCATTAATATCCACAGGCCCTGGTGGAGGTGAAAGTAATCCCTCCAACACCATTGATCATTTCAGTTCACCAACAGATACATCACAATATCGTCAGTAATTTTCATTGTCTCTTGAAAAAATTATGTTCACTAGTATTTGCACAACTCGACTGCACCATGTTGTAGAATAGGTAAATCTACAAGGTTGAAGCATTTTAAGCCACCTCATACAGTGTTGCCCTATCACATGTACGAAAAGGATTAAGCACAAGTCATCTCCAGTATGAGCAGATGTAGTTGTTTTGAACCTCGATACCCATGGTAATAGGAGTGACATCAAACTTTAAACCATAAGTCACAGTAACAGCTCTGATGTCAAAGAACGCTCCAAGCCCTTAGCTAGCTCCTGTAAGGGCTCCCAACATTGAAGGAACGGGGTTTTGGAGTAATATCCTTATGAGCGTCCAGATTGGATGGAAGCTTGGGGTGTTTAACCCCTAAAATAAATTTTATATTTAAAGTTCTGCGGTTCTTGGAATGTGCTTTTGTAATGGTGGTGGTCTTCAAATGGTGTGAAGCCAGTATTGCGGTGATCAAATCCTAGAGATGTCTACTTACGTGTTGGCAGGAGGCCTGGGTATAGTATGGGCCGGGTTGGCTTACGTGTCGGCACGTAGTTAGGGGATACAGGTACACTCACTCTCCGCTTCTTTACCTGCTGTTTGCATGGCAGTGGCACTCTCCTCTTCTCCGGCTAGCTCTGCGGGTGGCAGGCCGCTCAACAGCGGCCAGCGCTGGCTGCGGAGGAGTTGTGCTGGTGCTACCTGTAGATCCCTGAGGTAGATGTGGGGAATATCAGTGTAGGATTCCGGGCAAGAGTTCGGGATCAGATCCCAGGACGTCATGTTTGAAGTGTAATATAATCTGTTGCTCCAAAGGTATTCTACCTACTAGTCTGATAGGAGGCAGAAATACTGTATTCTCGTCGATGCTTTCTGGGATAGTTGGTTGAGAAAGATGAAATTCAAGTTCTTTTAAAGCTTTCTTTAACTTAATGTTTATGACCACTTCTGTATGATTGCAGCATAAGGCCGAATCAATAAACTGATAAAAGAAATATTTAAGACGAAGCCGGGTAAGGTAGAAGTACAGTCTAGGAATATGATGGTGTTTTGGAGTATGACAAGGTGAACTTGAGTGAACTGTGTGCATTTAAATAGTTTAGAAAGTGAATTATGCTGTCTTCAGTGGTATCTGGACCTCTGCCATTGTACTGGCTCCCCGTGGAAGCCAGGGGGGCATCGTACCCTACTCCATCAGCTACCCTGGCTCCCCCTGGGTTCCTCTATCACCGGGTTGCTGCTTTCCCGAGGGGAAAACCTTGTAATGAGGCCTCCTTGGGTTCCTCGGGCTGCTCGACTTGGACAGTGCAGGTGTCGTCGCCCATGGAGAGGTCATACCTTCAGTTCCCCTTTGTCAGTTGTGCTGGTCCTTTCTCCGATTCTTCAGGTTCCTCCACCAATGGGGTTGTTCCTGTGGGCTCCTCAGTCCCGGTCGGCTCTGTCAGGAACAGCTGTCTCAGGGCTCCCCAGACCATCATCTTCTCTAGAGCGAAGCCCCAGAGGGGTGCTCCCCTTGTTGTTGTTGGATTTTAGGGGCATGGAAAACCCTGGAAAGGGCATCCTCCTAGGTGGCCTGTCATCAGGATCTATGATGCCACTGTCATTTGTTTCTTTTGTCGCGACCTCCCCTGGCGGCATTTGGGTGGTGTCATCGGTGTCCAGGTCCTCCCTGGGTTCGTCCTGGGCCACCCTGAGTGCGTCCCTATGGTGTTTGTTCAGCTTTTCTTTCAGGCACCTCACTAAGTAAACTTGCCTTCTCATCTGGTGTTGTACCTGTCTCAGCGCCGACCACCTTGGCCCTAGTCCTGCACAGTAGTTCCTCGGCGCCAATGACAGTGGTTGCATGCGTACGTGGACCCAATCCCCCTGCCTTAGCATTGTTGGGAGTCTCACCATTGTAGGCATGATGAATTCTGCGTATCGTGCCAGCCGTGCGTTTACCTCCTCTGTGTCCCTGTCTCGCTGGGTCACACTGTCTTTGAGTGCCCCCAGTTCTCTGACCACTCTAGTCACTCGTTACAGCCCCAGCAGGGTCAGGTTCCTCCCTATGACTAATTTGGCCAGGGTTTTCCCTGTGGTTTCATTCCTCCACCTCACGCAGTAGGGGCTATTGGGTAGGTGGCCTTCCCACTCCAAGTGATCTCCTTGGAGGCAGATTCTCAGCTGCACCTTCACCTCCTGGTTCTTTCTTTCTGTGGTGTTTGCTCGTTGGTGGTAGGTTGGCATGGTGCTGGTGCTTCACCTGCCATTTGTCACACAACTCTTTCCACTTCTTCTCCACAAACTGGTACCCATTGTTCAACAATACATTCCGCGGGTATCCCCACTACGGGAAGAACTCTAATTCCAGGACCACCCCCATGGTGCTGGCCCACGTGTTGATTACCGGGTATGCTTCCACCCATTTTGTGCACTCATCTGTCACCACAACCAAGAACCTACTCACTGTCCTGCTGCATGGGACCATAAGGTCAAGGGCTATCGATTGGAATGGTGTGGTGGGGCATCACAGGTGTTGTTGTGCTACCCCATCGCTTCTCTGAACTTTGTGCTGTTGGCATGTCTGGCAATCCCGTATGTATTCCTTCACCGTTTATGTCAGGCCAGGCCAGTGGAAGTGTTCTATGATAGCGTGTTTGGTCTGCTCCGCCCTGGGGTACCTTGCCAAAATGTGGTCGTGAAAGAATGTTAGTACTGCTTCGTATGCCTCCCTGGGTGTGTAGGTCTTCCAATGTTCCCCTGGCTTGGGTGGTCAGCATTGAATCACTCTGTCTACCACACGCAGTTCTCGCAAGCTCGTTCCCAGCACTTTTCCACCACCCCTGCAGTGTCCACGGCGCAAGTTTATGCCTCCCGTACCCAATTCTCCACTTCCTTAATCATCTGTGGGGACTCTCAGTCTGCATATTCCGTTAAATCCAAGCGGTCATGGGTTAGTTCCCCCGTCTGGTCTCGCTGCGGGGAAGAGGGTACCATCTCTTCCCAGTCCCCTTCGTCCGCCACCTCACTCTCAGGGTTGGGGTCTCCTGAACAGTGCATCTGGCAGTTGGTTATTTTCCCCTGCGACATGCTCGAGTCGAAGTCAAAAGACTGTAGGAAGAGTGCTAAACGTATCAACTTTCCCTTTCGCCCCAGGATGGTCTTGAGCCAGGTTAGTGCTATGTTATTGGTCCTGGGTATAAATGATCTGCCTTCCAGGTGTGGTCTGAAGTGCTTTAATGCCCACAGGATGTCGAGGCACTCCTGTTCATTGCTGTGGTAACGTTTTACTTTGTTCCTGAACTTCGTGTTGACATAGTGTACTACCCTCTGTTCCCCGTCCTCCTTGAGCTGGTACAGTATGGTCCCGATGCCTATGGCAATGGCACTGGTCTGGACATAGAGCCTATGGGCAGGGTCAATCCAGGCTAGGGTGTGGCAACTTGTGAATGCGCTGTAACAATGCAATTTATTATAATAATTAAATATGGATATTTGTTTTATTTGATTTTGTTTTGCGAGAGTGTAATGTCTTATCAGTATTTGAATATTTAGCCATGTTTGAATGTTTATCTGTCATGCGCTTATGTTTTCTGAAGTCGTAGTTAAGGTTGCGCCAGAATGCAGAAATGAAAGCTTTTTACTACTGTGGTATACAGTTTTTCTTTTGAGAATGTTCTAGAAGTTAGATTATTTTTGTTCCAACACAATACGACATGGCGTGAGAGGGATTTTGAGGCTTACCATGCCCTTATTTGGTCATATTTTTGACATCCAGGTGTGAAGAGTGGGGGAGGTACATAGCGACGTGAGTGCTGAGTGCCTGTTGCCTGAAAACAGTTGACTACAAGCCATAAAGAGAGCACGATGTGCCCGTATTTGTCTCGCAATGCGAGTATTGGAGTGACATCAATAATTAATGAACTACTGCAGCGCTGTTCGGTTTCGGTTGTCGCGTTAAACTAACTGTTCAGACTGTTTGTGACTCTGCATCATTGGAAGATTGTGTACCTGTTAATTTGAATTTAAATTTAAAATGAGGAACTAATCCGAGACTTGAATTTTTTTCTGTTAATTTTAATATGGTGTCTTTTATGTTTCATGTCTCTACCAATTGAGCAAAATGGAGCTGTGATTTCCAGTCGTCATTTTTTTGTGGCTGCGACAGTACAGGATCTTTAATTTGCTCAAATACCCCCCTGCGCCTGTGGCGTCCAAAGGTACTGCTGCTGTGGTAATAACAAGTCCGTTAAAGGGGCGACTATCCGGGCAAACTTGAGTATGGAGTGTCTGAACCAGTTGACGAGGCCTATGAATTTCTGTAGTTGTTTATGGTCCTGGGGTGGTGAGGCTGCTGCAATCTTTTCGAATTTTTAAGGGTGGGGTGCGTGTCTATTCTGGTCTACCATGTGACCTAGAAACTTTAGTTGCTGTATCCCGATGTTGCATTTCTGTGGGGCGCAGGACAGGTGCTGTGTTGCTAGGTGCTCCAACACCAGGTTTAGGTGGCGTCGGTGGTCATCTCAGTTGCCCAACCATAAATGATGTCATCCAGGTATATCATCGTGAAATGCCCGAAGTACCCCTCGAGTGCCTTCACCATCATGCTCTGGAAAGTTGCGGGGGCCCCCTTCAACACAAATGGCATAGCCCTTAATTGAAATTGCCTTCTGTCAGGCATTGTGAAAGCTGTCTTGTGCCTGTCTTTGGGGTGCACAGGGATCTGCCAATACCCTGACTTCAGGTCAAGCTTACTGAACACCTTTACATTTCCATGACTAGTTATGACCTCATCAACACTCACTAATTAAGGGGTGAGGCTGGCTGATGGTAATTACACTGATAGGGCAGAAATCAATACACAAACGTAATGTCCAACTTTTTTCACTGCTAAGGTAATCCGTGAATTATACCCCCTCTGTGACGGCCCGATCACCCCATCATGCAACATTCTGCATACCTGTTTCCGAATTTCCTGCTGTTCACACAAGCTGTAGGGCCTCGGCTAGGTGTATATTGGCTGCTCATGGATGGTGGTGGTCAGGTGAACCGCCACTGTAGTCTGCCTTAGCAGGTCGGTGACTACGAACACCTCTCACTGTCGGTGCAGGATCCATTGGACCGCCTCCTGGTGCTCCTCTGGGATGCGGTGCTCAAAGTCGGCCAATGGCTGCCCCTCTGTGGTGGTCGGTCGTTTGCTCCCGACAGAAGAGGCTGTGTATCGCTCCATCTTCCTGTGGTGGATGCAGGCCGCGCCGGTATCGAAGTCCCGCAGTCCGGCTACTACAATCACAGTCGCTTGCATTGCCAGTCCACGTATCTGCACTTCCACGTCCATCTGGCCCACCACCTACCCTTCCTTGTGTTATGCGGCCAGTCTTACCATTCCCAGGAGGGGTCACACTGGTCCCGCTGCCACTCGTGGGTGGATGAATACAACTCGCCTCCATGTCTGTGAGGGCTGCAGTCATCTGTCCGTCTACCTATACCATAACCATCATCAGCCTAAGTGATCCGCTTGTCAACTGGTGTGCTTCTGCTGCCTCCAGGTCACCT
Source organism: Dryococelus australis (assembly GCA_029891345.1). Lineage (NCBI taxonomy): Eukaryota > Metazoa > Arthropoda > Insecta > Phasmatodea > Phasmatidae > Dryococelus > Dryococelus australis. Next base: position 194,427,542 of record CM056997.1, read on the forward strand.
GCGTCCCAAGGGCATCAAGGTCATGTCCGGCCATCCTCACTCCCCGTTTCTCATTTGGCTGTTCTGCTGGGGGCAGTTGGAGAACACACGATGCCAGTGGTATTTCTGTCGGGCAGAACCGGCTCCTGGGAGGTCGGTCTGCCACATTCCATGGGGTAGCCTCGGTGGATCGGGGGGAGGGGTTGTTCCCTGCTGCGGTGGGCTTGAATTGTTGGGTGCTCGTCCGGCCTCAGCCTGCTCCCAACCAGCCTGCCTCTGGCTTTGGTACAGCTATCCACGGAGGCTCTCCTCTGTTGCAGTCGCTTGCCACACGTACACCTCTAACATCATGGCTTGGAAAGTCCGCAGGAACTGTCTTAGTTTCTCCCGAACCAGCTCTGTGATCATTGGCAGGGCGGTGTCCAGTCGTTCCCCAGGCTGGATCGGTCAAAACAGGTGGATTTTTCTGGCAATGAACTCCTTCACCGGTTCTGCATTCCCCTGGTCCTCGCGGTAGAATTGTGCCAGACATTGGGTGTCCACCCGGTCGTCGGCAAATCGCTGGATCAGTCTGCCCGCAAACTCCCCCAGGGCATGTCAGAGTGCCACCAGAGCCTCCACTATTCATGCACACTCCCCTTCAGCTGGTTGCCCATCCTGTCTGACCACTCATCCTCTGGCACACTCCAGCGCCCTAGCCGGTGTGTGCACTGTTGCACAAAAAGCACGGAGTCTTTGTGCACATGGCCTGTGAATTCCGGCAGCGTGAGCGACCCCAGTCTCGTCATCCCTTGCAGTGTTAGTAGCATCCAGTTCCTGGTCGGCAACTAGGAGGTAGTTGGGGTCCGGTTTCACGCATAGTTCCTGTGCCGCCATGTACTGTTGGGCCCCAGTCATCACGGCCTCCTCTATCTGCACTAGCTAGAATACTGGTAGCTCTGTCCATGCGCCTACTGACATACTGTGATTGTCATTCCCTGTACTCACCTTTGTTTCATCTTCGCCCATCAGTAGATCCATTTACCGTTGTCTGCTGGACATACAACAGATCTGTTGGCTGGCCCACATGGTATCGCACGTCTTCAGTAGGGCCGGTTCTCCGGCTGCCGCGCTGGTTCACCTCACGCCCGTGGGTATTCTCCGGCCTACCTGTTACATCACTGCATGCTCTGGCGGGTCCAGCTGCCATTGGGTCTCTTCAGTCACGCACGTCGCTGCAGATGGCTAAGCGTACCTTGGTTGAGATAGGTCGCGCCACACGGTCCATATTTCTGCTAGTCGACCACGTATTCAGTTTTTACCTGCAATATTCTGTCCCTGCTTTTAAATGTGTAATTTTTTGTCACATGTGGGAGCGCCACTTGTCGCCTTCTGAGAGATGCGAACCCAGGTAAACAGGCCCTCGCCGACTGCGGTTGAATTTAGTTAGAATTGCCCTATGCCAGTTGCCCCGCAGAGTCTGCCTGAGATCTACAAGGATGGTTCTCTAACCCGTGTGGCGGCCGGTGAGGCCTTAGCGACCGTAACTCACAGTGTACAGTCTTTGTGTTGTTATTGGTCACACCGCACGCCTGGATGGTTTCGGAAACAAGGAAACACTGACAAGGAGTATGATGATTACAGACTTTATTAGCTCAGTCCTCAAGGCAGTACATATACCTCATGATTTCCACATGGTACATTTCATTTGGTCCCCTAGTCAGCCATACCTGTCTCTGCCCTAGATTGTGCATAGCAATTATCATCACACATTCAAAACCATCAACCATGTGGTACAGACAGAAATAACCTTACAGACATACCGATTACCCTAACCCTAGGTGGTAGTTGTGAAAGCGAGCCCGAAATATAATAATAAAAGGTATGAAAACAGTTTAACTATAGTACACTACCTCAGTTCGATAGGAGTTGCGGGCCCTATGCAACAAGTCCATCCTTTATCACGACCCAATCAGGACTGCCATAACTTGGCTACCGTGAAGCAACAGGATGAAAAATTGAAATGACAAAAACAATAAATAATGAACCACAATTCGAATAACTCTCAGAAATATACTGAAGTTAATCCATCAAATAATTTGTATTGGTAACATTACTCTTGGAATTCGTATACAGCTGTACAGATTTGGGATGTATTTTTCTATTCTTGGAAACACTGCTTCAGTGAAGAATTGGCTATGCATTAATATTATTTTTAGATGTGAATTTACAAGGAAGTATTTTAACACCATGTCTAAATAAAGCTGAGTAAAAAAAAATGAGATAGGTGTGTTGTAAGCATTACATTTTTCATGACTTCACGTCATCATAAAAATGTACAGTTTTTAATTGTTAATTTTTTGTATGTAACTATAAAAGCATTTTTTGTGTATCCCAAACATTATTTAAATAACAAGCTCAGTATAACAAATTTGGGGATGAGGATAATCTGTGTGTGGCTTTTTTTTTTTTTTTTAAGTGGGGTTTTAATTATAACAGTTGAGTTTCTTGCTTGCACTGTAGGTTTACATAAATAGCTCTAGGGCCATCAACATACTTGATAATTTTTTCTTCTGAGCAAAATTAAACTAGAGCAAACAATTATAAAAATGAGGAGTGACTCACAGTGTTAAGAATGTGTTCCATATGTGTCGACAGCTATGGACCCAAGAACTCGGCCACAGACGCCACAGAGGCAGGTACAGCCATTCAGCGCAGGTAGCAGTAGGCAGGGGACTTTTGGCCCACAGCCTCAGTACATGTGAGTTATATTCATTCCTGACACGTGTCTGAATGTGTTCTATGCAGACATGCCATTAGCATCAATAGTCACAAAGACATCATGCTCATGTTGCAAACAGGGTTAAACTTGTGATGGTTCCATGTTTGGTCATGGTATTACTATTTACAATTTGTCACTGAGTTCGTACAAACATACGATAGAGATCACTTACAATTAGAGGGTACTTTTGCCTCTTCCTTTTCTGCACTCAACCAACTGACATGAAACTTAAAATTCAGCTTTATCTACAGGGTGGGACACAGTAGACCTACCATTTTAAGGCATGTATAATTTGGCCAGTTATTTTTATGGAAGTTACAACTGAAACTGTGTAGTTAGAGGTACTCATGTCACCATTTTACTAAACAACATTAATTTACCAACAGTGACAAGTGAATATATGGCTATATTTGTACTGCAATTATGTACTAAAATAAATTCTAAGCGATTTTTGGAAATAACTTGTGTGGAATGCCATCCATAACGACTCACACTCACACAAAATTGAACAGGCCATCATATCTTGCAGTTTTGATGTGTACCAATGTCATGCGGAACTGGCGAGGAAATGACGCAATGCATAAGTGAACAATGGAATAGACTTTCTATTTGATAGCAGTCAATACGTTGTTCAGAAAAATGGTGACACAGTAGCTCTAACTAGATGGTTTCAAATTTAACTTCCATGCAAAATTGGCTGAATTATAAGGGAGGGTGGGGGAATACCAAACGCTGAAGGAAAAAATGCTGTAACATTTGAAATTTTAAGTTTTATAAAACATTATTGCCATTAACATAAACATTGTTACATATCCCTAGCATCAATACAATATAGTTGAAAAAAAAAAAAAAATTCTTTGTAATCAACCAACACACAAAACAATATAACTTTTGTGGTATTCTCAACCTCATGGAGGCAAAACTGCAGACCCTATGGGGCAATATAGCACATGGTATGGTATAGCACAAACATCCTATTATAAACTAGTCAGTTGCAATTGTAACAGGCTTCTGTCCTGTCATCTCGTTGTAGTTCTCAGTAAACACCAACGAACTAGCTAGGCATGAGTTGGAGACTTTGACTACATACAAATGAAAGTTTGTTGATATCAGGATTCCCAATAAATAAAAGAAGTTAAATGTTTACGGGAGATTTATTGTAGTCTCGGCAAAACAAACTATTGACACTCGTAGCTGACGGAAAAAAAAAAAAAAAAAAAAAAAATGACAGCCTTCATAAAACAAAATTTCTCTCTTCAAGAGTTACAAAGACGAGAGAGAATCGTTACTTTTCTCTCCTGGCGCCCTACTGACTCCTTGCACAGACAGAAAATAAATTTAATAGTTATTTGAAATGTCCGAAATAAAAAAGAAGGTTAAAGTCGTGGGCGCTGGTCGGTGCGAGTAACGTGATCACTCGTTGCAGTCTGTACGACTGACAGCTGACAAACGATCCTGCTGTGACAAACTGTTGTGATACCCGAGAAAGATAGTGCTTCCATATACATTGATAGAAAGTTACCTCAATAAAAACATATTGTTTTCGAGCAGTCTGTCACGTCAGCTAAAGATGACCTCTGTTATTTTCCTCATTTCACCATGTTGTGCCTTGCAGTGGCAATGTTTTTAGTTTACGAACCCAGTGAAAAGGAAAAGATGCACTATAGTCCTATGACGTCTGTTGATGAAATGAGGAAAGAAAAATAATAAAAGTGGAAAAACAAAAAATATATGAAATACAAACAAGTTGTCATTGCCACGAACTTTCAAATATTACATGAATTACATCCTTGACTAAATTATAGACAATTTAAATACTTCCCGAATATACTAATTATATATATCTAGCTGCAATGCTATATTAACCCTCTCGATTTGGGGAAGATTTTGAAGAAACCTGTCCCAAATCGAAACCTACATGGATGTTGTCTGTATGAAGGTTGGGCTGCAATTCCATCTCGAAAATTTAACAGTTTACATGGTTATACGGCTATATACAAAGTTTAAGTCACAATAAAATACATCTCATTACATTATCATATAAAGTAAATTAATCATAACATGATACAAAATTTTAGTCTACATAGCATGTCTCTTTTCAATTAAATACAATAGTACATTCACTTTCAGTTTTTGTTTACATGATCATACCCTTCACATACAAAGTTCCCATAACTGCAAAATACATTCCATTACTTTACCCCACAAAGTAAATTAATAAGAATTTGTTACAAACATTTAGTGCACATCATATATATCTTTCAAAGTCATTACAATGTTATATTCACTTTCAGTTTCGGTTTACGTACATGATTCATTAATTGCTGAATGGTTTAATACTCAATACATAGTTTACACAAAATTCCCTAAAATTATGATCATGATATTTCAAAATATTGTTTCCAGTATTTATATATTTTATTTGAAAATAATTTATTGAATTTTATTATGTTTAGTTTAAACAACACAGACTTCATTATTTTAAAGTTTCTATTTTCCATCTAAAGTTGAGGTGGTACCCACTACACATGCCATGTTGCTTCTAGGTTTGCTCACTATTACTTTAATTCCTTGTTTGGATCAGCACTTTAAAAAGCCAATCCAGGTCTGCCCCAAAAACTATAAAAACCACTGCTACATTTACTTTAAAAAACATCTTAATATCTAGGTCAGTGTTAACAAAACTGGACTCAAACCTGTTACACCCAAAAACTTACTCTTATTGCTAAGAGCTTTACCCAGGTACATCTGTCACCATTATAATCAAGTACAAATTCAAACTATGTTTTCTTGGTTTTCAAAATTTATTTGCAACCTATCTCAACATTTTTCAAAATCAACATGTAATACACATCAACATATGAGCAACCTTTCTTGAGAATGATCTAAATACATTTACAAAATTCTAATTTTAATTCATAATGTTTTTCCATTCTGACACAAAACATACTGTGCTTTGATTTAATTACAATACACCCTTACTTTCAATTATAATAATATAATAAAACACAGCATTATACACTTCATTTAAGCTTGTCATTCTCCAAATTAAATCTTTTATGTTTGATGCATAGGTACAGTTAATTATGAAACTTTTTATCACTCAAATATGATTCATTAACAAATATACATACCCTACACAGTTTATTACTGCATTTTAAATTACCACTTTTAATAATCATTAAAGTTTCCAATCCCTTTCATACTAGAAAACTTCATAATTGTAAGTTTATATCATCTTACTCTTCTTCACAAAATACATTACTTCACTCAATTGTATGATGTTCTATGAACAGTGTTAGCGTCAGTCAAAATGTCATGATGGCAAATAAATTGTTATTACAAAATAAATTTAATTTATGAAAGTAAAATTAACACTTCAGATTAAGCATAATAGGCCTGACTAGCCTTAACAAATGTAACTGCAACAAAATAACCATGGTACTTTCTGTTAATAAAACAATTTTCTCAAGTTCAATTAAAAAAATTAATATATTATGAACTAACATATGAATAAATTACTAATAGAATCAAAACAAATTACATTACATTCGTTCTCACTCTAAACTCATCAAGTTTTGTTACATCCTTTAGTATATTCTGATGCAGTCGGGTGAGACACGAGATGAACAATGACACAAATACTTACTGGTAATTTGGGCGCCAGTAGTGCTTCCCAATCACTGCACTATTGAGACTCAGGGTTCTCAGGGATGCTGTGGGTTCTGTGTGTCCATCTCACCAGTGCGTACTTACAAACACGTGGGCAATACTAAACTTTCAATAAAAATCACTGAAATAAACAATTGGTAAAACATATGTGGCTAGGACACTGCCACTACTGAATAAAAATTGAGTTCAATGTAGACATGTTTTTATTGATGTTGTTCATACACATCAACGTGCTAATGAAACAATTATCTCGGTCATAACTAGCCAATTCTGCTTGGGTGCTCCCCAGCCCGTAATTAATTTTTGCTCATGCCTAAATGAATGATCTCACTGAGGTGCATGAAAGCACAGCCTTCACAAGGGAAGGGCACCGATAGCCGCTAGGGTGGGCTGACTGTTTTTTCCTGAAGACAGGACACGGTGAATTACAAATGAAAACCCTTAATACACTTTAACACGCGTGATTACTCGGCATCACTAACACAAACTCGTCGGGGCTCGCCCTCCAGCACGTGGTCAGCGTGGTGATGGCCTATACAGAGCCAGCTAGGACGGGAATAATTGCACCGTACACTAATTACAAAATTACATAAACCCTTGAATGATACATGAAACAAGATGGGACATGAGATGAATATTCACAATAAACATACACGTGTGAAAATAAGCTTAGATGGCGTGTATGCCGCTGGATGAAGTTCGTAGTGGATCACGTGGTGCAGGTGAAATTGCAATATTTCTGAGTGGAAACGGCAACCTAAATTCAGATAAAATATTATTCTTGCTGAGAAAATTATTCTCTTTATGATTGAAGTGGTTACAGGCTTGTAACATGCCTAATGGCGGTAAAATCAAACATTTACATGATTGCTTGGTCAAGTACAAAAGCATCAATTTACGTGAAAAATACATTGAACCCTGAATAAAACTGACATAGAACCCTGAAATAAATTACTGCACATACGATGGTATATAAATAAGCTCTTAAAATGCAATGATGGCGTACACAAAGACTTGGCTTCAGTCGGCCACGTGGGTATACGTGATGTCGTAAAATATTCAAAACGAAAATTACCCTCAAATACATACATAATAATAAAGCTCTTAAAATTGCGTTTACCAATTATGCAGAAGTTACAATGAAATGTCATCAACATAAGTGGATGGCGCCTGATTCAAAATGCACGGGTCGCGTGACCACTCCGACATCTTTCTCCTCCTTCTCCTCGATTAAGTTAAAAATGCCGCAATGGCGCAATAAATTAATAAAGCGGAAGCATAATGCTGGGGAAAATGTCTGGCAAAATGTACGCAAGCAAAGATTAACCGGTAAACTACATGGACTATGGAAACCTACATCAGTGAACAAAAGTTGTAGTGCGCACGTGACAGTGTCTTATCTCACCAGCTCTCCTCGACAGACTGTCCAGATTCAAGTGTCGCACGGATCTATCATGACCGCCTATGGGGTTCACATAAGTGGAAGTGCTATGCACGCAGAGTGAAATATTCTATATTGAAAATAAAATGGCACAAATTAAATAAAATATGGTTTTACATTTCTATAACTTTCTTATGAATTTTAGTATTATTTTAATGTTTCTTTGTGATGGTGTTTATGCTGGAATATTAATGGTTCTTAATCTCAGTGCCGCGGGGGCACTTTGAATATTCATAACCAAACAATTAAAATTAGTACAAACAGTTTAAAACAATTTAAGATATATTAAACACTGTAAAGACAATATAACACATTTTACCTTGAAGTTAACATTTATAGGAAAGTTCAAAATTATCGGCCTCTTTGCGCACGTGCGGAACATGTGACACGTGAGCGCCATCATGGGCTCTAGAGCCGCTGGCTGTTAGCCGGCGTCAATTCTTACATGAAAGTTACAATAACAGGTAGCCTATATTTTAGATATCTTCACCTTTCAACCATTATTATATACTTAGGACAATTTTGTCTTGTTTACACACCATAACCCAAACATTAGGTTAGATCACCCACTATCCTACAATTTCATGTTACTCAAACTCCAGGGCCGCAATGAGACATGCCAGTTGGCATTGTGTGTTTACATACATAGTAACCTACCATTGATTCAACTTTAATTTATATAAAAAAATACATTATACATAATAATGACTAATGAATTGACACCACTTAACCATATTAGGCTACATGAAATCACCGACTATATAGTGTTTCTTTTTTCTCTCTCTCATCTTTCTCACTTTATACAATTTTCTCTTCTTCCTAACAAATTCCCTCACAACATATTTTACCATTTCTTTACACCTGAAACTACATTTATTTTTTCTCTTGTAAGTCTTTTCTACCCTCCTCATCATGCCTTTAGTTCTCTTTTCTTGACTTACAGTGTCTTTTCTGAATAACTCATGAATCTTAGACAAGTTCGGCACTTTAACACATTTTGCACTTTGTTCAACATTGGCACTAATAAATTTACCTAATGCACAACCATATTTTTTCCTATTTAACCCCCCACTTTCAAAATTATACTTTGCTACTTTGGCTGTGGTATCAACAGTGGCACAAAAAATAAAAATATTTGAAAGTACCCTCCGTTGGTGAAAAGTAACAGCTGAACCTAACCTAAAATTTAATTCACTGAGTGTTTATCAGGGATTAACTCCCCAAATTTTCTGTAGTACTACATGAATTTCAGTTGCCTCAATTTCTAGATTACAGCAGTTGTACTCTATACCTTCCCTCTTATTTTGACAATCATGCTCTACGGTGTCTATTTTACATTGGCAATTTGCAACTTTGCTTTGATCTTTTACCACTTTACTTCCACTATTATGAACATTTGCAATTCTACACAAGTGTTTACGCATTGACTTGCATTAGTTACACATTCTTACCTAACCTCTGTTGGTTTCACATTTAGGGCAATCTTACATTCTGTTAAAAATTTGGTATTATTATCTAACGTACTCTGCACTTTGTGCATTGCATGTGTTTGTAAAGTGAATGGTTCAGATCATTAAGTAAATGTTTTTGTTCGTACATAAGTTTTACTAGCAGGCTTAACTGTTCCTTTATTTGTGCCATTTGCATTATTCTGTCAATATTATCTAACCTGCGATATTATTATACTACGGCACAATATGCTTCCAAAAAAAAAAAAAAAGAATTTACAATGCATATCCAGATCACTGTGATATTAGTAACAAAAAATGATTGAAATTAGAATTTTACAATATTGTTCATACCTGCAATTTCTTCAGCGAAAACTTTATATTTACCTTGATGTATTATCATTCGTTAAATGGAAACTGTAGGCGGTGTGTCAACTACATTCTGTTGTTGGAAGTTTGAGGTTGACGTAATTACATTCACCCTGGAACAAGAGTGATGAAAACTCAGATGCGCCAGCAACAGCTGGGCTTGCAGGTTCTTGAATAATTAATTTATGGAAATGAATGTCGGCACTCTTCACGTCGCAGGGCACATGCAGAAATCCAGGTCTCACGTTGGATGCCACTAGTAACAGGCTTCTGTCCTGTCCTCTCGTTGTAGTTCTCAGTAAACACCAACGAACTATAGTCCATTCCCGATTGGAAGCGACTTATTAAAATCAGCCTTTGAAAAAACACTTTACGCATAACATGCCATCCTGTTTTTTCAATAACATGCATTCCACAAATATATAACACTGTGGTTAACTTTAGAGTACTGTATTATTGAATAAATTAAACTTTACCTTAATATCTTCTATAACTTGTAATATTTATTTCTTTTTGAAATATAAATTAACAACAGCAAGTGAAGCGACGTGTTTGCAACGACCGGTAAGAAATAGTTCAGTAAAAATATTATTTTAACCTCGTTTTTTAGTATACTATTTGTAAATTAAACGGTGCCTATTGAAATATTTAGGTACCCCGATGGCAACATACAGCAGAAAATATAGTGAGTAGGCCGTAATGGTAAGGCGTTCTTCCGCCATTTTACATCACTGGGACGCTACTCCCTCAGCGCGGGGGTAGATCGGCTCCTTGTGAGGAACCTTGGCCACCCAGTTGGTTATCAATTAGTTTGCGGAGGCGAGGAGAAGCTAACCCCCGCCCCCCCTCCACACCCATCAAACTTACTTCAGGCTGCAAAGCAACATTATTGTACAGGATTCCCAGGGTAGCGCCTGGGAGCTGTTTCCATAACTGATTTTTACTCTCTTTTTCCCTGCCTGTACGGGATAAAAGAGAGTGGAGAAGTTAATTGATTTTATCAGCGCGGAATTTTAAAGTTCAGGACTTGTGAAGTACTGTCACGAGCTCCCTGTGAGAGAGCTAGCGACAGTTTGGTATATAAAGCGGAGGTTAATAGCCAAATGAAGTTAAATATTCGATAAAAGTAGCTTTCCCATGACTGGAGTGGCAAGGGTTTATATAATTAAATTAATTACATGTATATGATGTGAATTTAAGTTTCGCGAAAATTTAAATCAGTGTTATTGGTTCAATTTTTGTAATTACTTCATATCTCATATGTTATATTCAATTAAATAATCTAATTGGTGTGCGAGTGCATGTCTGAGTGTACCGTGACGAGCGGCTAAAAGTTAGGTAAAACATGTTAACTCGGGGAAGTCCGAGAGCGATATGGCTGGCGCGATGCTAGCGCCAACCAGTCCTGTCACAAGGTAGATGTTTGTCCCGGACCGATCGGAAAACTCCGGCCAGCTTCGGGGCCATTTTTCTATGAAATCGGGCGGTATAATTGCGTTTAATTTCGCTCGTCATAGTGAGTAATGTAAATGTAAAGTGTTTCGGAGTCGCTCCAGTACAGAGATGGGGAAAATGGCATATGCGGGTCTAGTTGACGGGCTAGGGGGCCGCAAATGACGCCATGGCTTCGAGAAGTAGCCAGGTTCTCTCATGTTTTTCAGTGGTGTTGCGGAGTTTTTGTATGTAGGGGTGGAAATGAGCCATGAGCGAGGCGAAGTCGCATGCTCTAAAGAATTCCATGAGTTCATGGAAATCCTGCATTACGTTTCGCATCTCTCCTGGCGAATTTCGCTGGCGAGGGCGGGACTGCGGTTGTGTGTTTGGCATCGCAGGGGTGTCAAGAGTGGGAGCTGGTTTGTGAATATTCGCAGAGAGTGCCTGCGAATACGTTTTGCCAGGCTGTAATGTCCTGACTGGAAACCTGGACGGGGCAGGAGGTTGTTTTGCGGTTTTTGTCGCGATTTTCGTAGCGGCAGCAGTAGTTCTTTTCTGCACCAAGTCCAGGAACTTGGGGCAGGCTTTTGATAGGGCTGTGTGTTCGCCTGCGCAGTTACTGCATGTAGGCTTGGAGTTGTTTTTGATTGTTGTGCAAGCACTCTCGGGGTGAGGGCCGGCGCAGTGAGGGCATTTTGTCGGCATGGAACAATGATTTTTTGCGTGTCCTAAAGCTAGACAGTTGCGGCATTGTGCCACGTCTGTCGGCCGTTTCTGGTATTGGCGGGGATAAACTATTGTCATATTTATCCTCGTGACAGAGTGCAGAGGAGGGAGAGAAGTGTTCTGCGCCGCCGTGACGCAGAAAAAACGTTGCGGCTCTAACGTGAATTTCGTGGGGTCTGTTTCATCTTGGATACGTTTTTTAAATTGATAAATATGCTGGATTGAGTATCCGGCACATTCCAGGTCCGACTTGATGTCCACAATGTCGGTTGTGGTGTGGAGGTCAAAAACGACTTTCTGTGGGAGCTCGGCAGCTAGACAGAAAGTAAAGTAATGGATGTAGTTTGCATTGTGCGAGCAGATGTGAAAAAGTTAATGTTTTTGGTCAGGATTTGTGTTCCGCGAGCTGTGGGGAGAAGGGAGAACCCGTCCCTACTAATGGCTCGCAGTTTCTGGACAAGTAGGTTGTATTTTGTGGCGTCAGGAACCACTAATCTGTACTGGTTTTGTTTTTTCTGACGTGTTTGTGGTGCAGCCGTTTCTGTTTTGTGGGTGGAGATGCTTGAAGAGCCGGGACGATTAACTGCTGAGGTTTTTTCCGTTACCTCCTTAAGCGGGGAAAACCTATTTGTGTAGGAATGGTGTTTGTATGTGCCTCAGACGACACCGAATGGAGACGCTTGTTCTCCTGCGTGGTTGTTCTGTCACCTTTGCGTTTGACTAATTGGAAGTCGGTTTCCATTTCAGAAGTGTAATTTCCTGCGGCCGGTGTTGACGATCGGGAGGAAGTTGGTGTGGACATTGTTGGCGTGGACATTGTTGGCGTCGTCGGTTCCCCGCCCGCCGCCATGACCCGTGAGGGTGGTGGGGGAGGGGTAGGCTCTGTGTGGAGCGACTCTCGATGCTGTGTTGTTTGCAAATTGCGAGAAAGTGTTATTAAAAAAGTACCTAGATCGGTGCTATACAGTGTGACAGCTGACCCACTAGGGGCTAGGCTCAAGATGACCTGTTTCCAGGCCGATCACAGAGTACAGGGTGTATACCATGAGCTAAAACGCTAATAGTCGCTAATAGTCGTATTCAGCCAGAAGAAGCAGAGATGCACCCTCCTTAGTCGAAGGCGAAGTCAACACTGTTGTGTGTGAGACTGTGATTGCTGTAAGGCGTTCTTTATCATGCGAGAGAAGCTTTAAAGCAACTGCTGAGGGAAGCTTGGCTCTCTCTCTCGTTCACACTCGGGAAGTTTCACTTCGCTAGTACGCGGCCAAATTGTACATGTTGTCAATATGTTAGCATATTTCATACTTATTACAGCAAAACATTGATTTTTGAATTTGTAATTTACAACTGAAAAGAGATTTTAATGTTTGAATACTTATTTTAATATATTTAGATACGATGGTGGGGCAGAAACAAAGTGAAGTTGGTAGACGTGGCGTGTTGTTTTACCAAACGAGGCGTAAATTATACTTACTCCAATACTTCAAATTACCACATCATGTTTGTAGAAGTTGTGTTTTTTAAACTTATTATTCTGCGGGGAGCCCTCAGGTGGAAAAAAAACAGGTAGAGAGGGTGGTTGCAAAGGGAAGAAGGGTTCTGGGTATGATGGGAAGGGTGCTGAATAGAGTCGGCTGTGAGGTGAAGGAGAAGGCGTATTGCACAATGGTACGGCCAATGTTAGAATATGCTGCAGCAGTATGGGACCCGTATGTGGAGGTGGAGGTGCGAGAACTGGAAAAGGGGCAGAGAAAGGCAGCAAGATGGCTGAAGGGTAGGTGGAGAAGGCAGGGGCAAGATGGTGAGAAAGAAGGGAACTATAGGCCATCAGTGATGAAAGAAATGGGGTGGAGCTCATTGAAGGACAGGAGGAAAGTTGAACTGTTAGTCAGGATATACAGGATGGTGAATGAAGAGGGAGGATGGGGAGGGCTACACTGCAAGCTAAGTAAGGGGGTGTTTAGAGGAAGAGGAAACAACAGTGAGAAGCTTCAGAGGGCATGGGAGGAGAACGGAGTGGGGTAGGCAGTCCATGCTTGTGAGGGAGTGGAATGTGTTGAGGGAGGAATTGGTATCTGTGAGAGGGGTTGGTAAATTCAGGAAGGGAGTGGAAAAGCGAGTTGGATGGGTGAAGGAGAGTTGAGAGAGCTCGCCACCGGGCGGTAGCCTAATTGCGAGTGTATGTAAAAAAAAAATAAAAAACCTACCTAAGCAAATTACGAGGTTGTGATAAATCTGTTTTTCCACGACAGTAATAAATATAATGTTAAGGTGTGTATCGTTAACTGCTGCGTGTGAAATAGCGTGGCGTGGCTGCATAGTGATAGTTACGCTGGATCTGTCTGTGTGCGTGATTTGAAATATTTGATATGAACTATTTATACGTTGTACATGTGAACTGTTTTTATGGCAAAGTTGTTTATTTACATCCACGTCTGTTTATTTATCACAACGTTGTACCTTTGCCCTGGTGGGTGTTTGAAACACACACTTGTAATGTGATATACCACCAATCCCAACAAAATAACCAAGCCCAGCCCCAATAAATTTCAATAAACCTAATGCACAGTAAGTAGCAATACATATAAATATGAGCGGAATAAAAGTTACGGTAGGCTTATTTGTGTGCATGTTCACCGCTATATTTTAAAATTCTATAACAAAAAATGAGCGACACGAGTTGCGTGCTGATTTTAATGTCGCTTTTTCGTTGGACTCTATTCCTTCGTTATTCAAACTGATGCCGTCCTTTTAAAGAAATAACCCAACTCGTATCAATAACAAAAAGTTACATACTACAGTTCATTACCCCGCAGTTGTAACAGTGTTTAACACAGTCACGGCAAAATATTAACGTGCATTATGTGTAATGTGCTATGTCGTGAAAACAAATATGTTAATGTAATGTAACCGTAAGAACTATCGTTAAATGAGGCATTTTTAGAATGTCATAAAGCTGATCTAAATTATATTATAGGCCTAAACTGTGAATATTTGTACGAAATAGTTTCTGAAATATATTTAAGACCGAATTCTTTGAAAAGTTGTAAACAGTAAACAACACATTTGACAGGTATAAAGTAGAAGTCACATTTAAATGTCTATTTTTAGGTGTAGCGAAAGTATACAAACACATGTACACACACAATGGCATGGAAACATTGATTTTGACAGATGCTACATGACAATGCTTGTTTACATTTGGCGGGAGGATGCGAAACGTGCCTGCAAGTAGATATTTAGCAGGACTCCGAATAAGTTGCTTCCAATGGGGAATGGACTATATCTCAGCGTGAGTTGGAGACTTTGCCTACATAATAACGAAAGTTTGTTGATACCAGGATTGCCAATAAATAAAAGAAGTTAATACATACATACATACAGTCACAATTACGCTACCGCCCGGTGGCGAGCTCTCTCAACTCTCCTTCACCCAACCAACTCCTTTTCCACTCCCCTCCTGAATTTACCAACCCCTCTCAAAGATACCAAGTCCTCCCTCAACACATTCCCCTCCCTCTCAGACCTCACAAGCATGGACTGCCTACCCCGCTCCGTCCTCCTCCACACGCTCTGAAGCTTCTCACTGTTGTTTCCTCTTCCCCGAAACACCCCCTTATTTAGCTTGCAGTGTAGTTAAATGTTTACTGGAAATTTATTGTAGTCTCGGCAAAACAAACTATTGACACTTGCAGCTGACGAACAAACAAAAAAAAAAACAATGACAGAATGGCAGCCTTTATTAAACGAAACTTCTCTCTTCAAGAGTTACGAAGACGAGAGAGAATTGTTACTCTTCTCTCCCGGCACACTACTGACTCCTTGCATCGACGGAAAAAAAGTTAAATAGTTATTTGAAATGTCCGAAATAAAAAAGAAGGTTAAAGTCGCGGGCGCTGGTCGGTGCGAGTAACGTGATCACTCGTTGCAGTCTGTACGACTGACAGCTGACAAACGATTGTGCTGCGACGGACTTTTTTTGTGATACCCGAGAAAGGTCGTGCTTCGTTATATATTGGTAGAAAGTTTCCTCATTGAAAACATAATGTTTTCAAACAGTCGGTCACGTCAGCTAAAGGTGACCTCTGTCATTTTCTTTGTTTCACCTGAAAATAAACAAGAGACATAATTTTATACTTCAAATCAATATTCCGTTATGGAAAGCTCAGGTTACGGCCTCTTTGCGCACGTGCATGCCCACGTATCATGTAAGTGGTGAGCGCCATCATGGTCTTAACGCGGCTGGCTGTTAGTCGGCGTCAAGCGACTCCTCCGTCGAAGGCCAAGACAATGCGAGCAACTCAACTTTGCACGGCTCTGAACCGGGACCACCGGTTGAGGACGTACCGAGCATGCCCTAAGGAGTCTCCTGATTCTGTGGCGTTTGCATGGGGTGGGGGTGTAATCTGGAACCACGTTGTGGGGGCATTAGGGGTGTCTTGTCTCACTTCTTGTGAGTGCTGTGTTGTGGTGTGCTGACATTTGACGTAATACTTTTCTTCACATTCACTCGCCTACTATGTTCCCCAAACCCTCTGAAACTCTTACCCTACTAGGTTATCCTCTGCGGGAGCCGAAAAACCGCCGAAAGACGTTACATTTTCACTTGTCTCAATTTAACGTTTTCACTTATGTTACAACCATTTATACTGGTGCCTTGGGGGAACCCCTTAAAACTGGTATCACTGGCACTGGTTGTGTTGCACCACTTTCCTCCTCTACACGTGTGAAACCCCTGAAACTGCTTTGATTTGTGGTGTTACCACTTTCTTCCACAGGAAAGCCCTGAAACGGTGTTTCACTTCTATTCTCTTCCCTCACTTGCGGGAGTGTACTTCCGTCGTCTTCTCCCTCCCTGTTAGGTGTGGAGTGCTCTTATGGCGCAAAGCCCCTAAATGATGAAGTGTTCCCAGTGTTAGGGTGTTCATTCCCCGTGTGCGTGTTCGTGAGGCTGGTGTTGCTGTTTTGACACGTGCTACTCTTATGATCACTCGTACTACCTGATATGCAATGTCGCGCTTGCTGCGGTACTGGGCTTTCCGGTTTCTCTTTGCCCCTCTTCATTGCAGGTGTGTGGGTTGTACGCAGGTCCTTGCGGTAACGTTTCGTGACTCTTCTCAGACCCAGCTTCACGAGAAACGTGGAATTCCCCATTTTGGCCTTTACCCTGACTGGCCCAATCCATTTTGGTGCGAGTCCGGCACAACGGTTCTTCGCTCCCGCCGATAACTGGTTTTCCTTCACGTATATATGCTGGGTACTAACTCTTGTGGTGGTTTCCTACTTTCTGGTACCCAAACAGGAGGAATGGGTAGGTTTTCGCTGGGTTCTTCGGGTGCACGCAGTTCACAACCCTGTACCATTTCCGCTGGTGTTTTCCCGGTTGCTGCATTTACACTGTTTCTAAAAAAAAACATGGGGATCAATTCGGCTAATTGGGTATGGTCTTTGCCTAACCTGACACGTAACTGAATTTTCACATCCTGGTTACAGCATTCTGTTGGATTGGCCCTGGGGTGGTAGGCCGGGGTGGTACGGTGTTCAGTCCCCCATCTGGTACAGTAATCTCTTCACCTTCTCCCTATGAACTGTGTACCATTGTCGATCAGTAGATACTCTGTATGTCCCCACCTTGGAAAAAATTCAGTTTGCATGACCTATGCGACTGTGCGCGCGAACATTATTGACTGGGAACGCCTCGGTCCATCTGGTAAACAAATCCGTGACATCAATGAGAAACATTTTACCACTTTTTGTGCGTGGGTATGGGCCCATGATATCAAGCGTTACAGTCTTAAACGGTTCAGTTGGCAGCCTTGGTTTTTATCGAGCGTCGCTGTCTGTTCTCCGCGGTTTCCGGGTATTGCACGTGACACAATTCTGCACATGTTTACGTACATCCCCTTGAACTACTGGCCAATGAAAATACTTTTCTACAATCCTATGTGTTTGTTCCGAACCCGGATATCCATGCTCTAAACTATCATGTGCATATATGAGTACAAGTTCTCGTGTTTCTTTCGGCACATATGTTCACCACTTTGTGCAATTTCCGGAAGGTTTGGCTTGAATTTCCCGGTCTACTACTATCCAATGTTCTGAGTACCTCGTGGCACAACGTTGTCTGCATTGCGCAACATCTTGGGAGTATTCTTGTACGGTGTGTACTTCTCTTAATACGTCACAGACATTTAACTAAACAAGTTCACCGGGTGGTGTGGCGACAATGTTCGTTCTGCAAAACAAAAGCTTGTGTGTCTGTTATCTGTGTGGCGCAGCAAGGTGGTAGCGCCACTTCCCAATCAGCGTCGTCTTTTACCGTTAAGTTCGGACAGGGGTTTCTTGACAGTGTATCGGCGAGCTCGTTGGTTTTCCTTGCCATGTGTTCTATCTTGAAATCAAACTTCTGGAGCAGTCAGGCCCAGCAGGCGAGTTTAGTTTTCGCGTTATGCATGCGTTCCAACCTAACTAGACAGCGGTTATCTGTTTTCAACGTAAACTGTCTCCCTAACAGATATGGCCAGTACTTTCTCAGAACGTGTACAATTGCTAAACACTCCTGCTCGTTCACATGGTACTTGCGTTCTGCCTCGCCTTACTTGGCACTTAGTTAATGATATGCTTCTCCCCGTGTTCTCCATCTGATATAACACCGCTACGATGCCCTCTTGGCTCGCATCTGTCTGTAAGACAACAGGTAACTCCAGAATGAATCTCGCTAACGGCTTACAATTTTGGAAAGCAAGTTTGATTTCTTTAAATACGTGACCAGCTTGAGGTGTCAATACAAATTTACGTTTTTCACACAGCAATTCAGTCAATGGTGCAGTTATGTTGGAAAAATTGGGAACGAATTCTCTTAACCAGTTTATTAAGCCAAAAAATTTCCTTCCTTGTTTGGGTGTTCTGTGTGTGGGTTTGGTTTGTATTTCCTGTACATGCTGTTGCTCCGGTTCGTGTCCATTCCCTGTTACATATTGTCTCAGAAACTCCATTCCGCTCAATCCCAACTTACACTTGTCAACCTTACATGTGAGTTTATTACGTTCAAGCCTCTCGGACACAAGACTCAGGTGGTGCAGATTTTCCTCCCAATACATTTACCATGTGGTTTTTAAAAGTGGCAGGGGCATATTTTAGGCCAAATGGCATGGCAACAAACTGAAATCTACGCCTGTCTGGCCCTTGTGAGCGGATGGGCACTTGCCAATACCGTGAGGTCAAGTGACGTGAATACAGTAGCTGGCCCTAATGTTGACAAAGTGTCTTTGATGTTAATGACTGGAAATGGCATGTTTACAGTGATTTTGTTAAGGGGGCAAAAGTCTACACAAAACCTCCATTCGTCGCCCTTTTTAGGAGTGAGTGTAATGCCTGAATTGTAGACTCGGCATAGGTTCAATTACATTATCATTGAGCATTTCACATACCTGCTGATTGATGATGTCCTGGAAGAAAATACCTGGGTCTCGTGGCTTGAAGTACGCCGGGTCCTGGTGCGTCGTGATGATTGCGTGCTCGGTGACTTCGGTGCACTGCAGCTTCCCATCAGTGTGGAACACATTGGCATACTGGTCCAACAGATGTTGCAGACGTTGTTGATGTTGTTCGGGCACCTTGTGCTGGAACTTGCTGAGCAGCATGGCAGCTGTTTTTCGCTGGTGGTGTTGCTCCTACTGCATACAGTGTCCACCTTCCACATGTTCCCATGTGCAGTCGGTCAAGATGTGGTTCGATCACGGCCTGGTGGTCAATCAACCACAGTAACCCCAATATCATCTCCTCGCACAGCTCCGGCATAATGTAGACATCACACTTTGTACGGAGTTCACGTATCACCACTCTCATGTGCATCACACTTCTTGCTTCACCCTGTTGATTTGTGGTAGCAAACTGTAGGCGATGTGGCGGCACTGTCGTTATTGCCTGTATTAACCCCTCATGTACAAAGTTAAGACTCGTGGCAGTGTCAATCACAGCGATCATATTTTTCCCTTCAAGTTCGACATTGACCCTTAATGCACGTACGGTACTGTCACTGACCTGGAACAGAGTCCTACGGCCTGGTGGTGAGATTGGTGCATGTGCTGTTTTGCCAACCTTCCGACTCAGTTTCCCGACTGATTTCCCTGATAATAGTTCTCCCGGTTGTTGTGGTGGAAGTTCCTTTGGCCACGGTTGGGTCTCACGGGTGTAAACGGTGGTGGTGGCCTTGTGACATATGGCAGCATGGCGGGCGTTGACATGTGGTGCTGTTGTCTCGGGGATTGGTATGGCTGCCCCGCTCGCACATCCTGTTCGTAGAGACATGCCTCTCGCATAAACTGCTTTACATTCACCTTTGTTACTCTCCGCAGATACGGCTTAATGTCTGGTGTTGACAGAGCAACAATTATTTCTAGTACCCCACGCATTGGTTGACCTGGGTTCAGGTGTTTGAAAAGCCCTAATTTGCGCTGGATGAACTCTTCGATCCCTTCTCGCTTAGCTGCTGTTCGTGATACAATCACACTTGTGCCTGGATGGCGTCGCCATCTGTTTCAAACTGTCGTAGTAACCTGTCACAGAATTCTTCCCATTTCACACGATAGTCTCTCACTAGATTCCACCACATGGCAGCTGTTCCCCTTAGTCTGTTCGTGGTGTGCTCCATCCATTCTTCGTGGTGTGAATGGTGTCTGTGTAATTTCTCCTCATGTATTGCTAAGAACGTGCCTGGGTCCTTTGCATCAAGTCCCGCAAAAGTTGGTAAATGTACATTACATTTACATGTGGCGTGTACGTAACGACTACTGGCGTGGCGTGAGTTTCACCTCTGGTGTTGGCGGTGGCGCAACCTCTGCACAGTTCATCTTACGGCACACGTTAGAGTTTATAACACCATCGTGGATGGTTAAATATACATCAGGCCCTATGCATCGCAAATGAGAGTCCCGTTTGCACTGCTTATACTGTGCCCACTTTGTTCCCGCCCTCGTCACATCCGGTGCGCGTGCACAGGCGTTGATCTGATGGTGTTGATGTGGTATCGGACGTACATTGGCAGAACAGTTGATCCCATGAATTTTCTGCAAACAAGTTTATTTCACTCAAACTGCCACAATGTACACATCGTTCTACCGGCATGTCCAAGTAATTCACGTTCGCGATCACAGTGTCGTGGATGTCATGGTTGCCAACGTGGAAGTCTTGAGGCCTTCTCGCGGATGATCAGGTGTGGTGTCCCCCATTTTAACGCGGTTGACGTGGATGAACACACTGTCCCCACTTGGGAACGCCAATTGACGCCATCGGGTGAGACATGAGATGAACGGTGACACAATAACTTACGGTAGATGGGCGCCAGCAGTATTTCCCAGTCACCACACTGTTGAGACTCAGGGTTCTCAGGGATGCTATGGGTTCTGTGTGTCCGTCTCACCCAAGCGTACTTACAAAACACTTTTCATTACTAAACATCATTACTAAACTTGTATCACTGAAAAATGGCGAGAGGTTGCTGTCACTACAAAGGAGAGACTTTGAGCACTGCAGTACGTGCTTTTATTCTGTTAACCATACAAGATTGTGCCAAAATTAATCTTATGAAAACTCTTGACATGTCTAGCTAACTCCGTTCGGGTGCTCCCCAGCCTGCAATTAATCTAGTGAACTCCTAGATGGATGACTTCTCTGTGGTGGTAGAAAACACAATCTTCACAAGGAAAGGGGTTGACTGCTGCTAGAGTGGACTGCTGATTTTTCCTGAAGACAAAGCACAGAGAATTATGAAACGGACAAACACGTGTGATTATTTGGCATCACTTGTGCGGACTCGTTGGGGCTCGTCTTGCTGCATATGGTTAGTGAGGTGACGGCCTATACACATAGATGGCTAGGACGGAAATAATATCACCGTACACTTTACATAAGTGGCACAAATACACTTGAAATATGATTGGACACGACAAGGATGGTCACAATAAATACTCAGATGCGGGAAAGCAAACTTAAATGACGTGGATGCCGCTGGATATGATTTGTAGCGAATCACGTAGTGCAGATGTAATTTCAGTCTTTCTCCGTAAAAACTGCAAATTCAGTTAAGATAAATTGTTCTTATGAATAGCAAAAATTATCTCCTGCAAATTGTGACATGGGAAGGCTTTTAGCACGCCTGATGGTGGGAAAATCAATCTGGAGATAGACCACGTGGTCATATATACAAAGCATCAATTACGTGAAAAATACATGGAACCCTAAATAAAATTACGTAGAACCCTGAAATAAATTATGGTGCACATGATTTTACACAAATAAACTTTCAAAGCGAAGGGATGGCATGTACATTGACTTGGCGGCTGTTAACCATATGGCTGTAAAACAATTAATCATGAAAATTACCTTGAAATACATACATGAAAATAAAGCCCTTAAAATTGCATGCAGCATGTATACAGAAATTACAAACATAGGCGAATGGCGCTTGATTCAAGTTGCGCGGGCCATGTGGCCTCTCCAACATCTTTCTCCTCCTCATTTATATTCAAAAAGCCACAAGGCACAAATTACTAGGTCAAGCGGAAGCATAATACTGGGGAATGTCTGGCAAAATGTACGCAAAGCAAAGGTTAACCGGTATACTAAAGTGAAACTGTTGTAATCTATATTAGTGCAAAACGTTTGTAGTGCGTACATGACAGCGTCTTACCTCACCAGCTATACCTTGATGGACTGTCCAGAGGCAGGGGTCGTGCAGACCTACCATGGCTGCCTAGGGGTTCACACAAGTGGAAGTACTATGCACGCAGAGTAAAACTTTTATATTTGAAAATAAATGGCACATAAATAATTTAAATATTGATTTACATTTCAGACTTTACTTATGAATTTTCTGTATTCTTTAAATGTCTTTTTATGACGGCGTTCACTCCGTAGTAATAATATTCTGAATCTTCGCGCAGCGTACATTTTGAATTCATAACCAAACATTGTGCAATATTAGCAAACATACATTTTAAACTTTTAAACACTTGAAAAACCTGGAAATAAACAAGACATAATTTGACACTTCAAATCAATATTCCATTTTGGAAAGTTCAGGTTACGGCCTCTTTGCGCACGTGCTTGCCCACGTGTCATGTGAGTGGTGAGCACCATCATGGTCTTAACATGGTTGGCTGTTAGTCGGCATCAAAATATAATACAGGCAACAGTCCTGTAGGTGGCGGGCACTGACAGGACAGCTGAGAGAATAAAACATAGTACAGCCATGACCTTGACTGCACGATCGGTGAGGCGGACTGACAGTGCGCCCCACTCCTTTGCTCTGGCAAGGTCATTGATTGGTATCACCATGGCGACAACTGGTGCATGCGGAGAGCATAACTTATGCTTGCACAGTGCTGCCAACGGAGTCTGGCAATGAGAACAGCATGCTGCAGCTGCTTAATCGGCACAGCACCAGGGTTGGGGTTGGTATCCTTGTTCTCCTTCTCCATGACCCCGGTCGCTCAGCAGTCACCCAGAGGTGTGACGACAGACAGGAATGCCGGGCAGGCACCTTGCGCTGGCTGATTCCTGCTGCATGACACACGTGCTGAGTCCAGGCATTGTCAGCAAGCCCTGGTTGCAGTGAGCACGGCTTCCTGACGGCATTTTGAGCTACACTCACAGCATTTCACTTCACTTTGTCTCTTTCTGATTGATGTTGACACACACTGTAACACATTTCTAGAGTATATATTAAACACTGCAAATAGAAAAGTCTTCCTGCAGAAGTGCTTCGCCGATTACGTCATTACTCGCATCACAAACTAAGATCTTGTTTTTGTCCTCATCGAACTTCTGCAATACAGGGGCCTGAAAAATAGATCTTTTCAAGTTAAGGAACGTTCGCTGGTGAACATCCTCCCACTTATATGTTATACTATGTTTTGTCAGTTCAATAAGCGGCTGCACTATTGTTGCAAAATTCTTTGTGTACCTCTGCAGGTATGATGTCATACCGAAGAATGTACAGAGTTGTTTTAAATTTGTTGGAGGTGCTATTAGTTCTGTGGCGCAGACTTTATCAGGATCCGTAGAAATCCAATTAGGGGTAATTATGTGACCTAATAATTTCACTGTCTGTTCAGCGAAGGTGCATTTCTTTGTGTTGACTTTTACGTTGAACATATGTAGTCCTTGGAAGACATTATCAATATTCGCAATATGTTCCTTGAACGCATTACCTAGGATGAAGATATCATCAATGTAAGTAATCTCTGCTGTCCAACGTAAGGGTCCTAATAGAGTATTGATGAACATTTTAAAGTACTGGGGGGATGTACTTAATTTATGCAATGCAAATTTTGAAGAGTGTTTAAAATATCCTCTGTACGAGGCAGGGGGTACTGCACCCTTGTCAAATACTGGTTGAGTTTATGGAATCTGTGAGAAATCATAACCCCCCCCCCCCCTTTTTTTTTTTTCTTCTGGATACTACTGAACTTGGGGCAGAATACAGTGAATCCGCTTCCTCAATAATATCAGCTTTTACGATGTCATTGATTTGCTTTAAGAGTTCATCACATATTTTTGGATGATTCTATAAGGCCTAGTTGCGATAGGTTCGTCAGTAGTCAAATCTAACTTGATTTCGAAGTTTTTGGCTGTAGATAATTCTAATATTGTATTGGCAAACCTGCCTTGGTATTTATCAATAATATTGGAGATTGTCTGTGCTTGAGCAGTAGATTACTTTTTATTAGTATGTGGCTGTAGTGATTGTTCATATTCAAAACTGTCTAATGCTTTACAATAATGCTCGATAGAGTTAGTATCATCGGTGTCTGGGCTGCCTGAATAAAGAGGTATTTCCATAGTTTTGTTTGTTTCATGTGAATGAACGAAGAAAATATCATATTTCAAAATCGGTATTACGTCATTTCGTTTGATGAAGTCAACCCCTAAAATTAAATCTTGTTTCAGATTGTCAACAACTAAAAAACTTTGTGGGTATGTGCGGCCATGAATGCTCAACTTAATGGTCTTTTCAAATTTTGGTGATGTTAAGACTGATGTTGCTCCAACTAAAGTTATTGGTTCTTTTAAACAATAAAGTTGCTGATTAAATATCACGGTGCTAGCTACGCTGCTACAAGAGCATCCAGTGTCTAAAAGTGGATAATATTGCTTTCCTCTAATAGTGACAAGGATGTGTGGTGTCGCAGTATGGAGACCTATGTGCTAACATTCAGCATTTGGTATGGGGTGTACTTGTTTACGTGAATTACATTGAGGTATGGCTCCGCTCAGTTTGTTTTACATCATTGGCTCATCATTGCGGGCCTCGTGGTGTCAACCGCGTTTCGGGATGCCCGCTCTACAAAAACCGTCTTCTGCGTCAGCCCGAATTTGTTTTTAAACCGTCTAAATCTGTCACTGATATTTGTTGAAAATTCAAACTTTTGGAACGGAAACAAACTGCAGTTACGGCTTATATGTCCAACGTAAACGCACAACGCACTGTGTCTTGTGCAAGACTGTGTGGTCTGGCGACTCTTTGCTTGTCAGTGATGGATTGTGTAGGTATGGCAATGTTGCAATGTGGGTTGCGTGGTGGCGGTGGCGGCGTGGCGCCGTCGGCCTGGTTCGCGTGATGGGGTGAAGTGACGCGTTTGCGAATCTCGCTCGGGGCCGGCTGCGCACTTGCTGTTTGGTGTGACGAAACTTCACTTGACCTAACTGCAATAGCTGCCTTCACCGGCGTTTGACGTACAATCGGCTGATGCGGAACTTTGTGTTACCTATCTACGGTAGCCTGGATTTTTGGCGGCGTGAAAGTGATCGCCAACTTAAATTCCTGTTCACTGTTTATTTGTACAACATAATATTTTACTTGAAATGTAGACATGGCGTGTTGGACGTTATTTTCATGTGGCAGGTACACATTTAGTTGAACTGGGGGTAGTGTGTGTTGTTGATGCAGGTTGCTACGGGCATTGAATTTCGTGATGTCAGCGTATGTACGCTGTGGCACAACTTTATTGAAAATAGTCCTACAGGCGTCCCAAACCCGGACATTGTTTTCTTAGGTTGGGGAGAGACATTTTTTCCTGTAATTTTCTCCCCAAACTTTCCTCTGTACATGTCCGTAATCTCTTGATTGTGCCCTGAAGGGTCCTGCCTGGTGGTTTGTGTGGTATGTATAGAGTCCTGGATGTTTTTATGGTTCCTTCTCTGTGGCCATTCAATTACCGTGGACCGGTTGTACCTGGGCTGAATGTGCGTGGCTGTGTGGCTGGTGGGTGGGGGTGGAAATGTAGGGGTTTGAATGTATCTCACTGGACGTGGTTGGGGTGTTGTGTTGTTGAGTGTGTCCAACTGATCTTTCAAAATAGCATTCTCCTCATGGAGTTTAACATATTGTGGGTTTGGTGTGGTCTGTTCAATGTTCTGTGTATATCTGTACATGCCAAGCTCAATGTTTTTTATGTTATGTAGCAGCTGGTTTAGTGTTTTGTTTTCGATCGGCACAAGTTTTTTGGCAAGGGCTGGTAACAGAGAGTCCCAAATTCTGGCTCAGGCAATTGTGGTGTACACTAATTCTTGTAAAAAGTTAAATTCTCAATGTGAACCTGAGCACTCTCACCTTCTTGTTGTTTTGTGGAGTGTAAGAGGTGTCTGTAGGTGTCTGTTGTGTCAAGTTTTGTGAATGTGTGCAATAGTTTTCCCTTCAATATGTCTCCAAGTGATATCTGTCACGCTGGTGTAATAAAGATTTTCGTAAGTCCTGTGAGCAGTACCTTTCAAATAGAACTTTAGGCGGCATCGTTTGTCAAGTTCAGACCAACCATTTACTTTACTTGGAGCGTTGAAGGTGTGTAAAAATACCTCCACATTTTCATTACTTTCCCCTAAGAAGGTGGGAATGTTGTAAAATAACTTGAGTAGGATTTCGAATGTTGGGTGGATTTATAGTGTTGTCAGTGAAGTTTACAGACTGGTGTCCTGTTGTGTTATTTATGTTTGTGTACTCGTGTTGCGGAATGTCAGTATTCGTGCTGGGAATATAAATTAATGGTGGATTTGTTGTTTGTAGTGTGTGGAGTGGGCATGGTCTGAGATAACCGCTTGTACTGGGCTGGTTAAATGTTCATAGGTGGTGGTGTGAAGAATTTTGTTCGAGTGGCGTAAGATGTTCTGTTGGTGAGCTATGCGATTCTGTGTTAGTACTGGTTAACTGATTTCTTAACTGTTCGTGTATTTAAACAGCACATTTAGCATAGCCTAAATCAACTAATAGTGTCTTAACTAACTTTGACGCTGTCGGGTGAGATACGAGATGAACGATGACACAAATACTTACTGGTAATTTGGGCGCCAGTAGTGCTTCCCAATCACCGCACTATTGAGACTCAGGGTTCTCAGGTATGCTGTGGGTTCTGTGTGTCCATCTCACCAGTGCGTACTTACAAACACGTTGGAAATACTAAACTTTTTACTAAACACGACTGGAAATAAACACTTAATATACTATATATGGCTAGGACACTGTCACTACTGAATAAAAGAGTTAAGTTCACTGTAGACTTGTTTTTATTACTATTATGATTACACATCAACGTGCCAATGAAATTATGATAATCTTGGTCATGACTAGCCAATTCCACTTGGGTGCTCCCCAGCCTCCAATTACTCTAGCACATGCCTAGCTGGATGATCTCACAGAGGTGCGTGAAAGCACAGCCTTCACAAGGGAAGAGGGCCGACAGCCGCTAGGGTGGACTGACAGTTTATCCTTGAAGACAGTACACTGTGAATTACAAATGAAATCCTTAATACATACTAACACGTGTAATTATTCGGCTTCACTAACGCAAACTCATTGGGGCTCGCCCTCCAGCGCGTGGGTAGTGTAGTGACGGCCTATATGCAGAGCCGGTTAGGGTGGGAATAATTACACCATACATTAATTTCAAAATTACATAAACCCTTGAATTTTATACATGAAACAAGATGGGATACGAGATGAATATTCACAATAAACACACACATGTGTGAAAACAAGCTTAGATTACGCGAATGCTGCTGGATGAAGTTCGTAGCGGACCATGTGGTGTAGGTGAAATTGCAATATTTCTGCGTGGATACTGCAAACTAAATTCAGATAAAATATTATTCTTTTTGAGAAAGTGTTTCTCTTTACGATTAGAGTGGTTACAGGCTTGTAACATGCCTGATGGTGGTAAAATCAAATATTAACGCGACCGCATGGTCAAGTACAAAAAGCATAAATTTACGTGAAAAATACATTCAACCCTGAAATAAATGATTGCACATAAGATGTTTCATAAATAAGCTCTCAAAACGCAATGATGGCATATACAAAGACTTGGTATCGGTCAGCCACATGGTTATATGTGAAATTGCTGCAAAATAATCAAACACGAAAAATACCCTCAAATACATAATTAAAATAAAGCTCTTAAAATTGAATGTAGCTATAATGCAGAAGTTACAATGAAATGCCATAAACATAAGAGGATGGTGCCTGATTCAAGTTGCGAGGGTCGTATGACCCCTCCAGCATCTTTCTCCTCCTTCACCTCAATTAAGTTAAAGCCACAAGGGTGCAAGAAATTAATAAAGCGGAAGCATAATGCTGGGGAAAATGTCTGGCAAAAACGTACGCAAGCAAAGGTCAACCTGTAAACTAAATTGACTATGGAAACCTAAATCAGTGAACAAAATTTGTAGTGCGTATGTGACAGTGTCTTACCTCCCCAGCTCTCCTTGACAGACTGTCCAAAGACAAGCATCACACAGACCTACCATAGCCAGACAAGCATCGCACGGACCTACCATAGCCGCCTATGTTGTTCACATAAGCAGAAGTGCTATACACGTCGAGTATAATATTTTATTATTGAAAATAAAATGGCACAAATTAAATAAAATATTGGTTTACATTTCTATAATTTTCTTGTGAATTTTCATATAAATTTAGTCTCTCTTTATCACATCGTTCCTGTTTTAATATTAAGTGTTCTTAATCTCGGTACTGCGGGCACTTTTATTTTTATAACCAAACAATTTAAAAATAGTAACTAACACTTGAACATATTTTAAGACATATTAAACTCTGCAAATACTATAGAACTCATTTTACACTGGCTGATTGCCGATTGAGGGCAAAGAAAACATGGCCTCGGAAGTTGTCAGTTCCTTTGGCGTTTGCAGGGGGTGGGGGTGTAGGCAGGAACAACAATGTGGGTACGTGGTGGTAACATGACTCGCCTCTTGCGAGTGATGTGTTGCGACTTGTTGACACTTGACGTCACACTCACTTCCCTACTATTACTATTTTCCCCAAACCCTTTCAAACTCTCTTGCCGTACTAGGCTCTACCCTGCGGGAACTGCAAAGCCTTTGAAAGGCATTTCACCTTCACATGTGGTATCAAGATTTACATTTACACTTTGGTTACAACCAAATTCAGCTGTGCCCAGGGGAAACCCCTTAAAACTCAACTCACTAGCACTGGTTGTGTTGACATTTAAGTGTGCACTTATGTTACCACCTTCGTGTACACTTGGGAATCCCATAAATTCACTCTGCTTCGTTGTGTTGTTACAGGTATTAACAGAAAAACCCAGAAATGGTGTCGCAGTATTACTTGTTTCCACCTCCTCGCTGCTAGGTGTTGAGTGTTCAGTCCGTGCAAAACCCTTAAATGACAGTTCATTATTTTGGCCAGGTGTTCCGTGTTATTGTTGTTGTTCTCTTCAGTGTACGTGTTGACGTTTCCCTGTGAACTCCCAGGTGAAATTCTCTGAACTCGCTGTGGTACTGGGCGTAATGTCGTCTCCTTGCCTCTCTTCCCTGCAGGCGGTCAGGCCATCCACAGGTCGTCATGATGCCGTTTCGTGACATGTCTGGGTCCCAACTTCACTAAATACATGGAATTTCCCATTTTTTCCACCTCTCTCACTGGCCCTGTCCATCTAGGTGCCAGTCCAGCAGAGTACTTCTTCGCCCCAGCCAATAACGGGTTCTCTCTTACATTCACGTACATCCCTGGTACAAGTTTGAGCGGCGGTCTCTTGCTATCCGGTACTCACATATTACAATAGCTGATCTGGTTCACCCTGGCTTTTTTATGTATCTGCTCGTGGTGTTCAACAATTTGTTCAGGTGATCTGGGAGAATTTTCATAGGGTGCTCCGGGGGCACTGAGTTCGCAACCTTGTACCATCTCGGCGGTTGTTTTCCTGGTTGCTGCATTCACTCTATTCCGTAGGCAAAACATTACCTCCGGGATCAATTCGGCCTACCGAGTGTGATCTTCGCCTAACCGGACACGTAATTGGATTTTGACATCTTGGTTACGTCTCTCGGTTGGGTTAGCCCTGGGATGGTATGCTGGTGTTGTGCAGTGTTCTGTTCCCCACCTGGTACAATATTCCCTCCATTTTCGCCCTACAAACTGTGTTCCATTGTCTGTCAACAAATACATGTGGTGTCCCCACCTCGGGAAAAACTCGTTCTGCATTACTTGTGCAACTGTGTGTGCATGAACATTGCTGACGGGAAATGCTTTGTTCCAACAGGTGAACAAATCCATGGCAACAACAAGGAATCTTTTCCCAGTTTTCGTACGCGGGTACCAGCCCATGATGTCGATAGCTACTGTTTTGAATGGCTTGGTTGGCAGCCTTAGCTGTTGTGGAGCATCGCTGTCTGTTCTCCGCAGCTTATGGGTGTTACACGTGATGCAGCTCTGTACATATTTCCTGATATCTCCCGGAATCCCTGGCCAGTGAAAAAATTCCTGCACGTCCCTTCGTGTTTGCCCGGATTCTGGGTGTCCATGCTCCAAACTGTTGTGTGCATGCTTTAACACAAGTTCCCATTTCTTGTGCAGTACATACATCCTCCATCGCGCATAGTTACCAGTTGGTTTGGTTTGTATTTCTCTGTCCGCTACCCTCCAGTGTTCTGTGTAACGTGTGGCACAGTGTTGTTGGCGTTGCGCAGCATCTGGGGAATTTTCTTGTGCAGTGTGTACCTCTTTTAACACATCACGTACATTCAAGGAAACAAGTTCGCAAGATGGTGTGGCAACAATGTTTTGTACACCCAGAGTTTGTGTTTCTGCAGTTGGTATTGCACGGCAAGGTGGTAGAGCCTCTTCCCACTCTGCATCGTCAGTTACCGTTAGATTCGGTTTTCAGGTTGGTTTTCCCCACCACGTGTTCTATCTTGAAATCGTTTTCCTGCAGTAACAGCGCCCAGTGGGCAAGTTGCTTTTCCCATTATGCATTCCCTCTAACCATATAAGACATCAGTTGTCAGTTTTGAGTGAAGACTGCCTTCCTAACAAATACGGCCGGTACTTCCGCAATGCATGTACAATGGCCAAACGTTCTTGTTCATTAACGTGATATTTCGTTCTGTGTCCCCGAACTTTGCACTGTGGTAACTGATGATATTTTTTCCCCCGTGTGTTCTCTCTTGATACAACACGGCCCCAATACCTTCTTGACTGGCATCTGTTTGTACAACTTTGGGTAACTGGGTTGAGTCTAGACAGCAGATTAAAGTTCTGGAATGCAATTCTAATGTCTTTTAATGCTTGATCGGCTTGCGGTGTCCAGACAAATTTATGTTTCTCACACAACAAAGCAGTTAACGGTGCAGTGATTACGGAAACGTTTGGGACAAATTCCCTTAACCAATTAATTAAGCCAAAGAATTTCCTGACATGTTTACGGGATCTGGGTGTGGGTTTGTTTTGAATGTCCTGTATGTGTTGTTGTTCCAGTTTGTGTCCATTTACTGTTACATTATGTCCTAGAAACTCCATTCTCCTCATACCCAGCTTACACTTTTCCACTTTGCATGTAAGTTTGTTACGTTCGAGCCGTTCAAACACAAGGCTCAAATAGTTCAAGTGCTCTTCCCAGCTGTTAGACCAAACAAGTACATCATCCAAATATGCCATCACAAAGTCTCCAGTAGATTCATCCTATACATTAACCATTAAGGTCTGAAACATTGCGGGGGCACATTTTAAACTAAATGGCATGGCTACAAACTGAAATCTACGTCCATCTGGGGTAATAAAGGCTGTTTTCTTTCTGTCCTGCTGGCGGATAGGCACTTGCCAATATCCAGACTTTAAATCAAGTGATGTGAATACTGAAGCTGGTCCTAATGTTGACAAAGTATCTTTCATGTTTATGACTGGTGGCGGCATGTTTACAGTGATTTTGTTAAGGGGGTGGAAGTCGACACAGAATTGCCATTCACCATATTTCTTTGGAGCAAGGGTAATACCTGAATCATAGAGACTTTGTGTAGGTTCACTAACGTTGTCATTGAGCATCTCGCATACCTGCTGGCTGACGACACTGCGAAATAAAATACCTGGGTCTCGTGGCTTGGAGTACACAGGGTTCTCGTGCGTTGTGACAATCGCATGTTCTGTGACATTGATTCGCTGCAGCTTCCCCTCAGTGTGGAACACACTGGCATACTGGTACAGCAGATGTTGCAGATGTTGTTGATGTGTGGCGGGCACCTCGTGCTCGAAGTAACCAAGCGGCACAGCAGTTGTTGTTGGTGGTGCTGCTTCCACGGCATAAACAATCTATCGGCCACGTGTCCCTACGTGCAGATGATTCAGGTGTGGTTCTATCACAGCTTGGTTGTTAATAAGCTATGGCAGTCCCGGAATCACTTCCTCGCACAAGTCTGGCACAATGTAGACATTGCACTTGGTACGCAGCTCTCTGATTCCTTCCGTTACATTCATAACACTTTTCGTTTCTCCCTGTTGGTGTGTGGTAGCGAATTGCAAGTGTATCTGTGTCACCCTAGTTGTTATCGCTTTTATCAAACCCTCACGCACATAATTGTAACTGGCGGCAGTGTCAATAATAGCTGTGACATTTTTCCCTTCAAGTTCAACACAGATCCTTAATGCTTTCATGGTATTGTCAGTCACTTGAAACATTTTTGCACCTTCAGTAGGTGGATTGTTACGACCTAGCAGTGAGATTGGTGTAGGGGCTGTTTCGCCAAACTCCCTACTTAGTTTCCCGACCTATTACCCTGGTAGTAGTTTTCGCGGTGACTGTTGCGAAAATTTGTTCCGTGTCCGCGGTTCTGCCTCGCTGGTGTAAACATTGGCGAAGTCGCGTAACATCTAGCAGCACTGTAGGTGTTGACGTGCTGTGGTTTTGCAGCTGTGACTGATATTCTTGGTTTGTACATACATCCCTCTCATACAAACACGTTTCTCTCGTGAACTGTTCTACACTGGCACGAGTCGCCCTCTGTAGATATGGCTTAATGTCAGGTGTTGATAATGCCACAATTATCTCTAATACTCCACGGGTTGCCTGTTCTGGGTTTAAATGCTTAAACAGGCCTAATTTGTGTTGTATGAAATCTTCAATTCCCTTGCGCTCTCTCTGTTGTTCGTGATACAGTCGCGTTTGTGCCTGTATAGCATCTCTGTTAGTGTTGAACCGACCTAGCAATCTCTCACAAAACTCTTCCCATGTAACTCAACAGTCCCTGACCAAGTTCCACCACGTGGCAGCGGTTCCCCTTAACCTGTTGGCAGTTACCTCAGTCCAATCGTCTCTATACACATGATGCCTATGTAATTTTTCCTCACAAACAGCTAGGAATGTACCTGGGTCTTCTGAGTCATGTCCCGCAAAAGTTGACAGTAATACATAGCTATCTGGCCCGGTTAACCCCTGTGGCATGTACGTAAAACTACTGGTGGTATGGGTTTCACCTCAGGTGTTATTGGTGGTGCGATCTCAGCACAGTTCATCTTATGACACTCGTCACAGTTTATAACACCATCGCAGTAGGTGGTAAACTCCGCAGGCCCTATGCATCATAAATGCAAGTCTTTCCTACACTGTTGTCAATGTGCCCACTTTGTTCCCGCCCCATCACATCCGGTGTGCTTGCACTGACATTGCTCTGACGGCTTAGAGATGTTGCTGGACGTGTATTGACACAAGGGTTGCTCTCACATAATTCCCTCAAACAAGTTAATTTCTCTCTATCTCCCACAGTGCACACATCGATCGATCTGCATGTCTAAGTAACTCACGCCCGCGTTCATAGGTGTTGCGTTTGCAGACGTCTTGAGGACTTCTCGCAGTTGATCAGGCATGGTGTCCGCCATCTTCTCGCGGTTGACACGGATGACGTGACGCGGAAGAACACACTTGGCCCCACTTGGGAACGCCAATTATTTATGTTTGTGTACTCGTGTTGCGGAATGTCAGTATTCGTGCTGGGAATATAAATTAATGGTGGATTTGTTGTTTGTAGTGTGTGGAGTGGGCATGGTCTGAGATAACCGCTTGTACTGGGCTGGTTAAATGTTCATAGGTGGTGGTGTGAAGAATTTTGTTCGAGTGGCGTAAGATGTTCTGTTGGTGAGCTATGCGATTCTGTGTTAGTACTGGTTAACTGATTTCTTAACTGTTCGTGTATTTAAACAGCACATTTAGCATAGCCTAAATCAACTAATAGTGTCTTAACTAACTTTGACGCTGTCGGGTGAGACACGAGGTGAATGATGACACAAATACTTACTGGTAATTTGTGTGCCAGCAGTGCTTCCCAATTACCGCACTATTGGTACTCAGGGTTCTCAGGGATGCTGTGGTTCTTTGTGTCCATCTCACTAGTGCGTACTTACAAACCCATAGGCAATACTAAACTTTTTACTAAACATCACTGGAAATTAACACTTAATAAAATATATATGGCTAGGACACTGTCACTACTGAATAAATGAGTTACGTTCACTGTAGACTTGTTTTTATTGTTATTATGCATAAACATCAACATGCCAATGAAATTATGATTATCTCGGTCATGACTAGCCAATTCCGCTTGGGTGTTATCCAGCCCGTAATTAATCTAGCGCATGCCTAGATGGATGATCTCGCCGATGTGCGTGAAAGCACAGCTTTCACAAGGGAAGAGAGCCGACAGCCGCTAGGGTGGACTGACGGTTTATCCCTAAAGACAGGACACGGTGAATTACAAATGAAAACCCTTAATACATATTACCACGTGTGATTACTTGGCATCACTAACGCAAACTTGTCGAAGCTCGTCCGCCAGCATGTGGGTTGTGTGGTGACGGCCTATACAAAGAGCCAGCTAGGACGGGAATAATTGCACCGTACACTAATTACAAAATTGCATAGACCCTTGAATGATACATGAAATAAGATGGGACACGAGATGAATATTCACAATAAACACACACATGTGAAAACAAGTTTATATCACAAGGATGCTGCTGGATGAAGTTCGTAGCGGACCATGTGGTGCAGGTGAAATTGCAATATTTCTGCGTGGAAACGGCAAACTAAATTCAGATAAAATGTTATTCTTGTTGAGAAAGTGATTCTCTTTACGGTTAGAGTGGTTACAGGCTTGTAACATGCCTGATGGTGATCAAACATTAACATGACAGCGTGGTCGAGTACAAAAAGCATCAATTTACTTGAAAAATATACATTGAACCCTGAATAAACCCTGAATAAATTGACATGGAACCCTGAAATAAATTATTGTATATACAATGTTACATAAATAAGCTCTTAAAATGCAATGATGGCATATACAAAGACTTGGCTTTGGTCGGCTGCGTGGTTATACGTGATGTTGTCGTAAAATATTCAAAACGAAAATTATCCTCAAATACATACATAAAAATAAAACTCTTAAAATTGTGTGTAACAATTATGAAGAAGTTACAATGAAATGCCATAAACATAGGTGGATGGCGCCTGATTCAAAATGCGCGGGGTCGTGTGACCTCTCCGACATCTTTCTCCTCCTCCTTGATTAAGTTAAAATGCCACAATGGTGCAATAAATTAATATAGTGGAAGCATAATGCTGGGGAAAATGTCTGGCAAAAACTTACGCAAGCAAAGGTTAACCGGTAAACTAAATTGACTATGGAAACATAAATCAGTGAACAAAAGTTGTAGTACATATGTGACAGTGTCTTACTTCACCAGCTCTCCTCAACAGTCTGTCCAGATACAAGCGTCGCACGGACCTACCATGGCCGCTTACGGGGTTCACATAAGAGAAGTGCTATGCACACTGAGTTAAATATTTTATATTGAAAATAAAATGGCACAAATTAAATAAAATATTGTTTTACATTTCTATAATTTTCTTATGAAATTCAATATAGTTTTAGTGTCTCTTTATGATGGTGTTCATGCTGTAATATTAAATGTTCTTAATCTCGGTGCCGCGGGCACTTCGAATTTTGTAACCAAACAATTAAAAATTAGTACAAACACTTTAAAACAATTTAATACTTATTAAACACTGTAAAGACAATATAACACATTTTACACTGAAAATAACATTTACATGTAAGTTCAAAATTATCAGCCTCTTGCGCACGTGCGGGATACGTGACGTGTGTGGTTAGTGCCGTCATGGGCTCTAACACCGCTGGCTGTTAGCCAGCATCACTTTAAACACAACTCGTATACATGCAAGTAAATGGGTCCATATTGGTCAAGGTAATTGCCACACCAAGCATTAATTTTAAAGTTTTATTGTAATTTGGACATTCTGTCTCTAATGACCTCGCTGTTGAAATACTAAGCCCCATCTACCCTAATTTGGACATTTAGACAGATTGTACCATCAAAATGGAAGTTTTTGTTTATTCTTTTATGAAATATTCATATTGAAAGACAAAGCTGCTTGCAAATTAATAATAATGTGTACTGCGCATGCTTCATTCAATAATACAGGCCTGACAAATTCTGTAATAAACTTATTTGACTCACAAATAAAATACATGCATAAAATTTTTATATTGGTTCTGAGCATTAAAATATTGGTTTTTATTAAAGTAAATCTTTATAAATAAATCTTAATTGATGCATTTATGCTAAGTTAATTTTTAGAGTATCATATATTAAATGAATGCAGTGAAACTTTAAAAGTAAAAAAGGATAAAAAACAAATTTCATTGTTATCATAAAACATGAGGGGCAATATTGCACAATGTACAGCACTGCCCACCCTAAATGTGCAGCACAGCCCATTTTAGCTTCTCTACACAAGCACATGCATCATTACTGTAGCAATCCATTTAGTAGACTAATTTTACAAAGCACGCTGAATCCAATATGCTCCTTGGTGCTAGTAGTAATTTGTTGGTAAATTGCAGGCCATCAGAGTATGGAGCACAGGTTGTCGTGCAGAGAGAGCAACGTGCAGAGCATGTGAGAAGATATTTAGGTGGACCATTTAAATGAAGCAGTGAAATTGTATGAGACTTCAAAGGATGGTTCCGGCAGCTGGACCAGCACTCTTGGTGATGGGAGTTACCTTGCTGACAGGCATGTAAGTAATTGAGTGTGGACTACAACATATTGAAAATGCGTAAAAAGATGGACATTCAACTACTCACAGTCTAGTACTTGTTGGCAGGCGCACATGTGCGCGCACACACACACACACAATGCCAATGCCAGCAAAACATTGCAATTGCACAACCACGTGAAAAATGTGTCGTCTTTCTTTGTGTGTGTGCCTGTCAACAAGTACTAGACTGTAAGTATTTTAATTTCTGTCCTTTTTCATATTTTTGGTAGCCTAGCGGCGTACTTGTAACATTAACCCAAATGTTTATATTGATAATTTAGTGAGAAATATACTTTTTCGCAGATGTTCATAGTGAATTGAAAATTGAAACTCATAGTCTGTGCTGTGCTTCACTCGTGTCAACAGTTTCTTTGTTATGTCAATACAGATTCTTCCAGATTAATTGTTGGGGACTGGAAAAACTTGGTCGGTCGGCTAAGTTTTATTTATTCACGTATTTATTGATGTTTTGAGTGTGTACCACCTTTGCAGCAAAAGGGACCAATAGTAATACTTAGTGCTCATCAGCATTGCAACAAAGGGGCACATAGAAGAAGCTGTAGATATAGATTCGTGAGTTGTAGAGAAGAGTTGACGAAAAAAAAAAGTATATGGTGTGTTCTAGTTTCACCCTCTTCAAAATATGTTATTTTTGTTTAGTTCAGTCTAGTGATAAAGTATGCTTAGAATCTGAATAACCATCAAAATTGCCATTCCTTAAATGTTACTGGTTATATAAACATTTTTTTGATAAACAAAACACAAATTTTCAAATATAAACTGCCTTAAAATAAAAAAAAAAATGACTAGGTAAGTGAAAACAAAGAGAAAACCGCTTCAGCTGATAAAATAATTACTCCGAATATTGCACAAGTTCTTGATAAAGCAATTAAACTATTTTTAATTTAATTTTTAATTTTAATTATTTATGGAGGCTGGGGTACCCCACTTAGAGACATAATTCAAAGGTAGGTGTAAATTTAGTCGCACACAGCTTAAAAGTTAAAATAATAACAACTTTATTTATTTAATTTTTTTGTTTAAGGCTTATTGTACCACCCAACAGTACAGATCACTTACTGGGTCACACGTACATACAGACAAAAGGACAATTCAGATACAATTACAATTACAAACAGATACAGTTACAGAACAAAACACAAACAAATAAATAAACACATAAAGTAACAAATAAAAAAGAATTTAATGGAAATATGTTACAAGTAGAAAACCAAGGAGATACCAAAATCATTTGTGATTCCAAATTATATTTTAAGAAGATATACAGTAATTAAATTTACACAACAGAAATACCGTGATGTATCATAACTTATAAATAACATGGGACCATTGAGAAGGTTACCCTACCCTGAAAAATAGCCAATCAGAAACCTAATCTATTATTATATATTACCTGTAATAAAAAACAAGCAAATTAATGACACATCATTTTTATGTAATTTTGTAAAAGTAACTTTTTTTCCTAAAATAGGATCATACTTATAGAAGTGTTTATTATAATTTGTCACACATGTGTTGACTAAGTCTATTTTGTGACTTAGAGTAGAGAAAGTCTGAGTAATTCTTTGACTGTATACTGGAATTTTTAAACCTATTTTATGAAGTATAGTAACACTAGATACATACGCTAAGAATACATTAATTAATAATAGAGTGTCATGAGTATCATGATGCTCATGTAATATCATTGTTTTAAATCTAAGGAGTTCACTACCATAAATAAAATCTGTTTTTTTTTTTTTTTTTTGTGGAAATCTAAAGGCTATTAGTTAAAAAATTTTTTTGTATATTTTCTAATCTCTTCGTATCTGTACTGGTGATGTAATTCCAAACTACAGAGCAATATTCTAATTTGGATCTAACTAATGGAAAATATAAACATAACAACAAATCAGGAGTAGTAGCAGAATATGTAATATATTTTATTAAGCCTAGAGTATGACTAACACTATTAATAAGATTATTGATGTGTACACGAAAATATAATTTAGAATCAAGGATGACTCCCAGATCTCGAACGTGATCTACTCTTTTAATTCTAACATTATTAACAAAATATTTATACACAGTAGTATTAGTCTGTCTAGTAAATGTGATACTAATAGTTTTATTAATATTATGTTCCATATTGTTTGAAATACACCAATTGCTAATAACGAAAATATCTTCTTGAAGCTGCCTACAGTCCTCTGCATTCGTAATGCCTCTGTAAATTTTGAGATTGTCGGCATACAGAAGCGCCTGAGAGTGTCTTACTACACCGACAATATCATTCACAAAGACATTAAAAAGCAGAGTAGCTAAAGTACTTCCAGAAGTAACCAAATTCGAAACAGAGATAGAATTATCAATTTTAATATCAAAAGACCTTTCTGAAAAATAATTGAAAAACCATTTTATATTAAAATTATCCAAACCACTTGCTTGTAATTAACTTAGTATGATCGAATGTTGACACATGTCAAAATAAATTACATCAACTTGGTTTCTTGTTGTTACCTTCGTATAAATATCGTTTACTAAATTAAACAAATTGATGGTTATGTTTTTTCCCAGAAAAACTGCATAGTAATGAAATAGGTCTGTAGTTGGTAATATCATTTTTATTTCCTTTTTTGAATAATGGAACAACTATAGCTTTTTTCCAAAAGTTGGGGAAAACACCATTCAAAAAGACTTTTGTTAAATATAAAAGTTAAAATTGGAGTCAAAATATTTGCACAGCCTTTAATTAGGAAGTTCGGAATTTCATTGTGACCTGTAGCTTTACTACGCTTTAACTTTTTTATGGCCCAAAGCTTCATGCTTTGGGAGACTAATGGGAGACCAATGCTTATATTATCACTACGTGTAACAGAAATATTATTCATGGTTTGAGCATAACACTTAACAAAATGCATAGCAAACAAATTTGCAAACTCTCTTGGATCCTGAACTGATTTGCCATAAGATAATGAAGATATAGATTCTCCGTAACCATATTTCATGATTTTCACATAATTCCAAAATTTTATTTTTAAAATTATCATTAATTCTAGATTGCTAGTTTGTTTGTCAACTTTGATTTTCTCTTTCATTAATTTTTTAATTCAGAAAATCGTAAATAATTAAAGTCAAAGTTGCATTTATTTTTATCTTTAAGTTACCTATGAAAATGCTCTTTATTTTTTTATAGTCTAAGTAAATCCTGGGAAAAACAGACAGGATATTTACTTTTAGTGCGTATATAGGAATAAAATTTGTCAATTTACCCTTTGAAAATTACTAGTTAACCATTATATTACCATTATATTAACGTCATGCATAAGATATATTGGTTCCCAATCAAAATTTTATAGAGAATATATAAGGATAAGTAATCCCCTTTTTGATAGTTTCTAAAGGTTATAATCTGATTATCTTTATTGTTTACATACCCTATCTTGGTTGAACAATTTAACGCTGGGTGATATCTATCTTCTCTCAACAATTGGGTCCAACAATTTTATTGCATTAATGTGAAAATTTGCAAAAACTAAATCTAAAAGTTTGGTATCCTGTTTAGTAAAATTGAACTGTTCAAGATTAAGTAAACTTACTGATTGTAATAATTTTTGGCCTTTTAATTTATTATAATAATATGGGGTATTCTGTGTATGCAAAGACTTCCAATTAATACCAGGAATATTAAAATACCCAACAATGATAATACAATGTGAATAATTAGCTAAATCCATTTCTAGAAAAGTAAAATATCCTTTAACATCATCCACGGATAATTGCGGAGGAAGATAAATGTTCCCAATTAAAATTTTGTTAATATTACTACGTAAAATTTCTACCCAAATCGTCTCAATATTTTCTTTAAATAATTCAAATTTTTGTTCAATATGTGAGTAACTCAACCGGTTGATCGCAATCAAAACTCCACCGCCTCTGCTGGAATTTGTTAATTTCTTGTCACAATCCTTATGAAATATAGAGAAATAATCAGGGAAATAATGTGACTTGGTAATATTACTGTTGATTGATGTTTCCCTGAGACAGATAATGGAATAAACAGCGCCGATTACGTTTTGAGAAAAGGTAAGGGATTTTTTTCTTAACCCTCGTACCTTTTGATAGTAAAAATCAAAGTCTCTTAGAGACATAAACTAATGATAATCGCACCTCCGCTTGGGCAAACATAGATTAGGTTGAAGTAGGAACAGCTCCTCCAGCCGCCATGCTTTAATCAGTGTTTTCATTAGTTGATAGGCTTACTGAGTTAAAAAGTTGGATCATCTAAAAGTCTAGCATAAAACGGGCTGATTAAACAGAGCTAAAAAAACATTATCGAAAATTCTATCAAAGTCAGATTCGACCACTGAAACATAAAAGAAGGAATATGTATTGTATTTGGTTTTAAGTTTTGCCACCTTTAAATTATTCACTTTAAAGTTCCTGATTAATATAATCAACGATATCGTTCACTTGAACCTCGCAGGCAAAACGAGAAACAAAAAAAGCCTTTGTTCTTGGTTTCGTGATTTTTGGCACTGTTTTTATGTTCACATTGCTTCTGACTCCCAACTGAACTGGTTTACAGGCCATAGCTGTCTTGAGGGCAGACGAGCCGCTAGTTGTTGATGACTTGGCGCCATGTCTGCTGACTACCGTGAAACCATCGTCCTCAGCTGGCTGCTTACGTGCGTCATGCTGATCTTTGCAGAACACATTGCCATGTGTAGCCAACTTATTGTTCCCTTGATGCAGCTTCAAGTTGGAATTATTTGTGGAAGAAGTGAAAGCTATTTCCTTGTTATTGACTACAATTTCACTGTATGATTTTTTCTGCACTTTTTTGCGTGAGGCGTAAATCATTTCCTCCTTTACATAATGAACAGATACGCTTATCATTATGAGCTTGCAAGCTCTCAAACATTGCTCTTAACAAGGAATTATCCTCTTTAAAATCCTTCACATCCTTTGTTAAATCATCAATTTTTGAACAAAGCATCTCAAACATTGATTTAACCGAGGAATCCATGCTTTTAGCTAACTTTTCTGCTAATCCTATTTTATATGATGTTTCTTTGTCCATTACCGACAGTCAGATTTAAGTCTTTGGTATTTGTGTTACAGTTTTTAGATAAGTTACTACTCACTTTACTATTCCATTTTGGCGAAAAACCGAACATATTGTTCCCATCTCTGCACTTAACACATTCGTAGTCTTCATCAGTTGTTTCGCCAATACACTGCAAATGGAAGCGAATTCCACATGGACCAGAACACTTTATAAACTTATGCTTGCCGTAAAACCGATTACCGGAAAATTTCACATTTGTCCGAACTTAGGGGCATGTGGCGAAGGCGATGGCATTTTAATCAGTTACTCTGTGATTATTTAACAGCTTATTCCTAGGGTTGCAAAAAAAAAAGAAAGAGAGGGATTCCAGACCACGCCGACTATTTATTCATCATACAAGATAGTCAAGCAGGTAGTAGAAAAAATTGAATAAGTCTTTCCTGAAGAATTCTGGTGCAGCAGACAGGAAACATCAAGAGTGCCGCGGTGAAAACACCATCCTGAGAAACAGGGGCACAGTTTAGCTCTCATCAGAGAGTGCTAGCTATTAAGACCACATGAGGACCCCAACTGGAACCACTGCACAGAATTAAATAAAAAAAACTACTAAAAGTTAACCTGCAGTTGAAAACATTACCAAAGTAGTGTGGAACAATAAATAGCCGGGCTGAAACACTTACCCAAAATGGCAGACAAACTATTTCAAATTGCAATGAAAGACAAAAATGCTAACAAAAATTCAAGGTGACTTCATGCTT
Source organism: Dryococelus australis (assembly GCA_029891345.1). NCBI lineage: Eukaryota > Metazoa > Arthropoda > Insecta > Phasmatodea > Phasmatidae > Dryococelus > Dryococelus australis. The sequence goes on from CM056997.1 coordinate 194,470,622, forward strand.
CACAAAATGGCAGCAAACAAGGAAGAAGAATATGCAAGCGGAAGTAAATATATACTGTGGATTGCTCTTAACTTTGACTCTGTCGGGTGAGACACGAGATGAACGATGACACAAATACTTACTGGTAATTTGGGCGCCAGCTGTGCTTCCCAATCACCGCACTATTGAGTCTCAGGGTTATCAGGGATGCTGTGGGTTCTGTGTGTCCATCTCACCCGTGCGTACTTACAAACTTGTTGGCAATACAAAACTTTTAATAAAATCACTGAAATAAACAATAGATAAAACATATGTGGCTAGGACACTGTCACTACTGAATTTAAAAAAAATTGAGATCACTGTAGACTTGTTTTTATTGATATTGTTTATACACATCAACGTGCCAATGAAATGGTTATCTCGGTCATGGCTAGCCAATTCCGCTTGGGTGCTCCCCAACACGTAATTAATCTAGCGCATGCCTAAATGTATGATCTCACTGATGTGCGTGAAACCACAGCCTTCACAAGGGAAGAGGATGGACAGCCTCTAGGATGGACTGATGGCTTTTTCCTGAAGACAGGACACAGTGAATTACAAATGAATACCCTTAATACACATTAACACGAGTGATTACTCTGCATCACTAATGCAAACTCGTCGGAGCTCGTCCTCCAGCACTTGGTTAGTGTGGTGACGGCCTATACACAGAGCAGGCTAGCATGGGAGTAATTGCACTGTACACTATTACACAATTACGTAGACCTTTGAATGAGACATGAAATAAGATGGGACACGAGATGAATATTCACAATAAACACACACATGTGTGAAGACAAGCTTAGGTGGTGCGGATGCTGCTGGATGAAGTTCGTAGCAGGCCACGTGGTGCAGGTGAATTTGCAATATTTCTGCGTGGAAACGGCAAACTAAATTCAGATGAAATGTTATTCTTGTTGAGAAAGTGATTCTCTTTACGATTAGAGTGGTTACAGGCTTGTAACATGCCTAATGGCGGTAAAATCAAACATTACTGTGACCACGTGGTCAAGTGCAAAAAGCATAAATTTCCATGAAAAATACATTGAACCCTGAATAAAATTGACATGGAACCCTGAAATAAATTATTGCACATACGATGTTATATAAATCAGCTCTTAAAATGCAATGATGGCGTATACAAAGACTTGGCTTCGGTCGGCTGCATGGTTATACGTGATGTCGTAAAATATTCAAAACGTAAATATACATACATAATAATAAAGCTCTTAAAATTGTGTGTACCAATTATGCAGAAGTTACAATGAAATGCCATAAACATAAGTGGATGGCGCCTGATTCAAAATTTGCGGGTCGCGTGACCTCTCCGACATCTTTCTCCTCCTTCTCCTCAATTAAGTTAAAAATGCTGCAATGGCGCAATAAATTAATAAAGCGGAAGGATAATGCTGGGGAAAATGTCTGGCAAAAACGTACGCAAGCAAAGATTAACCGGTAAACTTCATGGAGTATGGAAACCTACATCAGTGAACAAAAGTTGTAGTGCGCATGTGACAGTGTCTTACCTCACCAGCTCTCCTCGACAGACTGTCCAGATTCAAGTGTCGCACGGATCTATCATGACCGCCTACGGGGTTCACATAAGTGGAAGTGCTATGCACGCAGAGTGAAATATTTTAAAGTGAAAATAGAAATGGCAAAAATTAAATTAGACATTGTTTTACATTTCTATAATTTTGTTACGAATTTCAATATTATTTCAATGTCTCTTTGTGATGTCGTTCATGCCAGAATATTAAGTGTTCTTAATCTCGGTGCTGCGGGCACTTTGAATATTCATAACCAAACAATTAAAATTAGTAGAAGCACTTTAAAACATTTTAAGACATATTAAACACTGTAAAGACAATATAACACATTTTACCTTGAAGTTAACATTTATAGGAAAGTTCAAAATTATCGGCCTCTTTGCATATGTGCGGTACATGTGACACGTGAGCGCCGTCATGGGCTCTAGTGCCGCTGGCTGTTAGCCGGCGTCAACTTGCTTGTTTTGCATGACCATTCAATATATATTGAAGTGATCACAGAAAGCTGTATACTTTATACAACAGATAAATTTGATATTCACATTCGTTACAACATTTATTAACTTATTAACAATATGTCACATTTTAACTATTTTACTGAAAACAGTACAAATTCTCGAAGTATTACATGTCAAAATATCAACACATTATATGCAGCAAAACATTTCATTTAAAAAATAAACCTTGATTTGACAAACTATGTTTAGTTTCATATAATAGCTATAAGAGGAAATATATAAATTGGGTGACACTAGGGCACATTGTCGCAAACAAAACCCTGAAACACCCAAAATTATTCTCAAAATGGAATAATGAAAATTTACAAATTATTTAACATGAAATAGTGCAAACAATTATGACACACACCCCCTCCCTTAAAACAGGACTTGGGGTCTGCAAAGATGAGGTGAGAGCAGTACCAACAAAAATATTTTGAGATGCTGCCAAAAAATTAAAATAACATTATATGAAGACAACACCTTAACACTAAAATTTAAACATTAACTGGTAAAAGAATTACCACAGATTGCTCTTGGCCCAAGAGTGTTGGACAGATGTGGAAGATTGTAAATTGGCACAAAACTTGGATTCTAACCAGAAAAGGATAACAAACAGGATGCAAGATACTGTAACAGAAGACAGACAATGGATATAAAACTAAGGTTCTTAAAAGTGGAGTAGGATGTGAGCAGAGAAGTGTCTTGAGGTTGGGAAGCTAAATCGGAATTAAGTTCCTGAATGAGGGAATAATTTTGAGAGATTAGGTAATTTCGAAAAAATGTGATGTCGTGAAAATGGAATTGAGTTTTGGAAAATGCAGAACAGGTAAAGATTTATTGAAGTGGATTGCAGGCTTTACTTGACCAAAGATTTTTACATATGGACTGACGCTATCACAACAAGAAGCATTGCTATATACTCACTCCCAGCCAATGAGAGTGTGAAAGGTGGATGAGATTCAAGAGTAGTCCTATTTGTCATAAAAATCAAAAGATTTGCCAGAGAAGAGATTAAAATCACAACTATAAACATGGGTATCAAAAAATGGAACACCCAGAGGACATATACAGTAGAACCCTGTTATAACATTCCAGAATATAACGTTTTCCTGCATATAACATCATTATTTCATGGTCCCACCATTTCTCCATAAAGCTTAATGGTTTTATTCCCTGTATATAACAATGCTCATATTTGTAATTTCCTGCTTATACTTGGGATGCAGCCCACTGCTGCTCTGCTCATGTACCAGCTATATATGGCTGTGAGTTCTGTGTATAGCTCACTCAAGTTGTTCATGCAGGAATGGATCAGTGAACCGGGTCACAACCTGATTGACCCGCCATACGAAGAGTAAACTCACCCATATGTGTTTACTGTGATATTTTCGTGTGTGTCCCTAGAGTCTAAACAATAAAAGGGAAAGTGTTCTTCCTTGAGCTCTCCTTAAGTGAGACATAATTAGCCTAAGAGTGCAATGCCATGTGGGTTACGTATGCTTACTAATCACAGACTTGAGACACTCTAAAGTCATAATATATCTTTTCAGTGTTTGTGTCATATTTGTTTTGTTTGAATAGCACACAATTTCTCAGTTTTTGTTAATGTGTAACGTAAACAATCTCTGCAGTTCCGGTATCCGACATGCAACATGCCCAAATTTGAAGCGTGACATACCTGGCAGATTGGATGCCCGTGTCCCTGGGAGACTTGTAAACAGCAATGTCCCAGTTGTCTTCAATGTTATGGGTTCCTATCCCAGAACCACTAAGGGAAAATATTTTGTTGTTGTTATGACCACCCTCTTCACCTGCTGGGGGGAGGCATTCCAATCCGTAATACCTGGGCTAGCACCATCACCCACTTGCTGGAGTCAGAATTTTCCAGCCAATGCTCAGGTGCTCCTGACCAACAACAGCACCCAGTTTGCATGCCACACATGGTAGATTCATGGCGCTTGTTGGTGCATAAGGCACCACACCACCGCTGTTTACCACCCGCCTCACCACCGCTGTTTACCACCCGCTGGGCAATCCGACTGAGTGCCTGAATCATCAGGTTCAAGGTCCAATTGCATGTGTGTATTAAAGAAGATCACACAAAGTGAGACATACATTTACCCTAGGCACTTATTTGTTTACGTAAGCACACCAATTCCACGACTGAGGTATCACCTGTGCAGTTGCTACAAGGACGGGATCTGCCGAGGTCGGGTCAGCTAGAGGTGCGGTACCAGGAGATAGAGGAAAGTCCTGTACACCATGGGGAGACGATGCAGTGCAAGATGGACTTACCACATGCCCATCAGGCAGCATACATTGCAGGTCATACGCTGACTACCTCCTCCCCCCCATCCGATATCAACCTGGACAGCATGTGCATGTAGTCAGCAGAGCAGTAACAGTTTTGCATGGGATGGGCTCGGGGATCATTGTAGACTGCACAGGTGCTTCATCCTACCTGGTACAGCTGAGTAGCCATTGTATGACCGAAAGAAAATAATATAATATTAATCCACTTCATACTAAAAGTAAGTCAGCCTAGTCAAAATAAAATTACCACAAACATTTGCAATAACGTGGCTACTGGAAGTATCATAAAGGACTGAATAAGAAATAACTCCTAAATAAATTAAAGAAGTGGCAAGAAAGGCTGATACATTAGTAACACATGCTGGGTGATCGTACAATGCTCAATAAGGGGCTGCAAAGTCAAAATAATTAAGCAAGACTTAATTGGATGAGATAGTAAAAAATAGGGCCAGAGGGATCTCATCAAGTGAAAACTCACGAGTTGTAGTGCATATAATTATTCTTTTGCTTGGTTTATTTTTGTTTTGTTTTGAAATTTTTTTTCAAATAAATAAATAAATAAATAAATAAACACACACACACACACACACACACACACACACACACACAATATATATATATATATATATATATATATATATATATATATATATATATATATATATATATATATATATATATATATATATTTATATATTTTTTTTTTTGCAAGATACAACAATATGCAAATTCATGGCACCAGAATGCATGAATATAGGATAAGAACTTTACATAATTAAGTTGAAAGTTTTTCATTAAAACAGCAGAGTTATAATTAAACTTCAGTGAATAATAATTAAAAAATGAGTCTGTTCAGCACACTTGGGTGCATTAATAAGTCCACAGTAACCTTAATAAAAGATCTTAGTTCAGAACAGAATTGTTTTAATAAAACATAATTAAGTTTAGTGATTAAAGTTAATTGACTGCTAGCAGTTGAAAAATATATAAATATAGGAATTTAATACATCATTTTCATAACATTTCTTCGGTCCATTAATAATAAAAAATATATAAATTACAGTGTAAACAGTCATAATTAAAACAGTTATAATAAAATTAATAATACTTACAAAAAAGGTTATCATTTACCTGTGCATGAAAACAAAGTATGTTCATAACATTTAAAAAAATATATTTTTTAAGGTAAGACACCAAACCCTCTCTACAACATAGAGCACAGATAATGAAATTAAATAGTGCGTGAAAACAGACTCTGCACGAGAATACGCGAAAAAAGAAAATTGGAAAAGAACTTACCGAGGAGGGTGAATAAATATCCGCTCACATGTTGAAAGATGAAACATACAAAATAATGTGAAAGAATAAATAAATAAATAAAAAAAAAAAAAACTAGATGCACACCACAGCACTGTATTCTGGTTTCACTACGTGATGAAAGTGTGAAATTAGCACTTAAATAGGACCTAATTTGTTGAAAACATCACTGCCCCATACAACGGTTTTGCATCATGTCAGCAACAAACCAGGAAGAAAAGTGTTTTGAAAAACATCTCGTTGCATCTGAGGACAATGAAACAGAAGGCAGATGTTTAGTACCGGAGTTGCCAATAGATGTCATCAGGGGTATGAAAGTAGCAAAAATGCTGTGTAGAAGACAGCTAACATATGATAATCTGGTATTTTCAATATGAAATCACGAGCTGACTGCGTGATCACAGGAAGAAAACTGCAGAAACAGCTGCGGCGAAAAACAGCGAGTAGAAGGGAGCCACAGACGGCAAGGCAAAGGAATGTGCTAAGCTTCACAGCATGTCTGGTACAAAAGAAAAACAATGCATGAAATGCGGTTCTAGAAGCCGCTAACAAGATTGGCAACGAAGCTTTGAAATTCCCAAACCTGAAAAGAATTGAAAATGAAACTTACGAGAAAATCCATTTAATCAAAAACTATTGACAAAGTATGATGAAATAACTTGAAATAAGAAAGTGAACATGGTTATATATACAGATAAACAAATGTTAAAAAATATAAAATACTTTTACTAAAAGGAAAACTGATATAAATAAATATTGGGGAAATTGACTTTAATTATTAATCAAATAACTCATATATAGTTCAAAATGAGAATAAAGGTATTTATTACCATCATAATAAAATTAATAAATGTAACGATACATTAGATAAAATAAACTCGGAAAGTAGGCAATTAACTTGAATCCTGACAATAATTAAAATAAAGTAAATTAGCAGAGAAAGAGAGAATTTTAAAACTCATTAATAGTCATTATAGCAGTAACTGATCAAAAGATTTAAAATTTTGTTTTCAAAATAGTTCAATTGTGAGACACAAATAAATTTGCAGTGACGCATATTTAAAATATCATAGAGGCATATATAAAGCAAAATATGGTGACATAATTAAAAATAAAATCATTGCATTAAAATAATTGTAGAGACACACTTTAATAATCTAATGGTGTAATGAAAAATGCACGAGAAATATAAGCGTGATGTATTAAAAATAAGTAGTGACGTATTTAAAACAGCACATTGAGCAACCCCTGTTATTATCAGAAACACCCGAGACACTCTGGTTCTATTGGCCATTGGGTGTATCTCTGGATGACTCTGTCCTCTGCTGCGATGACAAGTTTCTCCTTGCGGACAGGGTTGGCGAGATACAGGTTACCTACATTATGGACCTCTCAAGGAATAATGTGTCCAGCAATGAAGGAGAATTCTGGCCAACAATGCCCAGTACATATGTAACTCTGCTTCCCCGCAGGGCTATGAGAATCCACAGACGTTAGATGCAGTGCAGAGTGGTCACCCACCCCCTACCCTAAGGGATACAACGCTGAGGCGCAACAACCTACATATCCACCTCTGCATATGGGCCCCACTTCTGCTGCGACACACCCTCTATTCTCACCCACGTCACACATGAGACGGTGATGAGTAGCGCATCATCCCCATTGTCAGGATGTGTGTATTTTGGTCTCATGCACTTGCACCCATGATGGCCTAGTGAGGGAGGGGGGAGATTTGTCATCCGGCCTTGTCCCTTGGCCGGTGTAGGCCCATCATGAGCCGTGTGCGCATGAGGGCAGAGCCGTGCGATTTGTGTGATGCATGTGTTTGGTGCGTCAACGCCTTTGTAAAATGCATGAAAGGTTGGCAGATGGACGAAACCAAAAGTAAAAATAGTTTTGGTAGTATTTAAGGTTTTCTTATGTATTTATTTTGTTATGCACTCCTGTGTACTTATTGAGATTAGCATAGTGTGTTTTCCTTCCATTTTTATTACACTTCATAATCAGTACATGTGGTCGACGCAGGGCCTCCACTTCTAGCGCAGGTTAATGACCCCACTTCCGACGGCCATTCGCCAGTCTCTGCTTGGAGCTAAAGCCGTACAGCTGCATGCTGCGTGGCCTGCGGGGGTCTCAACTTCATTCACACCAATTTGTAAAATTGTATGGTAATTCATGTTCTTAAACCTTTGCTATTTTGTCCTTGTAGCCAGCCTGGCCTTTCTATTGACTCAGAGGGCCCTTAAATAATAATATCACCTTAGAACTTTTCTTGTGACCTGACTTAGTGTACTTACCATGGCCTGGTTCAGACGAGACCTCATATTTTTGTGTTGCATCACTTTTTTTACTGTTCAGTAATATTGCTTTGGAGTTCGTGTAGCGCACTGCATATTTTTAGTGTTAATTTTTTGTATAAAAATGCAGGATGGCCCTGAATCTTAACATTTGCGTGGTTACACGTATTTCCTGCATTTAAGAAACCAGCCTCCTTGTACTTGCATTTAGTGTGCTCCATGGCATACAACTGAGCAGAAGAATATGTGTTTGGAGTTAGTGTTTTGTCACATGGTGATGTAACAATGCTGGTAAGAGTCTCAGCTAACTACATAGCCATGCGCGAAATCACGACCTGGCGCCCTGGGACTACCTCAGCAACTCTACATCCATCTAGCACTGTACCAATTAACGCAGATAACAGTGTCCAGGCAGTTGGTAGCAGACGGACTACAAGTTCACTGTCCCATGTGTAGGTTGCTAGTAAACTGTCAGACATGTGTAATATGTGGAATCCTAGGAGTGGAGTGGATAGATTTTGGTAGCTCTTAACATCGGGTCTTGGGAGCAGCAGTGCCAGAATGCAAAGGTGGTGGAAACAGGAACCCATAAACCCGCAGCATCATCCAGCTCAATTCCCACGTGCAAAAATCTGAGAGCGACCCCACCAGGAAGTGAACCTGATTCGCCTAGGTGGGAGATGTATAGTCTGACCACTACACCACCGCAGCCCCATTGAATCCTAGGAAACAGTCAACATTTCAATGTGATAAATTATTTTCTCCAGTGAGTTGCATCATGTTCAGGGACAAATGTCGGTCCTGCATTACCATGTATGACCGTTGTGTGCAAATATAGTGACACTGACGGGAGAGGGCACATCCTGCCAATATTGTGGATAGAAATGCATATGCCCACACATTTGCACTGTTCCTACTGTCACGTTGTGGGGAGTTATAAGGTACGACTTCAGATTACTTCTGGCAATGTGTTACCTCTCATGAGACAGCACCCTGGCACAATCCACTAGCAATTTGTGCCTATGGAATGTCCGTGTCATGTTGAGGTTCTTGTATGGTCAGCAAGCTTCTTCACTCTGTCCTCAATAAAATGTGAGATCAACTCGGATATCAATTCAAAACCAGTGCCAGTCTGAAAGATATCAAGGGCCAGTTATTTCAACAGCCATGCAACTCCCTTCTGAACTAAATTGGTGCATGTATCCTGGCCTGAGGGGGTGTTATAACCTACTGATATGGGACCAGCTATATGCACATACTTTTTTAGGGATAGAAACCAACCTGGCTTATACCAATTTAAACTCAGAATTTGTACGTTTTGTACGAAGTTAAAGGTCGAACTGACTTAATCAAGCATGTACACCTAATTAAAAATCTTGATTTCCACTGTGATATGTTTCCACTCCATTTTGTTTCTTCTGTTGACAGTTTAGGATCTTTAGGTACATTTTTTTTTTCACCATGCTGAATTCCAAAAGCTATAACATCTCCTTGCGTGAAGGTTTTGTCACCATCGATGTGTTATTATTGCTGTTTATATACTCCCAACTTCCCAGCAGGTCCATAGTGAACAAAAGATTTTTGTATGCAGATTAATTTTGTTTCACTTGCCTCCAGAAACAGGAGGTTTCGCCAACTGTTGATCATTGAGGCAGTTAGGATGTGATCAGATTCTCTACCGATCTATTGAGGACTGCTTTCTTCCTGCCAGATGCCTGTCACATGGACGTTTCTGTCTTCCGTTCTGCTGTGCTCGGAACCCACTTTTGAATAAAGGTCCTTTGTTTCCTTGGTCAGCATTGTTCACCTTTCCCGTACACCTACATCATGATGGTGTTATTGTTGTTCCACTGGGTAGGAGACAATAGTCGACAATTCAAAATCTATTCATTATATGACTTGGATTTGTGCCCAGAGTAAATTCCATGCAGTTTAGAGCTCCTACAATTTTAAGATAATTTTGCAATTTTTTTTTGCTATTTTACGAAATTCAACTAACCAAATAAATTCGTACATGTACACAGTTTATATTTTGCATGTCTGTGCCTAATCATCATTTGTTTGCAGGGTTCCAGCTGTGTAAGACCAGAGTCCCCTGAGTGCAGTCACCTTGATTGTGGTTTTGTTGCGAGATGTGCCTCCAACCAGCAGCTTAGACACCCCAACACTCCACTTTAGACCATGACCTCAACAACTGTGTTCACTCTGATTGTCAGCTTTTCCCATTCAAAATTTAATCTAATGGGCAGAAAAAAAACCTTTACCTTTTAATTTTCCAGCATGTTTTTGGATCTTTTATATTTGTATAATAAATTTTTTTTTTTACTTAAATTATGTTTACTTACAAAAATGTCAAATTTCACCTGAGAAGTGATATTTTTCAGCATACTGTAGTGTGTATACAGAAGGAAACTACATATTGAACTACATCAATTCAGAAATTTGTAGAAGACATCCATCATAATAGTACATTGGATAATACATTGTAGTGTAGTTTCAGCAATTTAAATCACATGCAGAATTTCGTCATTGCATAGTTAATACAGTAAAAAATAGGCAGTTTTGATAAGAATTTTCAAGCCTGTGTTGAGACGTGTGGACAGCTATTGCAGTAAATCCATGAACATACTTAGTGTGACCAATTGTTCAGAAGTATGAGAGACAGAGAGAAGGTAGAAGGTTTGGGCTCTGGACGTATTGTATTCCCGAGGTCATGCAGAAGTCGGTACCACTGAAGCACATGGGATTTAGGAACCCCAACTTTTAAGCCACTCTGTACAAGAGGAGACTTTTTCTTGTAACTGAAATGTTAGCAGAGCACCATACCAGTTATGATTGGTGTTGAAAGGATAAAACCTCGGGTGCCAACTTGCATATAACACCGGGAATGTACACCAGTAACAAATCACTCATCTACGGAGTCACCTGATGGGTCGCACACAAGTGCCAGGCTAGCTAAGCAATGGGTTCTTCCCTCGTCGAATGGGGAGGCTACGAGATGAGATATCTTGTGGCATGTTAGGTGTAGGTGACTTGGGGATAGAAACCCTCAAGTTGATTGTACCCTCGTACACAGTTGATGTACGAGAGGCTTTGTTGGCCTTCAAATTCTTGAATGCTAGTTTCACAAAGAGCATACCCTTGTGAGATTATGTATTCTCTTTTGGGCAAGGTACCAGCGTAGATTGTGGGTTTACATGTTGGGACAAAGTTTGAAACACTGGGCAACACTCCACGCCAACGGGTTACCTGTGGTCTCGCAGGCAGCGGAGCTCTCCTCTGTTCCGTTGGCGGTGCTGGGGCGGCCGGCTGAGGAACAGCAGCCGACTATGGCTGCGGCGGAGTGGTGCTCATGTGGCTATGTGAGGTGTAGGAAGGACATGGGGGAACGGCAGTATATTCCGAGGCAAGTACTCAGGGTTCTATGCCCAATATGATTGTGCCACTAGGCAATATAATTAGGTATTCAAATGGTAGTTGACTTGGAGGTCTGGTCGGCTAAGAAAATAATGAGTTACTTTTTTGTGGTTCAGTAATTATTTCCTCCTCTAGGAGTTTCAGCTACCATTTAAGACAGTTCTTGGTTCTGCTCTTATAATTCTTTGGCATGAGGCTGATCTACTGCAATAATTCTGGAATAATATAATCTGCCACACAAAGGAGTGTACGTGCCGTGAAGCTGGGAATAGTTAGCGGTCCTATAGTGTACGTCCGTGTATATGACTAGACCCAACGTGTCTTGCCACTTAACCTCTACTGGCCATTTGGTTTGGTGGCTTTAATACACTCACGTATTTTAATACTACAAAGTGAAATTAAACTAATGACTGTAATGGATTTTACCATAGAGTAATTCACTTCTAAGAATATTTAAATACAACTAACTGCGGAAGTGAATTATTATAAAAATAGTGCACGTCAGGTGAAGGCTATCTACCTTTTATTTGTATGCTACGTTCAAATAGGTTGGTGAATAATTAAATTAAATTAATTTTTAATTTAGCTCAGGAATCCTAACTGAACTTCGTGGGGTGTATCCAGTGGGCGGTTGACCACATGACCCGCTAACATCAACAACTAATGCTCTCGTGACTGAGGGCTGGCGCCCAATCCGGTAAACCCAAAAAACTACGCTTCTGTCCACATAACGTCTCTTCTAAAATGGTCCAACAAACACCCTAGCTGTCACTGTATTGCTGTATACAATGCTAATGTGCCCAGTTATAACATATGCTGCCTCCACCTGGGCACATGCAACTAAAATGATCACAAGGCGCCTCCAAATAATTCAAAATAAATGTCTGCGAATCGCAGCAGATGCACCCCGATACTGCCCTATTGCAGATCTGCATCACAAATTAAAAATCTGGATGAGCACTTCGTAAAATTATCACAAAAATTTGAAACTGATTGTGCAAATAGTGCAAATGCAAAAATATCAGCCTCGGGGATTATAATCCTGAGAAAATCCCAAAAATATAAGCTGCCAAAGAGCATTTTGGTTCACAGGCTGCCATAATCGCCCTAAACTATTCCAGTACATCCACATGATAATTCCCACAAACACACAGAAACTGATGTGAAACAATATGTGAACAGAGAACAAGGCAAAGCAGGTTCTGCACAGCTACTGGCTGGAGATGTCCCTGTGTTTTGTATTTCAAAACTTGCTCTATGCTACACTACTTGTGCTCCGAGTGTCAGCATTGCAGGATCCAGCCTGGCGTTGGCCTGTGCACTGGCTGAATACACGCAGAACACTACACTAGCTGCAAACGAACTACCAATGTAGATAATGTCGTCTCATTACATAGCCCCCACCACCCCGTTTCTTCCTAATTACTCCTATTTTTTATGCTTGGAAACTAACCTTTTTTTCTGCATCAAGAGAGATGACTGGCATCTGCGGGCGGGTGGCGCAGTTCTGTCCCTCCATGGCTATGCTACTGCGGTGCGATCCTGGATACATTCCAGCAGCGGCTCGACACATTTCATATCATCAATCATTAACATCACAAAGTCTATCTTCACGAACTAACGAACACCCTATTTTCTCCAGCTCTAATCCAATAAAAGGAATTACATTCATCCTCTGCGACTGTAGCATATATTTTTCCAGGCCGTGTCTGCTTTGCCTGGTGTGCTATGTCCTACCATCTAGACCCTTCTTCTTTCGGGGTGTGCACATGGCTACAATTGTGGATATGGCACCTGGCAACCCTGCTTAGCCATGATGCATGCATCCAATTTGATAATTAAACCCAACCTAAGGCACGTAGGGCTTGCCCTGAGACGCATCCCTTTCTCCACCCATCTTAGCTACTAACATGCATGCAGGAGGGCACACAGAACTGAGAAGGTGCTCACGCTGGCATAGCGGGATTTGAGGGCTCGCCATAAAAAAAAAAAAACAAACTGGCTCACAAGTTATTCCTTTCTCCAGTAGCTTGCTCTTACACTTCGTGTGCTGGGGCCTTTTACTGCTCATCGGTCTTAAGCAGCCACCAGAGGCTGCTACCATTGACGTTACCAGAGGCTCTTGCAGCCTTTGCCAGAAGCTCCATTGCAGTCACCAGAGGCTTCTGCTGCAGCCACCTGCAGCTAACAGAGGCTTAATTGTTGACAACCACCACCATCTGTCAGAAGCTCTTCTTCTTCTTCTTCTTCTTCTTCTTCTTCTTCTCCACCACACCACACCTTCTGCTGCTCCTCGTGGAACAGCAGTCACCTCTACTTGCTGGTAGAGGCAACTACACCAACTGTTCTTAAAGTAGTGGCACCCCTTTTTCTATAGCCACTCTTCTAGACGCCCCTTGATTAGTGTAGCTGCGACTGAGTTGTTATCATAGCCGTCGACGCCACTAGTTATCTAGGGTAGTTTAGGAACAGGTCACCTACACTAGTCTAGTGTAGGTTACTTTCATACTCATTCTCTGCTTGGTTAGGAGGTAGCACATGTCACTTGTATTTATTACATTAATAAATACAGTTTGTTCCTTTCATGACAAGTATCTGTTCTAGAGATATTTCCCTTGACCACTAGGAGAATATTATACTGTACATTGTCGACCGAAACAGGATGTTGATATTAGTACGAACTATAGAGTAGGACTGCGGAGGCCGTTCAGGAATCCGTACATGTGAGACACACACCATTCAATGGCCACCCATTCTAGACTGCTGGGGATAGAACGGTAAAGTCCTGACCACTAGAAAGTCATCCAACAGGGGCGAGACAGGCTCCTTGAGTTGTATCCAACCACAGTGCCTACGATGCAGGCCCGGATATTTGCTCTAGACTGCCTACCTACCTCTGTTGCGACCTACATCCAATAGTAGTAGAGAGGCGGCCCACACAGTTCAACGCTCTAGGTCTGCGTGCCATGGTGATCGGCTGATAAGAGCACCGAACTCATGTCATCAACTACTATTGGAAGTACACTAAGATAGGGAACTGTTAAGCGTCGACAACGATTAGTAGATATCTTAAGTGTCAATCCAACCTCTATGCCTTTTGGTGGGAGACAAGGCTCAAAGAGGAAGGAGCAAAAGGCGGCTTATATCACCGCCAAGCAAGAGTGTGTACTAGCTTCGCCTATTCTAAGTAGGCAAGATGAATGGGATCAAGCGTCTCTCACCCATCTTCGGGAGAGGCCTTCCTCTCCAGTATTTGAATACATTCATTTCCTAGTGCATATGCACATTGCTAGGGAATATCACCCAGTGGTACGAGGTCTTATACGGGATACCGAGGTAAGGTATGGAACAGCCAATCCCTGCTTCTGGAGCCAGGAGTCCAACCAAGTGGAGCCGATGATACTGTGTTAGTAGACACAGTATCAACGTCCAACAACCGGCTATCAGTTTCACCAGTTCCAGCCAGTCTGCAGCAGCTCCGTCACCACCGACTGAAGCAATCCCTGGTAAAACAGGTAGCACCAAAGCAACTCGTATGCCCAATAAACCAGTTGCAATCCCGGTAATAGGAAACTTCATTCCTAGTTGCCAACCGACATGTCCAGCTAAAGTTGCGAGCACTAAATGTAAAATAAACTAATAATTAGTGAACCACCAGCTTTAATGTTCTAACGCTACTAAAACCACATTGACAGTGCATTCAGTTCTTAACCCGGCACGCGTCAATGCAAACAAAAGACTATTAGGAAAATTACAAAAGACTCAGGAAAGAAGATTTGTATAATGCAGAATAATATTATTTGTGTGTAAATAAATAAATGTGTTTAAATAATTTTTTTTATCTTGTGTTATGCCCCCACATACACATTACTGTCGGCAATTAAAAATGTTTTAAATCAGTGTTTAAAAACACTCTTGGTAAAGAAAGTATTTTAAAAAATTGTTATATCGCTCTTAATAAAACAGACTGTCGGTAAAATTAGTGTAGGTACAGTGTAAAGTAAAAGAGATGCACACTAGCCATCACAAACATATATATTTCATGTATAAACGTAATTGAATTTATAAAACGAAAGGAGTGTATGCAGTTCAAGGCAGGCTGCCGTAACTGTCGTCTCTAGACTTGAACGGCCGGAGGTATTCGCAATGTCTGAATTTTTCGCAGAACACCTGACCGGAAGTGTGCGTGCGAACCACAGCAGCCATCCACCTGGCCGCCGGAGACAGAACTGTGTTCCAGAGACAGCTATCTAGAATCCCAACAGACAGCAACTGCACATTTATTTACCATGTAATACGTCGAGGAACCTTCACCCCAGACAAGAATAAGTAAAGTCCACACTTGAGCCCTGGTGCACATAAAACACACTAGTCAAAAAAATTATACTGGTGGAGAAATACATAATAAACACTGTACAATACTTATGCAAACCTGTACAGCAATAATGAGACAAATTTCTACAAGGTACAGTACTGATAGGAAAAATATGGTGCAACAAGTATTAAAAAAAGTATACAGGCAGAACAAAATACATGCTACTATACCGATGGGACAAACAGTGAACATACCAATGAGAAATAATTGTACACAGTACAATATTAGGAAGACACACGGATGAGAAAAAATTATACAGTATGATGAAAATAACATCTTAATTTCTATACTCATTTATGAAAAACTAGACATGGTACAATATTGGGAGGACAAACAGGCATACATGGTATAGTATTGACGGGAAAAAATTATACATGTTACTACTATACAGATGAAAAAATGGAAAACATTCCAAAAACCTTTAAAGCTGATGAGTGTCCTCCGCGAACCGTGTTCTATGTATGTCTCCTCCTCTTCACATTAAACAGCCCCACGCTAACACACTCCCTATAAAAAATTGTTGTGCTAATTTGTCCGCTGTAACATACCACGGAAAAATTCTTTTTGCCAAATTAAAAAAAGTAGATATTCCCTCAAAAGTATATGTAATATATTTTAAAACATAGGAAAAATGTAAGCTATCCTAGATAAGTTTACTCAGTGGTAAGATAAAGAAGTATACAGACCAACAGTTATGAAAAAAATTCAGGACAAACAGTGGACTGATGATAGGGCCAGCGACGACAAATATGAATAAATACAGAAAGAAATGCTCACACAGGCACAGAACTATACAGACAACAATGAAAAATGTATCGCCTGAAGCCCCTAACAAGGAAAAATACAAACAAAATTTCTGGACCAACGCTGAAAATATTAACACAGAAAAAAAAATTCCCCTACAGGTACAGAAGTACACAACCTACCAACGATAAAGAATATTAACACACACAAAATAATGCCCACTAATGATGAAAAATGTTCAGGACCAATGACGAAAAAATACTAATAAATACAGAAAAAACACTGCACAGTTACAGAAGAATACACCCCAAAAACAATGAAAAATATTAACACGCAGAAGAAACTGCTCCACACAGGTACAGAAAGAAATTGCCTATATGCTCCACCTCTGCCTCCTCCACATCATCCACCTACTCACACTCCACACAGGTACAGAAGTACGTAGCCCAAAAAAGATGCAAACATTTCAGGGCCAACGCTGAATAAATGTAGGACCAACGCCGAAAAAAAAAACAGTCCCTCCAAGTTTAAAATCAGTACATTTTATTCAGCAGGAAAAAATATCCATACGGTTATTCCACATACAATGAAATTTCTAGCTCCCAGTGTGGGTATATAAAAACTCTTTTTACATGCAAATAATGTATGTATAGTTGTAGTATTTCATTTGAATGTCCTTTATACACATGATCCATGTACATACCCACAATATCACATCATGTTCACCTCTACCTCGTAGGTACCAACCTTTCACATTATCTTCCCATTTTACCACTACCAACCTTTCACATTAACTTCCCTACATCTCCCTTTTTTTTTACCTAATACAAAGCACTTTTAAGATTCATTTGAACACAAACATTGTTGACTTAAAACTAACACAAGTACACAGCACTTTACAGATTCATTTGAACACAAACTTTGTTGATTTAAAACTAACACAAATACTGTTGACTTAAATCCTATTTAGGCACATATTCACTGAGGTGTCCTAGAAATTCTTAGAGGCCGGGATCCTGCAGGAACAGAGGGTTCAACATTTACATCTGTGAGTGGAGAGTAAACTCCAGCTCGAAACTCTTTAAACCTGTTATCTGATTGACGTGATTTCTGATTATGCTGAGGGTTTTTTGAATCTAAAGTTACAATTCTCCTTTCCTTTGACTAATAACACTGCTTTTTATTTTCTTTATTTTCATTGCCTTGAACTGGATGTTGTTCCCTTGCGACCACAGCTTTCTTAAGATAAGTGTTTCTTCATTTTACCTTTCCCCTTTCATCCTGTATCAGCACAGATCTATGAGTAACACCCACTTTAATGACCGTGGCAAGCTTCCAAATGCCCTGATCAAGATAAACCACATTATCGCCTATTCATAAGTCAGTGTTTTTTCGATTTTGTACTTTTATCATAGCAAATTTTGTTCTCTCGATACTTTTGTTGCTGTACATCAGAGAAGTTTTTTGGACTACTGTAGGTTGCAGCAATTTATCATGTATTGGCAATTTTGTTATTGTTCTTCTGCTGAACAGAAGCTGTGCAGGACTGAAATTTGAACCTAAGACTGTAGTGTTTCTATACTCAAGTAACATGAGTTTCATGTCAAGATTTTGATCACAGTATTTTTTAAACATTCTTTTAGTAATACCCACAGCCCGTTCTGCTAGTCCATTACTTCATGGGTAGTACAGACTTGAAGTTTTGATAGCAAAGCCATACTTTATAATGAACTCCTTCATATGTAAAGAACCAAAAGGAATGTTGTCTGCCACTAGGATGCTTGGGATCCCATGTGTTGAAAAAATAGTCTTTAGTGCTTTTACTATGTTAGGCGAGTCTTTTGACTGCAAGGGAACCAACTCTATCCACTTGGAATAGTAGTCGCACAGAATTAAGTACAGGTATGAATCATGTTCGAGAATGTTGCATGCTACTTTGTGGAAAGGTAATGTCTGGGGTTCTTGTAATATCATAGGTTCCTTGTGGTTCATAGAACTATATTTTTCACACAGACTACATGCTGCTACTGTATTTTCAATGTTTGCATCCATACTAGACCAAAAGAATAATGTTATTGCTTGTGCTTTTGCTTTTGACACACCAAAATGTGACTGATGCAGGTTGTCTATAACAGACTGTTTGATGGCTGTTGGGACCATAATCCTTTCCCCCAAAAACACTAGGCCATCTTCAACTACAAGATTGTCCTTAAATTTAAAATAAAATTTTGCAACTTTTGATAGTTTTGTCTTTGATTTGTCCAACCGTTTGGGAACAATTTGTTCAACTCTACTAAGAGTGAATCTTCTTTAGTCTCTTGTTGAAAAAGAGCTTTATCATCCAACGTGTTGACAGAATGTACCACCTCATTTAGGGAAACTTCAACATCACTCACTGTGGTATTCAAACATGCCCTACTTAATGCATCAGCTACTAGCATCTTTGAGCCAGGCACATAAACTAGCTGTACCTTGTACAGACTTAAGTCTTATACTTTGCAACCGTTTTGAAGGTATTTTATGAATTTCTTTTTTCATGAGAGAGATCAAAGGCTGGTGGTCAGTTTGGATCGTCAGCTCACAACCATAGATATACTGATGGAAATGTTTACAGGCAAATAGAACAGCCAGGAATTCTTTGTCTACCTGGCCGTAATTAACTTCTGCTGACGAAAGACATTTAGAGGCATAACAGACTGGTTTGTTATTCTGTAACAAAAAACAGCCTATTCCTTCTTTGCTACTGTCAGTCTGGATGACAATTTCTTTCGACTCATCAAAGGTTTGTAACACTGACTTTCAATTTTCAAGACATGCACCATGGATGCTCGGATTCCATACAAACTCAGAATCTTTTTTTACTAACTTTCTAAGGGGACTGGTAAGTTCAAAGAAATGAGGAATAAAGTCCCGTAAATATTTAAGCAAGTCAAGATAATGTTGCACATCTAGTTTGCATTTGGGAGCATCATAGTTAGCAATTGCTGTGATTTTGTCTAAGTTTGGAAGTACCTTACCCTCGACACATGCACCTGAGTCAAGTTTGAACTTAACATTTACTGCATTTTCTATTAGAAAAGTTTCTGTCCAACTGAGGGAATGAACTTTGGTACTTGCCTCACTGTTCGTCACTTGGAAGCAGTAATAATCCTATTCATCTGAGTTGGGCATGGGAAATTCAACTTTATGTACCTTGACTTCAGTCACTTGTTGACGCTTTCCATTTGATCGAGTCCTGCAAATTTTTGCAAAGTGATTCCGCTGTCCACACAGTGCACATGACCTTCCTCTTGCCGGACATTTTTGTGGATCTCGCGAGTGTTGGTAACCACACCACTTACACTCTAAGTCCATGGCAGTTTGTTGTGCATGCTGAGAACTAGGAGACCAGTGTGAAGTTTTTTTCTTAAACTTCATTTCATCAATGCTAACTATATTTGTGTCTTCTAGTGCAGGTAGCATTACCTGGCTTGCCTGTGCAGATGTGATTTCGGTTGTTCGAAACTGTACAATCGTTTCTTCCAAATCTACTCCTCCTTTTTTAAGCACCTTTTCTTGTGTTTAACGATAGCGTGTACCAAAAACAATATGGTCACAAAGCATTTCATTTGGATTTGTGAATTTGCAATCGCGGACCAATGTTTTTAGATAGTTATGAATACATCAAAATGTTCACCTTTCTTTTTGTTTACGGTTATAAGACATAAAATCATGAATGCAATATGTTCTTTTTTGGGTTACAATACTTGTTAAACTTGTCCAGAACAATAGCTAATGTTTTGTTTTGAGTCTTTGTTTCACTAAAAGTAAACGTGTTGTAAACATCTAATGCCTCTTCTCCCACAACGTTCAAGAAGATCGCAATCTTGCGGGACTCACTTTGTTACTGTAGATTCGAGGCTTCGAGATAGACGTTAAATGCTTGATGGAATTTCTTCCAGTTTTCCCCCAAATTGCCAACTAGCGACAGCTTGGCTGGGAGGATGAAAGCAATCGCCTTTAACTCAAATGCCGTGACTCATGGGCTTGACCTTCGTCTCACCGAACAACGTGAAAACAAGATAAGAATAATGTAACTATACAGCAATGTCTTCTAATATCTTCAAATAGGTTATGTTTCACAGACTGCGCCATATAGTATTTCATTTGAATGTCCTTTATTCACATGTTGATCCATGTACATACCCACCGCATCACATCATATCCAGTGTCCACCACTACCTCGTATGTACCAACCTTTCACATTAACTTCCCATTTTACCACTACCAACCTTTCACATTAACTTCCCAACAATAGTAAGTTTCGCAAGGAAAAAATGATATACTATAGTCCATTCATGCTTTCTTCGGCCTTTTGGAATCAAACATTTGAAAAATCACCGTAGGCGTAACATGTCAACCTGTTGTGTTCAATCACTTGTATTCCAAAATTATATAACCCTGTGATTAATGTTAAAGTACTGTGTTCTTGAATAGATTAATAATCTACTTAGTATCTTATATAACTTGTAATATTCATTTCGTATTAAATACGAATTAACAACAGCGAGAGCAGCGGCATGTTGGCAACGGTCAATAAGAAATAGTTCACAGTTGCAATATTTTTTAACCTCTTTTTATGTATAATATTTGTAAATTAAACATTGCCAAATGATATATTTCTATTGTTAGGCAGCACTGACGGAAACACTTTTAATTGCTGCAGTAAAAAATATCAGCAGAAATTACCGTGCGTAGACTCGCTCTAGTGGCACAGTATTTTTTTCCGTCATGAAGAAAAGTTTAAGTGAAGCAGATAGTATCGTTCTCTCTCTTTTCTCTCTCTCAGGAAGTTCATACCATCTGTCTGGCAGGAAAAGTATAAATCTTATTTCTAATTTCAGCACATTTTATATTAATAACAGCAACAATAATGATGTTTGAATTTGTAATTTACAACTGAAATGAGGTTTTATATGTTATTTAGATGTGATGCGATGGCGCGACGCTTACAAATCCAGCAGATTGGCAGATTGGCGTGGAAAGGAGCATCTAGAGTCATGCGCTTGTCCCAACCCAACCCAATATGGCGGGCGATTATACCCATTGTCTTACGACTGGCAGTTATGTAGCGACTTGTCAATGACACAACGTGTTACTGAACTAAGTATCAAGTTTGTATTTGTGTTTTTTTAAACATCTTAGCAAGTTACAATGTTGTAATAAAAATTGTTTCCATGGCAGGGTTAAAAGTGTTGTGTTGTGAGCGCTGTGTTTGAAAGGGAATGGTGGCTACGTTGTAATCGTTATGCAGGCCATGTGTGTGTGTGTGGATTTCAAATATAAAATGTATACATTTTAACCATGAACTGATGTTATGAAGAAGTTACTCATTGAAATTCACATCTGTTTATCACAACATTGTACCTTTGCGCTAGGTGTTTGAAACATAGTTGTGTAACGAGCTTACGTTTCTGTGATTTGAATGTCTGCCACGATCCCCTCAAAATACTAAGTTCAACCAGATAAATGTAAATAAATAATAATACAATAAACCTACAAACCAGTAAGTACCAATTCATGTAAACATTAGCGGAATAAATATTACGGTAGGCCTATATGTTTGCATGTTCACCACTATCTTTTACGTTTGTTGATGCTACAAACAATAAATACGCAACACGAGATGCGTGCTTGAATTTACTGTGTCCCTCCGTTTTAATTTTTTTTCCAAATAAGGTCATCCTTTTAACGAAATAACCCAACACGTATTAATAACAACCGGTTAAATACTACTGTTGTTTCTGCCACAGTTGTAACAAACACTGTTGCTGCAAAATATTAATGTGTATTATGTGTAACGTGCTACATCGTGTGTAACAAATAATTAAAAAGCAATTTTTGTATTTTAATACATGTACATGCGTTCGCTCCATTAAGTGATATATCTGATCCATGTAAAACATCCTCACCCTCCCCCTCCAGAGCCCCACCAGAGCTTGAGTTATGTTTATCCCTTTTGAATACTAGAAAATTAATCTGATGTACAAATTTTTTGTAAATAAATTCTGGCATGAACTCTGCCTTAGTTAATATTTTTGTACAAAAATCAAATTAAAAATTATTTGTTAATTCCGGTGAAACCAAAGATACTTTGTGATACCATGAAACTAAGAAATAAGAAAAAAATTGATGCATTCTCCATTTGCTCATACTTTAAGCGTGCTCATGCGCATGCGCACACAAACAGACACATACACATGCAGGAACACACACAAGCCCACAGAGAGACAAAGAGTGACATACACACACAAACAAACACACAAAACCAAATTATGGTAAGAAAAAACAGGCTACCCATTACAGAAATAGCAAAAAATTGGTCAGTGAAGAACTTAAGATTAAACACTTCATGGCCCGAACAGTGCTGCATATGTATATCTCCGAATCGATGTGATATTCAGAGGTATAAAAAAATCGTAGTATTTTTAATTCTATTCATCCGGAACCTTTATAGGAAATGTCTACATTTACACAACCAAGGACCTGACCATTAAAAAAAATTAAAGTTCAGTCTCCTAATATAAAATTTTTCTAAAATGACAGAGTACGCATTATAATACCAGAGCTAAATACTGATTCTAAAATAGTCCCCAGTTTGTTATGAACCTGCAGAGATACATACACACAGTGACAATGTTTCAGCCCAGACATGGCAGTGTATCACATAGACATATGAACAATAAATTCTAGAAAGGTTAGAAGCGAGAGCTAAATCACCCATTATCGATGATCAATTTTGTGACAAATTTTGTGCACCTCCATCATGCCTAGAAAGTGTTCTGATGCTTGCTAGCATACTTGCGCTCTAGCAGTTCCTCATGATGCAACGAAGACCCAAAATCTTGTATTATGCAAGTACATAAGCAATAAATTTGCAAGAAAAATATAAAAAATACTCATGTTTATACACATGAGGATTACCCATGCAAAATTAAACAGTAGCAGGCTGCAGGAGTGATATCTCAGGTAGAAGGCCTACTGCAATATGCGAAATTATGAAGATTTGGGCTCATCATTTTTATGCTATTCCCATCGTAAACAGTACCCCAGGCCAATTTCGCAAACATGACCTCTTTCATGAAATGTAAAAGAGGGACTGCAGCGCCTCACTCGCTATAGCTCCCGTTTCCCATCATGAGTACACACACATCATCCTTTTTTGTACACACTTTTTTGCAGAGCGGGTTCACCTCAACACCAGTCCTTTCTTCACTAAGTCCCTTTGCCCTAACACGACGAGATAGGTTGAATTCCCCGCAGGGACACTCCCAGATTTTCACCCTTTCATCTCTCAAAAAAAATTCTCATTCCAAAAAATATTGCTCAGAAACATTCCTCATTCCTTAAAATTTTCCTCAAAACTGAGATCACATTCAGGCAGGTAGGCAGGTTTTAGATGCTAGGTCCTTGATCACATTACCATGCAGTTATATCTTCAACAGTTTCTTCCAGACAAGTTCTTCACCCACCTATAAATCATTAAAGCAGTCTTAAAGCAGTCAACTGACTCCTGTTATTAGACCGACCCCTGATTGCGGTACTGATAGTGGTGAGTATGGTGCTGATTGCAATACATGCGGTGCTGATTGTAGTTGCTGAGAACCAGTGCTACAAGTTTTAGAATGTCTCTTCAAAATATCACTCCATGTAAACTGCCTATGGTAGAAATCGTTCTGAAATTACATTCTTGAAATTTTCATCCTGCAGGTCATTATTTCTTGTCGATGGATGCTGCATACTGGTGTAAATGCTTTACTGCGGAAGCGACAAAGCAGATGCATCATTGGCATTTTACGTCCGTACTGTTCCAAGTATAGAATGATACTGAACCAAAAAAAAATGTTAAAGAAGCATATTTATACTTAGGTGAAAACTCGATTCCAGAATCGGCACTGATGGCAACCAGTTAGCTACGATGCTGGGTGCAACTCCATGATCGTCTAGGTTAAAGGTAGGCCTTCGTTTTTGCAATTCATCTTCGCGGTATGGGAGCACGCTGAGGAAACCCAAATACTTGTTCACCCCAGAAGATCACACACAGGTACTATCTTATATATATATATATATATATATATAGATGCTGGCTAACAGCCAGCGATGCTAGAGCCCACGACGGTGCTCACCACACACGTCACGTGTCCCGCACATGCACAAAGAGGCCAATAATTTTGAACTTTTGTATAGATGTTATTTTCAGTGTAAAATGTGCTCTATTGTATTTGCAGTGTTTAATATGTCTTAAAATGTGTTCAAGTGTTTGTTACTATTTTTAAATTATTTGTTTATAAAATTCAAAGTTCCCGCACTGCAGAGATTAAGAACACTTAATATTCCGGCATGGTGGACTAGCACCCCAGGTGGAACTACTTTCTAGACATCACCCTTGCATGAAAAACTCTTTACACTTGCCTTGGTGATTCCCACATGTTTCTAAAACTAAGCCTTACACAACAAAAGAACATACGTGCATAATAATATTATATGAGGTGAGGATGGTTCCACGTGAAAATAAAAAAAATATTGTACATAAAGAAAAACACTTCTGAAGAATACACTAGGGCGTTATGACATTTAACTGGTGCGTTTATTTGTACACGTGTCTTGGTGTTACACTTCCGTCACCGTTAAACCCTTTAGAAACATAAAATGTAACAATATGGGATCTCCTTTTATATCACTGCGCTCGGGTGCTCACTGCACTTGCGTTGCTCCGGTGATACTACAATTGTGCTGCACCTGCGCTGCCTACGGTGTAGAGTGCGCACACTCACTGCGTTGCTTGAGTAATCCTTGCTGTTTTGGTGCGCAGGCATATGGACTTCTGGGAGGAGGAATGCGGCACGCGTCAGTTATTTACAATGGCAAAACCCCTTGAATTTTGATTGAAGTGAATTGAACACTGGGAGTAGTTCCCTTAAAGTACACTGTGTTGATTGTTGCACTAAGGGGCACATGAAACTTCCTGGTTGGCCTGTAGACATGTTGAGGGTACAAGTTGATTGCACACGTCGTGAGCTTCGGCTCCTGTTGCTGCGACGTGGCAACCAATTTTCTGTGCGGCAAGCTGCTGTGGCTCAGGGGTAAACACAATTTTGGATCGCCTACTAATTTATTATAAGAGTTACCTTTTACAATAAATAAAGTAGGATGGTCTCTTGAGTCGCGCAGTGCCTGTTGGCGAACGGTGTAGATACTCTTCCCGTCAACCTGTGTAGTTGATGCAGTTGATGTGACTGTGGCGGTTCAAGTGGGCATGAGTAACTCGTGGACGTCTAGTTAATGTCAATCGGCCCCTCCTCTGGTTACCTCTTGACCACACAGTCCCCCAGTGACCCAATCACGCTGCTAGGCTCAACAAGTGTTGGTTGGCTTCAGTAGTCAATGCTGCCTCAGCTGGTAGGGCCCGTGTCGTTGTGCGCTGTTGTTGGTCACTGCTGGGTCAGGATTGTGACCCCGGTGAGGGTTGCAGAATGCGTGTGTTGGGCAAGGGGAGAGGGGGGATGGGGCATCACAGGCTATGCATACCGTGCTGTGTAAGCGGTGTGGCCGCTTCGTTTGTAGGAGAGGTGTGCAAATCCCCATCTCAGCCATCTTGTCCCTGCTGCTGCTACTGATGTGGGGATGCCGGCGTGCTGTGGAAGAAGGCGAGGGGGGAGGAGGGGTCCCCGGTGTAGGGCTAAGCAAGCCCTCCGTCGGTTTGTCCGGCGTCCCCAAGTGTAAAGTCCCCTGCTGATGGTGCCTTGAAGGGCATCACGGCTGTGCTGACGAGAGAGCTGTTCTGTGGGGAGATCTGTCCCACAGGTGTCTCTGTTGGTTTACTTTCGGCAGTGTCTTTGTGGCTCAGTGCTGCGATGTTGCAGTTGGACCCTTCCGACTCTACAGTAATAATTGTTGTTGTGCTCTGCGCCATCTCTGGCGAGGTTGACTCTCTGTTTCACACCCTTGTTTCCTCCATGTCCCACATGGACGTCTCCATGGCTAGGTTGAGGTCGTCGTGGTGTAGGGTGACTCTCATCCTGCTTCTCACTCTGATGAGGTAGGTGATATAGCCCAGTGGCTTAACAACTGGATGCAGTCTATTCCATTTTGGCACGAACCTGGCGCAGCAGTTCTTCGCATTGCGTGATAACCAGTGCTCCTTGATGTAGACCAGCTGACCTGATTTAGGTGGTGAAGCGCACATGTGGTTGCGGAAACCGACTGTGCAATGTAGCGGTCCTGGACCCAGCAAGCAGCTTCAAGCTCAGCCTACCTGTGTTGCCACTGTGCTGCACCATCCTCTGGCTAGCCTGCATTCTCCGTCTGCCATCCGGCGATCTCCCTGGGCACTATGAGTTATCTGCCCTGCAGTATCGCCACTGGTGATTGGCCCATGGACAGATTTACCAGCCACCTGATGGCAAACTGGGCAGCGGGCAAATGGTCTGCCCAGGGGGTGTGGTTACTACCTACCCTTAGGCATAACTGAGTCTTCAGGTCTTGATTTCTCATCTGTGTAGAATTGGTCCTTGGGTGGTACACTGCCGTTGTGTGGTGGATCACTCCCCACCAAGTGCACAAATCATGCCAGTGTTTGCCGGTGTACTGTATGCCATTGTTGGTGAAGAGTGTCCTGGGGTACTCCCAGCGGTGATAGAACTCGGTCTCCAGCGCCCACGCGATGGTGTGCGCATGTGCACTGGAGACTGAATACGCCTCTGTCCACCAGGAGAAGCTATCACTGATGACCATTATGAATCGTTTGCCAGTAGGGGTGCGGAGTTATGGGCCCATTAGGTACAAAGATAAAGTTTCGAATGGCTCTTTTGGTACCGTTGGTTGTTGCCGTGTGACCCTGTCTGCCCACCTACTTTTGAAATAGTTGCAAGGTATGCATTCTTTTATGTGTTTGTGCACGTCTCTGGTCACTCTTGGCCAGTTAAAATGTTCGAACAGGTTTCTGGCTGTCTGCACTTCTCCGTGGGGGGGGGGGGGGAGGGCAGCAAACTTGCTACTATGCATGTACCATAGTATTTACTATGCATTTGTTTCGGCACATACAGCTGCCATGGCATGTCAGGTTGCTACGGCCAGGTCTCGAAGCGCATCCCCTGTGCATGCCATCACTAGCGGTTGTTTTGTGCCAACTCTGCCATTTTGTTTTGCGTGTCTATGCATTGCTGTTGGCTCTCCACCACCAGTGCTTGTAGCTGGTCGAGCCTGTGTTCGACTCCTGGTGAGGCCTCGATGGTGATGTGTTTTTAGCCTGGTGCTGCTTATGTGTTGTTGGTGGGTGGCAGTAGGTCGCCCCACTCTACTTCGTTGATCGCTAGTGTAGCACCTGGTACATGTGATAGCTCATCTGCTAGCTGATTTTAGGCTCCAGGGATCTCAAAATCGTGAGACTGCAATAACAATGCTCACCGATGTCATATCATCCCTCGTAGGTCCAAATTTCGTACTATTTCTCTATTATCTGTCATTCGTTATTGTCCCCTAACTGGAATAACACAACACCTAATCCCTTCTCACTCGCATATTTTTGTAGTTAGAGGTGTTTGTTGGGATTGTGACTTGCGAGTGTTGTGCAGTGTCCAAATTTGTCTTTTAGTTCTTTAAAACAGATGTTATGTTCGGCATTCCAGTGAAATTTCTTGTTTGGAGAGAGCATGTCTGTGAGGGGTGCTGTGACAATTGCAAAATCTCTTGTTTTCCTTAAACCAGTTAACAAGGCTAAATAACCTTTGAGCTGTTTTCGTGGGTGTGGTGGCTCATACTGATCGATGAGGGACAGCTGCTCCGGTGTTGGCCTACTGCCATGCTCATCGACTAGTTGGCAAGGAATTGTATGCACTTCTTGCCTATGTGACATTTTCTGTTCGCACAGGTTTGCTTATTGGTCACTAGGAGCTCCAGCACTAACAATAAGTTTTTGATGTGGTCTTTCCAGCTCTCCGACAAGATGACTACGTCGGCTAGGTACACTAGGGCAAAGTCACCTACATACGTGTCGAGTACTTGGACCATCATCAATTGAAAGGTGACAAGTAGTATAGAAATGCCGATTTGAGTGCAACCGCAAAAAAGTGGCTCAAAAAGTTGGGTTTGGGAGCAGTTGCACAAAAGTGACTCAAAAAGTTACATTTGGGTGCAGTTGCAAAAATGTGGATAAAAAAGTTGCATTTGAGCACAACTGCAAAAAAGTGACTCTGCAAAAATACACGTAAAAAGTTGCGTTTGGGTGCAGTTGCAAAAAAAGTGGCTCAAAAAATTTGAATACGTAAAAAATAAAATATTGTATATAGTAAAGATGGATCAGTTGCTAAATGTATTAAATGGAATCAAAAAATTTAAGAAACTTTCCGAACTTACAATTGGACAGCCCTATCCCATAAACCATGCTGAAATAAATGATACACGGTATGGATACAAAGTGGTAATTACTTCTGGAAATTTTAAAGTAACCTTATCAGACAGATATGTTCAGATTTTCAGTGAAAAAGTTTTAAATGATGCTAATTGTGGAGGTATAAGTTTTGCATATGATGGCATGGTGGATTGTGGTGTTAAACAAATGCATTCTATTTGGTTTTCTAAAGAGTAAATTATAGTCGTATAATTAGACATCAGTTGATTTTTATTTGTGCTCATATCTCTATAAAGTTTTAATGGTTATCCAATCATTAAAAAACAATTATCGCTCTGACTTCGGCAATGTGCTACAACATAGTCTAATTAAAAATTTAGATACACATCTCCAAATTCAACATATTAAAGTAGTGGAAACATTTAATTCATTTTCTAAATCTTTCATTGCACTTTCTATAGAAATATTATTCATCTTTATCACATAAAACTTTAATAGTTTAAAAACTATTAACGTTATTATATATAGAATATGACTACCTCCAACCGAAAAAATATCTATGGTCTCATCTCTAATACCACTGTTCTTCCAGACAAATCAAAGTTAATTAACTTACCTTTTTCATCCTTAATTTCAACTATTATTTCATTAACTTGATTTGTTTGCACTGGAAAAAATAATGGATAAGCTAGTTCAAAATTGATCGTGTCGCCAAATCCAAATGTTCTTGGTTTAAAAGTGGTAATTATGTTAGTTTCTCTATGATTATATTCATCATGTTTTAATATAATACAATTTACTATATTACAATGTATATTAATTGTTTCAAATGGAGAAAATTTTGAAATTGTATCACTATAATGGTCCACATTTGCTTTCAGAGTTTTATTTTCTACGAAACCCAAAAGTTATCCTATTGAACCCCGTTTTCCAAACTGTAATTTAAGCGTAAATTTTACTTTCACTCTGTTTGTTATTTTATCCAGCTTGAAAGATATATCATTTTCTTTCCCATCCAATGAATCTACACTAAATGAAAAAATTGCTTTTATAGTTTTTTTAAGATCTTTTAAGCTATATTGACCAACTGGAATATCAATTGCTCATTCCATATCATTCTGACCCACAAAATATAGCTTATTTTTCCCAGAGATAATGTTTTGTGTTATATAAGTAGTATAGAACTGAACTAAAGCCAATGAGTGCCCTCTATCTCTAAAGGATAATGTAGTCTTTTCTTCAACACTGATTTATTATCTGTTAGTTTGAATACTTTACTCATTTATTATATTATTTAAAAAAATCTATTTATAAATGAGCAATAAAAACATATAACATGTAGACTGGGATATTAAAATAAGAATACCAGACAAGACTGTATCGACAAAACGCCATGGAGAATTATTACCTTATAATATTAGATGCTTGATAGTGGGTCCTAGTAACTGTGGCAAAACTACACTTATGATAGATAATTTTATATATGCTCAGGGATGGTTAGATATTGGTACTCTCTATGTGTGTTCAAAAAGTCTGGACCAACCAAAATATATCAATTTAAAGAAAGATATAGATGTAGTATCAAAATTATTTACTGAACCAATAGCATACTTCTTTCCATCAAATGAAGAAATGGTTGATTTAAATGAATGCCTTAATGAGGCTGTAGTTGTTTTCGATGATATCATACTTGAAAATCAAAATATGGTAAGGGATTACTTTACTCGCGCTAGACACAAAGATATTGATCGTTTCTATTTGGTCCAGACATACTCAGTACCTAAGCAGCTTATAAGAGACAATACCAATTTTCTTTACATATTCAGACAAGACGATACAAATTTTAAACATATTTATAGTGTTTTTGTTGGTGGTGATATGTCGTTTGAGAAATTTAGGGAGACTTGTTCAAAATGTTGGAATAATGAATATGGTTTTGTTACAATAGATATGACTGGTAAATTAAATAATGGTAAGTACCGTAATAAAATTAAAGACTTCTTTAATTCTTAGAATATAAGTAAGTTTTGTTTTTAATGGAAGCGTTTCCATTAAAAACCAACATAATCTGACCTCTTTAAATGTATTGGTATACCATAACTATTTCAATAAACACATTTGTACCTTCAGGAACATTGTGGGCTTTTGGCATTTAAAAATATATCATATCATCAGGGTATACTTCAAATGTTTTATACATGTCAATTTTTTTCTGTTGATTTTGTAAGTTGATAACACTTTTATATTTTTCTAATTTTATTATTATTATTTCAACTATAGTTCCATCTTTCATTAAAAAAATATTCTATTCATTATCAAAGTAAAATACTTTTTCTTTTTAACTGTATTTTCCAACTAAACGAATAATGTTAATTCTGTTTTTCTGATAGTACTCTAAATTGATTACATCCATCGGTGCAATGGTATCTCCCACATGTCTTAGTCTTTTTTGTTCGAAATCTATATTATTATCTACTTCCAAGTAAGTAAGATAGGCTTTATCCAATGATTTGTTATTTCTTGTCAGTGTGGCTATAAAGTCGTTGAACTGTGTGTAGGAAATAAAATCATTAGGAATGATCTTCTCAGTAGTTGTATCATTGTCTGTGTGTTCTTCAATTTGATCTTCAATCCAAGAGCTCATTAATGCATTTCCACATATATCCATTGTTTATTAATAGTGAAATAATTTTTGGAAATTAAAAATTATGTGAAAAGTGATTTAGCACAATTACACACAAATGACCACAAGTTACTTGATTGAAATTTGGAATTCTATTATTGTTACAAAAAAATATTACTCCCAGATATGCTATTAATTGTTGGGGTGGATTTCCGCCAAATGAATGAAAATAATATTTGTTATTTGCTTTTTTCTAATAACATACCCAGTGTGTACCAGAGTTTGTTGAAACATCTAGAATAACAATCCCACATTCATTATCGAGTGGTGTGTTAAGTAGCTCGTCGATCATAAATACACCCCGAAAATATTTAATGTTTAATTTTTTAACAATTTTATCAATATCAAAGTTACTGAGTGGAGTTACTTTTTTTTTAACATTCTTACCCCACTTAACTTTCTTCAATCCCTTGCCGTATTCTGCCATAGCTAAATTATGCCTGTGTTGTTCTTCCACTTCTTAGTTTTTCTTCTTGGCATTAATTACTGATGTAGCGATAGATGATGCACCACCAGCTAACACTCCTAGAGCTCCCAAGCTGCGAAAATTAAGGGTAAAAATCCACACTTGTGAACTGTCAAACCATTTCCAGTTTTCATTTCTTTGGACATTTTCTTAAGTTGTGGAACTGAAATTGTGATAGTCATCCCTTTGTCCTCCTTTAATTTCTTGTTTTTATGTTCCAGTTAGTCTTTCATTAGGAAATAATCAATATTCAAACCCTTCAACATCTCGTTAGGAAATTGAAATACAATGTTTTTTACTTTCATTTATTATAACAAATATTTTTCATTTTATTTTAATTCCCCAGCCAAGCTTACGTTTAATATGCATCACAGATCCAGTAATACCAGCCCACAATCTCTCATTTAGATCAGCATCTGAACTTAGCAATATTTTGATCGCTTTCTTTTCTAGTTCTTTGTCAACTACATGTCTTTCAGCTAGATCTTTATGATGATGATAAGCTATATCATGCTCCATTGCAGCCACATCTAGTAGATTAATGGGTTTATCACCACGCTCAATTCTCTCTTTTAATCTGGTACCCGGACCAAAGTACTGATAACCGGGTGCATGCAAACTCAAAAGGTAGTAAATTTATTATGTAATTGAGTAACCCTTTTCCGTGATGCTCCGACTCCCAAAAAGTATGTGGTATTGTGTTTAACATTCGTATCAGATATGGTATACCTTTTGGATTATTCACAACAAAGTCACTAAACTTGCTGTTGAGTATATTCATTATTCCAACATTTTCATTGTAATAGTTATCATTTCCAGCATTCTCTTCGCCATAAATAACGAGCAGTCGATCAATAAGCATCCTAACATCATCCATTCATGTGTATTCTTTGGGATATTCTGTATATGTCTTTATAGCTTTCTCTTTTTTATGTGAGGGATGTTTCTTTTTAATAAAATAGTAAATAGGTGTAACAATAATTTTCCATTTATTCCCTTTATTGGATTTTGGCGTTCCCAAGTTTGGATCATTGTTTTGAAAAACTGCGTTTGTATCTACTAGGATATGACTATAGTGTTCATAGTCGGTTGCAGTGTAGTCACTTTATGTTACTTTCTTACTAGTTAGTAATTTCATCAAACCATCAGTTCCAGTGTATGTTCGGCCTTTTAGAGTACATGACTAACTGGAATCCTGAGGTGATGAGTGTGGCAGCAGCTTCTCCCCCAGTCTCATCTCAACCAGAAAAGCAGGATGCATCCCAGGGAGTGGCATCAAGCTCAGACCAGCCAGAAACATCTGCTGCTCGATAAAACATCAGTACAACTTCATCGAGCAAGAAAGTAGTGCTAGGCGTATCACCTAAACAAATCCAACCTTATCCAAAAGCAAAACCGGGAAAGTAAACTTACAAAGGAAGAAAATAGGACAATGCAAGAATCGTGACAGACACACCGGAGATGGGCGAAATCCGGAAGATTAAGGAGAGAAAAGGAATGAAATGCAAATTGGCTGCTAGGAAAATCATTGATGCAATTCCTAAAAAAAATCCTCAACCTAAGAAACAGAAGGCACTGAAAGATCCATCTCTGCTAGAAAAAAGTAGGCCTACACTTAGGACTATACCTCGAAAAAAGTCCAAACTACAGCAAACCTGCTCTTATTCTTCATCAGATGAAGATAATCCTTTTCCACTCCTTTCGTCGGATAAAGAGAGCATCAAAGAAGAATGTATTTTTTGAAATCAGCCATACAACGAAGATACAAGCGGGGAACAGTGGATCCGATGTATAAGTTGTCTCCGATGGGTTCATGAACTGTGTTCTGGCGAAGACAAGAAGGGCTCGAAAACATATGTTTGCAATGTCTGTAAATAAAAAAATACTTTCAAGGGATATTCCATAATAAGACATGTTATTTGCATATGAATTGACATAATTTGACTTGGTGCCTATACATATTAATTGATATGATAATTTGATAGCCTAAATAAGGTATTTTCTATAGGCTAAATTTAGGCCTACTTAAACTTGCAATCTTTCATTTATATTTTTAAACTGTTTTATCCATGATTTCATTTTTATTTTTCACCAAATTGAATGCATTAGAAGTAATATAGTTGTAGAAATATAATAACATAAGCATTTAATTTTTTATTCCATAAAAATTTTATGTTCCAAGGTACTAGAGGGTGTGTTCCGTGGTATATGACCATACCGTACTATGGAACACTTTACTGACCATTATGAAAATTAATATTTCGAGTAAATGAATCAAAGTTTTGATATTAACTCTAATGGTTATTATTA
Organism: Dryococelus australis; assembly: GCA_029891345.1. Taxonomy (NCBI): domain Eukaryota; kingdom Metazoa; phylum Arthropoda; class Insecta; order Phasmatodea; family Phasmatidae; genus Dryococelus; species Dryococelus australis. The sequence continues at coordinate 194,505,000 of CM056997.1, forward strand.
GACATGGATCATAGATTATAATAAGCATGGTAGATGTTCTTTTAATGCATATAAATCTATTATGCAGCGATAAAATCTCAGAAGTGTTCCAAGGTTCAACAGGTTCCCCTACAAACCATCCATACCAAACGACCATAACAACCATCCATACCAAACGACCATAACAACCATCCAGTCTGACGACCATCATGATTTGTCACCCATAACCGCTAATACCAACCAATTGATAAGTCATAAAGACTGACCATTAGCAGAAAAATTCGCCCAATACAAATCTCGATACTTACCACTTCGCACAATATCTTCAAATCTTCACAAATATTAGGAGAACTTCGCAAAACATAACACTTTCAGTTGTGAAGTTACCATTATATGTTCCTCGACTTTTAAAATTATTTTTTTGTTGGTTTTCGATTTTATATGAAAATGGGTTGGGTGAGGAGGGGATGAGGTGGGGAAGAAAAGGGGTAGTGGTAGGAGGTGAGGAAATGGTAGGTGCTGGATGATGTTTGGGGGAGGTACTTGATCCGCCCTGATCGGCTGCACCTGGCTCGGAGCCTCGACTCTGCATTTACTGCTCTGAGGATTAAGTGACTCATTCAGTTAAGAGCCTCGAATCTGTTTGCTCCTCTGAGGAGCTCTGACATCGCGGAGCCTCGAATACACGTGCTCATTTTTACATTTTTCCTTGGAAACTTTTGGTGAATAAAAGTGATTTTTGGGTAAAATTATTAATTTTTGAGGTATTTTTGTAGTGAAACAGGCAATTTTGTCCATAACATGGCCGTCCCAGGCCGCCGTTGCTGCCGCCTTGTCAACCGTGTTGGCTGGTGGCTCCTAGCTCCTAATGCATGATGCCTGTCCCAGAACGAACCAAGCCCCACTACTATGCGCAATTCATGAGGTAACCAAGAAGTTTTTTGGATATAAAATGCGTTGGTTATATGCAAACTCGCGCTCTAGTGTGTATAAAACATAAAATATTTGATTCCACTAGCCATAAATCTGCGTATTTCACTCTCATTATGCCAAGTCTTAGAAATATTTCTTAATTGATCCGCTACCAACTTATCTGGGAGCCTGAGTGTCCGAATGCCCCGTAGTTACATGGTAGTTATGGGCAGTGATATTTTTCAATGTTTAATTTCAAAAGTGTTCAGTTTACCACGAACAGTCTTTACACGTATAAGCTTTATCAATCTTTGGAAAACGTCTCTGCCTCTGACTGCGTGTATTTTAACTTGCACTTGCTGGCATACGCCCAATAAAGTTGGTCACGACGGAAAAAAACTAATTCCTACTTTAAATATTGGATTAACCATATTCGATAAGCATTTGTGAATGCTGAAATTATCTGTATTGCTTTTTACTTTTTTTTTTACCCATATAAGCGGGAGAATGATCAACTTTGTAAAATTTTTACTTTTGTAATAATTTCACAGTTTAACCGAACCCATGAATGAATAAAGTCATCAGACCCATGGTAATATTCATTCTTATCTTGGTTGAAGATTATACAATTTTCTTACAAGTCGACCTTGGACAGGGCTTTCAAAAGTGCTCAGTTTTCCGTGAACAGCCTTAAACAGTAGGAACATAAACTAAATATGATGTAGACCGATTCTTCGTCTTTTGCGCATGTACCCAACATTGACCTACTCGAAACCAACGCAAATGTCAAAGTCACATGGTAAACAGAGATAAATGTATTGGTTTATATGCTAATTTTCGAAAGACGAGCACATTTATATGAATAAAACGCTTTGCCTAATTTGAATTTAATCAAACTGCTTTACAAATTGATTACAGGAAGTCACACATACTTCAAAGCACTTGTTTCAATAAACAGTGCTGTAACGTCAAATCCTGTCCACGACATTTATGATAATGGTGTTGGCAGAAAAGCAGTTCAATGTTGGGACACGGAGACTGGTTCTGCGCAGCCAGCGATATCGCTCTACATTATATTCAGTGTACAAGTGGGAACTCGGCCTGGTCGGCGGCGATGACGTCATGTCGGCGGCGGAACATGTGGGGAAAGCCCGTATCCAGACCGCATTGGGAGATGGCAGGAACTGAGACTCGGCTGGCTTCCTCATTGAGCCAGTGTTTGCGTGCCCGGGTGCAGCGGTGCAAGCGCGTGTATCAGATACACTCACTCCTATGCCACCCGGAGAGATGGTGCTGCTCTTGGTGCTCCTAGCCCTGCGAACTGCGGCCTTCGACCTGGACGTCAGCCGCTCCCTCGTGTGGCACAAACCCAACGATAACTTCGGCTACTTAGTGAATCTCGAGCAGGACAGCAACGGCAAATACAGGTATTGCTCGACAAACGAGCGAAACCCCAGGAAACATGTCAAACATAAGCTCTCTGCCCTTTATACCGCTCCCGTGGGAATCGTGCTGGTCGATGCCACTGCCTGGCAGGTTTCTTCTCGGGGAACTCCAGTTTCCTCCACCCTTGTGTTACGACACTGCTCCATACCTATCTTCACCTTCATCGGATCTCGAGACCTCGTTGTTAAGAGACACCCAAACTCCTACACGCCACCTAACACCACACCTCGTCCTTACTCTTCAATATCGAAGCAACTGCTTCGAGGTCGTACATACAGTCTGGGCAAAACACGTGCCGGAGGGTCACATACAAACCGAAGACTTTTCTTGCTAACTGTTTTCAGTAATAACAATTAACACGAGCAACGAAATCATAAGTGACAATGGACGTACCAGCGAACTCGAAATAATGATGCGTGAAATAGGAGAAAATATGTTACAAATATCATTGGCTTGTCTGCTGTAGGAATACTTCAGTTTTGTGAAGCAGATGACTACCGTGTGCAACTCTGCATCCCTCCCACCTCACCCTCGGACAGGCAGTTTAACATATGTCAACTGAAGGCAATTACAACGCCCAGTCACTGTCTCTTTCTTTGGATAACTTTGTAGAGCAGTACTGCACAAACCTACGGTCTTACATTTTACGGGCCCGCCTTCCTAGAGCTGTTTTCCAAGTTTGAAGCCGAGAAGTTCGGGAGCTATAAGGACGATACTCCCATTCGCTCTGAACTTACATGCAGCATTCTCTTCGTGCTGTGTGTACCTTATCATTGGAAGCATGTAGCAAAGTTCGATGCAGGTCACTGTAGTAGTGCGGCAGGAATTTGTCCGGAATATTTTACGCTCTTAAACTAAGTTCTTAAACTTTGTGATTTCGAGGACTTCTTTAATATGATGTACATTTCGCCGGACCCCCAACCGATTCTTTAACACAAGCTAAGAAAACATTTTCACGTATACAACCTATTTATTTTTCAGTATATTAGTTATTACAATCTCAAATTTTAGTTTACACAAAAATTTGCAAAAATAAGATGCATTAATAACAAAAAGGTTATAGCATTTTTATGAAAATAAATTTATATTAGTTTCACTCGCAAACCCCTGAATTCAAGTTCAAGAACTCCCAGGAGTCCGCGTACCTCAGTTTAAGAATGTCTGCTGAAGCTACAGTATAACAGTCTGAAAATGTGGTTTTTGGCTTCGTTGAAAAGCTTCTAAATAGTGTCTGCAATATGCGTGATTTGTTGAAAATTGTATACACTAGAGCGTAGCGTTATTTGGTGCACGCGTGAGATAGTTTGTTTTAAAAAACGTGTGTTACAAACACACTGCAACGCAGTCCGCGCCTCATGTAGACGTGCGGCTTAGTAAGTCTTTCAAGTCAACATTTAAAAGCTACGGGTCTTGATATGGAAGGACCCCGAACATCTTGCATATACATGGTATAGGCGGTTCACGGTAAAGTGAGCACTTTTGAAAGCCCTGCTTAAGATCTACTTGTATACACGTTGTGTATTCCTCCGCCTTATGTAAAATTAACATTGTCATAGGCCTCATTACTTTGTCCATGCGTCGGTCAAGTGAAACTGTGAAATTATTAAGAAAGTAAGTACTTTAAAATCTGCTAATTTTTACTCTTCGACGCATTAAAAAAAAAGAGAAAGCCAAAGAAATAATTTTAAGTTATCAGTAATGGTTCAGATGGTTACCTATCACTCTTTATTTGACGTTAAAATATGGAACTATTTTCCATCCATCGTTACCAACTTTACTGGGAAAATGTCACTCAGTGCGTCCATTAAAATATATGCATGCAAAGGCAGTGACTTTTATAAGGTGCATTTATAAAGTGCTCACTTTATCGTGAACAGCCTTTAGCGCGAAATTTTTTTAGTAGTGCTGATGTTCGTTTTGAAACATTGCCTGGCTTAATCCTTTGCCATGAAAATAGTTCAAACGCGACTTCCTAGTAATTTTTTTTTTTTTTTTAACGAACAAGGTCACACCAAGCCATTAAGCCATCCTTACACGATACCCAACTTATGCTACCTTTTGTAGTACCCATGGGCACAGCAGAAGGCATAACATTTTCAATAGCAGGGGAGAAGAAAGAATCCATCAGTTCATACCCACACGTTACCTAAAGTGCTAAGAGAAAATTGTAAATGGCAGGCAAAAATACTCGCAAATGGCAGATATTTCACAGTTTGCAGTGGTACAAATGCAATCAAATATTATATGTAAATGCTTTGTGGTACATCCAAAAAAGTACGACGATTGTTCTTTTTCCTTAAAGACTGCACTTATTTAAGTTTTTGAGTACAAGTACTAGACAAATAATGCATGGAAAATTATGTTCGTAACGATACTGCTTATGTGTAAAAAACCAATGTACTGCATGTACATTTATGTACAACATACGTTTACGAGACTAATTAAAACATTCAATTATTTAAATATATTTCTCGAACAAGAATAATAATCAATCTCGTGCTTTCCGTAATTATACAAGTTTATACAGTTAGGAAACTAAAATAAGGCAAAAATGTCACAGTACTAATAATAAAGCTTGTGTGTGTGTGTGTGTGTGTGTGTGTGTGTGTGTGTGTTAACAACACTCGTGCTACATAGATAACATTACGCTTTTACACAGACCATTTGTAAGTTGTGTGTGTAATTCAGTGGGTTGGTTCGCGGGTTTACACCATAAAGCTTTTGGTTTCGGAGTTCAAATCTACGTTGTATGACGAACTTTATTAGTTATTTTATGTGATACATTATTGTTTATAATTTAAGTTATTTTCAGAATTTTTTTTTTTTTTTAGAATTCCTTTGTATAAAATCAATAATATGAAAGTAACTGCACAGTGCAATTGGCTGCCTGTTTTTATTTATCTTTGGTTTATATTATTGCTTTTAGATAAAGATATTCTAGAAATAAGCGTTTTCTGGCAATAACTTACGACAAACGTACGACAAAGATTTTGAGTTCTAAATCCTAAAGTTACGCGACACGAACCCACGCACCAACCCACTGAACTACACACACACATTTCAAAATGTGCCGTGCAAAAGGTTACATACACTATAAAAGTCCATAGTTATCATGTATTTTTAAAATAGTGTTTATTGTTTTATTATGACCGTGGGAGTAAATTGAAACGTTTCCCTTACGCATACATTAAGTTTCATTTTGCACATAAATACGTTTCACAGAACCCGTATTTTTTTTTTTTCGTAAACGGACATGTACGGCTTGAGGTTAGTACTCGGGTGTCCGCCATTTTATCTGTCGCAGCTTCGTGGGTATAGCGTAAATTTTGAACACGTTCTATTACAGCTTCGGGTATGCCCATGGGTACGATAACTGTTATACATGGAGCCAGACCCCCTCCGAAGGGTGCTGGATTGTAACCTACATGGGAGCGGAAACGCTAGCAGAAAATGGGTATCGTGTAGGGCCGGCTTTAGCAACCTTCATATGACATGTACTTTATGTAGCCGAATCCCTTAAACAGTGTATCAATTACAGCGGTGTATTATCATTCCCGATGAATGCCAACATTGTAAACTGCTGATGCAATTTTGAGTTCAATATTTTCCACTTCAGGAAAGGACGCAGGCAAGTTCTGAGCTTGAGATTGCTCGTCATTCTCTAAGAGAAAGACGCCCTGTCGAGAACGACCACCGAGGATTCCAAGATAATTGTGCATATGAGTGAAGGAATACCAGGGGTCGGGCCCGCGGAAACCGCGGACTGAGCCGCCAGAGATGAAGCAAGAAACCGTACGAATTAGTATTTATGGTGCAATGCCATCTGGGAACTTCGGCACGTGCTCGCTCGCGCCTATTGGCGCTTGTTCGCACATCCCGACATGCAGTTGCAATTATGGTGAAAGTACGACTTAAGACTTAACACTTAAAACTTAAGACATAAGACCTCAGGCGTAAGGCCTACGAAGGGTCATACTGCTCATGGGGGGAGGGCGGGGCACGGAAAGGCAACCCTCCCCAAATGTGAAGAAAATCGGTCGAAAAATGCACCTTCCAGGTCGAATACAGCATAAGGAAAGAGGAATAGGCAATTGCCTCTGCCCCCCCCCCCCCCCCCCCCCGACAAAGGAGGATTTTTGTCACCGACTGAAATGGTCGCATGTACACAGACTCCAGTTGTAACACCGATCACACTGATTTCGGGAGTCAAATTTCCACAATTGCGGCCATTGAATAACCCCCCCCCCCTTGTGAGGGGAGGAAAGGGCAATTTTCCCAAATCATGCTTAGACCTTCCCCAGCGGGCCTACTATAATTTGCCCATACTGGCTTCACCATAAAGAGGCTCAAAAAGGTGAAATATGGGACGCACTACAATACCACAAAATGGAAAACATACCCCCCCCCCCCTTTGTCCCTCTAACTCCTCCCAGGAAGGAAGGGGGGCACTTTGGGGGTTGGAAGGATTTCAAAGGGGATGGATGGGTGATCAGTGAGGGAGGGAGGTCTGCTTCCCTCCTCCCACCCTTCCGTTTGCCTACGGCAGCCCTCCAAAAACAGCGTTTTTATTCAAAAACTTCCGTTCTTGATTAATTGATATGATTCTTGGAAGTGCAGGTGAAGGGACCTCCCCAGCTACCCAAATATCGCTCTTAGATTCCTCCTTGCGGGATTGTGAGTTTAATTCATACCTTTATTTCAACTTAATCTCCATGTAGCTGTGGAAAACTTGACATTTTAAAGTTGGATTATTAATACGCATGTCAAATTAAACTTAATACGTTATGCAGACACACAGTGTTCAGCCATAAATGATTTCTTCAGTAAACTAGTACTTCATATACATACATGTATACCGCCCTTATGATTCACTTTGGACCATAGGTCGTATTTATGTTTTCACCTTATTTTTTGTAATTTACCTGCTGCCGAAATTTGTCAGTCTATTTTGATATATCCTTTATATAGCGTGACCCGGAATGTGTGTTACAATTTGTGATGAGATTCTTTACTGAAAATGAGAAAAAAAAAAAAATACCATTCATAAGATTTAAGTAATTACAGAGGATGATATGCAACCGTAAAGTAAACGATTTTGTAATCATATTATTTAAATATATTAAATATTAGGTGACAATAAACAATACATTTATGAATGATGTTTAGTTCAGGAAACCGAAAACTAATTTTGTGAAACAATTCCTCTCTATAAATTAAAACGTAATTGCTTTTCGTGATTGTAAAAAAAAATACCAACCCCTAGCTTTCCTCCGGTTTAGATGCTTGAAGCAAACCTTTATACATTAACAAATAGATTCGCCTTAGCAAAACATGCTGCGGTCAGTCGTACTCAAGAAGTGAGTGCACTAATTTTCGAAGGGCGCAGCAACACGTCTGCGTTGGCAGGCTACACCTCTGCCACCCGCGAATAAATAGCTGTATATTCAAACATTCCGTTTGCGGTGCAGCAAGCTCCCCCGAGAATAAGAGGGAACTGTCTCTTTGATTATATCACAAATCGAGACTGAATTCAAGACCGAAAAATTCAAGTCCCTCTTTTGCGATGTCGTTTGAAAGTCCGATTTTCTGAATCCTGTGTGCGAGGCTAAGATGCAAAGCGGGTTTCCTGCTTCCTACAACTATAGTTTTTACAACAATTGAAATAAAATGGATTCCCTGAAATACACCTGCGTTGTTAATTGTATGTGTATGTGTATGTATATATATATATTTAAAATAGATAATCATTTACATGTTACTAAGAATTAAACAGATAAATGTTCTTATGAAATACGAACGATCTCACAATTTCCCTATTCTGTTGAGGCATTCTTCGTACGGTTGTGTAGTAAAGTAATTAAACCGACACTTCAAAATTTGAAAAGCGAGCACAAAAAAAAAAAACTTCTTCAGACTGTAATAATTCTAAAATATGAAGAGTAATAGGAAACTTGAAAGTAATATTTACATACAAATTTTTGCATTAACAGAAATATAATTTCGGTAGGCTATTGGTTATGGCAGCATACTAGCAATATTGCATGTGTGTGTTTAAATCCCAGTTAACAAAATAACTGTAGAATTTTATTCTATTTAAGACTCTAATGCCGTGAAACCATATCATTTCCCCGCAAAATACATTATTAGCAACACATAATTATAATTAATTAAAAATTCTGCAGAATATTCTATGGAATTCGAGGAAATGTTCTTCCAGTAAAAAATAAATGCCAGTAAACAAATTTTCACTGGTTCTCTTAAATTCACAAAGCTTCCGAATAAATTTTATGTAATTAAAACTGAAAAGTATTTTGCTGTATCAAACTACGATATGAGTGCGTAATAGATAAATAGAATGGTTCCTAATTCTTCGTTTATAGGGACAAGTTTTGAAGTTTCCATTATTAAACTTTTACCAGCACTCAATTTGTTTGATTAATGAACAGAATGTTACCTCTGTAAATTATTGTATTCGCTGGTGCATTGCATCTAAATTTATTAAAATTGTGGAAGGTGTGTAAATATTTTGTAAGTACAAGGAATGGCTTTAGTGATGCGAGTCGTTTAGGAAAGGGCAAGGTCTCTTGTGATTTTGAGAGCGCTCGCAGCTGTAATCAGCATGCGAACAAAGATCTTTCATTTGATAATCTCGTTTTCTGCGAAAACAGAAATGCGTTTCTAATGAGTCTCCCATCTCCATCCCATAAGAGACTATGAATGTCAGCCTAAGTGTGTTGCAAGTATTAGGGGCGGGCCGGTTTCAGGCCACTTTTGATTAATCGGATTAACACTTTGATATAAAATCGATATCAAAAGGGCTAGTCCCTTAATCCGGTTCTAATGCGATCAAAAAGGGTTAATCCTATTCCGATTAAATCGGGTGTGTTTGATCAAATTTCTTTGATGATTTTTTTGTGTATGGTTATACTTTATTTTCTTTCTTTCTTTTTGGGTGGGGGGAAGGGGATAACCGGAGCTCTGACACGTCCTCACCCTTGGAGCTCTGGCAGTCGATGATCAGAGTGGTGGGTTGCAATGTGTTATATAGGTGTTGAGTTGAGTGCAAGAGTGGACTAAGTGTAAATTCTCTTATTTTTTTTCTAATTTTGATCAGTCTGTAGGGATATTGGTGGTATATAGGCGATTTTTACGAATATATTTAACACACGAGAGAAATTCAGATTGTTCTACATATAAATAAATTACATGCATCGAATCGCAAATTTCAAACGACTATGTGAATAATAAGTGCAATTACGTGAGTCTCGAGCGTAGACATATAATTTACACGAGAGAGAATTTCAGCTAAGTGAATAACATCTGATGTCGACAAGTGCAAACTCATTAACTAAATCCAGCTAGCCAGTATGAAATTACACAAGGCAGAGTCTTTAAACGAAATAAGTAACGAGTTATACATATGAATAAATAACACGAGAGAAGTATAACGAAAAACTATGTTTTACTGTCTTTAAACGAAATCCAGCTAGTCAGTATGCATTAACGAGTTTACACATACAAATTATACGATTCAGCTTTCATCATGCATGTGGGCATATTGTTGATTGGATACATCTTTTTTTAAAAATAGGAATGAAAAAATTGCAGATTTTTTCTATGTCTATAAATATGAGGCTGTCAGCTCACCTGGTGACGAAATCGGGTAATTAACACCAACTATGTGTTGAAAATAGAATTCATTATGGAAGGCAATCACAGTAAAACCTGTAATTAAAAAAAGCAAACACATATGGCTGTTTCCTGGTGGGTTAATTAATACACTAGTGCCACCTAGGCGATGAAAACATTTGAAATCCAATATGGCAGTCGAAAGAATGTGTGGGAGGAACTCCAGCAATATATAAACAACCGACAAAAAAATAAGATGGCGTTCTCCAGCAATGTATAAACAAATGAGACGAAAACCAAGATGGCGGCCTCTGGCAATGTATAAAAAATTACAGACAAAAACAAGATGGCTGCCACCAGCAATGTATAAACAAATGGCAGACGAAAAGCCAAGTCGGCAGCTTCCAGCAATGTATAAATAAATGAAAAACGAAAAAAAAAAAAAAAAAAAAAAAAAACTAGATGGCAGAATGAGTATAGGTGAGGAGTGGCGGGGGTGTAAGTTTTCAAAACAAATGTTAAATAATTCTTTAATAATTTAAAAATATTTGAAAATAATTTTTAAAGTTTTTAAAAATAATTTCAATGATTTTTTTTGGAATTTTTTGGATTTCTTGTTTCTTCTTATTTTTTTTAGATTTTAGGGGTCAAAGATCAGGGTTACTGGTTTCTAAGATGTCGCTAGCCTATCGGAATGACAGAGCTTGAACAGCTCCGAGCTCCGATCCCCTACCTACTTGCCCCTGGCTCACCATTTCCCTTCTACTACCGATGTATCTTCATCATGGATGACAAGGTTGTGGAGTTGGGGGCGAGTTTTATACAGAGTGGTCTGGCGGTCACTAAGAACCCTATGTTGCACTACTCCCCCCCCCCCCCCCCCCCACCACCACCTAGGCGAACCGGGTTAGATTCCCGGCGAAGTACGCTCCCGGATTTTCGCATGTGGTAATCGTGCCAGACGATGCCCCTGGTTAACGGGTCTTCTCGTGGATCTCTCGTTTCCCCGCCCTTGCATTCCAGTGCTGCTCCATACTCACTTCACTTTGCCCTCATGGGCTCTCAGGACTTCGATGTTATGAGCCTCCCAAACCTCTCCGCTCCACTCTAAACCACTGAGCATATAAATAATACTATAAAGGAAACTGGCCAACATTTTCTATGTGCTTTGAATAAATTTTTCTAGCCTCTCATTAAAAATGCTATTTAATATAGTCTGTTTTATTATTGATGCTACCATGCTGCCTGCGAGCCAACAACTTATACGAGCTACGGCTTATCCCTCCCCCCCCTTTAGCAAGCTATTGTGGCACAACATGTTTTAACTTCCTTGCAAACAGAAGGATCGCGGTACAACGTGGGTTGTATCACAAGTAAACATCATTACAGGAAACCGCTGCGGCCATCCATCGTGGTTTCATTATCATAAGGATTTCCTGACATCTAGCGTCTCGTCCTGTCCCATCAGTGACGGAGTGTGCGTGGAGGGAAACTTGCGAGGAATGTAAACCTCACGAGCGGGAATAATTCATACTCAGTGGTCCCCTATTGGCTTGGGATTGTCCCGCACGTGTACACACGGACGGATATATAATGTTGCGCATTTGTTAATGACACTCAAACTATTGTTGGTTAATTCATTGTCTATTTCTTAAGTGTTGTTGAGGATTTCATTCATACCAGTACTAATAAATTATTAAAAGACCCTATTTGATTTTGTGAAATTGTCATGTCCTTCTGAGTTCACTGATACAAAATTATCTTTTTCAACTTGCTATGAAATAAAAGCAAGCACTAAAAGTTTAAAATCTAAGGACTCTGGCAGATACAAATAACTTGATAGTAAAGTAATACAATTTTGTTTATCTGAACTATGTGAACCGCGTAGTGTATTATGTGATAATGTTTTAAAATATGTTATATTGCTAGAGAGGCTGGAACATAATGAGTACCAATTATAGACCAGTCTCACTTTTAACGACTTTCTCTAAATAATCATAAGACGTAAGGTGTCTGAAGTTGCCCCCAATCTTCAACTTCGTCTTTGGCGAAGCCGAGGTCTTATACATTTTTATGATACATTTTTTTCTATTAAATTTCTTAATGGAGAAGATCAGATCCGATATGGTGGTCAAACGTCAAGTTCAAGGTCGCTGTAAATCGAAGATGTAATTACTGGTATCAGGTTCGATGGTGGAAAAAGGTCAAGAAAGCATAGTAAAAATTCGATATTAAATTTTATTTCGTAGTATTGAGCACCTGTTTTCAGGTGCACCGTAGACAAAGCCAAAGTATTCGAATCAATTTTTTCTGAATTTTTTTTTTTTTTAAATTGGAAAATTTTTCTATCTTAAGGAGATAATGTCAGAGCTGATGGCGGACAAAGTTCAAGTTTGCATTAGATCATCCAAGATGTTAATCGTGGAAAAGGATTTTCCAAGTGAGGACTATTGTTCTGTATTTACAAAAAAATAATGGGGTTCTCTTCGTAACAATTTTATTTATCTTATACATCTATGATAAATTTGCGCTTTTGTGTTATCTGTGAGTTTCCACTTATCTGTAACACTAGCGCGCCTGGAGAGTTAATGTGGGTTTTCTTAGAGTGCTCTGATATTTTTACATAAAAAAATGTGTGGTATAAATTCTTATGTGAGCATAAACTGGGCTCATTACTAGAGCAGTGCCAGAAATGTTACGTCAACTTTATGGATGGTTTGCGATGTATCTTTTGCGAAGTGATTCGAGAGGGCGAGTTTGTAAGATTTTAATGGTGGAATCATCCAAGATGGCTCCCATAGTCGTCAATACGTTTCGATTTTGACTATGATTTTAGCTTATTTTAATTGAAAATTGCATATACTTTTTTTGGTGAAATTCTTAACGTCCTTCTTCTTTGCTACAAAAAGTGTAACTCCTGTAGGTAGGCAACTAGGTGCGTCCGACCCTTATGTGCCTCCCAGGGATGGTCTGGAGGGTGGCAAGGCGCGCGAACCAGGTACCCCGGGTATAATGACATGTCACCCAGCAGCTTATCGCGTCGTGGAATTGACACACAGTCGTGAAGCACTGTATTGGATTCTCTGGGACACAGTACAGCAGAAGGATTTTGCTTCCTTTTGCATGTCTGAAGATTGTTTCCCAATTATTTGCTAGTTATTTATATCTTATATAACGGAGGCCATTAGGAAACACAAATAAACTACCGAGCGTAAATAACTGCTATAGTTTAACAAATGGGTGACAAGCGATACAATTGTCTCCGTTATATTCTACGTTGAGAACACTGTGCTATTTGTTTCTATAACATAGCACATTCGTACGACTGCATAATTTTAAATTTCCAGCAAATTTAGTTTATTGAGTTGCGGACCTCTATAATCAAAGTTTGTTGATGACAGCGTTACGTGTAAAAAACGAAGGAAAAAAAAACAACTTTTGGTTATTATTCCCTCTCTCATATAACTCCAGTAAAATTTGACAGATGTTATGGCCAACCTACACAACATGTAAACAGAAAACGTCGCCATTTGCAAAGTATTGTGTCAGCTGATGGTTGTTGCAGGTATGTGTGTTATGTTGGTTGTCTTTGCGATGTTCGTAGAATAAAATAGTATTTGGAATTAAAAACTTTAATGTAGAAATTTAATGGTAGTTACAAGATTTATAGTTAAAATAATGCTCACAGATTAATGCACAATTTTTCTGCGATAGGTCTCCACCATTCTCCTTTGTCTATAGTCTTAACCTGTCCAATAAAATACTGTTGCCATTGAATCTCTTCCGTCATAATTTACCTATATGCTAGAATTATTTACTGGTAGTGTCAGAATATCATACAAGATGTTCGGAAACTATGTGTCAAACCACAGCATCCGTGGGCGAACAGAAACAAGAAACTGCGTGCCAAACAAGTTGCATGACACGAAGGCGAATGGTCGTGGCACGACATGCGGCCAGCGCTTGTACATAAGCCACCATGCTTACACAAGTTCACCTGCCACTGCGATGACGCCTGTCAGTGGGACAGTGGCAACCCATTCGACCAATAGGCGGCGCAGAGTGCCGCGTGCAGCACCGCCCGTGGATCGGTTCGCCTTCGTGTCATGCAACTTGTCATACACGAAGGTAAATACGGCTGCGGATAACCGGCGTCGTTTGCCGAAATTCAACTTCAATTTAAACATAGTAAATGGCCTTTCCGAACAGTTTGTGACTAGAGTTTCTTGTTTCTGTTCGCCCACAGATGCTGTGGTTTGCATTTCGACATGTAGTTTCCGAACATCTTGTATATGCAATTCATTATGTTTGTATTTGCATATTTCATGAAATGTAGTTCGTCATAGGGGCCTTTTTAGAAGTTTCCTCGGTGAAATGAATTATCGACACGTATCTGATTTTTTAAGGGTTTGTTGTGAGCTGTGGTCTGCCATTTTCTGTGCTCATTGCGAAGCGCAAGTGAAAAAGCTACGTTGAAGTTTAAATCTGTTGGTTTCAAGAAATAGTTCAAGTGTTTTCTTAGTTTAATAAGTAAGCAAATAAATTCTTTTGTATCAGTTACCGACAACATTTGTTTGAGTGAAGTAATCATCCAAAGCTCACCACGTGTTTAGGAATCACGAAGTGTACAGTAAGTTTGTTTGTTTTGTAAATAATATTTTCATAAATTGGTTGTTAGAATATTTATAATGTATTTGACCATTTAAAAACCTTGTTTTACCCTGATTTATTATATCGAATCTTTAAATATTTTACATGGGAAATTAATTTTGCTGAAAATGTTTACATTGTACATTTCGCAGTCTCGTCGGTATTAACAGAGACGTATTTATTGCGTTTTGTTTTTGCGGGAGGTTTTCAAATGTACGTGGCTGAAATAAATGCCCTTTTAGTGTAGTTCATTATATAAAAAATTCAACGTTTTTTATGTGTTGAGTATTTTTCGCGTCAGTACGAACAGTTACACATTTATTGTTTTTATTTATTTTGTTAAGTATATTTTCAATTATTAGTTAAGTATTCAGATATAGCATTAAAATTTATAGACAAAAAAAATTTCATAATCAATATGAATGAAATTCATAAAGAAACTAAAAAAGAACTATTCTTACATGAAATGACATTATCTAATATGTATCTCAATCTACCAAAAATGCAGGATTATCTAAATGTATATTATGAAGAAACAAAAAAAAAAATAAAAATAAACCTTAGAGAATAAAGTTCTTCAACAACAAATGAGTAAACATACTATTTTATGAGTATACTAAAATGAAATAGTTGGAATGTGTATTGTTGTTTCTTAATACATATCAAGTTCATTTTAAATACCTGGATACCTTGTCATCATAAAATTCCGGATATTTCCGTCCAGTGTCAATAATCGCCATCGCCATTCCGCGAACGACATTTTCGATCGTAAAAGTGCTTACTCCCATCTCGTGCTACCGACCAGCCGTCATAACCTCTGTTTCATAGCTTAATGCAGACACATTCGATAATAACCTAGCTAGTTTTGGCACGATATTGTTGATAATTTTTGTAATAGAAATTATTCAGTGACCCGGTTTTGTGTACTGAAATTTATGTTGTGATTTTTTAGTTACCCTTATGTTTAAATCAAAGCTAAAATGTTATCAAAATATTCGTTAGGTATAAAATCGGTTCGCTTCGGTGTAATGGATATTTCACCATAATAATGATTAAATATGTCTGTTTTCGTGATGATTTTTAATTTGCGTTTGTATTTATTTGAAAATGAAAGGCTGTTTTCCCGTTGAATCTGAATGTGTGGCATTTTTATCTAAAAATGTTAGGTTGTTTTCTTGTTATACCTGCGATTATATTACAAATAAAACACATTCAAAATAATTTGATGCTCATACTTATGCATCTTTAAGGTACTTCATATACAAATAGTTAAAAATCGTCCTAGTACTCAAAATTAATTGTACACAAAGGTTAAGAAAAGAGGTTATGTTTTCACATCAAAGTGTGGAATTTTAATTTTCCCATTTGTTCCGTTAACTATATAATTTATATTCCTATTTCTGTCAAATATTTTAAGGGAATAACATTTGGAATGAAAATATATCGTAAAAAAACCTAGTCGTAATACAAATATTTAATGTTGTTTGACTGTGAATACTTGAGAAATAAATAAAACTTATTTCGTTATTACTATTAATACATGATAAGTAGTAATTCATGAAGCACTGCTTCGTGAAGCATTACTTCAAGCTATCAAAATAGCAATACCTGTATTTGTTACTATGAAAGGAAAATCATACTTAAGCACGAGTACAAGTAATTCTTATTCCAAATATTGTTCATATACGCACTGTGAATTCCACCCTAAGAGCGAGGAAAACGTTTCATCATCTGCGTTGGTGTGAAAACTAATATATTTGCGAGTTGTTTGTTTCTAAGGTTACCATTTGATCCTTCTAGGGTCTCTCCCAAATGTAACTAGGAGGTAAGAGCAAGCAGAATGTGGAAATGTCACAAGCTCTAACTAACAACGCTTAAAGTATTAAGAATATATATATTTTAAAGAAAATAATCCAAACAATAATAACACATTATTTATTACTCTATTGGCTTCCGACGAATTCTATGAATAAATAACCAATACATTAAAATACTACATTTTATTTCTCAGTTTAATCCTTAGCCGTCATGCGATGTAGCATTAATTGTATTTTATTTTGTACTTGTATACCTTTGATGGTCTATGTGGGGATATGCACAAGCAAAATATTTATTTAAATGCAGTAAAGGGTTGGATCACAAGCTATCTGATGCTAATAATATTATATGGACAAACACACTTCCTCCTTCTCATATATGCTTTAAAACATTTCCTAGAACATAATGAATTTAAATTAAATCATAATCAACCCACCTAGCATGTCGTTCATCGACTGAAGCCAAGATGGTGGTCGAACGCTGGCGAGATATGTCCTTTCTAGTAGACTATTAGTAGTAATGCAAATTTAATAAATTTAAAAAAAATCCTCATGACGATGGAAGGGTAATGTGTATACGACATTTAAAACCCTACTCTCCAGATTGCTCCGATAGCCGAGCAGTCTATGGTATCATCTACATGCCGACCCAAGGTCCGGCACTCCTCCATATAACTTCTTTGAGCTATCACATTACTCCTGGTTGTCGTTAAACGACTTAAAACAAAGATGGCTGTCGAAGAGAGGTGAGAGATGTGCATGCAGCAAATTCGCATTATAGTGTGGCGTTCATTGACTTAGGTGAAGGAACTACGTAGATGATAACCTATGGAAAATTATATCCAAAATGGCTGCCTACAGCTGACGAAACAAGATGGCTGCCCTTCGACATCCAAGATGGTGGGATCGAACGAAGATGAGAGGTGCACTGGCAACGGAAATGAGTAATAGGGTGTGCATTCTGGTAGTCACAAACAACATAGCCGACATAAGCACCCCTAACAGGTGGCAATCGAATGAAGGTCGTGAGGGAACTATATAGAGAGATGGTTGAGGAAGGAGGCAACAGAAAGAGATAAGCGAGAAAATAAGTAGGAGAGAGGAAAAGCATGAGAAGGAAAAAAAGATATGGCAGAGCATGAACTAGCAAGATAGAATGAGTGAGGCCTGATGAAATGACAGAGCATGAAGAAACAGACGGAATGACAGAGCATGAAGAAACAAGGGGGAACAATAGAGCATGAAGAAACAAAATTGAATGATAGAGCATGAAGTTGAAGATTATATAAACAAAATTGCAACCGAAAACAAGTTGGCGACCAGAAACGATATGGTGAGCATAAATTTGCACTCCCGTACCAACGCGTAGAAATTATCGCTGGCATATAGGACGCGACTAAATTCCAATTCTTACGCTATTCTATACGTGCACATTTTAACACGTAATTCACTTTATGAGTCGCGGTACTGACGAGTCAGTCGGCAGAACGAGCGGCTTGCAAACATAAAACATGTCCATACTTCCAGTTAGTTAACACAGTCTCATCTAGCAGGAATAAATCATATTCAAATACTTTTACTCTGTGTTCCCGCTTGCACCGCTCGCCAGCGCCTCGGCGTCAAGCGCGCGCGCACACACACACGCTCCGGCCGGCGCATTTTTCGACTTCGCGCAGCGCTCAGGAATATACGTATCGGACACGACCGTTTCATGCCAGGGCAGAGCCACGACTCCTCATTACCTAACCTGCCTACCGCTTCGCAAGGCCCGATTGCCGCGCGCCAAGCGGCGACTTCCCTAACATAATTCAAAAATACAATGACAATAAAAATGGCACACTAGTATAACTAACAACTATAAAATATACGCATAAATAAATGCAATATAATTACGTATACCATAATTATATTAATATAGACCCAAACAAAATTAATTAATTAATAGAAATTACATGGTATAGACCGGTCTACAATAAAAAGGCAAAGAATATTTAAAAGCTATCTCTCACGCTAGGTACCAGATCATCTGGACGTTGCCAACTTCAGCATTTAGTAACCAAACCGTGACTGTGACGACCCAGTCGTCACAACATCCATATTTAAAATATAAATCAACAAACTGAATCAAATAGCGATGTATCCGATAGATACCAACATTTAAATATCTTGTAAATATGTCTAACTTTATCAAAATTTATAATGTTAGTTCAAATTCTGTTCTTGATTTTTTGTTGCGGAAATTGACGCACTGCGAGAACTACCCAGATTCGTCACAGACAATTCTCCTTCTGAACTGTCAAATCTGTCTTTAAATAGAAAATAGACTTTACATCTACACTCTAAATAGGAATCAGTTATTTTTTACTGATTGTCAGTTGAAACTGGTCCATCCGGAATCAGTAGAAAATATATCACTAATTCATCAGTTAAAATAAATCTACTAATTCAAGCAGTAGAAAACTACTTATTTATAGTTGGTTAATAAATAAGCACAGATCATTCCCATGCGACGTAAGTTAGGTACGAATTATTTCGTCGCAGAACGCAAATATTGTCTACACAACGCTTTTGGACGGGGTTGGGCTCGAACCTCCGCCCATACAGCAAAGAATGCTGAAGCTTTCATGATCAGCAAATCCACTGCCCTACTTTACCACTGCCAAACGTGTGCTCGTATTATGGGTACTGAACCACAAAATGCAATGTCTAATATTGCTGTAAGTTTCGTGATGTGGAAGTATTTCTTGCTGTCGAAATATACCTATAGATTCTCTGCGCAAGTACATGTCTTTGCAAAGTTCGAAAGTCAATCTATCTTTAGTTTAATTCGGATTATGTACTTTAAAAGATAAATATAGTGGTTTCAATGTACGAGGTTATCAATGTCCAAAAGTATCAGAAATTTTATAATACAACGAGACACTAAAGATTTAAATTGATATTTCTAGCGACAGATAGATCAATGATAATTTTACTGGCTCAATAGTGCTGTGATTCAATAAGAAAGGTGGATTTACACTAACAAAAGTTTTGTGGTCTGCAAGTTAAGAGATACCACAAATTTGATTTAAAAAAATTGCGTTGTTTCTAACGTTTCACTGTCCATTAGCACAGATATTACTAGTTAATCCGTATCTTCAAAATAACTGTTTCATTCTGTAAAATCTCGTTGCATTGTAAAATGGCAGATGAATAGAAAACACTGACAACACCATTAAAACCACTTTATTTCCCTTTTAAAGCACAAAATCTTAACTAAACTTTACTTAGAATGACTTTCGAGCCTTACAAAGACATGTACCTACGTACACATCATATCTGTATATTTCGACAACATGAAGTACTTTCACATTACGAAACATACAGCCGTTCGCCATTGTACACAAATGCGAGGCCGTTTATTAAAATGGCAAAGTAGCAGAGTTAGTAGAACGTCAGCCAAAAGAAACAAGAGAATGTGTTGCATTTTGGGGTGGTGGTTCGATAGCAACCACTTCCAAAATTTCCTTGTATGTGCAATAATTTCGTTTTGCGACAAAATAATTCCACTTAATTTATTTCAAACCGTAATACACGTTTTAAATCCTTGTGATTTTTATTTATCGACTATAAATAGGCCTAACTGATTATCTACTGATTGTATTAGTGGATTTCATTTAACAGAATAGATTAATAGTTTTCTTTTTCTACTGATTCCGGATGGAGCAGTTTCAAGTGACAATCAGTAAAAAATAATTGATTCCGATTTAGAGCGTACAACGGAGGCGGGAAACAATTGATAGTCACAATACGTGAATGAATAGCTACAGTGATTTGTTTTTTCTTGGGTAAAAAGAGACTTATATTGTTACGAACATTATACGCAAGGAAACAGCACATCCAACACCATTCGCACGAAATTGAGGTGGCAAACTAAGCGCTACAAATCAGCCCCACGCAGTTGGACATGGTCAATCCTCACATGTGAGGGGACGTGCTCTCGCAAGACTGCACGAAACACCAACTCTGTTTATAATGCATACACGTGGAGACATTTCCTTCGAACAAAGCACTTTTAGATTCCAGAGGTTTTTGGAAATTCCTTATCAGAATAACGTTTTACTGTTACATCGTGAATTTGGGCCAAATGCATATTTTAATTAATATCTTATTTATGTATTTTTAAGCCGTAATCTGATTTCATATATGTTATTTTCATTGGAACATTGAGTGTGTTACTTAGCACGGAAATTCACTGCTCGTATTATATTCAGATTTAATGTTGTTGTACAATACACTTATATGTCTTTTCAGTCTGTTGTATTTGTAAAGTGTTTGGAAGGACGTACTTTCTGAACAGTTGTTGATCCGTTGCCGTGGTAACTAAGAGGCATGACGAGTAAATCTTGTCTCTAGAACTCTCGTGATTGGTCAGTTTTCAACGGCGTTATTTAATTAAGTTTTTGAATGAGAATTTTAGTCTACTTGGTTTTCGACGGCAGGACGCTGATCCGCGTTGGTTCAGCCTGTAGGGATTATTAATATATTTTTAATATAAGGAAACGAGCTCGCACCTATAAACAGCCGTATCGAAGGAGACGAAGACGCGAGGGCAAGGATGATAAGAATCATGCTTTTATTAGTAGCCGCCTACGTTATTTTACAGGTTTAATTAGGACGAACTACGCTGTGTGTATAAATGTACTGGGACTGTATTAGCACTATAAGTACGAGAGCCTAATTACGGAAACCCAAGAGGAAATGTCCTGTTGAATCCAGGGGGATGCTACTGCCGAAGAACAGTTTACCCAGAACTTCAAGAACGTCCAGAATTGTTCATATTAATTTATAATCAGCTAAATCAACGAATTTTTTTTAAAAAGCGGAAATTTTTTTTTCAACTTTATCTGATGCTAGCTAATTTAACTACAGACACACTGGCATTATCTCTTTTCGTAATACGATGAGATAGTCTGAAGAAGAGAGACCAATTAATTATTTTTTCTTCTTAAAGTAAAGCATTTTAATGACCAGGTACAGAGTTAATGGAATATATCAGTCACGAGAGGGGCTAAGGTCACACATTAAATATTGTATGAAAATTTATTACACACTGCACTTCAGAAATAATTTGTTAACAAGTATACAAATTACAGTTCACTCGTTGCTTGAAACATCTCTGCTGAATTATGATTTCCAGTAGAAAGAAGATATTTGTCATAGTGATATTTCCTGTTAATTGAGTTTTGCTGAGGCATTTGAGTGCTCCTGTGTCACACATATGTATCTACACTGTATGCAGTCCCTACACGTGTTACAACGTGTATTTGTGTCTTTCACCCCTTATATTTTCTCTTGTTCAAACATTAGCTACACTTCTCCATACCTCTACGCGATATATGCATCTTTACACGTTGTCGTCGTACTAGTAGCGTTCACGTGAAAAAACCTTCAAAAAATTAACAAGGGAGGCTGAAACACATTTCCCTCATTCACTTCAATACATGCATTGCAAGCGACTTAAAAAAAAACAGGGCTTACCACAAATTATAAATGCAAAACTTTCTCTTTTAAAAATAATTTTTTAAAACACAAAAACTTTTTGTCTATTCACTTAGACAGATTTCTTGAATACGATGCCAGTAGTAGGGGCAGCGGTGTTTCAGATACAAAGGGATGTCGCCTTTTTTGATTGGCCTAATTAATTTGATATCAAAGGGCTGGTTAAATTGATTGAAAGGGATAATCAAATTGAAAGGGTTAGATGTATTGAAAGGGTTAAATGTATTGAAAGGGTTAACTTTTTATATGTTTTCCTTGATTTTGTTGTTGTACTTTTTTTGGGAAGGGGTAGCAGGAGCTCTGTTTGACATTGACTGTGTGGTGACCTTAAGGCGACTGACCAGAGTGGTGGGTTGCAATGTGCTATATAGGTTTTGAGTTCAGTGCAAGAGTGTGTTAAGGGTCATTTTTTCTTATTTCTCTCTAATTTTAATGCGTTTGTATGTATGAATATTGGCAGATATAGGCGAGTTTTGCGAATATATTTAACACATGAGAGACATTCAGAGTGTTTAAACGATTTCTATGTATGAATAAATATTAGGAGAGAGAGAGAGAGAAAGAGAGAGAGAGAATGAGAGAGAAGTATAAGTACCTGTTCTTATAAAGAAAGAAGTGCAATTATATAACTCTCCAGAATGGAATTAAACGTAACGGGATTTTACTACCCCGAGCTGTATGCTAGCAATATAATTTACACGAGAGAGAAGTATAACGAAGGAACACAATTATGTGAGCATGGAATTAACGATCTACAACAAAATGTCCCTATAAATTAAATAAACACAATAACAAGATATATATGACGCCTCTCGCACATACCTTACACGTCCGTCTGCCTGTGAGACTGGCGAGGAGGAACTTTAGAAATGTAATCCACATGTAAAAAGAAATTAATTGGTTAACACGCGTAGTAAAATTGCACCTCTCCCAAAAACACGTCTGTTCAGCTGCAAGGTTGCTGAAGGAATGATGTTAGTATATGATTTGTGGAGACTTATAAGAACGATTAGATACATGGAGTGCGGCCGATGTCTGTCCGGCTGGGAGGTCACTCGATGAATGAGTGTATCGTGTGATGTGTGCCTGCTTATATACCTGTAGGGTGGACGGCATCTTAAAGACAACTGAGTTGAAACTACGACAAAACTCTAAATACGACCTACAATTTCAAGCAGGCACAATAGCATGCGTATATTCTGATAAGTAAAACATATAACGATCTACAAGAAAGTAATTAACGATAGAAAAACTTACCCACAATGATTTGTTTCAAAATAATTAACTTGATCGAAGCGTAGAGCTTAATCCCACATCACTTTATATATAATGGAAAAAAGTGCACGAACATCCTAGAAGAGAAAATTATTTTACAAATAACGGACGTACTACAAATTCTTTCCATAAAGTCTGGTAAATAGAGCACACTTGTTAACACAAACGTGAGTTGAACATGGTATGAAGTTAGGTATACCGAGCACATAAATATGATTTGAAAATCCTAAAAAAACTTTCTCAATATTGACTTAACATTGAAAAATACATTTCCCGATAAAATAGTTTATATTAAAATACGTATATTATACAATGTTAATCGAGGCTACCACACTCCGAAACCCCGTGCATATGAAGGACCTATTGAGGTTACATCTGCCTAGTCCAATCTTCTATGAACAACTGAAGATGACAGCAACTGGATACAGAGGTGCAGATGGCTCCTGACCTCCCCCACCACTCGCCAGAGCGACGTGCCCTGGGGTCAAGAACCCAGACCATTCCTCCCACCCCTACTCCAGAAGCTGTCTTCACCCGAAAAGTCAGTTTCTTCTCCAAGGCCACACATCCCCAGCCCGGAATGCATTTTTTCGAATATCTCGAGAGCTGGCCTGTCCACACAGCCCGCCCTCGCTGCTGATCCAAGGTCACGCAAGAGCCTGGCGTATTCCTAGCGAAATCAAAATTTCACAACTCAGGCCGATCAAAATTTATATCCCTGAAATAAAGTTTCTTTAATCCCAGAGATAATCCCCAGATTTAACATTCCAACAACAAGTGTGTATTTGAACCAAGCAAACTATGATTTGAAAAAAAAATCACATAGAAATATGACATATTTGATTCACTCATAAAAAGTGTTTCTTACAGGTATTGAAACAAGACATATATTTATTCGTTTAGCAGACAAAAATATGTATTTGACGTGTAATTTTTCCTAGCCCAGAATTTCGACTCCTCTAGCCTTGTTTAAGAAAATATAATATAATTTCGTTGAATTTTAATATTCTATGTTAAGTAATAATTAGTTCCAAATTTATTGTAAACATATAGTATGTTTGTTAAAAAAAAAACCATAGCATAGTTTAAGAGCGACATGTTTTTACAAAAGATACAGGTACAAGTCATTCCAAAACTCGTGTACAAAGCCAGGTAATGGATAGCCGAGAATTGAGTGTGTGGGAAGCGAGCGAAATTTAGGTCTCGAGAGCTGATGAGGGTGAAGCGATGTGAGTATGGAGCAGCGTCGGGCCGGGTCGTGCGTGCGACTAGGGAAACGAGAGAGATCTCCAATAAAACCCTCATATCAATGGCAACGTCTAGCACAACTTCCACATGTTGCGAAATTTTTTTATGGTGTGACCCTCCTGGGGAGGCGAGCATGCTAACTGCTCAAGCACCATGGTCCCGCTCTTTACGTCTAACCAAAAATTTTCTAACAGCAAAATTTATTCCATCTAAAATAAAATGTATATATTTGAATTTATTTAATACTAAATGACCTGTGCGACTTCGTTCGCATGACATTTACGACTGCGACTCCACTTGATATATGTCTATACACTGTGGCCCAACTATTGGGTTCTCTAGCCACTGAGTTTCTGCGACCCCACTATTGGGTTATCTACCCACTGAACTACTGTGGCCCCCACTAGTGGGTTCTCTATCCACTGAGTTTCTGCGACCCTACTATTGGGTTCTCTACCAACTTAGCTACTGTGGTTCTTGAGAAGGAATGGAAGGCAGCCCATAGACAAAAAAGAAAGGAGAAATGAAGTAAATTTTTATTTTAACAATGCTTTGTTTATGCAGTAAGTATTTTCATGAAGGAATGATGTAAAATGACAATAAATATATATATTTTTTAAGGAAATAAGATATTTTCCAGGATAAAAAGTAGCCTATGTTACTCTCTGGACTTTCAAGTATCTCTGTGCAAAAATCCCATCGATCTGTTGCTCCATTTTGATGGGAGAAAAGGACAAACAAACACACAAACACACTTTCGGATTTATATAGTAGTAAGTATTTTAACCGTTTCCGATGTAAGTTTAACGAAACAGTACGTAAAAGGGCGGAAATAATGTTTTTCGGAGTTGGATATAGCGATTTTCAACATTATTCCTACTTTTTTAGTAATAGGTCCAAATTGTTGTAAATTTACGGGAAAATGGCGGCCTTTTTGAATCCTTACAGTATATAAGGAGGGATAAGTTAATTTCTTTCCAAGTCTTAACTCGTAAACTACCCAGTGCACATCGAAGGCACGTGTGTGCATTGCAGCAGCACAGAGAACGATGCCAGGCGTCCATTGCAACAGCAGGCGTCTACAACAACGACAGGTGTCCACACTGAGAACGTCGCCACACGTCTACAATGTCTACTACATCTAGATCATCACCAACGCAGAATCCACAGGGGATTTCATCTCTTCATCAACTCGCAACAGGTACAACGCATCAAGGTCACTGCTATTACAATTGTGACTCTGAATGCATTGAAAAGTTCAATGCTATTTGATCCTATGGGAAGGCGAAAACTTTATTGAGTTTAGAGTGTTCCCAACTGCGAGTGTTGTCGAAAGAATTTATAATTTCTTTTGCTGGCCACGAAATAAAATTAGTGTAACCATCCCTGGGCGAACATTTACAAGCTGATGAGGATATTGTATGCTATTTGCCTCGTGATGACTGTCTTTACGGCATACCTGCCTTTGCTAATGATGGGAACTTGCAACATATGCGGAGGAATTGTATGTCGCGCAGGCTGGAACAGATGCTTGAAGCCAGAATCATTCCAGATGTCGTAATTGACGATTCAGGAGTCGATGAAGTAGATTCCGAGGCGAGCACTGTCATCTTATATTATTTATATCAGAGAGAGAGAGAGGAGAGAGAGAGAGAGAGAGAGAGAGAGGAGAGAGAGAG
The DNA here is from genome assembly GCA_029891345.1 of Dryococelus australis. Classification (NCBI taxonomy): domain Eukaryota; kingdom Metazoa; phylum Arthropoda; class Insecta; order Phasmatodea; family Phasmatidae; genus Dryococelus; species Dryococelus australis. Next base: position 194,531,176 of record CM056997.1, read on the forward strand.
AGAGAGAGAGAGAGAGAGAGAGAGAGAGAGAGAGAGAGAGAGAGAGAGAGAGAGAGAGAGAGAGAGAGAGAGAGAGAGAGAGAGAGAGAGAGAGAGAGAGAGAGAGAGAGAGAGAGAGAGAGAGAGAGAGAGAGACTTTTTTTTTGTAAATAGTGTATAAAAAAATTTAATGTAAAGAGTGATGTGCTACGCTCAGGGTTTCGAAAACTACTAAGACAATTCCTTTGTAATTAAGGAGCTTGCTATTTCTTATGCAACCAACGCTAATAACTAAAGTATTATGCTTTAAATCTCCCAGACCTTGGTATAGTATAAAACGTGAAGTTAAAATAATATTTCGGGAACAGACTTATGAGATACATAACTTGAAATGGGACTCTGGTGAGATAGCTTACAAAAAATGTTTTCAAAATGTAAATTAAGCGTTACTCTAAGACTATCCCACATAAGTGCTTGGAAAAACATAGAAAGACATTTTAAAAACTTTAATCAATGCAGAAGTAATAAATACCAGAAGGTACCACGACTCTTCAAGAATTAATTCAGGCGTCAAACACTATAATACTAATCACTGTGAGGAAAAAAAAACATTCTGCTCACAATGTAAAAGCGAAGCTTTAAGAGAATAATTGTACCAACATCCTACCTATGTGTGTAGAGAGAGATATAGAGGGATATTAATTTTTCCAATAAATGGTTTGTACCAGGTAGCTTAAGATTTCGAAAAAATGGAGAAATTCGACCCGGAGAAGACGTATTCCAGTATGTTTCGGGGGACACAAGAAAGTATGGTTCCAGTCTCTAGGCAACATATACTTTCAAACACAGATATGTAACACAGATGAGCATTGGAATTTCGCAAAACATTTCGGAGAAAGTCGGGATACAGAACGAGTGCTGTGTGATGAAGAAGAAGACTGTCCTGTTTTTAATATGTGGCCTGACAGCCAACTACCCTGTTATTCTTGGAACCTATGTTTTAAAAATTGCAGTGCAGAAATAACCAAAGAACCTGGTTTTCATCAAATCAAATATAAATTGATTAGAGAATTTTACGACAGCCCCACCTTATGGACTGAAACATGTAATAATAAGGAACACATAACACAAATACAAGGCAGTAGCACACTTTTAAGAGCACCATGTGGAATGTGGGACTGTGAGGTCTGGAACAGCATTGTTTGTGACTAAATTTTATCTAACAAATTTATTGTTGAAGAACTAATTTGACCACAAACTGGAAGGAAATCTAACTATATAAAGAGAGAGGATTGTACATCAGAGCTTCAGTTATGAGGGAGAAGATCAATTCATCACTTCAGTATACCAGTGTTACTCCAGGATTCAGGCGAGTGTGGTCTCGAATTGAAGATGAAGAGAGTAATTGTGTAATTTGTGTGCCATCCTGTGTTTGTTTCTGGGTTTATAATTTGTCTCCTGAAAATGCTGTAAATATATTGTGAATTCACTTATGTTTGTTTAGCATATAAATGTTTGGAACAAGTTCTACTTGCTAGTATTAATAATGTTTTGTGTCATCCAATACTAGTTTGATTCTGTGTGTTAAATGATTTGAAACAAGTGTGTAATTTGTATATGTTTTTAGAGCAAAATTTCTACTTGCTTAAATATGTTTTTGAATATAGTATGCTGCTTCAGTGTAAAAATGTTTTTTTTAAACAGCTTGTGTTTGGATATATTTTGTAAATAAATTAATGATTTAAAATTAATCCCTTTCCTACATTCATTTAACCTATTCCTTATTAAAAGTAAACTTGTTTTGGCAGGAAAAATATTCTCTCCCCAGAGACATTTGAGAGAAAAGTATTTAATTTGTCTCCAACAGACTTATATACATATATATATTAAATGTTTTGTTAAAAGTATTTTGCATTAACAAGAAAGAGTCTTGTAAATAAAAAAAAATAAAATCGATAACAAACAGACCAAAAATACCAAAAATACTATTCAACTAAAGATATAATTGAATATGACAAAAAAAAAAGTCTGCTGGAAATATTATAAAAACATAAAAGAGTTCATTCTTTCGCCAGCCTCCATAGAGTAATCCTGGATAAGGCATTGTTAATTGTAATGTATACTTTGTGGGTTCGATTCCCAGGTAAGACATGGTTGATATAAGCTGGGTTCAAATCCTGGTTAGATCATGTACAATTGTAATCTAGTTTCTCACTTTCAGTGTTGGCTAGCTATGATTGTAATATATAGATTCTGGGTTCAATTCCCGGCTAGGTCTTCTATGATATTATATAGTTTGTAAGTCAGTAATCATTAACCAAATTAACTAAAAGTATTAATCAATTAAATATAAATTTACAAATAAATGTTACTAAAAACAGAAATTCTTTCGTATACATAGAGTGTTGAATCGTAGTATTAAATTGATTTCACCTCATAATGCAAAAAGTTCGTATTATAATGACAACTGTTTGTGTAAGAAATCATTAAATAAGAATGTAATACAAACCTAATGACTTCAAACCTAACAATTACTCAATAAATTCAGATATTAAATGCTAAAATTCAGCATATCCATGCTAAAATTCCTAAAATGTATTAAAAACTTTTAATTTGAAATTAAAATGGTTTAAAATGCAATAAAAATGTTTTAAAACATGCTATTTGTCTGCTTGATATATATTTCAGGCAAATAGTGTTATTTTAATTTTTGTGACAAGGGAGGGTGGCGAGGGTATAAATAGGGGTACACATCCATTAGAGCTCATTTGCTGTGTGACTTCATGGGGTCAAGACCTCCTCTCTTCTCCAGTACATGAAAGTGTATCGACCTTCAGCCTTGTCTACTGGTCCACGGTGCTAGGGTGCCTAGGGCAAGGGCATCAGCTGGCCTCTCGTTGTTTACCTCTGTCTGTATGTTTCGCAACGGGGCTTTGTGACCAAGAGACCTGCCCACCCATCACTTCTGCTGCGATGGAGAAAGTATTTGGAACTTGCCACTCGCTCGCCTGCCAGAGAAGTCATCACCTCAGCTCATTGCAGAGATGGCTGCAACGTCTACATGATAAGTTATTGGTGGGGAAAGGGAGAATGTTGAGCTGGTGGTGGTTGTCGAGGAGTCGAGTCCCAGGGGGGGGGGGGGGTTGCCGGATGGTGGTGCACACAGGCGCTAGTGTTATGTTACTGAACTATTTTTCCCATTATCTCGTCTAGTCAGCTCCGTGCACGTACTGGCCTGGCTTGTTTCATGCTCACGTCTTAAACTGTTCATGCTCACCATGTGCGCGGCCCGTCGGGCGGTCGAGACCTTGTCCCGTCTATTCCCTATTGTGTTTCATTTCTCCTCACCTGTTAGTTACCTGCCTCTTGTCCACCTTTAAAGTATTTTGAACTCGCCACATTTTTTGTTACAGCTCTCGCACCTGTATTTTCCCCAAACATAAAATTATAAATTAAGAAAAACATTTTGCCTTTTTTTTCTAGGATGTTAATAATAAAATAATGTTTTCAGTTATATTATGTGTATGTGTGTGTAAGTTATTATGGGTGTTTTTTTTTCAGAAGCACAAGACACCATCATATATTTATTTATTGTGGTGTTGTAACTTTTATATCGGGGAAACTAAAGGAAAAATTACTTTGTTAAAATGGGTGAGCATAAGCGATCCAGTATTAACATCTTGCTTGAATATCTTTACATAAGAGATTCCGATTTGGATCCACAGATGGAAAGACAAACAAGCTGTCGAGATGGTGTCACTTTGCCTAAGTGGACACTAGTTAATCTCTTGGAGGATGATATCTACTTAAGCGATTCGAGCACAGATTCACTTACAGAGTGATCGTTTACACCCAAAGGTCAAGATGTCTGCTTCCCCCAAAAATGGGAAGGTTGGTCTTTCGATTGAATACTTATTTCTATCAGACTCAGAAGATTCTTGTGATTCGGAGAGTGCTCCAACTATTTCACAATCGACTTTCGAGTCGGTTAGAGATATTTCGCCAAGGGAGCCAGGAATAATTCCTTTTCCGATTCCCAAGCCTCAGTGGAAGCTTTTCCGGACCTGAAGTACCAGCTATATTGGCTACGGCATTTTCAGGATGACTAAATTATGCATGGATACATAATGATCAATTAGAGTCTAACATGGATTTTTCTCATTTTTTCAGAGGTGTAAAGTCCATTTATTAAGCTTAATAATGGCTTCACCACGGCCTATTAGAGTTTCAGTTACCATAGTGGGTAAGTATTTGAAATCCCTCACAGCGGAGGATGGTGCTACAGAAACCTTTTATTTTCAAAGTAAAGCACTCCCTGTCCTACATTCATCTGATGTGGGTTTAATCTATGAGGATGATATCATTCCTTATCTCACAACTAGACTTGAGAAGTTTAGTGCTCATAGTTCTGGCTGGAGTCTCCAAATATTGACATACATGGACATACATATGAGCCAATATCGGCTATTCACCATCGGTGCTGTGCACTCTAAACTACCAAAGTTTATTGCCAATCATCTTGCTTGTGTCGATGCACACTGCCCGGAGGGAATGTGTTTACACTATGCCATATTAGCATTTTTGTTTCCTGTCACACAAAATGTCAACCATTCTTATTCATATCCAAAATCTCACCAGGTTTTGAATATCGAAGGTCTGTCGACACCTGTAGTCATACAGGATATTCGCAAGTTCGAGGAGAACAATTCTATTTCTATCAATGTCTACTGTGTGGTGGACAAAGATAGTAATATAATTCACGAAACTTGCGAAAAGGGCGGGGTTGTAGTACCCATGGGTATTCATAATGTATGCCATGACAAACATGTAGATATTTTGGCATCCACGCATATTATAAATTTGTCATGGCTGGTTGGTAGTCAGCTGGGAAATAAGAAAAACAACAATCATGTTTGCGAGTGTTGTCTCCAATACTTTGTTAGTGAGGAGAAACTCGCAAGTCACAGTATTCTTTGCCTGCAACAAAAGGCTGTTCGCAGTACTTTCCCCACTGGGAACGACAAGTATTAGGAATTTAAGAATGACAGCAAACAGCAGAGATTGGATTTCGTCGCCTATTGCGACATAGAAAGTTGCCTGAAACCCATTTCCACTTGCTTGCCTAATGATGAAATAAGAAATACAACTACCATCAACCAACATATTCCATATGCTTATAGCATTTTGTTGGTGTGCTCACTCAATCCAGCTCTGTCTCAGTATTTCGAATTTGTGTGCGAGGATTGTATGTATCAATTAGTTGAACTTAGAAAGTGGGTTGCAGGAATTTAAAGCGCCATTGTTCCGATGAAGGAAAAAATCCCTAATCCTGAAGCTAGGTTGGTGGCTCAGAAAAGTTGTCACATTTGTTAACTAAAGCTTGGTACAGATGATATTGTGGTCCACCATGACCATCTGATGGGCGAAATCAGAGGCTGCGCACATAATAAGTGCAACTTGAATTCCAGACTGCCCAAAAGTCAACTTGTCGCTGTTTTCCATAACCTGTAGAATTATGATGCCCACTCTCTTATAAAACCCTTGGCTGAACATCATGTAACATTACATGATGGAACCATGGTAATTGAAAATCCTGGAAAAATTCAAGTGATTACAATGACCCTAGAGAAATATAAATGTATCACAAAACAGATTCCCAATGGGATTGATTGCAATGGAAAGGCACAATATTTCAAGTTAAGATTTATTGATTCATTCCAATTCATGAGTGCCTCTCTGGAAACTTTGGCAGGTAATTTACTACCTGCGCAGTTGAGTATCGCCCGCTCGATGTTTCCAAACAACATCCAATTTGAGATGGCAAAATGGAAGGGAGTTTTTCCTTATGAATTTGTTAAGTCGCCAGACAGTCTGATGTGCAAGTCACTCCCACCAAATGACACATTTCATAATGTGATGAGAGGCGAAGGCATTAGTGATGAAGATTATGCTCATGCCCAAGCCATATGGGATGCGTTCAACTGCATGAGCTTGCTGCAGTATGCCATTCATTACTTACTTGTGGACACTTGTTTGCTGGCTGATGTTTTTGAAAATTTCAGGTGCATATGTTTGGCTCACTACGGTCTTGACCCCACCATGTACGTCACAGCTCTGTCTCTTTCAAGGGATGCTTAACTGTCAATGACACGCGCGTGGCTAGAGCTGTTGACTCACCCAGACATGTATCTTTTTGTAGAACACGGGGTTAGGGGCGGCATTACCCAGGTTTCAAAGACGTGCCGAAGCTAACAATGTTTTAATGGGTGCGTATTGCGACCCCAGTGTGGCATAGAAATATGTATGATATTTCGACATCAACAGGCTCTACAGTCATAATATGCAGTCCAAGCTTCCAGTTGGTTATTTCGTGTGGATTGAGGCAGACGTATTCTCTTCATGTGATTTTGCAAAAAGCAGTGAATGTTGGAAACACTTGTTTTTTTTCCGCAGAAGTTGATCTGTATTTTCCAGAGGAGCTTAATGATAAACTTTCTGATCTGCCTTTGGCCCCAGAAAATGGCGTCCCCCCATAGGGATCGCATGAGAAACTTCTTTTAACACTTGCGCTGTGGAAGAAATATTTTATACATGGGGAAACACTGAGGCAATACTTGATGTATGAGGCCAAACTTGATGTATGAGGCCAAACTTGACTCTGTTCATCGTGTTTTGCGCTTTGAGCAGAAGGCTAGGATGACTCCGTACATCGAGTTTAACACTGAGAAATTTGCCCAGGCTGCGAACGAATTCTAAACATTGTTTTTCAAGTTAATGAATAGTTCCGTTTATGAAAAATCTTGTAGAATGTCCGCCGGGAAGGGGACATTAGAGTCGTTTCGAGGTATCATACGATCTATGGGGCTGCAGAACTGATAGGTCGTCCTACATTCCAGGCACGGCAGATTATCGATGAAAACTTGGTCCTTATCAAGATGTCAAAGAGTTCTGTTGCATGCAACAAAGCTTTGTACACTGGTGTTGCTATTCTCGACCTTCCAAAATTAACCATCTATGAATTTCACTATCTGTTTGTTACGCGCCTTTAGGGCATAGCAGGGCTAAAGGAAGGCAAAGAGAAGGATGCACACCATTAAAAAAATCAAGAAAGCATGGACACAAAAATTCCAAAATCAATAGAAATATATTCAATCCCATCAATACATTATCACCAAGAACAACAACTTTGCAACTTGATTTAAAAAATATAAATTACATCTGTAAATTTCTTTTGCTTGCTACCAATTGGTAAACTAGGGGAAGGAGAGAACACACTGGAGCAGACAGAAAAACAACATTTAGCCTGAGAAATCATCCATCCTGAATAAACACTTGTGAAATCCTATTAAAAAAAGTAAAATGACTGCCTGAGTAAAGCAAGCCCCATTACAACTTTAAAAGTAAAGTACGCCTGATGATTGACTAAAAAGTACAACATGGAATACTAATTTCAAGAATACCATTTGGAAGGAGCAAAAACCCTCATTACACTTAACCATGAGCATAAAGGCACACCATAAAATATCCACTAAACCCCTTGGCAGTAAAGTTCGTTTAGCATATCATAGTCCAGGAGACTATTCCTACAGCATGCAGAAAAAAAAAAGAAAGGAAGAATCCACCTCTTACAAACATTCCCATAAAATACAATATTGAAAATTCACACAAGCAAAACAGTGAAGAAACACTTCCTTACTAAAATCCATATACACAAAAATCGCTAAAAAACACTACTAGAAGGGAAATTCTATACCACCAGCATAACAACAACTACGTTTGTTGCAATACATAACTAGAGCAGTACTCATATTACATGAAAACGCATCTAGCATGGTGAAGTCCTGAAGTACGAAGTGGTGTAGACATGATCTATCGTCGGCCTGCCTGCCCAACTCGAAGAAGAACACTACACACTTGCTCGGGCTGGGGACGAACATTTATACGCGAAAACACGGCTTGGGAAGGTTAAGGAGGCATAGGGAATAGCGGAGAGGCGTATGGAAGGTGCCAGAGTGTGCGAGGCTGAACTCGTTGTCAGTAATAGCCACAAGACAGCGGCCAGCTGTGCCAGGAGCACCGTACACCTCTCTTCAGTATAGCTCAGAGCTTTGAAGCGTTCAGACATGCTCCACCCTGGGATTTGAGGGGGGGGGGGGGGCGAAGAAAAACAAAGTACCTTTTTCTGCAGCAAAAGTATTGCCTCTTCAAATAGTAACCCCTCTTCAAAGAATAACAGTTTATTAATCTGGGCTACCAAATACAGATGTTGCAAATAACCAAGCAGATTTGATAACCAAGTTCATTAACATCATGTAGTTCTGTAAACAAAGAAACCCCATAATAGGAGCATTTAATAATACCCCAGGAAATTGTAAACATCACACAATTCACCAGTTGGTGGGACGAAAAATAAATATTTCAGGCAGGACAGTTTTTTTTTGGCAGGACAAGAGTACTCACATAAAATTGCTTGAGTTTGCTGATTGACCTGTGTTTCAAACTTGAAGCAGGACTTCAATACTCCTACATACCAGAAGACAGCTGCAGGAGTCTCTTCTCCAAATCCAGAGAAACTGATGGATGAGGCCAACAGTAGAAAACAGCCGATGGCGAAGAAAGAGTGGTCAGGTCCTCCCCCATATCTTCTGCTGTTGAACTCCCGTTACTCTGGCAGGGTGGAAAGGAATAAGGAAAACAGAAAAAGGACTAGTGAGGAGATGTCTGCCTAAACTAACCTACCAAAACTTCTAATAATGCCCCCTCGTGTTTCTTCCCTGTAAAAAAATATATGAGTTGGATATCCTTTGCCTACTAATTCATAAAAACAACTACTGCTTGTAGCTTTACTCATGTTGGGGATAATTAAAAATAATACATATATTTAGCGAACATCTTACAAAAAGGAAATTTTAGCAACATTATTTGTAGTACCTTACTTCCAAAATACATTACCATACTGTGTGAACCCTCCCCTAGAGGCGACAGTGCTCCTCTTCAGGGTGCGGGGGCTGGCCGATCTTCCAATGGCTGATGAAAAATCTTAATATTAAAGAAATGGCTTTTTAAAAACCTTTCCGTTGCTGGGTCCTGCAACAACATTGACATTGAGGTAAGAAAACTAATAATGCAATATGAGCCATCGTACTTAAGGCCTAATTTTGCTGAGAAGGAATCAACCTTTTTAGGTAAATGACGAGTCTTTACAAGAACCAAATCACCAACCTTGTAAGAAATGGGATCATATTCGTCGTCCTGTGCCCTATGCATATGGCGATAGTATTCTTTGTGATGCTTGGTAGCATCCTCCCAGAATTCATTTCGCTCCTTTACATCTACAGCGAAATGTAAGCCCCAGGCATTAATAAGAGGATGCAATAATCTCTGACCAAAGAACACTTCTTGCGGCATCAAACTTGTAGCAGCATTTATACAAGAATTCAAGAACAACATTATGCCATGGATATCTTTATCCCAATCTGTGTGAACATCATGATGAAAGGCAACACAAGTGAAATCTTAACGGTACGATTATATCACTCTGTCATATGAGCTTGAGGGCGATAAGGGGTTGTATGGACCAAACACACTCCCAAAGAAAAACCAACATTTGATAACTTGGTAGAAGTAAAGTTTCTCACATTATTAGTAACAACATGGGCGGGTGAACCAAAATAACAAAATACTTGTTCTTGCAAGATCTTACAAATAGTAGTGGCTTTCTCAGCTCTCATGGGGAATAACAAAACAAACTTTGTAAATCCATCAACCAGAACCAATAAATAATTAAAACCCTTCTTTGATCTAGGGAGAGGGCCAAACACATCCATATAGACTCTTTCCAGACAGAACTAGGTGGTTAACTACTAAACTGTCCTTGGGCTCTTCCAATAAGGGCCTTTACCTGCCGGCACATAACACACTGTTTCACCCAATCTCTAATTTCTGATTCCATTTCTGGCCAAAAATATGTTGTTCAATGCGCTGCAAAGTGCATTCTTGCTACTGATGAGCACCCAAATAAGAATTATGGAAATAATCAAACATAATTGGCCTCACTGCCTTGGGTACATAGGTCTTGAAAATGCCCTTATGCGAAGCTTTGCCAATAATCCCCTTCTTCACAATAAAACCAATGAGTTCACACAGCTGGATTTTATGCCACAACTCCGCACATTCATCATCCTTTTGCTGCCAAACCTTAATGTTCAAATAAGCCGCTGGAACTTGCTTCAGAATATTTACCTGCTCTTGAATTCCTCCATCACACACAAACTCGTCAGGGTCAAACATTCTAGACAAACTGCCCGATACACAATTGTCTTTTCCCATTACATGAACTGTATCAAATGAAAAATTACTAAGGCGTTCGATCCAACGGCCTAATTTACCCAAAGGTTTCTTGGAATTCCAAAACAAAGTTAAAACTTTGTTGTCTGTACACAGCTTAAATGGAGTACACTCCAGATAATTGGAAAACATCTCAACCCCAAATATACAAGTAAGAGCTTCCTTTTCATAAGTCGAGTACTTTCTTTCGGTTGATGTTATAAGCCAACTAGCATAAGCAATGGGAAAAACACCATCCTCATATTCTTGTGACAAAATGGCGCCTAATGCCCGGGAGCTTGCATCTACACGCAGTACAAACTTACGGTCAAAACCAGCCAATCTTAACACTGGCAGAGAGGTCAAACAAGTTTTGTTTTCACCAAAGCCACCTCTTGTTCATCTCCCCACAAATACTCTTGGCATTATGTTTCACAAGATTATGGGGTTCAGCCAATTCGGCAAGAGATGGAATAAATATGGTATAGTAGCCTATCGTGCCCAAAACATGCCTTACACCACGTAAGTTCTTCGGACAAGGAAAGGAAAGCACACAGCTAATATGATCAGTGTCTAACAGCAATTGTCCTTCACTCAGAATAAATCCCAACAGCCTCACATGATGGCTACACCAGCTGATTTTCTCTGGATTCACGGTCAATCCCGCTTCAAAAAGATTCTGTAGGACTAACGTGACATGTTCCCTGTACAACTCCTTAGTCTCTCTGTAGATAACAATATCATCCAGATAGTTGAAAACAAATTCAGCCTTATATGGCAACAAGATAGTCTCTAAAGCACGAGAAAGTGCCTGGGCCCTAAACGAAACACCAAAAGGGACTCTGGTCCATTCAAAAACTCCCCAAGGAGTAACAGATGCAAGAAATTTTCGTGCATCTTGGTGCAACAAAATTTGGTGAAAGGCCTGATTCAGATCTAATACTGTAAAATACCTAGCCGTCCCTAATAACTGAAAAACGTGGTCTACTTTAGATAAAGGATAAGGATCTAGTTAATTTTTTTTATTGATACATCAGTAGTCTATCACTAACCAAAATTTACAAAGCTCTTCTTTTTTTTTTACTAAAAATGTTGAGCTCGCATAACTACTAGTAGAACACCTAATAACATCCTCATCAAGCAAGTGGTCTAGCATATTTTTAAAAGCTTTGCTCTTAGCTAGACCTACACTATAGGGGTGGCACCCAACCGGGGTGTTGTCGGTCAGTACCAAATCATGAACATATTGATTACATACTCTTAATTTGTCTGTTATTGCAGATGGGAACTTCTCTCGAATTTCTAGCGCAAAATCACTATCAATGGCATTTACCTGAGTACATTCCTCCTGCCCCATCAAATTTACCCCTTCTTTAGGAAAAGGAAAACTCAGTGTGCCTTCTTGTAAATTTAAATAGGCACAAGTGCTGTGGAGGAAATCTATGCCCAAAATTATATTGTGGCTTAAGTGTGGCAAAATGGAAAATTCCCTCTTCCATGATAAATGACCTATGTGCATACTTATTGACAAACGAGCACATGATAGCATCAAACCTCCATTTGCTAGACTAAAAACAGTTTTCTCACTGCGTTCAACAGTCATAACGCCTATGGGGTGTTGCCTAAACCACTTATTACAAAAAGCCTGATCAATCAAGGACACTGAACAACCACTATCAATCAGGGTGTGTTCTTCAACTGAACAAAGGACACTAGGACAAATGGTAAGTTAATCTTTCTTTGGCTTTGAATTTTCTTAATTTTCTTCTTTTGCTTAGGGCAGTTCCTTCCTTTTGTACTCGCATTCTTATGGAAATGATTCCTTACCCTAGTCACAGTTTATTAATCTGGGCTACCAAATACAGATGTGGCAAATAACCAAGCAGACTTGCTTACGAAGTTCATTAACATCATGTAGTTCTGTAAACACACCAACCCCATAGTAGCAGCATTTAATCATACTCCAGGAAATTGTAAGCATCACACAATTTACCAGTTGGTGGGACGAAAAATAAATCTTTCAGACAGGACAGTTTTCTCGCTGGACAGGAGTACTCACATAACATTGCTTGAGTTTTCTGATTGACACACATGTCAGACTTGAAGGAGGGCTTCAAGTTCATGTGTACAAAATTTCTTCCACTGGCTTTGCACCTCCTCTATGGTGACACAGATCTCTTGGTATATTCTGTTGCTTGTAATGATATCTGTAACGTAATTCCCCCAGATTTAAAGGCGCGGTTTGATACATCCAACTATGCGCTCTATAACCCTCAAGGATTCCCTCACGAGAACAAAGGCCGTACCAGGGTGATGAAAGATGAATGTGCTGGATGCATAATCATACACTTTGTGTGTTTACGTCCTAAGCTCTGCGCATACATTGTTGCGAATGAGCAATGCATATGTAAGGAGAAGGGTGTAAATCCCAATGTGATGCAATCACTCTGGTACGAGGATTATCGAGATTGCCTTGAAAATTGCACAAGCGTTCTGAGGAACCAATATTAGTTCTATTTGTGTGCTCATCAAGTCTACAACGAACCCGTAACAGAGGTAGTGTTGTTAGGTATGGATGATAACCGGTACATTGAGGCAGATGGGATATCAACCTTACTTTGGGGGCACTACAGAATACCTGAATTTTTTTTCCATATCATAGTTTCAGCCCCACAATAAATTTATATACCTCCCAGCACCACACCGCCAATGACGTCCATCTGCTGCCACCACAAGCACCTCCTGTTCCACACCCATCACAGATATTTACAGCTGCCTACAATCATCATCGCAGCTGACTGGACAAACTACAAACATCATCGCAATTGACTACACAAACTACAAATACCTAGAACTAATCTAATCTCTTCTGTTGCATTAAAATCCAAAGCTGCTATCGTCTGTTTTATAAAGAATAAATCTATCTTCGATATATTTACCCCTTGTCAAAGAAAAAAATAAACTTCACAGTGGAAACTGCGTATGTGTGTGAGTGTTATACCCTGTCTTTGGTGTGGGCGAGTGTCTGAAAAATAAATTACCCGGATGTGACACCTAAAAAGAATGTTTAAGTGCGCATCTTTTTTTTTAACTCATCAAGTAAGTTGAATATAATGTAAATAATTAGGAAAGAGACATTCACCATACTGCTCTATTTTTTTTTATAATTTAGAAGATTGTTTGTTGATTTGTCTGTTTATTTTGTATATAAATCTCTTAAATTGTGTTTAAGTGTGTGTCAATAATAACTTGATTTGGGAAAAGGCTGAAGTATTTTTAAAAAGAAATGTGAACTCATAATTTTTGTTGTAAATAGTTGTTTTTTTGTTGCTTTTTGTATATGAAATCTGTTAAATTATGTTTTAGTGTGTGTCAATATTAACTTTATTCGGGAAAAAGCATAAGACTTTTTTAAAAATGTTTTTTTGTAACTTGTTCTGTTTCATAATATCAGAAAACAATGATTTTTGTAAAGTAGTCTTGTTTTTAATCTAGTCTTTTTTAAAAATAGTTTTTGTAAGTAATAACTTGCTTTTTTTTCATAATGTCAGAAAACAACAATTTTTGTAAAGTAGTCTGGTTTTTACAATAAACTCTTTTATTTTGTAAAACATATTTGTGATTAAACAAATATTTGTTGTAAATTGAATATTTTTGTGCAACATTGAAAATATTTACCTTATAAGGATGATTTTGAAAAGAATATTTTATAATAACATTTTTCATTTTAAAAATGAATAGTGTGTTTATTTTTTTTTAATACCTCATGTCATTTACTTTTTTCAATAATATCTAAACTTTAATGATGACAGGCTAAATATCTGTCACAAAAGAAATCTTCGCTGGAATGAATGATTTTTTTGCATAGTAACAAGCCAGCAGTTTTAAACCTTCGCCCACTCTGGCTGCTTAAGTTGAATGTTGGTGTAGGAGACACAACGACTTTTGTGACATCTCAGGGGATATAATGAAAGCGAGCCTCGAATACCTTTACAGAGGCAGCTACAAAAAAGACCTCTGACCGTCCTTGCCTACAAGAAAGTATCTCCAGCTAAAACTTTTACATCTGCACTGAACAGATTCCAATGGATATTTTAAATACTAAAAAAAAAAAATTCATATTTCATACACACAGATTAGAGCTTTTCAACATCCAACATGATGATGCCTGGTGAAGGAAACAAACACACAAATGAACATATTTATAGTGTTTTTTAAAATAAAAATATAATTCAATTATGTCACAAACTCACAAACATGAATTCTTATACTTGCAAGAGTCTGGCTTACGCTTCGATGCAAGTTGGTTATTTTGAAACAAATCATTTGGGGTAAGATTTTTATCATTAATTACTTTCTTGTAGATCGTTATGTATTTTTCTTATCAGAATAGATATACGCTATTGTGTCTGCTTTGAATCGTAGGTCGTATTCAGAGTTTTGCCGAAGTTTCAACTCAATTACCTTTAAGATGCCAGCCACGCTACCGGTATATAAGCAGGTGCACGTCATACAATACACTCATTCATCGAGTGACCTCCCAGCCGGATAGACGTCGGCCATGCTCCACAAATATAATCGTACTTGTAAGTCTCTGCATATTATATACTAATATCATTCCTTCAGCAGCCTCGCAGCCGGACAGATGTGTTTCGGGAGAGGTGCAATATTATTACACATGTTAATCAATTAATTTCTTTTACGTGTGGATTATGTTCTAAAGTTCCTCCTCACAAGTCTCACAGGCAGATGGACATGTTAGGTATTTGCGAGAGGCGTCATATATATGCTGTTATTGTGTTTGTTTAATTAAAGGGACGTTTTGTTGTAGGTCGTTAATTCCATACTCACATGATTGTGTTCATTCATTATACTTCTCTCTCGTGTTAATTATATTACTAACATACAGCTTAGGGTAGTAAAATCACGTTATGTTTAATTCCATACTGGAGAGTCACGTAATTGCACTTATTTCTTTATGAGACAAGGTAGTTATACTTCTCTCTCTCTCTCTCTCTCTCTCTCTCTCTCTCTCGTGTTATTTATTCATATGTAGAAATCATTCAAACACACTCAATTTCTCTCACGTGTTAAATATATTCGTAGAAATCGCCTATCTACCACAAAATCCCTACAAACATATCAAAATTAGAAAAAATAAGAAAAACGACCCTTAGCACAATCTTGCACTAAGCTCAACATCTATATGACACATTGTAACCCACCACTCTGCTCAGTCGCCTCCAGAACACCACACCGCCAACATTGTACAGAGCTCCTGCTACCCAAAAAGAAAGAAAGAAAGAAAGAAGTACAACAACAAAATCATGAAAAAATATAAAAAAATTAACCCTTTCAATTTGATTAACCCTTTTTGATTAACCCCTTTGATTAACCCTTTTAGATTAAGCATTTAAATACAATTAACCCTTTGATATCAATTTGATATCAAATTAATTAGGTCAATCAAAAAAGGCGGCATCCCTTTGTATCTGAAACGCCGCATACTTCTGATGCTGTAATTTTTGTAAAGTATTTCTTTTCAGCAAAAAAAAATTTATTTGCTAAAGTGTTAAATGAAACAGTAAAATGTAGTTTTGACTTGCGTTTGCAAAAATAAATATGGTCTCTAAATTTTTTTTGTGAGAGGGAAATGTCAAATTAACGTTGTAATGTTTAACAGCTAAGCGCTGTTTGGCACAAGTGAATGGTAATTATATATATTTTTCCTTCCGGAGATATTTAACACTATTCTGCTTCGTGTCTTGGTTCATGCAGAATGGCAGACAAACGCTAAATGCGATGTGCATCCTGATTAGAATCATGGACATTCACACTGATTGAAGAGGACCCGCGGAAATAGCGAAAAGCAAGGGGGTGGGGGGGGGGGCGGAGCGTTACATTTCCCACTTGAAATGAATATCTGAAGGTGTCAAGGAAAGATAACATTTTTCCTTAGTATTAAATTTGTTATACCCACAACTGTAATTTGCATTTTGCTAGTCGCTATAGCACACAGTTTCCAGTAGCTTTAGTCATCTTTCATAACTGACAGGATTTGACTAGACTTCTCCAAAGTTAATTTGTGTGACAAGCCAGGAGTAACATTCGACTGACTTCGTCGTTCATTTCTATAGCAGCAATGAGGTTGACTTTTTCCTTGGTTCTGTTCTAGCTTCGGTACCTACTTGTCACTGCCTCTTTCATCCCATTCTCTCTGTCTCTCGATAAGTCAAACTATAATTGCCAATACTACAGAGCACTTAATAATACAGAGTTGAAACACGCTTTTATTCTGCGAACTCCAGCCACACACGCCCCAAAATGGCGTCAGTAGCCTGCAACATTTCAGAACGTCGTCCGCCAATCAGTGTCTGGGAACTTACTCGCCAGCCGGCCGCCCTGCCAATACGGAATCTTCCGCTGCACGCAGTAGCCAGTCAGACACAGAGCCTTGCGCTGCCAAGCAGAGAATGCCTACGTCTACATCAAATAAAACCGCCGCGCTGTTTCACCTCTGTATAATTGCCCATTCTGTGCTAATGCTTTGCCTGACGGGCGCTGGGTATTTGTCAGTTTGCTAGCAGGTGCTGTAGGACCCAGGAATGTGTGAATATGTTAAACATATTCAATTTTTATACAGTTAATGGTTTTGAAACCACACATTGAAGATAAATTTATTAAAAAAATACAATAATTGAAAACATACCATATATTACATTATTTTAGCGTAAATGTGAGAATTTTAAAATAAAACTTCAAACAATATCAAATTTTAAAAATTAAATTTATCGCACAGTTTTGTTTCAGTTCAAGTTTAACTGAATTCGCAGCACAAGTAGAAAGTAGCAATTTCTTTAAAATCAACTTTTTCGCTCACCTGGGGCAAATAATATCCCTTCATTTCCATGGGCTTTTTCTTTCATCTCGTATGACAGCGAAGTAAGATGTTATATTCTTAAAACATATAAAACTATTTTATATTATTTTGTTTCCTGTGAGTGTGAATATTCGACTTGCAGCCAACAAAGTAAAACCTTTTAAAGGCTGTTCACGATAAAATGAGCACTTTATAAATTAACCTTACAAAAAAGTTACTGCCCCTGCATGCATATATTTTAATGGGCGCACTGAGTAACATTCGCCTACTAAAGTTAGTAACGATGTATGGAAAGCAGTTTTAAATCTTAACGTCGAATAAAAAGTGTTAGGTAACCATTTGTGATAAATTAAAATTATTTCTTTCGATATCGGTTTCTTAATGTATTGAAGTGTAAATGTGAGCAGATTTGTTAAGTGTTTAATTTGTTAACAATTTTACAGTTTCATTTGATCGACACATGAATAAAGAGATGAGAACGATGGCAATATTCATCTTACGTAAAGCAGATCTTAAGCAGGACTTTCAAAAGTGCTCATTTTACCGTGAACAGCCTATACAAGTGTTGCTAGTAAGTGCCACAATCTTTATATATAAAATCTTTTGTGCGTGACTAAACCACATTATCACTAACAAACCACTGGACCAATTGAGACTATATTCACACCACATATTATTGAGGTGGCGAGTAAGGTTTTTAGTTAGGTTTCATTCCAATAGGTGGCGCTGGAGTCTAACTTCTATATTTATGGGCCGATTTCGCTCGTACTTGCAGGAAATGTTTGTTGATCTACAAGAGAAAAATTCCAGCAATACCAAGGTCAAATATCGGTCGACATACCAGACGTAATAGAGAGGACGCATTGAGAAGGTAAAATAGAACGCGAACACGCGCTACACAAACTGGAGAGGCACGAACACAAAACCGAGAAGTACGTGCTCGCCAAACATATTCTAATAGACAATTATGCGCAGAAACAACACAGTTCAAACCATACAAGACACACACAGATCATACGACGCCTTACAATATCCACTTATATTCTGGGAAGGAGAGGAATGGATATCATTTCAATTATAAACAAAGAAATCCGACAACAGGTACTGAAACTGAAAAAAAAAAAAAAAAAAAAAAAAAAAACGTTAGTGCTATGAACTTCTATATAATACTTTAATATGTAAAACAATTATCTTTACGAAACACAATACACATGGCATTTGCTCCTAATTTTTTATGTCACACAATGCATATGATATTTACAATTCATGTTTTAAATTTGGCATTTACAATTTAAATACAACAAATGGCGTTATATACATATTAATTATGGAATTTCAATTTAAAAAAGAGGCGGAACAACGTTCGCTGGTAGCAGATAGCATAACATATTTTTTTTTAGAAACACTGAAAAAATTGTGTGTAACATACTTACTGTATAAATGTAATTTTTATCTGAACGTAAATAACAAAATGCGCAACCGCATTGATGAAACCGATTACTGGATAAAACGTGTTGCAAACATCTATTTAAATATTTTTAATGCTGTTGACATTTAAATATATTAATCAATATTGTTTAATTCAAGTTTTTAAATCGGTGTTTGTGCAATTTTTTACATTTTTTTAGTAAACTACATTGGAAGAAATGATGTCCTCCTATGGAATTGAACCAGGTCAACGCCCCTGTAACATGCCTCGGGAAAAATTACATAGATAAAAGAAACAAAAAATAAGTCAATAGTAAATCTCAATGTCTTCATAGCGCAGCTAGTTTCAAATGGAACGAAAACTCTGTTATTGGCAAGGCATTTGATGGGCAAACCAGACAAAACTTAAAGCCGAATTTCAGTTGTAAAGAAAGTATATAGTCGTGTTAGTCTGAATATGTAACAATTATTTTAAAAGGGTGTTTTTTTTTAAAATAAGTAGCAAAAAAATTAAAGTGAAATTCGTAATTTTTTCCTTTTTCCAATGTGACAAATATTGTCGAGAAGGCCAAAACTACCTGATTATCGGACACACATATACGCCATAGTAATTCTCAGTAATGGAAGGCGGCCTGAACTATCGCGTAATCTTACGCGGTACACCGTATAACTTAGAATTAAATATTACTATAGACGTGAACCTTTTCCTCAAAGTGCTGTAGATTATTATGTCTACAGAGCTCTAACTTGGGGCCAAGTTAAGTTGGGATCCAACAGCATGACAGTGTTGCTGTGCAATTGACAAATTTAGTAGTGTTTCTGTGCAGTTTGATGCAGGCATAGTGCTGCTGGTAACATTTTGCATTGCATTATTTTCTTTACAAAATGATAGTTTTAATACAACCATTGGCTGTGTCTTTGTTTATCCAGAACTGGCCCACCTGGCCGGTGCATGAAATGTGTCGCAGAGGTTTGGTATAAAAACGCTGTTGAAAAGCGGTTCGATATTTTGCAGTGGTGTCTAAACACAAAACGCATTTGAGAAACGTTCCCTGCACAAAGTCCGGTTTCAAGCTCTCATTTGAAATCCTGTGGTTTATTGAGGGTGAGAATGGCTAAAACTGGTAATTTAGAATTAGTTTCAGCTACTAAATTTTACATACAAAATATCTAGAGTTGTTTTTAGACACGCAAAATACTTTTATCTTTATTAGTGAGCCATAAATACATAGGGTCGCCATTTAGAGTCACATTGAGACAAGTCGCCGACGAAACGAGTGCCTTTCACGTGGAGGTGATGATGCAAGTAGTGAGAGAGCAAGAGTCCTCCTTATAGCTTACGCATTTCGATACCTCGAACGCGGAAAAACACTGCAGGCGAGCGGAAACCTTATGTTCATTAGAAATGATCGACAATAATTTTAATATAACAGTGTAATTTTAATGTTGCTTAAGCGAATGCTTAAGCGAGATTGCTGTGTTTTCTAGATTTTGGTGGTATTTTATTTTATCCTTTGGTATGGCATCCGTGATAAAGGCTATTCACGATAAAGTGAGCACTTTTGAAATGAACCTTAGAAAAAAATTACTTGCATATATTTCAACGGGCGCCCTGAGTGTCATGCACCCAGTAAAGTTGGTAACGATGGATGGGAAGTAGTTCCGTATCTCAACGTCGAATAAAAAGTGTGAGGTACCCATTGGTGATAACTTTAATTATTTCTTTCGCTTTCCGGTTATTTTTAATGCATCGAAGTGTAAAAATGAGCAGATTTGTTAGATATTTACTTTTCAAATAATTTCACAGTTTCAGTCGACCGACGCTGGAATAAACTGATGAGGCCCCACGACAATGTTAATCTTACATAAGGCGAAAGAATATACAAAGTGCAAACAAGCAGATTTCAAGCAGAGCTTTCAAAAGTGCTCATTTTACTGTGAATAGACTATAGGTAAAATATGTATTGTGACATTGTGCGAGCACTCGCATGAGTCAAATGGCATAATTGTGTTACTTTAGTTTGTTGATAGCGGCACCAAGGAACATACATGCTCAGAATAGTAACCTTTGCTTGGAAGACTGGTGCTTCAAATGTCCTGCCACGGAAAACAGTGACTGCCACTACACGGCATACATCACAATCACAGGTAAACATTTTATTTAGTTTCTGACAGCTGTGGTTAAAACTACTTGTGTACACTTGCGAATAGCCTCGAGACCTTTTATTTCACATAACAAAAAATATAGAAACTCAATAGCTATTCCTTATCAAATAGAGTTTGCAGATGTAAAATTAGAAACATTATTAACAGAGTTACCAGTAATTTTAAAAGAACTAAGAAAAGATCATTATTATTTATTGGATTTAGATATAACATAAGATTTTTAAGGAATTTTTAATAAAAAAGAGATCATTCATTACTTAGTAGATAATTTTAATTTCTGTATGCAGGCAGAATATAAAAATGAGTGCAAATGTAATAGTTAATAATGATAATTCTGTCGGAAAAGATTGTTTACATGGATAAATTCTAATCCTAGAATTAATATTTACAATAAATGTATTTGCCAATTAACAAGCCCAGGAGTTAATAAACTACTTGTTAACCATATTATAGATTTTTTAAATTGTCCAGATAAAATATTTAAAAAAATATTTTCTTCTACATTAGCTAAAGAAAATGGTATTACAAGATTAGAAGCAACAATTTATAATTATACTAACACAAATTTGCAAAAAGAGCGAGAATTTGATCCATCGAAACATTGTTTAAAATTAATAAAAAACAGTAAAAATTATTTCCAGAAAGTGCCATTCTATTCAGTTTCTCTATCTAATATGTGGATAAAATGAACAAATTCTTTACAAAATAGTTGTGTTGTTTTTAGTAATATTCTGCAATGTGTTTATTGGGGAAATAAAAATACAAAATATTAACTGGAATACAGATTAAATTGAAAGAAAATAAAGAAGAAAGAGATAAATAAATTATGTTTTATCTGCATTAAGTTTTAATTTATTACTAATTAATTATTTAGAAATTTTAGAAGATGAAGAAAATCAGAATATTATAACCATAAACCAAAAATGTTTTATTAAAAGTGGAGAAACATATTTTTCTACATCTCATTCTTCATTTTCTATCATCTTTATGGATATAAATATTGAAAATTTGGGTTTAATAAAAACTACATATATTATTCCGTTTGTGTCTAGAAAAAGAATAAATATTTTCGACAAACTTTCTCCATATACTATTACAGAGTGAGCTTAAAGCTGTCACAAGTCCCGTGCCCTAGCGTGTCTTAAGTCACCCTACCAGGGATTTGATAATTACCCTTTTTGCAGTCGTTAACTTGCAGTAGCTCTCTCGACGGCGGGCTAGGCGGGTGTCGAAGATGGACCACGGGCTGCAGTCCTCTCGTCTCGTCGTCCTCGAGTAGAGCCTACGGCAGCGGCAGGCAAGATGGCGCCCAGAGCTGCCGTCGCTCCGATCTTTTATACTCCATACTCTTTTATACTCATAGCGTTGGTGTCCTCTTACTAAAGAGTGCCTCGCAGGTGTTAATAATTCGTGTAACCTTTACGTCGGGAGTGACGGGTATTTGTACGTGGCATTCTGGGTGTGTTTCGCCCTGAGAGCGGTCCTGAATTTCCCCTGCATTTCTTAAGGGCACTGCCTGACCATTGCGTACCTGGAAATGTTGTTGCGTGCAATATTTCCGTGGGTGTTGTATTTTTGCCTGTTGTTCCCTTAAGGGGTCTATCTGCCTGTATGATGTGTACAGGGAGTGGGTGTAGTCTGACTGTGTTCTGTAGTATTCTATTCTCTGGGGCTATGTAATGATGTGCGTGTGAGTAATCTCTGACGTGAATTGGTATAATGCCATGGGTGGGGTGATTGTTTTGTTTTTGGAAAGCCTTTACATGTGTGTGAGAGTCATTTTGTAGGGGCGTGTCAATATTATTTTGCATCAACTCATGTTGTAGGGTGGCTAATTGTCTTTTCAATGTGTTTATCTCTGTCTGAAGTGCGTTGTTTTCAGTGTCTTTGTCGTGGCTCTCCATGAGCTGATTATTATTGTGTGTTCCTAACTCAACATATTTAAAGTTCTGGAGCAGCTAAGTGTGCCATTCTGTAGTGGTGTTAGCTTATCTGCAATGTCGGGTAACGGAGATCTCGAAAAAAAATTTATGAATTCATCCTCCGGCAAGTTAGGTTTGCATTTATTTGTATAAAATGTGAAATTCTCCGCATGGGCCTGAGAGCTTTGTCCCTGTTTTTGTTTGGTTGTGTAAAGTAATTTGTTGTATTTTTTAATTGCTTTGATAGGTGTGAATACTGATTTTAGTTTGGCTTCTACCTGCAGCCATGTTAACTCTCCTGTGTATGTGAAATAAAAGCTTTCGTATGCCCATTTAGCAGTGCCTCGCAAGTAAAATATTATGCGCCTGCATTTTTCCATTTCTGACCACCCATTTATTTCTCTTGCTGAGTTGTAGGTGTCCATAAATTCGTGAATGCTTCCTCATTGTCCCCTGTAAATGTGGGAATGAATTCTGCAAACTTGATATTTATTAGAGGTGGCTGTTGTGTTTCAGGGTGTGGAGGTAATTGTGGCATGTCTGTATTTTCGTTAGTGTTGGGTGGTTGTGGAATTTATGGCGTTTCATTCGCGGCATTTTCATAGTGGTGTTCTGATTTTTCATTTATGTTAGTGTACTTGTGTTCGGTGGGCAGGATTGAAATTAAAAATGTCTCTGTTGCCTGGAGTGATTTTAATGGCCGTGGTCGGATATGCCCGCTTGTGCAAGTTTGGTATAAGGTGTATTCAGTGGTGTCTGAGAATGAATAATCAAGAGCCGACTTTTGTTGCGTGGATATTGTGTGCGAATTTTCAGGTAGTGTTGTACGTTATCTGGCTAGTTCTTTTTTGTTGTTCTGCTAATGCTCGCTCGGGTTCACTGGTGTTAATTGTTACCATTTTAATGAATTTGGTTAATTTCGGGGTTGTTGATTTTCCTGGCTTGCTTGTGGCTGCATGTTAGTGTAGTGTAACATAGCCTTAATATTTAAAATGCACCCACACGAGACTTGCTAATATTTACTTTTCCACAGTAGCTACTCTTTTGTGGAACTTTGCGATAAGCAAAAGTTAAAATGCGGTCCGAAGAGCGGAACCTTGTTTTAAGCATGCATTAATTTATTTAAGGCAAAGCACACACTATTCTCCAGAATAAACTGTGCGACTGTCTGGCCTGGCAGCTTTTCGCAATGCGGAAATTCTTGCCCGCTTGCGCTGGTGCAGTCGCGATATTATGTTGACTGTCACAACATGCACTACTGCGAATGAGTGCTTACAATTTTGTTCAAACGTTTATTACGTCGGATATGTTGATCTGGTCTACTTGAAGGAATTTAATCCTGAAGGCAGGTGAACGGCACTACTTGTTTTTATGATTATCTCTACTTTATTTATGCAATTTAATTTAATTCCAAGCTAAAGGAGGGTGGGAGAGCCGAGCGCCTCCACCACTTGCTTTGACCTGTCCTGAGGATGAATCGGGCCACCCATTAACAAGGAAAAACAAGGGTAACTCAAAGGATAATCAATCGGATACAAAATACTACTTTTATAAATTACTAAATTTACAATCTCGCCTCAAGTAGGCATCTCAAGCAACAATCAGATTAAACTGCATTCAGCTATAATCAACATAAAGTCTCGAAAGATAACATCTCTAAAGGGTGCTGATGCCCGTATTCAAGCTCAAAATAGTGTAATATAATTAAGGCGAACTATGTTCAGAGGGACCTTAAAGCCATCACAAGTCTCGCACCCTAGCGTGCCCTATGCCACCCTACCAGGGATTTGATAATTACCCTTTTTGTCATCGTTGACTCGCAGTAGCTCTCTCGACGGCGGGCTCGGCGGGCGTCGAAGTCGGACCACGTGCTGCGGTCCTCTCGTTTTGTCGTCCTCGGGTAGAGCCTCCGGCAGCGGCAGGCAAAATGGCGCCCAGAGCCGCCATCACTCCGAGCTTTTATACTCATTTCCTGACCTCGTGCTCTATCCCCTGGTAGGTGTTATTTAAAACAAAGGCTCGGCTGGCCGAGGTCACTCCACGCCTTGTCTTAGCATGCCGCTGAGCAACCCTCGCAGGAGCCATCTACAGCACTATGATTTGTAGTGGAAGTTATAAATTTGTATTTAAGCGAACTGTTGATCTATAGTGTAGAAAATCTGAAAACATAGTATAAATTTATATTTTCTAAGTTTCACAAAATAAAAGTAATGATGAGCAAAGTTTCTATATTATAGGTGTTTCCAATATTTTATATGTGTCATTAAATTTGCCGAATAAAAATGAGTCCTCCATTTTGATATAAAATGTTTAATTCATACATTTTTTAATGAATAAAACAAATCGTTAAAAGTCCCACTAAATACTAAAAAGTAAATATAAATATCGGCAACAGGAGTAGTAAAACTAAAGTATATAGCTATGTGGCAAGTTTCCTGTAGTGGAGCAAGTGGCAAACAGTGGCTTCGTCTCTGCGCGGCTGGGTTTGACATTGTCTTTGAAATGTGTCTTTGACATTGACCAGGGGTAACCGTGGGTCAAGGCGAGTATAAGGAAGGCTGACCGATGGAGACATGGCCTATTTCAAGTGAAACTCGTGACGTCAGTCCTAGACCTCTCGGACGGGAAGCTCTTCATGTGGTTGAGAAATCGCGTCCCATGTAAAAGCAAACTCGTCATTGTGAGCAAACCAAACATTCAAATGTTATGAAATTTTGAGGATCTGTACAGAAATGTTTCACGATTTTGACAACATGGTTCAATTGATTCTACCTTTCACACTTTTCTGTTTAAAAAACAAACTTAATTGAAAGATTTTTTGTAAATTTCAAAAGTTTGCATTCGAATTTTCAACATGCGGAAAATTGTTTTCCTAATTATTTCAAATAGTCAGTTCCCACATATTAATGAAGAAAACTAACAAAATTTTTATAATACAGTCAATATTTGACAGTACAACTCATGCTATATTGAAAGTTGTCAATTCTAACATGAATTTGTTTTGCTGAATGGCTGGGTTGCAAAAGCCAAGTGTGTTAGAGAAACTTCCTTCAGAACTAATAGATACCAGTACTATTAATTACAAATGATGTAAATTACTAGAAAGAAAAAAACCATTTTATTATGGACACTACTTTATTATATCGATGAAGTACATACATTCTTGCTAGTATGTGAACTACATGAGGAAGAAATGGGTACATCACAGCAAATGTTTTATGGTAAATTCATTAATTTTTTCTTCCAATTTCTTGATCTTATTATTTCTGTTCTTAATTCAAGATAACGTACTGAATTAGACTGCGTTATAGACATAAAATTAATAAAGACAACCCACAAAACTGTCAAATATATGATTCAAAGCACAGTCTTGTGTAAAAATAGAAAATAGTTTTTAAACACATCGAAAATTCAATACCTAAGTTACTAAATCAAAATAAATTACAAAAGGAAAGTTATCTGTACGAAAAAGAATAAAACAATTATAAGACATAGCAAGTTTAAATTTACAGCGATTTGTAAATAAAAATAAAATTTGGACAAGGAAATGTTATGCACAAGAAGCAAAACAATATTCTTAAATACAATAGCAATAGCAACTACCAACAAGACTCAAAACAATCTGAAAATCACAACTAAATTACAGACAAGAAAAATATTCTCTACGAGAAAACAAAATACTATCCTGAAACACATAAATACAAGACTTAGCAAATTAATAATACATTATGGACAGTAATACGCTCTGTACAAACACAAGACTTACACAAAGGGTACAAAATGATTAAAAATACATTATGAAGAATATGTTTTCTAATGGAAAAATACTATCCTAAAACATAACTTTATAAACACTTAGCTTTTTCAAGATATCAAATAATCTGCAAATTAAGGATGCATTAGTTACAACATGAACATGTTCTCTAAGTGAAACAATTCTGAAATACACAATAAACAGAAGATTTAATAATAATTTGTAAATTAAAAATACTTTATAAAGAAGAAAATGTCCTGTACAAGAAATTAATATATATACAATACAAACAAATGCAAGGTTTAACAATAGTTGGAAAATTAATAATTTACTGTGAATAACAATAGCCTAACATGTAAAGTTTGCAAGACTTAAAACAATTGACAAATAAAATTTATATTATCAACTACGCGATTTGTATGCAATAATTATATAACATTCTAATGAAATAACATCAATAGCGGTTCACTGTTCAGAAAAAAATCTACTGCCACACTGCAACATTTTTTTATTCTTTTTTCTGAGAGACAGAGAAGAACTTGGCTGTTTTTCAAAGTATTTCTTTTTAGATAGATTTTATCGACTGACTTCAGTGAGATATTTTACTCGTATGAAAATTCTTTGTATTACAAAACTTGTTGCAATTTTTTCAGGGATATCTTTTATTTCTGTCAAAATAGCAGTGGTAATTTTTTTTGTGATTCTATGCTTTATGCAAAATGTAGGGCCCAGACAACGTCGAAAAATAGTTTATATGGCTTGAACTATCTCCAGGAACGAAGGCGAAGGCTTGAATAAGCCACCATACGATAGATGCTGTACCCACGATGACATGTCCAAAGATTTTTTTGCTCTATTATGGCTACCCAGTTCAGGGAATTCACTGTGAAATTTTTTTGGCAGCCAGTCTGCTAAGTATTGGAGTCCATCTATGCAAAACTCTTCTGATACTGGATTTTCTGCATTAGCTGGTAGCAGTTCTATATTAGCTAGTACATCAATGTCACCTTCAGTATCATGCTGCCTTTCGCTGTTTCCAACAATACCGTCACTTTTAAAATCACTTTTGACAATGAATTCT
The DNA here is from genome assembly GCA_029891345.1 of Dryococelus australis. Lineage (NCBI taxonomy): Eukaryota > Metazoa > Arthropoda > Insecta > Phasmatodea > Phasmatidae > Dryococelus > Dryococelus australis. The sequence goes on from CM056997.1 coordinate 194,558,712, forward strand.
TCCGACCCAGCTGCAGCATCTATTGTGTTCAAGTCTCTCTGAACTATACGGCTTTTTCCGAGAATTATCATTCTCAGCCGGTTTAGTGCATCAATAGGAGACGGATGGTCATTCAGCCCTCCTCGCGTCCTTATCTGGCTGAATACATTTTCCAGGCAGTCTTGGTTGAGTCTATGTGTCAGAATGTATTTAATGCCAGGGTATTGCAATTGCAAATCCGGAAATAACTGTTTGATGGAATTTATGGATATAATATTGCCCTTCTAAAAACTTTGTAGTGATTTTCTCTCACATCTCATTTCAGTAATATTTCCTAAGAGTGAATCTAAAACCCGATTTTGTGCTTTTTCATTCAAACAAGAAGCACTTTCGGATGGAATTTTTTCCTTTAGAATATTGCTTATTTGGAATATAACTAACTATGCATCAGATCAAACCAGGAGTTTACCAAATCAATGAAATCTGCAGTGGGGGAGGGGGGTTTTCCTCTTGTTTACTATATTTTCTAATTGCAGTTGCTGTTGTGTGGGATGGTAACTCTGCGGCTTGTCTGACTTTCTGCCTTAAATTTTTTTTTCACATTCTACATGAAGTGTAGATAATTTATGGCAAGAACGCATTTCCGAAGGTGAAATACCCTGAATTAAATCCGTTACTGGAATTTTTTTTTATCAACATTTCAATTTGGGCCAGAAGAAACCAATTGTCAAGAAACCAATTCCTAATGAGTTTGAGAAAATGTGGCACGCCAGGAAAATAGTAAATGAAGCATTCCTTTGATATTGGATGACAGAATATACTATTGGAAATAGACACACCTAATTCTTTCCAAAGTGCTAAGTTGCCACAACCACAATCTCCGACAAATGCTACAACTCGAAACCCAGACTCACAGCTCACTAATAATGGAATTCAATATACCTGCTGTCATTTTTTTGTCGAAATCGATGTATACTGGCTGCTTCCATGACGACAATAATCCTCTTGCCATTGTCACTTGAACTTAACTGTGTGGTCCCACAATGCGATCCGCAGCTTTGTCGTACTCATACAGAACCTGTTACCTGTAACAAATATTTACCTATAAAATTTGTTACGTACACTACAATGTATTTACATGAATTGAGTGCCAACTATTTCACGATTAACTTTTATTTTGATTTGCAGTATTTCTGCTAAATGAAGAAATATTTTAAAGAGGAGTGATATCTTTCAAAATAAATCCTTACACGAAGTTCGATACCTATGTGAGGTAATGTAATATCAATATAATGAGATTTTTTTTTAAAAAATACAGCATTTAAAACATTTAGAATAAACTATTTGTCTTATTTATCTTATTTATGAAATATAAATATAATAGACGGACAGTTAAAAATATAATGGACGGTAAAAAAATTACCATATTATAAATAGATGCCAACTTTCATTATTAATTTAATTATCTCAATGCCAAGCGAGGTGGCACAATGGTAACACATTGGAATCGTATTCGAAAGGATGCGGGTTCGTGTCCCGGTCTAGCCATCCTGATTTAGGTTTTCCATGGTTTCATTCCAGTCATGGTCCCTTAATATAGGGCATAGCTGATTCCTTCCCTCATTCCCTTCAATGGTAGATATTTCGTGTGTACGCATCTCTAATGACACTGCTGTCGACGAGAAGTTACGCCAAGAAAATAAACATAAAAATACTTACATATAATAGAAACATTAACTTACTTTTACTTCGTCAAATAGCAGAACTGTTAGTATATCCTCTTCCTTCAAGTCGAGAGCACAGATTTTCATAAACTTCAGTACATATTTACGTATTCCCTGTCTCATATTGATGCGTGACGCTCAGCGACGCAGTGTTGATGGCGCGGGAAGAGGAAAATGAATTTCATTGCGAAGGAACATGCAACCTCTCTTCCCAAAATCCCTCAGTGTATATGCTCGTTTTAGGTTCGTATTTGTCCACACTACTTTTTTCTTGTCACCCAAAACCACATCACACTGAGTCTTGGTTAGAACCTTGCTTAATTTTTCCTCTGCAAATGACATTTTGTTTTCATTTGCAGAATGCTCGAACTGCTCCACCAATTTCATTTTTAGGTCTGATTGTATTTATTTTTTATGTGTTATTTCTTCCCTACAGCATTTCAGGGCATTTTCAAGGCCAAGGATCTTCTCTTTTTGTCCAGCAACCAGTTTCTCTAAGTGAGATATCTGTAAATGTAAACACTTCTTCTCTGACTCTAAAACAGCACACTTTTCACAAACAGTTTCGTCGCCATCACTGTGAACAAGATTTCCTTGCTCAAGCAAATGTTCCGAAATAATTTGTTTTTGTTCACGTTTAGTGTTGCGTATTTGTCTGACATTAACTGCAGCTTTATCCAGGATTTTGCCTAAATTAAGATGCGGCGCAGCTGACAATTTAAGTTTTTTCTTTGGCGGAAGTCCCAAAAGTTCGTTTTGCAGGTCACACTCGTAGTCGTCTTCTGCGAAATGTTCCGAACAAACATGGCAGGAGCTGGTGTTACAATGTCCATCTCTTCGACAGCTGTGGATCCATTGCTACCGACGTGCAGGATCTGAAGGAAACGTGCGATACGTTACTGAATCTCTCTTACTTCTATTTTTCTTTGGCGGAAGTCCCAAAAGTTCGTTTTGCAGGTCACATTCGTAGTCGTCTTCTGCGAAATGTTTTGAACAAACATGGCAGGAGCTGGTGTTACAATGTCCATCTCGTCGACAGCTGTGGATCCATTGCTACCGACGTGCAGGATCTGAAGGAAACGTGCGATACGTTACTGAATCTCTCTTACTTCTATTTTTTTCTTCTTTCAAACTGTTGTTTCATGTAGCAATAGTGAGACTTGTTTCAGGCATCTGAAATGATTAACAAACGCAATTATTTTAACATACCTCGTTAAAATATTAAAACATAATACGTTAATATTGTAAATAAATATAATTAGTTTACCTTATTTATTTACTAGAAATATAGTTACTTTAACAATCAAAGCCTTACCTTTTTTTGAGCCTCAAAGTAACAGAAGATTTAGAAGCACATTGTCAAGACATAATTTCACTATAAAATATTCTCTATTTCACTCGGAATTAAAAATTACAAACAATATAATTCTCGAGTCCCGTTGTTGCTTCTGGACGCACGGCCCACACGCTGTCCATTTTCCTTTTACTTGCCTATCGCGCCTCCTTTCAGTGGGAGCCGAGTCGAGGGGTCTATCTGTGACGTACTTCCCCCACCCTTACTGCACCCCCCCCCTCGCGTTGCTAGGGGCAATGGCCAACCTTCCTTATGCTCGCCTTGTCCGTGGGTGACCTCTGGTTTCTCAACCTAATGACCCTGAATCCAAAATTTTCTAAGATAAAATTCTGAATAATCGTGTTTTAATATAAACAATTAGAAAATAATCAAGCATTTCGGGAACAATTAATGCATTTAAAACCAACTATAAGAACATAATTGATTTAAAATAGAAATATGTTGAATATTTTTAAAAACATTTTAATGAAAAGAACTTTTAGCCAAGGTCCACGGTTTTCGCTTGATTGACCGTCAGTGACGATACCATAGCTAATAACATCTAACATACCGCACAACTCACGACCACAATAAAATTGCTCCCAACTTTCCCCTGCCTCCAACACCTTTCATTGCTATTTCTCATGTATGCTCTACCTCCAGCTGCGAGTTCTTACACTGCAACAGGCTATGCTCATGGCAAAGGAAATGTGATTTATCTCGCACCAGTCGTTGTGATAGTCAGCATGGTGGCTGCTATATTAAATTATGTTTGTTTGGACCTGCTGACATAACTCACCTTTCCTAATAGTTCGCGTTCATTCGAATGAACAAAATCGAATCCAAGTAAACGAACTTAGAAATCCGTAATTTTTGGTCAGTTAAAAAAAAAAAATATATATATATATATATATTAAAGACGAAATTATAATTAACAAATAAAGTCACTTAAATTCTCTCGTTTGATTAAAAAAGTATATATATTAAAGACGAAATTATAATTAACAAATAAAGTCACTTAAATTCTCTCGTTTGATTACTTATTGAATCAGGTAATTAAAATTGCAAACAGTAATTTTTCCTCGAAACTCTGGGGGAATATTTTTTGTCATTCCCAGATAAACTGGAAATAAACCACGCAGTGAAACAAAAACCGTGTTTTAGTTAGTAGAATTTATCCATCACTACATGTTCAAACATGCCCATTCGAGGCGAATCCGAAGAAAGCTAAAGAAATCCACCCAGTCTACAAGTACTTGTTTGAAGAACTTTCCGAGACTGCGAAACGGATAGTAATGTATGAAAATGTGTGACGAATTCCAGCTGTTCTGATTCTGGGTCGTCGATGCTGACACCAAAAAGTGACTTAAGGGCTCACTCCGTACCTTCGTCGGCAATAGGATAGTATAGGAATTTCCATGTAAAAGAAAGCCGGCATATCTTGGTGACTTTTTGTGCTAGAGATTCCAAACAAACACCATTATAGAGATTTTGCAGACAACAATTGTGCTGCAGAGCGAAATCAAGGTATTTGTAATTATAAATATTTTAAATTCTGAAGCGAAACATTTAAATAGTCATAGATTTCAGACTGTTTGTTGTATCACTTAAATAACGCAGCCGCACAATTGGTACAAATTATCTGATAAATAAAGTCATGGGCTCCGATTTATAGCTCTTAAAACAAATTAACTACGCTGTCATTTGTTAATGAACGTGGACCAGGGCGATTCGCGGCATGGGCTCACGCAGGCTGGTCCCGGCCGAAGGGGGAAACCTGCGGCCCCCTCTCCCATTTCCACCGGCTATCCACTAGCTCAGGTAACTGCACTTCCCGGCCTTACTGCACCGGTGTAGTATGCCACAATAACATGAGATATATACAGTCGTCATACACAATAACATGAGATATATACAGTCATCATACATGATAAAACGCAAATAATTTACCAGTCGCTTAACGTAAGTTCCGAAGGAAAATGTATATAATCATGATCATTTTGTAGTCTATAAGTTACACATCGTTATTCCCAATACATAATTTTATCTTCTCAAGAATGATTTCGTACAGAAAATATTTTTACTGAAATGTATATCGAGGCGCACTGAGTACTACTTAGGAAAGATTATAATGAAGCGCATATATACCGGGGGAAACAAAATTTCGCGTCTACATTTCTAGTCAATTTTCTCTATGCTAACATGTATTATTTAGAGAGTAGTGTATTGACTTTCTGTAACATTTCGTGTTCCGGTTGGCTGGCGTGAGAATCCTTCGCGAGATAAGGAAATGTCTGGGACACATTCCCGTATCCAGAAAATTAATTCTGCGAAGGGGGAGGGTACGGGGTGGTAGTTTAGACTTGACTTCTTTTTAACACATGTTCTATACAATGAAATTAATTGAAATGCAGGGTAGTGTAGTGCGGAACAGAAAATAATATGATGAGCAAATCAAAATATAGGTCCTGTGTGTCGTCAGGGTTGATGCCGCAGTGTTGGCTTCAATGTAGTGTGGTATGACTGAGGGCAAATTAAGATTAGAACTAATGTGTCCAGGAAGAAAATACTATTATCAGGAGAATGCTGGTATGAAAGTACACATGTACTCAAGAACACGATTATCACGAATGCTACAAATGACAAAAAACACAAAAAATTACTTTAAAAAATAATGTTATGTAATATTCAAATAAATGTGTTACATTTGGAACATCAAAACTGCTATATAGCACACAAATTATTTCATTAAATATGATTATTATCACCAAGAAGCAGCTGATTATGATAAAAATACTGATTTTAATATTGGTCAACTTTAAAATATACTTTCTTTCATTCTAATAGGTTCAAAGACCATTCACAAGATGTATTCAATTATCAGATATGGTACTCTTTCAGAACTGATTTCACAATTAAAATTTTATAATTTTCATTAAATAAATACTGTAGTGTTCTCAAAATATAAATGCTCCGGTTAGTCAGTGTTTCAAATTTAGCTGTAGCACGAAATCTCCTTAGTCCCACGACGCCTCGTGCAACTGCACTAGGTAACTAATTAAAATACTGTTTTACTAATGTTGTTGCATAATCTGTCTCAAATTTACGTTTCAACTCAAGAAAACTGATGAATGCCACAGTAAAAATTATGATTTGGTGCAGTTATTTTAAAATGTAACAATGCAAAATGAGTTCCTAGGCAAAATTATGGCCCTTGCAATGTCTCATGGTCGCATTGTCACCACACATTAATCCCATTGAAATGTAGCGCCTTTGCAAAGAGATTGCGTAAAACACTGGACTACAGTCCAAAACAACCATGTACAATATATACATACAACCCAATATGAAACACACATAAATACTACAGAAAAACGTGTATACTCAGACCAAAATCACATTAAATATGTTATACATTATAAATTACAATATTCAAATAACCAGATCAAGATAAATAAATCACGTCTCCATAAAGTGATACAGACAGTTCATATCGGGCGTGGCAGTGTTACTATGGAAATAAACAAAAATTACTTGGAGCAAACATGGCGGTTTTATACTGTAGCTGCGCTCAAATTTCTGTATTATTACCTGAACATTATACTGCTCAAGCAATAAAAATAAAATGTCCCTAACAACAGATATTGAGTTCTGCTGTTTATCTTGATATTTTTTCTATATTTGGAGGGGGGGGGGGGGTGATTAAATACCTACCCTCATCCCTTTATTTTGTATAGGGCCTACGGTCGTGTAGGGGTGTCATAACATTTACTAACGCAGGAGAAAAGTAGGTAGGCAAAACTGTACCTTCCGCGGCGTAGCTGACTGTAGTACCATCTTCCGGTACAAAAGTCATTTGTTCGAATTTAGAATACATTCAGCACTGCTAATGCGCTTTATAACTTTTTTTATAACGGTTCACAAATGTGAGGTTGTTGCAATTGACGAGTGTCATGGTCACCAAGATATACGCTTCTCAAACTGTGAGCAGCAGTGAGTCTTGTTCACGCCTTCAGGATTCAGTGATGGCAGGTGGACACTTTTAGTCCATAAAAATACAGTAATAATAATAATTGAAATTGTAGCACGTTCTTCAAATAAAGCAATTAATCAAACACCATATTTATACATCATAATCATAATGCAAGTAGTTACATTGATAACATAAAATAAACAATCGTGCGTGACACGTCACATTATTCCTTATACGTTAGTTTTAGATAAAATTAACATTCCTGAGAAGTTTTGGGCAAAATCATCTTAACTAAGAAGCCGGATGTTACATGTAGCTGGAAGTTGAAATTAAAACCATCATGTGTCTCACAGTACAAGTAATCCGTGCATGATATTTCAGATGTAGGATTTCTTTGTAAACCGTTTTTAAATTGAAGAATTAAAGTAGCCCAAAATAAAACACGGCCAGAGCTGTCTATAGCATAGTTACACTTTACATCATAAAATATTAAACAATTGAAAAATATTTTATGTACATACAAATTATATACAAAAATACACCAGTGAGTTTGCATATGTATAACACTAAATATTCTGAACACATTAATGAAACCTCAAGAAGTAATACATCAGAACTGCGAAACGATTTAAAATGTACTTATTATATAAGGTAAGTAAATGGGAAGAAAAATAAGAATTTATTTTTTCTTCTTCAATTCTTTGCGTGCTTCCAGAATATATAGTTGTTCAGGGATAGTTTTCCTTGTCATAAAACAGGCGCTACTATCTCAGGTAACAAACAATTGATGTAGAAACGTTCAAGTTTAGGGAGCATTTCCTTTTCCCACAGTTACTCGTCTCTGTGCACCTTCTCAATCTGAAGAGGTTCGTTTCGGTCAGACATAGCAATTAAATAACAAACATTTCGCTCTATGATGTTAAGGGTGCCCTGAATTTGATAGTAGTAGTGATGCTTTTTTTTTTTCAACCCATCATATGTAAGTTCCAGGAAAACCCCTTTTTTCTATTTTACTGTTTCCTTGAAGCCAACTGTTCTTGCTGATGGAACGCACTTTACCTCTATCATTGCATCTTCAGTAATCAAACCATCGGGGCAAGCACCCAAGAAACCATGGTGTAAACTAATGAACAAACAGCAACTTGTAATGGTTAACCCGGTTTGACTTTCGAACTGTTTCACAGCAATATATTCACACCAACGACCATATTCCATTGCTGCTGTAGAAAAGTCAGGGATGTGTAGCAACCGTTTTACAAGCAAGATTCGCAAAGGACGTCGTGTCCTTCCGTCTACACACTGCACAGAAATTGCTCGTAGTCAAGCGAGAACGTCGCATGCCGTGCCATAACTCGCTATCCGCTTGCCCACAAGTTTCTTTAGTGATTTTGTCTCGTTCATCTACACAAACTTGTAATGTAGTGACAAATTCTTTACACTTCCTTGTCAGCTCCAACTGATCTTCTGGTTGTTCAGCTTCTGGACCATAGTCAGTGTCTGGTGGGACATATACTTTATAACACTTTGCTGGTTTGTAGGCATCGTCTTAACTTAATCTACGTCTCTTTCATGCATTTTGACGTTCATTTTTCTTGTTCAATATTTTCTTTTGTTTCTGTCCTGGACTTCAAACAGTTAACTTTCTTAATAGGCTGATTTCCCATGAATGCCGCTTCTGAAATTGTAGTCCTGCAACATAGCATCGTCGGTGAAAAGAGTCTTTCTGGGTGAATCTTATTCTTTTACCACCATTGTATTTGGCTGCAAGACTCGTATAAAATTCAGCTGCGTTGTTAGTTTTGTGTTACATGAGCCTTGGAGCTTTGGCAACTAGATGCTGAACAAGACTTGAAACTTCTTCCAGCAGTCCTGATTTCTTGATTCTTTCCAATGTGCCCTTTTATTCTCCTTCCTTGTTGCAGAAATAGCTTCTACATTGCTCGTGTTGTCTGAACACATGACACGGACCATTTTCCAAGTCACGAACCAGGTCTGACACTTGTTTGCCTGCACGGCCACAGTGCCGAATAGCACCCCTAGCCGCGGCAATCAGACCAGGGATAAACGATTTCAGAATTTTCTTGCATCCACAGCAAAAGTCTTGTCAGCAGCTAAAGCGTGAAGATGACTAGTGTAGTTTTTTATGCAGTGGTTTGCGCATTAAATTTTACGTATGGAACGACCGTAGGGCACATTTCGTAACAGCCACGCATACACACTGGAATCGCCGTCCCCTACAACATGTTTGTATCGCATTCCATGCATCTGTTCACTGTTTCTAAAACCTTCTACAAGAATGTCTTGCTCTATAGCAGTTGATGGCCTGTTATTGTCCCAGTTTTTGTAGCACACGTGTGTCTGCCAGCACATTTTGTCTCACTGCCCATTCACATGAAGAACAGTACTTGTTCCTTACTCGCAGAAATAGAAGCTTGCCTGATAGTTCACCAATGCTGACACCCTAAAATTATATAAATTAACATTATAATCGTGTCCATTTTCTCTCATTTTTTTACATAGGTAATTATACACCTTATGCTAGGTTCAATTCTATTCAATTTACAACCGATTATACATCCTTCGAATTAAACAATGAAAACATAACACTTTGATAACGAAAACTAAGAAACGAAAAAAAAAATTGGGGGAAAAGAAATATGCACTTGTGTTAAGTCAAAAACAGGCTCGACGCATTATGCAAAACGTTTGCTGCGGAGTATACTTTTTACCCACACAATGTGTCGTTTGTGCAACACAGTTAAAAATAATACTGCATGTAATTTTGGAGTCAGTTCTCGGACAGAAACAATCATGCATACGTGCAACAAAATGTTTACACAGTATCGTTAAGATGGCAGGAATGTCCATTTAATACAAAATCAGTTTGCATTAGTCCATTGTTTTTACTTTTTTGTATTCTTATCGAAATATTAAATAATTTTTTAACACCATACGAAACCTGCGAGTAAGAATAAAATGTTATAGTTAAAAATATATATTGCTTTTCGTAAGTTACTTATATACTATAACTGTAGCGACATATGCAATATCTAAGGGAAAATGTCCTCACTAGTTATGAAACTGTGAAATTATTCAGCAAGTAAATACTTTACAAATCTGCTTATTTTTACACTTCGGTGCATAATAATAAACATAAAGCGATAGAAATAATTTAAGTTATCACAAATGGTCACCTAAAACTTTTTATTCTACGTTTACGTATGAAAATACTTTCCCCTCCATTGTTGCCAACTTTACTGGGCGCATGCCAGTCATTGCTCCCGTTAAAATATATGCAGGTAGGAGCAGTGGCATTTTTCTAGTATTTTTTTTTCAAAAGTGCTCACTTTATCGTGAACATTCTTTACTTTCCCTACGTTATATATTATACAAGGCATATCCCAGTAACTTTGCCTGTTTAAATTTGCAGTTAGGGACAGTGACACTTTCCTGTCGCTGATTTCAAAATTGGTTAGTTGGCAGTGAAGAGCTTATAAATAATAGCACGTGGGAACTACCTTTACTGTTATCATAGAATTACAATGTCGGGTTTGAGTAGTAGGGGCGTGCTGAACCTAAGCCACTTTTGATTAATCAGATTATCGATTTGATATCAAAGGGTTAATTAAATTGATTGAAAGGGCAAATCCGATTTTAATCCAATAGAAACATTCTTCATAAAACCTTAATCCGATTAAAATTTTCTTAATCCAATCAAAAATGGAAATGTTTAAATTTATTGAATGGGACTAATTTATCGAAAGGGTTAAATGTTAAAGGATTAATATTTTTTGTTGTACTTCTTTCTTTCTTTGTTTTTGGGTGGGGGAGGGCGTAGCAGGAGATCTGGCACGTCCTCGCCCTTGGAGCTCTGGCAGTCGACTGGCCAGAGTGGTGGGTTGCGATGGCTAATGGTAGTTTTTAAAATAATTTTTCTAATTTTGAGGTATTTGGAGAAATGTTGTTTTTAGATAGGCAATTTTTAGGAATATATTTAACACACAAGAGAAATTCAGAGTGTTATACATATGAATAAATTACATACATCGAATCGCAAATTTTCAAACTACTACATGAATAATATTAAGTGAAATTATGGGAGTTTTAAATGTAACGTGAGTCTTGAGATTAGAAATATAATTTACACGAGAGAGAATTTTAACTATGTGAATAACATCTGATGTCAACAAGTGCAAACTCAATAAACAAAATCCAGCTACTCGGTATGAATAAATAAAGATTTCCAAACACACATTTAAATTTTAAACAGACACAATAGCATAATAGAAATAAATGTACACTATTTAATTCTGCTCGCACATACCTTGAGACCAGCATAGCAATTGCATCGTCTTATAAACTATGTGTGTGGAGAACTTGAATATATATGTGTAGTGAAGCCAATAAACAAATGAGTTGAAATTTAAGAGAAAAACTCTGCATTCGCCATACAACAGACAACGAAATGATAATTTTTAAAACTAAAGTTTCACTATTTTCAGAACAATACACATTTAACAGAATTTATTTCCATCGAAGCACAGGGATGCATGGATGATGTGAAGAAGTATTTAAGCCTGCAAAGCATAACTGTGCAACACTTTATAGAGACATACTACAAATTTTCGTTAAATTGGCGAAATTCATGTACTTAGTAACAAAAAATGTAAGTTGTTAATGTAAACTGTATTTTCGTCAACCGAACACAGAAATCGATTACTTAACACAAACACAGCATATCGATCCGAAAAAGCAAGTAAACACACGAAAATTTATATTTTCCCGATAAAATACTACATAAATGACGGCTATCACTAGAGATGAAGGTAGGTGCGATGCTCGCTGGTGTGGTAACCCCCCATCGCAAGCTCATCGGCCACCAAGTGTGTAGAGGTGCAGTGTTTATGAAGGAGCTGACATGTAGCACGTCCGTCTCCTCCAAGTATACATGAACGACTGAATATGGCGCCGAGTGGGATAGCTGAGGTCATTTCACTCCCTTCACTCTCTCCCTGCTCCTCGCCTGAGCATGCAGCCCCGAGCTGGCCACGATTGTCAAATGTTTTCGACACTAAGGCAAGATGGCAACAACTGATAAATTGTGCTTCGATCAGAGGAGACATTCCTGCCATCCCTCACACCCCAACAACCCACCCCTACCCAGCACCTTTCACCATGACTCCACGATCCCAGCCACCCCCTACCCCTCCTTCTCAGCAAGGTCCTGGGAGTCAGTCACCAGTCTGTCCTTGATTCTCAATTGTCTCTACTGATTCAAGATGGCATCATCTGCCTACTTGCACTGCGACTGGGTCCTGCTCGCTCATAGTCACCGCCTCCCAGCATACCCTGCACCCCTCAGAACCGACCAGAGTCCAGAGGTATGTGACACTGTCCAAACACCCCTGCAACTCCCACCCTCGTCTTCAGAGCAACTTGACTCCCCAATGACAATAACTCCCTCCCCTCCAAGCAGTGTCCACAGAGATTGTGCCCCCTACCACCCCCACTCTCTAAGGGGACTTTTTCTGAAGACCTCTGCTATCGATCGAGCCTGGAGCTCGCAAAAACCTGTTTACGCACCCCAGCATCAGCTGTGGGACTGTTTTTTTTTTGTATTTTTTCGTGAGTAGGCATCCCTGCAGTACCAGTTTCAAAACAACGTACCCTTCTTGTTACACTTTTAAAAACGAGTTTTTACTAATTTTGGCTCCCCTGCTTCGAGCAACAGTCCTCTGAATGCCTGCCCCGAGAGATTTGGCCCGACTCGCTACACCTTCAACATTACACAACAGGTTGAGTATATGAGCAGTGAAAAAAAAAATGAATGCCTGAAATCAAGTTCCCAATATAAGCCCTAGCCTTATCGTTCCAACAACAAAGGTATATTTGAATCAAGCAAACTGCGATTTGTAAAATCATACAAGACTTATTTTATTTACTCGTTACAACAGAAGATATATATATATATATATATATACACTTAAATTTTCTATTATAAGTATGTTGCATTAACAAGAAAGAGTCTTGTAAAGAAAAGATTCAGATAACAAACAGACTATTACTTAGCTAAAAAAATTACCAATTAACTAAAGAAATATTAGAATTTGAGAAAAAGATGTCTTCCGAAAAAAAAAATTAAAAATACATAAAATATTTTGTTAAATGTCGCCTGCCTCCGTAGAGTTGTCATATTAGGCAAGGAGGCTCTGGGTTCGAATCCCGAGCAAGGCATGGTAATACATAGTGTTTCCGAGTTCGATTCCTGGCTAAGACCTGATTAATGTGAGCTGGGTTCCACTCCTGCTTAGATCATGTATGAATGTAATCTAGTTTCTCACTTTCAATGTGGGGTAGATATATAGATCCTGTGTTCGATTCCAGGCTAGGTCTTGTATGATAATATCTAATGTGTAATTCGTTTTACATAATAACTAAAAGATTTAAACTATTAAAATTACAGATAAATAATAGTAAAAAAAGGTATTCGTTCGTAAAAGAGTGTTGAATCATAGCATTAAATTGATTTCACCTCGTAATGCAAAAAAAAAAAAAGAATTCATATTGTAATAACAATTGTTTCTGTAAGAAATCTCTAAGTAAGAATGTAATTCAAACCTATTAGTTTAAAAGTGGACAAATACACGTTAAATTCATACATAAAGGCTAAAATACAGCATATCCACTTCAAATTAAAAAAAATAATGAAAAATTGTTTTAAATGCATTAAAATTAAATAAAACCGTATTAAAATGTCTTAAAACATATTAATCATATATTTGATATCCATTCCAAGCAAATAGCATTTAGTTTAATTTATGAAGAAGTGAGGTTGGTGAGGGTATAAATAGCAATTCTCACCCACTGGAGCTCATTTGCTTGTGTGACTCCATGGAGGTAACACCTCCCCTCCAGTGTATGGGTGTATCGTCTCAACTGTGAACCAGTCCGCAGTGCCTAGGTCAAGGGCACCAGCTCTTGCTTGACTTTGCGAGACTGTGCGACCGAGGGGACCCATCCGTATATCATGGTGAAAGCCTGGTGGAAAAGGCTCCCGCGGCGTTCTCCAGGGACTGCGATCGCCTGCCCGCCTAGTGATCCTGTCACAACTGTGAAAGTAACCCTCCTAGTCTGGCTGCTTATAATTAACTTAATTACCCAAACCACCCCATCACATACACATCAAAAAATTTCATTATTTAGAACTACTCAAGTCTCATATATTCATCTTATATCCTTCTCCAGTCAACTTATACTGAACAAGCTTGGAAGCTGAGGTTATGAACATCCCCTTCAAGCTAGGCATGATCAGCATAGTTCTCTGTTGTTTTAGCTGTTACCAAGTTCATACCTTATACACACAACATCCCTCCCTTAAACATTTCCTATAACTATGGAAAAGGAATAAATTTTTCCACAACTTTACCACACACTCACACAGTCACAATCATTCAACTACCTAACCAAAAAAAACTTCTCAGAGTACTTGAACATGAATTCTAGATGCATTTTCACATGGTTTTGCCAATATTTTAAACAGTGAAGAGAGGCTGAAGGTGAGTTATTTGCACGTACCCTATTCCATGTAGAGCAAGGATGTGTCTACTGGCAGTCTACCTCTCCTCTCAGCTCTTCTAAATAAACTCAAAAGTACATGAAGAAATTACATATGGAATTAAAATTTACATAACTTTTCCCCCACACTCATACAATCACAGTCATACAACTAGCTAAAAGAAAAAAAGTTCTCAGAGTACTTGGCTATGCATTCTAGATGCATTTGACCAAGTTTTATGAATATTTAAAGAGTGAAAAGAGGCTGTAGGTAAGTGTTATTGACATGTACCCTATTCCATATAGAGCAAGGATGCTCCTACTGGTGCTCTACCTCTACTGTCAGCTCATATAAATAAACTCAAAACTACATGAAAAAAATACATCTGGAATTAAAATATACATGACTTTTCCCCAGCACTCACACAATCACAGTCACACTCATTCATAACAAAACCCCTCCTTAAACGCCACTAAACATCCTTAAAATACTTAACTTTGGCAAATATTCCAATTGTGTAGCAATTTTAATGAAAAAAATTATTCAGTCGTAACGATTTTCCAAGAAATATCGTCCAGGCCTAATGATTTATAAATAAACATTTTCAAGTCTAATTATTTTAAAGAAAAATCATTCTAAAAAGACTTCTGTTTTAATGAGTAAATAAAATAAGTCTTGTGTGATTTTACAAATCGTAGTTTGCTTGATTCAACTATACATTTGTTGTTGTAGTTGGAATGATAAATCTAGGGCTTATATTGGGAACTTGATTTCAGGCACTCGTTAGATATTTTTTCACCGCTCATATACTCAACCTGTTGCATAAGGTTGAAATGGGAGCGAGTCAGGCCAAATCTCTTGGGGTATGCATTCAGAGGACTGTGGCTCGAAGCAGGGGAGCCAACATTAGAAAGAACTCATTTTAATAGTGCAGTGAGGAGAGCACGTTGTCTTGAAACTCGTACTGCAGGGACATCTACTCACGAAAAAATACAAAAATGCATTCCCAGAGTTGATACCGGGGTGCATACACTGGTATTTGCTAGTTCGAGGCTCGATCGATAGCAGAGGTCTTCAGAAAAAGTCGCCTTCAAGAGTGCGGGTAGTAGGGGCACAATCCCACTGGACATGGCTTGGTGGGGAGGGGGCAATTGTTATTGTGGAGTTAGAGCAGCTCTGAAGACATAGGTGGGTGGTGCAGGGGTGTTTGGACACAGTCACATACCACTGGACTCTGGTCAGTTCTGAGGGGTGCATGGTACAGTGGGAGGGGGTGGCTACAAGCGAGCGAGCAAGACCTGATCGGAGTGCAAGTAGGCAGATGATGCCATCTTGAATCAGTTACGACAATTGAGATTCGAGAACATACTGGTGACTAACCCCCAGGACCTCCTTGAGAGGTGGTGGTAGGGGGTGGCTAGGATCGTGGAGTTTTGGTGAGGGGTGCAGGGTAGGTGCGGGTTGTTAGGTGGTAAGGGGGTGGCAAGCAGGTCTCCTGCAATCGGAATGCAACTAATAAGTTGTTGCCATCTTGTTTAGTGTCGAAAACATTTGATGATCGTGGCCAGCTCGGGGCAGCATACACTGGCGAGGGGCATGGAGGGGATGAAGGGAGTGAAGTGACCTCAACTATCCGACTTAGTACCCTTCTTCAGTCGTTCATGTATGCTTGGAGGACATGGACATGCTACTTGTCAGCTCCTTCATAAACACCCCACCTCTAAACTCTTGGCGGCCTATGGGCTTACAATAGGGGGTTACCACACCAGCGAGCATCGCACCTACCTTCATCTCTAGTGATAGTCACCATTTACATAGTATTTTATCGGGAAAATATAAATTTTCGTGTGTTTACTTGCTTTTTTTCGGATCGATATGCTGTGTTTGTGATAAGTAATTCATTCCTGTGTTCGGTAGATGAAAACACAGATTGGACTGACTCAGGCGTTTTGTTACCAAGTGACAAGAATTTAGCCAATTTAATAAAATTTGTAGTACGTCTCTATAAAGTGTTGCACGATTATGCTTTGTGGGCTTAAGTACTTCTTCACGTCATTCAAGTTAAAAGTGAATTGTTCTGGAAATAGTGACAGTTTGGATAAAAAAATTATCGTTTCTATGTCTGTTGTAGGATATATGCAGAGTTTATCTATTAAATTACAACTCATTTGTCTATTTGCATCGCTACACATATATAATCATGCTCTCCATACACACAGCTTATAAGATGACATAATTGCTACACAGGACTCAACATTAAGGCATTAAGGCATTAAGAAGTGGACAAGTATTTATATTAAGCTATTGTGTCTGTTAAAAATTTAAATGCGAGTTTGGAAATCTTTATTTATTCATACTGACATAACTGGATTTCGTCTAGTGAGTTTGCACTTGTCGACATGAGATGTTATTAACGTAGTTAAAATTCTCTCTTGTGTAAATTATATTTCCAAGCTCGAGACTCTCATTACGTTTGAGATTCATGTAATTCCACTTATTATTATTCATGTAGTCGTTTGAAAATTTGCAATTCGATGCGTGTAATTTATCCATATGTAGAATACTCTGAATTTCTCTTGTGTGTTAAATATATTAGTAAAAATTGCCTATCTACCATCAACATCCCTCCAATCATTTAAAAATTAGAAAAATTAAAAAAATGACACTTAGCCCACTCTTGCACTCAAATCTACACCTATATAAGACATTCGAAACCACCACTCTGGTTAATCGACTGCCAGATCTCCAAGGGCGAGGATGTGCCAGTTCCTGCTACCCCCTCCCCCATATTCAAAAAGAAAGAAAAACAAGTACAACAACAAATATTAACCATTTCAATAACTTTAACCCTTTCAATAAATTTAATCCGTTCCATTTTTTATCATAATAAGACTTTTTAATCGGATTGAGATTGGATTAAGTATGTTTTGATCGGATTAAAATTGGATTAACTCTTTAAATCAATTTCATTGTCTCTTTGTTATCAAATCGATAATTCGATTAATCAAAAGTAGCCTACGATCGGCACGCCCCTACTACTGGTTTGACTCTCCACTAAATGTTGGCCTTCTGCCAGCGAAATTTGTTTTTGTTATTCATATTGCATATTGGATAGATGACGTTTAACTATTAGTCGAGTGGGTCTGGCAAGCAAACTATGCTTCCCCACAGATCAAGTACATTCATTGTACTTCGATTTAACATACTTTTTATATACACCTACTTGGTGATACCCGTATTATTAATATAGGACGACTCGAAATGTGAAAATCACTGCCAACTTAAGTGGACTGGATAAGTTTGTCCAGTTCTTAACATCGGTATCTTGAGAGCCTATGTGGGTGAAGTGAGGTGAGTATGGAGCAACGCCGGTATGCAAGAGCGTGGGAAACGTCAGAAACCCCGGGTAAACCCACTGACCAGCCGCATCGTCTGGCACGATTCCCACTTGCAAAAGTTCGGGAGCGACTCCGCCGGGAAACGAACCCGGTTCGCCTTGGTGCGAGGCTGTCGCTTTAGCCGCTACGTCCGCCGTAGCTCCCTGCCAACTTCAGATTTGTTTTGATCGACTTTATATACAGGGCACTTATAATATGGGTGTATTTGTCGTAGTAATCTCACTGAATCTTATAATTTAAATTTAATATATTTCAGTATAATAATCTATGCTCAATTTTACAGTTTTGCAGCATACATGACTTATTTTGCCTATGGAATATATTTAACTATCTTGCAATGTGTTTCAGATACAGCTGACAATATTACAAGTGGAATTCGTCTGAGGAATTTGTGGTCTACAAAACCAGTCGTGTTTAAGAATTATGAAGAAGATTATTTTGAGGTATTATTGCAGACTTCATATTTTACTTTTTTCCACTTCCTCTTTGAGCACATGTGATGCATACTGAGGGTTTTGATATGGGAGAAATGTTTCCTTTTAGACAAAGCAAATCATTTTTTATTAAATTAAACAAAAATAGTCGATTTACGTTCAAATAGCCGAATTAAATAAATGCGGAGTATTAAAAAATTACTTTAATCACTAATCCGATTGTCCAATATTTTAATTATGCAATTATCGAATGAAACTTTTTCCCTACCAAAATAACTGAACTTTACTTTAATCACATAACATTAAATCGGACTTATATAGACCAAACATGTACTCATGCAATTTCCGAATGAAACACAAAGTTAATATTAATATCGTAACTACAAAACTATTTCAAACGAATCATAATGCCAACTAACTGAGTTCATTAAACAAAGTTAATTAAAATAAACAATCCCATACGAAACAATAACGACAAGCTAACATAACAAAACACGATTTACAATCAAAAACTCACCAAAATGCCACAGAATATTAACACCCATGGAACCTAAGCACACAGCCTTCATCGGCTCTCAAGACCAAAATGTAATCAGAATGAAATACTCTAAACATCGAAACGCAAACACATAACGAAATACAGGTTAAACGATCTTCCACACTTCACCTAATGCCTTACAAAAACGATTGATTACACTAAGACATTAATCTATCTTACCCCAAGCATGAAGTGTTGATTGTGGTGCTAATTGCGGTGCTGATTGTGGTGCTATGTGTTAAGTCTTAAGTGATAAGTCTTAATTGTGGAGCAAGGTATGGAGCATGTGGAACAAGGAGTGGAGCATGTGGAGCAAGGTGCGGAGCAAGGTGTGGAGCATGTGGAGCAAGGTATGGAGCATGTGGAGCAAGGTGTGGCACATGTGGAGCAAGGTGTGGAGCATGTGGAGCAAGGTGTTGAGTGCATGGAACAAGGTGTGGAGTGCATGGAGCAAGGTGTGGAGTGCATGGAGCAAGGTGTGGAACATGTGGAGCAAGGTGTGGCACATGTGGAGCAAGGTGTGGAGCATGTGGAGCAAGGTGTTGAGTGCATGGAACAAGGTGTGGAGTGCATGGAGCAAGGTGTGGAGTGCGTGGAGCAAGGTGTGGAACATGTGAGACAAGGTGTGGAGCAAGGTGTGGAGCAAGTGTATGTGAATGTGGATGAGGAGCAAGTGTATACTTAGTATTGCAAATTGTATAATGTCACTTTAAATTGTTGTTAAAAAAGCCATTTCAATCTTTAAAATTAATTGTGTTTTTTATTGTATACAATCCATCTTAGCACATAGTTGAAGAATATTATCTCTTCACAGCAGACATAAACGTGTTGATTCACAGCTGCAGTAATTTTTTTGTGTGTGTAAAAGTTTTTAAATTGATATTCGAAATTTTTCGAGTGATTGTTATAACTTGTTGAAACCTGTTAAAATTTTTTTTTTGGTTTGTTATAAGACAAGTCGATGGCAGCCAGTGTAGTGGAGCAATGCTCACCCCCTAAACATTCCTTAGCCATGAGGGCATGAGTCCATATACCTGGACTTCGCCCACACCACTTTCCCTTTCCAACAACCTGTCCTGTCTCACATCGTGATTCAAGTTCAGTGTGGTCGACGAGGCTTTCTCGAGATTCTCCCTCATTTCTCTACTTTCAGAATTCATTCACAAGATTTTCTCGACCATTTTCCTCCTCCTTTTAATTTTCATACTTGTTGGTGTTCAAATCGTGTAAGTATTGTTGTGTAAAAACAATAAATACTGTATCTCAACTCACCCAAAATTACTCAAACTTTAATACTGTAACCATATTATATATAAAACTGTGACAAAATGAATTAAAACTATTAAATAAGAAGACAAGTTAATTCTTTCACCATTGATTTAATTTTTTTTCAAACCATCCTTAAAACTACATTCAGAAATATTTAAACAAAATTAACAAAGTTTTACAATAAACCATACAAAGTTTTAAAAAAAAACTATTACTAATCATACAATCCATTACAAAAACAAACTATTACCGAAACATTCCTTAAAATTGTACTTACATCATATTACTATATTTTACACTTAAAAATTATATACAAAAATATTTATGCACATGTTAAAAGTATATAATCATTCACACACATCATTTAAAATTATTATTTACATTGGTTAAAACAAAAACTATGCAATATTTACATTGCGGCATTTTGTTTGAGCATCCATTATGTTGTATCCGGGTTAAACTTGGTAAGTAACCACACACCAACACCTACAATGGCTCGACACACACAAACGTAGCACTTAGAAGATCCATAGACTTAAAACATTATATATAACGCTATGTGTTCCCATGCTGCGAAGAGGATACTGTAGAGTAATTCCTGCATGACATAAAGGAACACAGAGATATTGTGGCGATGTTGTAGAATACAGTGTATTTTCTGAAGAGCTGCTTGGTAAAAAGCCCTGCTGTTAGGGCAAAACATTAGGTTTGAAGACAGCTGTGGTGCAGATTGCGGTGCTAGGTGCGGAGCAGGGTGTGGTGTTGTGTGTGTTTCTGGCAGTTGTGATGGTGGTGTAGATAGCAGACCTGTATTTAATGTGGTGTTGAAACCAAAGTGTTGGGATTTTTTTTTGACTTTGGGATTTTATAGTGCCCGCAAGGTAATGTCGATACTCTACCTGGCTAAATGAAATGCTTGTTAAACGTAACAGAGCTCTTTGACATATCGACAAGGACAAGATTCCCATAGATGATCTGCAGTGCCTGGAATGTATGACGCCCTATCAGTTCTGCAGCCCCATATATCGTCTCATACCTAGAAATGACTCTTATGTCCCTTTCCCAGTGGGTGTCCTGTAAAGTTTTTCCATACACTGCATTATTAATTAGCTTAAAAAACGATTTCTCAATGTTAAACTCGATGTATGGAGCCATCCAAGCCTTCTGCTCAAAGCATAAAACGCGATGAACAGAGTCAAGTATGGCTCCATACATCAAATACTGCGACAGTGTTTCCCCATGAATAATATAAATTCTTCCACAGTGTGAGAGTCAAAAGGAGTTCTTCATGTGAGCCATTCGGAGGTATGCCATTTACTGAAACCAAAGGCAGATCGGATAGCACATCGTGGCAATCATCTGGAAATGAAAAATCCACTTCCGCGAAAATGCATGTGTTCGCAAAATCCCATAATGAAAACATGTCAGCCTCGACCCACTCAAAATTGCCAATAGGAAGCTTGCTCTTCATAGTGTGCTAGTGCTGTACAGGCTGCTTACGTCGAAATAACAGATATATTTCGATGTCACACTGGGGTTTACCCTTCACCCATGTAAATATTATTGGTTTCCGCACACCTTCTGAAAACCTTGGTAATATTGCCCCTAACACCGTGCTCAACAAAGAGGTACATATCAGGGTCGGTCAACAGCTCTAGCAGCGCATCTGTAATTGAAAACAAAGCATCCTATGCATGAGACAGAGCTGTGATGTATATGGCGGGATCAAGACCGCAATGTGTCCAACATAAAGTCCTGAAATTTTCAAAAAAGTCTGCCAGCAAACAAGTGTCCACATGTAAATACTGAATGGTGTACTGCAGCAGGTTTATGCAGTGGAACATATCCCATGGAACTTGGGCATGAGGTGTAATCCTAATCACTAATGCCTTTGCCTTTCATGGCATTATGAAATGTGTCTTTTGGTGGGAGTGACATGCAAATCAGACTGTCTTCAGACTTAACAAAATCATAAGGTAATACTCCCTTTTTGCCAATTCAAATTTGTTGTTTTTGGGAAACATCGAGCAGGTGTTACTCATTTGTGGAGGTTTCAAATTACCTTCCAAAGTTTCCAGCGAGGCACTCCTGAACAGAAAAGAATCAATGAAATGTAACTTGAAATGTTGTGCCTTTCCTTTTGAGTCAATCCCATTGGGAATACATTTGGGGAGGGAGTTGTACTTTTCAAGGGTCATTCCAATCACCTCGATTTAACCCAGGTTTTCGATTTCCCACACTTCCATCAGGTTTTGTTATGTGACGTTTAGCCAATGGCTTTATGAGAAAGTGACAGCGTAGTTTTGCAGGTTATAGAAGACAGTGACAAGTTGTTTCTTGGGCAGTCTGAAACCCAAGTTGCATTTACTATGTACAAGGCTTCTGATTTCACCTGTCAGATGGTCATGGTCGACCACAGCATCTGTACCGAGTTCCTTCTTACAAATATGACAAATTTTTTTAACCACCAACCTTGTATCATCAGCAGGGTTTTTTTGGCTTCTTTGGAACTATTATGCTGTAAATTCCTGCAACCCACTTTGTTAATTCAACCAATTTATCTACTAACTGATTCATACAATCGTTGCCCACAAAATCAAAGTAGTTAGATAATGCTGGATTGTACGAACAAACCAATAAAATCTACAATCATATGGAACATGTTGGTTGATACTATTCGTATTTCACATGTTTTCATTGGGGAGACAAGTGGACAAGGGTTTTTAATGTGTCTCTGTGTCGCAATAGGCGATGAAACCCAATTTTTGCTGTTTGCTGTAAACCTGAAATTGCAACTACTTTTGTCCCCAATAGGGAAAGTACTGCGAAAAGCCTTATGTTGCTGACAGAGATCATTATGGTTTGCGATTTTCTCCGCACTACTAAAGTATTGGAGACAACAATCACAGAGAAAATGTTTTCTGTAGTTCTTAGTCAACTGACTGTGAAGCAGGCTTGGCAAATTTTTAATGGAAACAAAATGCAATTTGTGTCATTACTACAATCATTAATGGCCAATACATTTACATGTTTTGCATGTCGTACAGGAGAAATACGCATTGGTATCGAAAGTTTTGTCAAGAATATTACTATCTTTATTCACAACACAGTAGACATTGTTAGCAAAACCATTGTTCTCCCCGAACATTCGAATATCCTGTAATACTACAGAATCTGACAGACATTCAGTATCGAAAACCTTGTAAGGATTTGGATATGAAACATTCGGTAGCCATTTTGTGTGGCAGGAAACAAAGCTGATATAATGGCCTAATGGAAACACATTCACTCAGGACAATGCACAGTAATGCAGGTTTTCCTATTGGCAATAAACTTGGGGAGCTTAGTGTGAACAGCACCGATGGTGATTCTCTAAACTGCGATATGTGAACATCCATATGCAGAATTAGAAGCAGACTCCAACCTGAGCCATGTGCAGTACTCCCCTCAAGTCTGTTTGTGAGGTAAGGCTTAATAGTTTCGTCGTAGATTTCGCCCACATCGGTTGAATGCAGGACAGGTAGATATTTACTTTGAAAGTAAAATGCCTGCATAGGGCTTTACTCAGCTATAAAGGACTTCAAATATTTACATGCTCTGGTGACACTAAGCATTATTGGCTGGGGTGATGCAGTTGTTAACTTTAACAAAGGGACCCTGCACCTTGTAATGGATCTTTCAAAATCCACATCAGTATGAGTTTGATCATTAACTATGCATGCATCACTCAATCTACCCACCAACACCATAGCCAATAGCTGACACCTCAATTCAGGCACTGAAGCTTCCACCGAGTAGAGGAACTGGAAAACGAATTATTTTTCGTTTCCCTAGATGAAGTCTCTCTAAATGACTCAAAAGTCGGCTGTGAGATGGACAAGGCACTTTCGAAGTCACTCGAATTTTCCATGTTAGATAGAAACAAATAGTCTAACAGGAGATAAACTTTTCCATGTTTGGGGGAAACGGTTGTTGTCGAATCTGTTGCAGCTGACGGTAATTCCGTGTATGAATCAGTGCTAGAATCACTCAAGAATAAATCATCCAATAACAGATTGAAACGACACTGTTTAGGTGAAACGACAACATCCTGACTGCTTGTAGTAGGTGCTCTTCTTTCTAGTGAATCAGAGTCACTTTCTGTGTTGCTAATGAAAAGATCGTCCATTAGACTAGCAAAACTTTGACGCTTCCCCTCACTCATTCAGTCAAAATATAATTTTTGTGTCCCGATACAATTATTTCAACACCACCAAAAATATATAGTGCTGCATATTGCTGGAATGATAAAAAAACATTATTATAATGTCTTACCAAGAAGTTATGCTGTGCCTGTAAATAAATGTTTATTAGTGGTACAAACATTTGTTGAGGGGAAAATTTGTTTATAAATTTAAATAACTTTATTTTATAAACAGAGGGAAAGACGAGATAGTAAATATTCCTTTCATTTATTTAAATTAATTTGTTTCAATTTTTAAATTAGATTCAAAAATATAATTCTATGAGAGAAATCAGTTCTATGTTTCAAAACCAGCTCATGAGATAGCTTACTTCCTGCAGTGCGCTGAATCACGTCAAAGCTATTCTTGTTTATAACATAGACCAGGACTGCAGGTGGTCTGAGAGAGTGGCGGGAGCAGTGTGAGACGGGAGATCACGGCGAGTCTGTTGGAGCTGTGTGAAAGAGGTGAGGGAACACGGTGGTAAGAGGGTGTGATGTATGCGTGGGGCAAGGGAACAAGCTTGGGCGCTTGGCCGCCTAGCACCACCTACCAGACCTGGGCTAGTGATTTTCCCCTTCCCCCGCCCTAGCATATGCGGCCTTTCGCATCCGAGCATGCGCACTTCCCCGACGTCCCCATTTCCAAGCATGGCCGCCTAAGTCTGCGCTAAGCACTGCCCCAAAATTTATGGCCATTATTTTCTTCGCGAATCGCTTAAATTTTCTTTGGGTTTTTTAAAATATTTAGAATTTGAATTAAATATGCTTAAATTTTCTTTGGGTTTGCTAAAATATTTACAAATTGCTTAAAATATTTAGAATATTTGTTAGTTTTATGTATTTATAAGATATTCTGAGTGGCTGGGTTGATGTATGCTTGGGAGTGAAAGATGGAGCATAGAAAAAGATTTGGAAACGAAAATCTTGCGAGCCGTGAATCATAGTGTGGAAGGCCAGGTGCACAGCGGCGTTAGAACAGCACACAAAGTGCCTTGCTGTGTAGTGAAGTGGTAACTGTCCCATGCAGGCGATGCACTAGCACTGCCTTGTCTGCACTCATACTTGCAGTCATACACCTACTCAATACATTTTTCTTAGAGTACTTGTGTAATATTCTAGATAGTTTTAACATATTTTTGTGAGTGTTGAACAGTGTAGGATGAGCCTCTGTTCGTGATATTGTCATGGCCTGCTGTTCATTGTGAAAATAATGGCAGCCAGTGAGTATCTCTCCATCCACTCCATCGAAAAACTCTCAAATATTCATCAAGAACCCACCTAGAATTACTTGCAACACCTTTTCCCACACTCATACTCGCAGTAATCCACCTACCCAATAAATTTGAGAAAAAAAAAACTGTTAAATTCTAAAACTAAAAATTTCTATCCAACCTCAGTTTTCATACATTCCACAATCGTTAAAATCATTCATGTCCATTTGTTCATCATTCAGTCATCCTTCACCAATCGACTCATTCAGAACAGACATGGCTATGCACCCTCCAAACACGCTGGTGCATGATTTGGTATGGATCCCAAATCTTTTTCTATTTTCCATCATTCACTCCCAAGCATACATCAACCCACCTGCCCAGAATATATAACAAAAAAAAAAAAATGCAAAACTAACAAAAATCTAAATATTTTAAGCAAATTCTAAATATCTTAACAAACCCAAAGAAAATTTAAGCATATTTAATTCAAATATATACTACTAAATAAAATAGAAGTGACTGTCTGTGATTTTAGAATTTTTAACTTTTAATTATTTTTTCATATAGTATAATTGATAACTAAGCCATATCTAATGGTAATTTTTTTCACGTCTGTCTCTGTGTCCGAATGGATTTAACTAAAAAAAACCACTGAACATATTGACATCAAATTTACACAGTCTATAGATAATGACACCAGGACCAACATAGTCTTTGATTTATCGAGATATCTTAAACGGTTCTGGAAAATATAATGAACTTGGGAAATAAATAGGTACTGAATTAAGCTTTACTTAGGATTGATTACTGCATAAAAAAGTACAATTAAAAAAATTTCGTAATTTCTCCTTTCTTTTTTGTCAATGAGCTGTAAACCTTTCCTTCCAAAAATCTGTAGTGGCCCAGTGCCTAGATCTATTCCAAGTGGAGCCGCAGTGACCCAGTGGATATATATATATATATATATATATATATATATATAATATATATATATATATATATATATATATATATATATATATATATATATCAAGCGTGGCCACAGTAGCTCAGTGGCTAGAGAACCCAATAAGGGTGTCGCAAAAGCTCAGGGGATAGATAACTCAATAGTAGTGCGGCCACAGCTGGTTAGGGGCTAGAGCACCCAATAGTGGGGTCGCAGTAGCTCAGTGGCTAGAGCACCCAACAGTTGGACCACTGTAACTCAGTGGGTAGAGCACCAAATAGTGAGGCCGCAGATGGACAGGGGCTAGAGCACCTAATAGTGTGGCCAAACTATCTCAGTGGCTAGAACACCCAATAAGGGGGCCGCAGTAGCTCAGTGGCTAGATAAACAAATAGTGGGGCCGCTGCTGGTCAGGGGCTATAACACCCAATAGTGGGGACATAGTAGCTCAGTGGGTAGAGAACCCAATAGTGGGGCCGCAGTAGCCTAGTGGCTAGAGCACCCAATAGTGGTGCCCCAGCTGGTCATGGGCTATAACATCCAATAGTGGGGACATAGTAGCTCAGTGGGTAGAGAACCCAATAGTGGGGCCGCAGTAACTCAGTGGGCAGAGAACCCAATAGTGGGGCCGCAGTAGCCTAGTGGCTAGAGCACCCAATAGTGGTGCCCCAGCTGGTCATGGGCTATAACACCCAATAGTGGGGACATAGTAGCTCAGTGGGTAGAGAACCCAATAGTGGGGCCGCAGTAACTTAGTGGGTAGAGAACCCAATAGTGGGGCCGCAGTAGCCTAGTGGCTAAAGCACCCAATAGTGGTGCCCCAGCTGGTCATGGGCTATAACACCCAATAGTGGGGACATAGTAGCTCAGTGGGTAGAGAACCAATAGTGGGGCCACAGTAACTCAGTGGGTAGTTAACCCAATAGTAAGGCCGCAGTACCCCTGCGACTAGCGCACCCAATAGTGGGGCTGCAGTTGGTCAGGGGCTAGAGCATCCCATAGTGTGTCCACAGTAGCTCAGTGGCTAGAGAACAAAAAAAAAAAAAAAAAGTGGTTAGATAAATTCAAATTCCTAAATATCATGCTAACATAAAACATGTGCGAAGCGATGGCAGGGTGTTATTTAATAACTCCATTAAAACTGAAAGAAAAAATGTTAATTTTTTAACATAAAACATCAATGAAACTATGGTGGGCTTTAGTTTAATGATTTTACAAATACATCATGCGAACGAACTCGCACAGGTCAGCTAGTTCTACATATTTTAACGAACCCGAAGAAAATTTAAGCAATCCACGAAGAAAAATTAAAAGATTTACGAAAGTCCTGGAAAAAATCTAAAAATTTCCAGCAATTACCGAAAAGGTTGAACGATTTTGCGAAAATCCAGGTAAAAATATAAAATAAGTTATAACAAATTCCGAAAAATAATTTAAATGTGCACAGCAAAAACATCTTAAACTACTCCCGGTAAAAACTCTCAACAACAGTAGAATTATTTTTTATAGTTACATGATAATTAAGCGAAATTCGTTAAACAAGCATAAAAGTTATTAAAATACTAATGCGATATCAAACAGTATTAAAAAGCCCTAAATGTTAACTCTATTTACTTACATAAAGTCTGCTACCAAAGGTGGAAGGCGAGGCCTAAATCCAGTTCAGGTAGGTGAGGGTCCGGGCGAGGCCTGACTGACCCCCATCGCGGCAGGCCATCAAGGTTTCCAGCAGGCACTGGTCGCAGGTGGCTACCCGCCCAGGCTGGGCCAGTGCTCGGCTGACCCCCATCGCGGCAGGCCATCAAGGTTTCCAGCAGGCGCTGGTCGTGTGTGGCTACCCGCCCAGGCTGGGCCGGTGCTCAGCTGACACCCCCTCCCCTCTCCCTGTAGAAGCTATACGATCAAGGGAAATAGTTTGATTGATAACAAGTAATTTTACTAAAATAAATATGATTTCTTTAGTGAATTAAATTATGTTTAACCAAAATTACGAAATTAAAAGATTTTTAACGAACTAATGCATTTTATGATTTTTCTCGTTTACAATTATATTGAGTTGTAACTGCAATGTGAGATATGCATATTTCTTTGGTATTAGCGATTACATTTAACTTGAATTATGTAATTATTTACCGTTTTTGTACATGTACGGATTTATTTTGCAGTATGAGATTTTATGATTCAAAAACGTAATAGTCTTTGTAATGCAGTACATATGGTTTTCCATTTTCAATAACAATTAATTGTAATTTTAATTATATATCTTGTAGTTGTATAATTATTTATCAAGCATTGCGTACGTATGTATTAGTGTACCGTAGAATATTGAGTAACGTTTATAAGAACACTGAATTTTCTTATCTATGCCTTAGCCGGGAATCGAAATCACCTTATATTAACTATGCCGGATTCGAACCTGGAACCCCCATCCTAAAGCGTAATCTCACTTCGTCACGGAGGTTGGCGATGTAAATCAACTATGTTTATGTACTTGTGTTGGAAATTATTTATTAAAAATAATACGTCCATGTTAGATCTGTTTGTAATGGAGTTGGGCCGGGTCGTCGTGGGCAGGGAAGACTGAGGCGGGTTAGGATGGGGTAGAAGATTGGGTACCTGGAAGCCTACGGACAAAAAAATCTTATTTCTCAGCTCTGCTCTCGTGCTGTTCGCACGGCACAGTTTCTTTGAAACGTAACAAAATAATATTTTTTCTGGATACACTATTTCAATAAAAGTTTTTTCACATGCGGTTAGCCTTCAGTTATTTTCATATGATATTACATTTTTCACCACTCGTTCACTAAAAGCAAACTTTTTTTTTTTTCACTTTTAGAAAGTTTTTATGATGTTTAAGACTTTTTGTCTCTCTGTTAATCACAGTAAATATATATATATATATATATATATATATATATATATATATATATATATATATATATATCCATTTCTTAAGTCAAACAAAACATTTGTCTCTTTATTATTCAGAGTAATAATTTTCTTCCATTTCTTAAGGAAACCAAAACATTTCACAGTTTATTAAATCAGAGTAATTTTTTTTTCTGTCTCTTAAAGAACCTAAAACATTTTGTTTTGTAAAGGGGAAATAGGTAAATAAAAATACATACAAATTCGCTCATTTTACCACACCTATTTATTTACTAATTTGTACATGTAGGATTTTATTTAAATCAGTTTGTTTCAAATACATACATAGTATATTAAACAATCAATCATTTCAATATTACACAGATATAGGTGTCATAACACACAAATCAATTTATTTAAACATAGATTGTTTAAAAATACACAACACATTTTGCACCTAATATTTCAAAAATGGTATAAAGAATGTTTCAAATACATAAAGCATTTCACAATATATAGCAAAAGATACACTCTAACGTCTGATTATTTTATACCTGTGATTTGCATTTCAACACACTTTAAGTTAGCATGCAAATCTATCATAAGAGTACACACAAATTTATTTTGTAATCAAATATTATGATTGTCACAGGTTTCACATGTAATATTGTTACATGATAATTTCAATCTCTTAATTATACTTGATATTAAAGTACATGCAGCAGCTGAAATGTTAATTTTCCATATGTGAATTGTTTTAATTTTATTTTGTTTTATCAGGTTTTAAGCATTTTGTTAATTGTGTGCAAGTTGGCAACATTTAGGCACACCTTATGAATTGTCACGGTGTTGGAAAGCACCGTAGGTTATGCCCTACGTACTCTATATTAATTTGAATATTTAACCGCTGCCGATAATGGATGGTGACGGAATGTTACATACTCCATCTTGAATTAAGTGGTCACAACAGCAACGTTTAAAGTATAAATTAAATGTTTTAAGGTTAATTAGCTACCAAATAAGTATGTTACAATTTTAGCGATAAGCCCACGGAACACAGAACTACAATCAGAAATGGGCTACGGGTAAAATGAGTGTGAGAAACTCTACATTTATATAAGGTATGATCCCACCTTAATGTACACTGACCGTTACACGTGCATGAACCTGTTTAAGAAACTTTTAAAGTAAACAGCATCATTTCCCGCCAATTTTCAGTGGTTTCAAAATGCCTGAGATTTAAATAAGTATCTGATTGCTTTACCGACATAAACTGTGATAGCCAGGAGCATTTGAAATAGGTAATTATACAGGCACGTAATTTAGTGTAACGACCAAGTGTGAGAACATTAGTGACTTTTATTTTGAACTGAATTAAGTTTACTCTGCAAAACTTTACTGTGTGCAACATTCAAGATGTACAGATAGTGATTTTTTTAAACCTTTAAATACTCTACTCACTTAATTGGTATTTGTACCAGGCATAATGAGAGATATCTTTATAGACCTAGTCCAGCTGCTGCATGCATAATCTTTTCCATTTTTGACACTACCAAGGAATGAAATTTTTCATGCAATTTTTTCCATGATATTTTCCCAATTTAAATCATTGCTTAAACATTAGACATTTTTCATTGCTTTAAATAAATACATAGTTGGTTCCTATGTCTTCCTTTGTGTTGTGTAGTGTTGTACAGAAGCTGATTGTGACAGAGCTATCCAGGTAATTGAAATTCTGTTGCTGTGGAATTCCAGCAACATCGACGATGTGGTTTGCGGCATGCAAATTAACTGTTAGTTGGCTAGTGTTCGATGTTAATTTTATTACTATGAATTTGTCGCAGGTCGTTGCACATTAATTAAGCAGTTCTGCCTGTACACATCTCATTTGACTAGAAAACCAGGGCAGTGTTCACCCGTTTTCTTACAGGGGCTAGTAATCCATATGTAGGGCAGAAATAAACTATCTCTCTCTCCCAGTCCCCCCCCCCCCACGCAGCATTTCTTACAGTGGCGCCAATAACACAGGGCGAGAATACTGGAAAGTGTAGCTGGGTTTGAAAGGTTCTTTGCTTTCAAAAGAAAGGAGAAACCACACAGTTTATAAGTAGGTCTACTAGAACAGGGTCTACTAACCAGAACCTACATAACACTGCATCCATTGACTATCGGAAAAACGAGTACAAAGTTACCATAATGGATACCAGTAATTTAACAGATACAATTGCACTGCAAGGGACAGGAGGAAGTGTATTAACAGAGTTCGGGCCCGAAAGGAATGACGAGACCAGCTCAATATCTAGTGCGGAGGAGTTTCAAGCAGCATCTGCAGCTCTACATAATACCGATAGCCAATCTGACCATATGAGGACACTACTGATACAATTCCAGGCTAACATGGCCGAACAGATTAAAGCTAGCATGACCGAACAAAAAGATAGCCTGGCCGAGCAAATTAAAGCTAGCTTGTTGGAGCAAAAAGCTGACATTATTCAGCACATCGAAAATAGCCGGGAGAAACTCTAGACAGAATTTAAGGCTGATTTTCATAATTATTTGGCTGAAGTTCACAATGCATTGAGGGAAGAAATCAGAACAGAAGTACAGGAAGATGTTTCCAGGGCGGCTAACAGGCTGCAAGAAGCCACTAACCTCAATTCTTTCCGTATGGATAGTCTATCTGACAATGTGGTAAAGCATACAGATCTGGCGCAAATTACTGAACAAGTTAGAGGACAAGTAGAGGCAGATTTGCATTCCTCTGGTAGCATGTGGATCACCATTCTTCTCAATTCGAGCGAGCCCGCAGCAGTGTTGAAAAGCAGTCTGAGGAGCGAATGAATAAGTTGGTGGATAATCTAAGCCATGCAGAGGTGGGTAACCTGAGAAACACAGTGGACGGTGTGGCAGTTTTTGTAGGAGACCTAAGCTTAAGAGGAGAGCCCAGTGTAGAACAGCCACGACTATCAGTAGCTACAGATGTATTGCAAACCCTACCCAATAATAATGCGGAACGACAGTCACATTCCTGTACGGCCAGTAACCCAGCTGGAACATATATGCACCACCCATCAACACTGTGGGTTAAACAGGTGCCAAGATTTGAAGGACACTACGGAGAAAACCCAATATTTTTTAAAAGAGGTTTGAAGAATATGCCAGTGTGTTCGGACTTACAGACACGGACATGCTGCGCTGCCTTTCCTTAAGTTTCAGGAACAATGCATATTATTGGGAGATGAATAAGTCCAAAGTTCACACCTACAATGAATTTAAAGAAAAATTTACTCATAATTTTTGGAGCAAAAAGATTCAGGGTAATCTGAGGGCACAATTGCATAGTGAGAGATTTGTCCCAGGCAAGGGTAAAAAGCTTGAAAATCATCTAGCTGATATGTACGATAAGTCGAGGTACTTAGACCTGCCTTTGTCAGACAAAGAGTTTGTGGCAATGATTTTAATGCAGCTCCCTTATCATTATCAGCCTCACTGGATGGGGAGGCACCCGGAGGACTTGTCCACCTTCAGAGACGACCTAGCTTATGACCAGATAGATTACCTGCAGAGAACACAGAATAATAGTGATCAAGACAGGCAAAGCCCTCCCGACCGAAGACCACAGTATACCGGCAACACCATTACAACCAGCAGACCACCCCCTAGGTAAGGAATTAACCCGCATGTACGCAATGTAAGACAGCGCCTTATGCACAGGGAGGCCAGGGAGGCTGGCGGAATAATTTTTGTAATACTCGTTGTCAAGGCCACCGCAACAGCTGGCGGAATGGACGGGTACATAAATGGAGCCGAAGAGGACATCACGGCAGCGATTCTGACAGTGAACTGTCTGGAGGAAATAGTCCTTATGAACGTGACAACAAATGAAAGAAGGAGTATGCTACATGTGGATGTACAATACATATACGGGCTCGTGTATACTTGCTCGTCTATACAAACGTCTACCGTCCACACTTCAGTTGTGCTTCTGGTGTTCTTGACGAAACTGTTCTATCACAGACTGATATTCCGCTTCCATTTCTGTTGGACGTCTTCTCACATTGACTAACTATATAGAATTGTTAGATTTCTGTCCTTATACAGAGAGTCCGAAAAGTCTTTCCCTGGTTACAAACTATATTTATATTCGCTATATGTAAGATAGATGTTGGATAGCTAACAAAGTGTTTTTGTTGCAACAGGACAACACATCGGTAGGTCTCCACGTGAGCACGCTTGATAGCGCGTAGCACATCTAGTCGATGTTTAATTTCTGTCCATTCATTAGCCAACATCACAGGAGCGCGGAGGCCAAGCTGTCGGGCCATCATGACCGATCCGTAATCCAGGAAAAGTTATACCAAGATAGGCACGAACCTCCAAACCCCAATTAGGCGGTGCACCACCTTGTTGAAAAATGACATTTGGGTGATAAGCAACTGAGGAACAGCAAACGATTGCAACATGTCCAGATGCACTGGAGATGTGATAATACCCTCAGCGAAAAAGAATGGTCTCATAATTTTGTCATGCAAAAACGTTCTTCAAACAGTCGGCTGCCTCTGGTACACTCTTGACACCTCACAAGGGAGCTATGAACCCCAAATACGCACGTTATGTTTTTGACAACCGATAACCGCGTAAAGCAAAATCATGGAAAACAGCGTGCGTACAGATGTTGTAGAAATATCAGTAATAAAGATGAATAATTATTAGTGCTTTTTCCTGTGAAAATAGGAAATGAACAAAGTTCAATCAACACAATATATCTGTTTGATTAAAATTTTTTCAAATGTAGATGTTTGTTCTCATCTGATATCAATCCTGATCTTACTTTTGGTATGTATTGTAAAATGGTGTTTCACTCAAATCCACAAATTTTGAGAATTCTTTTTTTATATTTGTAAAACAGCTCTGTAAAATAATAAGTATAATTCCTAACGTGAACAATAATAATTACAGTCTAGTATTCCAGTGGGCATGTATTAACTTCACTCAAATTTTTCGATACCGTTAAAGTATTGTTTTCGATCTATTTTTCGTGATAAATTTCCAGCATAGTGTGCCATTGTTACACAGATACATTCTTAACAAGCTGGTTATTTGGAGATTATATACTCCTAAAACTATGTTAATACTATCGTTCAGAACACAATACCTCATGAAACAGTTGCCTGGATATACCTGCCTGAACTTGTTCGCATGAACCAATTAAATCTAAACTGTAAGTAGAATACATTACGAAGAACCGTTTATTGAATTTGGTAACGGAAATTGTCTGTGAAATAAAAATGTTCCTTGTACATGAAGAGCGTGGAGCCAGGTGCTAGCAATCTCTCGATCCAGTATGACATCTACGTTTTGTTTTCAGTGGCTATTAAATTTCTCCGTCTTTTAAAAATTCCAGTCCCCCAGCAATCATTTTTCCCTAACAATTTCCGCCCCCCCCAAAAAAATTATAAAAAAAAAATATTTAAAAAAAAACTTACATTTCCGGAGGTCCGCACAGCACCATGTCCAGCAGACGACTGACTCCCTCACCCCCACTCCCCTAACCCAACTCCCCTAACCTCCACTCCCCTCACCTATACTCATTCTACCATATGCCACCATCCTGGTTTTTTCGTTTGTCATTTGTTTATACATTACTGGAGGTTGTGTCTCACCTTCATTCTACTGCCATTTTAAATTTAAAAAGCTTTAAACACCTAGGTGGTACTAGTGTGTTAATTAACCCCCCAGGCGACAGTCGTACTTGTTTTTTTTTTTTTTTAGTATATGTTGCGCTGATGACACCCTGCATATTAGATTAAATTTTGAACACATGGGTGCCTTTAATTTCTTGATTATGCCGCCTGCCATCGGCCTGTACTGAATGATGACATTGACCATCACTATAAAGTATGTTAACTACCATTTTTTTTTGTTTTATTCTAAAATGGGAATTTTTATTTAAAAAATAATTTTTATTTAAAG
The DNA here is from genome assembly GCA_029891345.1 of Dryococelus australis. Taxonomy (NCBI): domain Eukaryota; kingdom Metazoa; phylum Arthropoda; class Insecta; order Phasmatodea; family Phasmatidae; genus Dryococelus; species Dryococelus australis. Next base: position 194,594,141 of record CM056997.1, read on the forward strand.
TAACTTTTATATAAAGTGAAGAGGCTTTTTAAAAATAAATAAAATACAACAAATTAAATATATATTATTTATTTACAAAATTTTACATACAAACATTTCTTAGTGATGATTCTTTCGAAGGCAAGAAGAATAGATCAAATTATTTCGTAAGAGGTTGGTATGCACTCGTTTTCAGCTGGAGATGATCCACCGAATGGAGTGTCCAGCCCGAACCCATCATCATCATTTCATCTTCCTCACAACATTTCTTTTGTATAATATCATCTACGCCCTTTTTGATGTCATATACATTACAGATGGGTACATTCTGGGTCTTGAATGCCCTTCTGCAATGTTCATCCTGGTTCGGTTCTCGTTTCGAGTAGATTCATTCCAGGTATATATGATATTTTAGAGGCCCTTGCTTTTAAATATCTTCTAAAATTTTGTTTATTAAATTTTGTTTAATACTTGACAGGCACGAGCAAACATCTTTCAACGAAGCTGTCAGATTTTGGAGTAATTTAAACTTTCAGAAGGCCTAAATGCAGATTACTTCAGAAAAATCCACTGGCATTAGGTTTGCCTAGAACATGGACAGGTTTTCGAGCATGAGGTTTACACTATTCACGGTAAAGTGAGCACTTTTTAAGGCCCTCTCAACCGGCATCAACCACTAATAAACAGATTTTATTGCATCTCCAGACGTTAACTTTTATTAGTGGCGGAATGTGTACATTGCGTTCATTAGTCTGATGGCAATGTTCATATTAAAAAGTGACAGGAAGACAGAAATCTAATGGAAATAAAAATCCAGCAGGGTCTTAAAAAGTGCTCACTTTACCGTGAACCGCCTATATACAGTTATCATACAACTCATAATATACTTTTCCCGATGATAATATATTTCACGTCGCACGTTGACTGGAACGCCTGTTCGTGACAACACGTGAACGATTACACTTGTGACAGACAAGACTAAAATAAGCTCATCCTCTCTTTTTCCTTCATTTACCACTTTTCTCATGCCTACACTCATTGCTGCTTTTACTGGACGTCTCGCCACAGTAGCGATACGATATACCCGATATCGTCAGCTAATTGTCCAGTGGCGGCTGGTGACTTTTGAAACTGGGAGGTCTGTAGCGATCCTAACTCATATCATTACAAATATCATTTTTTAAACAGGAGCAGTGATAAATATATATTGCGTACGGCAGGCCTAAGAAAGTGTAGCTTATGTAGCTAAATACAAAAAATAAGTGTGGTTGTTAGAAGAAAAATGTATCATCGCCAGATTTGTAATGGTCGACATACTGTGGCCGCTGGTTCAGATCTAATCACTACCACAGGTATGTATTTGTTTTAAGTTTGTTTAGGTTATATGCCTTCCAACCAGTTCCTACATGGTGTGCTACATTACACGAAACGACGGGAGATAGCATAATAATACCAATTCTACCATACTAATGATAATAACTGACATATACTAAAACTAATATTTTTGAAACCAAATACTAATTTACATAGCCTACAGTACATACAAAATTCATGTCAAATTTAAATTAGAGAATGAAAGTGTCATATCTAAATTAATATATTTGTAAAAATAAAATCCATTCGTCAATCTGTACGCGCTATCTAACCGGCGATGTATATTCACCTTACCAAGCAATGAAAATTTATGGCATTTTTTTGTGTTGCGAACATGATTTATGTATTTTAACTTTGTCTCCCAAATGTTTAAAATCTTTTATCCCATTGACAGTCCACGCAAGATCATTAGGTTTCATTAGCAGAACAATTAAACAAAACAACACATTCCCAACTTCACACTCGCATAGCCAGTCCGCGAAATTGTATGTACTTACGTCGAATTCTCTCGTATACGAACCATTAACTACCTTGGCTTTGTTGTTGAATTATATTTAACTGTGGCCTTGCTGGTCCCAGATTCTGTAGCTCTAGTTTATTCTCGTAATTGAAAATCTTTGTAGTAATAAGGTTTAAAATGTTACTCGCCGAATTAACAATTATTTACAAGTTTACACAACACTGCGTTAACAACAATTCAACCCTGCTTCTGAGAAATGCTAATAGCTCATCATTAATTAACAACAAACCTATTCAGAATTACACACTATATTTGAATCTCACGCGAGTTTGAAAGATGTCTATAAATAAAAAATATTCGAAATAAATACAAGCATTGTTAAGAAATGTGTTTAACAACTGCAAAAGAGTGAAGCGCGAAAATGTGCTTACAAAACATGTAGTTTTGGTAGCTTTGTCAAGTTCCAGGAAACCATTTTTTTTGTTTGAGCACGGGCGCGCCCAGCTCTCTCCGATTTACAGCATGCGATTGGCTGAAAAGGGCCGAGCCCCTGAAGTCTTCCCTCCCTCCCGTAGCGCCCCTAGTCGTATGTTACGGTCATCTCTCTCTACTAGCTCTACCCACTTCGGGCGAAGAATCTGCCGCCCCACCACTCGACATTTCTAAAAACATTTCTCTCGTGCATCTCAAAAACACTGGTTGCGATATAACCTCCGTATTCGTACGCAGTATTATTTACTGAGTAGTAGATACGTAGAGGTATGCGTTCTGAGATTTTGTTAGGAGGGCTGCGCTCCGCTTCCCTACATCAGCAGCCGCCACTGTAATTGTCCATACCGTCCACATGCACATCTTCACTTACCGATGTTAGTATCATTATATCATCACTTACTGTACAAGGTAGCGATGACATGTTTACATCATCATTGTACACAGCAGTACTTGTAAGATTATCACAGGTATGTGGCGACAAAACATATGTTTGTTTTGCTGGTGGGGGAACAAGTCCTTTGCATATTTTGGAATGTTAGCTTAGATTGTCAGTACGGGCAAACAGACCAAGGTCACTCTCATACTCATATGCCATGAGGAGCGGGTTCATCTTGCATTGATGCGTTTCGTGTTGTCAAACATTGCTGCTATACGCAAAGGATTCATCACAGCAAATGCATCGAAGTCTTGACACTGTTGACTTGGGTCGCGATGCCGATGGAGCTGCTGTGGGAGACCCATCTGACGAAGTCGATGGCGCTGTCGACATCATGGCTGCACTGTTGTAGGTGACCAACCCGAAGAAGTCAATGTCCCTGCCGTAGCTACCATTATCTCTGAAGTGCCAGAATATATCGCAGATGCAGAATAAGACATAGATGTGAATATTCAGAAGCTAGCCGAGACGATCTACCTTTCATGGGAGCTGCTGTCAAGCTAAACCTATCAGCTGACATCCCTACTATTTATAATATATGGGTACGAAAGCCCTATAAAGTCATATTGACTTTGAACCACTCGTATTAAACCTTTAATTCATTGTGCGGACACCTTCCAGCCAATCACCGAGTTTCCACATGATTGCAGCTGGCCAATCAGGCGAAGACACAAAGACATGACGTGCTGGAGTCATTCTCTGACTCCTGCCGCAGACCGACCCCTTAAAAGACTGACCTCTCCACTCACATTCCTACACACACACACACACACACAATGCATACATATTTCCTGCGACTGTAACCTTACATTATAAAATTTGAGCCTATAAAAATTTCCTCTGTAGGGTGCAAAAATTTTTTAGTGAAGTTGTAGAAAGTTTAGATGGTAGGTAGGCATTGACGTCTCATTGATAGCAATATCATTAGAAATGAAACCAGAAACATGTGAAACAGTACTATAACAATTAAAATACATACGTGACTTACCTGGGATTCGAATTCAGAAAAACGTGTAAAATCAAGCTAACTTGCAAACAACTGCATCACGGAGGTAGGATTCGAAGTATCAACTTCGGAAGTAATCAGTGTAATGTTTTGAATGATAGGGTTCACTAACCTGAAATATTTACTTGGCTATCACTTTGAAAATAGGTATTTAAGCCACTTCAACATATACGTATGCATGGCCTACCATCATGCTACTTGTGTGAAAGATTTTATGGAAGTCCGTTGATTGGTCTCCGAGATATGGCATAAAAAACTTATTTTCTGAAAACGGGTTTAAAAAAAAAATTGCTTAAAATAGGCTCTTTACACGATGTTTGTAATAGCTAATGTCACCATATAAAGTTTGATTGAGATTGTTAAATTGTTAAATAGATACGCCAAACATATGAAAATATTTGTATGGCCGCCATTTTTAAAATCATTTTTGATGCCATTTAAATCATGTAACTATATTTATCCTTCTGTACACGTGCAAAATTTTGTGAAAATTATTCTAATTATCCTGTAAACCCGACAAAATGTTCTGTTAACTCACCTGACACTAATTTGAAAAAAAAATCCAGCAAAAGAGGATATCTGTATGCTTATCGGTTGCTTGATCCTCGAAATATGATATAAAACCTTCACTGATCATTTGACGATCTTCATTAATGGAGGGCAAGAAGTTAATATATTAGCACATACGATTATTGTCATAGAAACAGTATACAAAGTTAAATGTAAATACAAAGTTAAATTTAAATCCGTTACATTGTTTCGTAGATATAGCCCACTAACCTAAACTGTTTGTATCCGTGGCATTCAGGAAATAAAAGACTTATACATATAAATTGATATAACATACCATAGTACAACTTTTTCGCTAAATTTGAAAGAAATCGGTTGATTGTTTCCCGAGATGCGAAATAAAAACTATATTATTTCATGTGGGACTATCTTACAAAATGGTTGATAAATTATACTTTACATAGATTATATATATATATATATATATAACTGATACTGTCAGCACACAAATTTATGACGAAATTGGTTTTGCAGTTTCATAGATAAAAATTCGTAGTTAGAAAGTTTATATGACCACCATTTTAAAAATATGTTTGCCGGACCCTCTCAAAATTGATCAGTTTACATAGCCTGCTGTAGTGCTAATTTTTTGCCAAATTTGGTAGAAATAGTTTCTTTTTTCGGAGATCACGTAATTTTAATTTGTCAAGTGATGCTGTTTTACAAAATGACGGACAAAATATATTGTGTGTGTACAAAATTGATTTTTGTAATACATACAGCCATCATATAAAGCTTCATTGAAATTAATTACATAATTTCGATGATATAACCTACAAAACTAAAATAGCTATGTATCCGCCATTTTAAGAATAAGTGCCTAACATATTTATAACATATCAGTTAACATTATCTACCACAGTATTACTTATTTGCCATATTTGTTAGGAATCGGCCAATTGTTTCCCTGAGATATGTCAAAAATTTTATTTATTTGTGTGACACTATCTTACAAAATGGAGGAGAAAAGACACTCCGTGTAGACACATATGATGTTTGTTATATATACTCCCAGCATACAAAGTTAAGTTGAATTGATCAATTGTTTTCAAAGATATATCATACTATGCTAAAATAGCTAGATGACCGCCATAAATAAGGGTCTGACATACTTGAAACATATTTGAGCATATTAATTGCGGCAGGACTACTTGATTGACAAATTTGGTAGGAATCTGTACTTTGTTTATCGAGAAATTACACAAGAAAATATTAATTCATGAAGCGCTGTCTTACAAAATGGCGGATATAAGTTTTTAGGTTTATTTGAGGTTTGTGACAGATACTGTCAGTGTACTAAATTTGGTTGAAATTGATCAAATGTTAAGGTAGTTATACCAAATAAACCTAAAATATTTGTATGGTCGCCATTTGGAAAATAAATGCCTAATAAAGCTAATTTACCTACATTTAGTTAGCATATTATAGTTTTACTTACCTGCCAAATTTGAAGAAAATAGGTTGAATAGTTTTCGAGATATAACATTAAAGCATTATTTTTTCATGTAGTGCTATCTTCCTAAATTACGGTTAAATCGGTTGAATGGTTTTCGAGATATCACATATCGTCCTACATTTTAAAATGAACACCCTTTTGAACGCAAGTGACTGGTGTGGTCAAAAACTATAAAAGTCAGGTGTTATTACTTAGTACTCTATGTGTACCGAGTTTGGTGAAATTCGGTTCTCGCATTCAAAAACTGAAGGGCGGGACACACACATACACACGCATCTACACACACCACTTACATACACACCAACACTAAGAGCCCTATATATTCCAATTTGCAGACTGACTCTGAAATGACTCATAATGGCTCCAAAATGATTCCTCCTCCAAAATTACTCCAAAATGACTTCACCTCTACCTCCGCCTACATTAATCCTAAATGACTCATAATGACTCCACCTCCGCCTTCACATCCACAATAACTCCTAAATGAATCATAATGACTCCAAAAGACTCCTAAATAACTCCACCATCACAACCACCACCACCAACACCACTTCCATCTCCACCTCATGTGATTGACCTGCTGCAATCACGTGGTAATTCGGTGATTGGCTGACCGGTGTCAGTGTAGTAATAGTGTAATACGATTTGTTCAAAGTCAACATGACATCACAAGGCTTGCACACTCGTATATTATAAGCAGTGGGGACGTCAGCTGAGAGTCTTAGTTTGACAGCAGCTCCCGTGAAAGGTAGATCTGCATCTGCGATGTCATTGGGCACTCCAGAGCTAATGGTAGCCACGGCAGTGCCATCGACTTCTTCGGGTGGGTCACCTACAGCAGTGCAGCCATCGACATTTTCAGGCATGATGTCGACAGCGCCATCGACTTCGTCAGATGGGTCACCCACAGCAGCTCCATCGGCATCGTGACCCAAGTTAACAGTATGAAGATTTCGATGCATATACTGTGATGGAGCCTTTACGAATATCAGCAATGTTAGACAACACGAAAAGGATCGATGTAAGACGAACTCGCTCTTCATGGCCTTTAAGTGTGAGAAGTGCCTTCATCTGTTTGCCTGTACTGACAATCTATACCAAAATCCAAAATATGTAAAGGACTTGTTCCGTTACCAGCAAAGCAGACATATATGTTGTCGTCGCCACTAACCTGTGATGAACTTACAAGTACTGCTGTGTGCAATGTTGATGTAAACACGTCATTGCGACCTTGTACAGTAAGTAATGCTATAATGATGTTAACATCGGTCAGTGATGATATACATGTGGACGTTATGGGCAATGCGCTGACGATATCGAGTACAGTAAGTAGCAGTCAATCGTCTGCATGGCACGGAGCTGGGAGACATTCGGAAATGTAAGTTGTTTAAATTAAATTTTTAATAATACATTTATATATTTTTTTCTTTACATTTGTTATAATTTTTCTGGGTTTTTAAGTTTTGTTGGATTTTTTTTTGTTTTTCTTTGGAATTTTTTATTTAATGTAATTCAAGGTTATGGGGCCAAGTTCAATGACACTTGAATCCAGTATGGTGACAGTAGTCTGTAACATCATATGTGTGCTGACTGTTATGGATTTTTCCCGAGTTATGGATTTTAAGATCATTCGAGGTCAGAGGGTCAAGGTCGAGGTCATCTGCATCCAGTATGGTGGTAGCACTCTGTAATGTAATATGTTTGCTGACTTTTATGGATTTTTCTTGAGTATTTTGTTTTCATGGTCATTCGAGGTCAGAGGGTCAAGGTCAAGGTCACCTGTATCCAATATGGTCGTAGTGATCTGTAATGTAATATGCTTGCTGACTTTTTAAAAAAATGTTGCGAATTTGTAAAAAAAAATTAATGTTTAAGCGAAATTCTAAAGGAAAAAGGTAATTTTTAGTGAAAAAGGGAAACTTTTAGGGAAAAAAGAAAATTTTTGGAGAAGAATGACTGCTGGGGAACTGGAATTTTTAAATAATTTTTTGACAATTTTAATTATTATTTTTAATAATACATTTGTAATAGTTTATATATATATATATATATATATATATATATATATATATATATATATATATATATATATATATTGTATTTCGCGGGTTAAAGTTCAAAGGTCATGGGTCTGAGTCCTGCTTTCCTGGCTCGGAGTCACAAATCCTGGTCTCCTCTGGGAAAAAGGAAAATTTTTAAGGAAAATGGGAAATTTTTAGGTTAAAAGATAAATATTTAGGGAAATATCGTGGATTTTGAGGGAAAAAGGGGGGAAAGTGGCTGCCGGCCGATCGGAACGACAGAGCAGGAGGTACTCCAAGCTCCAATGCCCCGGGCCCTTGTTCCCGTCTCATCATTTCCCTACTTCTCTCGCAATTTTGAAACTTCATAATCTATATACCTCAAAATTTGAACATTAAGACTCGTTCAGCACTCGCATTCAGGGCATGGACTTTCTAAACAAACTCAACAAATAAATATCAAATTTGGGCAGCTGTTTATCTTGGTTGTAGAAGATCAGGAAACACTAATGGAATAAGATCATTGTAGAGATACATAGAGGCCCTGAGACCAGAAGGCAGGCTGGGTTTGGAGGGTATTAGGGTGATTAACAAAAAAAAGCATAATAGTAGGTTATGTCATATCGGTCTGTCGAATGCTTCGAAGTGGTGGTACATAGGTTCGTCAGGGAGAGTAACACTAACATATCTTTTAAAATAAAAAGCAACCCTTCCTGCCCACGTGCCCTATGCACATTTAAAACCATGGTTACCCGAACCTTGACGCATAGCATTCAAATCAGATACAGTAATTGAATTTTTTTTTTTTTAGCTACCACAGTGAAGAAAAAATTAATTAATAGATTAATGAATATGGTTCCGTAGGCTGACATTAAAATTCATAGTTTAATACAGTCATCTTTTTGGCAGTAAGAAACCGCTATGATGAAGTTTTCTTGTTAAAAATATAATTTAATTGACATGAGGGTAACGTATCTGTCACATATTCGTTACTAAATACATTATATCTTGAGTACCATCAGCGAAAAATAATTTCTTATAGCACTAAGTTGTTCTTTCCTTTTTGTTTTTTTTTTTTTTTCAAACTATAATTCCGGAACGTGAATTATTTATATACATCCCTTAACATGCAGGTAGTAATTTGCGAGACTCGATGTCAGAGTCTTACTTTCATTATTTCAGGTTCCTAATTTTATTTCGCACCACTAAAGGCTCAAAAACTAACGACAGCATGTCTTAGTAGTTTCTTAATGCGACTAACATTTTATTTTCAAGGACGTGCAGCTGTATTCATGGCCCAGGTTGCGTCGTTTGGGCGGAAACATTACTTCGCTCATTTTCAGGGACTTTTTAATAATTTTGTAGTATAAAGGGAAAATTTCGAGAGAGGAAACCAAATTTGAGGGGGAAAAAAAGAACATTTTAGAAGTGAAACGTAAAAAAAAAAAAGTAAGGGTGGAGAGGGAATTTCAGTGACTGCAAAAAAAAAAAAAAAAAAAAAAGACAAAATTTCAACTGGAATGAGAAGGCAGGGACTTTTGACCGATTTTCTTCACGTTCCTTATCCTAATATCCGTCACTCCGTCACCAGAAGGAACATTTTATGACAATATTGTGACTGTATGTACATTAGCACACTTGATGTTTTTACTATCGTTTTGTCTTTCTGTGAAGGTCATTCTACCAGGAAGTCCACCAATCACTAAGAGGACAGAGACGAATAAACACCGGGACCAAGGACACACATGTTACCGTTCTTGGTGTGTGGCAGACATCAACAAGGATGGTTCAGAAGACCTGGTGTTGGGCTCATCACTGAATTTCAATGGGAATAACAGTGAGATAGGCCTGGTGAATGTCTACATCAACGAGAATGATTCTCTCTCCTACAAACAGGTATGTACGCGAAAGACGATGATAAGGAGTATTAATTTTTTAGCCGCCCACAAGTTGTGTTATCAGTAGGGTTGACCACATAGAGTAAACCTAAAACAATATGTTCTTTTAGATGTTTGGCCTTGTTAATATTTTTCTAAAGCCTCTGCCTTGAAGTAACGAGAACCTTGTGAAAGAGCATCTCGTCCACTGGTAAAAAGGTTTAGTTGAATATAACCAGGTTTAATTTTAGCTCAGCCAAATTGTTTGTATTTAAGGGCAATTGAACAGTTTGTTTCTGATGGTAAATTTGTTGTTCGTATTTCATTGCTGCACATTGTAATATTTGGCGAGGTGAACTAAAGATTTGAATGGTTTTACATACATTAAAGTGTTTCGCTTATCGCAAAGAAATTGAGGACACGACCAGGTTTCGAACCCGGAACTTTAGCGTCCACGTGCTACACCTGAGCAACTTCTCCTTACACGACTACTGACTGTGGGCAAATGTGTGTAAACAGATAAACTACTGTCTAAATCATGCACGCAAATATTTTTTCAAGATTTGCAGCTTTACTTTTGTGTTTCCTGTTGAAATTGTTTCATTTGGGATTGTTTATATCATTACTAAGCATAAATATACACACTAATAAACAGTTAGGCCTAATATCCTCAATTATCACGAAAATTACAAACAAACTCTCTAGCCGTATCTTCGAAGGCAATCAAATTACGCGATTACCATTCAGCCAACCAAATAAACACCAGTTCTGGACCAAGCTGATTTTGTTGTCGCTGCAAATTCTGTAATAATAGGCATCAGGTTATCCCAGGTAACCGAATGATTTATTCGCTTCAAATGAAGTATTGATTTGAGTTTACCATGATGATGTCGAATAAACGAAAAATTGCTTGGATAAACATGTACGCATGTTTAAATTATTTATATGGTTCAAAGAAACTAATGCAGCTGTATGAGCAACAACAGATTAGCTGGGTGAACAAAATATTGTTCATTTTAAACAAGCATTGCTCAAGCAAGTTTATTAGATATCTGCAACTCTACCTTTCTCTCAGTGTTTTTAAGATTATTGAAATTTTTTAAAATAATTATTTACAGCAAGGGAATGTTGATATAGGCTGTTCACAGCAAAGTGAGCACTTTTGAGGTCCAAGTTACTTTTTTCTTTCAGTCAATTTTTTATCCATTAACCACCTTTTTAAATAAATATTACCATATAAGTAATAAACACAGTTTGTATATTTCACCACACTCGGAAATTTAAGTTAAAGGTTAAAATAAAATATATTTATTGACTACTCTTCCAAATGAGAGGGTTCTCAAAAGTGCTAACTTTACCGTGAACAGCCTAAACTTGACAACCACTGTATTATATTTATAAAAGAATATTAGTAATTCCCAAATATTATATTTTGCAGGCGGAAATTCTTGAAACTATTCCACATTCCCTCTTTGGAAGAAGCGTGTCCTGCATAGGTGACATCAACTCTGATGGATATGAAGGTAACAAAACGCTTGCAGGGTTAAAATGAAGCTAACTTTTCGTTACAAACTGAGTTAATAGACATTCACCCTCGGATACAGGCACTTGATAAGGAGGCTGGGAGAAGCGGCGGTCAGTTGCTCAAGTCTCCTTAGTCTAATCGGACGGCTGTCGTGTTAACTGTCCTCGATGTTATTGCTTTCCTTCACAGACTTCGCTGCACTGGGGGAAAAAAAAAAACTTCAATCTTACACAAATGTGCGTGTCAGCAGAATCCCCACTGAAGTCAGTGCAATTTTACACCTAAAAATGTATTTGTTTTTCACTCTGCGGCCAAGTAAATTTATCCTACAATTAATTCAAATAACATATATACTGCACAACTAATTATACATTAAATGGCGTCTACGTGAAGCAGAAAATAAACTTTGACATTTGTTTTTTTATTCCGCGACAAGACAATTAGACTTATAGTTCTCTTCTTATTTCCAGGAACATTAGGGTAACATTCCAAATACCACACGCTTTTTTTACAAATTGCACATCAAAATGTAAATTCATTGAAAATTTGAATGCGTAAGTACACTTACAGATACTCCAGAATGTAATGTTTTTACACATACGTAGTCATTGTAAAATTACACAGTGGAAGATGAAACTTAAACTGATGTCGAATGTTTATACGACAATGCAGCAGTAGGCTGTTCATGGTAATGTGAGCACTTTCGAGGCCCTGGTTACTTTTTTTCTTTTGGCAGTGTTTTATCCTTTAACCACCTTTATAAATATATCTTGCTATGTAAATAATAATCAGAGTGTCTATATGGCTCCGCACTCGGACGTTAACGTCTAAGGCTGAAATAAAACAAATTTATCGACCATTATTCCAAACGAGAGGGCTTCCAAAAGTGTTCACTTAACCGCGAACAGCGTATTAGAAAACACAATCAAAGAGCTTAGTATATGGAGTTAGGGTGGTTTTACGTACATAAAAAACGTCTAAATTAAGAGCAAGATGATAATTATAAAGTCATAGGACGTTCATGCACTTTCACCAAAGATTTTTAGCACTCTCCAGATTCCTAAGAACATTGACATAAATTTGTACATGCTGTATGTGGTTTTCCAAATTACAAATAAAAATGTAAATTTACTACAAATCTGTATGTAAAAAATTAACATTTATTATGTCGCCGCTATACTGAGCTGAGTTTTCGTTAATGCTCTGCGATTCTACTTACGCTATAGCAACATGAAATGTTGTCGACATCAACAACGATTTGAGAGTTAGTAAACTACCACTCTTCGGTCTTCATGGGCGACACACTCATACGGTGCTTGATTTCGGCAGTAAAATCACCTACTATTTCTGTATTTACAATTTTCTCCTTCATTTCGAACTGAAATAGGTTTGAGCCTTTTTTTTTTTTTTTTTTTTCTACGTATTTGTTTTTGTTTTATGAATAATATTTTTTTATGGTACCTTAAACGAGCTTGGGTACGGCTTTAATTCGAATGATTATTTTACCGAAACTGGATAATTTAGTTATCTTCAGTGCAGTGTAATTGATGCATTCTGATTTATTAAGATTCAACTTGAGTTGTCTTAGTCCAAATATTACTATGACTCATCAGCGACAATCAACTAGAAGTCTGATTAAATTTATATAAATAACGGGCATACTCACATTATCATTCGAGCAAAACAAGCAAAGAATCCTGCACTCTGGAAAAAAAAGAAGAGGAACTCCATGTCCAAACAAACGTTGTAAAAACAACATAAAGTGAATCTGTCAATTGGAAAAAAAGAACACACAGCAGAGATATTGTTCATGAATGTGGGCACAGCTTGGCAGGTGATAAAAATTGACACTCGCTTATCCTCAACCACTAAATTTCTTTTGAATACATATACTGTATGTCTCTTGCAAACAAAAATGTCGAGCCTGGTTTCTTCAGTGCCATACAAAGTGTTGATTGCCAACATAACTATCAAATTATACTTTAGTTCATGGATGATTTTATAAATATCTTCCGGAATTTTTCTTTGCGATGCCTATTTATCATTTTGCAACCAACTGAATATGCGATAGGAAAACTATGTATTGATTTTCTTTTATCTTGGGTGATGACTTGCATTGTTGTATTCTGTAACTGCATCTCAAGTAATTATTTTCACCCAATTGAAGACTGCATTGACGATATTGCTCGCGAAGTTGATAAGGCCGGATCGAATTATATGTCTGTATTTGATAGTTTTGCTAGCAAGATGCATATCTTTAAGCATTATTTAACGCGGAAAGACATACACGCCAAAGAATTATAAGTACGCCAAATTTCCGCACCCCTATTATAAATTGCAGCTCCGTACACTCTCAATTCGAATCAGTGGCAAAACACTGATTCTCATTGAAATTCAACTACTCGAATCAGTGGAAATGGCTCCACTTTGAATCAGAAGAAAACCACTGATTGTTTAAGTACAAAATTTCACTGAGTGAATAAGTGATGTGGAATAATTTCTCTGATGGAATAAGTGACGGCCGACTGCAGTGGTGAATTAAATATTGTTTTATTTAATTTATCTAATTAATTACATGCAATAAACATATTTACGATATTTTGCTATTTATAGTTTTAAAAAAAAATCGGTATCATTTGCGCTTCCAAGTAAAGTTAAGAAACGTCAGAGGAAATCAGGAAAATGTGTGTCTTATAGTTCTTATCAAAACCGTGAAGATTTTAATTGTATGCCCTTACTTTTCGTTTTTTGTTTAATTAATACCGTTAGGATTGTTAAAACAAATATTATACATGAATGCACTATCTTCAACACATTATATCTTCAAACAGAGCGTTGTGACGATTACATGAAAAAAAGAAATGAAAGACTTGAAAACGGAATGAAAGGCTGAATGATCATGTTATCTCGTAAAATGGTGTTTTAAAAGACGAAACACATTTTAGAAAGTATGTTGAATTGGTTTTATTAATTTATTCTTTGTTATTTCATGTGCCACACGTTGTTTAACGACCATTTTTAAACGTGGTTTGACGATCATTTTTACACGCTGTCTAACTGATCTATCAGTCAAAAATAAACCACTGAAAAAAACAGTGGAAAAAATGACTGATGAATCAGTGTAAAATGTCACTGAATCAATAATCGAGGGAAGTATGGCAGTTGTTCACTGATTCATCAGTTAAATTCACTGAAGTGACTATTGAATCAGTCAGGTACTGTTGACTGTTTGAAATAGTGAAACTCTTACTGATTCAGATTTAGAGTACAAAACATTAAGAATCTTTCGTAAAGAACCTAATTTATACCCTGTCCACAAACAATTAGAAATATTTTAAAAATATGCTCTCTTTTGTAGAATTCGAAGTAACATGCTCGTTTAGTTGAGAGAGTGAATACTGAAAACTGCTCACTATATATTATATTAAGCAATATACAGACGTGGATTAATCTATTATCTGTCATCAGTAACGGGTCTGACATGTTTAAATTTGAACAAAACACATTCAAGTTTCATATACCAGTGAAATGAAGACGGACCTTCTGGGCCACAGAACATCAAGAACGAGCAAGGAACAGGTAAGTTACCAACCAGAAGTCGATCATGTTTACTTATAATAATGACCTTGACGGCTATATTGGAATTTCATGACTTTGACCTTGACCTTAAAGTAAAAAATTCAAGAAAAAGAACAAAAAGTAATCGAAATTGAAAAAATAAATAAAATAAAATTGAAAATAACATTATTGAGGCCAACGGCCATTTTGGATATTCATGAATTTGACCCCAGGTGACCTTGAACTATAAAAATGAAGGAAAGTCACGCAATAAAGTTTTAAAATGTTAAAAATCAGCAGAAAATTACATTATTAGCCCTAACTGTCATATTGGATATGCACGACCTTGCTCTTGACATCAAAGAAACTTAAATCGAAAAATAAAAAAAAATCGCTTTAATACGTAATTATGAATATATTTTACGCAGGCGAATTCTAAATGCTCTTAAAATTTTCATAAAAATGCCAAATTTGTTTTAAAAATATGTCTTCGAAAATTTTTGGAAAATATTTGGAAAAATTAAATTATTGTTCAATGACTTACATGTAGAAGATCCAAGTTTAGATTCTTGTAAGGAAGGCAGATCACACCATATACCATTATGGCAACCCCCAGACAGGCGACTCACACGACTATAATTCAATGGCATTCAGTCGACCCTCACCACAATAACAGCTTTACATAACACGCGACCCTCCTTCCACACGCCGCTCTCACTCAGTATACCTACTATAATCCACCATTCCATCAATTTTCCACTCGTTATTTCAATATTTCGAACAATCTTTTAATATTTAACCAATATTCCCATTTTTCTGCAACTGTCAATCTTCCGATCATTAATTCGATCCACATTTCCATCTTTCGAACAACCTTTCAGTCAACCTATCGATTTGTCATCAATCCATAGTCAATCCATCAGTATATCGTCTGTCCGCCATCCATGCATATAGCAGGTACAATTCATTCCCCGGCTGTATATACACATTTGTATTTGGCGACTCCATTTATTTCTGTATGCAGTATACAGTCTGTGTATTTACATTTCACCCTGAGAAAACCCATGCACATTTACACTTCGTACGAGCAAGGGTCATAGATAATTGAAAAAAAAAAAAGAATCTGATACCATCACCTATGCATGGCCATATTTCTTATGTTACCATATAATTTGCTTGCATGAATTTAAAATAAGCATATAATATATTATATAGAATTATAAAAATATGTATTAATAATAGGCTATGCATATTAATATGTACGGTGGATTAAAATTTATTACATTCATAATTATTATGTATAATCCTTTAATGTTAATATATATTTATATGTGCTTATAGGTGATGGCATCAGCGTCTTTTGCAACCACCTGTGACCCTTTCTTGTGCAAACAGTGTTCATGGGTTTTATCAGAATGACCTCATATTTCACATTTAAAATGTGTAGCAGAGGCTTTCTGTGAGGATAAGTTGGGGTCCGTATTAGAACAGTACCATACATGTTTAATGAACTAGATGGATCGTTCACGATTGGTTTGGTAAAACGATTTGAGTGCAGAGAGTTAAGAGTACATACAATAGATGGACGGTTCACAAACGTGAAGCACACCGCTGGGCATTGAAGATATCGGGGGGTGTGTCGTCAGTTCAAGTCCGATCAGATGGTGCAACATCAATGTTCGAGGGCATTGTCTCGACTGTGCATTGTCGATGGTTTGTCCTTCAGCGTCCGGCTGTCTGGATCAGGACTTCGTTGGGAAAAAGCTTGTCTAAAAGTGTCTTTCATGTGCCACATGGCAGAAGTATAGATATCTGAGACACCTCAAACCTAAGAGTCGCGACGTGTAAGGACACTTGTGGTAAGCATAGGAGATTATTAGTTTTAACCTTCCTTGATAACTGACTGTTGGTAATGTAAGCATTAATATGAATAACGCTACGGGATTGTTTTGCCATACGTTATGATATTCCAATATAGTAAATATTAAATGCACTGATATAGAATTGTGATTATATAGAACAATGACAGTCATCGGTAGCACAGTTGTTTTGATACCATGAGGTGAACATCACTTTGGAAGGACTCTGTCATCATACCATGAAGATGTATTGTGGAAGAGTTCTTTTCGTTGTGATGAAGCATTAAGAAAATGGCCACATGCAGTTCATGGAAGCTTGATTCATTGAAGAAACTTATTAAGATCCACAAGGATTAGTCTACTGGAAGCCAGTAAAAGTTGCCACCAATACCTTTTGCTATATCGATGGGTAGTGATTCCACAGATGACTATAGCAAGACAGTTCATACTAATGATGGAATGAGTGACTTACATTGTTCAGTTGTAAGTTCGAGCGAAATATACGCTTGCGAGACTTTCGGGTGAAATCGACGAACTAAAAAATAAACTATCATTGTCTCTAAATACTGATGATGACCATGCGACTCCTGCTACAAAGAAAAGTAAACTTGTTATCGAAGACACAACAGGAGGGGTAGACGATCATGAAGATATGTTGAAGAAAATGACCATGGAGTTGGCATTTATTCAGATGTTAATGGGAATAATGATAATACTTCAAACACACTCATTGACCAGTCCTCTCAATATGAGTCAAATTGTTTGACGAAAGCAGTAGGCAACATCAGCACCGACTACGTATTTCCCTGCGACACAAATAAACTTGAATCTACGCTCAAAAGTTCGATCACATTACAAGGTGTACATTTCTCACATATTAATGTTTAAAAATGGTGGATAGTGAACAACACAAGACTTGTGGTGGCTGCAAAAAAGGGTTTCAAAAGGAAGATGAAAGCATCAAATGTGACGGCATATGTGTTATGTGGTATCATAGATTGTGTGTTGGAATCGGGAAGAAGAAATATGAATCTTTAAAGAAGAACAAAGCGAGTGAGTGGTACTGCAATAAGTGCATAGAAGAATACACAAATAGAAATGTAAACAATGCAACCAACTTGAATGAAACAAACCCAACGAAAATGGACAATATTTTAAATGAAGTATTAAAAAGACTTGAGAAGCTCGATGAAATACAAAATGACCAGAAACAGATAAAGCTGTCAGTAAAAGGCAATGAGGATAGTCTAAATGAAATAAGAAGAGAGCTAAGAGAAGTGAAATCTGAACTAATAAAAGTTCGTGAAGAAAATGTCAAATTGAAAAATAAATCATATGACCAAGAGAGGTTAGTTAATGAAGTATATGTCTTGAAAACTGAAAGTGAAGACCTAAAACAGTATTTGAGGGTCAATAACGTGGAAATACATGGACTCCCAGTTGTAACAAATGAAAATCCATTGGAGCTGATAAAGCGTGTAGGGAAGGCTTTGAAGATCGAAATATCAGACCAAGAAATAGATGCCTGTCACAGGCTACCGACTAGCAAAAAAGATCTTCCTGCTCCACTGCTAGTGAAATTTGTTAGAAGAAACAAAAAAAAAAAAAAAGCAATAATAAAGCAAAGAAGGCCAACGGGAAACACCTAACATCCTTGGATATTGGAATAAATGCACCTTCACGGCCAGTATTTATCAATGAACACCTGACTACTACGAACAAGATTGTATTCAAACAAGCAAGGTACCTGAGGTAGCATGGTTATAAGTTCGTCTGGACGCAAGACTGCAAGATTTTCGTAAGAAGAAACGAGTAGGACACGATAAGAAGAATGAAAACTGTCGAATATGCGAAAAAAAAAATTGGCAAAACACCAGCAATGCCAGTTGAAAATGAACAGAGCGAAAATTTTATGCAGGTACATGCTTTTAGTGTAAATTAATATATTTTTGAGTGTCCTCTAGATTACTGCTATTCAAGAAGTTTTATTTCACCTAGCAAACGAAAGGTCATAACAGTTATGTACATAAATGCTAGAAGCATTAGGAATAAATTTGATGGCATTGAAATCCTTGCAAATTCACTCAAGGAAGTCGACGTTTTAGTCATTGCGGAAACCTGGGTAAATAACAACGAAATTGAATTCTATAAAATAAACAATTACAAAAGTTTCTTTGCCTGTGGGGATGATAAAATTTGTGGCGGTATTGGTATTTATGTGCATTACTCGTGCGACATTTGTGTCATCAATAAATCTGAAGCTACTCACAGCTTATTATTGCTAGAAATAACAAGTAAAAGTAACTTAATAAATAAATTTACTCTGCTGAGGGCTTACAATCCTCCACGTACCAATGCAAAAACATTTCCCGATTTTCTTTACATTTAACTGTGCCAGATAAAACGCAAAAAGTTAATTACAGTTGGTGATTTTAATACTGACATACTCAATTTAGATGAGCTTTATGATTATTACAATAATCTACTCTGCTCATGGGGTCTTGTCGTATGCAATACTTTATACCCTACACGTGCAACAGAAAATAGTTAATCTTTAATTAATCACGTAGTAGTCAATAATTCCGAATATGAGTATAATGTATCAAATATAAATACTGACATCAGTGACCATAACATTTTAATAACTGACATATTCACCAATACAAATAAAATTAAAATAACAAAACAAAATGCACAGTATGATAGAAGCAGCAAAAGTAAAATAAACTATCAAAAACTAAATTAAATACTAATGGATTTCAATTTTGCCTATAATAATGTTGCTAATGTTTTAAATATACCAATATACCAATGCAAAATAAAAGTTAATACTACAAGAAAGCAAACTACTGATGAGCAAACAAATCCCCCTTGGTTTACAGATGAATTAATCTATCTTATAAATAAACAAAAGATGATACATAGCAAGTTAAAGAAAACATCTCTAAACAGGCTACTTCAGATTGAATACAAACTGTTCAGAAACAAAGTCACGTATCTTAAAAGAGACTTAACGACAAAATATTATACAAATGAGTTCAATAAAGCAAAGGATAGCTGTAGAGAAACCGGGAAGGTTATAAATAGTATGCTTTATAAACGCAAATGTGGTAGGGAATTAAAGGTATGTTTTGCACTAAACCTAAGAAATACCTCATCTGTCAGTAACACTTAACAAGCATGTGAACTTTTCAATAATTTTTCATCATTGTAGCAAAAGACTTGGTCACTAACTCAAATTGGAATTATGGGAGTACAATGAATATATATATATATATATCTATAGGGAATCAATCTTTTTATATCCCACTGATAGAAAAAAAAAATTAATATTGTTAATAACATTAAACCTAAACAGAACATAACCAAAGATGGAATAAATAACAAAACATTAAGAGTATGTAATCTTTTGGTTGCAGATAACCTGGTAAATCTGTCTCTCTCCAAAGGCAATTTTCCAGCACCACTAAAGATAGCTAGAGTTGTGCCCATATATAAGAATGGAGATCAGTTAAACCCATCTAACTATAGGCCAGTTTCTATTTTGCCATCCCTCTCAAAGCCATTTGAAAAAGTAGTACAAAATCGTTTGGTTGACTTCCTTAATAAATCTCAGTTTTAGTACAATAAACAGAATGGGCTCAGAGATGGATCAAATACTGAGACAGCCACTTTAGATTTCACCTCTCATATAACAGAAATTACGGATAAAAATCAAGTTGCTGCATGCCTATTTATTGATCTTCAAAAAGCTTTTAATAGAGTAAACCACAAAATTTTACTTTACAAATTAGAAATGGCTGGGATAAGGAAGAAAGCTTTAGATTGGTTTACCAGTTACCTGAGTGTAAGGAAACAGTATGTGTGTCTAGGGGACTCTGAAAGTACTGAGTCAGCAATCACACGTGGCGTTCCTCAAGGCTCGGTACTAGGTCCAACTCTATTCTTGGTGTATATAAATGACTTGGCAACAATCAATCTCAAAGGGTGCCTTAACTTATACGCGGATGATACAGCAATACTATATGAAGGAACAGATATTGGAAAATTAATGGAGGAGATGCAAGAGGATATAAATATAACTAATTGGCTGCAAAAAAATAAAATGTCTCTTAATGAGAGTAAAACAAACTATATGATATTTAATAAACCTAACAAAAAATTAACTTCAGAGTATGTATTGTAAGCTAATAATAACATTTTTTAAAGAGTCTTCAAAGTTAAGTATTTAGGTCTAATCATAAATGAAACATTACAATGGCAGGATCATACGAAGCATATTGCAAAGAAAATAACCCCAGTCATTGGAGGGCTCTATATATTAAGAGATTTTGTGCCACATACATGTAGACTACAACTGTATTACAGCCTAATACATTCTCATTTAAGTTACCTTAATATAGTATGGATAAACTGTAATAAAATCCAACTGCATGAATTAGAAAAATTACAAAATAGAGCAATAAGAAATTTTTTTCAAATATCCTCGTAGTACCAATGCAAAGAAGTTGTACATTGAAACAAGCATTATACCCATAAAATTATGCGCAGATATGAACTACCTCATATTATTAAAAAATATTAAAGATAAACTCACTTTGAGCAATCTAAAATTCACATCAAGAAAGACAATCCACCAGCACTACACCAGACATGCAAAAAATCTGGAATTACCACGTATATCATCTGTTAAATATGGATACAAAACTTTTCGTTTCCTGACACTCCAAAAATTTAACAAACTTCCAAAAACTCTAAAGTCTTGTACCAGCCAATTAAAATTCAAAACAAAACTAAAAGAATTATTATGGGATGGGTACAAAAATGAAGAGTAAATATTTATGCAAATATAATTTTTCCCTTCTGTTTCTATATTATAATAACTTGTTCTTATTGCTATTTATAGCACCACAATGATTTAAAATATTATTTTAGATAATTTATCACCTGATATCAAATAATTCAATTTTTTTGCAACTGTAGTCAATCTTTTTATTTCTGTTATGTTAAATGTATTTGCATTGTATGTTTTGAAAGGTCTGTTATAGTATCTTTCATTATGTATGTTAATGTATGTTTTTTTTATGTTACTTAAGTACTTGTGCATAAAAAACTGCCAATTTTTTTTTGGTATACCATCTCACTTGCAATTTTTCTTATTGTAATTAATACGAACACCATTTTTTTGATATTTTTAAAATATATTCTTTTAGGGTTTTGAATAATTTCTCCCCTATAATCAAATAATGTTGTTTTATTTGAAATTGTAGTCAATCTTTCTCTTTCTACTGACGAAAAATGTAATTGTACTGTATTTCTGAAATGCCTACTTTAACTCGTTTTATCGTGTTTAATACTGTGTGTTATTGTGTATGTATTGTATTTTACTATGTATACAATCACAAACGGCCATGATGTTTTTGTGTACCATTTCCCCTGTATGAACAGGGTTGTTCTTGGGAAATTGCAACAAATAAATAAACAATAAACAATAAGGATTTACCTTCAATCATGAGTGAACTGAAACACAAGGTTTATATAAAATGTTATTAGATACTAGCCATGATCTGCATACATATAATATTCTAAGGTGCAAAATAAATATAAAAATCTTTTATTGAGTACTAAAATTTTATTGTCGTGTCCTTACACCCACCCCTTCATAACTACAGAAATGTTTTATGTAGCCTACTCGCCTATCAAAGCAAATATATGCATACAGAATATGAACGAAGACATTAAGTAAAAATGCACAGACAGTGGACTGCATACTAAACATTAATGCAGTCACAAAGTAAAAATGTGTGTAGACAGTTCATTAATGAATTGTTTGTTATATGTGTACAGATAGGGGACAGGCGATATACAGATGGAGTTACTACGATTTTAGGATGAATTGACCATTTAATTGAAAAAAATAATAGAAAGACTGATCGAAAGATGGGTATATAAATGGGAAGGCTGATCAAAGGATGGAAATATGAACAGAAAGGTCGGTCTAAAGATTGGAATATCGATGGAATCATTGCTAGGTTGATTGAAGGATTGGAAGATTGATGGGATTAATGAAAGATTAATGGGATGATTTAAATATTGGTATGATTTAAAGACTGATAGAATGAATGAGAGATTTACGGGATGATTGAAAGATTGATGGGACGATTGAAATATTGACGGGACGGTTGAAAGATTGATGGAATAAAATAAGTATTGATGGGGTAATTGAAAGATTGATGGGATGATTGAAATATTGATATGATTGAAATATGGATGAAACTATAAAAAAAAAAAAAAAACAAATCAGAAGATTGAAAGACTGGTGGAATGAGAATGTAAGACTAAATAAAGATAAAAAAAATTGATGGAAATATTGAAAGAGTTCTTGAAAGATTAATGGAAGGGTGAGTGAATGGCTAAGATGGGCACAGAATATAAGACTGTATCACCAAGCTGGCCTAGTATATTTCAAATTTCAAGAACCTAACCATAATGATTTGCGGATGTCATCATCGATTATGTAGGCATTCCAGCTGAAGTCGGCGATTGTTCCACGAAAGACGAACTCGGGATGCTGGTAGCAGGCACACTGTTAAATTATCGCATCATCTTGACCTCTACGCATCAAAAACTCGCTGGTCCGAACAGGTACTTGAAATTTAATACAATTTTTAACTTTGATGAGGAAATGTATAAATAATTACGTGCAAGTCCGCTAATACCTCGTCAAATGTGATGGAAGCGTCGAACATAAAAAATATCTTACCAGATTGAATTCTTGAAACATCAAGGAAAGGAGAGCGATATTTCACATTTTGTACCATATGAATTACTCTGATGGGGTGCGAATTTAGCCACATTAATTTCATGAAGCCAATCACGTGCGATCTATGTGACATCAGTATTAAAGCACTATAGCAGTTTAGTGGTAGTGGCGGGAATCACTATATAATGGGTACATAATAGGGGTCGGGTGAGGGGAGTGATGGCATGTGTAATGTTAAGCCAGCTACTCTTTAGAGGGGATAGTTGGATAGTGGGTTATACTAATTTGCACATGAAATATAGTAGGTGAGTTCCACCTTCTTTACGAGAATCGAACCATAATCTTTCTGGAGAATAACTTAATTTTTCAAAATTTTCCATATTTTTTTTTTTTTTTAAATACATTCAGTTTTTTGTTTTGCACTATTTTAATGATTTAAAATTTTTTTTAAATTTTTTTTCGAGCTTTCGCTTTTTTGTTTGTTTGGAGTTAATGCCAGTGTCTTCGATATTCAGGATGGTGGTCTGGATCAATACATTTTTTCTAGAATTTTCAATATTTAAACGAATTTTTGTGATTTTCTCGATTTTTTGTCAGAGGTCACCTTGTGTTAATGCCATAGATATCAGTAGATGTTAAATGGGGATTCTGGCGCAGCACATTTTTTCCGACAATTTACTCCAAAAGTGCAAGAAAAAAGTAACATAAGTATTTCCCATTAATGTTAACAAAGGTGTAAGTAACAATTAAAGAACTGGAATTCTGGGATTCAATGAAAAAACGATCGAAATCAAGCAAATTCGAGTTAAAATAAGGCAAATATCTCGTTTTTCGAGCAGCCTTTTCATGTTTCTAGAAGCGACAATTTTCAGTTCGAAAAAACAAGCAATTTTAATCAAAAATCAAGTAATTTTACATCAAAATCAAGCAATTTTATGTTTTTCAAGAAAATGTTACGATAGCATTGAAAATCAAGCAATTTATCAGTTTTTCTAGAAACACTAATTTTGCCAGAGAGCAATCTAAATCAAGTGAACCTAAGAGAAAAACAAACAAAATAATTTCGAAAAAAAAAAATGAAAGTATACAAATTAATGGCATTGGAATATTTTAACGGAATTTGATATCATGTACAGATTTTCCATTTTTCATTTCTTTTAAACCTTCACACTTTATACTCAATTTTTTTCGCGTTTATCAATTTTATTCATTTGCATCTAGTATATTTTCATATCGGTCTCGTAAAGTGATTTTATTCTTACCATCAAGAATGCAAATAATTTTTTTTTACCAAACTTAGATTCTTGAATTTGAAAATATGTGGCTTCATACCACATTTATCAATATCTAAATCCTGTAGTTTTGTGAATTCAAACGAATTGTTTAACTTTATGAGCAATGATTCAATTTTTGTTTTATTTATATAGAAAAAAATTATATAAAGAAAAGGAAATTGATAAAAAATTACAAAATTATAAAGCAAGAATTACTCACACAATCATCGGAATTTTAAAGAAGAGGTTTAGGATGGACTTTAGATAAAGCGATTGGATTACAATTAGCTATAAATAAGTATAATCTATTAAATGGAGCATCATATATAGAATTACCAGAAGAAATTAAGAATAAAAAAGTATTCATAAATGTAAAGAATAATGTTCAAAAATGCTTTCTTTGGGCAATAAAATCGGCACTATTTCCAGTAGAAAAAGATCCTTAAAGAGCAACTAAATATAAAAATTTGGACCCTAATATTGACAAAGCATTAGATAAATATGAATATCCAGTTAAAATTGATGTTATACAGAAAACAGAAAATCAAATTGACATCTGTATAAAATATACTCTTTTGATAACAAGTTCAATGTATATCCATTGAAGATTACAAAAATTAAAAAGGAAAAACATATAAATTATTTTATTTCAAAGATGATACAAATTCACATTACTGTTGGGTTAAAGATTTATCGAGATTGCTTTCAATGCAAAAAGATAATCATAAATGTAAAAGTTATATATGCGACACGTGTCTTCAATTCTTTACATCTCTAGAGAGAATAAATAAACATACAGAAGATTGTTCTAAAAATGAATCAGTAAGAATCACTTTACCATTTAAAGGTGAAAAATACTATTTAAAAATGTTAAACGTACAACGATAATTCCTTTCACAATATATGCAGATTTTGAATCAATTCTAAAGAAATTATCAACAACTAAACCAAACCAAAGAGAATTAAGCAAATTTAAACGTATCAAAATTATCAACAACTAAACCAAACCAAAGAGAATTAAGCAAATTTAACTGTATCAAAATTATCCAATTTAAACTGAAGATGATATTGATAATGGTCTTTATAGGGAGATACTTAGAGAAAGATATAATCTTTATAACGAACAAATAAATATCATTGATTTAAAGTTGGATGATGAGTCATACACAATGAAGTATTAGTTACAGCATCTGGTTTTTGCTATTATATTGTATCTAGTTATGGTGATTATAAGCCTCCAGTAGTATATGGAGGCCCAAATGCACATAGAGGTTTATACGATCAATAACATGGGAAGTAGGAGAAACTGGAGAAATATATTTACAGATTGAACTAATACATCAACCAAGAAAAGAAGAAAAAATGTTATATAGGATATCAAACGAATGTACTGTATGCGAATGTGAATATATGGAGGAAAATAAAAAGTATTCCACTACGATCATATACCTGGAAAGTTCATTGATCCAGTATGTAATAATTTTAATCTACAACTAAAATTACCAAATTTTGTACCAATTTATTTCCATAATTAGGTGTATATGATGCTCATTTATTTATTAAAGAGTTCGGATGTGATAAAAATATAAATTTAATTGCGAATAATGAAGAAAAGTTTATCTCCTTTGGTAAAAAAAAACATGATTTAAAGATGTGATTTATACATACATTTAAATTTATGACTAGAAGTTTAGATAAATTATCATCTAATTTAAATAAAGATCAAATGAAACATACCCAAAAACATTTTACAAAAGATCAAGTGGATGTCGTAATTAAAAAAGCGTTTCATCTTTACGATTATATGGACAGTTGGAAGAAATTTGAAGAAACATAACTTCCCCTGAGTGAATTTTATTATAAATTAAGCGAATCTGATACAATGTTGATGAATATGATCATGCAAAACTTATATGGACTCAATTTAATATTTAAAACCTTGGTGAATACCAAGATTTATATTTAAAAAATGATGTATTATTGTTAGCAGATATATTCGAAAATTTCAGAAAATACATGTATAAATGCATATGATTTATATCCTTCGTGGTATTTTACAGCAGCAGGATTATCTTAGGACGAATTGTTAAAAATGCCTAAACAACCATTAGATTTACTACACAATTATAATAGAATTTTAATGGTAAAATGGAATTACAGGTGGAATATCACAATGCTGTAAGCGATATGTTAAAGCCAATACAATTTTTTTGAAGTTTTTGATGCAAATCAAGAGTCTAACTATTTAGCATATCTCGATTCAAATAATCTTTATAGATGGGCAATGTTTCAATATTTACCATATGAAGGTTGTGATTGGGTTTCTTATACATCAAATGATTTAGATTACTGGGGTGAAAAAAAATTAGTTTTGGAGAATGATTCTGAGTAATGTTACATTTTAGATATTTATTTAGAATATCCACAAGAACTATACCATTTACATAAAGATCTTCAATTTTGCCCAGAAAATAAAGTAGTACCCAAAACAAAACAATCTAAATTATTAACAACTTTACACAACAAACGAAAATATGTAATACACTATCGTAATTTAAAACAGTATTAAAGAGTGGATTAAAACTTATTAAAATACATAGAGTATTAGCATTTGATCAGTCTGATTGGTGGAAAACGTATATTGATTTGAACACAGAGATGAATACAAATGATAAAAATGACTTCGAAAAAGATTTTTACATAGTTATGAATAATTCTGTGTTTTGTAAAACAATAGAAAATTTAAGAAACAGAGTAGATATAAGATTAATAACAGATGCAGAAAAACATGAAAAATTAATATCAAGACCAAATCTTAAGAAACTACTATATTTAACGAAAAGCTTTCAGCTATTCTTATGAACAGGACAAATGCAAAATTTAACAAGCCTATTTATGTTGGCATGTAAATTCTAGAAATATCAAAAGAATTAATGCATGATTTCCATTATGAAGTAATGAAACCAAATTATAATGATAAAATTGAACTATGCTATCAAGATACCAACTCATACTTTTATAACATAAAAACAGAATATTTTTATGAAGATATGAAGTCAATGTTAGATAATTTTAATACAAGTGATTATCCCAATGATAATATATATAACATGCCTCAAATAAATAAGAAAGCTTTAGGGAAAATGAAAGATGAATGTAATGGCAAAATAATAAAATAATTTGTTGATTTATGAGCAAACATTTATGCCTACAGAGTTGAGGACAAAGAAAACAAAAATATCGAAAGGAGTAAATAAATGTGTTGTTTACAAGAGAATTTCATTTGACGACTATAAGAAATGTTTCTTTGATGAAAAAATACAATATAGAACGATGAATTTAATAAGAATCAAAAAGGATGAAATATACTCAGTGGAAGTTAATAAAATAGCATTAAGCCCCTGTGATAACAAAAGGTTGATACTAGAAAATAAAATATATACATTACCATATTAGAATCTTAAACAATTTAATTTCCAAAATAATATCGATATCTGCACCATCAAAATGAATAAGTTTGCTATTTTTGTCTCCAATTTCTAAGTCAATATAATTAAAATTTTCATTGTTTATTCTATAAAAAATCGGACCTTATGAGCAAGTTAATGCAATTGCCAGTGACCCAATTTTTTATTTTTCCAGCCTTCATATTGACACCATCAAAACTCCATTAGGAGAAATCCCTCACATCACCACCAGCCTGACATTTTTTATATATTTTTACTAAAGCAGTGAGGGATTTTTAAAATATTTCTTTTACTCTCCCATATGCTGCAGCACCATGCACCATATAAGGATTACACCATTTATTTTTTGCATCTGCTAATCATATATTTTTATATACGAGCATGAGCAATTAAATTTTTAGCTCAAATTTTGAATGATTTGGTGATATTCTAATAGTGCAAATATGGGTGCCTCATATTCAAATTATTAAATTATTCTCTCCGACCGGGCTATCGAACCCACAAACTTTGAGATTGAAATCAGACCCCTTTCCACGAGCCACCGCTACACCACGGGCGAGGCAAAGATTAAAAGTTTTCATGAGATGAGATGATGTATGCTGGAAGTCTGTTATCAAGACTCGTGTAGAGTGATCAGCTTGTGGCTGCTAAATAGCGGCACAGTTGTGGTAACATGCTTCCTGTCGCGGAAAGAGCTTGCTGTCGTCAGGGACGAGGAAAACATGTGCAGATATGCTTTTTTCCTGTCGCTGGAAGATCGTGCGGTGGTCGTTGAAGTAGATAATAGAATAGTTAATCTTAATATTTAAAAATATTCCTATTGTAGTCATAAAATTATCATCATATTCAGATATTTTAGTTTTTTTTTATTCCAAAAGTTAAAATATCATCTATGTTAACATCAAAAGGCTTACTGCAATCTGTTTTTGAGATCCCTTAATAAGTCACAGTATCATCAGGTAAATTGGGATTAATAGCAATTTTATATATATATATATATATATATATATATATATATATATATATATATATATATATATATATATATATATATATATATATATGTATATTACAATTCATCAAAAAAGTAAAGAGTATTATATTATTATCTAAGGGAAAATTATTATTACTTTTAGTCCACTTTGCAGGTAAATAAAATATATGTGATTTTTCTTCCTTACGTTTTTTAATATTCAAGTTAACATGTGTATCACAATATTTAAAAACTGATTTGTTTAAATGTTGCAATTTATTAGCCATTTCTGTATTGAAATATCTTTTATTGACCACATCTTTACCATTTACAGGATAATCCATATTAACAGTTCTATGCCCTAAGAAAGAAACATAAGACTTTGTATAATCAAAACAAGTTCTTAGTTTATTTTGTAAAGCAGAAACATCCTAATTGCATTATGAATCTACATAAGTTTTTAAATTGGAAACAATGGAATTGTTTTTTGATGCTACATCTTTTTTGATGTGTAAGCAGAAACAATATTATTCTATTTCGAATCTACGTCCTTTTTAATGCATAATTAGAAACAATAGTACTGTATTTCGAATCTACATCCTTTTTAAAGGCATAATTAGAAACAATAGTACTGTATTTTGGATACATTTCCTTTTTAGTGCCTGCTTTGCATTATTTATTCATGTGATATAATCAGCAATAGTGTTACTGAATTGTAAATTTATATATTCTTTTAAAGCATAATCAGCTATTTGTTTATTTAAAAAAAATCTTTTATTGACCGCATCTTTATCGTCTCTGGGATCATCTATATTAACAATTCTACAATTAAAAAAGAAACATAAGATTTTGTATAATCAAAACAAGTGCTTAGTTTACTTTGTAAAGCAGAAACACCTGAATTGCATTGCGAATCTACATATGTTTTTCAAGCATAAGCATTAGTGCCAAAAATTGTATTTAAAGATTTTATTAATGGTTTCCCAAATATATCCGTCATTTGATAATATAGAAATTATATCATTAAACCAAATCCTCTAGAAAAAAGGTGTAAAAAGATTAAACAAAGATGTCCACATATAACTGAATTAAAATTCTGAATTCGATCATCATTGCAATAAACATTTCTGTTTTTAAAGTAATTGGTTAAATTAGTAGGAATGTTGCCTGCAAATGAATGAAAATAGTAAACATCATTATTTTGTTTAAAGTATAAAACCTAATTAGTACCAGGATTTGTTGAAATGTCAAAATTTACTACAGCGCATTCATTTTTGTGCATACTTTTTGGTAGTTCGTCAATCATATAAACGTTTCTGAAATGCTTAATATTTAATAGTTTTACATATTTTTCGATGTCGATATTATATAATGGAGCAAAATTTTATTGGCCTTGTTTTCCATTGCTAAATTATGTTTTTTTTCATTCTTCGAATTCTTTGTTATTTTTCTAGTTTGTTCAACAGAATTATAAATTGCACCAGCTGCTCCTGTTAAAGCACTGAGTGTACATAAAGCAGCAAGTATAATGGGGATAACTCCACTATGATGTAAACCACTTCCAGATTTTTCTTTGGCCATCTTTTTGACTGTTGGTAGTGGTAAAGTTAATTTGAAACTTTTGCCTTCTTTCAATTTTTTTTCTCGCAATTTGATCATCTGTTAAAAATGTATATATACCCAAATCTTTTAATTCCTCAATGAGAATATCGAAAGTTATATTTGTTATCTTCATTTATACAGTAAAAAAATATATTCAATAAAACATTTTAATTACCCAACCTAATTTTCTTTTTGTAAACATTGTTGAGGCAACGGCAGCAGAAGCAATTTTTCTCCAATCACAGTAATTTTATCTAACATGATTTCTTTAGCTTCCTTTTGTAAACTTTTATCAGCTTCGTGTCTAGAGTCTAAATCTTCATGATATCTTTAGGCAATATCGTGATACTTGTAGGCTTCATCTAATATATTTATTCTTGTATCGCCTATTTCCAAGCTTTCATCTAATTTTATAAATGGTCCACAATAATTATAACCAGGTAAATGCATTTCGGGTAAATTTAAATTATTAAATGCCCAATTTATAATGCCTTAACCATGATGTTCAGAATTCCAAAATGAGTGTGTAATTACATTTAAAACTCTTATAAGATAAAGGAATCCTTTTGGATTATTATCAACAAGATCAGAATATTTATTGTTTAGCATATTCATTATGTTTACTTTTTCATTGTAAAAATTTTTTATTTCCAGCATTTTCTTTGCCATGAGTAACTAATAATCTATAAACCAATTTTCTAACATCATCCACCCAAACATATTCTTTTGGCAAACTATTGTATTTTTTTTATGCCTTCTCCAGATCTAGAAGTTCTTGGAAAAATTCTTTCTGGTGTATTTGGCTCTGATCTTGATGCTCTTACACACTTATTATAATTTGGTTTAATTATATGTATGTATTTCCAACCTCCACTCGAAGCTACATTTTATTAGGATTATATTCTTGGAATGCATCATTGGTTGTTTTAAAAATTTCTGCATAATTTTCATAATCCTTATTATCAAATCTACCCACAAGAGCTTCTGGTAATTTTTCTTTTACAAATGACAAAGTTCTGCTGTTAATTTATATTCGTTATCCTTAACAAATAGTGTATCATTATTTATCGTTACTTGTGTATCACCAGTGTAAAAATCTTACCCAACTCCACGTAAACCAAATTTTTCATCAATAACATTAATTCTTTTTGCAATTTCTGTTCCGAGATTTATAGTAAATTCAGATGCTGAATGGGGAAAAATTTTTCAATGGATCTGCTCTTCCAAATCAGGAGATGTTTGTTCTGAGAATAATTCTCTTTCGAATGATGTTTCTTCTGGTGTTGGTGGACAATCTAAATTTTTTGCTGCTACAGGAACTAGTGTTGTTATTAAATTTTTATATTCTTCACTTATTTATTCTACTTATTTGACCGATATTTCATAATTTATCGATCAATGGTAGTTCTTTTTTCTTATTTTTTCTTCATATTCTTATTCATGGCAAGTTTTATATTCTTTCAATGAGTAATTTAACTTGAGAAACGCCCCTTTGATTCTGCCATTTATATATAAATTTTTTACTTATTAAATGAGTTATAAAATATTGAGAGTTTTGAGAAGCAGACTTTTCCTCCAACTATTCAAACTAAGGGGAATTTAAATATTTATAATAATATAATTGAATTTGATATTCCTATAGGAGATGGCTTTTCTTTTCCAAATGATGCTTATGTTTATGAGCAATTTAGTTTTCTAAAGAGAGAAAGTTTGAGATGCAGCTAACTATGATGAATCAGATAATATTGATGTTTGTTCAAACTTTTTTCGTTTCCAATTTTCTAGTGTAAAAATCTCAAAACATGGAAATGTTATTGAAGCTGTTAATAATCCGGGTATAACAACAACTATAACGAATGCTTTATTATCACTAAGCGAACAAAATTATTTAGAATTTACTAGTGTTGATAATCCTTATCGAAATTAATCTGCTTCTAGTGATATAGCAAAAGAGGTTAAAACTGTTTCTAGTTATAAAACAAATGAAATAATCTATTCTCTTAGATATCTGTTTGGTTTTATTCGCGATAACAATGAAGTTTATTGGAAAGTTGGCTATGAAATTACTTTTTTTTTTTTTCGTAATTTATCTGATAAAAACTGTTTATTTCTTTATGAAACTTTAGATAACTATAATAAAGTTACGAAAAATCGTCCTGATTCTGGTAAAAATTGATATTCAAAAATTATAAATTATGTGGCCTATTGTTGAATTCGAATCTAAAGTGGCCCTTGCAATAAAATAAAATAATACAATGATCCAAAAATGCCTATTAGTTGTGCTAAATTAAATATTTTTAGCTTTGATATGAAAGATTAGTTTAATAATTTACAATTTGATACGCCTGATTTTGTAATTGTAGGTTTTCAACTTAATAGAAAGAATCGTGCTGAACAGCATAAACACACTACTATGCTTGATCATTGTAGTGTAAGAAATATTTATGTTAAAAAAGGTTGAATGTGAAATTTTTTCCTAAAGAAAACTGGAATCTAGACATTGACAATAGTGTATATCCTAAACAATTTCTTGCTTATATTTATTTTAGAATTGAAAAAACCGAACTAGATACCGGCTATAGAAATAATGAACTTTATTATAAACCAACTGTAAAGTTTGCTGGTGATTTTAATTACTATTCATTTTGGGGGCGAAGACCTTTATGTTATTGATTGCTCATACGGAAAAACAACTGTAGTTAAAGAAAAACAAACATAAGAATTAGTGTTGATTTTAATAAAGACATCGAAGCAGATAACATTTCTAATGTTGTTTTAATTAGTCGAAGGAATCTTACTTAAGATTATTTGAAAGAGAGAATTACTGAAGATTTATAAATTTGTAATATTATTAAATGTAGGATGTAAATAATTTTACAGAAACAAGAAACTGTTTCGATATTTTAATACAATTATTAGATGTATTGCTAAGTTGTTTGATCGAATAAAACATCTTTTTGTTAAACCTGAATGAGCTTTTTACTATCTCTTAATAAATTTTTATTTTATAAATAACAATTCTTATGTTACCTTTAAATATGACAAAGCTTTTTAAAGATGGTTGTAAACCAACTATGTTTTCCTATAAATTTGATAATGCTTCTGAAGAACTCAGAGAATTAGTTTACAAATTTCATCGAAATATACAAAGTTTACAATTAACACTCTTCGAAAGCATTAACGATAAATATGTACTTCATGAAATAGGGGGCGACTTTGAGAATATAGAAGAAGTTTCTACAAGATTAGTAGAGCTTCGAATTTAAACTATAAATTGTCTTTTCAAAATTTTTACTTGATTTTATCTTAACTTCACTTGATTTTGATTTATAGCTTGCAAAATTAGCATTTCTAGAAAACTGATAAATTTCTTTATTTTGAGATAAAATTGCTTGATTTTCGATGCTGGCACAACACTTTTTTGAAAAACTGATAAAATCTGACTGGTCATTGACCATCTCCTCACTCCTTCATGCTTAATGGCGCAGAAGGATAACTTACTTGTACTATTGTCAACATGGTAGTTGTATCGCAAAGAGAAATGACACAGCGTGCTATACTGGCGAAAAAATTGTTCAGCACACAGCTTTGAAAATAAAACTTTCAAACAGTATGATCGGTCTTAAAAAAAAAAAACATTGTGCATTCTACTGCAGGAACAGCAAATACAGGATGGCCCGCCTGACGTAGACCACCCCGGCATTTATGGAATGGTTGCAGATAACGAAATGTGGTTTGCGCTAAATGAAATTATGTACTGGGGCAAGTAATTTGCAGTAATGTGACTATTCATAACACGTGTATGGAAATAAATAATTAAACCTCATATGATTTTTCCCCTGGAAACATACATTTATTTCAACGGGATCTGAAAGTTCATGCAAAGAGGAAGTCTGTGATATAACAAATGCAATGAAAAGTAACACAGAAACGCCAAGAAATATTGTGCAAATATGGCTAAATTAGGTGGGCCAGTTGCATGGGGCAGTGGACCTATACTCACAGCTGTAAGCAAGCAGCACACGCCATGAACCATCCTGGCAGGACCACTTCCTAAATTGCAGCGCAGCACCAGTTTCCATTATATTTTATGGTAAGTGGTTTGTAGTGTGTGGCTGTACATGCACAATGAAGCTCACGAATCAGGACAAACTGGACGCTTTACTTATTTACAGTGAGTGTGGAAGAAATGCCAAGCAAGCCATTCAAATGTTTGGTGAAAGATATACTAATCGGACTAACATCTCACGGCATACGATACAAAGAATTTGCACGTGTCTCTTGTTACGAGGTAATTCGAATTCCATAACACGAGTGTGACAAAAGACTGCTATGTGCGAGATGCATCAACACGATGTGTTGGCACATGTCGATGCAAACATCCACATGGATTCGCAAGAACTGTCCAGGTTAGTAGGAATAAGTAAAACAAATTTGTTACAGATACTGCGTCAACCGAAATTTCATCCATATCATGAGTTCCTCATCAGGCGATTTCCAGGAACATATTCTGTTTTGCAGCTTTGATCTGATGTCTGTACAGATAAACAGCAATTTTCTGAAGAACACTCTGTTTACTGATGAGGTGACCTTCACAAACCATGGGTGCATACATTTACGATATATGCACTACTGGGCGACAGAGAATCTACATTGGGTCCAGCACGTGGAGCACCAGCGACAGTGGAAAGTGAACGGGTGGTGTGGAATCGTTGGAGACTACATCACAGGGTCATACTTCATTCAAAGCACAATGACCGGCTGTATGTACACCCGTTTCCTCAGATAGAACTTAAAGGCATTTCTGGAAGACACACCACTCGACGTATGTCGTGATATGTGGTTTCAGCATGTTGGCTGTCCTGAGTATTTTGCTTTGGTGACGAGGCAAGTGTTAAATGAAATGTTTCCAAACTGGTGGTTAGGACGTGGTGGTGCTCTAAGATGACCAGCTTGCTTCCCCGACCTCACACCATTCGATTTTTTCCTGTAGGGAACACTGAAAGACAGGGTGTACAACATGGTTCCTATGATGCCAGAAGGCATGCAGGAACACATTGTGGCAGCTTGCAGAGACATTACACCAGAACAATTCAGGCTGCCCATTGCTTACTGCATGTGTTTTTACAGATGTGTATTTCTGTCGATGGTAATCACATCGAGCACATGCTCTGAAAATACCTAATGCAAAGCGTTTCCGCCATAACTGTGCGCTTTTGTAAAGATTGGTAAAGGATACCAGTTGTTAAAATCCCGATTATAAGACATTGAGACACGTACGCTAATAATTACACATTGTGCCTCTCCGCCTTGCCCCGTTTCCTCACGCAAGAACGACTTCACCCGTCTGCCATGGAAAATTATTATTCGAGCGACGTGTGGCGAAAAAAATTATGTGAAAAGTGAACTAAATATACTACAGAACTTATTTTTATATTTAAGAACACATTTACATTTCTGAAGAAGGATGTCTGCGTTGATCGAGTTTCGGCTTTATTAACTATTTAATTTTTATTGGTTCTTCTATTTCATTTGTTTACTAATACATTAGGAGGATAGGGGAATATTTCTTTTAATTCATTTTTATGTTGTTTATATAATTTATTGATATTAGCAGTAGCTAAATGTATATTTGCAAAAATATTCTTTGTTAGCCATTCATTTATCCGCTTACGCTTATCTCTTGGTTTTACAAATATGTTATTAGAAAAAGAAATTATTTTCTTTAAATTCTTTTTAGTTTTTTTATATGTTATTTTGCAAGTTGAAAAGGGTGAATTTGTAAATTTATTTTTCTTTGTTCATTCAATATTGTTGGTATATTAAATTAAATTGAATTAACTTTCCTTATATTATACCAATATTAATTTTTAAATTTTTAGTAATAACTCTCAATTTGCGAACTCTCATTTCACTCAAATCACTAGTTATATTAGAAGCCTCCATTTTTATAGTTGTATTTAAATGGAAAAAGATTAAGTTGAGTTTTAAATGTTTTCTATTATTTGGTACATTGATTTTTCTTCATGGCAAATATATAAATAACTAATTGAATTAATTGTTTATCTTCTTGTTGTGATGCTGTTTCTCATTACAACCTTTTTTGTCTATTGTTGTATGTTTGCCCATAGCAGTTTTTTGACAAGAAAAATAATTTATAGATTTATTCTCTTTACTTAATGTACATGATTTTTGTTGAATAATTATCATGTCGAATTTCATTTTGCTTATCTACTGCTATATTGTGTGATTTACTATTTTTATCCTTTTTCGAGCTGTAGATTATAAACATATCATCCACATTCGCATAGTACTTTCTCTTTTTTTAACTCATAACACTTCAATCATATTCACTGAAACATTTATTTTTTCATTTTGTTGTAAGTTTGTCTATTGTTGCTTTATGAAGAAAAAATGAATCGATATACTTGTTTTCATTACGCTCTGCCGATGTTTTTGTTGAAAAATTATCTTGTAGATAAAAAATATGTTTGTGCAATTTAGTATTTTTATGGTTTTTTATATTCATTTGAAACATATTTACCACATTCACATAACACTGTTTGATTCATTAATTCATATTTTTTTCTAGTATACAAATGAATACAATTTTTGCAAGCGTTAATATGCACAATATTCTCATCTTTTGTATATAAATGTGGTGAAAAACATTCTATGTTTAATACTACACCACAATTTTTACATTGCTTTTCTTGATTCTCCATTTTTTATTTAATAATTTATATAACATATTTTTGTAACATTTTGTAAATTTTTTCATTATAAATCAAATTTGAAATCTCTGCTCAAGAAGTTAAACAATTCGTTTGAATTGACTGAACTACAAGATTTAGAGAAAAAAAATGGTTTACTGCTACAG
Organism: Dryococelus australis; assembly: GCA_029891345.1. Classification (NCBI taxonomy): domain Eukaryota; kingdom Metazoa; phylum Arthropoda; class Insecta; order Phasmatodea; family Phasmatidae; genus Dryococelus; species Dryococelus australis. The sequence continues at coordinate 194,631,713 of CM056997.1, forward strand.
ATTTTGAAATTTATGAATCTAAGTTTGGTAAAAAAATTTATTGTATTCTAGATGGTAAGTTTAAGGTTTCATTACCAGACTACTATGTGAGAATATTTGATAAAAATACTTTGAAACTAATAAACGAGAAAGAGGTTTTTCTAGCATATAGAGTGTTAAAAGAAATGAAAAATGGTAAATTTATCCATGATCTAGAATTTTATTAAGAATATATCAATTCTATTAATTTGAATCTGTTTTTAATATTTCATATCATTTTTAGCTTATTTGGCTGTTTTTTTTTTTTTTTTTAGCTTAAATTGGTGTTTTTAATTTACACAAATCCTGTGCACATATTTGGAAAAAATTAAAATTTGCTTAAATTTGCTTGATTTTAGCTAAAATTTGCATGATTTTTGCATGTTTTGAGTGTCGAAAATTAGAGTCAATTGGAGTTTCTAGAAACTCGAATAAGTTGCATGAAAACTATAAAAAGTTGCTTGAATTTTGGATAAATTGCTTGGTTTTTCGATGAAATAGTGGGGTGGTCTTTAAATTATTTCACTTGTATCCACAAACGTATTGTATATATTTTCTCCATCTTGAGAATACGCATAAAAAATAATTCTAACACATCTTCCGTGTAACTCTCGTGAGACCAGCTTCAGAATTCACATGTACAAATATTTGCCGAATGGCTCAAATGAAAAATCGCATGCATTGTTTTTTTTTTAATAATAGACACACATATATGTTCAATGTCTATATAGAATAGCACAACTTACCATATTCCCAGAATAAAATTATTAATTCTCAAATGCAGTTTCCCTATCGTGAGAATACGTATTAAAAATAATTTTAACACAACTTCCGTCAAAAACCTATCGTAGTGAAAGCTTGGGGAATCTCGCATCGCATACGAAAAACCACAACAATATATCACATCGTAGATTAATTTTAGAAACGGAATTCACCCACCGGATATGAGATATTTTCTAAAAAGTTATTAAACTATTGCAATATATATTACGAAGTGTAGGAGAGGGTATCCATGCATACATTGTGAGGGTTGACGAGAAACTAAGATCGCCTCTTTGTACTACAGGCGAGTGGAGTGGGGTTGTAAGATACCACTATGCACCTCTCCCTCCCTCTACCCTTCCCCAGGCCATTTCTTTGTCCCACTCAGCCCTACCCCCATCCTCCCTCTGGCCGTGAGCCTGGATGCTAGTGGAGGAACGATAACCCCGCTCCTTTGTGTCCATTTCGTAAAAGTTGGCAGCCACAGACTCTTGCTTATTTTGAACGTTTGCTGCCAACGAATATATTTTAACAATTCCACCTGAAAAATTATTTCCTCAACACTAAGAATTAAATCCCAAATAATTTTAATACTAGGAAATTACAACAACGAATAATTTCGCACAACACAAATACAATATATATTTTCACTAAATAAATTTTAAGTGATTCCAATACTTTTTAATATGTGTTGTAAAATGAATATATTCAAACACATATAATTCGATCCAATAAAAATACATGTTCATGATAGATAACTCAAAGGGTTTTACATCTAACTAATTAGATAGAAAATGTGTCACAGAAATGTGTGTACATATTCAAACATTCAAATAATAGTTTATAGCCAAGAAAATACATTTTTCGTATAGATTGCTTTACAAGACCAAATGTTAGAATACAGTTTCATGTACGTGAAGATAAAGTATGATTTTACAAAATTTACAGTCAGGATTATCAGATATGTGTATACTTGGCCAGATATAAAGTTATTTTTGTACTATATAAGAACGGAATTAATTACCCTTTTCTCAGTGTTAAGTTAGCAGTCTACAAGAGCACATCATGTTCATGCGTATGCACTGCAATAAACATCTACAATACCACAAGCTATGATAGGCATCTGCAGCAGATCTGAGAATGACGCCAGGCGTCCACATCATCGAGAGCTACGACAGGGGTCCACAACAGCATCGAGAGCTGTGGCAGGCGTCCACATCAGCAAGGAGAGTTACACCAGTTATCCACACCAGCACCGAGTGTTACACCGCAGTATCGACAGGGATTACTTCACTCTGCGCCAGCATCATCTTGGAACAGGTACCATGCACGAGGGTCACTGCTGTGTTAACTTCGATCAGGAGTGCGTAGAAGTATATAATGTGATTTTAGATTGCGGACAAGCAAAAACATTATTGAGTCTATACTACTTTCAATTATGGGTGCTACCTGAAGTGTTTCTTATCACATTCACATCCCATGGAATATACTTAGTTTACCCGTTCATCCCTGAACATTTAAGAGAATACATGGACGTTATCTCTTACCTTCCATGTGAAGATTGTCCGAATGGAATGCCCGCTTTCATTAACGATGTTATTCAACAACATATGCGGAGGGATTGCATGTCGTGAAGGTTGCAACAGCTAATAGAAGCTAGGATTATCACCAATGTAAAAAAAATGCTTAGAGACAATCTGTACATAGTATGATATTATGTAACTTGAACTTTGTCGTGTAAACTTGTTAAAATAAATAACATAATATCGATTTGTTATGTGGAAGGATTTGAAAATAATTATGATAATTCTTTTATTTTAAAAGAATTTTCTATATCACAAGCAAATTATGATAATGACACTAAAGTTCTAAGCTTTAAATCTCCTCAGCCATCATCTGCCCTAAATCCGGATGTGAAAATGTTTCGCCATTAAATATACAAAGTACATGATTTGAAATGGGATTTCTGTATTTTAGAATATGAAGACAGATTGAAACACGTGAACGATGCACTCCTTGGAGACTATCCTATATATGTTATTAGAAAAACAGAAAAGGAACATATGATTATGTGCAGAAGATATAAACATTATAAGATATTGCGAATGTCCAAGTATCAATTCACTTGTAAAACATTATAATAAGCATCCATGTTCGAACAAAATGTTTTGTTCACAATGCAAAAACGAAGAAATGAGAGAGTATATGTATCAGCATTCATGATATGTTTAAGGAAAATAATATAATTTAAAATGGTTTGTTATAGGGTCATACCTACATAAGACATCGAAATGGAGATGCTCAGTCCAGTTAAGACACACGAGAGTTTGTTGTGCGGATACAAGAGAGAGTGGTTCAAGTCTAAAGCTAATACTTTCTACCAATTACAGCTCTGCAATGAAGATGAGCAATGGAACTTTTCACAAAGTCTTGCAGGACATATCTATAAAGAACGAGTACTGTGTTGTGAACAAGAAGGCTGCCCAGTTTTCAACATGCGGCCCGACAGCGAACTACAGTGTAGTTCAACAATTTAAGCTTCTGAGTTCGAAGTGAAGAAATGACCAAGGAACCAGGACTTAAACAATACAATATAAATTAAGTAGAGAGTTTTACAACAGTCCTACAGTTTGGACAGAAACATACAATAATATGCAACATATAAGGCAAATGTAAGGAAGTAGCTGACTTCAAATGTCGACTTGCGGAAAGTGGGAATGTGAAGTATGGCTAAGCAACACTTTTGGCTGTAAATTCGATGTAACCAAGATGTCGTTAAATGATTAGTATGTTCTTGTACTGGAAGAATGTCTAATATGTAAGACTATATAAAGGTATGAATAATGCAATAAACTGTCAGTTATGGTTAGTGTCTTCGACCCTACAGACCTTTACGAGGATCTGCAAATAGGATACTGAAGAGTTTTCTTTAAACCTTTTAATGGAGTGTTACAACTTTAAGTGTGTAATGATATAGAATATTGGTGTTACACTTTCGATAACAGTATTGGCACACAATTTGGTGAAGGCTTAGCATGCAACAATTGTGATGACAAGTATATCTGTCCTGACAGTGAACTACCATCTATACTGGAAGACCTGATGTTAGTCAGCCTTACCAAAGAGGTGGAAGAAAAACGAGGCAATGGAGTAATCGCCTATCAACTCACCAGACTTCACCTTGGAATCATCATCCGCAGGAAGGAAACGTGTGATGGAGACATCCACAACTTTATTTTCGAGTAAAGAAGGTTAGCTTTCCCATCAATGTGCAACATGTATGCATTTTAAGTAGATAATTCAGGATAATGTTCTCGCCGATTTGTAAGTAGTCATTTAATGAAAAAGTTTGTGTTCTGTAACTTATGGTTTACCATATTCACCTTTTACTTTTAAGGAGTTGTGCGAGTCAGACATTCATTTTAACTGTGCATACTTTCAGCATTATATGTTACATAATAAATCATATATTTATGAATCTAGTGTAACTAACTGCAAAAGTTCAAAATGTTTTGTTAATCAGTGTAGTCTGTACAGAGTAGAGAGGAAGAACAGAATTTGAAACATCTTATCTACACAACAGATAATAGTAAACATTGTATATTGGGTGTGTTTTATCAAAGTGTTATGTACATCGAGCAATAAAATTAGAAAATATAATTTTAACCTGCAATCATTGTTTAAATTTAAATCATAGAGAAGGATTTTTAGTATATACATTGTTATTTAATATTCGTTCTCAGTCGAGAATTGGATCACATACAAGTAACAAGTATTTTCATCCAGGAAACCATTACGTTAGTATCAAACCAGGTAAGTCTAATGTATAGAATACTTTATAGTATATGGTTTTCTGCGTGAGTTTACAGAGACTTGCGATAGAGTGTTCCATTTTAAAGTGATTTATTTCCCGCTAAGGGATGAAAAAAGTCATGAATTGATTCAATGTAGTGATACTATGAAATGTCCCATGTTCTACATGACTGCAAATACACCTCTTCCCTCTAGCATTGAAGCTGCCCACTCATACTAAAAGTCGAATCATACCGAGACTTGGTCAAAAGCGTGGTTTTACATTAACCAGGACATAAAGACATGCATATTCAAACAGACAGAATCAAACCAGGGTGTAAGAAACATTCTTTTCTTTGAAAGTAAACTTCAGGTAGTAGGCATAGATACAATGCCAAGAAAGTGTATGAAAACATTCTTTACTGAAGTTGCAAATAGCTTATTACCTGTATTAAAATGAATTTATATGTAAATTTTGAAACATCCTTTACTTGTGTTTGTTATATAATGTGTTATGTGTTTTGAAACAATATGTGTTTAAATGAATTGATTTGTATTATGTGAAACTTGATATACTTGTGTTTGTTATGTCATATATTATGTATTTTGATACAATCTGTGTTTGAATGAATTGATTTGTGTGATGTGAAACATCGTCTACTTGTGTAAGTTTTGAAACAACTTATGATTAAATGAATTGATTTGTATTTTGTAAAACACCCTATACTTGTGTAAGTTTTGGAAAATCCTGTGTTAAAAATGATTTGATATTTGTGAAACGACTTATACTTGCTAAATGTTGTATATATTTTTGAAACAGTTTGTCTCATGTGTTTGTCAATAACATATGTTGTAAAATGAATTCATTTGTATGTTTATTTACCTCTCCCTTTAAATAACTGTGAAATACATTTGTATTCTTAAGAACGGAATAATATTACCTTGGTAAATAAAATGTCTCAACACTAATGGTGATGCAACAAGTTAAAAAAGTCTTTGGTTTCTTTCAAGACAAACTATGTTCTTAGTGATGAAAAAGGCAGAGTATAAATATGTTATCAAACATGCCTATTCATTTGTCAAAATACCAGGTAAAAACAAGTTGAGACTGTATACAGAAAAAAAAATGATGTCTGTTGAAAATATGTCTGCTGAACAAAAAAATTATTATTTTAAAATGATTATTTTCAACACACCACATTTACACAAAAATAGTTAATTTCATGTCGCCGACCTCCATGGTGTAGTTGAATTACACTTTAGTTTGGAGGTTCTCTGTTCGAATCACAGGTAAGGCAGGGGTGATTTTAAGCTAGTTTGTAAGTCAGTAATCTTATAAACTGTTAAACATAGTAGACATTACACTGTTGCATACTGCCGTGGCCACCAAGGAACCTCACAGAAACCTCTTAAGATACAATGGTATATCGATTGGGGAGTGAGGTAGCTGTTTATTAAACATGCTCCACATAGCCAACTGCCCAGAGGATATATAATGCCCCTCTCCCCCAGATGCTCACCGCCATACAAGAAGTCAGTCAGTGTGATATTCATTGGAGTCGACCATGAAGAAGAGGGCATCACTATAACCAGGCCTAGAGGAGCTCTAGGCCATCCTGCAGTCTGCATATATGGTGAGCATAAATCCGCACGACAATTAGACATAACACTATCTTCGAGCCTCCGTTACCCAGTTATCTTAAACATTAATATCTCTGACAAAGTTAGGTAGTTCCATTTAGACTCTTGTTATTAAGAATACCTTGTAACATCTTGCATGGTTGTTGAAGAGTTAATGCTTGTATAATTCAGTCTTGTGTTGATTATGTATATCTCAAACATGTAGTAAATATTGTAATAAAGGTATTGTGTTTAAGGAATTCTGGATTACCAATTAATTATAGAGCTATATACCCCATGAGTAGCCCCACTCCTATGATGATGACTATAACCTATAATACCTGAGTTCAGCATTCAGAGTGAAGTTGTAGACCTGTGGTAAGGTTATGAGGAAGGGGGACTGCTATACTGGTGGTGCTGCCTTTCGACCCACCTAGCATTTATGATAGTATGCTCAGATTATATAAAATCGTCTAGGTTGTGCTTTGCAATACATAATTGTACGCAGTTGCAAACTATTGACTAGGAACTCAAATGTGACTGTGCTTCATGCCAACCACACCATGTGAAGGTGTAATAACTTGCTCATAATTAATGTGTACTTTCATTACCATATTATCCCTAGTTGTTCATATGAAAATTAGTTTCTTAGTAATAAAATGCTACAGTACTTGTTTTATTATAGATTCTACAAGTCAGTTGATTGTAAACCTTATTGTATTCATGCCAAAAAGCATAACAATCTGTTGCCTATTCATGGTCAGGGCATGTGCAGTAAGCGAGAGTGTGGAAGGTTAGTATGTCACGCACATAGTCAGCAATCCACGTAGGAAACCTTGTTAGACTAGTAGCTCGATGTCACATCGCCCACCCCACTAGTGTTAGAACTGCTCGTTTTTACTTCTTTACAGTTAATGCATGTACTCTGCTTGTTTTTGCATATGGGAAAACCTGTTCCCTTGTAAGCACGAAAATCTCCACTTGTGCTGTGTGTTTCACAGATATTCCAATTTTTTTCTCTTTTGTATTTAGTATTACTTATAAGTTACATAAAGTATGTAGCACCAAATACACTACACACTTTTATTCTAACATGTCGACATGAGTACAGAACATCCATCTACTGCACACAATATGAGGAAGTTAGTTAAGACACTGTTAATTGATTTATGCAATGCTAAATTTGCAGTTCAAATACACGAACAGTTAAGAAGTCAGTTAACTAGTACTAACACAGAATCACACACCTCACCAACAGAACACATTACACCACTAGAACAGACTTCTCAACACATATCAACATTTAACTAGCTTGGCACAAATGGTTTTCTCAGACCATGTCCACTCCACACACTACAGACAACCAATCCCATTTTAATTTCAATTCCCAGCATGAATACTGACATGTTGCAACATGAGTACACAAACATAAATTACAGAACACCAGTCTGTCAACACCACTGACAACACCATAAATCCAGCACAACCACAAACCACAACATCCCCAGTATATGTTGTAATTTCAGAAACACATCATATCCCCACTTTCATTGGAGAGAATCACGAAAATGTGGAGGAGTTTTAGATATTTTTAATGCCATCAGTGAGTTAAATAACTGGTCTGACCTTGAGAAGTGATGGCGGCTAAAGTTCTATCTACAAGGAATTGCAAACAGGGCTTACAAGAATCTCTATTATGCCAGTCGGCAGAAATCACTTGGAAACTTATTGAAGAAAAGCTATTGCACACATTCAGACATATCTTCACAATAGACAAGTACGGAGAGCTCTTACACTCCACAAACATCAACCAGGCGAGAGTTCTCAGGCTCTCAATGAGAATTTAAGTTTTTACAAGAATAAGAGTTACCACAACTGCCTAAGTCAGAATTTTTTAACATAATTAGGGACGCTCTATTACAACCCATTACCGAAAAAATTGTATCACTAGAGAACAAAACACTAAACCAGCTGCTACACAACATTAAAACCATTGAGCTTGGCATGTACAGATACACTCAGAGCATTGAACAGACCTCACCAAACCTACTACATATTAAACTCCAAGTGGAAATAGCTATTTTGAAAGAACAGTTAGACATGCTCAAAACACTTACAAATATACTGCACAATTCCCACGTCCAGTGAGTTACACTCAAAGACATACATTTCTAACCCCATCCACCACCCACAGAGACACGCATTTTCAGACCACATAAAACCAACCCATGGTAATTGAATGGACACAGAGAAGGGAACCATACACACATCCATCACATCCAGGACCCTATAAACACAACCGAGACATTATGGAGAAAGTTTGCGGAGAAAATTACAGGGATAACTGTGTCTCCCCCACCCAGGAAAAGTATGACCAAGTTTGTGATGCCTGCAGGACTATTTTCAATGAAGTTGCGCTGTAGTGTTCATATTCTTAGATCACGAAATTCAATGCCCATAGCAACACACCTTGTCTACACTACAATTCACATCGCCAGGGAACCAGGCTATAGTAGATAGGCCATGTAAAGGTCTGCCTCAGCGGAATGTGCGTGCGTCGCCGACCCAGCGTGTCAGTTGCAATATCACTCTGCCCCACCACCCTATCCAGGTCAGTGTTGTCACACTGCTGCCATTGTGCACTCGCAATTGCAACATTGCCAAACCTAAGCAAATTAGTGTTGCAAAGCAGAAGGTAGCCAGACTGCGTAGCCTCGCCCACGATACACATGCATTGTGTTTTTATGCGAGCATAAAGCAACATTATTTCCAAAACAAAATTCTGAATTTTCCACCAACATCGGCGACAGATTTAAGGTATTTAAAACAAATTCGGGCTGATGCTGAAAACTGTTTTTGTACAGCGGGCGCCACGAAACAGCACAGTTGACAATACTACTAGTTTTAACAACACGAGGAGCGAGGCTCGCGATGATGAGCCAATGTTGGAAAACAAACTGAGTGGGGCCGCACCTCAATCTAAAACAAAATCTAGAATAAGTAAACACATAAGCCCCAGACCGAAAGTATAATGTCAGCACGGCTTCATACAGCGACACCACACGTCCTTGTCACCATCAAAGGAAAATTGTATTACGCATGGCTTGATACTAGGTGCGCTTGTAGCAGCATAGCCAGACACAGTAATTTATACTCAGCACCTTTACCCTTTATGCGAACAAATAATTTTAGTTGGTGCCACATCAGTCTTAACATCACTATAATTTGAGACAACAATTAACTTAAGCATTTATGGCCGTACTTAATTTCAAAACTTTTTAGTTGTTAACAATCTGAAGCAAGATTTCATTTTAGTTTTTTTTTTCATCCAACAGTATGATGTAATTCCAATTTTGAAATATAATATTCTTTTTATGTCCATGGTGCTAAGAAAAGTATGGAGAAACCACTGTACTCAGGCACTTCAGAGAGCAAGGATACCAAATCAATCGAGCAACATTACCATGCATTAGATAATTTTGAAAATGGCCAAACACAAATGCCCCACATTAATAAAAAGTTATCCACCATGCAAACACAGGCCATTACCACTATTATTAAAAAATATCAAGACAGTTCGCCAATACAATTTTTTGAATTATCTGAGGCGAAAAACTTCGAAATAAAGTTACATTTGACTACCGACAAACATATTGAGACTAAACCATAAAGAATCAGTCGCGAAATTCATGATGAACTTTTAATTCAAATTAATGACATGGTCAAAACTGGAATTATCAAGGAAACAGACTCACTTTATTCTGCACCGAGCTTGGTCGTTTCCAAGAAAAATGGTGTACTGCCTCGCACACAGGGCATTTTAAACACCCTCCAGAATTCGCAGTATATAACTAGTTTAGACTTATTTTCAGACTTCTATAAGATCCCTGTCAGAAAGCAGGATCATTATAAATTGGCTTTTACAATCGATGGCATAGGATTGTTCCAGTAAAAAAGAATGCCAATGGGGTTAAGTACATCCCCTTAGTACTTTCAAAAGTTTATCAATACCTTACTAGGACCCTTACGCTGGACAGCAGCGATTGCATACATCGATGATATTTTCATCTTAGGAAATTCGTTCGAGGAACATGTTTCACGTATAGACTAAGTTTTTCAATGACTACTCAAATCAGGCCTAGAGGAGCTCTAGGCCATCCTACAGTCTGCATATATGGTGAGCATAAATCAGCATGGCAGTTAGGTGTAACACTATCTCTCGAGCCTCCGTTACCCAGTCATCCTAAGTGTTAATATCTCTGGCAAGGTTAGGCAGTTCCATTTCGACTCTTGTGATTAAGAATAACTTGTAACTTCTTGTGCAATTCTTGAAGAGTTAATGCTTATGTAATTCAGTCGTGTGTCGATGATGTATATCTCAAACATGTAGTAAATGTTGTAATAAAGGTTTTGTGTTCAAAGAATTCTGGTTTACTAATCAATCATAGAGCTATGTACAACACAAGTAGTCCCCCTCCTATGATGATGACTATAACATTTAATAACTGAGTTCAGCATTCAGAGTGAAGTTGTAGACCTGTGGTAAGGTTAGGAGGAAGGGGGATTGCTACAATATGTATGCAATGTTTGATAAGTAAATTTAATTAAATGATATTCAAAACAGAAATTTGTAAGTAAAAAATTGTTTTAAAATGTTAGTAATCATAATAGTTTTTGTAATGCATTACATTCTGGTTTCAAAAACTCACATTGCAAAAGAAAGTCGTTCAATAAAAACATAATTCAAATTAAATCTAATCGCTAATACCGAGTAAATACGTATATTTTACATTACATCTCAAAGTGTGCACAGTAACGTTCAAAAAACGAGTCTGAACATCAAATATATCTTGCAATTCCGAAAATTTGTGTTAAATTTGGTTAAATTCTAAATAAAAAACCTTTCAGATACATTATTTCTTCGATATAATAATATTTTCGTTACATTTCAGCTGATTAGTACTATATAAATTATACTACAAGGGAGGGTGTCAGGCCTATGCCAGGGCTCCTGCACTGACATCCTCATTCACAATCAATTATCAGTTATCATGAAGTGGGCTCCTCCTCTCCTGTGTGCGTGTCGACCGTCCCCTCTGTGATCTGGTGTCTCCTGTTTCATTTCGCCACCCACCATCCGCCTCCGCAGCTGCTGGCGGGTGCTTGTGCAGTTGTTCAGGGGTGGGCTCGCCCATGGTTGGCGACCTGTCGACTGCTCACACTGCCACTAGGGGTTCGCCAGCCACCGCCCAACACCCACCACTGAGAGGAGGTTCGCCACCCAGCCTCCGCCTGGGACAGCAGTCACCCATCATGGTTACCGTTTCGCACAGACCCTTGCTTTGCCTGGCTGGGATGACTACCCACTTCGTTCAGGATACCACTTGCGCTGTGTATGGGCCTCTGGCCTGCTCAGCCCTTGCCTGCTCAACATTTACTTCGACTACCACCTCTGGTAGTAAACTTTATACAAGTAAATAGGTTTAACATTTAGGGCTTTTTAAATTCATATTGCACTTATTTATCGGGAGTATTTAAAATTGTACACTTTTCGAGAGTTTTTCCATCTTTATTTCGAAAGTTTTACTTCTTTATTAAACATTCTTTTTTATTCATATAAATTATTTTGCAGTAATTATTATTAATGCATTTCTGTTCAATAATTTGGTTTTGTGAATTATTTATTGTTTGCATTTTTAAAGATTTATTTGCCTATAACAAACTGAGGAGTACATTTAGCATATTGCATAGGATTTTTAATTTTTAAGTAGTATATAAAATATTTTCGAAAATAAATATTTGTATTTTAAATTTATTTTGCCAGATATTTTGGGTAGGATTGTATGAATGTTTAGTGTGTTTGATGGTTCAAACTAAAAGAAAAGAGGAGAACTAAGCCCCAATGCTTAGCTCGGTGTGGATAGTGCAATACACTTGCTCCTATAGTTTGGTCAGAATTATTTTCATTTGTGAAGGATGACTGAATGTTGAATGGAATCGAGTATGTGGTGAGAATGTGGAATAATTGTGAAGGGGCGGGATTTTAGTTGGTAATTAGTTTTGAAAACTTTTTTAATTTGTTGGGTGGGTTTTATGAATGTTTTCTGTGTTTGATGGATCAGAGAAAAAAAGAAAGATTACCCATACTTTCAAAGTATGTTGGGGTGCAATACACCAAGCCTCTACTCTCTGCTCTGAATGTTGATGGATGGATGTATAGTCCATTCCCCATTGGAAGCAACTTTCTCGGAGCCCTGAAAAAAAATCTACCTGCAGGACCGTTTTGTATCCTTCCGCCAACTGTAAACAAACATTGCCATTTGACTCCCATGCAGCATCTGTCAAAATCAATGTTTACATTCCATTGTGCGTGTACATATTTTCGTATACTTTCGCTACACCTAAAACTAACATTGAAATGTGACTTCTACTTTTATAACTGTCAAATGTGTTGTCTACTGTTTACAGCTTTTCAAAGAATTCTGTCATATTTCTAAAACCATTCCATACAAATATTCAGTTTAAGCCTCTAAAATTATTTAGTTCAACTTTATGACGTTTAAAAAATGCCTCAATTGACGACAGTTGGAATGGTTACTTTACATTAACATATTTGTTTTCCACGACATAGCTCAATACATGTAATGCACGTTAGTATTTTGCCGCGACTGTGTTTAACACTGTTACTACTGCGAGATAAAGGGCTGTACTAATTATCCTTTTGGTATTGATATGTGTTGGGTCATTTCTTTAAAAGAATGGCCTCAGATGGAATAAATATTAAAACGAAGTAACAATCAGTCAAACGAAAAAGGTACATTGAATTCATGCACGCAACTTGTGTTTCTCATGCTTGTCATACAAACTTTAAAATATAGCAGTGAACATGCACACAAATAAGCCTACGATGACTTTTATTCCGCTCATAAGTCTATGTATTGCTAGTTACTGTTTATTAGGTTTATTGGCATTTATCGGGCTGAACTTAGTATTTTTCTTCCGGAATTGTGGTAAATTATGTTACACGAGTGTGTTTCAAAACCCTTTGCGCAAAGGTACAATGTTGTGATAAATAAACAGACATTGATGTAAATAATTAACTTCTTCATAAAAAAACAGTCCGCAGTTAAAACGTATAAATACTGCTAATCAAATATTTGAATTCATGCACACACAGGGCCAACATATCGACCACAACGCACATAGGCACACAATTTCATAGAGGCAATAATTGACGAAACACATGTCACAGTATATTACTGCTGTGAAAACACAGATTTATCACAACATCGTAACTTGCCTAGGTAGGTTTAAAAAACACATCTACAAACGTGATGTGTTAAGTTGAAGTATTTTTCAGAGTAATAATAATTTACGTATTGCTTTGCAAAAAGCAACACGCCATGTCATTGCTCGCCATGTCTGCCATTTTCACTTGGTAACTGCCCCGCCATCATATCTAAATATATCAAAATACATATTCAAACATTAAAATCTCTTTTCAGTTGTAAATTACAAATTCAAAAATCATTGTTTTGCAGTAATAAGTATAAAATGTGCTACAATTGAAAACATGTATAATATTGTTGCTTACTAGCAAAGTGAAATTTCCTGAGTTTGAAAAAGATGAAGAAAGAGAGAGAAAGCGACAAGCCTTGCCCAGCAGACAGTTTTTCAGATGCTTTCTCGCTCGATAAAACAACACTATACCATTACGGCCTACTCACAATATTTTCCACTGTTATGTTAAACTGTAAAAATGATATAATTTGCCATCGGGGCTACCTAAATATTTAAATATTTCAATAGGCACCATTTAATTTACAAATAGTATTCTAAAAAACTAGGTTAAAATAATATTTTTACTGTGAACTATTTATCACAGGTCGTTGCCAACACGTCGCTGCTTTCGCTGTTAATTAATATTTAAAAATAAATAAATATTACAAGTTATAGAAGATATTAAGGTAAAGTTTCATTTATTCAATAATACAGTACTCTAAAGTTAACCACCGTGTTGTATATTTGTGGAATACAGGTTATTGAAAAAACAAGTTGACATGTTATGCCTAGAGTGTTTTTTCAAAGGTTGATTTTCATAAGTCGCTTCCAATCAGGAATGAACTATAGTTATGATGTCTGAGGTGTGTGGGTTGGTATTTGCTTAGTAAGTTGTAATTATTTTTAAAAACTTTTGAATTGTGTTGAGTGGGTTTTATGATGGTTTTGTGTGTTTGATGGCGCAGAGATAAAAAATTATTTCCCATACTTCCATAGTATGCTGGGAGGTGCAATACACAAAGCCTTTACTCTCTGCTCTAAATGGTGATGTGGGTGGGTTGGTACTTGCTTAGTAAGTTGTAATTAGTTTTAAAATCCTATTATTTATTTATTTTTAAAATTAATTTTACATGTTATTCTTTGGTTAGTACGTAGGTGTATTATTTGCTAGTATTAAGTTTTTATGTTAGAGTGTAAAAATTACTAGTAAGAATGTATAGTGGTTAAAGTTTAATATATTAATTCACATTGCAAAAATTTTCTAGACAAAAAAATCATTATCAAACTTATTTTTGAAAATTTGTTTAACAGTGTCAAGTAATTTGCATCACTTTAGAAATACTTCCTTTTTAAAATGGAACAAAGTCAATTAATGTTAATGTAATATTTAAATTTGTGTCTAAAACAAATAATTTTAGTCTTTAACAAGTTGCTTAAAATAAAATACAATGATGTGAGCTAAAAGTATTAAATGTGTTCTAAACACAGCTCGCCTGTTATGAAACATGTTCGTGCGCTGCTAAATATGGAGTGGGCAGGTCGCATGTCTCAAAGTGCTGTGTATTTGAGACTGGCAGCTGTGTAGGGACACGACCCGTTGCGAGGACTCGTCGGGGGGGGGGGGGGGGGGGGGGGACAGGGGAGTAGCTGCATCATTGCTGTCTGTGCTGTCACAGTGGGGAAAGGTGATGGTGCATGCATCGAGGGGAAATGGGGGGGGGGGGGGGGAGGGAGTGCTGAGGAATAACGTGGCGGGGAAGAGGAGTGGCAGCTGGGAAGTGGCGCGTCATGGCTGTTTTTCCAACAATGTGCCGCTCTCGGCTTTCACCATACGATAACTACTGATTGAAGCTGCCATCTCTGTACACATGCCCCGCTCCGTCTTGGTTCAGTACGCGCTGTTGAAAAATACATCAGCACGATGCTTTTTAAACATAGCTGAGCCTACTAATGAGTTTTAAAGTTTGAATAGCAATAAAGTGATTCTCTTCAAATCTAATATTATTGTTGTTAGATGAATGAAAGAAAAAATATAAAACTATAACCATGATTTTCCCCTTTGTTTAGGTTGTTACTAATAAATATTTTCTTTCAGATGCCCCGATACGCCATGGTAAGTGACTATAATAGTTTTTTCTGTATTTTTTCAGAAAGATGCAGCAATTTGATTTTGTTGTGTTACTGAAACTATTTTTGTGGGAAACAAAAAAAAATTATTTAGACACAATGAGTGAACAAAAGTGACAAATTATTGACAATTTGTTGGAAGATCTTTTCGTCTGCTATACAGAGAGCGAGTCTGATTCGCAGACGAAATGACCGGCAAATGCAAACTGTCAGAATGTCGTCGCTTTGCCTAAGCGGCGGTGCTTCGATCTCCTATTCGACGACCTTTACTTGAGTGATTCGGACACTGAATCACACACAGAAAGGCAGTCGACAGTAGCAGATCGGAACACAACAGCTTCCCCTAAACAAAGTAAAGTCAATCTCTTTTAGATGGCCTGTATCTGTCTGACATGGAAAATTCGTGTGATTTGGTTAGTGATTCAGCCGAGTCACAAATGAGCTCCGAGTCAGATAGATATTTCATCTAGGGAAACAGAAAATAATTTGTTTTTCGGTTTCCCCAGCCTCAGTGGAGTCTTTGCCAGATCTCAGATATGAACTACTAGCGACTGTGTTCACCACCATGCTAAGACGTGAGGATACTTAATGTCAGGGATAACACTGACACGGCCTTTTATAGATTTTTCACTAGGTGCAGGATCCCTCTAATAGATTTAGCATTGACACCACCCTGGCCTATTAAGGTTAGCATCACCATAGCACGTAAGTATCTAAAGTCCTTCACCACGGAGGAAGGTGCTGTGGAGACTTTTATTTTCAAAGTAAATCCCTTCCCATCCTGCATTCGTCCGATGTTGGCGAAATTTACGATGAAACAGTTAAGCCTTACCTGACAAACAGACTTGAGTAGTTTACTGTGCGTGGTTCTGGCTGGAGTTTGCAACTAATATCGCATATATATGTTAATATCTCACAATATAGGGCATTTACCATAGGTGCGACACACACTAAATTACCCAAGTTTATTGCTATTATAAAGGCTAACCTGTACATTACCCAAAGGGAATGTGTTTCCACTATGTCGTCATATCAGCTTTGTTTCCTGCCACACAGAATACCCATAGAATAACTTCATATCCAAAACCTCACGAGATTTTGAATACTGAAGGTCTGTCGATACCTGTAGTGATACAGGATATTCGTAAGTTCAAGGAGAACAATTGTATTTCTATCAATGTCTAAAGTGTTGTGGTCAAAGATAGCAATATAATTGACGAAACTTAAAATAAGGAGAGGGTTATCATACAGATGCATATTTCTCCTGTACGCTATGCACACCATGTAAACATTTTGGTAATTCATGCTAGTGGTAATGCTGCTCATTTGCATTTCGTTTCCATTAGAAATTTGTCAAAGCCGGTTGGTAGTCAGCTGATAAACATGGTCATAAGAAATTTATTTTCGAGCATTTTCTCCAGTATTTCAGAACTGAGGAGAAACTCGCAAGTCATTGTATTCTTTGCCATGAACAAAAGGCTGTTCACAGTACTTTACCCACCAGGGATGATACGTACTTGGAATTTATAGATTACAGCAAACAGCAAAGATTGAGTTTCGTCGCCTATTGCGATGTTGAAAGTTGCTTGAAACCCTTGTCCACTTTCTTGCCCAATTATGAAACGAGTAATACCACCACAATTAACCAACATGTTCCATATACTAGTAGAATTTTGTTGGTCTGTTCATACAATCCAAGATTATCCAACTGCTTTGAGTTTGTGGGTGAGGACTGTATGTACCAATTAGTCGATATATTGGTTGAACTGACAAAGTGGGTTGCAGGAATCTACAGTGTGATTGTTCCGATGAAGCCAAAAAACCCCTGCTAATGAAGCTAGGTTGGCAGCTCAAAAATGTTGTCACATTTGTAAAGAAGAGCTCAGTACAGATTTTGTGGTCGATCATGACAATCTGATGGGCGAAATCAGAGGCCGCGCACATAACAAATGCAACTTGAACTTCATTCTGCCTAAGATACAACTTGTTGCTGTCTTTCATAACCTGCAAAACTACGATGCTCACTAACTCATAAAGCCTTTGGCTGAACGTCATGTAACACAACCCGACGGGACCGTGGTAATCGAAAACCCGGGTAAAATCCAGGTGATTGGAATGACCCTAAAGAAATATAAATCCATCACCAAACAAATTCCCAATGGAATTGATTCGAAAGGAAAGGCACAATATTTCGAATTACATTTTATTGATTCATTTCAGTTTATGAGCGCCTCTCTGGAAACTCCAGCTTGCATGAAAAACTTCTTTTGACACTCACGCCATGGAAGAAAGATGTTATACACGGGGACACACTGAAGCACTATATGATGTATGGGGCCAAACTTGACTCTGTTCATCGCGTCCTGCGCTTTGAGCAGAAGGCATGGATGGCGATTTGAGAAATCCTTTTTTAAACTCATGAATAATTCCGTATCTGGAAAAAATTTGCACAATGTACATTGAGAAAGGGACATAAGAGTTGTTTCCAGGTATGACACAATCTACAAGGCTGCGGAGCTGATAGGTCGTTCTGCATTATAGGCAATGCAAATAATCGATGAAAATTTAGTCCTGATAGAGATGACAAAAAGCTCTGTTACATTTAACAAACCTTTGTACACTGGTGTTGCCATTCTTGGCCTTTCAAAACTAACCCTTTATGAATTCCATTTTCAGTACATGCGTACCAAATTTTCTCCGCCAGCCTTGTACCTCCTAAACTGCGATACCGACAGTTTTATCTAGTCTTTAGCTTGTGATGATGTATATAAAGTAAATGCCCCAGATTTAAAAGCGTGGTTTAATACATCTAACCATATTCTCGATAACCCGCAAAAATTCTCATGCAAGAACAAAGGCTGCACTGCGGTTATGTAAGATGAATGTGCTGGCCGCATAGTCACACATTTTATAGTTTTATGTCCCAAGCTTTATGCATACATTGCTGCGAATTAGCAATTTATACATAAGGCGAAGAGCGTGAAATCTAATGTCTTGCAGAAACTCCATTATGAGGATTATCGAAATTGCCTCGAAAATTGCACTAGGGTTTTGGGGACCCAATATCACTTTCGTTCGCATGGTCATGAAGTCTACACCTAAAGTATAACCAAACTACTGTTGTCGGGTTTGGACGATAAGCGCTACATTGAAGCAGATGGAGTATCAACTTTACCCTGGGGGCACTACAAAATTCCTTCCTAAATTTTTTTTCCGCAACATTAGTTTCAGTAACTCAATAAATGCAGTCCTGCCAACTACACCACAACTGTCAGCACCACACCCAACACCACGAAGACCATCTGCCAGCACCACCATTAGCATCACAACCTGCTTCACAGTCTGCACCACAAGCAGCACAGCAATTAACACCACAGCTGTCTGCAACATCTACAGCATCTGCTGCATATACATCGACGCCCCCCTCTCCACTCGAGATGATGTTAATACTTGGAACACGTTTCTGTTTGCCTAACTGCAAGGAATGTTAACAGCTACCTGTTAATACTATCTCTCTTCAGAAATCCATCGAACATATCTTCGATCCAACACCCCCTGTTATCCTTTCTGTCACTACTCAACCAAGAAATGATCTACATTACCCGTTATGGTTCTCTTCACAGAGTGGGATCGCATAACACGATGCGAATTTTTTTTATCAACATAAATACAGTGCTACGTGTGTTATAGGTCATTGTTGATGTGTGATTGGTAAATTTTTACCCGGACGTGACGTATGCCCCATAAGTGCGACATTGCAAACGCCCCAACAGTGCGACATAAATTGTATATAGTTTAAAATAACGATGTACACTAAAACAGGCTTTGTTAATTTATAAGAAGATTCAAAATATTATATATTTTAGTCTTAACGATTGGTTTTGTTGTACAAATGTTTTACTGAAGTGGAATGCATGTTTGTATAAAGTCTTTGTAAGTAAGTGATTCAGTGTCCTCGTGTTTCCCATGCAATGACGCTGTATCGCTGCTCCATCTTTAACATACAGATCATCTTATACGTGGTTCACAAGCACGCGTACGACGCCGAGCAGTCAGGGTGGAAAGCCGAAACATTCAATCAGAATTCGCCCTCATTTACCGCTCGCGCCATGCTGAAATACTGAGCTCTTGTCGAAATTTCTGCTCGCGGATAGAGCAGACTTCGTCGATACTTCCCAGAAGTGCTACGTCAACAAATTAATGGGTTTTCAATGTATGTTGATGTAATAGTCTACAAAGGTTACAAGTTCATGTTTATAATGAAATACTTTAATCGTGATGATGTACTGAACACGCTTAGATAATAAAGGCATAACTAATATATTACCGCATTCTATAATCTGTATAAGAAAATATGACGTATGGAGGAAGGAGAAAAGATATATTTGGTTGTCAGATCAACGAATTTAAAACCATTTACAATATTGATGCTGTTTGTGTGATGACATTTATCGTCTGAATAGAAAAATAATTTAATGTATCAGTATGTGTTCCAGGAATAAAATTAATCCTTGATCGGATTTCATATTTGATGTTGGTGGCCGTCACAGAATTCCATACTTCATAAAAAAAAATTTTATGTGGTGAAATTAATTATTTTGAGAGATTATATTATATATATTTTTTATGGGTAATGGAGTTGAACCTCGACTGTTAAAACGGATATGTTCGGCTAGATAAATTTCTGTTTCTAGGCGTTAAGGGTCGCTACCTGTGTTTCATGGGAAGCCGTAGTGGGCATATCAGACCATGAAGGCGAGCCGGGTTCGATCCCCGGCGAGGTCGCTCCCGGATTTTCACACATGGGAATCGTACTGGAGGATGCCGCTGGTTGACGGGTTTTCTAGGGGATCTCCCGTTTCCCCCGCCTATACATTCCAGCACTGCTCCATTTACACTTCGCTTCACACTCATCGGCTCTCAAGACCTTGATGTTAAAGAGAGGCCCAAACATCTCCACTCCGCATAGTCTAACGGAGAACTTCCTTGATGCTAATAATAATCGTGTTGTGTCCCTGGTTGCACTACAGACGTTGCAGTGGGAGCCCCAGGCGAAGAAGGGGGGAAAGGCGCCATCTACATCTTTCTCGGCAGTAAAGCAGGGTTAAATAGCACATACTCGCACCGCATAGCAGCAGCAGACGTTGAGAAAAATAGGAAAGACCTAAACCTCAAAGGGTTCGGCATGTCCATCTCTGGAGGAGTGGACGTTGACGGCAATAGCTACAACGGTGAGTACTCACTCAAAAGTTAAGCATTTTTTCTTCTATGTCATGAATAACTGAGAAAAGGGTTTTGTTGAGTCAAACCAAATTTGTTTTGGCGCAACGAAATTAATTGTTTGTGTAGGTTAAATGAAACAAAAACAAATCACTTTGTTTTTACTGTTTGGTTGCGCCAAACTAAAGTTTTTTTTTCGTCCCTACGTATATTGAGCATTTTCGGTATAAAAAAAAAAAAAAAAAAAAACTCGACCGATATTCAAGCCTTGCTCAGCTACGCTCGAGCACTGCAACGCCTTAGGAACCTCAGCTGAAGTGACTAGTGATACAATCGGATTGTTTTTAAACAGATACAATTACAACTACTGGACAACGTGCGCAAATAAATATTTCAATTTTGACAACGCTACTTTTCAGTTTCCTGTTGAATTTGTTTTATTACGATTTTTTAGGTCTTTTTAACGTCCCCCGGTTTTATCCTTGAAAGCTTAGCAGAGGGCGACTTAAAGACTGACGAGTAACCTAACTTAAATTAACGCCCATGCCTTGCCCAGGATTCGAATCCATAGCCTCACGCATCCCAGATCGGTGGCACACCAACCGACTGCGCCACGGGAGGTCCGCGTTTTATTCAGTTGTTTATATCATTTTTAATGATCAATAAATGCACTAACAATCACCAGTGCTATCCTAATTATCACAAAATTTATAAACAAACTCTCGAGGTTTATTACCGAATGAAGGCAATCGAGTGAGTGGCCAAACAAATTAGTGATTCAACAAATATTTTGTCGACGGTCTATTTATTTCAGCCCAACACATGGGTTTTGCTAATTCAAGAGTGTATATTCTTGGATGAACAAAATTAATGTTCTTGCTTTTTAAGTTTGGTTTACTCAACAAACTATGTCTTTGGAGCAGCTAAATTTATTTTGGCCCTATACAAAGAAATGATTTTTTGGCAGCTCTCTCAGTGCCGTAACAAAAAGTAATTGTTCCAGGAAAAGAAGGTTTGTACAAATGGTTAGTGACTAGTCTACCCACTTTACCAAACACCATTGATGTCATTAGTAGGGGGGGTGATGGATTCAGATACAAAGGGGTGCCACCTTTTTAATGACTTAATTAATTTTATATCGAAGGATTAATTAAAGTGTTTGAAAGGGTTAATAAAAATTGAAAGAGTTAAATTTATTGAAAGGGTTATATCTAATGCAAGGGTTAAATTTAATTAAATGCATAAATGTATTGAAAGGGTTAATTTAATTTTTTCTTGATTTTGTCGTACTTCTATCTTTCTTTCTTTTTGGGAGGGGGTAGCAGGAGCTCTGCACGATGTTGACGCTGTGGTGTCCTGAAGGCGTCTGACCATAGTGGTGGGTTGCAATGTGTTATATAGGTGTTTAGTTGAGTGAAAGAGTGTGCTAAGGGTCATTTTTCTTATTTTTTCTAATTTTGATGTGAATGTAGAGATATTGGTGGAAGATAGGCGATTTTTACGAATATATTCGAATCGCAAATTTCAAACGACTATGTTAAAAATAAGTGCAATTACTTGACTCTCCAGTATGGGATTAAATGTAACGTGATTTTACTACCCTGAGCTGTATGATAGCAATATCATTTACACGAGAGAGAAGTATAACGAACGAACACAATTACATGAGTATGGAATTAATGATCTACAACATAATGTCCCTATGAATTAAACAAACACAATAACAAGATATATATGACGCCTCTCGCACATACCTTACACGTCCGTCTGCTTGTGATACTGGCAAGAAGGAACATTAGAAGCATAATCCACACGTAAAAAGAAATTAACTGATTAACACATATAATAAAATTGCACCTCTCCCAAAACATGTCTGTTCGGCTGCGAGGTTACTGAAGGAATGACATTAGTATATGATTTGCGGAGACTTAAAAGCACGATTAGATACGCGAGATGCGGCCGATGTCCGTCTACCTTGGAGGTCACTCGATGAATGAGTGTATCTAATGACGTGTGTCTGCTTATATACATGTAGCATGGCCGGCATCTTAAAGGCAACTGAGTATAAATTTACGACTGACAGAAACTATTTCCCTACCAAGGTACTATTAACGACTTGATTCATCCTACAAGTACATGAATGTATAAAAGTGAAGTTGAAATTATGGCAAAAAACACTGAATACGACTTACGATTTAAAGCTGACACAATAGGATATGTCTATTCTGATAAGTTAAATATATAACAATATACAATAAAGTAATTAACAATATAAGATCTTACCCCAAATGATTTGTTTCAAAATAGTCAACTTGCGTCGAAGTGTAGCTCAGACTCTTCCAATTATAAGAATTCATGTTTGTTACAGAGTTGAATGTTATTTTGATTAAAAAATGACTTTATGTTCTTTACAAATCAAGTTAATATTGACACAAACGCACAAAAACACAACAGATTTTATATACAAAAACAACAAAAACTATTTACAACAAAAAAAAATTATGATTTCACATTCGTTTTTTTCAAATTAAAGACTTAAGCTCCTTTACAAATCAAGTTAATATTTACATACACTAAAACACAATTTAAGAAATATATATACAACAAAAAAACAAACAAATCAACAAACAATTTTTTAAATTATAAAAATATACAGCATTATGGTGGATGTCTCTTTTATAATTATTTACATTATATACAACATTCTTGAGGAGTTAAAAAAAGATGTGCAATTTAAGGCATTCTTTTTAGGTGTTACATCCGGGAAATTTATTTTCCAGACTCTAACACACACCAAAGACAGGGTGTACCACACACTCACTGTCCACTGTTTCAACGGTGAATTTAATTTCTTTTTTGACAAGGCATAAAAATATCGAAGATAGCTTTATTCTTTATGCTATAGTTAGGGAAATAGACGACAGCAGTGTCTGATATTAATGCTACAGAAGTGGAGTAATTACTTCTAGATATTTGTAGTTGATGTAGTCAGCTGCGATGATGTTTGTAGTTTGTGTATGCAGTTGCGATAATGATTGTAGACAGCTGCGATGATTGTGGAACAGGAGTTGCGTGTGGTGGCAGCAGATGGACGTCATTGGGGCTGTGGTGCTGGGAGGTCTGTTAATTTATTGTGGCGCTGAAATTATCATATGGAGAAAAAAAATGCCCCTCTATGAATGGTTGATATTCCATCTGCCTCGATGTACCACTTATCATCCATACATGACAACACTACCTTTACTACACATTTGGTGTAGACTTGATGAGCATGCAAACAGAACTGATATTGCGTCCCCATTACCCTTGTGCAATTTTCGAGGCAATCTCGATAATACTCATACCTGAGTGATTGCAACACATTGGGTTTTACACCCTTCGCCTTACGTATGCATTGCTCATTCTCAACAACGTATGTATAAAGCTTAGAACATAAACCCACAAAGTGTGTGATTATGCACACAGCACATTCATCTTTCATCACCCTGGTATGGCCTTTGTTCTCGTGAGGGAATCCTTGCGGGTTATCGAGTGTATAGTTGGATGTATCAAACCACACCTTTAACTCTGGGGTAATTACTTTATAGATATCATCACACGCAACAGAATATACCAAGGAATCAGTATCACAACAGAGGAGGTGCAAAGCTGGTGAAGAAATTTTTTACACATGTACTGATAGTGCAATTCGTATAGAGTTTACTTTGAAAAGTAAAGAATGGCAACACCAGTGTACAAAGGTTTTTTGAACGCAACAGAACTCTTTGACATTTCGAGAAGGACCATGTTTTTATCGATAATCTGCCATGCCTGGAAGGAAGGATGCCCTATAAGTTCTGCAGCCCCATAGATTGTGCCATACCTCGAAACGACTCTAATGTCCCCTTCCCGGTGGACATTCTGCAAGGTTTTTCCATAAACGGAAATATTCATTAATTTGAAAAACGATTTTTCGAATTCGTTCGCAGCCTGGGCACATTTCTCAATGTTAAACTCGATGTACAGAGTCATCCAAGCTTTCTGCTCAAAGCGCAAAACACGATGAACAGTGTGAAGTTTCGCCTCATACATCAAGTACTGTCTCAGTGTTTCCCCATGTATAATATATTTCATCTGCAGCATGAGTGTTAAAAGAAGTTTCTCATGCGAGCCATTCGGGACACACCATTTTCTGGGGCCAAAGTCAAATCAGATAGTTTATCATGACACTCCTTCAGAAAAGACAGATAAACTTCTGTGAAAAAACAAATGTGTCCGTCTTTCACCGTATTTGCAAAATCCCATGAAGAGAACACGTCAGCTTCAATCCACTCGAAATTACCAATCGGAAGCTTGGACCACATCATATGACTGTACAGCCCGTTGATGTCGAAATAGCATATATATTTCGATGCCACACTGGGGTTGTAGTCCTCACACATGTAAACATTGTTGGCTTCCACATGTCTTTTTGAAACCTGGGTAATGCCGCCCCTAACTCCTCATTCTACAAAAAGATACATGTCTGGGTTAGTCAATAGCTTTAGTAGGGCGTGGGTCACTGACAATGAAGTGTCGCATGAAAGAGACTGAGCTGTGACATACATGGCGGGGTCAAGACCGTAATGAGCCAAGCATACAGTCCTGAAATTCCCAAAAACATCAGCCAGCAAACAAGTGTCCAAAGTAAGCAATGAATGGCATACTGCAGCAAGTTGAGGGAGTTGAAAGCATCCCATGGGGCTTGTGCAAGAGCATAATACTCATCGCTAATGCGTTCGCCTCTCATCACATTATGAAATGTGTCATTTGGTGGGAGTGACTTGCACATCAGACTGTCTGGCGACTTAACAAAGTCATAAGAAAAACTCCCTTACATTTTGCCCTCTCGAATTGGATGTTGTTTGGAAACATCGAGCAGGTGATACTCAATTGCGCAGGTAGTAAATTACCTGCCAAAGTTTCCAGAGAAGCACTCATGAATTGGAATGAATCAATAAATCTTAATTTGAGATATGGGGCCTTTCCATTACAATCAACCCCATTGGGAATCTGTTTTGTGATACATTTATATTTCTCTAATGTAATCCAAAGCACTTGAATTTTTCAAGATATTTAAATTACCACGGTTCCATCGTGCAACGTTACATGACATTCAGCCAAGTGCTTTATAAGAAAGTGAGCATCACAATTCTGCAGGTTATGGAAAACAGCGACAAGTTGTATTTTGGGCAGTCTGAAAATCAAGTTGCACTTATTATAGGCACTACCTCTGATTTCGCCCATCAGATGGCCATGGTCCATCGCAATATCATCTTTATCAAGCTTTTCTTTACAAATGTGACAACTTTTCTGAGCCGCCAATCTAGCTTCGTAAGCAGGGGTTTTTGGCTTATCGGAACAATGATGCTGTAGATTCCTGCAACCCACTTTGTAAGTTTAACTAATTTATCATCTAATTTATACATACAATCAGCTCCCACAAAGTTGAAATATTGAGACAAAGCCAGATTGTATGAGCACACCAACAAAATACTACAAGCATATGGAATATGTTGGTTGATGGTAGTTGTGTTACTTGTTTCAGCATTAGGCAAGCAATTGGACATGGATTTCAGGCAACTTTCTACATCGAAATAGGTGACGAAACCCAAATTCTGCTGTTTGCTGTAATCTTTAAATTCCAAATACTTGTTGTTCCCAGTGGGGAAAATACTGCGAACAGCCTTTTGTTGCCAGCAAAGAATACTGTGACTTGCGAGTTTCTTCTGGGTTTGGAAATACTGAAGACAATTATCACAAACAAATTTCTTGTTGGTTCTCTTGCTCAGCTTACTACCAACTAGCTATGACAAATTTCTAATACAGACAAAATGCAAATGAACGGCATTTCCACTCATGCGAATCGCCAAAATATTTATGTGTTTGTCATGGCGTACAGGATAAATATGCATGGGTACTCCAAACCTCACCCTTTTCGCAAGTTTCGTCAATTATATTGCTATCTTTGTCAACCACACAGTAGACATTGATAGAAATAGAATTGTTGTCTTCAAACTTGAGGATATCCTGTATGACTACAGGTGCTGACAGACCTTCGATATTCAAAACCTCGTGAGGTATGAAGAAAGACTGAATTTTTTTTTGTTGCAGGAAACAAAGATGATATGATGGCATAGTGGAAACACATTCCCTCTAGGCAGTGTACATCGAAACAAGCAAGACGATTGGCAATACACTTTGGCAGTTTAGTGTGTGCAACACCAATGATGAATGGTCGATATTGGCTCATATGTACATCCATTTATGTCAATATTTGGAGACTCCAGCGTTAACCACATGCACTAAACTCCTCAAGTCTGTTTGTGAAATAAGGAATGATATCATCATCATCGATGATGGATGAATGGAGGACAGAGAGTGCTTTACTTTGAGAATAAAAGGTTTCTGTAGTGCCTTCCTCTGCCGTGAGGGATTTCAATTACTTACCCACTATGGTAACAAACTCTAATAGGGCGGGGTAAAGCCATTAGTAAGCTTAATATAGGGACTTTACACCTCTGGAAAAAATGAGAAAAATCAGCATCAGAATCTTTCCGTTGAGGCTTGGGAATCAGAAAAGGAATTATTTTCCGGCTCCCTTGGCGAAATATCTCTAACCGACTCGAAAGTCGGTTGTGAAACAGTTGGAGCACTCTCTGAATCATAAGAATCTTCCGAGTCTGTTAGAAATAGGTCGTCAATCAAAAGATCAACCCTCTCATGTTTGGGGGAAGCGGACACATTTTGATCTTTGACTGAAAAATCTCTCCATAAGCGAATTCGTGCTCGAATTGCTTAAGTAGAGATAATCCTCCAAAAGATTAACTCATGTCCGCTTAGGCGAAGGGACACTGTCTCGACTGCTTGTTTGTCTTTCTGTCTGCGATTACAAATCTGAATCGCTTATGTAAAGATCTTCAAGCAAGATGTCAATACTGGATCGCTTACACTCACCCATCTTAACTAAGTAAATTTTTCTTAGTTTCCTCGATGTAAAAGTTACAACACTACAATAAAATAATATAACATAATATAACTGAAAACATAATTTTATTACTAACATCCTAGACAAAAGGGCAAAATGTTTTTCATAATTATAAATTTTTTGTTTGTTAGGGAAAGCAGGAGCGAGAGCTGTGACTAAAAAAAGGGCAAGGTCTCGATCGCCCGATGGGCCGTGCGCACGGTGAAGGTGAACAGTGTAAGACACGAGCATGGAACAAGCCAGGCCGATCCTCAGGGAGCTGGCTAGACGAGAGAATGGGGAAAAAAAGTTAAGTAACCTACTACTGGCATCCGTGTGTGCCACCGTCCGGCCACTCTCCCCCTACTGTGTCTGCTCGAAACCCCTGCCTGCTGGACATTCTCCCTTTGTCCCTCCAACGACTCATCATGTAGAACCTGCAGCCGTCTCTGCAATAAGCTAGGGGAAGGGGAAAAAGTTGGCACTTCCCCTGCAGCCCCGTCCATCCGCCGACTTTCAGTCCGTAGCCTGTCTCCATTATAGAATTGACCACACTTTGCGACCTGTCTCGCCCTCGTCTTTCACAAGGTTTACTTTTTGGCCAAGGTGCGTGGTTTTTGTTTAGAATATAACAGTGAAATTTTAACTCCCGCTAATAAATTACAGTTTAACGTTTGTTTAAATGTAATTTTTGTGAGAGAAAAACTTAAAATTTTAAATGCTTTTTAATTTTAATTTTTTGATATTACACCATCAAAATTTCTAATGAATATTACACTGTCATAAATACATTCTAGGGTACATCATCAAAATAATTTATGAATTTTACTCTGTCAAAAAAATACATTCTAGGGTATACTGTCAAAATCATTTATGAATTTTACACCATCTAAAATATGTTCTAGGGTACACAGTCAAAATCATTTATGAATATTACACCATCGAAAAAATACATCCTAGGGTACACCGCAAAAATCATTTACACTATAAAATGTTTATAAATGTTCCGAAAATAAGTTTAATAACAACATTTTTAGCAATGGCAATTAATCTGTTACATTCAAGGCATTAAAAACTTGTCTACATTTTAAAACAAATTCTTAAAAATAGTCTAAATTAAATTATTTTACACTTTAAAACTAAACATGTAATACTTTTACAACTATAAACTACTACATACACATTCAAGTGATTTTACTTATATTCAAATTTGAAATACTTTTACAACTATGTTATCCTGCATACTTATACTTTAGAAGAAAATTTTTCTGAAACCTAAAAATACTTTAAAAATCTCCTCTCCCTTTCACTATATATATCTCTCTCATAGACATAGAACAAGCCCCCTGCACTCACACACAACACACACACACAGTCATCCACATACTTGACCACTTTTTTTCACAGAGTAATTGGCAATAGATTCTAGATATTATTCCATGTAGTGCAATAGCTACTATTGGTGGTTCACCTGTATATCCCTCTGAACTCTGCTAAGTAAAATCAAATGTACATAAAAATCCCATCTGGTATTAAATTTACTCACCTTTCCTCTGCATTCACACACACACTCACTCACATTCACTCAGTCATCCACATGTATCAATTAACAATTCCAAAGAATTATTTTATGATTAAAAAACACATCATTCAATTTTAGAAAAAGTTTTACAATTCTGAAGACTTGTTTTACGATTTCAAAGACCCATCATTCAATTTGATAAAAAGTTTAATGATTTTAAAGACTTGTTTTACAATTTAAAAGACCAATAACTCAATTTAATAAAAAGTTTTACAATTCTAAAGACTTGTTTTACAATTTAAAAGACCAAAAATTCTATTTGATAAAAAAAGTTGAATGAAATTAATGCACTCTACTCCAAGTTTAAAGAAAATGCAAAAAATCTTTAATGGAATACCAAAAACCCTAAATTTTTATATAAAAAATTATTAACTTACTTAAACTCTTGTAGCAAAATTGGTGGATGTGGAACAAGACCCGAAATCAGGACAGTCGAGCTGAAAATTAATCTGCTCTGCCAGGTGAGCATCAGGGCTCACCCCAACAGGTTAGCAGGTGGGTGCTTGCATTCCCTTTGAGAACTCCATGGGAGCCTAACCCGGCAGGCTAGCAAGCGGTCGGGCGATTGCAGTCCCAAGTAAGCTCTGTGGGTGACTTTGTCAGCAGGCGAGGAGGGTTGCTTTCACCATCGTGGCAGAAGTGATGGGCGAGTGGGTCCCTTGGTCGCAAAGTTCTGTTGTGGAACAGACAGGCAGAGGTAGACGGCGAGAGGGTGGTGGATGGCCTTGAACTAGGCACCCTAGCACCACAGACCAGTTCACAAGGGTGAAGGTCAGTATACTTTCACATACTGGAGAAGAGAAGATGTCTTGACCCCAAGAAGTCACAGCAACAAATGAGCTCCAGTGGGTGCATACCCGTATTTATACCATCACCAGCCTCCCTTGTAGCAAAAATTAAAATAACACTATTCACCTGAAATGGATATCAAATAGACGAATATCACATTTTAAGATATTTTAATTAAATTTTAAACCATTGCATTGGAAATTAAAAATATTTCACACATTTTAGGAATTATACCATGGATGTGCTAAATTTTAGCATTTATATCTGAATTAAATGCGTAATTGTTTGGTTTTAAGCCATTAGGTTTAATTTACATACTTATTTAATGATTTCTTACACAAACAACTGTCATTATAATATGAACTTTTTTGTATTATGAGGCAAAATCAATGTAATGCTACGATTCAACACTCTTTTACATATACGAACGAATTCCTGTTCTTACAATAATTTATTTGTAATTTTATATTAAAAGATTAATCCTTTTAGTTAATATTACTAACATTTACTGACTTACAAACTAGATAATATCATACAAGACCTAACTGGGAATCTAACCCAGAATATATATATATAACAATCATATCTACTCTGCACTAAAAGTGAGAAACTAGATTGCAATCATACATGATCTAAGCGGGATGTAAACCCTACTTATATCAACCATGTCTTAGCCAAGAATCGAACCTGCAAAGTATATATTTGAATTAACCATGCATTAGCCAGGATTCGAACCCAGGGCCTTCAACTAATGCCTAATCTCATATATCCACGGAGGCTGGCAAAATAATTAACTCTTTTATGTATTTATAATTTTTCCAGCATCAATTTTTTCTTCGGATTCAATTATATCTTTCGTTGAATAGTATTTATGGCAAACTAATAGTCTGTTATCTGATTTACTTTTTTATTTACAATACTCTTTCTTGTTAACACAACATACTTTTTTAAAATATATATATATCTGTTGGAGACAATTAAGTACTTTTCTCTCAAATGTCTCTGGGGAGAAAATTTTTTTTCCTACCACAACAAGTTTACTTTTAATAAGGAATTGGTTAAATAAACATAGGAAAGAGAAGCATTTTAAAACCTTATTTAATTTACAAACCATATCAAAACATAAGCTGTTTAAAAAATTAATTTTAACAAGGAGCAAGTACAAATTTCTTCAAAAACATATTTAAACAAGTAGAAATTTTGCTCCAAAAATATCAAACATTTCCATGCTAAAACAACACAAGTGAATTCATAATTTATTTACAACATTTTCAAGAGACGAATTATAAATCCATAAAAAATACAGAATGCCACACAAATTATTTAAAAAAAAAGGTGAATCCAAAACTTTATGTACAACAATTACACTTTACTCAGAACCAACTACAGGGTAACACGAAACATTTAAAACTGGTAAAATAAATAAATTATTTTTCTTTACAAACAAATATTTTTATAATCTGTTAGCAGCTTTGGTGAAAAAAGTTTTCATGCATTTTATTAATACTGAATCCAGATCCCCTTCTTGGCATCTGCTTTCAAGGAGTGAGCTTTTATTATGCCCTGGTTTTAATCTGTCTGTTTGCACACAAACATCTTTACAAGTAGGGGCGTGTAAAACAATGCTATCAACCAAATCGGACATGATTCAACATTATGAGAGTACACATCTTCAATACTAGATTGAAGAGATTTGCTTGCAGTCAAATGAAACACTGGACATTTCTTGTTGTCATCACATTGTATGAGTTTGTGACTCTTTTTGTCTCCTAGAAGAAAATAATTTACTTGAAATTAAAAATAATGTCGCAAGTCTCTGTAAATTCTTGCAAAAGCCTATTGCACCGTAGGGCATAAGTTATATTGGACTTTCCTTGTTTAACACTGAAATAATGATTTTCAGGATGAAAATACATCATGTTGATAATATGACATCCAACACTCGACTGAGAGAAATTAGCAAAGAACACTGCATGTATATTGATCAATTCATTCTCTGTCTCTAAATAAGTAAGTTGAAATGTGTTTTAGGGCTAAACTTAAATGTTGCTAATTTTATTGCTTCATGCACATAACATTTAGATGAATTACACCCAGTATGAGATGTGTAACCAAACTCGATTTTGCTATAATGATATAAAGTATGAAGATTATTATAACATTCTTCGAAATACTGGTAGGGCGAAACAGTGTCTGTATTATAAACAAGATGTTTCAAACATTTTTCTTCCCTACAATATGAAGTTACAATGCATTTCCCCTTAAGTTTACGCTTATGATCTACTGTGTGTGGTCAGTACTGGTTTACAAAACCTTCAAAACTGTTGCAGTTAGTTAAAGTAACATCATAAGTAGTTGGTTTACTACACGCTTTAAAAGCTTGAGAGAAATATGTACATTTGAAATGAATGTCTGACTAACACATTTCCTTTTCAACAAAATGTGAATATGCTATGCTATAAGCTACAGAATACAAACTTTTAGCAATAAACACTTACTTGCAAATTGGCGATAACATTATTCTGAATTAGCCACTTCACATGCATATGAATTACACATGGATGGCAAAACTAATCCTCCTTGTTCGAAAATAAAGTTGTGCATGTCCCTGTCGCATGACTCCTTCCAACGAACTGTGATTTCTTGATGAGGTCTGATAAGCTGGTAGGCGATTACTCTGTATCCCCGTTCCTCTTCTATCTCTTCACTAAGAATGGCAAACATCAAATCTTCTAGTGTTATTGACAATTCACTGTCGGGGCGAAGATATCGCACAGCACAATTGTTGCATGCTATTCCTTCACCAAAGCAAATGCCGAGACTGTTGTCGAATGTGTAGCACCAATGTTCTATATCATTCCAGACATGAACTTGTAGGATACCATCATATGGTTTAAAGAAAATGCTTCTGTATCCTATTTGTAGGATCTTGTATGTGTCTGTAGGGTCGAATATTCTAGCCATGACTGTCGATTTTATAGTGAACATTCTCCTTTATATAGTCTGCCAGATGTTCTTACTTTGAAAAAATGTTGCATTGCCACATGCCACAGGGAGAAATTAATTATTACTCACTGATGTACGTATAATGTTGGTTGTTGTTGATTTGTCTGTCCAAACAACACCTTCAGAGTAATATTCCCTTCGAACTTATATTTAATTTTACTAAATTAAGGATATTTAGTGATTTCTTCACCTTCCATGCCCCGTACTAATTCGGTTTAACTAATTGGTAAATCAGTGCCAGGTCTTCAATTATAGACTACACACTTGCATCCTATGCAATCTCCAACTTCTTCATACATACATTCAGGACTGATTATTGAAAAACTCCAATGTTCATCTCTGTTGTATATCCATCTGTAATGGACTATCTTCATCTTCAATTCAAAACCACACTCGCCTGAAACCTGGAGTAACACTGGCATACTGAAGTGATGAGTTGAACCTCTCTATCTTAACTGAATATCTGCTGTATGATTCTCTCTGTTTATATATAGACATATATTCTTCCAGTTAAAATTAGTTCTTCAATGACCACTTTTTAAGATCAAATTTACATATACAAACAATACTGTTCCATACCTCACAGTCCCGCATTTCACATTGATTTTATGAAAACCTGGTTCATTGGTTATTTCTACACTGCGATTTTTAAACCATAAGTTCCAAGTAGAACAGGGCAGTTCACTGTCAGGTCACATATTAAAAACAGGACAGTCTTCTTCTTCATCACACTGCACTCATTCTGTATACAGGCTTTCTCCGAAACATCATGTCAAATTCCAATGTTCATCTCCGTTACACATCTATGTTTGAAAGTAAATGTTTCCTAGAGACTGGAATCATAATTTCTCGTGTCCTCGAAAAATACTGAAACATGTCTTCTCTGGGTCGAATTTACCCACCATTTTTTAGAAATCTTATGCTACCTGGAACATACCGTTTTTTTTTTTTTTAGAAAATTAATATCAGTACACATACGTAGGATGTTGGTAGAAATATTCTCTTAAAGCTTCTCTTTTACATTATGAGCAGAATGTTTTTTCCTCACAGTGATTTGTATTATAGCATTTGACTGTTGAATTAATACTCGAACATTCGTGGTATCTTCTGATATTTATTACTTTTTCATTGGTTAAAGTTTTTAACATTTTCTTCTGTGTTTTGCGAAGCGCATATAGATGCAGTCTTCGAGTAACACATAGTTTATGCATTGAAAATGTTTTTCGTAAGCTGTGTCACCATAATCCCATTTCAGGTTATGTACCTCGTAAACCTGTTCCCGAAACATCATTTTAACTTCAGGTTTTAAAATGTACCAAGTTCTGAGAGATTTGTAGCATAATAATTTAGAGTCCTTAGCATTGGTTTCATAAGAAATAGCGAGCTCCTTAATCACAAAACAGTTGTCTTGGTAGTTTTCGAAACCCTGCACGTAGCACATCATTTTTTCGTTATTTCTTTATACCCTATTTAAAAAAAAAGTCTCTCTCTCATATAAAATTTTATAAGATGACAGTGCTCGCCTCGAAATCTACTTCATCGACTCTGGATGAGTCAATTGCTATATCTCGAATGATTCTAGCTTCAAGTAGCTATTCCAGCCTGTGCGACATATAATCCCTCCTCATATGTTGCAAGTTCCTATCATTAGCAAAGGGAGGCATGCCATAAGGACAGTCATCACACAGCAAGTAGGATACGCACCATGTGGCAAATAGGATACAATATCCTCATCACCTTGTAAATGTCCAGCCAGGGACGGTTACACTCATTTTATTTAGTGACCTGCAAGCAATTATAAATTCTTTCCGCAACACTCTAAACTCATTAAGGTTTTCCCCTTCCCATTAGCTAAAATCGCATTGAATGGTTCAATGCATTCAGAGTCAGAATTGTCACAGCAGTGACCTTGAAGAATTGTTCCTCTTGAGGGCTGATGCAGAGATGAAATGCCCTGTAGATTCTGTGTTGATGATGATCTAGATGTAGCGAAGTTGTAGTAAACACCTGTCCTTATAGTGAACGTTTGGATATGTAGTAGACATGATGCACACCTAGTGTTGTAGTCGACGTGATGGACGCATGTAGTTATAGTGGACGCCTGGAGTCGTTCACGTTAATAACACTTGCTGTTGATGACGATGCTTACCATTAGTGTAGACACCTTCTAATGCAAGGGATGCCTGGCGTCGTTTTCTGTGGTACTGCAATGCACATGCATGCACACAAAGTGACCTGATCAAAAATATTAATTTATCCCTCCTTATATACTGTAAGGATTAAAAATAACCGCAATTTTCCCGCAAATTAGCAAGGACCTTTTAGTAAAAAAATAAGAATAATTTGGAAAATCGCTATACCCCAACTCCGAAAAACATGATTTCCACCTTTTTACGTACTGTTTTGTTAAACTTAACGTCGGAAACTGTTAAAATATTAAATAAATTCTAATATATACATTTTATGTTATATGGAAAACATTTTGCTGTTGGAAAGTATTTGGTTAGACATATAGAGAGGGATCGCGTTGTTAGAGCAGTTAGCATGCTCACCTCCCCGAGCGGGTTACACCAAAAAACATTTTTTTTCAATGTGTGGAAGTTGTGTTATAGGTTGCCACTGATACAGGGGTTTTATCGGATATCTCTCTTGTTCCCCTAGTTTCACGCGACCCGGCCTGGCGCTGCTCCATACTCACCTCGCTTCACCCTCATCGGCTCTCGAGACATAAATTTAGTTCGCTCCCCACATACTCAATTCTCGGCTATCTGTTACCTGGTATTGTCCACAATGTCTTAGAATGACTCGTCCTTGTATCTTACGTAAAAAAAAAGTCTCTGTAGTCGACTGCCTTTCCTAAATAAATGTGGAAGTAATTATTACTTAACATAGAATATTAAACGTTAGAGAGATTATAATATATTTTCCTATATGATAGTACTGTTTAAAAATTCTGGGATAGGCAAAACTGTATCTGAAATACGTATTTTTGTCTGCTAGACGAATAAATATATGTCTTGTTTCAATTGTCGAAAAAAAAACGTTTTTTTTACGAGTGAATCAAACATGTCTTGTATTTCTGTGTGATTTTTTTTTTCAAATCATAGTTTGTATGATTCAAATATACACTTGTTGTTGGAATGTTAGATCTGGGGATTATCTCGGGGATTAAAGAAACTTTATTTAAGGGATATAAAGTTTCATCAGAAGGAGTTGTGAATTTTTTTTATTAGATAGAATATGCCAGCCTCTTGCATGTCCTTGGATCGCAGCGAGGGTGGGCTGTGTGGACATGGCAGCTCTCGAGATATTAGAAAAAACGCGCTCCGGGCTGGGGATTCATGGCCTTGGAGAATAAACCGACTTTTCGGGCGAAGGCAGATTCTGGAGTAGGGTTGGGAGGGATGGTCTGGGTTCTTGACCTCGGGGTACATCCCTCTCGAGGGGTGGAGGGTAGGGGGTGCCTACAGGCGAGAGGGGGCGATGTGAAGCTCTCTTGCTAGTCGTCGCCATCTTGCCTTCGTGGCGAAAAAATGACAATCGGGGAAGAGAGGTTAATGACCCCAGGACACGTCGCTCTGGTGAGTGGTGGAGGTGGGAGATGGGGATGGGGATGCAGGGAGCTCGGGAGCGATGTGACCATATCTAGCTGCTTGTCGTCATCTTACCTCAGTGGCGAAAAATCGACAATCGAAAGCAGAGGGATGAATAACCCCAGGACACATCGCTCTGACGATGGAGGAGTGGTTGGCCTTGGGCAGCGAGTCGCAGAGGTTTCTCGAGGGGTTCCACCATCTTCAGTTGCTCATAGAAGTTTGGACTAGATGGATGTATACCCCAATAGCTCGTTCATATAAACCGGGTTTCGGAGTGAGGTATCCACGATATTATATGCTCAGTGGTTCTGATCTTGTTCACAGTATTTATAAACTATAGTGTGAAACATTTGTAGCATGTACATTATTTCTAAATAATTCACTTATATACATTCACGTTCTTGTAGGACGAATCAAGTTGTTAATAGTAGCTTGGTAGGAAAATAGGTTCTGTCAGTCGCAAGTTTCTACTCTGGTACCACACATCTAATCATGCTTTTAAGTATCCGCAAGTCATATACTTATGTCATTCCTTCAGCAATCTCACAGCCAGACAGACGTGTTTTGGGAGAGGTGCAATTTTATTATATGTCTTAATCAATTAATTTATGTTTACATGTGAATTACATTTCTAAAATTCCTTCTCGCCAGTTGCACAGGCAGACAGACATGTAAGGTATGTGCGAGAGGCATCATATATACCTTTTTATTGTGTTCGTTTAATTTATAGGGACATTTTGTTATAGATCGTTAGTTCCATACTCACGTAATTGTGTTCTTTCGTTATTACTTCTCTCTCATGTAAATTATATTGCAACCATACAGCTCGGGGTAGTAAAATCACATTATGTTTAATTCCATATTGGAGAGTTATTTAATTGCACTTATTATTCACGTAGTCATTTGGAATTTGCGATTCGATGCATGTAATTTATTCATACGTAGAACACTCTGAAATTCTCTCGTGAGTAACATTTAACTGCAATCAGAAACAGTTGTCATCGACTTTCAAAGTCACCTATCTCCCACCACCATCTACAAGCAATTATCCCCAAAAAAATATAAAATTTCCACTTAGGCCACTCTTAGAAATCGTTTAAACACTATGAAATTCTCTCGCGTGTTAAGTATATTCGTAAAAATCGCCTATCTACCACCAATATCCCTACAAACACATCAAAATTATAAAAAATAAGAAAGATGACCCTTAGCACACTCTTGCACTCAACTCAACACCTATATAACACATTGCAACCCACCACTCTTGGTCAGTCGCCTCTAGGACAGCACAGCGTCAATTTCGTTCAGAGCTCCTGCTACACCCTCCTAAAAAGAAAGAAAGAAGTACAACAACAAAATCAAGAAAAAAAACCCTTTCAATACATTCAACCATTTCAATAAATTTAACACTTTCATTAAATTTAACCCCTTCAATAAATTCAATACTTTCAATTTTTTAATAACCCTTATTGGTTGATCCTTTCAATCAATTTAATAATACATCAGTTTGATAGAAAATTAATTAGGTCAATCAAAAAAGGTCTATTCATAATCGGCTATGAGCAGACTTCGACATCGAAAAAATGAAAACGTAGTATACAGAAGTTGCGCCAGTTACAAACTGACTTTATAGTTATGCTATGCAAAGGGTTCAGCTTTGACAAATAATGATAGTTGACCTTAAAATTCAACATAATCAAGATAAGTAGACCGAACATTTTGCTTTTGCTTTGGTTCACTCGTATTAAAAGATTGAAGAATGAGAGGAGGGAAACTAAATGCCAGTAACTGACGGTATTAATTTTTTCAAAGTATTCATAAAAATCGTAACACATTCTTGGAAGGCAGAATGTCTGGTTAAAGACGTGAAGGCATCTCAAATACTGACTTGCACTGAGTCGACCAAGTATTGGAGGAGATGCGCCATTAACCTCCACTAGTACCAGGAAGATAAGCAATCTTACTAAATTGGACATTCGCCAAGAAATTCTGTATCATTTAAGGGAGGACTGCAACGTTTTTGATAATATTTAGTAGACGGACGAGTCAGTAGTAGAAAATAGATGAGCCTGAGGCAAGGGCGTGGGGTATTGGAGCCGGAGCCGAGGAGCCATCATGTTGTTACGTCACCCAACCGTCATCTTGTATATCATTGATGTTTTACCCCTGTCCTATGACCTTTGACTCGTGACGTTGATATTAACCCCAGGAACTCTAACCCTAAAAACTCCCCAAAAAAAACCAGAATTTTCCAAAAAAAATTCCTCAAAAAATCTCAGCAATTCCAAAAATTTCTACAAAAATTCTAAAATTACCAGAAAAAATTATTATTAAAATTTATTTAATATATTAGAAAAGGTTTATCAGAAATAACCGATTTCCCCCTCAAAATGGCAGAAGCCCTTCAGATCCAATTGTCACCCAATTAAGTAACTCGAGGGTTTTCCTTAGGACCTACTGAACAGAGGCAGCCATATTAGTTTTATAGGCATAGGTCCTACCCTATGCCAAATCGATACAAGGGAAACAGGATAGCCATCTTGCATCAATATAGTATGCAGATTACCTTTGACCATGACCTATGACCTTTGATCCTGACCTTTGACCCTACATATACCAAAAATATCGAAACAATTCACAAAAAATTCAAAAAAAAAAAATATATATATGTTTACAAATTATAAAAAAAAATATTCTAAAATTTATATTACAAATTAAATTATCTAAGGTTTCCCTCACCCCGTCAGCCGAACAAATTAGTCGGCAGGCCTCCAACCCCTCATCCATATCTCAGTCAATCATATTTAAATACAGACCACCACCACCATATTGGATGGAGACGAACTTGGCCTTGGCCCCCATGACCTTGAAGACCTTGAAAACAAAAACTTGAGAAAATTATAAAAGTCAACAAGCATAATAAATTACAGACTACCACTATCATACAAGATGCACACTACTTTAACCTTGACCCCATAACCTTGAATGACCTTGAAAAGAAAAATTTGATAAAATTCATACAAGTCAGAAAGCATAAAAAACTACAGACTACTACCGCCATATTAGATGCAGTTAACCTCGACCTTGACCCATGACCTTGATTAACCTTTAAAACAAAAATACTAGAAAAATCCATAAAAGTCTACATGCATAATATTTTAACATCATATTAGATACAGGTAACCTCGACCTTGACCCCATGGCCTTGAATGGCCTTTAAAAACAAAAACCCGAAAAAATATATATGCAAAGCTGGCTGAGATGATCCAACTTGCATGCCAGTTGCTGTCAAACTAAACCTCTCAGCTTACCTCCCTACTGCTTATAATATACGAGTATACAAGCTCTATGGCAGCATATTGACTTTGAACCAATCGTACCACACCAATAACACATTGTGCAGACACCAATCCACCCAATCAACGAGCTGCCACGTGATTGCAGCTGAACAATCACATCGCATATGGGAGTCAGTATCTGACTCCAAAATTATTCATAATGACTCCAAAATGACCCCTAATGACCCATTGATCCATAACCTATGACACATTAGCGCATAACCCATTAACACATGACCCACTGACCCATGACCCGTTGATCCATATAGTAGGTGGAGCAAGTGGAGCAGCTAAAGATTGATGGAAAGATTCCTAAAGAATAATCGAAGGATTGGGATTGGGATTGCAGGCTGATTGCGGCGCTGGTTGTGGTTTCGGTGCCAGTAGCGGTGATGATTGCGGTGCTGATTGTGATTGTGGTGATAGGTGCGGTGTTAAGTGTGATTCTGATTGTGTTTGCAGTGCTAATTGTGGTGCTAATTGGGGTGCTGATTGTGATTGCTCTGTTAGGTGCGGCGCTAAGTGCGATGTTGATTGCGATTGCGGTGTAAGTGCAGTGTTGATTGTGATTGCAGTGCTAAGTGTGGATCTATTTGTGGTGTGTGAATTGGTCGCAAGTTAAAATTAATTCACTCTATTTTAAAATAAAATTATATAGTCCTACCTCCAAAAGCTGAAAGGCGAACATTTTATTTAATAATCTCGCTTTAAAAAATCTATAATTTGTTCGTATTTTCAGTATAGTTGTTGTGATAAAAAATAATATTTTATTTCAGGAGTGAACTGAGTGTGAGGGTTCGTCTGTGTGTATAAAATATGAACAGTCAGCTAAAACTAAATGTACAGTGTATTTGGATGATGCAAAAGTGATTTAATATCAAGAAAAATTTTTGTTAAGAACACATTGCCATTTATTCATTCAGTAAATCCATTATTTGCACCACTGCAATATACAGTGAAAATATTAATAACATGGTCGTTGTTTCTATTCGGGAATATTTAGAATCAAATTAATAATTATTTGTCTTACAAAAATGGGTATTTAAGAAAAAATAGTTTTAAAATTAAATACCGCAAAAAAGTTCGAGTTTCTCCTCACTGAGAAAAAAATTGTTGTAATTAACATTGCTGTATTATATTTATTATCTCCAAGATCCCGCCATCCCTAATCCAAATGCCCTATCATCACGGCAAAATTATTCAAGCTACCACAATCATACAAATAAGCCATTTATTAAAAAAATTAAGAATAAACTAAAATAATAAAAAACTGAAAAAATGAAAAGTTTATTTTAAGTATATATTACATTGCATATTCTATATACCATGAGTAAACGTTTCAATATATTTCAGATCAAATATTAACTTTTCGAAAGCTATTTTGTAGAAATGCTCCATTTGGCACTATTCCATTATTCTCGCTAATTCGTAACTTCAGATTGCCAGACATAAAAACTATGTCACTGCAAGGGGGAACCAGGCACATTACTTAAGCATTTTCAGGTATACAGGAACAGCGGAGGAGACAAGCTGATATTTACATCGATAAGATGAAAACTTCCTTCCCATACTCCACGCTAGTGCTACACGAATCCTCAATAACCTGCGTACAAAATTGAGTTAGCAACCACGATGTACCACGCATCTTTCAGGCGAGGAAATCACGTCTTTAGGGCTAGCCACTTCAATTTTTAAGTGCTAGAGCTTTCCAATAATTTCTAACCAATTTTATACGGAGGTGCAGATTGTGTGTACCGATACAGGGATGACAATTTTGATAAATTTTTTGATAAACTTTGCTTATCCTATTACATGCATTTTATTGTTCTTACTCCATTATTGAGTCTTTTAACATGAATTAACCAAAGAAAGTGCAAAACGACACATATTTTTACTCGATTGTGTTAAATTCCTTGGTAAAGTACAATTATTTGTGAGAGGTGAATCTTTCCCACGTATATAGCGTTGCTCTAAAGCCAGTTTGTCATTATTGTAACTTCCTTATACAGTTTTCACCTTTTCGAAATCGAAGAAAGCTTATGACAGATATGGGGC
This sequence comes from Dryococelus australis, assembly GCA_029891345.1. Classification (NCBI taxonomy): domain Eukaryota; kingdom Metazoa; phylum Arthropoda; class Insecta; order Phasmatodea; family Phasmatidae; genus Dryococelus; species Dryococelus australis. The sequence goes on from CM056997.1 coordinate 194,673,884, forward strand.
CTCGGTTGCTGAGCGGTTAGACTGCTCGCCTTCCACCAAGGCGAATTGGGTTGAATATCCGACTGGGTCACTTCCGGATTTTCGCAAGTGGGAAACGTGCTGGGCGGTGGCGCCCATGTATTCATTCCGGTGCTGCTCCATTTTTACCTAATTTCAAATTCATGGGCTCTCAATATCTCGTTAAGAACTGCCCAAATCTCCCAACTCAACTTATGAGAGATTATTATAAGTGCTTCTGATTCATCATACAATTAAGTCGGTTTTATAGTAGCAGTCATTAGGACATGCTGGGCCTTATTATTTAACTCAAACTTGTGACAAATATCAGGACAAGACATAACATGTACAACGCCGTTATTATTTTCCATGTCACTGTATTGACACTGGCATGAATGGTATTTCGTAAAGTGTCTAGGCTAGTTACTATTTGTACGAACATCACTTCATATGGACAATACTTTTGCCACTATTATTAGTGTGGATTAGGTTCGGAAAGTCGAAAAAAAAAATCTTGACTTTTAATTGGTTCAGAGTCAGGCCACATAAATTGAACTTTTTTGTTGGTTTTGAGCCACTTCAGTTTGTATGTCTGCTTTGGAAAAATTGAGTATGCGCATCCATACACAATCACGCAGGCTCCTAGATAACTTGCTAGATACACTACCACACAATCACACAGGCACCTATTTAACTTGCTAGTATACACTGCCACACAGTCACGCAGGCTCCTAGATAACTTGCTAGTATACACTATCACACACAGTCACGCAGGCTACTAGATAACTTGCTAGAATACGCTGCCACACATAACCACACAGGCTACTAGATAACTTGCTAGTATATGCTACCAGACACAGTCACACAGGCTCCTAGATAATTTGCTAATATACGCTGCCACACACAGTCATGCAGACGACTAGATGACTTGCTTGTATATGCTACCACACACAGCTATGCAGGCTCCTAGTTAACTTGCTAGTATATGCTGCCACATACAGTCATGCAGGCTCCTATATAACTTGCCAGCGAATTAAGTAAAATAACTCTAGTCTTTACCTTGTATTGCAAGCATAATATTTAAAATTATGTAAAATTATTTTGGGTTTTTATTACACCAAATACAACATGTAATGAACTGGAAAATTAATAATAATTCAATCTTTCACTCAACTCACGGATGAATAAAGTCATTGATCTTAATGGCAATGTAAATTTAAATATGGCTGATTAGTACAGAATGAGGATAAAAGTAGGCCATAGGCAGGGGTTTCATATGTGCTCACTTTATCGCGAACAGCCTACAAGAGAGGAGAGACATACCCAGACATACTTCAGACATTCTGACGATTGTGTAACAGAGATGGATCCTGACGGGGGTCACAGCGGAAATTACCACTTACACATATCCCAAAACCCTCAATTTGTTTTGAAACTCTCCTACAAATTCCTTGAGATTAAAATAAAACATGATTATAATTGTTTTAATATGAAATTTAATGGATTAATCTAATAATGGTTCCAACAATTTTCGACAAGATAGCGCCCCCCTTCCAGGCCTCGAATGAAAACCCAGACCTGCAAATGAGACATTTATCCCCCCCCCCCCCCGACCAACAAAACCGAAAATCTTAAGCCATTTCTCTAGTCTAACCGATATTTATAATTAAAGATGTGTAAAACCGTACTTGGTCCTTATAGGCTGTTCACGGTAAACTGCGCACTTCGAAAACCCCGCTAAAGAACTACTCTGTCCATTTTATATTCTTCCATTATATGTAAACTATCATTTCCACACGCCCCTTCATTTTACTCATGCACCAATCAATTGTAAATGTGGAATCGTCAAGAATGTAACAATTTAAGCATTATGCGAATTATTACTAGAATCCGGAAAAAAATAATAGAGAGTGAATTTGTAATGAATTTAGGGGCCACAGATGTAGAAGTCACACTTTGAATACGACGTTAGGAAATGGGACTTCTTTTCGTTTCTCGCTGCCAACGTAGCTGGGAACATGCCAGTCAGTGCGTCTGTTAAAACATGTTGTTAGGCGAGGTGATTATTATTTTTTTCACAGGTTGATTTCAAGAGAGCTTAGTTTGCCATGAACCATCTTCATTAAGTGAGGTGTGGCGGATGTCGCGGATTGCGGACGTCTCTTGTGCTGTGTTGCCAGATGTTGCGGTCGGGGCGAGCGGCTCCGGGCACGTCGTGTTGCTGATGCTGCAGCCTGTAGTTCACTTGCAGGCACGTCTCACCACCGTGTATTACGAATTCGACCCGTTCCTCAAGCGACTGCCTGTCTCGTTCAGCATAAACGCCACCGCCATCGACGACTACCACCGAAATTCAGTTGGTGAGAACATGCATACATCTCTACGCATGTGGTTCGTTCACATTTCCAACATTTCTGAAACACCTGCTAAGTTATACTTCCAGGATATTCCTCCGCCTCATGCAAGCAAAGTCAAATCAAGTCTAGAAAATCACACCGAAAGGATAACGCACTGCATTCGTGCACACTAAGTGCAATTATATTTTACATAAGAACCATTTCAAACTAAGTATTCCCAACACACCTATTTTTTCTGTTTTATTCATATTAATTTTAAGTGAAATATTTATAGAATGTAAGTAAAATTAGAATTTAACCAAATGTAAGGTATTTTTATATTGACACAAGTTTAATATGCTTGTGATGTATGCATGTTTAGGAAACAACTAAACACTTCGTACATTTGGTAATATGTCCAAGGCCTGATTGAAAAGGAGTGAAGACACCACGAACAGACTATTTTACTTTAATTATGTTGAGTGTTTATGCGAATGTTTTGAGTACCTACAACCCCCCCCCCCCCGCCCCCCTATTTCCCACCAGATCGAGATGAGGTCTTAGTAGAGGAACACTAGACATTCAGGAATGGGGAATGAATCAGTTAGGGTCATCTCAGCATTCACCTTAAGTGATTTCGGAAGAACGCTGGGAAACCGAAATCGGGAAGATCGGACCGGGATACAAATCTGGGACTACCCGAATGCGAGTCCAGTGTTTGACCGCTGTGCCAACTCGAATTTGTGACATAAAAGTGGATGTGCGTGAGTTTCACATATTAATTTGGTAGCCGCCCGGATTTCTCAGCCCTCTACATGCTCAGTACACAACTGTTTATACAATTATTGTTGCCATGGCGAAAGGCTTTTTGTTCGTTCAGCTTGGTTAGACGTGATACGGTCACGATATTTCTTCTTGTTTAGTACTTAGTCGACGCAGGAATGTTAAAGCCACTGTGATTCAGTCATGAGAGGCACAGTAGAGTAACAGCGTTTCAAGTTAGCATGAGACAGGATGAATTTGCGAATTTTGTGAGCGTATAACAGAGTATCATAATTAACAGACCATAAGGTTGATTTTATTAGTTCTTTTACTTAAGTTTTATTATTTACAATCAGCAATACCTGGAGTTGTTATTACAGAAAGACCACAATATTTCTGCTAGATATCTATTGTATTCATAAGGAGAGTGGTAGGGGAAAGGGGCTGTGCTTGCTCTCCCACCATAGAAGGTAGACACTCACCCCCAGATCGCCGTGTCAAGTGGCAGCCTTATGTCGTTTGTGCCATCGCTGACCGCTCCCTATTGCCTCGCCTTACGTGCTGACTGCACTTCTCGTCCATGTCCATGCGAGTGGTCGTAGACGCTGAGCAGTTAGACTGCTCGCGTCACACCAAGGTGAACCGCGTTCAATCCCTGGTCGGCCAAACACAATTATTCTGCGCATGTTAGCACAGTCCTGAGTTCGTTGTCGCGTAACGATTAGCGATCTTCGATGTTTGCGGAATGTGTTTTGGTAACGACCACAGGAAGCAGTTTTGCCAGTTTTGCCGCTGTTTGCGGTGAAGTAAACATGGCAGTGGCTATGCTATTGTTCATGCATGGTTACTTCCAACTTTTCTGAAGCCCTGCTAAAGTTCTAAGCTTACTTATGTCTCATGCAAACAAAGCTTAACCCAGTCTAAAATGTTGCACCATAGGGTCCATGCACCGCATTCATGCGCATTGTGAGTGATGCTATTTTGTATAAGAAGTATTTCTTACTAGGCATTACCAATACACATATAATCTCTTTGTTATTATTCATATTAATTTCAAACGAAATATAAATGATAGATAGAATGCAATTAAAGGTTCAATTTAGCCAAAACATAAGTTACTTTTATGTTAGCACAAGTATAAAATGCTTGTGATATGTGTCATATCTATGAAACAACAAAGCATGCCCTATATGGGGTGATTTATCAAAATTTTGATTCATAAAGTGTGATGAAACCGCGAACAGACTAAATAGAATGAGTATAGCGGTTTTCGGCCACTTGGAGTCACCAGCAAGCGTAGTGCCATAAGATTAACCTGGGAGGGGTTCTCGGAGGGGAGCACACTAAGTGGTGCTATCCTATCCAAGGTTAATTCAGATCATCCCTCCTCCCCCTGGTAGGTGTGTTGTGATTGTCTGAAGGGTTCTCACACCCCTTCTAAGGTGTGCTGTGATTAATTGCTACCCGTGGGGATAGCCAAAATTAAAAACCGCCCAAGTGACATTTGAGGAACTTTGAAATTTTTCGAGGAATTCTGGAGGGCGAGCGACTAGGGGTGGGTTCAGGGGGTGTAGGGTTGGAGTAGGAGGTCCCCAGAAGCCATCTATCCAAGAGCACTCTGCCTCTAGGGGTATTTATAAGGAAAATTAATGTTTCGCCCCCTCCGCATATGCGGGGCGCAACAACACAAATTTAATTCCTGCCAAGAGGAATTATGGTACATTGTTGAAGTCAGTTCACTTCTACACACGTGGCGCCGTCTTTTATTGAAAGTAGCGAGTCTCCTGCGCTGCACTGCGGGTTCTCCAGGAAACTTCGGGAGCCGGTCAGTATTCTGAGAATCAAGGTGACGGGCGGCCGCGTGTTGGGCAACCGCGATCTACCTCAAGGTACTCATTATTGTCCGTGGTCGTATCGATTGATGCAACTTCGCACCAGCATGCAATTTTAAGGTAATACAATTTAATCTTCAGCAATTTTGTAGAATTCTTGAAGAAATAGGTGATGATTACTATGCCGGTCTCTAACTGCGTACTTTTTCAGGTCCGAGCAAGAACATGGAGTTGCATAGGCATCTTGGGCAGGTTAACTGGGGCATGCGGAAAGTTATGTAGAAAAGAGGCGACTCATCTCAAGGAATTTTCTGTACTTCGCAAATTGAGAGGACATCAAATATATTTATTTGTTTGGGTAAAACTTATAGTAATAAATATTATTATTAAATATGTGCGTGTGTTTCCTACTCATAAACAACATATAAAAATGTTTATTGCCATGGGAAGATGTGTTGGGTTGGAAGATTTGGCGGTTTTCTGGAAATCAGTAACGATTTTTGTGTGAAGATGTACCATCACATGAGAGGTAATTGTTTAAGGAAGGCTGAGTGTGATGTATATCGGTGTGTGTACAATTATTTAGACGAAAGTATATATATATATATTAGAGAAACAAGCTATAAAATATTAACACAATTTTTAATGCAATAGTCTTTGTTGTTCACGAGTTCTGTTTTTATTTGTGGGTAATATGTATTCTTGTAGTTGTATTGTTTTTAAGGATGTAATAAACATGTTTGGTTTGTTTACAGAACAGTTTTGTCGAATGGACTTGCAGTTACAGTGTGCCCTGCGGGATTATAATATATTGTGAGGAAAAATACCTATATTTGGGAGTGGCTTCAGTTGTTGATAGGGGAGCATCAAAATTTTGAGGAGGGGGTTTGGGGGGTAGAAAAAAAATTTACATAATAATGGATTCATTGTCTATGTAGCAAAATATTTTCACAATAGGTAAGATGTCGTGTTTGTAAAATGTTTATACATCTGTAAAGATATGTCTTAATTGAAAATTTGATGGATATGATAGATACGAATATTTACCCTAGAACATTTTCGGCAATTGGTTTTCGTAACTCAAGCATAACAGGGAAATGTATGTAATGGGTGTGGTGAATATTTCATTTGGAGCAAGGGTTTCAGTTAAATTTATAATGTAAGCCCTTAGAAAAATATTAATTTCGAGAAAGATTTCTTATATATGTTATTTATATATGGGCAAGATTTTCCTAATGTTTGCCGAAACTATGTACGTGGAGAGATAGGATGTATGCTCTGCACTCGTGCCACAGGCTGCATGACGTGATCTGTAGCAAGCTCTAAAGCTGCTACCTGCAAAGGGTTTCAGGGATTACCCGTTCTCCACACCCTGCTGCAGGCTTGTGATGTGAGGTCAGCTGGAAAAAAAAAAAACTGATGTCTCGTTGGCGCTCGCTCTTAGTGGTGGTAGGGAAAACAAATGTCGTCTCCCTCCATTCTCTCGACGACTCTTTACTTATTCTCCGCGCAGCCTGCCCGCTTCGGCGTGTCTCTCCACGTCATATTGCAAGCCTGTCCGCGGCATGCATCCCTTACCAAATGGAAGCTTTTGCCCGTCCGGGAATTGCATAATTTGCTAGAGATATGAGTGCGTTTCTCTTGTTTTAAAGTATCCTTGACATCATCGCCTTGTTTGCCAATACACAATAAATATAGGTTAAGTTAGGGTAGGATTAAGAATATTTACTTTTAATATAAAACGATAATAATAAATGCTTTTCGAAGCTAAATTTAGAAAACATGGTTTGAGTATATGTAATGTATTTTAATTATTTTAATGAATACTATGCAATACCTTACATCCTTAATATTGAAAAAAGATTTTTTTTTTTTTTAGATCATTATACTATAATTAAATATCTGTGTGAGTGTTTGTGTGAGTTTGTATGTTTTTGTGTGTGTGTGCAACCTTTTTGTAAGCAAGAGCTCTCCCCACTAACGAACCTGTCTCCCGGAGCGATGTTTGCGGTTTGGGATTACTTTCTATGGGAACAAAATATAAGTACAGTCAACAAGTGTTGAACCGATTTGTAAATATTGCTTGCATAACTAAATACCGCGGATAGGATGTGTAATCACTCATGGTAGTTATATAATACGTAAACATCCTTGGACATGATTGATTTTTTTATTATTATGCGAATAAAAAATCTAATTATATGTATTTACTCTGACTGGATGTTGAAGCGAGGACTGGACGAGTCCCCGTCACTCACGATGCAAGCCTATAGTCGTATTACATCATTCTATAACACGTCCCTTAGCCTAACATACGTGAAAAAATCTTCAAGTTTCTCAAATGTTGTTTTTTTTTTTTTTTTTTTTTTTTTTTTTTTTTTTTTAAAAAGCTGATCTACACAGATAAGAATTAATGACCGCATTCTTCAGAAGGCTGCGAGAAGTTGTTAGCCATTCACAACACATTCTCACTAGAATTTTCGTTTCCCTTGGTCTCAATCACACGGGCTTGGTTACTCACTGTTCGATTTTCAAACTATTAACAAGTAAATAATTGTGCGAAGCGAAACAGTATTAACACTGAGTAACATTTTTTTTACGTCACACTGTTAAACTTATTACTAATACCATTCTGCCAGATGAGATGTGCGAACCTAAGTCGAGCGGTTTCAAACTTATAATAGGGAAATTCTAAATAACTTTCCATTTATTATATATTGATTAGCCCTTCGGGTTTCACCTGGAGTAATCCATCTCATATGCATTGTTATTTTTTGGTTAACATTTGCACATTTTGTTAGAAAATATAATAAAAAAATTTGAAAACCTGAGTCTCAACTTGTAAAACGTAAGAGATATATGTACAAGTTTGTTTATAATTTTTAAATCCTTTAGTTTTTGACTAAGGCTTATAGAATTTTTTGAGAAACTATAAGTGTTGCAAACAAGATTCGTAACTTGTAAAATGTAAGCAATATCTATGTACAAGTTTGCTTATAATTTTTAAATCCATTAGTTTTTTACTACGACTCATACAATTCTTGAGAAAATATTTAAAAAAAAAGTGATGGCAACAGAATTTGTAGGATTGAAAAACGTAAGTCATATCCATGTACAAGCCTTAAAACAATTATATACCTATAACTTCAAACATTTTAAATGAACAATGTAAATGTGTAGAGGAATTTTCGGTTCTCATCTGTGTGCATTGTTGGAGGATGGACTAAAACTTCACATTTTTGGGGGAAGTGCGAGAGAGCGAGAGAGAGAGAGATATGAAGAGAGATGTAGAGAGAAAGAGAGATGGCTCTCAGCTGGTGCATTGCGGAGATAATTCGAACTATTCATTTTAGCAGAGCGGTGGAGCCCGGCGAGCTGTGTATCGCGCCTCTACATGAAAGAGGTGAGACGAACAGGTAAGAAAGGCATATATTGTCTATCTCCCCTGTTCGTGTCGCATGCGCCGTCTTTGTTGGCGAAGCATAGGGGTTATTTGGAGGCGTTTGGTTCTTTCATTCCATCAGGCTAATGGTATGGATTTCTGTGAAGATTTAAATGTTAGTAGAAAAGGCATATGAGAAACTTGTTGAAATGATTTGCGGGGCCGAGACGATCGTTCCTGTAGTAGTAGGGGGCACGTGTTACTGAAGTTGCGCGCATTTCTAGGCTGGTTGGGTTTATAATTAATGGCAACTACGATTTCAGTTCCGTCTGCAGTGGGGAGTGGTGGCAAGCAGAATTGCAATTAGCTTTTGTAATTAGCAATTGGTAGTTGTGTATTTGGTAATTACTCTCTCGTTACACATATTTACTGTGTAATTAGTATCGGTACATATTGCGCATACTTACTGTGTAATTGCAAATTACTCATTGCAACTACTTATTTGCATCTATTCACTAGGCGATTTAAAAATAATTACCCCCGACGGCTCTCGAACCAAGAACTGAGCGACTCCTTAACCCTCATGCTTCAGCCCAACTTTCCCTAACTTCTCACCTTAATAGATTTTTAATTAACTTCGATGGGTTTCGAACTAAGGACTGAGGATGACTCCTCAACCCTCCTTCTCCAACCCTACATGCTCCCTTACCCCTACCCGCTCGCCTTAAAAAAATTGCTTTTATTTCCTTGATTGAGTCTCGAACCAAGGGATGAGCGACTGCTCAACTCTCCTGCTCCAACCCTACAAAAGGGGGGGGGGGGATGATCTGAATTAACCTTGGAAGGGATGGCACCACTTAGTGTTCTTCCCTACGAGGCCCCTCTCCCAGGTTAATCTTATGGCAATACGCCTGCTGATGACCCCCAAGTCGCCCAAAACTGTCACACTCATTCTATTAGATTATATTTCAAGGGTTTTGTAGTTGACTGGACACTTTTGAAAGTTCTGTTTAGTTCCTTCTTTCCGACGATTGTGTGCCTACCTTTCCTCCATGTGTTGAGTAAGTTTTCATTAGTCGTACGTCGGTCAAGAGTAATAGTATGTACGAAACGAATTTCGGTAGGTAGTAATTTATACAGTACATTTTAATAAAAACATCAAAACAAGTAATACCATTTCATAATTTGTTGCCAGCCAAACGACGAACGCCGTAGTCAGTTTGTATGTCCGTGGCCACACGAGACACATGACTACTTCACTTCAAAATGTTGAACTCTTTAAACTTCTATAAGGACTCCGGAAGTTTGCCGACCGCAGTCTAAGTTAAGACAACCTCCGTTAGGAGCATGAGTTTATTTGATGGTTGATTCCAAAGGTGTCCAAGTTAAGGTCACTTCACTATTAATATCGTGTACGTACGAGACACGTGCATAGAACGTTTACAAAAATGAGACTAGAAATTTGCTTGATTGTAGTGAAGTAGGTATTTATTGGCAAATACAATAATGATTTAGATGTATTGCCTAAGGAGTAAAAAACATAAGAAAGCAAGTTTTCCTTTAGAAATTAGATGTTCAAATAAATACAATAAATAATATTTATTTCATATATGTATTTTCTTTCCGAATGAAGACTTTACGTACGTGACACGAAACGAATTGTCGCCATTTCCTACACGTCTACACGTCGAGGATGTTTCTACCAAACACACAGTCATGAACCGTTTCGTAAGAATGCCTTTTTGTCATTTTGATAAGTACACATTCACGTCGTCTCAGGCATGGATGCGTGTATTTGATTTAATTAGTTTGTTAACCATCCCACCTAAGCATTCCAACTTAAAAGCAGAGACGCGTCTAAAAGTCCTAAATCTGCATATTTTCTAGATTTTTTATTTTTGTCGCAGGAAAGAAAACAAAGTTACGATTGTAATTTATAACAGCAGAATGAAATCGTCATGTAAAGAATAAAAAAATTGAGCATAAACTCTGGTCCTCTAAATCAAAATTTTGTTTGAAAAGAAGGTGGAAACACAAGAAATAGGTTTCGTACCTACAAAAAAAAAAAAAAAAAAAAAAACATATTAATTTTGTTTTCTGTTTCCAGTGGGAATTCTGTCATTGTTAGTAGAATGATTTGGGCGACTTTGGAGCAATGGCGTCTGGCGCGGAGCATCGAAACTATTCATGCCATCTCATTCTGGTCGGCAGCGGCCATATTGTCTGCCCTGTTGGATGTCGGTGACCTTGACCTTTGACCATGACCACAGTAACCATTGATCTGGAAAATACAAACAAATCCCAAAAAAATCAGAAAAAAACTTTGTAAAAAGTTCCGAAAAGATTATTATTAAAAAATTATAAAAAATTTATTATGAAAAATTTATTTAAAAATAATATTAACATGTGTTATTAAAATTAATAGAATATATAAAATATAAACAAATATCATTTAAAAGTTATGTTTAAAAACTGAATTTTCGGAGGGCATCCCAGCACCATGTCTAGTAGACGACTGACCCCCTCCCCCCAAAATTCCACTCCCCACCTCTTCACCTTTACACATTGTGCTGTATGTAGCAATCTTAGTTTTTTCGTTTGTATTTTCTTTACACATTGCTGGAGGCCACAATTTTGGATTTCATATGTTAACTTTTACATCTCATAGGCAGTGCTAGTGAAATAATAATATATATCGCCACCAGGTGGCAGCCATATTTGTTTATGGTTTTTAACGTATAGGTGGTACTGTCGGCACCATCCATATTGGATTATATTTTTCAAATCTAGGTAGCGCTAATTTCTCGATTATGCTGCCTGCTATCGGCCTGAATCGAATGGTGACAAGGGCCGTTCCTGAAAAGTACATAAATTGTCATATTTCATTTGTTTATTCTATTTTTCAACATAAGTATTTTTATTTAAAATTATTTTATATAAAGCAGGTTTCTAAAATAAATAAAACACGACACATTTTTTACACAAAATTTATTTACACAAAATAAAATATACATAATCAGCAAACAATTAATATATTTTTTTAATCTTCTTCGAATGGAGTCCAAATTATTATAATTATTTTCTGAAGATATTCAATTATGATTTTCGGGTATATTGTAGAAGGCTAGGCAATTCATGTTTGGTAGTAAGCAGCAGTGCTCTACGAAGGGTCGCACAAATCACAGGATCGCTATGAAGACATTCGACGCAAGCAACAGCAGTACTTGCCACCGATTCTAAATCCATCACATTTTCATTGCAGTGTAGAAATGACTCCTCTTTGTTCGATGGATCTGTGATGCTAGAACCAACATCTGGCTCACCGACACCAGGTCTGTAGGTATCAGAACCAGCATCAGCAGCCTCACATTTCGAGAAGATTGGCCGACTTTTTGTCTAGTCGTAGGCAGATGATTCCTGGCCTAAATACAAGGCATGCTATTTGTGTCCCAGCTGCACATTATTCAGTGTGCAGGCCCAGTCAGGTTCTGACTTGTTGCAGACATAATGATGTGACCCGTCATAAAGTATTGTCAGCTTGCAAAGCGGAGTACATCCATACTTGGCCTGCACATCGATAATTTCCATTTCAAATTTACACATATCGCTAAGCCATTTTTTTCTGCTTAGGTCCTGCTACGTAAATAGGGGCCTTCGGGTAGTGCATCGGAAAGTCTCGCAGCATGTTTCCCACCTGATGGAATGGAATCTTGCCCTTATCCCACTCCAGTCCGTAGTAACACTGGGTTAGCCAGATGTTTGTTTTCTTGCTCTTCTCGTCCAACAGTTTCCTCGAATAAGAGGGGTGGAAGGAGCATGTGCATGATTTGCCATCGTCGTTATAGGACACTGCTATCTCCTTGAGTACGAAGCCATTTTGTCTCTGGAAACCCTGCAGATTATAGCAGATATTAAAGCTGAAGATGTTTGAAGACGAATAAACAGTTCTAGTGTGTGAACAGTTATATTTATGTATTCTCAGCTGCTCTCACGACAGTATTTTGATGGTCTCGTCATGGCAATTGTACAATTCAAGCAGGTAGTGATATACCAGGCAGAATGTGTATATATTGACAGGAATATTTCCATATGTGTTGAATTCGATCCTGCAGCCGATTACATTGGAGGTTATACACTCGTCCTGTTTACTGACATCAAATACCATGAGCGGGGCCAAACTCTTGAAAGTATCAGGGCTCAGTTTCGTGGATAAGATGCATTTTTGAATTGACCATACATTTTATATGCCAGCAGGTACTGACCATTTCCAAAGTTCATGTTCATGTCAATGTACGGATAGCTTTCGATATTAGAAAATATTATCATATTTTCTATTTGACATGTCGAATTGCAAATGACTCACTCACATTTTGCTGTCTTCTGGTCTGTAGCCCAACGATGATGTACCTCGGTTTCTCAGAAGTAAAGCTGGACTTCACCATCCAGTTGATGAACTGGCTTGCTGGCAATCTGAAGTATGTCTCATGACTCCACAACCTGAAAGCCACATCGAGGTTTTGTGTCATCTTCCACATTCTTCAACATTTTATGCATCCTGCAGTGCTCAACTCCACATAAGGCAGCATCCATTCGATAGATTGTAGTTTCAGTTTCACTGTATGCACATTTTCTTCCCGCCCCACGATGGTGTCCACATGCGTATTGGGTGGGAGCAATGCCAGTTCCTGCTTCGAATTTAAGATAATTAATTTGTAGTTTTCGGCAAATCCCAATAGCTTGGAGAGCGGGGTGCACACTTCGAACTTGCCTCCAGGGTATATAGGAACACTGTAGTCATCTTCATTTCCACAGCCTGCTATCTTGGCCGCAGACAGCTCATATGGCATGAGCGAAAGGTAATATCTGATTATTGAGGTATTGCTAACATCTCGTGACTGGTCCACCTCGACACCGTTGAGAAAATACATGTTGCGATCGATCAGGTGAAGAATTCCTTTGCTCGTAATTTCAGTCAATCCTGGATTGGATCCATCTTCTTTCGCCAGTCCCCCTAATTCGCAGGAAAGACTGGCAAGGAGGACAGCAGATATGTTGTTATTGGACAGCTTTCCGAATTTTCTATGGTAGTGTATATGGTCTGATCAGAAATGGTTGGTATGCTTGAAGTTGTACTTTCTACAAACTGTCTTCCAAAACGACTGATTCGTCAATGTTTTGGTAATCTTCCATGGCGATTGACTTTCAAGCAGAGACTAGAGAGGAAAATTTTGTTTGTGTGTGCTAACTCCTTGGAGACCTGAGGCATACTGAGTGTATATCTTGCACGAGACTTTATTTTATTGCTTCTGGTCGCCATAAATATTATTCCCATATTCTCAAATGCAGGTACAGGTTATTTCTTCATTTCGAAAATTCACCAATTCTCCGTGCTGCTGGACGACTGTAACGACCACCTCGTGTGCTCGCTTCACAACAACCAGAATGTAAATGATGCTTTGTAGTGCTACGACCAGTTTAAAACCTGGAGGGACCATAGGCGAAAATACGTGCAATGTATTGCTCGGCCTGCCATCGAGGTATGTGTCACTTGCTAAATTGCAGTTTATTTATATCATGTTGACCGGCAATATGTTTATGGCCCGCGATGACTCGTGTGCACGTGGATCGAATCCCAGCATTGGTCCGATAGTATCTGGTTCCCTTAAGTTGTTATCTTCACTGCATCTGATTACACTTTTCAGAGTATTGGGATTACCATGTAGCTCGAATTATGTGTCGTGGGACAGTTAATTTTCAATGAACCTTGCAATATAATCTATTTCATGTGAGCCTATGGGCAGCGACATCTTATGGGAGACATTGCCACTTTTTCTAAGGTAAAGCTTGCAGTTTGTTTCATTGATGTTTCCTATCATATTATATGTTTGAAAATCGACACTGCCTATGCACAATTCGCTATACAGGTTGAGTGGCAGAATGTGTACCACACACATCTTGGAGCTACGACCTGTCATGGTAAGTATTATCGACGTGGTTGATGGTTTCCTGTCTATGTATAGACATTTTATACAATGACTTGTATGAACAAACCAGGAAGTGAAGACACATATATCCACAGTTTCATGTTTTAGCCATCTGCTCCATCTCCATCGTAGTTCGGGTTGAGGATGCAAATTCCCAAGACTGTCATAATAGTCTGCATGTGTGCCCTGTTTTACACAAGATGCCCGATGAATACTGGGCTTGGGTGCCTTGTCAAGATTAATTATGGATCATTCGTCTCTCTTGGGTTTAGGGCACAAATTATTCCTCATAAACACTCCCCTGAAATGTCGTATCTTCAATTTGTGTGCATATATTTCCAGATCCGCATTCGTGAGCAGTCGTTTCGGTAGCGATTTCATTAATGCCTGTTCTCCTGCATCACTTTTGCACACGTAAACCTCCTTCTAGGCATGGCCTCGGGTAGAGGCATTGGCCTATTTTTACCTATGCCGATAGCTTCCATTTTACATTGTATCATTGGGCCTTGGACAACTACTTCAGTATGTTCAATGGTGGAAGACGGGAGAGACCTTCAATAACAGACAAAGAAATCAGATATGTACACAGAACCGTACACTGGCCAACTTTCGACTGGGTCTTGCTGAGTAAGCTAAGGGTGAGTCCTGAGCTGCAAGATAAAGATGTGGGAACAAGAGTAGCTGTGCTCACAAAAAATTATTCAAGGCACCTTTGAAGAGAACCTCCAGAAGACCACACAGTGGCTTCCTAACTTATTTTGGTGGTGTGGGGAGCTGGAAAGGGAAAGGAAGAATCTTCGGAGGGAGAGAAGGAAGCTTCAGAGGCTATGGGGTGAAGAAAGAGAGCAGTTCAGCCGAAGCTATAAGGTCAAGAAGCAAGCTTGCTTCAGCAGGGTCCGTAAGAAGAAAGTCAAATCATGTGATGAGTTTGTGACACAGGCCCACATTAAGGATCCATTTGGCCTTGTGTACAAACTGGCAGCAAATAAAATCAAGAGGATAACTCCTCCACCACGTGCAAAGGCCAATGGAGAGATGGTGTCTGATTTGAGTAAGTCGATGGAGGTTCTGCTCCACACACTCCTGCCAGATGACTCCCTGGATGAAGAAGGTGAGAAGCATGCAGAGAAGAGACGGCCAATGAATATAGTTCTAAATGTTCAGGAAGCTCCAGAATTAGACATGGAAGAACTGACTGCAGTAATATATAAGATGAAAAATGGAAAAGCCCCTGGACTTGATGGGCTGACTGCAGATATCTTGAAAATTTGTTATTCCAGGATTAAGGACAAATTGTTGAAGATCTA
This sequence comes from Dryococelus australis, assembly GCA_029891345.1. Classification (NCBI taxonomy): domain Eukaryota; kingdom Metazoa; phylum Arthropoda; class Insecta; order Phasmatodea; family Phasmatidae; genus Dryococelus; species Dryococelus australis. Next base: position 194,689,484 of record CM056997.1, read on the forward strand.
CAATGACTGTCTTCGTATCGGTGTGTTTCCTGCCCCTTGAAAACAAGGGTGCTTAAGAATACTATATAAAGGCAATGATAACAAACCTGATGACCCTAAGTCATACCAGCCACTGATGTTGCTTCTGGTGTTAGGTAAAGTTTTCGAAAAATTGGTCAACAGAAGGCTGGTCATTTCCTTGGAAGCTGAAGGCACTATGAGCGAAAAACAGTATTGATTTCACAAAGGAATCGATAGGGACTTCGCATTGTACGTCGTCATAAAGACCACACGGGAAAGTACTGCGAACTACAAGAAAGGGATCTTCCTTGACATCTGTGGTGCCTTCGACAATGCCTGGAGGCCGGAAGTGATGTATCAGCTTAAAAAGAAAACATGTCGAGCGAACATCTATACGGTTATTCAGGATTTATTTAGAGAAAGTTGGAGTCTTTATTCAGCAAAAACGATACAAGTTAGGAAGAGGATGACAAAAGGATGTCCCCAGGTGTCGGTCCTAAGACGATCTTATGGATTATCCTCTTTGATGGATTTCTTGAGCTGGGTCTTCCGCCTGGGTGCGCGGTTTTCGGCTATGCAGATGATGTATTAGTGGTCACTACTAGTGACTCTAGAAGAGCTCTAGACGACAAGACCGAAATAATAATGCAGAAGCTATGGGAATGGTCTGCAAAGGTAAGTTAAGGTTCTCAATCGAGAAGCCCAAAACAATAATGTTAAAAGGAAGATTGAAGAGATCGCCGACCCTATGCTTCAGGGGGAGTTCAGTAAAAATAGTGCATGAATTTAAGTATCTGGGAGTAATCATGGATGACAAGATGAGATTCCTCAAACACTTGAGTATGTGTCAAGAAAAGCAATGGATGTGTTTCAAAAACTGAAGAGAATGTACAGGGGACTTAAATATAATCCCTTAAGAACTATGTACAGAGCATAGTGTGAAACCATACTGACTTACGGAGCTGTGATGTGGTATCATAGGGCTGAGTTGGTAATCACAAGAGGAAGCTCTTCAGTGCTCAAAGAGTGGCACTGCTGGCTGTAACTAAGGCATATAAAACTGTGCCAAATGAGTCACTCCCGGTGATTGTGGGTGTGTTACCTGCATATTTGCTGGTAAAGTACAGGAGAATCACAACAGAGAGAGAGAGAGAGAGAGAGAGAGAGAGGGCACGGGTTGCAGGGTTTACACATCATGATAAGGAAGATATCATGAATGATATATTGTGAGAATGACAAGACAGATGGGATGATTCAGATAAAGTAAAAAACCATGTACGAGTAGCTGCCCAACATAAGGGCAATAATGAAGAATAAGTGGATCAATGTGAACCATTACAGTATGCAAATCTTTATTGACCATGGTAACTTCAAGGCAAAGTTACACAGCCTCTGGTTCGTGCAATCTCCACTGTGTGACGTCTGTGGAGTGGACGACACTGTCCAACATGTAATTATGGAATGTCTGAAGACCGAATACATCAGACAATGGCTGCATGAAATAACAGAGAGAAAGGGCATTCACTTAAGACCAGAAAATGTCATAGTTGATAAAGCTCTCCATAAGACCTGGAAAGAGTTTGCACTAAGAGTTGTAGAAGACAGGAGGACTTCGACACGTGGCAAGGAGAGCAAATTTCCGATGACATATGATGGGGTATTTGGGTAAAGGCTTCAATAATACGAAGTCGGAGTATCTCAGATTGGTGAGGAGGGCAGGTTTTACAGAGAGAATCGGTAGAATACCGTGTAATGGCACAAAAGTATAGTGAATGGCCCGGAAAGACAAGAGGATAAAGTGCTGAGCACTGTCTTACTCATCAGAGTACAGTCACAGTGCGGGAGGATGGAGGGAATGCAAGCCTTCGGGCCGTAAAACCTGTATGTTCCATGCTGTGTTGATGGGCCCTGAATGCAGGCAAAAGCAATGGAATATTATCCCCCAGTAGGTGTTTTCTTGGTCTTGCATACTTCTCTTCTCTTTATCATCACTTTTAGTTTCACTTGTGCCTTTCCCTTGCTCTTTGTGCCTGTTCCCATTATAACCTGTTCCTTTCTCTTGTTCTTTTCGCCCATTTCCATCTTCACCTTGGCCTTCATCAAGTTAGATACGCCACACATTTATATTTTTTCTCCGAGTTTGGTGTCTAATGGTGTTCTCATCTCGTCGGCCTTCTTTGTAAGTATCTTGTCTGCCTGGCGTTGGATTTTCAGACCCTTGTTTAGGGAGTAAGTGATATCATACTGCTTACATGCATCGTATAATGCATTGATGACCATGTCACCATGTTAGAGCCTTTTAGCTAGCTTGGTTCCTGTCCTGCAGAACTTGTACCCAGGAATGTTCAGCTCGAATGGTAGATTGTTGGTCAGCATATCGACAATCCCACTTCCAGCTACGATCTTACTTCTCCCAGGCATTGCGGTAAACATAGCAAGAAAAGTATAAATATGCCCCTTCTAAACTTTTTTATTTCTGTTTCATTCTAGACTTAGAACAGTACGAATGTAAAGTGCTAATGATGCATCTTACTTGTCGCTTCTGTGATAAAGCATTTACAGTTTTGCACGATTTGCACATACATAAAATAATTACGTGCAAAATGAAAAGTTGAAGTATGACATTTGAGTGCAAACTCTTGTCAGAGGCAGTTTACTCGTGGTGATATTTTGAAGAGACATTCTAAAATTTTCAGCACTGATTCTGTGCAATCACCGAAAACTTCGCAATCAGCTCTACAACCCGCTTCACTATTAGAACCACAAACAGCTCTGCAATCTATTCCGCAATCCATTCTGCAATCTGCTCCACAATCCACTTTGAAATATGTTCCACAATCCGCTCTGCAATCTAATCCACAATCTGCAAGATAGTAGTGGTAACATATATACTATCAAGCATTATATTACGCTACCCATACACATTACTGTGAAGATGAAGATATCCCCCTCGAATCATGACACAGAAGCCTATTTCCGAATACAGTAAGGTGCATCATCGCAAGACCATCAAATCGTGGGAAAACATGCGACCTACTGAGCCTGCTGGAAGAAGAAAATGGCCTTTGCTACAAGAATAATTATTTTTATTCTAAATCGCTCCAGTAACCGAAATACCAGCGACTGGCACGAGTACTGCAAGCCATGAAGTGATAACCTTGCAGTGATAATGAAGACATCATGCTGCCGAGTGAAGCATTGTAAAACTCGATATTTGTCTTCCATGATATTTCCAGCAAAAAACAAAAGTGCATACAAGTGTATTTTTACATGGGATGGCACACGAAGGTAGACTACATGTATCTCGACCAGACTTATTCGCGCATATCCGAAATGCAAACATATTAGTGCTGTTTCGCATGGACGATATTAATTTGCTGCATGTTTACGACGATCACGTCAATATTAACATTATGTTATCAGACTTCAAGAGTCTGTGTGCCTTGTGCTGGAAAGAGAAATATGGATTTTTGACGATCGTGAAGGACTGGCTCTTTTATAGGCTAATGGGAGGTACTGACGGGGATTCGATCAGTCCATCGCTGACTGCTGAGAATGAATTACAGCATATCGATATTTGGGCAAAGTAGCCTCAAGCTGCATCTTGACAAAAGCGAAGATGGAGGTTGTTGCATACCGAGAAACGATGGAACTTGTGATGCTGGTAGAAGAATAATTCGAAATGTAGGCGAACCTGAACAATCTGAGAATACTGCTACTAAACGATACATTCTCGTAACTGGAAATTGTATCATTTCGGAATTACACAGTATGATGAGCGAACAAAACACATTCTTTCAGATGTACCTGTCTGAGCTCATGGCGAAGGAGTGTGTGAAGATGGATATCGTTCACGATATGATGGCCATGGACGAACATGTAACAAGTGTTCAAAGGCAAATTACTGACAGATAGAATATGGCATCTGCACAAAATAAAGAGAATCTGAGAAACCTAGAAGGATATATGAAATGCACATTCACTACCTCGAATTACAACCTCGCTACGAAAACGAATATTCAAAATTAAAGTGTGTAGATATTGGATGTTTGCAACGAACTCCTGGGCAAGATCGAAAGTATTTTGGTAGAGATCCATGACTAAACCTATAAAAGAGAGAAGCTGTAAAAAATTTTGTTCAATGCGATGTTGGACATTGCCAGCAACCTGCACAGTCGGTTCGCTTGAAGTATTTGCTCGCCAAGAGAGCCAAAAATTCAACCGACCATATAAATTGACAAGTCCATTACTAGCTGTCTCGATGTACTCAGCGAAAGTGATAGAGCACCTGTAGACATGAAGATCGAAATCTACGATACTACTGAGTCTATGAAGAAGCGATAACATGATGATGTACAGACAGACCGGGACGATGGATTGGATGCACATTTGCCACACAAGAAAAAATAATGGAAGAGAGTCTTCAAACCCAGTGCTCTGGTTCGCAGTTTCCTATGCCTGTGTGCATCTCGCAACAATGATACGATTTACTGTATGTACAGGCATAATCATAAATGGTTCCTCGGAGCTTATGAAATAGCTTCTACTAGGTGGTATCATCCAAGGGGCGATTACGAGATGCGTGGAATCCCAGGCTTAAAGAACTTCTATTTCAAAAGGAGCCCAAGGAGTTTACAGGATTCGACCTGCTGGAATGCAATATGTTTCTCGAACTCATGCATGTGCTTCACCAAGATAATCCCAAGAATGGGGCTTATACGGACGAAGATCATGAAAAAAATCGACATTCTCGCAGACCTCTTTGCTGGCCTAGCACTGAAAAGTTTGTATGGTCTGAAGAATATAGATGGCGACAAGTTTTGGGATTCCAAACGAACTCGTCAATAGGCTACGACTCTTGGTTGCTTTGCAAAGGGTTGGAAATTACTACCACACTAACAAGATAATTTCAATCGTCGAAGAACTGAAGGAGGGAAGCTACATACAATGAGTCGATTGAGAATCGCCAATAAACTGCACACATCTACGAGACTCAACTACCACCCCCCACAGGGTCATTATTTGCGAGATGAACTACCTTTTCCAGATGATCTTGTCGAGTTGATACCATCTACTCGGGTCAACAAGGGCTAAAAATACATGTTGACAGTCATCGATGTATATAGCGAATTTGCCTGGGCCGGCCTGTCAATTCGAAGAATGCATGTGATGTCACTGAAGCCATGGTACTTGTATTGCGCGAAGGACGCATCCCGACTAATCGACAAACAGGCCAGAGCAAGGAGTTCTACAATGCAAAGTTCATGGACCTGATGTAGAAACCTAGCATAAACCATTATTCCGTGTACAGTAATCTCAAAGCTTTTATCATGGAGAGGTCCAACAGGACTCTAAAGGGGAAAATGTGGAGGCATTTCTCTGATAATGGTATCTGCATATGGTTGGATATACTCCTGAAACTCGTTCGCGGGTAGAAATTTTCCATTCATCTTACCACCTGCATGAAGCTCGAAGACGTGAAACACGACTCCATGCTTCGAGCTGTGTATGCTATTATGAAGAGGAGGGGCCCCCACAAGCCTAAAGACTAGGTTGGCGACCAAACAGAAAGGCATCTTTAACGAAGGATTTACAGAGAATTGGAGCCCCGAACCCTTTTGTTTGTGCTGTATATGTAACTATGTTCCGAGAACATGCTTTTTCGAGGATTAGAATAATGTTCCCGTCATGGTGGTTTCTATGCAGAGGAAATCCAGCCTACACTGTTTCCGGATATGTATGTTGTCGAGGAGGTGCTGAAATGGCATAATGGACGATTGTACATCAAGTGGTCGGGTTTTCCAGCCTGCTACAATTCCTAGGTCGACGATATGGACATCGAGCAGTGAACAGAGAAGATTACAATCAATAAACCTGTGTATATGTTTTATTATTTTGTACTTTACCAAATAAAATAAGTTATCGAACAAATATTTTGTATATATTTTTATTTTTTAACTTCTCTACTTTATACAGAAATTATTTTTAATAAAAGTACTAATGTTGAAAAATAAAACAAAACAAATTTAATATGACAATATATGTACTTTGTAGGAATGTTCTTCGTCGCCATTCTGTACAGACAGATAGCAGGCAGCATAATCGAAATTAATTTTTTTTTTTTTTTTTTTTTTTTTTTTTTTGGAAATTTTGGGATTTTTAAAGATTTTAGAATTATTTTGGGTTTCATGGTCAAAAGTCACCATGTCAAAGTCAAATGTCAATGTCACCTGGGTCCAACAAGGTGGTTGAGTGATGTCATAACATGGGGGCTAGCATCAGTCGATTATGTTATGCTGACAGATAGTAAGGATTATTGTGATATGGGTTGACCGTGTGAATGTATTGTTGCTTGGGTAGATGTGGTGGTGTCTGACATTCTACTCGGCTAAATTGTTCTTTAAATATAATTCTGCTTCAGCCGAGTATTCATTTGTAAGTGTAAGGTGAATGTTACTCGAAGTATTGTTTGGTCGCAGTCTGTTTGAAGTGCATTTATGATGCCGGGACATGTCAAGTTTTCTTAAGTGGCTGAAATAATGCTAGACATGTAGGACAAATGTGTACTTATGATAAGTATATTTTTACCTGAATTATGGTAGGTGAGATTATGTTAGGTTATTTCTGATTTTTTCTAGCCTTTGGAAGGTTAGGGTAAGTTAGTTTTGGTTTTTCGGGCTTTAGTAGGTTATGTTATGTTAGTTTGACAGATGGTAGGGATTATTGTGTTTCGGCTGGTCTTAACTCTATAGTTTCTGTAAATTTGAGTTATGGTGGGTGGGGACATTGAATGGCAAGAAGCCTGCTTGCGAGTATATCATGAGATGGGTTCCAGTCAGGAAGCTTAGTTTGACTACAGCTAATGTGAAAGGTGGATTGTCTCTGCTCGTGTAAGCAATTTGAATATATAATGATAACAATGGTTGCTGTTCCATCATCGGCATGATTGGCAACAGTAATATCGTTTCATTCCTGTAACTCCTGCATTTCAATGACTACCACGTGTACAAAGGAACACTCAACAACTCATCAACACGTGCACCGTCTCTTTCTATGAAGACATCTTCATCCATGGTTCCTGCTCCTTCCGAAGTAACGAAAGGGTCACTATGGGCCCCAGATGGTTCATCTGGGACCCATAGTGAATCATCTATAGAACTTTCAGTGGCTAATCGGGTCGCTTGCAGCAGCAAGGACTTTACCTTCAAGCATACTGCACGACGTCACGAAGTTGATAAGTGCCAGAGTAGTTGGTTTCATGTTTAACGAAGGACTGAGATTTGTATAAGGATGCACACTTTACATGGACGAACTTTAATTTTGTTTTTAGTGTTTTTATAGTAATATATTTTAATACATTTTATAAACAAAAAAATGAAATCATTTTTTTCTTGTTAACCCTATTTCGTAACAAGTCTGTTATAAACTTTTTTGTTAAAAATATCGCTATGAAGCAAACATATAGGCTAATCACTATGGTTATAAAGGGCTTAAACATACAATGCTGGAGAATCCTGGAGCTACAAATGATGCTTCCAAAAATAATTTCACGGGTTTGCCTCCTAAGTGTTCGCAAATTATAATCGCATATGTCTGTATATATTCGCTTGCTTACGAGCTGACATAAGAAAAAATGTGGGTTGTACATAATTATTACAAAAAAAAAATGAAAACAATCAAAGTGAGCAAAGCACATGTGATTCACACCCCAGGTGAAAATAACGAAAGGTTTTTAATACTACATTTGCCTTTGAAATGTTTTCAAAATGTTAAAGATGGTGAATTTCACTGAAAAAGCTCTCCAATAAATGCGGTCATGAGCCATATATACATTGGCTGTAAAAAAAAAAAAAAAAAAAAGTTTAATACAGTAAAGTTTTCTGTAAATATAAAAGAAATGCAGCTTCTTGGTTTATAGTTCATTGGTTAGAGTACCTGTTGCCTGTTCGAGAGATCGTGTGTTCGAATCCCCCTTCCTCTATTTGAATTTTTCTTTTTTTAAATGTTACCAAGTGTCATAGGAAAGTATAAAATTTATAGAAGTTAACTTTTATAAACTGATTTTCCAAAAAAAAATACATTTTCATTACATTTTAATGTTTTTTTTTTTTTTATTTGGGGAATTTTTATGATAAATAAAATACATTTAAATATAATAATTCTTATTATTTTTTAATGCATCGATTCCTAGATGTCTGATTATGTTATGATTTATTTGTCAAAGTCAGCTGCCCTGCCTGTCCAGGCATGCACAGCATAATTATCGTGATGATACATGTAATGACCAGTTCGATCCTGCCCTCCTCAAGATTACATTTTGAGCTCTGCGAAATAAAAAAAGAAGCGCCCCTAATGGTCAACTCTAGAACCAAGATGGTGGACACACACCAGTGCCCTTAGCAACCAACACTAGAACCAACATGGCGGCCGAGTGTGAGCGACACCAGTGTTCTTACAGGCGATTGAGTAACTATGTAGATGGTGGGCGAAGAAGGCGGCAAGAGAGAAAGGAAAAACAGAAAGAGATGGAATAAGAGTAATACAAGCGGAAATTACAGTCAAGATGGAATGAGAGAGCATGAAAATTAAAGATGGCATGATAGAGCATGAAAGAGCAACAAAGGATGATATATCATGAGATTACAGAACAAACAATAGAGCTTGAAAATACAAGATAGACTGATAGAGCATGAAAATACAAGATGGAATGACAGCCTTAAAGTATTAAGGAAATCTCCCAAATCTTTAAAATTGCTCAAAAATTGAATTTTGGTGATTTTTACTGCATATTCTAGGGCATGGTTCTTTTTTGAGGGGAAAAATGGGAAATTGCAAGTGAAAACAGGGAAATTTTGAGTGAAAAAGACCGATTTCAATGGGAAAATTGCCGATTTTGAGGGAAAAGTGGGAAATTTTGAGCGAAAAACGGGAAAATTCCTAAATGGCGGTCGGAGCCTCCCACGTCTGACCCCAGCCCTTGTCCTGGAGTCTACGACACTCTACTAATGAGATTATTTTGTGGTAAAAAAGTGTCCAATAACACTTTTTGGCTCCTGGCCTGTTTTCTTCTGGCTGCCCCTCATAATTATCTTATTTCTAAAGCTAGGTACTTGCGTGCTGGTTTGAAGATAAATAAGTGGGACTGACATGAATCCGATTGAACATCGTTGCAATGAGATAGAGCGTCGTTTGCAAGCCAGACCCATTCGGGCGGTAAACAAACATTAAATATTCGCCATACTACAGGAATATTGGGACCGAATCCGGCCATTCTGTGTACGAGAACTTAGTAGAAAGCCCAACATGAATGAGAGTTGAGAGGTTTTGGTTAGCTCTTGAACATCGAGATCTTGCGATAGTGAGGGTGAAGTGATGAAGCAGAGGAAGAGTGCAGGGGTGGGTGAAACGGGAGTATAAAAAGGAAATCCGCCGGTCAGCGGCAACATCCGCCATGTTTTCCACATAGAAAATCCAGGTGACCCCGTCGAGAATGAATCCCGATTTCCCTTGGCGTGAGGTGAGTATTCTGACTACTACACCACCGTGGCCTCAATCCCCTTCTGAGGTTTTATCGCTTTAACAAGAGCAAAAGTTTATCCAACATTGCATTAGTTATGCACCTTGTGCTTTTGTAACAAATTCAGCGAAAGTTCGTGAATTTCGACCGCATAGTGTACATGTAACTTTTCGTAGGTGCTGTTTGTTAAGAGAGTCCCCAAAAATATTACTAATTTTTGAAATCACATGTAAGAGCTCCATGCTACAAGTGTTTATGTGCGTGTGTAAATCAATTTTTTTTAAATACCTGGCCAGTAACTAAATAAATAATGATACAGGAATCAACATATTTTAATAGTTATTCGTGCAATATTTGAAAGCATACCTAGTTGGTTATATTCAAATTTCTCTTCTGAATTAACTCTTTTTTCAAGTACAAGTGTTGTATACAAATATGCATATATAAAATAGGTGACCAGAAGAAAACAATGTTAGACACTCAAAACAATGTTATTTTTGCTTTTTTTTTTTTTTTGCGCCCAAACTATAGAGTTTGACTAGGATAAGCATGAATAAACAATAAAAAGGCACACGTAGACCAAAAATTAAGCACTTTCATTAAGCGATGCATGTTCTGTACAATCCCATATTGCCACTTAATGCCGTACGAAGTAGTTACCTAGCACCAGAGTGTAATCAGGCAAAAAAAAAACATACATTCAAAGATCTAACACTCATCGAGGCGATAATGAATGCGTAGGTCTTTATATTCAACCAGCCTCGCTTATAGTTCATTCGCGAAAACTTTTATATAGGATGTTCACGGTAAAGTGAGCACTTTTTTATAGGATGTTCACGGTAAAGTGAGCACTTTTTAAGGCCCTTCTAAATTTTTCCTTTCATCCTATTTCCATATTCCTGCTGCTTTTAATATAAACATTGCTTTGTGATGAATAAACACATAGTATACATTTCACCACCTTCAAGATGTAATGACTGATGCTACAATAATATATATTTACTAGTGGTTAAAGCCACTTGGAAGGGCCTTAAAAAGTGCTCACTTTACCATGAACGGCCTATAATTGTATGCCAGCTATTCAGCGCTACCTTTCCTTTGGTGTGAGTATGCTGATAAGTAAATCCTGTACTTAGCTGCTGGGGAAATTGTTGAGAAGCCTCATATCTTTGATGAAAAATATTAGATGTCAAAGTGTTAATTTCAAACTACACCCAACGTGCACCATGTCTAGCCAATTTATACATTACTGCTTTCTATGTGTCCTTATGCCGATACGACACACTGCAGATAATGCATAACTTAAAAAAAATTACTTGATTTTTTGTCTACTTTCATCCCTATCGATGAGTCGGTTCTGTCCAATGTCATAGCTGGAGGGTGGGTGTGTGGGTTGGGGGTCGTAACCCTCCTCCCTCTTTCTCTTAGCCTATATGATTGATAGTAACTTCTATTAAAACTATTAATAATCTGAAAATTTTGATAATATGGAGTGACTGTTCAATATTATGTATTTTATTATATTGTGAGATAATTTTCTCATAGTATTTTCCGTAATTAACAAATTTATCAGCACTGCGGATGCCAGTGAAAACTCCCATCCCTCACTTCAGTCAGTGTAACATCCCCCCCCCCCCCCTAGTTATCCTTGAGAAATTCCTGTCTACGCCACTGGTTTTGTTCCTAGTCACTGGAAATAATATAAGCAATTTCTTCTAAGGAGGTTTCAAGGTAGAATATCTGGCTGTAGGAGATGTGTTACAGTAATAAAGTATACATTACATGTTTGCAGAAGTCCTGGTGTGGATGGAAAGTAACATGCCTATGTGCGTTTATGGATTCCGCGGTAATTGTGAAGAACCTGGTAATGAAATATACAGAAAAAACCTCAAACTGCTCGTGAATGGGAGAGTCGACATGAATGTGAGACTGACAATGAAGGTTAGTGTTCTCAGATATTTGAGGCTTATTGATAATAGTTCCTGCATGTTGGATATTATTTATTCGTATGAAGAAATATATTTTGGGGGAGTTCAATGGCACGACCTGTGGTGTATTATCTTTGTAATTCACCTTGCTTAGTGCACATTACCAGAAGAATATACACAGTAGCCATGACGACAGCGCAACGTGTGAGGCTGTGTCCTGTTGCAACAAGCAATGAACTTCCGACAGCTGTTCACTGTTGCCGATGGTAGCGATGCATTTTCGGTGCTTATTAAATTATTATATGTGACTCAACTGACAGGGGGAAGAACTAATTTATATTTGTAATGGAGATGTCAGTTGGGTATTAATAAAGTGCCACGGCACATTCTTTGCAACGAGCAACATAGCACGGCCTTCTATAGTGGCAGGCCGGTACGCTAAACTTGGCAACGCCGCGCCGTCGAGGGAGCAGGCCGGGGCCGAGCCATACAGAGCGTCGGGGTCAGGCAAGCGCACGATCGCTAAGTGTACGTCATTCAATTCACCCATATACGAAAACCAACTGAGACCGTGTGCGAATTTAGGTATATACTTGCGTACTTACATTCTCGCATACTTCACTTACCCTTGGCACCAAACTTGATGAATTCGGACAGGCAGTCTTGTTGGCTTCGGTAACTGTTATTAGCCAGCTAACCATTTTTAATGTACATGTATTCCGTAAAAGAGTTTCATAATTGCCGGAAGTTTTAGAGGTTGAATCAATTATTAACTAATATTTCAGTACATGCAATTTTGGATTGCTTTTTTTCATATCTTTGTCTTTGTAGGTTAGAAACACAGACCTAATACGAAATTGTTTAGACTTTTTACCTTGCGATAATTATTTACTCAGTTCAAAATTCTATGCCTACGAAGTAGTAATGTTGACCTATTAAAGTTTAAATAAAATAATTGTATAGGAAATCAATTATAACCTACAAATCGCTTCTCAAAATGGCGGCACATATTCTGCAAGTACTCGAGAAGTAAGCTATACATCTTTGTTTACTTGTGAACTTGCATACCTCACTTGCAATTCGGACGGAGTGATCCTACCGGTCTTGGGAAATGTAAGGATACTTTCCTATGAAGGGGCGCAGGTCTGGTCCGCCAAGAAGAGGACACATATACTCAGTGAGTGAGTAGAGGTTGGATAGGCCTCGGCTCCATCAAGGTGGTGCGTGTCGGCAAACCCGGCAAACACTGTTGATAGGTGAGGTGGTTGCACCTCCACCCACCGCGATTGGAAGGAGCGTAACTCCTTCTATTGGTCGCATTCAACTGTGATCAATTAGTAGCGTGATGGCTGTTATCGGCATGTGCTACAAAAAGCCTGGCGAGAGGATGACCTGGTAAGTCATCCTCTTATTTAAGCTTTGGAAGTCCTACCCTTGTTATATCCTAATGGGCTCAGGTACAGGGGACCGACATATCAAGGCATTGGGTAGATGCAAATCATGTACTTAAGACATCACTTCAGGAGACAAGTACGCACAATTATGTATTTCAGGTGAATTCGGAAACAGCCTGAGATATGTTACCAAACGTTTCTGCACTGTTAGTGACAAGTTATCAGTGTATATAAATCGTAGAGTGAACTTTCGGCTTACTTTAATTGTAAATCACGTACATGTTTCTTGTCTGTTCTACAAAAACAGAATATAGTGAACTGCTTCAACGGGTTTTAGATATTTGTGACAAGTTTTATATGTGGCAAATATAACGATGGGTAAAGAATACCTTATATATTTCGTTAACTTCATGTAGGTACATATTATCGGTATGCAATAAGAGCCTTATATTAATTTTAAATTTTGTAATGATGTCTCTCACCACCACAGTGCATTAATGAGGTTGCAGTTTATCACGTCCCGACTCTTATTTTAATATGCGTAACTGTGTTTTACTAACATAGGTTACGTAAAAGATTTTTAATTTTTATTATACAGGCGGTACATTGTCACTTCGTTTAGATTTTCCAGTTTTGTTGCCAACTGCTTAAATTGCTCTAAATTGGCTAAATAAATGCTTACGTTATTTATTTGCGGTGATTCTACAGTTACAAGTAAATAATTCTAATTATACTTAAAACGAATAACATGTTACTACACACAGTACTGTAAGCAAAATATTACATCATAACAGAAATAAATGCAACCAATATAACGTAACATGTACAGACATAATTACAATTTTACGAAGTGTTGTTACGTTATTTCTAATCGCACGGAAATAAATTCATCTGTTTTTTTGGAACTTTACTTTTCTGTGACAATTTATACGTTCGGTGCCTTGAATAATTGTTCAGAAATAGTATATCGTCATATGTTGAGAACACGATAAATTCTTCACAGATTTTCCACATTGACACTATCCACAAATTCTGTGAGTTCTGTATCGCGCAGAATGTACTGTTTGACTAAGTCGACCAAAAATACCTTCTGGCGTTTCATTTTCGAAGAATTTTTTTCCATGCTTTTCAGAAAATAAGTTTCATTACTGTGTGTGTGACCACTTCTACACGTACAACAGCAGCTGAAGTAATTTTTGGTCCACCTCTGTTTAGTTCGTTAAAATTTGTATCGTCAGTAAAACTATGAATCAAAAGTTAAATACAATAACGACATCCGATACGGATACCTAATTAGTAGAAAGTAATAAACACATATATACAATAGTGAAGGCTTTTCTGCGACATTACCCAGTTTGTCATTAAGGAAGTCTTGCAATTTTTCAGTCGTGTAATTTGAGGAACAAGATGAACTGCTCGTATCAGAATATTGAGTAAAGATATACCTAGAGTGGACTTCCCCATGTTTAAGTTTCTGACCACTCCAGCAGGTATGAATCTGTAGTTCTTGGTATAAACACTACGTATCGCTACACTGTAAATAAATTAGGTGAAATTCCCTTACATGTAAGGAAAGCTAACTACCTCTGAATGTAAGGCAAAATTACCTCTTAAATATAGAGTAAATTTACATAACTATTCCCTAATCGTGCGGGAAAAATCCCACAAAAGAAAGGGAAAATTTTCTATATTGCATAATAAAATCATTTTTAAAGATGCTCCGGCGTATTAGCAAGTGTTAATCTTTTTATTATCGCCTATATCCGCTGAATAATTGCAACCGAAACCTTTACATTAAAATCCTCAACACGTGCTGGTGGGTGGACGCGAACCATTGTTCTCTATTACGGAAAGGCCGATGCGCTATCGATTTCACAATGACGACAGCGTAACAGCATAACTGAATGTTAGTGTTTTAGAGGGCCGTTTCTTCCGCCCGTCCCCTCTCTCCACTTAGCTTTTGAGAATGCTGAAGAGATGCACACATCGTAAGGTAACTTTCCCCCTCCATTTATGGGATTTTCCACTACCATGTACATGAACTTTACTCCAGAGTGCGGTAATTTTATGTTACCTGTAAGGAAAACTGTGTTCCCCCCACAACTTTGTGAATATTACCTTACACTTGTCAGGTAATTTTTCCATTATTTTTACAGTGTAGTTAATTTTCGTGGCGGCTGCGTAGATAAATAGGCAGCATTGCCACTGTGATATATACCCTCTCTCTCACTTACACTCCATCTCTGTTGCCCCAAGGCCAAACTCTGCAGCAGTAGAATGTGTTCTGAATGTTTGCTATAGTCACGAAGCTGGGGAGGACAATATGGCGGACACCCGATTAATTACCTGAAGCCGTATATGTCCGTTTACGAAAATATTACGGGTTCTGTAAAACGTATGCATGTACAAAATGAAACATTATGTTTGACGTGTGCTCATGTCCCTCGCCTCCTAAACCGTATTCCAGGCGCACCAGACTAGCGCAGCAAGCAGTAGAGCTCTACCGAGAAGTGTTGTGTAGTGCAGCAGTGCACCGGTGCGTTAGTGCAGCGCACAGTGTGCATGAGCACTTATGCGTGTGAAATAGTGCAGGGCACTATAGAACACGGGCGTGCACAGCCCGTGTTCTATAGTGCACGACGGAGAAATAGGGGAGATATCGAAGGGCATTATGGCGCTTGCTGATGGACCCCTATTCAAAGGGACAGAATGGACGTCCCTAGAAAATGCCCTAAATAAATAAATGGCGGTCGTGTAGGGCCTACACCGAGACGAGATGCTGCCTTGGATGCAACGTCATCGTGCACCACCGCCGTATCCGCAATGACGACAAGCCTATGGCGACGACTGAACAGAAGGTGAGCGAGCAGACATGGACATTAATACAAAATAAATGTGTAGCACTTATCTAACGTAATATTCCTCTGTGCGTTACAGTAAATGCAATTGTAATATATTTTAAATCAGCTATAACGCTAAATATGATCCTTTTTATACTGCATATCTTGAGTGTCGTGATTAACTTACTCCCAATCTAAAATACTAAATGTATGGTTTGTAATTACAAATATAACAAACCATAACAAAACAATATATTTTTGGTTTTGCCAGATAGAGAACACAGTTTTAGTTGCACATACAAAGTTAACCGCCCGCCATTTTATGTAACACTGCCTTCTATTACCTTCAGTCCCACAATTACTTGCGCCAACATGTTCTGAATACAACATTTGGGGGAAAAGGGTCCAACTCCCATCTGTAGCATCATTCGGGCTTGAACATAACGCCCCCCGGAAAATGTTACATTTTACTATTAACAAGTCAACATATGCAACTACAAAAAAGTTCAAACTAAGACAAGGGTTTACAACAGGCAGTGTAACATGATAATACTGTCTCATATATATTTACATGCGCACCATTATATTAGTGGCAATTTTCATATCTTTGAAACAGGCCTAACAAGTTGGCACTTGGGAATTTTTGAGTCATGATTCGGACAGTTCACCAGGATGAGTTTTAATGATTCTGGCAGTTCCCCATTTCAATGGTAGTAGGATTGAATCCTTCACCAGAACGAGTTTGTCTTCTGCTACATTGGGAGTTGCAACATTCCACTTAGTTTTTGATGAAATGTATGGAGGTATTCGGTGCTCCATTGTTTTCAGATCCACTGTTTTAGCTTTGTGAATAATTACCATCGATCGAGACGATCTCTACTATGTGGGAGAGATCATTTTCTGGTATCTCAATAAAAAAAATGTTCCAATCAAAAATGCCCCAGAGTGAGGACATTAAATTCTAAGGGATCTATCGAGATGGGATACAATGGTCAGGAGTTCAAAACTTCTGAGATTTCTCTAAAGTGTGTTGCTAACTCCTCGAAGGTGAATATTTCTTCACCAAAAACTTTTCTCATATCCAATTTGGCCGACTTGGCTGCGGCTACCCACAAATCTCTGAAATGGGTTCCTGCAGGTGGATTGAATTGCCAAACTATATTAAGGTTAACTAAGTAATCATGAATGATAATGCTGTGACTCCCGTGTTGGTTCAGAGAACAGAGCTTGATGCACTTACTTCAGGTGTATGTTAGTGCCAACAAAATTTGTACCATGTTGTTCCTCTCACACATACAAATCTTTTGAAAGCTGCTAAAAATGCATCAGTACACAGAGATGACAGCTTCTAAATGGACTGCTTTGCTCGACATGCACACAAACACACAACGACACCATTTCGTGACAGCAATCTTGCATGCTTTGGTGGGCTTTGAACTGAAAAGTCCAGCAAAGTCAACACCAAACTTCCGAAATGAGCGAACTTGTGTGAACCTCACAGGAGGCTGGTTTCCCATGAACAGGGCGGAGGGTGTTGCTGTCAGTTTCATGCAACTGTGGATACAGTACCGAATCAGCCGTATAGCTCTCAATGTCTATTACTGTATCTGGGTGAGAGATTGCATAGCATGTTGTCCAGCAAGAATTTAAGTGGTATGATTATAGTTAACAATGAGCACCGAAAGGTGATATTTTCCTGGAAACAACACTGGGTGTTTTGGATTGTTCAGGCAATAAAGAATGCTGCAATCGGCCACCAACCTTGATGACTCCGAGGGGGTCTAGGAATGGCTGCAGACTCCACAGACTACTAGGACGCACATTGCGCTCCAGAATTTTAATATCTTCAAAAAAATTGCATTGTTCAACTTTGATCCGAAATGCCATTGCAGATTGCATCTCCTCATAGCTCAACAACTTCGAATCACAATGAATTAGTTATCTGGATGCACTCTTAGCTCTAAGCATCAATGCTGTCACATGCTTAAGTTTAGATAGTGATGAAAATGTGTCCTACATGTCAACTTATTCATTTATATTTTCTTGAACACCAATGACCATATTTTGTACCGACTTACATTCAGGAAATTCGTTCTCATCCAAGGTCCTTACCTGTTGTGCAGGCCAATTTGCATCGGACCCTGCCAGCCAGTCAGGACCATAAAACCATAAAGAGTTGCCAACTAAGTGCTCTGGAAAAACACCTAGAGATGCTAAATCCAATGGATTGCAGCTAGATGAAGCATAATTCCATATGCGATGGTCTGAATTTCAGCAACCCTATTTGCTACAAAAGTCCTAAACTTATGAAGAGATGATTTTATCCACAACAGCACAGTTGTATGGTAAAGTTGTATGATCTGTATTAAAATTGGTTGCTCATGTACAACCACCTTGCCAGGATCACAGCACCACGTAACTCAAGTTTAGGGGTAGACAATGATTTAAGTGGAGCAACCTTCGATGGCAGATGGGTCGAGATCACTCCACCACTGTCAAGAAGCCGCACATAGATCACAGCAGTGAATGCCTTTTCAGAGACACCATGAAACCCATGGAACTGAAGGTTGTGTGCATCACACAAAACGATGTATCTTGGGATTTGCACAGCAACTAGGTAAGATAGTGAATTTCGGAAATGCAGTCATTGGTGAGCAATTTATTGAGTGACTGGTTGATCGCATTCTAATTCTAATCTCCACAGATTCTGAAGCAACATCTTAGCTCGCACTATCACAGGGACACCCACCCACAAGGGTCAGAGTCTCGAAATCGTTGAGAGAATACCTAGTCTAGTGATATATAACTGGGGAATGTTGGTGATGTATACTAAATCATCTGTGACTGGACACCAATAAACACCAAGAGAACTTTGATAGGTGGGCTTGTCTCTTGATCAAAACTTCTCAGATCGTCACATTGCTCTGCAGACATATCTTCCAACATAATGGGGTTATTGAAGGACCACTTTAGCAGTTCAAATCCTCCTCGAGCTAACATGGACACAAGTTCACCCTTCAAATGCATTGCCTACTCTACAGAGCTGATCACAGTAACTATGTCATCGACAAACACACTTCGCAACAATAACTGTAATACTCAAGAAAAGTGGTGAGCTTCATCCAGTACCAACTGCTGCAAGGAGTTACATGCTTGGTAAGAGGACGATGCTAACCCATAAATGACTTTGTTTATTTGATAGACATGTGTATCTTCTTCTGGAGTAGGATGCCAAAAAATGTGCTGTATTTGCAGTTGTTAGTGTGTATTTCAATATATCTAAATATTTTACAAAAGTG
Organism: Dryococelus australis; assembly: GCA_029891345.1. Lineage (NCBI taxonomy): Eukaryota > Metazoa > Arthropoda > Insecta > Phasmatodea > Phasmatidae > Dryococelus > Dryococelus australis. The sequence goes on from CM056997.1 coordinate 194,708,462, forward strand.
TGCATTAAAGACCATTGGCATCTTTCGAAAGTTCAGGATAATATCATTTATATCCTTTTGAAGTTTTGGCCTAGTAAGGAACACATCATTCAATGAAATTCCAGTAGATGTCGTTGCAGATACACCAAAGAAAACACAAAATTTGGTGGTGGAACTTGCTTCTTAGAGTACAGCATGATAGAGAATCATGTAGTCTTCTTCACAACCCTCCACCGGATCAGGCTGCAAATGTGCTGCTCCGACAATAAAGCTGCTGAACACTCACCATACCTGAAATGTGGTCCAAGTCTTCATACTCCTTAAAGTTCTGGCGACTTCTTGTTCTCAAGGCATTCAAATCTGGACGATGCACCCTGTAAATAATTTCCAATACTTTGCTTCTCTTGCTTAAATGGTAACTGAAGCAAATATCTCATATCTGCATTATGAGCACGTGTAGCGTGGAAGTGCTCTTAACATTTGTTGTCCTTTGCAGGGATCATGCCAGGTGATAGTATTTCCTCTGGCTCCCGAATTTGTGTAGCTTCACATCCAGTGTAGTTATTCTGATCAAGAATGCCATATGTGGATTTACATGTGCCTCACATTTGGCCAAACCCAGCCAAACATTGAATGAGAAGCATCGGGCTCCCCCGATATTTTAGCCACTCTCATCACTTCACTGACAATGCCTGCTGACAGGAGCACGTCAACAGATCAGGACTATCAAATGATGGACCGGCTAAGTTTACACCTTTAAGGTCCTCAACAAAACTGGATGAAATTCTTGAACATGGTATGGGATAATTGATTTCACTTAAAATTAGGACCTTATTGCAAAAATGGGTGTCCTGTGGGCCTACACGTTTGATGAAGCAATGTGGAGCTCCTCTTGCACCTGGCACATGAGTTTGGTTAACGACAACATTTTCTACACATCTGCAGTGGCATTTTAAGCCCAACCATTGCTCTCCATAGTTTGTGATGCACCGTCTAACAAATCTCTTGCGACTTGTAACTGCCCATTTCTGTCTTTTACGTGAACAATCGAAGTTGCTAGCAAATTGGTAGTTTGTTTATTTTGAGTGTAATTTGACAGATGTACTGTTTGCAGATTATCAGCAGAAAAATCATACGATGAACCCATATTTTCTGGAGTCTGAGTACCTAGTGTGTGGCTTGGGGGTCTTCTCATGGGTGAAGTGAAGAAGAGAGTGATGCTTCCTTTGACACTGCATGCATGAACATTTCCACAAGCATTTTAGAGCACTGTGGCTAGGTTTAAAACAGTTAAAGCACAGTGACTGCTTCTTCACAAATGCAATCCTATAAACAGATTTCACAAGAATAGTTCTCATTTATGAAGAAAATGGTTTTCTTTGCTTAATATACAGCATGTTGTTGGTTCCAATGAAACTAATGTAGTGTTGTGACCACTATTTTGTCTTTAATTTAATTTCACATTCGACATTGAGTGTTTGTTGTACGTTCTAATTACATTATTCGTCATGGATTCAGTCTGCATGCCAATCAAGTGTACATGTTAACCTGCCACAGCAAGATGCTCCTAGAACATTAGAAGATCCTCACAAGTTGGCAAATCTCATTCTACTGACATTTCAAAATCTTGACGCAGAGAGTGATCTAATTTTTCCAGAAGAATATTTAATTAAAGAGAACACCACTCAGACATTGGAAAATGTCAGCCCGCAATCATTTTTAATTATCTTGAACTACACTAACAAAACATGACGAGTCTGCTGATTTAGAAGTCGCAGATGAGAAATGCAGTAACTTTGAACATGGATAGTTTCTGTATTGCGTCGGTTCCTGTATTTTTTTTCTTCAAACAATGCCCAAATAATATCATAATTATCATTGGTTGGTGGCAAGTTACTTATCAGCTTTCTAGGTTCGTCTTTAAGCAACCTACTAAATAATTCAGCTTCGTGTTGCTTAGTGATGTATCCTGATGAATAATATACCTGAACAGTTCCGAAAAAGAAGCCCATTCGTATGTACAGTCTGAAAACACTGGCTGGGGAAGTTGTAGCAACACTGCACGTGGAACTGCAGTACGAAATGTTGAGTCCGTTGCTCTGACTGTACATTTATTATGTGCTATTCGAAGGTGTCTAAAATGTTTCTGAAATGTCATAAAAGCTTCCTTTAGGTCTTGAGCAGATCTTTTCTCGGCCGTTAGTGGCACCACACACCACGTATAATAGTTCGCAAGAAATTCATCCCTTTTCCGGACACTTCCTCGAACTCAATCGCAAACGCTTCTAATTTTTCCTGGATCACTGGTGGATTCATCTAGAAGGCGCTTTACTTCTGTTACTTTGTCCATAACTTATTCGAAGATGATAAATTGCAAGTGGGTCGTTGATGCCGCCATAATGACCAAAAAGAACCCGTGGTTGGTCACAACATTACTATTTCTTCATTTCATGGAAACAGTCACTCATTCCTGATTGCTAAATCCTCGTATCTGACCCGGAGAACAAAAAAAAAAATTGTTTGTAAACACAATTTATGTTTTGTTTTGCTATATCGCGAACACAATTTTTAGTTGCACATACATACGAACAAAGTTAACTGCCCACAATTTTGAGTCTCACTACCTTCCATTTCCTTCAGTCCCACAATTCATTACGCCAAAAAGTTCTGAATGCAACCTATGGGGGAAAGTCTAACTCCCGTTTTATGCATCACTCGGCCATGAATAAACATAATTTCGTAACTATTATTTACGCCATAGAATTATGTTACAAGAAAAAAATAGTAGATGTACATCTGTGTTGGGCAATGAGCATACATAAGCAAGCTTATTTCAATGAAAAAACATTTAGAATTTAGGTGCGAAATAAATAAAGCTATCACGGAGAGGAGTTATATAGTTTTTTTTCTTTTCCCTTCTAAAAATAATTTATTTAGTCAATTTCACAATTTTTATTTCGAATCAGTTGTTTTATTTAAAGTAATTGCTTCAGCAAAGTTTACTTTTACGACAGAATGTTAAAAAACACGCGGATATATTTCGCTATATTTCCATGCTAGTGCGAAGAACGAAGTTTATTCTTTGATTAGGTTCTAACACGATACAAATATAAAGATTTTGCGCAATTATACATGATGATTTTAAGCAACGGAGACAAAAGAGTTCAAATGGTCATACGTCCAGAAATGCATGGGTTCGTGGCTAGAAGGTGGTATTGTTCCCATGATGGCGGCACATTCACTTATCGGTAACATGAAGCTTCCGCTTCACCGCTGTTGCCGACTCACCGATGAGTGGACATGTGTAGGGTAATGCAGCACTGTGGGACGATGGCCCGATATTCCAATCGGGAACAGGCCGACATGGCCTTTAAGTATGGACAAGCAATGAGCAATGGGTGGGAGGCGGTATGGCTAACCGGGAAAATTATTCCCACCGACACAAACCGCACCACAAAATATTTGCAACTGTGTTTCACCATTCGTGGGAGACAGGCTCGTTTATGGGAATGGGCAACCATTAAGGGCGGGTGCGCCAGGAACGTACACAAGTCTTAGAGGAACATGTGATTAACACTGTGATAGATGATCCTGGTTTCAGTATCAGGAAGATGGCCCACCAACATGGGGTAAGCCAGACGACCATGTGCAATATTCTCCACGACAACCTCTACTACCCATATCACTTGCAATGTGTGCAGGGCTTATTACTGGCGAGCGGATTTTCCTTCGTGGGAACGATTTTGTCACTGGTTTGTTACACAGGCCACAACAATGCTGGGGTTTCTGTCATCCATCCTATTCACAGATAAGGCCACCTTTACAATAGGTGGTATCATCAACCTCCACAACACCAATCTATGGACTATACAGAATCCCCGTGGTATGGTGACAGCGAACCATCAGCACTGGTTAGAACTTATTGTGTGGGCGGGAGTTATTGCTGACCACATCATGGGGCCAGTCATCCTTCCACAACGCCTCACAGGTGAGGCATATCTGCACTTCCTGCGGGTGACCCTGCCTACCCTGCTGGAAGAGGTGCCTTTGGTGGTACTAAGGGTTATATGGTTACTATATGATGGTGCTTTAGCCCACTTCTGCATTACCATGCGTAGACATCTCGACAAAGTGTTCACCTGTCGATGGATCGGACGAGGTGGTCTCTTTAGATTTCTTCCTGTGGGGGCACCTGGAAGGTTTCGTGTATACAGAGCCCATCCCGGACGTGCAGACACTGGAACAACGCATTCACGCTGCCTATGGCGCCATTCGGATGCATGATGGCACATTTCCCAAGTGTAAACAACAGCAGATTATAGTTGACCAACTGTTGGCAGTGGTGGCAAATGTTCGCATTTATTACTCTCAGTATTTCTTATATGGTTGACAATAGGATCACATAAACAAAAGTGACAGTGCCTATTTTTTAAATAATCGTAGTATGGTCCAATGATCTCACAATGATCGTTGTATTTCAACAGACGACACACACGCAGATGATAAACGAAATGCTAACTGTTACTCACTGCTGGAAAAATATTGACAGCATGTTCATGGTTTATTTACGGCATGGCAACTATAGTTTACTGCTGGGGACAAACAAGATGCAAACCTGTAGGCCACTCATGGTATACCAACTGTTGCTTTCTGCCACGGAAATAATGTATCGTGCCAATGTGCATTTTATGGCATACAAACTGTTGTTCCCTTCTGAGGACATACAAGCAGCAAACTTGTGGGCCACTCATGGCATGCTAACTGTTACTTACTGCCGCGGATGTATTAGTACCATGCTAATAGGCCACGTATGGCATGCCAACTATTGGTTACAGCTGAGGACATAATAGCAGCATACTTATGGCATTTTTATGGCATGCCAACTGTCCCTTGTTACTAAAGAAACATTATCAACATGCTTATGTGCAATTTATGGTATGCCGACAATGTGTTATTGTGCAGTGGCAAATAGCAAATGTGAATTTACTTGATAGTAGTTTAGAAATGCCGATTCGCGCACAACCCACGACCATCAGAAAACCAACAGCAAATTGAATGCCGAAACCATCAGAAAACCATCAGAAAAAATTACCATTGTTTTCCTGACCCAAAACATCAAGACAGTTCGAGCACAGTTCCAGTTATCAGAAAACCATCAGCTGCCGATTCGAGCGGAGCCACAAAAAAGTGAATGCAAAAGTTGCATTTGAGGCATCCACAAAAAGTGACTACAAAAATTGCGTTTGAGGCATCCGCAAAAAAGTGACTGCAAAAGTTGCGTTTGAGGCATCCGCAAAAAAGTGACTGCAAAAGTTGTATTTGAGGCATCCACAAAAAAGTGACTGCAAAAGTTGCGTTTGAGGCATTCACAAAAAAGTGACTGCAAAAGTTGCGTTAGAGTGCAACTGCAAAAAGTGACTGCAAAAGTTGCACTTGGGGCATCTGCCAAAAGTGACTGCAAAAAGTTGCGTTAGAGTGCAGCTTGCAAAAAAGTGACTGCAAAAAGTTGCGTTAGAGTGCAGTTGTAAAAAAGTGACTGCAAAAGTTGCGTTAGAGTGCAACTGCAAAAAGTTGTGTTAGAGTGAAACCACAAAAAGTGACTACAAAAAGTTGCAAAGAGCGGCTCAAGAAAATTGAATACGTAAAAAAAAATATATATTGCCCATAATAAAGATGGACCAGTTGCTAAATGTATTGAACGGAACCCAACAATTTAAGAAATTTTCCGAACTTACAATCGGACAGACCTATCCCATAGACCATGATGAAATATCTGATACACGGTATGGATACAAAGTGGTAATTACTTCTGGCAATTTTAAATTAACCTTGCCAGACAGATATCTTCAGATTTTCAGCGAAAAAGTTTTAGATGGTGTTAATCGCGGTGGTATAAATTTTGCATATGATGGAATGGAGGATTATGGTGCTAAAAAAGGGCATTCTATTGGGTTTTTTTTAAAGAGTAAATGATCGCCGTATTAGACACTAGTTAATTTTTATTTATGCTCATATATCTATAAAGATTTAATGGTTATCCAATCATTAAAACACAATTATCGCTCTGACTTCGGCTATGTGCTGCAACATAATCTAATTAAAAATATAGACACACGTCTCCAAATTCGACACATTAAAGTTGCCGAAACATTGAGTTCTTTCATTACACTTTCTATAGAAATATTATTCATCTTTATTACACGATACTTTAATATATATAATATGACTACTCCCAACGCAAAAAATATCTATGGCTTCATCTCTAATAGCACTGTTCTTTCAGACAAATCAAAGTTAATTAACTTACATTTTTCATCCCTAATTTCAACTATTATTTCATTAACTTAATTTGTTTGTACTGGGAAAAATAATGGATAAGCTGGTTCGTAATAGATCGTGTCGCCAAATCCAAATGTTGTTCATAATTTAAAAGTGGCAATTATGCTAGTTTCTCTATGGTTATTTTCATCATGTTTTAATATCATACCATTTACTATATTACAGTGTATATTTATTGTTTCAAATGGAGCAAATTTTGGAATTGTATCGCCATAATGATCCACATTTGCTTTCAAAGTTTTATTTTCTACGAAACCCAAAAGTTTTCCTATTGAACCCAGTTTTTCAAACTGTAATTTAAGCCTACATTATACTTTCACTCTGTTCGTTATTTAATCCAGCTCAAAAGATATATCTTTTTTTTTCCCGCCCACTGAATCTACACTAACTGAAAAAATTGCTTTTATAGTTTTTTCAAGATCTTTTAAGCTATATTGACCAACTGGAATATCAATTGCTGATTCCTTATCATTATGACCCACAAAATATAGCTTATTTCTCTGAGAGATAATGTTATGCGTTAGATAAGTAGTATAAAACTGAACTAAAGCCAATGAGTGTCCCGCTATCTCTAAAGGGTAGTGTAGTATCTCCTTCAACACTGATTTGTTATCTGTTAGTTTGAATACTTTACTCATTTATTACATTATTAAAAAAATATATTAATAAATGAGCAAGAAACATGTATACTAGGATATTAAAATAAGAATACCAGACAAGACTGTATCGACAAAACGTCATGGAGAATTATTACCTAATAATAATAGGTGTTTGATTGTAGGTTCTAGTAACTGTGGGAAAACTACACTTATGATAGATAATTTTATATATGCTCAGGGAGGGTTGGACTTTGGTACTCTCTATGTATGTTCAAAAAGTCTGGACCAACCAAAATATATCAATTTAAAGAAAGATATAGATGTAGCGTCAAAATTATTTAATGAACCAATAGCATACTTCTTTCCATCAAATGAAGAAATGGTTGGCGTAAATGAATGTCATAAAGAGCCTGTAGTTGCTTTCGACGATATAATACTTGAAAATCAAAATACGGTAAGGGATTACTTTACTCGTGGTAGACATAAGGATATTGATTGCTTCTATTTAGCTCAGACATACTCAAAAGTACCTAAGCAGCCTATAAGAGACAATGATATAATTATTTGCATATTCAGACAAGATGATACAAATCTTAAACATATTCATAGTGATTTTGTTGGTGGTGATATGTCATTTGAGAAATTTATTGAGACGTGTTCAAAATGTTGGACTAATGAATATGGTTTTGTTACAATAGATATGACTCGTAAGTTAAATAATGCCAAGTACCGTGGTAAAATTAAATACTTTTTAAATTCTTAGATTGTAAATTTTGTTTTTAATGGAAACACTTCCATTAAAAACTAACATAATCTCATATTTTTAAACATATTCATATACCATAACTATTTCAATAAACACAATTGTACTTTCGGGTACATTGTGATAATTTGGTATTTTAAAATATATCATATCATAAGGGTGTACTTCAAAAGTTTTATGCACGCCAATTTTTTTCCGTTGATGGGATGAGTTGATAACACTTATATTTTTCTGGTTTTATTATTATTTCAACTAGTGCTCCATCTCTCATTAAAAAAATATTCTATTCGATTATCAAAGTAAAATTCTTTTTCTTTTGAATTGTATTTCCCAACTAAACTAATAATGTTAATTCTGTTTTTCTGATAGTACTCTAAATTGGTTGCATCCATCAGTGCAATGGGATTTCCCACACGTCTTAGTCTTTTTTGTTCAAAATCTATATTATTATATACTTCCAAGTAAGTACGATAGGCTTTATCCAATGATCTTTTATTTCTTGTCAGTGTGGTTATAAAGTCGTTGAACTGTGTGTTGGAAACAAAATCATTAGGACTGATCTTCTCATCATTGTTCATGCGTTCTTTTATTTGATCTTCAATCCAAGAACTCATTAATGCATTTCCGCATATATCCATTGATTATTAATAGTGAAATAATTTTTGGAAATTAAAAATTATGTGAAAAGAGATTTAGCACAATTACATACAAATGACCACACGTTACTTGATTGAAATTTTGGATTCTATCATCATTATAAACAATATTACTTTCGAGATATGTTATTAATTTTCGCGGTGGATTTCTGCCAAATGAATCAAAATAATATTTGTTGTTTGCTTTTTTCCAATAGCATACCCAGTGTGTACCAGAGTTTGTCGAAACATCTAGATTAACAATCCAACATTCATTATCGAGTGGCGTGTTAAGTAGCTCATCGATCATAAATACACCCCGAAAATTTTTAATGTTTAATTTTTTAACCATTTGATCAATATCAAAGTTACTGAGTGGAGTTACTTTTTTTAACATTCTTACCCCACTTAACTTTCTTCAATCCCTTGCCGTATTCTGCCATAGCTAAATTATGTCTGTGTTGTTCTGCCAATTCTTGGTTTTTCTTCTTGCCATTAATTACTGATGTAGCGATAGATGATGCACCATCAGCTAACGCTCCTAGAGCTCCCAATGCTGCGAAAATTAAGGGTAAAAATCCACCCTTGTGAACTGTCAAACCATTTCCAGTTTTCATTTCTTTGGACATTTTCTTAAGCTGTGGAACTGAAATTGTGATAGCCATCCCTTTGTCCTCCATTAGTTTCTTGTTTTTACGATCCAGTTGGTCTTTCGTTAGGAAAGAATCAATATTCAAATCCTTCAGCTCCTCATTAGGAACTTGAAATACAATGTTTTTTACTTTCATTTATTATAACAAATATCTTATCATTTCATTTTAATTCCCCCGCCAAGCTTACGTTTAATATGCATTGCAGATCCAGTAACACCAGCCCACAATCTCTCATTGAGACCAGCGTCCGAACTTAACAATCTTTTGAACGATTTCTTTTTTAGTTCTTTGTCAGCTACATGTCTTTCAGCTAGATCTTTATGATGATGATAATCTATATCATGTTCCATTGCAGCCGCATTTAGTGGATTAATGGGTTTATCACGACGCTCAATTCTCTCTTTTAGTCTGGTACCCGGACCTAAGTACTGATAACTGGGTGCCTGCAAATCAAAAGGTAGCAAATATATTATTTTATTGAATAACCCTTTTCCGTGATACTCCGACTTCCAAAATGTATGTGGTATTGTGTTTAACATTCGTATCAGATATGGTATAACTTTTGGATTATTCACAACAAAGTCACTAAACTTGCTGTTGAGCATATTCATTATTTCAACTTTTTCATTGTAATAGTTATCATTCCCAGCATTCTCTTCGCCATAAATAACAAGGAGTCGATCAATAAGCATCCTAATATCATCCATCCATATGAATTCTTTGGGGTAGTCAGTATACTTCTTTATACATTTCCCCTTTTTAGGTGAGGGCCGTTTGTTTTTAATCGAATCGTAGATAGGTTTAACAATAATTTTCAATTTATTCCCTTTGCTCGATTTTGGCGTTCCCAAGTTTGGATCGCTGTTTTGAAAAACTGCGTTCGTATCTGCTAGGATACGACTATAGTGTTCATAGTCGATTGCAGTGTAGTCGCTTTCTGTTACTTTCTTACTAGTTAGTAATTTCATCAAACCATCGGTTGCAGTGTATGTTCGGCCTTTTACAGTAAATTTGTCATTGATGAATGTTACTTCGCTATCACCAATATTCCATTTACCTTTATCAGCCTTTAGCCCAAAAAATCGCCTTTGCAGTCAATTAAGAAATCGGCCACTTTCTTATCAATAAAAGTTGTTTTGTAGTTAGTTTAACTGCCGTATATCAGTTTTCAAACGCCCCAACGCTTCGTCATACCGTTAATCGCCATAGCGTTCATCGCCATAGCGTTCATCGCCATAGCGTTCATCGGTGCCTGTTTTACCAAACAGTTTTCATTCAAAATATGTTTCTGTTGGTGTCTGTGGGTAGTCTAAATTCTTAACAGCAAGTGGAACAAGTTCTTTTATTAAGTTCTTATTCTCATTTGTTATGTGTCCAATTTTTGCCCCAAATCTTCTGTCTCATCTATCAATGGTTGTTCGTGTTTTTTATTTTATCATATTCATCTTGGCGAAATTTTCTAAAAGTTTTAAACTTTTCAATCAACTTCTTCTCTCTATATTGTTCTCTATATTTTTTACGAATTTTTGTTGCCTCATTTATTTTATAAAATGAACAATGATAACTTAAATGTGTACTGTCTCAAATGTATGAAAAATACACTATGTTCATATAAACTTACCAATAATAACACAGTAAGAATTAAATGTGTTTATAGATGTCGTGTTACCAATAACTCGCTATGCACTGGTGGTAGTATAAAAAACGATATTGTAAATGAAATTCATAAACCAATACGAAAAAACTTCCCCAGAAGTACTGTTCTATCTTTTGGTATCGATGATCTATGGCAAGCTGATTTAGTCGAAATGAATTCTGTATCTAAAGGCATACATAGAATTAACAAAGGGTTTAAATATATGTTAACGGTGATAGATGTTTTTTTCCAAATATGCAAGGGCAATACCAATCAAAGATAAAACTGGTGAAAATGTTACATTAGCATTTAAAACTAATTTGAATGATCGCAAACCTAAGCATTTACAAACAGATGAAGGTAAAGAATTCTACAATAAATCATTTAAGACATTAATATCCAACAACAACATAACACACTATTCAACATACAGTGGAAAGAAAGCTACTGTTGTAGAAAGGTTTAATAGATCATTGAAGGAGAAAATGTGGAAGATATTTACTATACAGGGAAACTATAAATGGGTGAATATCTTACCTAAATTAATAACTTTTGCAGTCACTTTTTGCGGATGCCTCAAACGCAGATTTTGCATTCACTTTTTTTGCGGCTGTGCTCGAATTGGCAGCTGATGGTTTTCTGATAACTAGAGCTGTGCTCGAACTGGCAGTTGATGTTTTGGGTCAGGAAAACAACGGTAATTTTTTCTGATGGTTTTCTGATGGTTTGGGCATTCAATTTGCTGTTGGTTTTCTGATGGTCGCGGGTTGTGCTCGAATCGGCATTTCTATACTACTCTTGATATTTTTATTTCATGCATACATGTATAAAGTAAAATTATCATCCGGCATTGCTAGCAATAGGAAAAAAAATAGTTTTTAGCCTGAAAACATACAAAGGATAACAAGTCCCACCCGAAAGTAGCCCGAAACTAAAATACTAGTCTTTTAAACAAAGCACAGAAATTCCAATACTGGCTTTTGATACAAAATTCATTGTCTCTATAAAAAGGTAACAGGGCAAATTGTATGTTTAGCAAGCATTCAGACATACTTTAAAATTTTTGCATCAATACATGGTAGAGTAGTTGCTACAATCCTAGACTGTGAACGAAAGTTCTGTAAGTTCGATCCTCCAAAGAAATTTACTTATTGTGAAATAATGCTGAAAATACCATATATAAGTATAGTAAATACATAAAAAAATTTTGGGTAAAAAATAATAATGTTTTGGCTTTGAAAATACATGGCAAGCTGCATCTATGTTGCCACAAGTGGCCAATAGCTGGGCCACAAGTGGCTTGCCAACAGTTGGCTGACGAAGTGAGATTTTCTTAAGAAGCAGAAAGCCAATGGGCCACTGCTGCCACACACAGCTCACTGATGGTGCTGGCATGTTTGGGGTACAGTTGATAATGCAGAAGCAAGCTGTTTGTGGGAAAACTGTTTTTTTGCTACATGGACGTTATCTGAACAGTGGTCCAGATGTGGCAAACTGCAAGAGGCATCGTGTGGGCCACAAGCATCTGCGGGTGAATTACAATGGTCGACTGATTGTTAACTGATCATGGAAACCGTATGGGGGACGCTCGTGTACAAGCAGATTTCCACAAGTGGGCCAACAGACTTTTGCTACTTGGGTTGAACGTACGTGGCAGTCGCTGCTGTGGTGCGTGGGGGCCACTTGGACCACATCATCTAACGGTGGCCTCATGACATCATGTCGTGCACTGCATTGTACTGTACAAGAATGGTAAATTGATAAATGGTCTATAGCATAGAAACCATGCATTTCCGGACATATGCCCATATGAACATTTTTGCCCCTTATATCTTCTCGGGGATCGTCTCCTGCAGTTCGTCCTCATTGCTTAAAATGACCGTGTTTTTTAAAAATGAAAATCGAAATAGTCCCATTTCTTTACATGAGCACCCTAGCACGAAAACTTTTATTTGTCAAACCAAAAGCTCCATGGTGTGTGGGGGTGTGTTTTCTCTGGGCTCCCCCGTTTCCTGGCCAGTCCTCATTCTGCTGCATCTCTCCCTTATCTCGTCTCACCTCATCCTCTCTCCAGGCTGACCACAGCGACAGGTCTGTACTTCGGGTAGGACAGCAAGCTCCTGTTAGCACCAGTTTCCTCTCATACGTACATGACCCTGGGTGTACGCACAGGATGTGCCGGGTGTGCACGGGCACATCCTAATGATGGGAATATGGTTTCTGTTTTGGATTGAAATCTCTTAGTAAAACATGGTCTAGGTGCCGGGATAAACTGGACATTCGAAGTAACTATCTAAGTGTTTGTAATGTAAAGTTTTCATTACTGAATTTTAGAGTATGTGGTATTCAGAATAAAATTTAGTTTTGATAGATTAATATGCCCGAGGAATGTTTTTTTAAACTCTTACTTAAACATTTTCTAATAAAACTAAAGTAAATTTAAGTAATAGAATCCAACAATCATTATAGTTATTGTTTCAATAGCATTATTCAAATTAAATTAAAAAAGGTGTTTTCGCAATTTAATTCTTGATAAGTATTTTAGGAAATTCTCGCAAAGTGAGGTCACATAATATTCTCAGTTAGTATTACTTTTCCTCATCCATCAATATTTTAAACTTTAAAATAAAAAAGTATCCAAGGAAGAAAGCCCAGGAACCCCACTTTATAGGTGGTCATCGGTGCATCTCTTGTGCACACTCTAATGACGAAAGCTGCGTACGCTTATGACGTGACCCTGTCATAGGCGGGAACCACGTGATAGTTTTCTTTTACAGATAATTAGCTCATTTGTGTAGGAATATATAGCACAGTGTAACAGCCAATTCTGGCGCCACTGTCAATCCGTTTAGTAGGAAGGCAGCATTTACCATATTTCCAGTTGTTCGCTAGGCTGCATATAATTTTTTTCAGTGTACTTCGCTAATACACCATCCTGTTCCCAACTGTACTTCTTATCTGTTCCAGCTAGGTGTAAATATACCACCGGAACCGATAGAGCTGACACTGTTTTACAAGATGGTAGGCTCTTCTGAAGCAGGTGAGTGATGACATTGTTTCCTTCGGATTACTTTGTTTCCATATTTCTCGGCTTTTTTTCACTTAGTTATAGGCTGTTCACGTGAAAGTCCTGCTTAAGACTTGTATGCCCGTTGTGTATTTTGCTGCCTTATGTAAAATTACATTGCCATGGGCTTCGTTATTTAATTAATGCGTCGCACAGAGGTGTACTGTAGCAATCTGGCCGGCCAAAATTATTTTGTCAATTTAATCAATTTTATTACTGTTATTTCATTGTATTATAAACTTATTAAGGATCAAAATTATGTAAGTCATAAAAATCACGTTATATATATATATATATATATATATATATATATATATATATATATAAGGCATATGGAGAAGAAAACAATAAAATTTATTAACTTGAAGAAGATGTGTTTCATGGTTCCTCGTCCGAGATAGTAAAAAAAAACCAAGTTATATATATATATATGTATATATATATATATATATATATATATATATATATATATATATATATTATATATATATATAGAGAGAGAGAGAGAGAGAGAGAGAGAGAGAGAGAGAGAGTATGTATTTACAAAACTAGAGGCTATTGTTTCTTTCAAAGAAGGTTTGGTTTGTTTCTTGGGCACTGGTCTGACAGGATCTGAACGCAAGTGTAGCCTGTTTAGCAAATCCATATTGCAGGCTAGGCTACTGTTGAGAACTTTTTTGCAAAGTATTGCCGATATAATAGGCCTTTCCTATGACTTCCGGCTCGTGTATTAATATCTTACGTAATGTTGGTGTCATAGGATGCCATGGGTACGTACAGTTCTGCAGTCTCCTTTGCATAAGCAGAAAACTTTTCTGTTTCGATATTATGTCCGCTCGCTAAGGTCTCCTGAATTACTTTCAGGCGGTATGTAAAATTGACGTCATGTCGGCGATTTCTGCAGCCAATTCATGGTCTGCAAAAAAAAACCTTCGACTGGTGTTGCCGTCATTAGTGTTTCCGAAATTCGCGTTTGGTACATTCATTGGAAGACGCCTTTTTGTAAATTTTGTAGCTCTTTTTGGTGTAGTGGTGATTCCTTTCAGCACGAATGAGGCATCTCTCTACCCACTTTCACCTAATTTTGACTCAGTGGCATGGGTGAGCACTCCTAACTCGGTATTTTTCCGAAGTATTCAGTTTTCCTTCTTTTGCTCCTTTCACTTGATTCAGCAAATGATTTATGTGGACGTCCTACTATATTGGACGTCTTTGGAATATTAAATGCGCCTTCTAGCCATTCTTTATTTTTCTTCAAAAAAGGGTCTTCTTTTCTGTGAGCTTCAGCCCATCGCCTTTTAACTTCGGCTTTAAAACGTGAAAAATTCTGCTTTAATTTCTTCCTATCCTTCTCAGAGAATTCATCCAATTGAAGTTAAATGTTTCTCCAGAAAATCTAATTTTTCGCTCATATCACTTAAATTTTCTTGCTGCATAATTGTGAATAAGTGTTTTCGATTTATAACTCCGACTTCTGTTGATCCTATAACTAAGAATAAACTGTTTAGAGTGAAGTGTAACATTTTGTAATTTTCTAGACTTATTTTTAGTCTTCTTGAATAAGCAATATCATTAAACACCCCAAAAATCCGTGCAATAAATCCATGTATTACAAAGTACATATCGTTAGATTTCTATCAATACCAAAATCTATGCCGGAACTATGACTAAATATTTCGAGAGTGAAAATATCTCTGAAAAAAATTACATACCAAACAGCCACTATTCAAAACACTTTATTAAGTTTCCGGGTTATATTTACTATACTATTAAGAAAAGTAGACACACTTACCAGCTCCATCATAACCCATGTCTTTCACTTGAAACAATTTACACACAATGATGATATTAAAATGTCAAATGTACTTAACGGGTAGAAGGTCAGATAATGATACGTGCAATCAAAGTAACTATAAAATTTAGACTGACCATAACCGGCAGGGATTTGGGTAAGGAATGGGGGAAGTATTGTATTGTATTCCTAAAACGTCTAGCTACCTGAAAACCTTTTTTTTCTACCTGGATTTAATTCTTAGAAATTGACTTTTGGCCGCCCAGATTGCTGCAATACCACTCTGTGCGTTGGTCAGGTGAAACTGTGAAATTATTATAACACTAAATAATTCACAAACCTGCTCATTTTTACACTTCGAAGTATTAAAAAAAAACAGGAAGCGAAAGAAATAATTTAATTTATCACGAACGGATACCTAACACATTCTATTTGACGTTGATATATGGAACTAATTTCCCTCCACCGTTACCAACTTTACTGGGCGCATGTCACTCAGTTCGCCCGTTAAAATATATGACGTTAGTAGCAGGTAATTTTTTCTTAGGTTGATTTCAAAAGTGCTCACTTTATCGTGAACAGCCTTTAGGCATAATATACTGCTGGTTATTATATGATATGTGACTCATTCAAATTTTTTCGTAGAGTGGAAAATAGTGGAGACGAGTGGAGTGGTTTGGGCAGTTCTTAACATCGAGATCTTGAGGGTCGATGAGAGTGAAGCGAGGTGAGTATGGAGCAGTGCCGGAATGAAAGGTCCAGTGAAAAAGAGAGATCCTCGAGAAAACCCGCCGGAGAGAGCGACATCGACCGGCACGATTTCAATGTGCGAAGATCCCGGAGCATCTTCGTCTGAAATCGAACATGTTCTCGGATTCTGTAACTCAACAACATCTCATCTCGATTCCGATCTAGTTCCATTTCGATCGGTTCGTGAGAGTGAGATTCTTGAACTTTTTTGTTTCGAGTCTTTCGAAATGGTACAAGAAATGTCGATCGTTTTCTCTGATGACTATGTGGCAACATTGGATAATATGATAGTGCATCTTCTTGGCAACCAGTTGCCAAACATAATTTAGATACTTTACCACTTAGTTTGTTTTTATGTACACACACACTATATATATATATATATATATATATATATATATATATATATATATATATATATATATATATATATATATATATATATATACACACACACACACATACACACACCTATTCAGAACAGAGAGTAAAAAAGTATTCTATGCTTAACATTTAACAGATCTATTTATTAGCAAAGCACATTGTTTACAATGTGTGTTTTTATTTTTTATTTTTAACCTTTAACCAGCCCTTACCATTTATTTAAATATTAATTTGACATCGCAGTCGGTATATAAATTATTAGCAATACTAATACAACTCCAGCACCTAGCATAGTAGTTATTTTATTGCTATTTGAAATCAAAATCGTATACGAATTACCTGTCATTTTGCGAAATGAATATGAATGACAAATTAAAATGTAATCGTATATGTAGTGTTCCAGATCCATAAATACATTCTCTTGACAGAATTGTGTGAATATGCAGCCCCATACAAATTGAAACCTTTGAATATTAATATAATACGGATCTTATAACACTCCGTCATGTTGAAGACGGCTAACATCGTCGATCGAATTGAGAACGCGATAGAAATAACGGAAATCGATCGAAATGAAACGAAAACAAGTTCCAGAAATGCATTTTTTTAAATTTCGATCGAATTTGAAGACGATATTGATCGAGACGAGGTGAAAGATAGTAACAGAATCCCAGTGCTGGTTCGCCTTGGTGGGAGTCGAACGCTCTAGCCGCTGTGCCAAAGTTAAAAATACCTCATATTGACTTTCATTACCCGACTGTGCTAAAACAAAGGCGAGGTTATGTTTTTTGAGTGTATTGTATGTAAGTATGTATATTTGTGGGATCCTTTATTCCCTCGTAGCATTCAAACATATGGATTGGTTTTAATAAATTAAGTGTCGTCAGATTCTCCGGAGTCTTGGGAGTGACACAGAATACATGAAGTACCAGCAAAAACAAATATGGCCGCCATCAGCTACCATATTTGTTGTATGCATACTTTGTTTCTTTTTTTTTCATACACATCGATATGGGTATGGAAAGAAAGGTCTTGATGAGACGATTGCAAATATATACAGGATACTCTGAAATTCCCCATCTCAGTTCCCTCTACAAGTCCTATGAGTTTGTAGGGGAAATTTCCAACATCCTTTATACGGTATATATTTAAGTGTATATTATAAACATATCCTATGAAATAGCCAAAAAAAGATAAATAAACTACGATATTAGGTCAGTACCGTCGACTTACAAGAACCTCGACCACTTTCGGATTAAAGAGTTTACGTTGACGATAATAGATACTCTTTACATTCAAACAATAATGCCAGGAATTCGTGAAAATGATCTTCGATGAAAACATAATTAGAATACGATTATATTTCTAGTGCCGTGGTATTAATGGTCAAAGTAATTTACCTATAACCTCACGGTTGACTTGATATCACAATCTGCAACTCGCACGGTACGTAATTTGACAACGTTCTAAATATGGTGAAGGTTTCAGCGGCGGGTCACGATAGTATCGAAGCTCGCGTGTTCTAGCGGAGTAGTGCGTGGCGGGTGGAGGACGGAACATCGCAAAGTGAGCGAACTGAACGCGGGCAGACGCGTGAGAGCAGACATTGTTGGAGCTGGTCTTTTATAAGCAAAACTATTAGATGCGATTAGGCAGACTTAAGATGCCATGTTGGAGACTAAACAATGCAACAATTATCTGCCATAGATGGCCGAAGGGTACCACTGGCAAGACCATTCGGTGACGGATAAGCAGTCAGCATTTACCCAACTACTAGACAAGTAAGAGCTTATAACAACACTATAACAGCAGATTTGGAGAAATCTGCATAAGTCTATATTATTAATGCAGTAGACATTTAATTGGAAGCCAAAACATACGGCCAACATCCATCAATCGACTGCATACCTGATGATCCCAATAAAACAGGCGGTGTGCCAATTGCTCAAAATTGGTATAGGGTCACGAGTGATGTTGAGATGCAACATGAATGTTGATCATGGACTTGTCAACGGCCTCATGTGAGATCTTCGTAAAATTGAATGGCGTGCCTTACGCTAAGAGCAGTTAGATGTGTGTGAACTTCCTCAGGCTATGTTCCTGGGATTTGACTACTCGTGTATAGCAGGCAACCAACCCAGTGTTGGTGTCCACAGCGAGCCTTCCATTACCGAGTGCGATGTTTTATGTGGTCAAGGCAAGATCGAGCGGCGTGTGCTCCCTTTAATCTTATGATGGGCGGTAACGGTTTGTAAATTACAAGGAACAACTTGAGACCGGGCCGTCGTCGGTTTTAGTAGTCACCTTTTCGCAATAAAGGTCATGCGTAAGTGGCTCGTAGCAGAGTCAGGTCTCTCTCAGGATTAGCCATAAGTTATCTTGATCTTAAAAAGTTGTTAAATCAACTGCACGATCAATATTCCCTAGAGGAAAAAAAACACCTACGAAACTTACTTACATTATCTTGTTGACACGAGTTAAAATATGTAATACACACACTAAAAAGACGTAAATGAAAAATGTAAATTAAAACCCGACTGCACCGAAAGCGAATTGAGAAAATGAAAACAGGAGCACATAAATTTGGGATAGAAAGTAGTTTACCATTGGCTTTAAATGGTCACGATTCTCAGTCTTTAGGGAGCGACTGCTAGAGGGAAAGGAAATTATGGGAGCTATCTAAAATTAACGCTATTAAATGATAACTTGCAGCCGGAGGCTTAAATGGATTACATGCATTCACAGTTTGAACAGAAATGTCTGAAGCTATCAAATGATAACATGCAGTCAGAGACTTAAATGGGTTACATGTATTCACAGGTTGAGCAGAAATGTCTGAAGCTATCAAATGATAACATGCAGTCGGATGCTTAAATGGATCATATGTATTCACAGGTTGAGCAGAAATGTCTGAAGCTATCAAATTATAACATGGAGAGGGATGCTTAAATGGGTTACATGTATTCGCAGGTTGAGCAGAAATGTCTGAAGCCTGGATTTTCGTATGTCATAATCGTGCCGGACGATTCCGCTGGTCGACAGGTTTTATCGGGGATCTCTTGTTTCCCCAGTCCTTGAATAATGTCGTTGCTTCATACTCACTTCGCTTAAACCCCTATCGGCTCTCAAGAACCTCAATATTAAGATCCGCCCAATTATCTTCACTCACTTAATGCTATGAACCTACAGTTCAAAAAAGTCTAACTGAAGGTTCTACAATAAAATTAGATCTTGTACCATGAAACAAATAATGTACACAAAATGAATGACCAATTCGTATAATTTGCAAATAAATTATACATCAAACCATGTTGCACCATTAGCATACTTGACATTAAAATATGCAAAAACATTATAATGAATTCCTTCTATATTCACATATAATGGTAATTAGGTTACTATAAATTTAGTAAAATTCTCACAAACTGGAATAATACAATTGCACTAACTTTAATTAAAACATTGATAAATGCCACGACGGTTGAATCGGTTATTTGACTATAATAAATATTTGAATAATTAGAAAGGATGGTAGCTGTTTGAGCCCAGTAAAGCCTCCGTTTCATAAAAGGAACACATCAAAAATTACTATTTAAAAACTATTTTAAAAGATTGATATTTCGGTGGAGGTAGTCAAACGACCCATCATAGCTCCGACCGAATAAAAATGTATAGATTAAACACATTTAAAAACGTAAACATGACAGTCTAACGCAAGAGCCGTGGACACCAAATTTACTTAAAAAGAATTAACTCTTGGACAGCGAACAAGACAATACGCAGCACGTTAAAACAGGGAGACACAGCAACATGAGGTTTTAGATAAAACGAAACAAAATTTTGACAGGCAACCGAAACCACAATTTGGAAAAAACTGTAGCATTTCTGCTTACCCAAGATAAACACAACTATGCCACACAAAACACTAAAGCATTTAAAAATAGCCCAACTAACACACAAACTGTTGTCCACGACTCACCGTTTAATCTTCTCTAATGCTCGGCGGCTCAGGCGACAACACTAAAATAAAGGGAGCCCCATCACGGCTTCACATCCTACAGGACGACGCGTGCGGCAGTTAAATCACTGTAGAATTCTTCAGGCGACCCAGTCAGGCGCTAACAGGGCGTAGAATATAAAAAACGCCAGCTGTGCAAAGACTTAAATAAACTATTTGAATTGCATAAAAAATCATGAGGCACGAGCGGAGGGGAAATCGAGGGAAGGATAACAGGGGAGGAAAGAGTATACCACAGCGTCGAGATGAAACCAAAGAATGTCTTACGCGATGGGCGCATGTGTCGCAACCCCCACCCCAAAACCTGTGCTCTGGCAACCAGTCTCTAAAGATCTTGACGAAATATCAAACACAACACACAATGATACAGTTAATATAAAAACTCGTAGACACAGAGTATAAACTGAAGCGTAGAAGGAAAAGGTCCATAGGTAGATTGATTTTCAAGTAACAAGCAGGGCATTCCGAATTTTCAACAGTGACACCATGAGTGATCAGCTCATTCTTTTAGTTATCCCCGGAGATGGTGGGTAGCCAAGAGCGAAGGCAACTCAGCGCTAAAGGAGCCTGTCTATTCTCGAGCACCAGATACGGCATCACACCAGCATCAAGGGGGTTGCAGTAGATGTAACCATCTGAAGATCTGCCTTTTCCAGCAGCAGACTCGAACAGCTCCTATGCAGTACGACGAAGACGACACAGGGTGAGCTCAGTGATGCTCGATGGGAATACGGGAACAAAGTAAAAATAATAAAGGATTAGGAAAACGTAAACACAATAACCAAAATTACACAGCATTAGGAATAAGGAAATAATCGTGCGTTTACAATATCAAACCAAGAACAGCGAAACTGCAGGTACAAACATGTTATATTTAAACAATTAATTGCGTTGCTGATAAGGCTGATATGAGCGATTAGAGCTGGGCGAAACAAGGCTAACTGTATTAGGTCCTAAAAACTTACTATTCTTAAATGGCCCAAGAAATTTAGGTATGAGCTTCCCATATATATCCTTCCCAATGTCTGCCAACATTAAATATTTGCATAGAACCAGGTCTCTAGATTTGAAATTTACTAGCAACCTGCCCTAGTCCATTTCGGTTGCCCGTCTAAATTTTGTCGCCGACTGCATGTTATCATATAATAGCGATAATTTTAGATAGCTCCATAATTTTCTTTCCCTTTCTACCTGATTGCCCTTGGGATATACTTAACCATTTTTATAATCAGGACCATACTAAGTTCTTAGCATTATCAGTAACAACCTCAACAGGAGCACTAAACACTTCCCAAAACTGATCGGTAAGCACTTTAACATTTGATGATGCTTTCATGTTACGTAGTTGTAACTGAATGACAAACTTAGTAAACGTATCCAGCAAGTTTAAAATGCACACATTGCTCTTCTTAGATCTAACTAAAAGTCCAAATATATCAAGATGAGCAGTGTTTCAAGGTGCCTGGAGAATATTCATTACAGCCTGCCCGACGTTAGAATGCTTAGCATGCTTACATTTTTGACATAGGTCACACGAATGTACGAAATCAGAAACTTCGCCCATTAAACTAGGCAAGGCAAATAGCACAGTAATCCTGTTAAAGGCACTATTAACGCCCAGATGACCACCAAATACAGAATCGTGAAAATACAAGAAAATCATGGGCCCCAATGATTCTGGAACAACTATCTTGCGAGCAGATCCACTTTTCAAGTAAAATACAAGATCCTGTGTTCCATAACATAAGGAAGTACTGTGCAACTATTCAGGTCCATCTTAACCCAGCTAAAGAAACACGCATCCCCCTGGGCTTGGCATAACGTCACAAAAAACACGGAAACCCTGTATGAGATCAAGATAAGCCTTTGAAACTGCCACATTTTCCGTCTAAAAATCCGCCAGATCATACATTCTGGATGATGCATCTGCTACCAGATTTTCGGAGCCTCGGATGTGATGTACTTTGAAATGGAAAGTAGACAATTGTAACACCTAGCTTGCCCAACTGTTGAGGGTGATTCAACACCCTGCTTAACCCATAATTGCCCGTGTATAGATCACATTCTTCATGTTGTATGTATGATGCACATTTTTCCAGCTCATAAATACAAGCCAGGGTTTCTTTTACGTAAATACCCAATTTATGCTCCATCTCAACGAGACTGCGACTGGCGAAAGACACTGGCGATATACCTAATTCAGTCCGCTGGCTCAGGACAGCACCTAAAGCCAGTAATGGGGCATCTACATGTACAACAAAACAGCATGAAAAATTCGGTAGAAGGAATACCGGAGGAGATGATATCATCTGCTTTAGGAAGGAAAAGGCCGACTCCTGCTCCTGACCCCACTGGAACTTGTTGGGATTAACCGATGACCTAATCTTTCCCAGATATCAGAGCACTAAAATGATGTCATGAGAAAGATCTGGAAAACCCCAAAAGGGAAATGTCCAGGAAAACCTGCTGATTAAGAACTGTAGGTTCATACAATGTTGCTTCTAACACTGTTAACATCGGACACGCATAAACACTTCTCGTACATACATATGACAAACCCTTTGGATACAATCTTCAAATCCAAGAGGTGTACAAAAATAGTTATTACTCAAGACACAATAGGTAGCTTCAGTGTCAACCAAGGCTAAAAAATTCATCTCCCCACAGGTGATTAGCACAGTTCAGTTCCTAATTGTGCACGGGAATTTACCTTTTGCCCGAATGGACAAACCGTGCCGATTTCCAGTCAATCCTTGTTTCCCGCCTTTGGACAAATCCTATGCAGGTGCCAGAGTTGGCCGCAATGAAAACACTTTCTTTTGGACACTGTACGCCTGCTATGCCTACAATACTTTGCTACGTGTCCCTGAACATCACATTTACTACACCCCATGGAAATGCCACATTGTTCGACACTCTGTATATAGGAAATTTGGCTGGACGGCACAGAGTTACAGTCGCAATCGGCTCGTAAGGTGGGAGGAAAACACGCATGATACTCGCTAGAGGGTATAATATGGCCTTGCACTTCTACAGCTAACTGACATAGCTCACGAAAATTACATGGAACTGAAACCAGTGTGCAGTAAGTGTACACGTGCGGAGCCAAATATCTATAACAACACTGACCAGTTCGCATTCACTGATTTGCAAGCATAAAGCATCATGAAATGTGCAAATAGAATCATTGTATTTACTACATGTGCATCAGCTCGCCCAGTCTTTGATATCTGTAAATATAGTCACATTCGCAATTAAGCTTGATGCACGGGGGAAACAAAAGCCTCAATCACCCTGGTTTTGAAGCCCACAAAAGTTCCACCTTCCAATAACATGATTTATCCTTGTAGTAATTGCAATATAAATCTCTTACAGTTAATTGCTATGGCTTTCAAAAGACTATCCTCGGAACTCAAACAAAGCCTTGCTACCCCATTTTGCTCATTGCAATAAAGAAATTTAAAATACTAATGGGTTCAAGGGATGTCAACAGAATTAAGTTTTGCAACGCTACATGGAACAGTTTTTCTACTTTAGGTGGACCATTGGTGACACTCACCGAGACCATTCGCTGAGAAGTTTGCGCCATCGGATCTTGTTAATGCCGCAAGCCCAACAGAGCTCGGCACAGCTCAGCTATGGTCATAGTTTCATGGCTTCAAACTCGAATTCCTGTAGTAAATACAAAAGTTTTTCTTTCTTGAGCATGTAGATAAACCCGACCTCAGCAATTTGATGCACATATATAACAATGCAGATATGATTTAAAAAAATATGGCAGCATTGCACAGAAATTATTTGTGCAGTGACACACATATGAAAATTAAATACCAATTCGTATATTTTACAAATAAATTATACATCAAACCATGTATGAAACCCTTTGCATAGTTGACATTAAAATATACAAAAACAATATAGTAAATTCCTTCTAGGCTTATATATAATGGCAATTAGATTCACATAAGTTTAGTAAAATTGCTCACGAACTAGAATAATAAAATTTGCGTAAAATTTAATTAGAACATTAATAAATGCCAAGATGATTAAAACAATTATTTGACTAGAATGAATACTTGAGCAAGTAGAAAGGAGGGTAGCTGTATGAGCCCGATGAAGCCTCAGATTCATAATAGAACATATAAAAAATTACTATTAATAAAAGTTTTAAAAAATATTGACATTTTGGCGGAGGCAGTCAAATGACCTGTCAAAGCTACTACCAAAAAAAAATGTACAGATTGAAGACATTTAAAAACATAAACATGACAGTCCAACACAAAAATCGTGGACGCCACATTTACTAAATAAGTAACTCTTGGCCAGCGAACAATACAATACATGGCATACTAAAACAGGGAGACACAGCAACATGGGCTATTAGTTAAACTGAAACAAAATTTAGACGGGCAACCACAACCACAGTAAAAAAAAAAAAAAAAAAAAAAAAAAAAACTCTAGCTTTACTGCTTACCCAAGGCCAACACAACTATGCCAAACAAAACACTATAACATTAAAAAACAGCCCAACTATCACATAAACTTTTGTCCGTGACTCACAACTTAATTTTCCCTAATGCTCGGCAGCTCAGGCGACAATACTAAAATTAAGGGGGTCCCATCACGGTTTCACATCCTACAGGACGACGCTTGCGGCCGTTAAATCATTGTAGAATCCTTCAGGTGACCCAGTCAGGCGATAGCAGGGCGTAGAATATAAGGAACGCCAGCTGTGCAACGACTTAAATAAACTATTTGAATTGCATAAACAATTATGACGCACGAGCGGAGGGGAAATCGAGTGAAGGATAACATTGTGGAAAGAGGAAGGGATCCGAGCCGAGTAAAGAGTATACCACCGCGTCGAGTTGAAACCAAAGAATGTCATGTGTGATGGGTGCTAGCATCGCATCTGACCGAACTTCTCTACTGTTTTATTTTTAAAATATCACAGCTACTTTCAGTTTTGTTTTTCAAACTCAATAATAATACACCAAAAATTGTCACCGTTTTTTTTATAACAAAATAAGGTTTTTAAAACATGGCACATTACGTTTACTTTCGCAATTCTGTCTAGTTTATCAGACGCGCCCTGCAGGACTCATGTCGATAGCAAACCTGCACGAAACACAGACCGAATGCTGTGCTAAAAATGTGATGAAACAAAATTAGCTACTCTAGCAGCGGCCAATAACCAAAGATAATGGTTTAGTATAAGCACATATTTGTAAACTTTTGCTCTCAAGCCATCGATTTCGCAGAATAATTTTGTCCCTATGAAAATAGTCTTCTTTTGGCATTTTTGTTATATTACACAAAAAAATTTCTGAATTTCCCTGAAAACTGTAAACCCGATGTGTTGGAAAATTTCGGCAACTAAATCATTAGGTCAATTTTTCAAACATGGTATTATTTACAATATTTAACAGTAGGGCTGTGTACCTTATGAAGGGAAATAACTGTGTTCCAGGTCTTCGCCAGCCTGCCGTTGAGCTCACTGACTCTTCTACAGATACTATTAAAGTAAACCATCACTTTTCCTGTGAACATCACAGCTGCCACCCAGATCTCAGACTCCATGCAATGTTCATTGACATCCCGTGTGGGTCACTTCATAGTGTGTAAGCATTAATGCATTTAATATATTTTCACTTTTAAAGCTGCTTTATTATATTATTTTAAAGACATTCATTTTATGACTTCAAAAATTTAGTTTTAATGAGAAAATGTGAACCTCTTAAAGATTAAAAGTGGACTATCCATCAATTTTACATTATAAATATAAATATTAATCCACTAATATATAAAAACTGAGATTCTAACTCAAACTCGAAACATTGGCAAAACAAAACCATCTAGATTGGAGTGGAGAGGATTCGTTGGCTCTTAACATCGAAGTCTTAGTAGCCGATGAGGGTGAAGTGGGCAACGCTGGAATGCAAGGGCGGGGAAACATGAGATCCAAGAGAAAAATCGCTAACCAGTGGTATCTTCTGGCATGATTAAGAAGTAGTAATGGATATATGCTTCCTATGAGATAGTTTCTGTACAAAATTTCTCTTCATTTTCTTTAATTTTCACTGAATGAGATAAAACTTAGATATTGTCCACCCCTTTTAAATTAAGCACTTGGAATTGGCCATATTATGAACGTGTAACAGCGGCTTTGATTTGTACTTTTATCTCAAAGAGTTCCTAACATTCTTTTTCTGTGGCGTCATGTGGGACACAACGCAGGTTAATGATCCCGGACAGTCCACTTGAATCAGCGATGGTTTGTAGTAGGTTGGAAAATGTGCGAATCGCCAATGCTGGGTCACTCCATAGTAGGTCTCAGTGTAGGTATGCAGATTTTCATCTTCTGTGATGTAACTATGCTCCACAATACCGTAGTTTGGCTTGGCATGTACATAAATGCCCGTAGGACAAAATGGATTCACTGTGACGATCAGACCGCTAGGGGACGACTAAATGAGCTCGTCGATTTTTCCCACTTGCATATTATATGGATGTCGATCTAGTGTGCCGTCACACGAAAAACTAAAATACCTTACATTTAGAGCAAATATGAGTGACTGTGTTTCTAGTCGTAGGCGACTGATTCCTGGTCCAAGGATGAGGTGCACCATTTGAACAGTGGCTGCACCTTCTTCAGTGCTCAGGCCCAATCAGGTTCTGACCTGTCACAGATGTGACGATGCGATTCGCCGTACATTTTAAAGAGTATGAGAAGCGAAGGATATCCATACTTAGCCTGCACAACGATAAATTCAACATCAAATTTACTCATATCACTCAACCATTTTTTCTACTTAGCTCCTGCTATATATATCGCGGCCTTCGGGTATTGCAATAACAGATCGTGGAGCGCACATTTCCCATTTCCCACCTGATGGTACAGAATCTTGTCTTCATCCCATTTCTGTCCTTGGTAGTACTCAGTTAACCACTCGTTGGCTTTCTTACTTTTCTCGTCCAACAGTTTCCAGGGATTTGGAGGTAGAAAGTTGTAGGTTCGCATCTTAGCACCATCCTCATGGATAACTGCGACCTCCTTGAAAACGAGGCCATTTTCACTCTGGAAAGCCTAAAGAATGCAATACATTTTTAATCTGAATATGCCCAATATGAATAAACAGTCATCGTGCGAGAAAAGTTATATTAATATTTCCTCTGCTGCGCTCACTAAAGTATTCTGACTGTCTTGTCTCAGCAATTGTACGTTACTAGCTGGTCGTGAAGTACCAGACAGAAAGTGTAAGAGTGTGCAGGAATATTTCTATGAGTTCGGAATTAGATTCTGCAGTTAATTACATTGGAGGTAATATGCTCATCCTCTTTACTCACTTCATCGAAAACGACGAGCGGTGCTAAATTCTTGAATGTGATGGTTCAGTATTGGGAACCGAGTGTGTCCATAATATTCATTTTGGAATATTGCTCTTGCAACTGATATGCTAGAAAGTACTGTCTATTTTCAAAGCTCGTGTTCACGTCAATATATGGGTAGCTTTCGGTATTAAAAATTATTTTCACATTTTCTATTTGACATATATCGAACTGCGAATGGCTCATTCTCACATTGTGCTAACACCCAGTCTTTATAGCCCAACAATGATGTTCCTCAGTTTCTCCGAAGTAACGCTAGACTTCATCATCCAGTTGATATGCTGGCTTGCTGGCAATCTGGGCTATGTCTTGAGACTCCACGGCCTGAAAGCCACATAGATGCTTTTATTCTCTTCCACATTCTTCCACATTTTGATACGTTCAGCAGTGCTCAGTTGCATATGAGGCAGCATCCACTCGCTAATTGTAGCTTCAGTTATGGTTTTCTCCCGTACCCACGATGGTGTCCACATGCATATTGGGATGAAGCAACACCAGTTCCTGCTTATAATTGACGATAATATGTTTGTAGTCTAAGGCGAATCTCAATAGCATGGAGAGTGAGATGCACATTTCGAACTTGCCTCCAGGGAGTATAGGAACACTGTAATAATCTTCGACTCCCCAGCCTACCATCTCGCTTGCAAACAGCTCATTCGGCATGAGCGAAATGTAATTTTTGATCGATTAGACCATGCCTTCAACTCGTGACTGGTACACTTCGACACCGTTGAAAAAATACGTGATTCGATCGATCAGCTAAGAATTCCATTGTTCGAAATTTTCATAGAATCTGGGATGATTTCATCTTCTGTCAAAGTCTCCCTGATTCGCAGGAAAGACTGGCAAGGAAGAGAGCAGACATCTTGGTGTTAGTCCACCATCCGAACTTCCGATACTAGTGTGTATGGTCCGATAACGAAAGGTTGGTGTGCATTATTACACCTTCCTCATGCTATTTAAAAAAGACCGGCTCATCGATGTTTATGTAAACTTCCATGACGATCGACTTCGAATCCGAGCCTGCGGAGGAAAATCTCGTTTCCATAAGTTAACTCCTTGATGACCTGTTGTGTACTGATTGCAGGTTTTGCACAACAATTTTTTTTTCGTCGTAAATCTTATTCCCATCCTTTCGAATGCAGACATAGGGATATTTCTTCGTTTCGAAAGTTCACAAACTCTCCATGCTGATCGACGACTGTGAGGACCACCTTGTGTACGCTCTTTGCGATGACCGGAACGTAAATAATGCTTTGTTGTGCCGCGACCAGTTTAAAATCTGGAGGGACCATAGGCGAAAATTCGTGCAGCATGTTGCTTGGTCTGCCATTGAGTTGTATGACAGTGGTCAAATTGCAGATTATTCGTATCATATTGACCGATAAGATGGTAATGGGCCGCGACGACTCAGGTGTTTTATCAGCTTCGTATATGCATCGTTCGAATCCGAGCATCGGCCCAATAGCATCTGGTTTCATAAATTCTGTATTTTCGCTGCATCTGATGGCACTCTTCAGAGTACTGGGATTTCCACGTAGTTCGAATTCTGTGTCGGGGGACTTCAAATCTTCAATGCACCTTTCAATATCGTCTATTTTGTAAGAGCTCATTCGCAGCGATACCTCGTGGGAGACATTACCACTTTTCACGAGGTACAGCTTGCAGTTTTTTTTATCGATGTTTGGTATCGCAATATAGGTTGGAAAAGCGACCAGTCCAATGCACCATTCCCCCTCCAGGTCTAGTGAAGAAAAGTGTATAGCACACAGCTCGGTGCTATGACAGATCAAGGTAAGCATTGTCGACATGTCTGATGGTTTCCTGTCGATGTATAGTCATTTTATTAAATTACTTTTATTAACGAGCAAGTATGTGTAGTCACAAATGTCCACAGTTCCACTTGTTCAGCATCTATTCCATCTCATAATTATATTAATGAGGATGCAACATGTAGTTACCATCGCAGTTCAGGGGAGGACTGAAATTACCAAAACTCTTATAATAGACTGCACATTTGTTCCACTTCACATAAGTTACCCAAGTTGTGCCAGGCCTGGCTGTCGTGTCCAAGTTTGATTAGAGCACAGTCTTCTCTCTTGGGTTTAGGGGGCAAAGCATGTCTCATGTACATACCAAAAATATTAGGTATTATCAATTTGCGCACGTACTTTCCCAAATACAGCTTTCATATATGCATAGCGAGGTAAGTTGGGAGGCTTAGTTTAACAACAGATATCATGAAATAAACATTGTCTTGGCTAGCATCTGCATATTTGCATAGATTTTTTTTCGAGTATTTGTTTTCAAGGTCATTTAAAGTTATGGGGTGAATTTCGAGGTTACCTGCATCTAAAATGACCGTAGTAGTCTGTAATGAAGTATGGTTGCGAAATTTTATGTATTTTCTCAAGTTTTTGTTCACAAGGTCATTCAAGGGGAGGAGGGTTCCATGGTTAACATAGTCTGCAATTAATATGGTGGTAGTAGTCTGTAACATAATATGCTTGTGGTGTTTATGTATTTTTCCCAAGTTTTTGTTTTCGTTTCTATGGTCATTCAAGATCATGGGGTCAAGGTCAGGGTAGTCTGTATCTAATATAGTGGTATTAGACTGCAATGTCATGCTTGTTGACTTTTATGTATTTATTCTCGAGTTTTGTCTTCAAGGTCATTCAATGTTATGGGGTCAAGGTTACTTGCATCTAATATGATGGTAGTAGTGTGTAATATAATATGCTGACTGAGTTTTATGTATGAAAAACATGGTCATTCAAGGTCATGGGTTCAAGGTTGAGGTTACCTGTATCTAATACTGTGGTAGTTGTCTGTAATGCAATATGTTTGCTGAGTTTTATGCATTTTTCTCGAGTTTTTGTTTTTAAGGTCATTCAAGATCATGGGTCATACGTCTCTAATATGGTGGGTGGGTGAGGGCTACCAAGATGGCAGTCGAACGAAGGAGAGACAAACTTCAAAACAAATGATGCTTACCAATAAGGTGACCATGATACTTACCAATATGACGACGAACAAAGGTGAGAGACAAACTTCGAGGCAAATGATACTTACCAATATGGTGGCCATGATGCTTACCAATATGGCGGTGGATCACACAGGACTAACTAGCCGAACGTAAGTGAGAGCATACTAAGATGGCATCTAATGTAAATGAGAGCATACCAAGATTGTAGTCTTCGATACAAATTACGAACGAAAAATCAAGATAGGATAATGAGTATAGGTGAGAGGAGTGCGGGTGAGGAAGTCAGTCGTCTGCTGGGTGTGGTGCTGTGGGGACCTGCGGAAATTTAAGATTTTTTAATAAGTATTTTTATAAATGTTTTACTAAGATTTTAAAATAATCTTTAAGTCCATTTCAAATTAATTTTTTTAAGATAATTTTTAGTAATAAATATTTTATAAATTTTTCTAAAAGTTTTTAATAACCATTTTAAAACTATTTTATATTAAAATTTTAGTAATAAGTATTTTATTTATTTTTTTAAATTTTTATACGATTAGAAACAAATTTTTATAACAATTTTCAAACAACTTTTAAATAAATTTTTAATAATACATATTGTAATTTTTTGGGATTTTTAGAAATTTTTTTCGGAATTTTTGGTTTTTCAACATGTATTGTTAAGGTCAAAGGTCCTGACCGCTCCTCTTACCCTGACCCATTGTCACATGGGTCGCTGATCCACCTTCCTGCTCTGACCCTGGGCAGCTCCGCCTCTCCTACTCAGGGAAAAATTAGAAATTTTAGGAAGTTTGTAGGGAAAATAGGGAAATTTCAAGGAAAAAGGGAAAACATTTAGGGAAATTCAATATATTTTTTTGGCGGGGAAGGAAATTGAGGGGGGAAAAGGGAAAAAAAGGGAAATTTCAATATGGAGGCCAGACACCTCCGGTCCCCCGTTTCCTTGTCACCAAACATACATAATATTCCTACTCAGAGCCTATGAAGAAGTAGAACTAAAATTACATAAAACATATCGGGAAGATGAACCGAACCATACAATAATAATCTATAGAAGAGAGTCCTCAAAATCAGTGCTCTGGTTTGCTGCTAGTTACAATATTACACGTCCCGCAAAGATGACATAGTCTATGGCATATACAGGCATAATTATAAATGGTTCCTCCGTGCAAATAAAAATACTTTCTACCATGTGGCATCATCCAAGTAGGTGGATGGAACCCCTGGGCTTCACGAACTTCTGTTTCGCAAGAGTAGATACTTTTGTTACATTTTGGTGCAGTATTCACAGAGTCTTATTCAGAGCTTGCCCACCAACTAGCTTGACGAGGTGGTTGAGGCCAACCGGCAGACATTTAGCAGCTCCCCCTAACCCCACAAAACTCACTCACTTCGATATCCGCTCACTCTCACTCCATTATTTGTTAACAATTGGTAACCCTAAAATAGATTTAAACAAAACATTTATTTAAGTAAAAATTTATTTTATAAATTAATCAAATTATTAAAAAAACTTAGAATATATTGGCTTGGCCCCTCAGATTTCTAATCATTATTTCCCGTTTGTGATGAGAAAAAAATAAATTGCAAGAGAACCACTGCCACAGATAAAGTTATATATATATATATATATATCAGGAAGACTAAATTGTCCAAGTTTTATATACACTCTGTTATTTCCACAGCAAAAAAGCACAGGAGTTAGCATCAACTGAATTCCTACAAACCACCTATGCACCTAGCATAACTCCGCCTGTTTTCACCGGTGATACTTTGTTTTGTGTATTTTGTATCAATCATTTTACATCCATGGCAGTGCTCGCAGCGAACAGTCTTTCTCAAGCCAAGCTAATTTTTGTCTTGCCACCATCCATTGTGGGCCTGTGACATGGCGAGAATGGCGTCGTAGATGGCTGCGAGCCATGAGAAACGCAAAGCACACATCTGTCCCATGCTGCGATACGGATACCAGATCACAGCAGCACTACATCACTAGGGATCAGTCGTAAGCAGGGTGGCAGAGGAAAAGTAGCAGGTGGTGGCATGAGGGAGAGAGGAGGAGTAGGAAGAGGATACAAACATTTGGTCATGCGGTCAAACACACATGTCAACCAAGCAGGCCGAAGGGGTCTGGGTGATGAGTTAGTAGTGATTTTGGTTGGGAGGGGGGATGGATACAAAGTTTACCGTAAGACTGGGAGCCAATCTGCTCTCCATGACAACTCATCGCCTGTTGAATGAATTTGGCACAAATTATTGACCAGAGGGATGGAAAGATGTAACATCTGGAATCAGCAATCTGCGATACATGGATCTAACTGCTGAATTCAACTGTTTTATAGGGAGTTAGTGCCTTCTGTTTTTAACTATTGCAGAAAAACTTGGCCTAGAATGCAGGCATAATATATGAATGTGCATGTTTTCTTCTGGGGCGAATGAGTATGTGAATTTTCTCAAGTGCTCCCATATTTTTTTACATATACATTTTATGCTGGAAGGCCTTTTGTGCGTACAAGCTAGACTATTTGCTGTAAAAATAACTGTATTTATATAGAAAAGTAACCACAGTTAACGTTCTGAAACCTTGAGATGAACATCGATTTGGAAGCGCAATCTCGGCATACCACAAAAATGAATTGTGAACACGAAGGCCTGCCTTTGACCTCAACAATCACGGAGCCAAGACCTACATAATCGCTATCTGGTTGTCGCCAGTGCCAATTCTGCGATCGAGTTTTCACCTATGGTCAAAATGCTCGTCAGCATAAGAGAAAGGACTGTACAAAGAGTCCTTTTCACAGTGCTTCTAACCATATACATTATTCTGAAAAGAGGAGGGTTCCTCGCATGTCTAAAGCCAAGGTTGGCGACCTTGAAGCGCATTTTCAAACAGAAAGATATCTTAAAGAAAGGGTTTACAGTGAAAAAGAGCCTTGTACTCTTTCGTGTGCGACTTATACAATACTATGCTCCGAGGACATACATTCTCGAGGATCTGTATAATGTTTCTACCCATGGTGGTTTCTATGCAGAGAAGATCCAGCCTATAAAGATTCCAGATGTGTATCTGGTCGAGGGGGCACTGAAACGGCTTAGTGAACAGTCGTGTGTCAAGTGGTGGGGATTCTCAGCCCGCTGCAATTCCTGGGTCGGCGATGCGAATATCGAGGGGCGAACACTGAAGATTGCACTTAATATACCTGTATATGCATTTTCTCAAGTGTATTTTCTCGTGTTGAACATTACCAAATAAAATTAGTTTTTAAAAACATGTTTTATTTCTTTTTAAAACATAAATGATAAAAACTATCTGGTATGTATAGAAAAAAGTTCTAGTAAAAATATATCTTGAAAATAAAACAAAAACAAAAAAATATAGCAATTTACGTACTTTGTGCGTATGGCCCTTGTCACAATTCGGTATCGGTCGATAGCAGCCTTGCAAACAGTAAATTATCTTTTGTGACTGATGCCCGAAATATGAGTTACCAGTGCACTATAGTGAGCAAATGTCGAAAAACAATGAAACATACATATGGTATGCTGAAGAAGGTGGCTGGAAGAGAGGCGACCAAATAACCAATGAGAAGCATTGGTGCGGTGGCAGCTTGCCGACTAAACAGCAAAGAAAAAGAAAAAATTGATGATGGGCAGTCTTCTGCTGGTTTTTGTGCTGGGAGCTTAGTCACTCCACACGCCATCAAACCTCAGAATCCTGTGTGCCCGTCGTTAGAGAATTTAAAAATATATATATTTTAATTTTTAAAACTTTTTTGGAAATTTTGCAATACATTTTTTGTGGTTGGGGGATGGGTGATAAAGATCATCCGAGGTCATACGCGTGAGGTTGAGGGCACGGGCACGAGTTAAAAATCAACCAGATCCAATATGGTGGGAGAGTGACGTCACAACATGGCGGTCGGTCGATGCCTGACACCTGTGTCAAGTGCAGTTGTTCCTGACTCGCCATTTGTATTCTAATACCGCAACATAATTGTCTATTAATGTGTGGTTGTAATGATTCATACGAGGGGGGGGGGCATTGAATTGTTTCGTTATGATAGTGTAGAATAGCCCTAACTGGAAATCCATACATTAATCCGCCAGCACAACTTCAGAGTAAAATCAGAACGCCAGGGATTGCGACAACTTAATGCAGCAACCACCAGGCAAGGCTGCTTGCAAGAACCCCCTCCACCAGCCAGCGACCGTGGACATGGATGCCTAAACAACGCACCGATATACTGTAGGCCACTGTAAGGCGGGGCCCGTCGTCTAGGCATCCATATTCCCAATCGTTGGGTAGTGGAGGGGTTTTTTGTAAGCGGCCTTGACCGGTTGCTGCTGCGATAAGTTGTCGCAATGCCTGGTGTCCTGATTTTACTCTGAAATTGTACTGGTGGATTCATGTATGGAATCCCAGTAGGGCTCTTCTATGTGATTATAACAGTTTGAACAATTATGGACACCTGTTGTCGAAGGAATCTTGCTGTTTTGTTTGTTTTGTCATCGTGTCGTCCAACCTAGTAGGTGTTATGAGACTACATAGAAGTGTTTGCATTGGCGTATGTCCATAATTGTTCAAACAATCGTAATTGTCTAATTTACACCATCTACTTGTATTTATACAGAATGTCCCAGCGTTCACCTACCATTGTGAAATCACGTGCAGTATGTTAAAACAGAGACAATATTTATCGACGGTACAGAAAACCGAAAGATATATGTCTGCCATTTATAACAACAAACACAACAGAATCATTTCTTGAATACTACTCCAGTGAGATGACGTCCGTCCAGGTTCACACAATTCGCGCACTCGATGCAGCACGTTTTCCATAAGCCGCAACAATGCTGCTGCCGGTATAATGTTAATTTCCGCAGAAATCCTCTGCTTGAGCGTGTTCAGATCTGGCGGGCATGTTTGAAAAACGCGACTTTTGAGGAATCCTGAGAGGACATAATCGCAAATCGACAGATTGGACGAGTGAGCAGGGCATTGAATGTCTCCAAAGTGCAAAATTATTCGATGCTGAAACATTGTTCATAGAGTGTCCATTGACAGGCGAGTAGTGTGTGCTGTGGCTTCATCTTAATGGAAATTAACGTTCGCAAAGTCAATGTTGTGGTCACATAATGCGCGGTATGCAGGTGAACCACCACACCATGCTTAAAGACAATGGAATCACTCGCCATCCCCACCCTATGGGCACACGAGTACTAGGCAAGTCAAAATGGTAGGTGAACATGGTGACATCCTGTATTTCTCATATCATTGATGTGCAGCACACAGGTGTTACTGAGAGGACAGAAAACTGTGAAGATATACGTCACTGTGGAGAGCCTGAAGGATGCAGCATTCCTGACGACAATCATCCTGGAGACTTCTTTTTTCTTCCCTGTCGTGAGCATGTCGGGGTGCACGAATAGATCCACCTCATCCAGGATGCATCTGGCGTGTGAAGTTGCTTACTCTCTCACCAATGTGGATGGAGCCGTAAGTACACTAATGTTCTACATTTTGTAGGTCAACTTTAAGATGTTGTTCAATACTTGACATCTGTGTTCACGGATATTAAGTATATGGCTGGTAGGAAATCAGGCAATTTTTTACATTTGCAATGATGTTACCTTTACAACCATTAAATGTTTTGCAACATCATACACTAATGTTTCATTATTCATTCGCCACATGTGCAAAAATGTCAAACATTACTTCATGAATATGAACCCTGAAATATGATAGAGAATAATATGGATAAAACATGTACTTAAATGATACATAAATGTTATACACCTTGATTTTTTTAAGTGCTCCATAGCATACACTCTTCTTATAAATACAAGTGGAATAATAAATGGGAACAAACATTGTTTTCAGTTCTTCCAGATTTCAAAAAAGTTCAATTGCAAAAACTATTTACTATTAATATCATTATTACTAATATTGTTATGTTGGCAGCCCTAACTATGTTTGTAACCCTATTCAATATCACGATATTAGTAATTGATACGTGTAACGTTTATAAGGAGGACTTCAATGAGAGAGTTGAATTGTTGGTTATTTAGAAAAATTGGCATTATAAAAATGATGATTGGTGTAAATATTTATGATTAAGGTTTGCCATCATATGCCATACTTTGGTAAACCTTCACTTAGAAATGACTAAGGTAAAATAAATAGTGATCAATACATAACTAGTAGGTATTTAAATTAAACGTTTGAGGTGCAATTTTCTGAGAAATGCTGACAGTTGATATAGGACTTCAACAAAGACATATCATTTGATAGTATAACTATACAAAGTCCTTACATGGCACTTAGCAATAGGTATATAATTAATATATAAACTGTTATTTCAGAATAAATAGTGTAGGTACTCAGAGGGTACTTCGTGGGTTCAACAGTTTGTCATTTAAACTTCACCAGGTATATTCTATGCCCCATCATGTTGGGGATTTTTCAAGTAAAGATTCTCAAGTATAGTTTAGCAAACACTCTTTTTTTTTTAGTGCACTTCCGTTCATTTCGCCTCTGTTTCACCCTCATTTAGCATAAGCATATGAATGCTTTCAGACTGGCCAGATACGGTGTATTTGTCCTTCCAGTGAGAAGTCAGATCCACCAACCCTATCCCGTATATGTTGGTTCTGTCTCGAGTTGGCATTGGTTAATTTCCTGTGTATCTTCAAAGTGTAACCCTTCAAGACCTATTATTAAATATTTTTATCCGCTACAGATTTGGATGCTTTTATGTAGGCGTCTCGACGGAAAAGAAAACGAAAATTGTTTTAAGCCATGTACATAAAAAATGTGAGCCTACAAAGATTGGAGTCGTGTTCCGTGTTCTGTTCTTGTGGTTTCAGAGGAGCACATTTTTCGAGCTGCAAGTAAATGATGTCCCAACTACACCAGAAGAGATTCACGTCAACATCTCCGTGAAGAGCCTCGGGGAAGACGAGAATCAGGCCGACAATTTCCAAATGCTATCGTTGCTTGTCCACTCAAGGTTAGTGCCCTGCCTTCATTAGTATAATTTAAATTTAGCATCGTTACAGGAAGTTAAACAAGTTGTCAAATAAAAACCTGGATAACTGTGTGAGTGGTATGTAGCTATACGATGTTTGCTGTTAGTGGAGTACGTTTGAAAACCCTTTTAAAAATCTCCTTATCTGCCAATTTCGTATGCAACCGCCACGTGTAAAATTGTTATTTGCCATGGAGTGGACCAATTTTATCATACACTGATCAACTGAAAATGTGAAATATATAAAATGAAAAAAAAAAGATGAATTGTAACACCAGGGTTGCATAGAGAACTTTGACAAAAATGTGACAAAAAAATGGGTAGATTTTTATATGGACAACAGTTTGGTCGCAGTGTCCCCATGAATCTTCAGTATGATCGTCCGTGGGGCACCGCACGAGATACACAGTGGTGCTGTGGCAAAGGCAGTAAATTACACTTTCTAAAGTTGAACATGCTATATACTATTTAAAGATAATACATATAAATGTACGCCACTCTACAGTTCAAGCGTAAGGGGCGAATTAATGGCCAGCAGTAATGGTCCGATCCACAACACTTCGTAAGACGGTAGGGATTTACATCAGAAATACAAAGCGGACACCATCCATTCTCTGGCATGCAGCCTCTTGCCCCAGAATATAACCTTGCACATTACTCAGCACCTCCTCAATAACTGTAGTAATCGCGGCATGAGTGGAGTGAAAAGGTCAGGTGGCTCCCCTGAGAAAAATATATGGTTGTAGAAACCATCTGACTGTTAAAATTAGGAGTACCATCTGAAGAATTGTACGTAGGTACTATCTATAAATAGTTAACACTGATAATAATGCTAACAAAACTGTTTGTTGTATTCCTTTATGTGGCCGTATATGCTGCTGTAGATACGGTTGCTACAGCATAACACTGCGTTTATACTGCCAAATAGAACTCCAACAGAGCAACTTGAACAATATTTAAATTGTTCATACAGCAACTAGGATTGTAGTTTCCTAACATAATAAACTGTTGGTGATACTCTAAAACCCGATTAAAGAACTGTTCACTACTAACAACATAACATTCTGTTAAGTTATTACAATTCAAACTTTTGTGGGAACAATACAAATATTGTTGAAGTTGTTCTGTTTGACATAGTAGATATAAAATTGGGCATCGGTTGCAGTTATGCATCAGGATTGAGTATGTTAAACTCGCTTGATAAGGCGGCCGTGGCCTGGGGCGGCCATGTTGAAAAATTACCCGACCACCATTTTGGAACTTGGTGACCTTGACCCTGTGTCATGACCTTGAACCCAAAATTCTTTTAGAAAAATTACAAAAAAATCAAAGAACAGATAATGTTACCCTACCATATCACTTCCTCGCCACACCACCCTAACCAACACCAACCACCACTCACCACTGCCCTTCCTATAGTAAAAAATGGCAAAAAAAATCGAAAAAATACAATTCAAGTCGAGAAACATATACTGTTAACCTCACATTCTCCAAACAACCCTAACCAACCCCACACTTCTCACCGATATCCTCCCAATGATAAAAAAATCAAGAAAAGTTTTTAAAAACTATAAAAATGGATGAACATAATATTATCTCACCCTTCCCTATAGCTCATTCTAAAACCCTTAACTTCTGACCCCTCACCCTTCACACCACCCCCATTACTACCCAAATTATTTGTTGGCCTTACATAACAAATTATCCTTCTATCCATACCAAAAAATCGTCTCTGACAATTGACCACTAAATTGCACATTTAACAGGTGTATATATATATTTTCCAATGTTGGATACTATAGTGTGTGTTAGTTACCCATTTTTTAGCATCTCTCCTATTTTCCTAATAATATTTTTATTCAAAAATATATATATATAAGTCAATCTTATATTATTATTATAAAAAATTAATGGAACATGCAATATTCTTTATTTAATAAAAGTTACCTAAAATTACTTGAGGATACACATAAGCCCTCAAATAAATGCCTCCATATATATTTATGTATACGTTTATAGTAATCTTCATCTTCTGCAGCCAGTTCACCTCTCAATATTCACTTCAGTGACCCAGGAATTATAGCAGGCATGGAAACCCCACCACTTGACTTATGCTCTTCTGTTACGTCATTTCAGCACCTTATCGACCAAATACATGAATGGAAACTTCGTCAGTTAAGTCTCCACGGCGTAAGAACCACCACAGATGGGTATGTTCAGATCTTTGAGATAGTAGGTCCTTGGAGCATAGTTGTGTATACGTAGCACAGAAAAAAAATTTCGAATCTTCGATTTGCTGCGATTCCTTCTCGAAGATACCTTTCTGTTTGAAGATGCGTACCAGGTGGCCAGTCTTGGCTTTAGATTTGCATGGGTCCCTCATCTTCTGTTTAGAGCACACCATCCAAAGCAATTTTGACATCTTCAGACTTCATGCGAGTGGTAGAATGAATGGTAGAATTCTACTCCCAGACGATTTGTGGCAATAGCTTCAGCCATTTGTAGCTGCCATTCCCAACTAAATGCCTCCACTTCTTACTATCCAGAGTCTGGTTGAACTTATCGACAATAGCTCCTTTGAGATTGCTTTATGTGGATAATGTTTTATGTTATGTTTCTTCATCAGGGCCCTGAACTTTGCATTGTAAAATTCCTTGCCCTGGATGGATTTCAGATCAGTCGAAATGTATCCTTTCCACAATACATCCCCCATAGCCTCAGTGACATCACATGCATTCTTTGTCTTGACCTGCCTGGCCCAGGTGAATTTGCTATAGGCATTAATGCCTGTCAACATGTATTTGTAGCCCATGCTGACTCGAGCATACAGTATAATCTCGACAAGTTTGGCTTGACACAGGTCGTTCATCCCGCAAACCACGACCTTCCATTGATGATAGTTGCGCCTCGTAGCCACTCACAGTTAATGGACCATTCCCAACCGACTCATCGTATGTAGTCTCCATCCTTCAGTTCATCGACAGTTGATATAATCTTGTTGGTGTACAAGTAAATTGCAACCCTTTGCAACACAACCAGGAGTCATAGCCTATCGACGAGTTCGTTCGGAATTCCAAAACATGTAGCCAATGTTCTTGTCACCATCTCTCTTCTTCTTAACTTCCAAATTTTTTAGTGCTAGGCCACCAAATAGGTCTGCAAGAATGTCGATTTTTCATGATCTTCATCCTTATAAGCCCCATTATTCAGATTGTTATCTTGGTAAAGAACATGCATGAGTTCGAGCAACATCTTGTTTTCCAACTGGTCGAATTATGTGAATTCCCTGGACTCCTTTCGAAATAGAAGTTCGTAAAGCCTGGAGGTTCCATACATCTTGTAATCACCCACTTGGATGATCCCACCTGGTTATAACTCCATTTCAACAGCTCTGAGGAATCATTATTTTGTCATTATGCCTGTATATACAGCGCATCATATATTTATTATGATATGCGTATGATCTCAGGCACTGACGAGCCAGAGCATTGGATTTGAGGGCCTGCTTCAAGTACTGTTTTCTTATGTGTCAAACCTCAAATCTACATCCGATCCATTATCCCAATCCATTTGTACATCATTATTTCTCGCTTCTTCGTTGGCTCTGCAAAATCGTCGACTTTGATCGTCATGAGTATGAGTGCTCCATAGCTCCCCCTGAGTATATCGATATGATAAGTAATGGGTTTAAAGATTTTTTTTCATTTATAAGGTGGTGTGAAAGTCTGGCTCTCTTAGCGAGCAAATACTTCGAGCAAACCAACTGTATCACTCGATGAAGGTATCTAGCAATGTCTGACATCGCACTAAATAAATGTGGTTACTGATGCTCTATTTTATATGTTTAGTCGAGTTGCTCTCTTTTATAGGTTTAGTCGACAGTCTCTGAAAGTTGATTTTCGATCTTTTCCACATATTCACTGCAGGCAACCAATATGTCCCTGCTGTGTTTTCGAAAATCCAGTTTTGTGGCGAGGCCAAAAATCGAGGTACTGAGTGTATGATGTATGGAATCTTGCAGAATTTTTATATTCTCTTCATTATGGACCAATGCCACATACAATCTGTCGGTAATTTGTCTTTAAACAGTCATTACTTGCTCGTCCACAGCCATCAAATCGTGAACCATTTCCATCTTCACACGACCCTTCTTCGCCCCAAGTTCAGATAAGTATGAAAGAATTCTTCTGCTCGGATAACACAGTATGCAATCGCAAGATTATGCCATTAGCAGTTTGAAGTACAAAATGTTTATTAGCAGAATCTTTGGATCATTTTAGTTCACCATTCCGAATTTATTTTCTACCACCAGAGCAAGCTCCGTCGTTCCTTGGTGTGAGACAGCCTCCATCATCGTCTTTGTCAAGAAAGTACATGTAACTACTCTGCTCGAATTTCAAAATGTTGTAACTCATTCTTGATGGTCGACGATAAACTGATCGAAGCCATGTCGGTACCTCCCATTATATAGAGGGCAGTCTTTTATGGTCACCAAAATCCATACTTTTCTTTCCAGCACAAAGAACACAGTCCTTGAAATCCG
This sequence comes from Dryococelus australis, assembly GCA_029891345.1. Lineage (NCBI taxonomy): Eukaryota > Metazoa > Arthropoda > Insecta > Phasmatodea > Phasmatidae > Dryococelus > Dryococelus australis. The sequence continues at coordinate 194,751,023 of CM056997.1, forward strand.
ATAATGTCAAGTCCATGTTGACATGGTCGTCGTACATATGTCACAAATTCGTATCGCCCATGCAAAACAGCACCAACACATTCGCATTGTCACGAAGCAGTTGTTTGGGTATGCACGAATAAGTCTGGCCGAGATACACGCAGACCATGTTCATATGCTTTCCCATTCTAAAGTACTCCTGGATGCACTTCTCGAATGCTACATCATCGAAGCTGAACACTGAGTTTGGCAATGCATTGCTTGGCAGAACGAAGGCATTTTTATCGCTGCATGGGAAAAATCTCACGCCATGCCCTGTCTGTAGATTATGGGCAAGGCATTGATACTTTGGCTGTTGTAATAATTTCGAGTAAAGGTACGTGTTCTCGTATCGAAGACCATTAGGTTCTTCCGAAAAGCTGAGAAGCTCACACATCTTACTGCAATTGGATGAACCCATGATGATACACCTGATGGTACTGGGTAACAGCTCGCCATTACCAGAGTTGTGTGAGAGTTTGGCATATTCTTAGCTCACTTGTACGGGAAGACTAACACCTTGCTTAGTGATCTCTAAAACTAAAAGTGAAACTAAAATGTATAAAGGGAGCCAATTTATTAGTTTATAGAAATAAAAGTTCACCTCGATGTCTCGAAGAGGTAATACAGTTGTTGTAAGCAGTATCTTCTATACACTGATAAACAATATACTTATCGAGCTGCACATTCCCTGATACAAGCTATGCTGGCAGGGAACAAATATAGATAAGAGGCTGTCACATGACGACACAGGCATCAAAGAGCTGGATAAGGCATGCAAGGAACACGACGTCGCCTGCTCCCTGAACAGGGATCAACAAGCATGGCATTAGGCAGACAAGTTACTCGTGCAATGGGCTGACGAGATAAGAAAATCATCTGATGTTGGGAACAGAGAGAAAATTTTGGCATAAGGCACAAGTTAAACGAAAAGTGGTAACAAAGGGAGGAAAAGAATGCAATACCAAGAAAACATCTACTGGTGGATTTCCCATTGCATTTGCCTGCAAATGAGGCCACAAGTTGTATCCTCCGAATCGTCTCCAAAGCATCGAACGAATGGAAGAAGTCGTCTGAAGCCCAAAGGCACACTGTAAATACAGAAGCTATTGACATGGGCAAAAAGACCGGCTAAGGCCTCTACCTGAAGCCAAAACTAGTAGGAGGCGGAAGAGTGCAAAAACGGTGCAGTAGGAAGAAGCAGTAATTACATTTCTACCGAAATGACAGCTCACTATTGTTGATTGGGATCTGTTTGCATACAAATTTAAGATACCTAATTATCATGGAGTGTTCATGCGAGATGTTTTGCCCCTTAAACCCAGATATAACGAATGTGCTGTAATCAACCTGTACACAACAGCCGGGTCCAGTAGTTACTGGGTAAATTATGTGAAATGTGGAAAACATGCAGAATACTATGTTTGTTTTGGAAATTTGCATCCTCCACGTGAATTGCGACTGTAGGCCTACTTGGAAAATAGCAAACTGACTTACAACTACGAGATGGAGCAGATGCCAAACACATGGAACTACAGACACTTATGCCTTCGCATCCTTGTTTGTTCGGACAAGTAATTGAATAAGGCTATATATGACCTGGAAACCATCAGTCATCTAGATAATGCTTAACTTGACAGGTCGTAGCTCCGAGCTGTGAGTGTTACACTTCCATCCACTAAACCTGGAGGGAGAATGATGTATAGATTTGGTTGATTTTCAAACCAACGATGCGCTACCGATCATGGATGAAACATTTGTAAAATATGCATCGTGAAAAGCCATAATGTATCCCAAGAGGTAACATTGCCCATTGACTCTTACAAACTAGCCGAAATTGCAAACTACATCGAATATTTTCTGTCTCCCGACGCAGAGTTCGAACTATTTGGAAGTTCCAATACTCTGAAGAGTTTACAAAACCATATTTCATTCGAGTTATGCATATATGAAACCTGCAAAACTCACGAATCGTCGCGATGACCTGTAAACATCTTGTATGTTAATGTGATACGAATAAACTGCAATTTGGTTAGCAGCAGACATATCAACGGTAGGCCGAGCAATACGCTGCACGAATTTTCACCTATGATACATCCAGGTTTTAAACTGGTTGAAGCACTGTAGAACATCATTTATGTTATAGTTATCGCGAAAAGAGCACATGAAGTGGTCGTGAATATCGTCGACCAGCACGGAGATTTGGCGAACTTTCTAAACAAAGAAATCACTTCGTGTTTGCATTTAAGAAGATGGGAATAAGGTTTATGGTGACCAGAAGCAATAAAACAAGGCACCACATCAAACCATCTATCAGTATGACGTGGGTCGCCAAGGTGTTAACACATGCTATCGAGATTTTCCTTAGTAGCCTTGGTTTCGAGTTCGATCACTATGTAAGATTACATTAACATCAACAAGGCAGCCGTGTTTGATGACAGCATCATGTAAGTAGAACTTCATGTATACCAGCCATTCCTGATGAGCCATATATGTTGCCATCGGGAATTCGGATAGCACCAATATATCTGCACTATTCCTTGTCAGTCATTCCTGAGATTTAGGGAAACACTGATGAAAAAATAATGAGTGATGGTATTCTCCACCTGATCGATCACATAATGTATTTGCTCAATGATATCGAGGTGACCCAGACCAGAGATTTCGGCATAACGACCACGATAAAAAAAATGACCTCTCTCTTACCCTGAGCGAGTTGTCTGTGGTCAAGATGGTAGGCTGGGGTATGGAAGATAACTACGATCTTCCTACATACCCCAGAGGGAAAATCGAATTCTTCTTTCCTCTAGCGATGTTACTGGGATTCGCCAAAGACTACAAGCACATTATCATCACTTCGAAGCAGGAATTGGTACTGCTCCTAGCTAATATGCCTGCAGATTCCCTCGTGTGTACGGGAGAAAACCTGGGGAGTGTGGAACCGAAGCTACAGTCTGTCGAATGGATGCTGCCTCATGTTTAGCTGAGTACTACAGAACGTATCAAGTAGCTGAAGAGTTTAGAAGATGCCAAAACAACGATGCGACTTTCAGGTCATGGAGTCTTGAGACCTACCCAAGGCAGCCTGCAAACCTGTGCATCAACTGGATGGTGAAGTACAGCTTTGCCACCAAGAAACCGAGATACACCATCATTGGGATATAGAGCAGAATACATTACAGTGTGACAGTGTGTTGTTCGCTGTTCGACAGATGTCAAATTGAAAATGAGAAAATATATTTGAATAGTGAATGTTATCTGTATGTGGACATGAACATGCACTTCGAAAATGGTCAGAACCCGCTTGCATATCAAATGTATGTTCAATTCCCAAATCATACTATAGGTGCACCCAATCCCCTATACTGCGCCCAGATACCTTCAAGAGTTTGGCCCCGCTCATGGTGTTCGATGTGAGTAAACAGGACGAACGTATCGGTTCGAATGTGATCGACTGCCAGGTCAAATTCACTACAGATGGAAATGTTCCTTAACGCATGTACTTTTCCTGCCTGATACTTCACGTCCTACTCGCATTGTACAATTGTCGAGACCAAATCATGAAGACACCTCAGTGAATACTGCAGACGATATAAATACGATGGTACATATGCGATATCTGTTTAAAGGCAATTCATGGTAAAGTGAGCCCTTTTGGAAGCCCCTTCTTATTTGGAATAATAGTCAATAAAATTATTTTATTTTAGCCTTAGACATTAACTTCCAAATGCGGTGAATCTACACTGTTTTTATTACTTACGTGGCAATATTTATTTAAAACAGTGGTTAAAGGAAAATTTAACTGGGACCTCAAATGTGTTTACTTTGCCGTCAACATCCTGTAGTCATCTTTGAGCATAGACATCTACAAGATGTACTGTAATCTGCAGGGATTCCAGAGCCAGAGTGGCTTCATGCTGAAGGATATCGCAGTGTTCTACTGTTGGACAAGAGCAAGAAGACTAACCATTGGCTGACCAAGTACTACCACAACTGGAGTGGGACGAAGGCAAGATTCCGTACCATCAAGAGAAAAACGTGCTGTGCGGTCTTCTGATACAGCACCCGCAAGGGCTGATTAACGTGGTGGGGCCCGAACAATAAAAATGGCTGAGAAACAAGTGCAGAAACGAAGTTGAAATCGTCGATGTGTAGTTCGAGTACAGCTGTCCTTCGCTGTGCAAGCTGGCGAAATTGTACGAAGACTAGCAGCAACACATCTGTGACAGGTCAGAACGTGACTGGACACGAACATGGAGGAATTCATAACTGCTGCGCAAATGATGTACCTCATCCTTGGACCATGAAGTGGTCTGCTATGCCTAGAAAAGAAGTCACCCCGATGTTTGTTCCGAATAATAATTAAAAATAAAGCATGAAATGAGATTTAATATTTGTATTTGTGTTATGACATTTATGAATTTATCTGTACAATGAAATGTGTATGTAAAACCATTAATTCGTTGTTATTTTTTCCCTTACTCATTAGGCTAGATTTTTTTCCTGGAAATCTTAAAAAGAAGCGCCACATATTTCTTCTGCTACATAACCTATTTGTATATTGGACTAATACTGATATAGGGCGAAACCTGCCGGTATTCGCATAGATCGTCTGGGGAATATACATAGTCTTTCAGGTTTAAACCTGTAGTGTTCTGGTGGGATGGCAGGGAAGGTGGCAATCATCAAGGGGAAAAGAGGGCTGTAGGGTGCAATTGATATAAATAATGGTACCTTGTGGGGGATTGGCAGTTTGTCGATGGAAGATTTTGGATCGCCTCGTCTAGTTTCAGCAGCTTTGCATGTAAGTCCAGTACTCCACCATCCAGTACTTCAACTGAGGCAACTGCATCAACAACCGGGCCATCGACCTCTGTTCAGCGACAACTGTATGAACAACCATTTCTGCTGAATCATTACAATGTTATTAAGTGATACTTCTGGGAAAAAACCTATGCTGGTAGCAGGAATGCCCAACGATATGAGAAGCATGGCTCTACAAAAAACATCACCCAAATAAAGTACATGTGTTCGAAGTGTGGGGTGTAAATGTTACAGACGGATTGTCTAAAGGCGTGTATGGATATATGCAAGGGGCTTCCTCCAAATAACATAGAGAATGAACCTTCACAGTTATCGACATATGTTGACCTTCCCAAGTTTATCAAACACATATGTGCCACAATCAATCCCTACAACTATGGCAATCAATGTTTCAAGTGGTCAGTGTAAGCTGGATTTGTTAAGTCATTGCATCTACAGCACGTGGACAAGAGGTGAAAGAGTTGTTTGATATTAGTAGACTGGATTTTCTGACTCCTCTACAGCAAATAAGGGTCATTAAACACAACATAACTTGTGTGTGTAAATGTGTACCCACTGATGCTAAGGGAAAAGTGGTGCCAATATGTGTGAGTAAAAACGAGAAACCTGAAGGTGGTGAAGGGCAGAGCAAAGAATATTTCTCATTATTGTCACATAAAACTATTCAAGATTGGTGCGTTTGTAGATTACTTCGCATGGAAACAAAGTTCATGTCTGCAAACAGTGTTTTAAGCATTACAATGATTTCCCATGGAAATCAGGACTCACTGGAAGAGTGCTTTGCAATACACAAAATAAAGTGTCAAGCGAGTTGGCAGGCGGATCCTGAATCCCGATCCATGATACCTTCAACCGAAGCCCCATTTTATATATGCTTGAGGAACTACCTATTTTGTAGTAGGAACACAGTGCTCTACTGTAGCAATCAGATGTACGGTATCAAATACCATCACATAATTGAATACAGCAAACAATTCTCCTGGTATGGTACCTAGAACCCATCAGAGGGCTGTTCCTATTTTAACAGTATAGGTGGTACCTACAACCAAATTTTTTCTTAGTGTCCTATCATCGGGGTTTTGAGAGTCAATATGGGTGAAGTGATATGTGTATGGAGCAGCGCCGGAATGCAAGGGTGTAGGAAATGGAAGATCCCGAGAAAACCCACCAATCTGCAGCAATGTCCGGCAAGATTCCCATGTGTGAAAATCCGGGAGCGAACATGCCAGGAAACTAACCCGGTAAGCCTTGTTGGGAGGGAAGTGCTCTAGACACAGTGCTGCCACGGCTCCAATGGTGGCATGAGATTTTGAAGTTATTCACATATTCTCATACACTAGATTCATGGGGCCGCAATGACCAAACAGATGGCCATAATGCAAAGTGACTCGTGTAATTTCTTTACAGTTTTCACTTCTTTATGTAACCCAGGTGTTACAATCCACTACTTCTTTACAAGTTGTATATCAAAACAAAAACTTGTTGCAAATAAACTGCAGAGATGGATCCAAAAGGTACTTGACCCCATCCCCTTTTGAGCTTAATATTGCAGTAGAATAAATTGTGATTATTCTTGAAACGAAGTACATTGTTGAAAACGCAGTATTAATATATAAACTTAGTAAAGCAAAAGGAAATTTTAATAAGTGTTTAGATAACCTACCCACTACGTGAAACATTGCAACTTTATCAAGTAAATTTTTGGTTTGAACATAAGCATAATGCACAGTGTCCCATCTCTCAATCACAATCCCTCCTAAATAGGTTTCTGCTGTGGCGGTGTGTGAGGCTCTAGTACTAACCACATTTTCGTACATTTTACCGAATATTTTATTTAAATTTAAGTTTCAAATATGATTTATTACTGACTCAAAATTAATCCTATTTTACTTTAACAATACAATACTACTCTCGGTTAGAGGTCAATGGTGATGCCACAGATAATTATTTGCAGGTTATTTGCGTCGCGTGCACCGCCTCAGTGCTCTGCCCTGGCTGAGCATGGCTGCCGCTCCTCCAGTTACTGCGCTGCGAGCGCAAAAAACACGAAATCCCATTGCGCTGCCCGGGGGCAGAAACCAACACTCTTTCTGCGCCTTCACTCCGTGCTCCCTCGAGGATTCTTTCTGGGGGCAGAAACTCAACAGCGCTGCGTGCTCGCTCGCACTGCCGAAAAACTTCAACTAACTCGTCATCCCTCGAAAACTATTCCTCAAATATTTTCAAAATCTACTGACAAATCACTGATGCAATCATAATCTTTTATTTACTGAATATATCTTCAACATAAGAAATTGTAAAAGAATCGTCTGTTTTGATCATATTTCTGGACGTGCACAGGAAAGATAGCAGCAAGCGGGACATTTTTCTTTCAAGAGATAGATGGGTAATATGCGTAAAAAATTAATAATAAACACCAAAGTTTATTTATGTGTCCCTCTTAATCTATTATCTCTCGTGATTTTCTTGTTACGATGTGCAGAACTTTGAAAATATTTTAACCGTAAACGAGAGTGGCCGCTACGATTTTTCTGCTTTCTGCAATCTGCAGTACAGTTATATAGTACTGTATCTGTATGGAGTTAAAATAATATTGCTAATTATTAGTTTATAGGTATTGACTCTAAAGCAAATATTATTATTAAATGCGACAATTACAAATAATACAGGTGACCTACATATATTTCGTTATGGCAATACACAAATTACTTTCGATCCCAAATTACACTTGCTTCACACAATCATATTCATAATTCACAGTTTACAATGTTTGCGTTTTTCGTACTTTGCGATAATTGTAATTTTACAAGCTTTTATGCTATTCATGCACTTATTCCTCATTAATTCTTGCACATAAAATATAGTTAAGGTAGATGTTTTCTAGATTTTAATATTTTTGCGTTTGAAATATGATTAAATAATTGTGTGTATTTTTTTTTGCATTCGTCCATGAATTTGATCCAATCAGACCCGACATCCAAAATTGTTTATGTAACACACAGATAAAAGTTAGTTTTGGCCAGTGCTGTGCACTGACGAGTGTCAGTACCCAAGGATCGTCTTGTGCCGAGGCGCAAATAATGTTACAGAGAGAAACAGTTTTAACAGTTAAATCTTTGACTAAAGGAATATCTAAATACTCGCAGCACCCTCATCTTTGATTACAAACCAATTGCCAATCATTAAAGCCATGATCCTAAATTCAGACAAAATGTTTTAAAATGACAGAACAAAATACATGAGTTCAACATATAACTAAATTGCTTAGTTATTATAGAACAGTTTAAAGAATATAAAATTCAAACTCCATTGAAATTACAATTATTTTCAAACAATTAAGACTCCCAAAATGCTACTAAGCATACATTTGACTTGTGATTACAAAGTGAGCAATTACAAAAATAAAGGATGGCATCATGATGAGCCCAGCAATGACTCCTAATAATAAAAATTCACTTAAATGTTTTATGAAAACTTTAATTAAGAAATATGTTTTGGTGAAGGCTGTCCAAAGATCTGTCAAACGTACCAACGAAATAAAATATAGAAAGACGAGCACAATTTAAATGCTAAACTACACTCGACAGAAAATCGAGGATGCAAAGCATTATAGCAAAAATTGTAATTACTTTTGGGCTGCAAACAAACTAGAAATTGCACATTAATACTGTAAACACACAGCAATACCAGCGTTTTATTTAAGCCGAAAACAAATTTGGATTGCAACCAAAACCACAATTTTGAAATAACCACTAACCTACTGCATGCCCAAGACAAGACACAATCAATACCACACAAAACATTAAAAACAATTAAAAATTGACCCTACTAGCAAACGACATGCTGTCCATGACTCACAGTTCAAATAGCTCAATAATTCCATCAGCTCAGGCGACGACTTAATGTATATGGTGCCTCATATTGGCAAAATGCTCCAGGGTCATTGAAATTAACCAGCTAAACAATGCTGCAATATGTCGAGGGACTCGTGCAGACGGCGACCAGGCGTAGAGAAGGAGTAGAATAGGAGGGGCGCAAGTTGTGTAACTACTTAAATAAACTGCCCCACATATAAAAATGGCGACTCACAGGAGGAGAAATCAGGTGAGGGTAAACAGGAGAGGAAATAGAGAGGGGAGCCGAATCGTGCAAAGAGCAAGCCACCATGCTAAGTAGAAATCCAAAGAGACAACTGTCGCGAGAAGCACTAGTGTCGCAACCCCCACCCTAAAACCTATGATATGGCGACCAGTCTCTGAACATCTCAACAATATTAATATCCAAACAGTACATAAATACAAAACTCATAGACAGAGAAGAAGAAACTGCAGCATAGAAGAGAGGCCAGAAATTTGAATACACATTCAAGTAACACGTAGAACATCACATAGAACTGTTCAGTAACAATAGACAAACATTCGGAGTGATCGGATTCTTGAAGTAGTACACAATGTAGACATTGACGAAGTAGTCCTGGTCCCCGGGGATGGTGGGAAACCAAGTGAAACCACTCAGCTCCATTAAAACGGTCTCTTCTCGAACACAAGGTTCAGTTGCAGACCAGCCGCAGAGGAGGTCGTAGACACCAGAAGAACCACTTCCTCTTAAAACAAGTAACTGGATCACATCCCTGCAGCATGATGCCGATGGCGCCAGGTTGGCTCAGCACGACTCGGTGAGATGACAGGAAAGCTTGCAAAATAATGATGGATCAGAAAGGGGAACCAAAGTCAGCCAATAGAGCATAGGAAAAGGGTTACAGAAACAATGTGCGTGTACAAAATCAAGCAAAAAAAAGCCAAACTGCAGGTACAAAGCATTATCACCAAACAATTAACTGTGTAGTACATAAACAATATTAACAGTGTTCGGACCTAGACATTTATTTATCTTAAAATGACAAATGAACTTTGCTCCTACCCCATATCTGCCAACATATAATTCTTACAAAGGACCAGGTCTCCTACCTTGAAACTAACAGGTTGCCTGCCCTAGTCCAGCTTAGCAGTAACCTGCAGCTGTGCTGCTGCAAGCCTACGGTGGACTTTCTCAAATAGGAAATCTGGGTCAGCATCACATAGGGAAGAGGGAAGGGGGGATGTTACAGATATTAAGCAAAGGATGGCTAACTGGACAACCAAGGATAGGAAGTGAGGATGGAACTCCAGTGAAATCATGTAAGGCACTTTTGAATACTATATTTATGAAATCCAAGTCCTGATCCCACAAGGTGTGGTCCTGATTACAGGAAATGGTTAAGCAAGCCTTGATATTATTGTTAAATCTCTCTTACCTGATTGCCGTTAGGGTAATATGGAATATGGACTGGAAGTAAAATATTTGATAGCCCAGTGAAAACACATGTTCTTAAAACATTAGATGAGAATTACTTGGGGCTATCAGTAACAATTTCGATAGGTGCACTAAACACCTTCCATACCTGATCGGCAAGTGTTTTAACTATGGATGACCCCTTCATGTTATGCAAAGGTAGCAGAAAAAATTTGGTGAAATATTCAACAATATCAAAATACATACATTACCTGTTTTCCATCAAACTAAATTACCAAATATATCCAAGTGAACCATGTTCCAAGGAGCCTGGGGAATCTGCATCACAGACTGCCCAATGCTAGCCTGCTGGGCCTGCTTACCCTTTTGACACATGTCACATGAGCGCACAAAGACAGAAACGTCGTTCTTAAGACTAGGCCAGGCAAAATGTACAGCAATTTTATTAAATGTGTTACTGACTCCCAGATATCCGCCAAACATGGAATCGTGAAAGTAGGACACCATAGGTTTCAGTGACTCTGGTTAAGTGATATTACAATCACTGCCATTCTTACCAGTAAAAAACAAAATATCATAATCTACTACATATGGAAATACTACACCGTTGCTCAAATCCTAGGAACCTGCACACAAAATGGTCATCCAGCTGGGCCTGACATTACTTGACAAAGAATTCCGGAAAACCCTGTTACAATACTAAGTGAGGCCTCAGGAGCTGCCTCCTCGACCATTTTAAAATATGCCAGATCATACATTCTTGACAATGCATCAGCCACCTCGTTTACGGAGCCTCGAACTTCGAAACGGAAATGAGATAGATGCAACACCTACTGGCCCAGTTTACCCATCTGTTGTGGATGGTTAAGGGCCCAACTCAAACCCTGGTTGTCATTGTACAGATCGCACTCGTCATGTTCGACATATGATGCAAATTTCTCAAGCCCAAAATTCTTGCCAGGATTTCCTTTTCATAAATTCCCAGCCTTCGTTCCGGCCAAACCCAACTGTTCCACTGGCTTAGGATGGTGCCTAAAGCTAGTGATGAGGCATCAAATTGGACAACAAAGCGACACGAGAAGCCTGGTAAAAGAAGCACCAGAGGTGAAACTAGCTTTTCCTTAAGCAAGGAGAAGTCCTAATCTTGCTCCTACCCCCAATGAAAATCTAATCCTTTCTTATTCAAGGAATTAAAGGGTGCTGCCAATTCCTAAAAATGCTCTATAAAGCGGGAGTAATAACCCAAAAACCCCAAAAATGTATGTACTCCCTTCAAGTTTTTAGGGCGAGTGAAATTTAATATGGAGGCCACACGGTCAGGATCAGACATAAATTGACCCTCACAGAGTAGATATCTGAGGAATTTCACCTTTTCTAGCCCAAGGGGACCTTATCGGGATTTATGGTAAAACTAACTTCCCACATTTTATGGATGACGGTGCAGGTGGGACAAATGAGACTTTAGATCATCACTATAAACAATGATGTGATCGATGTAATGTAAAATAGACTGGAACTTAAACTCAGACAAAGATCTAATACCTGTGACAATTCTTGACTGCCGAAATTGGTACCATATGAATATGTGTAAACTCATACTGGCTCCACGGTGTGCAGAAAGCCGTATACTTGCAACAGGAAGGCTCCAGTAAACATTGATGAAAACTGTTATTTAAATCAAGCATGGAGAGCACATGGGCTTTACCTAAGTGCTGAAGAGCACAATCAATGGTAAACAATGGAAAGGAATATTTATGAATCTTTTTGTTGACAAGATAGTGGTTAACCACCAAACAATACTTGTCACTTTCCCCTGTATGTACCAAAAACCCCAGTGAACAATAATCTGACATGGTTATAACTATTATGCCAGCTTCTAGCAATTTGTTTATAATTTCCCAGAAGGTCTGCAGCTTGGGAAGTGGATATATGAAATGATGGTTGCGCACAGGAATATCATCCATCAGCGAGAACTTATAGGTGAGAACATTGCATTTACCTTTGCGAGAAGAGATGACATTACTAAATTCCTCCATCAACTGATCCAAAAGTGCTTGGAATTCAGAGGTGAAACTTATGCCGTCACTAATGGACGCATCTGGAATAGCATCGATCTGAAGTCCAATCCTGATGTCCAGAGCAAACCCAAAAGACAGATAAAACTCGTCGAGGTTGACTGACGCCCTCGTTTCCCCCAAAAATTTAAGACCTAAAATAACATCACGAAAAAGCAGAAAAAAAAAAAAACTATAAGGGAAACGTCCATGAAAACCTGCCGATTTTAAGTGTAGGTTCAGAACTATGTTTCTCCTAACAATGTTGCAGTTAGCACTTCACAAACATTTCTCAAACATACATACCGCATGCCCCTCGGGAATGATCGTGGAAGCCAAGAGGTCTTTCAGAAAGGAATGATTCAAGACACAATGGGTAACCCCAGAGTCAACCAAGACAAAAAAATTATGATCGCCGCAGGTGATCAACACCGTACACCTCTTAATAGCTCGTGGGACTTTATCTGTAACTCAACTGGAAGGCTCACGCCAATTTATAGTCACTTTAGTTTCCCGACTTTTGCCAGGAACTAAGCAGGTATCCGAGCTCGCCATATCGAAAACATTTTTCTCTCAGACAATGTGCGCCTACTGTGTTGACAGTATCTCGCCACATGTCCCTGAACTGCACAATTACTGCAATGCGCGGGATAACTATGACGTGCGACATTCTTTATATTGAAAATGTGACTGGACGATACGGAGTCGCAGTCGCGGCCGGCACGCTCAGCAGGTAGAAAACAAACATGATACTCACTAGTGGCCACAAGGCGACCTTGCACCTTTACAGCCAGCTGGTATAGCTCAAGAAAATTACATGGAACAGAAACAAGCGTGCATTGCGCACATATGTGTGGAGCCAAATTATCAACGATGACAGAGACCAATTCGGATTTACTTAATTGTAGACATAGTGAATCATAGCATGCACAAATGGAATCAACAAACTCGTACATAGGCTCACCCGCCTTTGAAATATATAATTAAAGTCCCGTTCGCACTGGTGCTTAATTCACGGGGGGGGGGGGGGGAGTGGACATGCCCGGATCACTCAAAGTTTAAAGCCTACACAAGTACCACCTTCTAAGGCCGTAATTTCCTCACAAAGTAGTTGTAGAATAAACCTTTCGCATTTAATCGCACCGGCTTTCAGGAGGCTATCCTCAGAACTCAAACACAAAAATAGCTATTTCATTAACAGCAATGAAAACCTGCACAATACAAACAGGTTCTAAGGATGTCAAGAGAAGATAAGTTTTTTTTTTTATTTTATTCCAAAAACAATTCCTCGACTTTTGGCGGGCCATTGGTGGCACTAACCAGTACCGCCCACACAGATGTTTGCGTCGTCAAAACTTGTTTGCGCCGTCAAAACTTGTTTGCGCCAACAGCCCACCGCAGCTCGTCGCAAGGCAAGGCTTAGTCCACGTCGTACTCTAGGTAATGCAAACAATTCAGCAGTTCCTCCTTCTTCAAAGCGTAGATAAATCCGACCTCCACCATTTCATGCAACAAATAAAATTGCAAATAAGAAGAAAAACAATGTGACGGAGTAAATGCAGAAATTACTTGCGCCAAAGCACAAATAACGTAAACCAAAAACAGTTTTAACAGTAATATTTTTAGCTATCGGAATACATAAATACACGCCGCACCCCCATCTTTGATTACTGAGCAATTGCCAGTCATTTAAGCAATATTCTCTCGATCCTAATTACAGACAAAATGTTTCAAAATGACTAACATAATGCAAGAATTCAACATGTAACTAAATTGCTCAATAATTGTAGAACACTTTAAAGGATATGAAACGCGAACTCCATTAAAATTAAAATGATTTAAAAACAATTAAGGCTTCCAAAATGCTATTAAGTGTACATCTGACTAGAGTTTACAAAGTTAGCAAATGCAAAAGGAAAGAGGGTAGTATGATGAGCTCAGTAAAGCCTCCTGATTGTAAAAAAAAAAAAAAAACTCTAAAATGTTATATTATTTCTTTAATTAAGAAAGACGTTTCGGTGGATACAGTCCAAAAACACATCAAAGCTCCAGCGAAATAAAATATAAGACGAGCACAATTAAAACGTTAAACTATGCCAAACGCAAAGTCGTGGACGCGAAGCATTATAGATAAAAATTAAATTATATTTTGTGCTGTAAACAAACTAGACACTATACATTAAAACTGGGAACAAACATCAACACTAGCATTTTAGCTGAGCTGGAACCGAATTTTGACTGGCAACCAAAACTACAATTAAAAAAAAAAAAAAAACTACTAACCTACTGCATGCCAAAAACAAGACAGTCAACGCCACACAAAACATTAAAAATAATTTTAAAACTGACCCTACTAGCACACTACTTGCTGTCCGGGACTCGCCGTTCAAGTATCTCAACCATTGCAGCGGCTCATGCGACGTCTAAAAATGTACGGTGCCTCATCTTAGCAAAATGCCCCAAGGACATTAAAATTAACCAGTGAAACTATGCTGCATCACGTTGAGTGACTCGTGCAGACGCAACCAGAAGGCGTAAAGTAGCAGGGGCTCACGGCGTGCAACCACTCAAACTGCCTCGCATATAAAAGATGGTGCCGCACAAGAAGAGGGGAAATCAGGAGTGGGGTCGGTCAGGAGAGGAAAAAATGGAGGAGAGCCGAATCGTGCAAAGAGCAAGCCACCACGCTATGCGGAACTCCAAAGAGAAGTCAGCAACGACGAGCACTAGCGTCGCAGTCTGTATGCGTAAATGATTCGTAAATCGTGCGGCGTACTAGAAGTCCAGGTTGTGATCTTTCACATTGCTATGGCCGAACACGAACACTGCAGTTGATCGTTTGTGGTAGCGAACCAAGTGCCTTGCAGACTTACCGCATTCGTTAGATATATTTTGTTTGCAACACCTGAAAGCTTGAATTTGTGTGGGTCTTAGAGTTTCCCATTTCTGTTACATGAATTGTAAAACTCTTCTCAATGCTCTTGTACAACCCCAATAAATCCAGCGTGTATTGATATCGCTACCAGACTTCGGTTCACATATATCAAGCCCGTAGCTTATGTTCTGGAATGAAACGAATGTCTATAATTAGTCGATCTCTTTTTTAGTACAGTATTTAACTATCGGTACAGTGCTTGTAGCTTTATATTAATTACTTTTAAGTTATGTGGCTACTGAACTTTGTAAAAAAACATTCAATGGAGAGTAGCTTTTATAAAATGTCAAACCACTAGATTTACTGGTAGAATAATAGTAATATAGAGTTAATTGTCCTAAGAGATACAGATTATAACTAAAAAAATCCACACTATTATATAAATACCAGCAAATAAATTATCCATTGATTACTCTTGAGAAATAGCCAAATAGTATTTCCAAGGTTACGAAAAAACTGTTTTTTATAACTCTTTGTTATCTTAATTAAAAATAATGCTCAAATAATGGTTTGCATTTAAAATTCACTTATTTAAATCGCATATCAATTAATTAATTATCCTGTATAGTTTTTATTCCTACTAAACATTCGATGTGTAAGCGAGTATTGAATTTGGTGGCCGAGTGAAAATTGCTCTTGTCAGTGCTGACATCTGGCATATACGTGCTGTTCCAAATACGTTTTGCAACTTCTCATAAACCAGTCAGTTTTTAGAATGCCACCTGGCTTTATCTATATGTCTACGCTGCCAGCTTGTCTGAACCCAACGAAATAAAGGATGAATACTGTGACATGTTTTGGGCGAAAATGTGTCGCAAGGTAGTTTTTTTTAGAGTAATACCTTCGAGTAATAGTAAATTTTCAAAATAAATTCAGTTATATAAGACATTCAATATAAAAATGTTGTTTTTGTCAAGATCTGACGCACCGCAAAATTTAAGAGATTAATTTGGTGTTCGTAAGCGTAGTGAGAATATCTGGATGGGAAAAAATTCTTTAAAAATATACGTTGATGACTACATTGTAGCCCACAAAATTTCATTCTTTCAATTTTCAGCGGGAAGGGGAGAGGAGGAAGTGATCTCTACTTACACCACACAAACTGTAAAAAAACGGAGGTGGGTTAAAGCTGGCTACATCAATAGCACGGGGTTTGTTTCAACTGACGGCCGCCACTGGGTTTCGCATTCGCAGCAGCGATAAGTGAATTTTTATTTTATGTATTTGTTTACATAAAACCAGAATAAACAAATGAAGTAGATATTAGTCAGTATCCACAAATTCAAACGTTATAATTTAATAGGACACAATGACATCGAACTGCTACATCATGCATCACTGCCAATTTTCCTGGGAGCAAGTTAAAATATACGCAACTAAGAGCAAGAATTTTTTTCAAAGGCTGATCTCAAAATTTCTCAGTTAACAGCGAACGAACTATAGAAGGTGGTTAGAAGTCTTTGGCCTGCTCTTATGCTTGTTTTAGTCTACTCACGTTGAGCAGAGCACTAGTTCCCTAGTGGCGGAGTTTGTAACATTTCTATCTCAGGGTGCGCTGAGAGAAGTCTCTAAAGCTGGCTGTAAATTGAGAAATTATGTTTATATAAAAGTTTATGTTTATTCTGAATTTTGACAAATACGTTCCCCTTCCTAAATAGCAACTATTAGGCCCTGCCTTTACTTTTGAACTCATATGCACGCCTTTTAGTGGTTTTTACGCAAGTAAACAGTAGAAATTTAAACATGTTTATTTTACTAAATATAAAGTAATAAATTTAAAAGCTATATGAACATAGCGATCACCGAAATAAATTTTTCGGTTCTACTGTCACATTATAAAATATAATTTTTAATAGTGAACGTTTTGCTAAGTATGGTTTTATGATCGAACATTAAACAACATGTTCACATATTTCTTTAAATTTAAACTTAAGTGCAAGCAAGAAACGATGTTTATCCTTTGCAGAGTTTCATACGCAATACAAATCTAAAACCTTTACACAATAAAAGTCTATATATTTTATGAAACTTGCAATTATCCCATTTTTTTTTACACACAAACGGAAAAACTCCGTTAAATATGCAACACCAGTACTATTTGGTACCGAAAATTATTATTTGCCAAACTGTTAGCAACGAACTTTCCCGACTGAATATAATAAACCTTACATTAGATAAGTAAAAATGAATTTATGATTTATTTATAGTAATGCGCATTATAAATGACGATAAAGTAATTTGAAGTCCTGCTAATTCCTACATTTTCAATCAAAGGGATACCACGATCAATAATCGAATTAGAGGTTTTGGCACTTCTCAGAATAAAGTAACTAAACGATTTCAACAACAAACAATTACTAAAATCCAGTTTTTGAAGTCGACTACTACAAAAATAGTAGCTATTAGAGAAATTTCAAAAATTATATTTCAATTCAATAAATCATTTACGACTAATATGAAACATGGTTTAAAGCTTGATAATAAACTCTCTGAGGTAATAAATAGTACGTTTCAAGGAAAAGGGAAGTCTGGCGCAGCGGGATCCGGGAGCGGAGCTCGGAGATGAGGTTTCAGTGACAGAAGTCCGACATCACGCCCTGTACTACCGGTGCCCCGTACGCCATATTGGATCCATGCGACCTTGACCTTTGCCCTTTGACCTTCACCTTTATACCCAAACACCCAAAAAAATAAACGAAAAATTCCCAAAAAAAAAAAAAAAATTAAACAATTATCAAAAATTATTATTAATATTATTAAACCACTACTTAGAATTTGTCTTTAAAATTAGATTACCTGTGTTCCCCCTCATCCCCTCACCCAAATAATTAGCAGGCCACAAACCCCCTCCCCAATATCCAGTCAACTAGCATATTATGTTACAAACTACTTTACTACTACCACCACATTGGAAGCCAGTGATCTTTACCTTGACCCCATGACCTAGAAAACCGTAACTCGAGAAAAATGCATAAAAGTCAGCAAGCATATGGCATTACAGACTACTACCACAATATTGTATGCAGATGACCTTGACCCCATTACCTAGAGCAACCATGAAAACAAAAACTCAGTAAGTCATAAAAGTCGCCACCATAGTGGGTGCAGGTAAACCTTAACTTGACCCCACGACCTTGAATGACCTTGAAAACAGAAACTAGAAAAAAGTCACATGAGTCCTGCTTGCAGTAAACCTGGTACCGAGATACTGAGCGAGAAATGCACTGCACCATTGCATGTCTAAGTAAGCCTTTGGTACGAATGAACTGCTTACTGGTGTGGTGCCACACAGATATGACATACAACAGGGAGATTTTCAAAATTAAAGCACTCATGTTGCCATACATTATGGTCGAGAGTAAACACCTTATCACAAAAGTGACATTGATGACGACGCAGTGGTTCAGGCAAAGACTCGGACGAACCTGTTGGAGATGTAGGTTCTGGAGCTAAGATGCAGGTAATGCTGGCAATTATATTCTAGGTACCACTTCCGAAGAAGTCAATTACACTGCTATAGCTGCCATTAGATCTGGAGTGCCAGAATACATCGCAGATCCAGAATAGTACTTAGTTGCGAAATGCAGAAGCTAGCCGAGACGATCCAACTTTCACAGGAGTTGCTGTCAAACTAAGCATTTCAGCTATACTCCCTATTGCTTATGCACTATCGACCAAAAAGTAATTGGGCACCTGTCCACAATGTTTGCTCGGTGGTTGTCGCCCCGTTAGAATCTTGTAGGGCCACCTCTTGCGGCTATAACTGCAGCCACCCTGTCTGGCATGCTCTCTACGAGTGTTTGCAGGACATCCACGGGGATTCGTCACCACTCCTCATGCAACCATTTCATGAGTTGAGCAATGGATTTTGGCCGCGCCTGACGAGCCCTCACCCAGCGATCCAATTCGTCCCAAAGATGTTATATAAGGTTGAGGTAGGGGCTCTGGGCGGGCTAGTCCAATCGGCGAACATTGTTGTCAGCGTACCACTACACAGTAGCCCTTGAGACATAGCACCTGGCGTTGTCATCCTGGAAGTAACACGGGTCCAGTCCGTAAAAATGCCACAATGTTGGGAGCATTCCATTATCCAGAATGTTACAATATGCCTCTGTGTTCATGCTACTAGCGGTCCTACGCCGAAGGCCGTGAAACAGCTCCACACCATATCTCCACCACCACCGAATTGCCTAGTTGGCACTATAACTCCGGCAGAAGCCGTTCCCCGGTAGACGACACTCATAAACGTCCATCGGACCGAAATAACGTAAACCATTACTCATCACTCCACGTAACCGATTTTCACTGCTCCAGTGTCCAGTTTCGATGGCCCAAACACCACCTGAGTCACCGAGCTTTATTGCTTGTCGTGATATGGGGCTTATGTGCAGCTGCTCTTCCGAAACATCCAAGTCGGTAGGCCTCTGTACGCAATGTTCCAATGGAAACCGATACTCCTGTTGCTGCATGAAACTCCTGTCGGATGGTAGCCATGGGTTGTGCCCTATTTGACAATTTCACGTTTCAGGATTCTGCGATTTCTGTCAGTCAAGATTGGAGGTCGCCCAGAACGTGCAGCATTGGTACAATGCCCATCGAGCTTCCACTTAAGCAGGACGAATTCGACCGTTGATTTGGGCCTATTTACCTTTCGTGCAATTGCCCGGCTAGACAACCCACTGAGATGGCAGCCCACAATCACGCCCTTATCAAAGTCCGATAGCTCTGTACCTCGTGCCATCTCCTTGTCAACTGGTTCTACAGTGGCCTGCAGTGTATGGCGGCCACACAAGTCAACTGACGTACTGAATTACCTATCTTCACGGGTGGCCAATCACTTTTTGGTCGATAGTGTAATATACGAGTGTGGAAGCTCTATTACGTCATATTGACATCGAACCAGTCGTATTATGCCATTAATGCATTGTCCTAACACAGACCAGCCAATCACCGAGTTACTATGTGATTGCAGCTGACCAATTGCACGAAGGCACTGAGGCATCACGTGCTGGAGTCAGTCTCTGACTCCTGAGGAAGAGTCATTTAGGAGTCAGTCTGGAGGAGGAGTTATTAGGAGACATTGTGGAGTCTTTGTGGAGTCATTAGGAGTCATTTTGTAATGATTTTGGCATCATTTAGGAGTTATTTTGGAGGTGGAGGTAGAGTTAGACTGCCGATTGGAATATTTCATGCTCTTTATGTATGGGTGTGTGTGTGTGTGTGCGTGGGTTGGTTGGGTTAGTTTGCAAGTTAAGATCAATTCCATCTAGTTTAAAATAAAAATACATATATAGCCCTACCTCCAAAAGTTAAAAGGTGACCAGTTTCTTTAATAATGTAGCTTTAAAAAAGTATATGTCCAGATTCCTCAGTTTAGTTCATCACTGCCTGGGTAAACTGTATATACACTTTGCAATAAAAGTTCCTAGAGCTACACCAGGCTCCTACTACGCTTATCCATTGATCGATGCACAACTTGGACTTTGTACTGAACAATGCAGCATCGTGGCAGGCTACCACCATGCTTCCCAATCGGTCGCCACGTGAGGCTTGCCGTGGTGCTGCATTGTTCAGTACAAAGTCCAAGTTGTGCATCGACCAATAGTGAACCCTAGTGGGAGCCTGCTGTAGCTCTAGGTACTTTTTTGCAAAGTGTAAATACAGTTTACCCAGGAAGCGATGAAATGTGCAAAGAGATCTTGATATATACTTTTTTAAAGTGAGATTATTAAATAAACTGATCACCTTTCAGCTTTTGGAGATAAGACTAAATATTTTTATTTTATTTTAAAGAAGGGGAAATTTATTTTAATTTTCAATCCACACCCACACACGCACACACACAAAGAGCCCCAAATTTTCCAATTTGCAGACTGGCTCTACATCCGCTAATGGTAGACCTGTAATGGTGCAGTGCATTTCTCGCTCAGTACCTCGGTACCAGATTTACTGCAAGCAGGTCTCTTGCGATTTTTTTCGAGTTTCGGTTTTTAAGATCATACAATCTCATGGGGTCAAGGCCAATGTTACCTGTACTCACTACGGAGGTAGTCCGTAACATAATGCTCGTTGACTTTAATGATTTTTTCTCGAGTTTTTGTTTTCAATGTCAATCCAGGTAATGGGATCTAGGTCAAGGTCATCTGCATCCAATACGATGGCAGTAGTCTGTAACATCATATGCTTACTAACTTTAATGTAATTTTCTCGAGTTTTGGTTTTCAATGTCATTCAAGGCCATGGGGTCAATATGGTAGTAGTAGTCTATAACATCATATGCTTGTCGACTTTTATGTATTTTTCTGGAGTTTTTGTTTTCAAGTTCATTCAAGTTCATGGGGATCAGGTCAAGGTCAGTTGCGTCCAATATTGTGGTAGTAGTCTGTAACTTAATGTTTGTTGACTTTTATTGATTTTTTCTCGAGTTGTTTGTTTTCAATATCATTCAAGGTCATGGAGTAAATGTCAATATCGCCTGTTTTTAATATGGTGATAGTATTATGTAACATAATATGCAATTTGACTTTTATGTATTTTTCTCGGGTTTTTATTTTCAAGGTAATTTAAGGTCATGGGGACAAGCTCGAGGTCACCTGCATCTTATATGGTGGTAGTAGTCTGTAATATAATTTGCTTGTCGACTTTTATAGATTTTCTCGAGTTTTTGTTTTCAAGTTCATGGGCTCTAGGTCGAGGTCGGCTGCATCCAAATGGTGGTAGTAGATAGTAACACAATATACTTGTTGACTGGTTATGGGTGAGAGGGTTAATGCCTGCCGACTAATTTGTTTGGAGTGGGGGGTGAGGGGGGAACCTCAGGAAGTTAAATTTTGTTGTCATTTAAAAATAATAAATTAGAATTTTTTGCGAATTATTTGGATTTTCGTGATCAAATGTAGAAGTACAAGTTCAAAGGTTCTGACCGGTCCGCTTGCACTGACTCAAGGTCACCTGGGTCCTGCTGCAGGTAAAATGGAAAATTTCTGGAAGTCCCTTTTTAGTAATTAAAAAACATTTATATTTTATAATTTTTAAGTGATTTTTATAGAATATTATATCATTATTGTTTTTTTTTAAAATGTTTTTGGGATTTGTTTTTTGGGAATTTTTTGGGGTGTTAATGTTTTGGGGAATGGCAAGGGTCGCAGATCAAAGGTCAAGGTCACATGGATCCGAGATGGCGGACGGATCACCGGAATGACAGAGCATGATGTCAGGCGGTTGGCTCATGTGCATTGAGCACCCAGCTCCGAGCTCCACTCCCCATTTCCCTTCTACTATCATACATGTGAAACGCAGTGGAAGTTCTCGTGCTGACCAAAGGTCAAGGTCACATAGATCCGAGATGGCGGACGGAGCACCGGAATGACAGAGCATGATGTCAGGCGGTTGGCTTATGTGCATTGAGCACCCAGCTCCGAGCTCCACTCCCCATTTCCCTTCTACTATCATACATGTGAAACGCAGTGGAAGTTCTCGTGCTGACCAAACACTTAGAGCACGTATTTTTGTTATACCACAACTGACGCGAGAAAATTCACTCAAATATGATCACGTTAAGAAAACTAATGTGCTGCATGGCAAAGGGCAGTAAATTTGTTGGTCGAAATCATAACTAATAAATATTTTACTTTCACGAAACAAAATAATACTACGAATACAGGCATTTTTCAATACATAAAAAAAAACTTCTAATAGGAAATTTAAAAAAAAAAGTATCCCTAGTGTTTTACTAAGGAAGACTGTTCAATTTGAGCATATAAAACGTGTATGTAATAATAACTGCAAAGGTGTAGTATTAGCGTCACGGCAAGCTATAATGGTAGGAGTCGATTATTCAACACTATTACATCAAGAATATGCAAGCTGTATTACATAAGCTTTGAGGTCGTATCTCGTTATTTAAGGTTTTCGAATTCTAGTACTGCGAAAAAGTTAAATTTTGATTTCATGTAAACGGATTTCCCACCAGACAATTGAAACAGCCATATTTTCATATAGAAAAAAGTTATCGTTCTCTATCATAAAGTAAATTTTGTGATAAAAAAATATTTCCTCCAGGTCCAGCACGACGGGTGACACAACGACTCCTTCCATTACCCAGGATGATACAGCAATCTATGAGCCAGAATCTGAGCACAGTTTCGTGCCAAACTCGATGCCCAGCGGTGTTCCCGCATGGATCCCTGTAGTTTCTGTCATGGGAGGCTTCCTCGCCGGAGCGCTGACTGTAGCTGCGGCAGTCGCTATTTACAAGGTAATGGAAGCAACTTTCTAGTATAGGCTTTTCACTGTTAAATGAGCACTTTTGAAAGCCCTGCTTGAGATCTACTTGTATACACGTTGTGTATTCTTCCACCTTACGTAAATTTAACACTGTCACGGGCCTCATCACTTTATTCATGCGTCGGTCAAATGGAACTGTGGAATTATTAAGAAAATAAATACTTTACATATCTGCCTATTTTTACACTTCGATGCATAAAAATAGAAAGCGAAAGAAATAATTTTAAGTTATCATAAATGGTTGCCTAACTGTTTTAATTTGACGTTAAGATGTGGTACTACTTTCCATTCACCGTTACTAACTTTATTGGGCGAATGTCACTCAGGGCATGCAGGGGCAGTGACTCCTTCTAAAATTCATTTATTAAGTGCTCGCTTTATTGTGAACAGCCTTTAGTATTTGTGCAGTAACATAGCTCGAGAAACCTTCTGTAGAAATATAAGTCTCCTTAGGCACTCCTGTGTTGTTCCTCAGCTTCAAAATATGCAAATTGCATCAGTACATTCTGTGTGCTGATACTAACCTGCATGCGTAACAGGTTGTTCTGACTACATCGCGACCTGGCAATACATCTGTGTGTTGCAGACTTGGGAGAGGTCAACATGTGATGTGGCGGTGTTTTGTTTGTCGCGGGGAAACGGTACGTTTCCGCACATAAGTTCCTATGCTAAACGTAACCGTCTTGGTCCCAACTACATGCCCTTACAAAATGTAATGGGAATTTAGACACAGGGGACTCTTACTTCGGTTCGACTCGGGATTGCTGGCCTACTCGAAGGAGCTCAGTGGTTATGCCCACTAACCCTTAAAGCATATAGGTATTTTTCTAGCAGCAATATTAGTTGTATAGGCATTGTGTTAAGCCAATTCAAATATCTGTATTTATTATCCTATTTTAAAAACTATTTTTTTCATAACAGAGTTGCTACACACAAAATGTACATGGTGTAAATATTTCGCTAACTATAATTTTTGGATTTATTAAGTCAGTGTTTAAAAAAACCTAAGGTAATTACTAGGTACATTTTTTTAAAGAAATAAAAACTAAGCGATTTTTTTTATATTTTTTTATTTCTACTGATACTGTACATCGAATTTTACGAAACCATGCAAGGCTGTTTCTCCCTCCGTCTCCATCCCTTTCTCTCTTCCTCTCTGCCATTTCCTCTCTTTCTTTCAGCTTCTCCATTCACATCAGTTTACCATCAAATCCATATATTTACTTAAAAAATTTAATTCACCTAGTTGCCTTTCTAAATTTATGACGATAATTCGTGGGGTTTTTAAACGTGAAGATATTGCAGTTATTCGCAAGCAGATTCTGAAGAACAAAACACTTTCATTTCAAACGAAATGCTATGTCGAAAACGATGGTTGCATTCAGTTCCAGGAATAAATTGTGTAACATGTTTCTATTGTAATCGTTACATTCAAACTAGAGAAAAAGGCGATTTTGGGTACATCCTATTATAATGGAGAAAAGGGTATCAAGCTTATTTTATACTATGTACCCACGTATGAACAAAGACGAAGCCAATTTTTTTTCAATTTTGCGCGTATGTCTCGGGTATCATTCGGTGAAATGCTTGACAGACAAAACTTTCGCAAAACAATGTGCTTCAGCATTCTCGACTAAAAGGGGCACAAACTGGAAAAATTCAAAGCTCACGAGTGTTCAGATTGTCAATTAAGGCAATACTAAGTTACACGCAATAAACAGATGCCTTACCTTTAAACACACAATTGAAAACGAGCTTGGTAGCAAATCAAGAACGTGTTTGAAAATGTTTGATAAAAAAGTTGAGCACTGTAAAATTTTTTGCTCGACAGAGATTGGTATTTAGGGGACACCAGCTTGATGAAGGCAATTTTCAACAACTGCCAACAACTACTGCAAAAGAGAGCCGAGGATTGCCCAGAACTTAAGACATGGCTGAAAAGATAGTGCAGTTCAGAAATACATAATAAGATGCTTCAGTTGCTAGCGAATGAACTGGTCAGAAGATTGTTTTCAGCCATTCACACACAAAATCCAGTCGTGGAAAAACCGATTAATGCGCAAGGGGACAGGGGACCGGAGCGCCGGAGCCGGCCGCCGCAATGTTGTGACGTCAGCCGTCCGCCATCTTGTTTCCGTTTTTTCCCTAGCATTTTCCCTTTTTCCCTAGAAATTTTCCTTTTTTCCCCTAACAATTCCCCTTTTTTCTTTAAATAATTCCTGTTTTTCCCAAAGATGGCGATGGGTATTAGTGACTCCGAGCCAGAAGAGCGAGATGGCTCGTGACTCCAGAGAGGTGGATCAGTGACTCCGAGCCAGGAGAGCGAGATGGCTCGTAACTCCAGAGAGGTGGATCAGTGACTCCGAGCCAGGAGAGCGAGATGGCTCGTGACTCCAGAGAGGTGGATCAGTGACTCCGAGCCAGAAGAGCGAGATGGCTCGTGACTCCAGAGAGGTGGATCAATGACTCCGAGCCAGAAGAGCGAGTTGGCTCGTGACTCCAGAGAGGTGGATCAGTGACTCCGAGCCAGAAGAGCGAGATGGCTCGTGACTCCAGAGAGGTGGATCAGCGACTCCGAGCCAGAAGAACGAGATGGCTCGTGACTCCAGAGAGGTGGATCAGTGACTCCGAGCCAGAAGAGCGAGATGGCTCGTGACTCCAGAGAGGTGGATCAGTGACTCCGAGCCAGAAGAGCGAGCTGGCTCGTAACTCCAGAGAGGTGGATCAGTGACTCCGAGCCAGAAGAGCGAGCTGGCTCGTGACTCCAGAGAGGTGGATCAGTGACTCCGAGCCAGAAGAGCGAGCTGGCTCGTGACTCCAGAGAGGTGGATCAGTGACTCCGAGTCAGAAGAGCGAGATGGCTCGTGACTCCAGAGAGGTGGATCAGTGACTCCGAGCCAGAAGAGCGAGATGGCTCGTGACTCCAGAGAGGTGGATCAGTGACTCCGAGTCAGGAGAGTAGGACTGAGAACTCAGGACTCATGACATTGACCTTTGACCCAAAAAATAAAAATAAAATAGATTCCACAAAACTCCAAAAATATTTAATTCCAAAAAAAAATTGTTACTAAAATTATTCAAAATTGTTTTAAAAACATTTAATTTCCTAATGTTCCTCCCTCACCCCTCACTGAACCAATTAGTAGGCAGGCCTCCACCACCCCCCCCCCCCCTTATCCATACCCAGTCAGCAAGCATATTACATTACAGACTACTACCGCCATATTGGATGCAGGTGACCTTAACCCAATGACCTTTAATGACCTTGAAAACAAAAACGCGAGACAAAATAAATAACAATCAACAAGCATAATACATAGCATACTACTACCGGCATATGATATGCAGGTAACCTCGGTCATTACTTCATGACCTTAAATGACCTTGAAAGAAAACCTCGAGGAAATATACATAAATGTTAGCAAGCATATTACGTTACAGAATACTACTACCATATTAGATGCAGGCTATCTCAACCATGACCCTGTGACTTGAATGAATTTGAAAACAATGTCTCGAGAATAAATTCATAAAATTAGGTATACTGGAGGCCAAGCGAGCTGTCATTCCTTGTATTTTTTAGGCATAAAAAAGCATGTAAATTTTCACCCTATTTTAAAAAAGATGCTTCCAATCAACAGTATACCTACAAGCATGATGCAGGACTTTGACATGTATAATTTATTAAATATATTAAATTTACAATATATTTTATTAAAATATTTAATGTCAGTAGAAGGACATAATGCACAAAAATACAGAAAAAATTATTATTTTATAATGATAATTTATTATTACTTTGTAATTACAATTTCAGAAGAAAGTTGCTCATCACATCACCTGATATAACCCCGATCCTAAAGTTCTCTAACGATCGAAACCACATCTTTCATGCCAGAGTAATCCCCGCATTTTTGAAGCTCAATTAAATTTTAATCCTGTTTGCATTATCATCCGGATCTTCGGTAAATATATAGTTGGTATTCTCGGCGTCCACCACCTTCTTCACATCACTTGCCAAAGGAAACTCGTTGGGAATTGTGTGGGAATGTTGAGGGAATCGTCAACATCTTCAACACTATCACTGTCATCGTAGTCATCATCAATGCTGTCTTCATGATCGTCTTCACTTCCTGCTTCTTCCTCAATATCAAGTTTACTTTTCTTTGTAGTAGGAGTTGTATGTTCATCAGTATTTATAGCTGACGGTCGTTTATTTTGGAGTTCGTTGACTACACGCGAACGTCTTGCGAGTGTACGTTCCCCACAAGCAGACTCTTTCATTCAATTTTAGCATTTACTGTCTCGTCGTAATCATCTGCGGAAACATTACCCATCGATATAGCAGGAGGTATTAATGGCATCACTTGCGGGCTCCCAGTAGACAGGCCCTTTCGGCAGACAGCGATGAACTGATCGAACCCACGCCTGTACCTTCCCGTATGTAGCGGACAGTCCTTAATGATCATCAAGAATCCACATTTCTCTTTCCAACACAAGAAAACATATCTTTGAAATCTGATAGCGTCATGTCCGTATTAAAATGATCATCGTAAATGTGACGTAAACTCACATCGTTCATGCGAAACAGCACCAATATGTTTGCGTTGTCGCGAAGCATCTGTTTGGGTATGCGCGAATAAGTCTGACCGAGGTACACGCAGTCCATATACATGTGTTGTTTAATGTTAAATTATTCTTGATTACAAGTTTGTGTCTCGCAGGCAATGCCATCGAATGCAAATATCGAGTTTGATAGTGCTTCTCTCGGAGGTACGACGGCTTCACTGTAGCTGCATGGGAAATAACCCAGGCCTTCCACGTCCTGCAGTACACGTGGCAATCACTTGTATTTTGGTTGCTGGAGCGATGTTGAATATAGGTTAACGTTCTCGAATCGAAGGCCATTAGGTTCTCTCCAGAAAGGTCGATAGGCTTATGTCTTGCCACAACCCGATGGTCCTGCGATTGTGCACCTTACTGTATTCGGAAATAGGTTTCCATGTCGCGATTCGTGTAAAATATCTTCATCTTCAGCATGAAAGCGTACGGGAAAATTAACACCTTGCTTGATAATACGTATGTTATCACTACTCTCTTGCGGTGCGTGCGGTGCTGATTGTGGTGCATGTGGTGCTGACTGTGGTGCATGCTGTGCTGATTGCGGTGTCCTTTGTGTCGTCCTGGTTAGCGTTAGTGGGAGTAGCATATTACTCATGTTAGCATTTCTAGAATAATTAATATTTATTTTTTGTTTAGGAAATTTCAATTGTTCCTAAAATGTAGACCTTAATAGGAAATGAACATCTATATTCTATAAGAATAACGAATTTTATCTTATTATAAACATTTAAATTATTTCTTGTTTTATCTGTTGCAGGATACAATCGCCTTCAATATTTTCTGTACCTTTAAAATTAATTTAATAAGATTTATTATTGTTTTTATATGTTATATTTTATAATATGTAAAAACGTAAAAGGTTATATAACATTTCAACTATATAAGTAAATAGAAAATAATTCAGAAAGACAACTATCTAAAATTAAATTTCTAATTGGAAAGTATCATAACTATAAAAAAACTCATGGAATTCATTATGATAGAAAGAATAAGACATATATCCCCTCAATACACGAATACAAAATATTGGTAAAAAAATGAACAAGTAAATGAACATAGCAATAATTTAAAATCTTATTTTCGTCCCTGTTACACTAAAAATTTTGGCACATTCACCACACTGGAAGAAACAAAATTTAAAAGAGAAATGTTTAAAAATTTACATTTCATCAAATTTAGAA
Source organism: Dryococelus australis (assembly GCA_029891345.1). Classification (NCBI taxonomy): domain Eukaryota; kingdom Metazoa; phylum Arthropoda; class Insecta; order Phasmatodea; family Phasmatidae; genus Dryococelus; species Dryococelus australis. The sequence goes on from CM056997.1 coordinate 194,780,236, forward strand.
AGAAGAGAATACATCAAATAAACGGTCACGGTATTTTGAAGATCATAGGAGTTGGATCACTAGAAAAGGATATCAGACATATAAATGTCAATATCATTAGTTAAATGAATATTAATTAAAACATATGTATAAATTAAAGTTATGGAAAAGTAGTGTTTCAAACCTGAAGCTGCAAGGAGAATTTTAAGATAGTAAACTTAATGAGAAGGAAATAATTTATTGATTGGAGGTTCAGCTAATTTAGCAACTAAAAATATAATAGATGATCTTGAAAAGCGATACATTAATGAAGATTATAAGCATTACACTCGAATTAAGATAGATATAGATTTAGTATATCAAAATTATGACCCAAAAGGCAATGTTAATTCTCATATTGGTTGAAAGTATAATATTACTATACAAATATAATACAATTATAAAAATGCCAAAATTTATATAATTACTTAGAACACCTTAAATATCGATAGATTAGTAATATTTTATTTTCAAGAGAATATACATGATGGATGAGTAAGTAAGCTTGTTAATAGTTTATTATTTAAACAAGGTGAAGGAAATGTATATAATAATAGCTATAATAAATATTATGAATGGTAACTTTATTGATTTTGTTGTTAATAATCCCAAAAGAATCGCATAATATAATCGGTAATTTAAATGATATCCTCCCTTAATTTTGATGCTCTGAACATCATAGGAATAGACGCCGTACGCGGTGCTGGAAACGATCATTATTGATCGCCGCTCACACCAATGCGGCAGCGGGGCGGTCTCGGTACCTCTTGAGCGGTGGTGCTCTCTGTCGAACATACGAGTAACTATACTAAAGTAGCAAAAATATATTCCTTCGGTGACAGTCTCAGAACGTCAGAAGCGGTCGTATGCGTGACTGATGTTTAGAAAGTTTGCCAGCGCAGAATGAATGTGGAAATTTTAATAAATGTTGTTAAGGAACATCCTGTTCTGTACACGGAAATGAAACCGACTGTACAAGAACACGAAACATGAGGACGAACTCTGGTCATAATTTGGAACAACTGAACATTTAAGTGGTAAGTAACGTCCGTATATAGGTGCGTTCTTTGTGTTCCCGCAAACGGTTTAAAAAATAAATACACCAGGTTATTGAACACATTCAAAACTTAATTTGTATTCTTTACATGAGGAAGAGAGATGTTTCAGTACAATCAGCATTCTATGTTATACTATTAGTGTAAGTATTTAAATGAAAACATGCATAGTGAAATGTGTCTGTTGCAATTCTTTATATTTGTATGGAATTTCACAATAACGTCATAAATATATTGAGTCAGACGTAGATATTGTGCATTAAAATAGTAGCTATAGGCCTACAAACCGACTTTTCGTGAGATTTTATTGGGAAAACACGAGAATAAGCCATAAAACTCTACAGGTTGTTCGGAAATTACACGCCCAAACTGCGGGAGGTTATTCCTTATGAAAAAATTAAGTCGAAAATATATAGGACACCATATACCTAAACAGAATATTAAAGGAGCCTATGAAAATTGGATGTGCTAGATTCAATGTACTAGAATTCCATCAATTTAACAGTTAGGGTAACGCCTAGAATAAAAACAAATATTTTATAACAATCTACCGGCTTGCTTTCTTAATTATTTTCGATATAACCGTAATTAAATTTAAAATGATATTCAACCATCGAAATATGTTGAAAATTGTTTGAAGAGTACAGTAATTCGAACAAATGAACAGCGATTTGTCTTTCAGGCATAGAGGGTGCGTTGTTTAGCATAAAGATGTTATCAAACATATTAATATATGTAAACACAATAAAAATATATGTATTTTATATCCAATAATTTGTTACTTGAGCTCCTTAACTTATTTTAGAACAATATCATCACATTTATTAATTTTTTACTGTAAAAAATTAGTATTTACACTGATTTACATGAAAAACGCAACACTTACAAGATATCATCCATATGCAATACAATTTAGACCACATACAGTACCCGCTGTGGAATGCAAATTATTGAAGTGATGCCACAGATATGTCTTTGCAACACACCATATAGGGAGAGGCCATTTTTGGCCAGTACTTGGCGCTTAAAAGGACCATATAGCATGCTGGAAAGACAGATGTCTGCATATTCAGAGGCAGATCAGTTTGCTACAGTGTCATGCTACCTGAGAAAAATTAACTTTATCCCCCCGATCTTCTTGCAATCGTTTAAAGTACAGGGGCCCCATGATGTATATAGTATATTTTACACTAATCGCAGATACAGAAAATAGTTGAGTTTTTCATCAATAACATTTTGTTTTATTATATCAGATAAATACTAGTTCAAAACTACACCTATAAAAATATGTAATTAGTATTGTCATTATTATGTATTGTTTCCTCTAAATGTAAATTAGAATAGTATTCCAAGAAATTGTGTCGCCCTCTACCCCTATGGGTTTCGAGATTCTCAACACTACCTCACCCAGCATAATAGTAAGAAATAAACAGTGGCCCAGTCGCAGAATTTCCTGGGTCAAAACTCAAACTAGCCAACCTGCCTATCTATCTGAAGTCAAAGTAATCAGGACAGGAAGGGTTAACTGAAACGTGTCAGAAGAAGTTGGTGTATTTTTTGATAATATAGACTTCGACCGTGTTCACACACTTTTTTTCTGGAGAGGAGGAAACTACTGCTACCATAAAAACCTTAAAATTCCTGTTAAATAACCTTTACTTGAACTCCAAATATAGTACAATGTTTTTCTCCTCCTGTATTTGCCAATAGCATACTTTCCCTTTACAAACACCTTTAACACTCCTTAAAAATGTCCTTCCCATATATCTGGCCTTGCTTTTTACAAAAGCTTCAGAAAATTCTACAAACACATTAAAACACCATAACTCTACTTAAAATACTATCGACCTGCCTTGCAACTGCAGGTTTCAAAACCATGATTATTAAACCCTCTTGAACACAGCTTAAAACAATTTAAAACACCCAACATTACATTAATATCTAAAAACATGAGCTCCTTAAGTTTACTGACACCAACCGATATTTTACAATGCCGACACACTTGTAAACACTCCGAATAGATTTACTTTTACAGTAAACTCCCTCTGTCAGGAGTTCTCCCAAAATAACTTAATTAAGGGTAACCACAAGCATAATTTAATGGCCCCTTTACCAATCTCTACCTTTACTAACGTGTAAAAACAACTTTTTTAAAACCTTTCCTCTCGGATACTCCTATAAGTCCACATGACTGCTTCCCCGACGAATACTTTAAAATCCTTGCCTTCAAATAAATTCACTATTACTCCCGCATACTTCACTATGCAGGGTGATTACACACACAAATTTCAAATAAAACCAACTCCTTTAAAATAGAATAGAAAAGGCTCCGCTGGGGTACTGGTCTCTTATTTTTCAATCGTTTCGCCCTTACAAATACTTAGGAGCAAACCCGTGAAATTTCCCACCAAATACTCCAAAACACTCTCCACAATCACAAGCACACTATTCATCAGGCTGGGGATACTCTACACGCCGTACACTTGCGCGGCGGCTTGCCCGTGAACCCATACCAACACACTCACCACACCTCCAAAGCAGGCCGAGGTTATTGTCCCCACCGACACTTTCGTGAAGGCTGCCAACTTGAGCACTAACAACACTCCACACACACCATCCATCAGCTATCCACTCTCCCTCCCCAAAAGTTCCAGTTCTTTCATTTACAATGTCTCACCACAATGAATAATACTTCCAACCTTTCCAATTATACTGCCCGAGTTCCTTCTTAAAAGCCTCGACAAGAAACTATCACAAAATGCAGTGCTGGTCACGCAGCATACCTTCAGCACACGCATAACCTCGGGAGGCACACGGAGAAACACACGTTAGGCTCTCCACAATAATGTTTAATCAAGTTAATAGCCTATTGCTAGGACTAAACTCCAAAATGGTTGCTCCTCATACGCCCGATGCAGAGAATCCACAAACAAACAAGTTCACATACGAGCTCAAAATATACAAAGTTTTTACTCTTTCCCATTGTAGGAAACCAAGAGTTCCACACAGGACATAGCTAAAAACAAGGTCTTAATCTCGCAAGCACACGGGAAAAAACTAAGTCCAGGGGCGTCTTCCTCCATAGTCAAAGTCATTAAGTACGCCTCCCAAAAAAATTCCATCACCAACTTCTAATGGCGAGAATAAAACACCATGTCCGAATCACCTCCTTTCAAGAAAAAGTCCCGATCTCTGCTGGCCAAAAACTATCACCCCTCGTGGTCTCCTTGCCGAAATATTCTAAGTGCCCACATCGTGAATATTTTGTAAGTCCGAAGATTCCATTAGTACTTAGCTCGTCGTTCGCAGGCTCCTCAACTCGTAGATACTCTGGGCGGACACCACTCACTACAGAGTACCAGCACGCCGGCTGGGTCTCATCTCTTCTCTGGGCTGAATTTGTTTTTTGTGACGAGTCTCCAGGTCCCGCTACGCCAGCCTGAGCACCTTCACAGTTCTGTGTGCCCTCCGGCATGCCTGTTAGTAGTTAAGACGGTTGGAGTATGGGGTGCGTCTCAGGGCAAGCCCTTTGCGCTTTAGGTCGAGTTTATTTAGTGAAAGGGCGCATGCATCGCGGCTATAGCAGGGTTGTCTCGTGCCATGGCCGCAATTGTAGCCATGGACACACCCCGAAAGAATAAGGGTCTCTTAAAGGGCATAGAAAACCAGGTAAAGCGGAGAGGGCCTGGAGAAAACTATGCGACAGTCGCGGAAGATAAAATTATTCCTTTTATTGGATTAGGGCTGGAGAAAGTAGGGTATTTGTTAGTTCGCGAAAATATACTTTGTGAGTATGATGCATGGTGGCATGAAATATGTGCTGTACAGTATTGATAACCAAGGTCGCGCTGCGCAGCCCTGGTGGTGATGGGCCAGAATGTACGCTCGTAAGTGTTAGTGAATGTGAGTGATGAGTGTGTTAGTGTAGGTGTGCCGCTCCACAACCCTCACCAGCTACTGCAGAGAGCACACTACGCCACAGTCCCCCAGTTGTCGCTGGATCTGTCCAGAGACGCCTTGGAATCGGCAGTGTCGACGGACCATACATACAAGCAACTGTCGGACGAGAGAAACTTTGTAGCACAAGCGTGTATGGTGCGATATGAATGCGATATGGTTCAATTATTTTGTCAAATAGCGTACTTTGTAATTAATTGTAATGCAGCAATACGGGTTTCAGGAATTAATTTTAGTCGGGTGCATGGCTGAGGGCCTGCATTTCGAATTTTAGTGTTTTAAGGTGGCCTGTGAGCCAAAATACTCTTAGGCCGCTTATATCTCTGAGTCTCGTCAGGGTCATAATTGCCGAGACTAGATATTTTCGGGTTGGGATTTGTGGCACAATCCTTGTAAAAAATTTTCCGCCATTTTGACAAAATGCTCGCTTAATTTGTAAATTTTTAGTTCGTTATGCAGATCTGTAATAGAGCAGTATCTAGGTGCGTCTGCCGCAATTCGCAGGCATTTATTTTGCACTATCTGCAGTCATGGCCTGCGATTGGGGCCATGACTACATCCCTAAGTGTACTTATAGCTAAGCTAATACTAGAAGAGAATGGGGAAAATAGGCATAGGCACCGTAAAAACCCACTCGACAGGATAGAATTCAGAATATTCATGCATTATTCAGAAATGCTACGGGAGACAGAGAGAGAGAGAGAGAGAGAGAGAGAGAGAGAGAGAGGTGTGTGTGTGTGTGTGTGTGTGTAACATGCTCGTGTTAGTAGAGATGAAAATCTAGTAACACCACTCACCCCAATATATACACCGAGCAAACCACCGCTCTCGCGCTCCCCCTTCCAAGAGACTCGTACCTCAGCGCGCCCTAAACATAAACCGCCCTCTTTTCTAAACAACGCCCTATTTATTGCCAACATATTCCGAATGGTGCGTAATTCGGGCAGCCAATGATTTCTCAGGGCGCGCTTTAACAAAGAGCGCCTGTACGCCTGAAACACGCTACACGTAACAGTTGTGCAGGTCGTCGCTCACTCCTCTGCAGGCGTTCCACTTATCTAAAAAGAGACATTTCTGAGCACTTTTTCAACGCGTAAAACACTTGTGACGGCCGAGTAGTATAAAGATGCCGATTCGAGCGCAGCCCCCAGCTATCAGAAAAACAACCGTCAGAAAAAATTCCTCTTAATTTTTCTGATCCAAAACATCAAATGCCGATTCGAGCGCAACCGCAAAAAAAGTGGCTCAAAAAGATGCGTTTGGGAGCAGTTGCAAAAAATTGGCTCAAAAAGTTGCGTTTGGTTAGATCGTAGTCATTAGAAAAAAAAATTTGTGATAAACTTCGCATTTGAGTGCATCTGCAAAAATACGCTTAAAAAGTGGAAATGATAACTATAACAATGAAAAAGTTGGAATAATGAATATACTCAACAGCAAGTTTAGTGTCTTTGTTGTGAATAATCCAAAAGGTATACCATATCTCATACGAATGTTAAACACAATGCCACATACTTTTTGGGAGTCGGAGCATTACAGAAAAGGGTTACTCAATGACATAATAAATTCACTACCTTTCGAGTTGCATGCACCCGGTTATCAGTACTTAGGTCCGGGTACCAGACTAAAAGAGAGAATTGAGTATAGCGATAAACCCATTAATCCACTAGATGCGGCTGAAATGGAATATCATATAGCTTATCATCATCATAAAGATCTAGCTGAAAGACATTTAGCTGACAAAGAACTAGAAAACAAAGCGTTCAAAAGATTGTTAAGTTCAGAAGCTCGTCTCAATGTGAGATGGTGAGCTGGTGTTACTGGATATGCGATGCATATTAAACGTAAGCTTAGCTGGGGAATTAAAATGAAATGATAAAATATTTGTTATAATAAATGAAAGTAAAAAACATTGTATTTCAAGTTCCAAACAATGAGTTGAAGGGTTTGAATAATGTTTCTTTCCTAACGAAAGACCAATTGGAACATAAAAACAAGAAATTATAGGACAAAGGGATGTCTATAACAATTTCAGTTCCACAGCTTAAGAAAATGTCCAAAGAAATGAAAACTGGAAATGGTTTGACAGTTCACAAGGGTGGATTTTTACCCTTAATTTTCGCAGCTCTAGAAGCGTTAGCTGGTAGTGCATCATCTATCGCTACATCAGTAATTAATGCCAAGAAGAAAAACGAAGAATTGGAAGAACAACACAGGCATAATTTAGCTACGGAGGAATACGGCAAGGGATTGAAGAAAGTTAAGTGGGGTAAGAATGTTAAAAAAAAAGTAACTCAGTAACTTTGATACTGATAAAATGGTTAAAAAATTAAACATTAAAAATTTTCGGGGTGTATTTATGATCGACGAGCTACTTAACACACCACTCGATAATGAATGTGGGATTGTTAATCTAGATGTTTCAACAAACTCTGGTACACACTGGGTATGCTATTGGAAAAAGCAAACAACAAATATTATTTTGATTCATTTGGCGGAAATCCATCCCAACAATTAATATCATATCTCGGAAGTAATATTTTTTATAACGATGATAGAATTTAAAATTTCAATCACGTAACTTGTGGTCATTTGTGTGTAATTGAGCTAAATCACTTTTCACATAATTTTAAATTTCCAAAAATTAATTCACTATTAATAAACAATGGATATATGTGGAAATGCATTAATGAGCTCTTGGATTGAAGATCAAATTAAAGAACGCACAGACAATAATACAACTATTGAGAAGATCAATCCTAATGATTTTTTTTCCAACACACAGTTCAACGACTTTATAGCCACACTAACAAGAAATAAAAGATCATTGGATAAAGCCTATCTTACTCACTTGGAAGTATATAATAATATAGATTTTGAACAAAAATGACTAAGGCATGTGGGAGATCCCATTGCACCGATGGATGCAATCAATTTAGAGTACTGTCAGAAAAACAGATTTAAAATTTCGTTTAGTTGGGAAATATAGTTCAAAAGAAAAAGTATTTTACTTCGATAATCAAATAGAATAATTTTTTATGAGAAATGGAACTATAGTTGAAATAATAATAAAATCAAAAAAATATAAAAGTGTTATCAACTTATACCATGAACGGAAAAAAATTGACATGTATAAAACTTTTGAAGTATACCCTTATGGTATGATATATTTTAAAATACCAAAAGCCCACAATGTACCCGAAGATACAATTGTGTTTATTGAAATAGTTATGGTATACCAATACACTTAAAAAGCTCAGATTATGTTGGTTTTTAATGGAAACACTTCCATTAAAAACATAATTATAATCTAAGAATATAAAATGTCTTTAATTTTACTATGGTACTTACCATTATTTAACTTACGAGTCATATATATTGTAACAAAACCATATTCATTATTCCAACATTTTGAACAAGTCTCCCTAAATTTCTCAAACGACATATCACCACCAACAAAATCACTATGAATATGGTTAAGATTAGTAAGATTTGTATCGTCTTGTCTGAATATGCAAATAAAATTATCATTGTCTCTTATAAGTTGTTTGAGTACTTTCGAGTATGTCTGGGCTAAGTAGAAAGAATCAATATCTTTGTGTCTACCGCAAGTAAAGTAATCCCTTACCATATTTTGGTTTTCAAGTATGATATCATCGAAAACAACTACAGACTCTTTATGACATTCATTTACATCAACAATTTCTTGATTTGATGGAAAGAAGTATGCTATCGGTTCATTAAAAATTTTTTGATGCTACATCTATATCTTTCTTTAAATTGATATATTTTGGTTGGTCCAGACTTTTTGAACATACATAGAGAGTACCAATATCCAACCATCCCTGAGCATATATAAAATTATCTATCGTAAGTGTAGTTTTTCCACAGTTATTAGGACCCGCTATCAAACATCTAATATTATTAGGTAATAATTCACCATAACATTTTGTCAATTCAGTCTTGTCTGGTAAACTTATTTTAATATCCCAGTCTACATGTTTAATGTTTTTCTTGCTCATTTATTAATAGATTAATTTAATAATATAATAAATGAGTAAAGTATTCAAACTAACAGACAATAAATCAGTGTTGAAGAAGACACTACATTACCCTTTAGAGATAGAGGGTTCACTCATTGGCTTTAGTTCAGTTCTATACTACTTATCTAACGCATAACATTATCTCTGGGGAAAATAAGCTGTATTTTGTGGGTCAGAATGATATGGAATCAGCAATTGATATTCCAGTTGGCCAATGTAGTTTAAAAGATCTTAAAAAAACTATAAAAGCAATTTTTAAATTTAGTGTAGATTCAATGGATGGGAAAGAAAATGATATATCTTTTGAGCTGGATAAAATAACAAACAGAGTGAAAGTAAAATGTACGCTTAAATTACAGTTTGGAAAACTGGGTTCAATAGGATAACTTTTGGGTTTCGTAGAAAATAAAACTCTGAAAGAAAATGTGGACTATTATGACGATACAATTCAAAATTTTTCTCCATTTGAAACAATAAATATACACTGTAACATAGTAAATGGTATGATATTAAAACATGATGTATATAGTCATAGAGAAACTAACATAATTACCACTTTTAAATCAAGAACAACATTTGAATTTGGCGACACGATTTATTACGAAGCAGCATATTCATTATTTTTTCCAGTGCAAACAAATCAAGTTAATGAAATAATAGTTGAAATTAAGGATGAAAAAGGTAAGTTAATTAACTTTGATTTTTCCGAAAGAACAGTGGTATTAGAGATGAGACCATAGATATTTTTTCGGTTGGAAGTAGTCATATTCTATATATAATAACGTTAATAGTTTTTAAACTATTAAGGTTTCATGTGATAAAGATGAATAATATTTCAATAGAAAGGGCAATGAAATATTTAGAAAAAGATTTCAATGTTTCGGCTACTTTAATATGTCGAATATGGAGATGTGTATCTAAATTTTTAATTAGACTATGTTGTAGCACGTTGCCGAAGTCAGAGCGATAATTGTGTTTTAATGATTGGATAACCATTAAAATTTTATAGAGATATGAACACAAATAAAAATCAACTGATGTCTAATTATACGACGATGATAATTTACTCTTTAAAAAACCGATTAGAATGTCTTTGATTAACACCACAGCCCAACATTCCATCATATGCAAAACATATACCTCCACGATTAACACCATTAAAACTTTCTCTGTGAAAATCTGTACCATATCTGTCTGGTAAGGTTACTTTAAAATTTCCAGAAGTAATTACCACTTTGTATCCATACCATGTATCATTTATTTCAGCATGGTTTATGGGATAGGACTGTCCAATTATAAGTTCAGAAAGCTTCTTAAATTGTTTGGTTCCGTTTAATACATTCAGCAACTGATCCATCTTTATTATATACAATATTTTATTTTTTACGTATTCAAATTTTTGAGCCACTCTTTTTTGCACCTGCTCCCAAACGCAACTTTTTACACGCATTTTTGCGGTTGCACCCAAACGCCAAATTTAACACAACTTTTTTTTTCTTCTAATGACTACGATCTAACCAAACGCAACTTTTTGAGTCACTTTTTTTCGTTTGTGCTCGAATCGGCATTTGATGTTTCGGATCAGAAAAGTAAGAGGAATTTTTCTGATGGTTTTCTGATGGCTTGAGCATTAAATTTACCGCGTTGTTTTTCTGATAACTGGGGGCTGAGCTCGAATCGGCATTTTTATACTACTATTCCGTCACTAAACCCCACATCAATAACTACAATCGAGAGTAGAGAGCAAACTCGTGGTACAAAGTATAGTGTAAGAGAGTAACTTTATCATCAAGTGAAATGTAACTTGAAAACCCAGATGGATGGCCTTTTAATATCTTCATTGGGACACCAGTTCTTACAACAAATACGCACTGTATGGTTCCTTCAGTGATCAATACTGATTTATTAATAAGTTGCTGTACATCCAAAAGTTCGCGCAATAGAGGTGATACTGTCTAGCGATTGGCACAAAAAATACTGCTCATTTTATTTATATAATTGGTGCGTACACGTTTAAAAATTACAAATACAACTGCCGTAATACAATTCTTGCACCATAAAAATGTTTTAAAATGATTATAATCAACAAACACGCCATCAACAACGTCTGCAGCAAGACTGTGCCAGAGTTGTGCACTACGTATGATTTTTAAAAGTAATTACTTCCCGCGACGTACTTCTCACAAACAGACACAGCCCCGACACCAAAGTGCGTGTTTAAACGCTCGTCTCATACCTGTTTGTTTTCTCGGGTGAAGAATCTGAGACGAGCAGGGCACCTGAACTGCTGGACCACACACAATCAGCTAGGACCGGCCGAAGTCAATCCAATATGCCGCGCCACACGGAGTTTATATGGAGTAGTTCAGTGGTAATTTAAAGTATAGGCTATTCACGGTAAAGTGAGCACTTTTTAAGGCCCTGCAAAAATTTTCCTTTCAATTAATTTCTACCTTTCTGCCACTTTTTAATGTAAACATTGCAATATGTCTAATAAACACAGTGTATACATTCAATCACACTCAAAATGTAATGTTTGATGCTGCAATAAAGTACATTTATTAGACGATAATGCCTTTTATAAGGGCCTTAAGAAGTGCTCACTTTACCATGAACAGCCTATACACGATGCACCACTGATCACAGTCACCACGGGCATTACTTCAGTACTCGCGCAATTAATCACACTTGCGTGAGCAAACACTTGGTCTGCATCGGGTATCATTTGCGACGACTACTAATCGTTATAATTATACGCCGTGCGAACTCGTTCCACATGGACATTCATATTTAAGACAATGTTAATACGAAATGGCTGCACGGCCACGCCAGCCCGGTGAGGAACAAGCACGACGAATTTCACCCGTCAAACTTTGTACTGCACTCGCGACGCGAAGCCGCGCGGCGAATAGCTGTCGACTCTCTCAGCCCAGAGCCTCAACTCCTACTGTACGCGCTCGGCACCTGCGCACCGCCTACTGCTTGCGTCACACACGCGGGACGTCACGCGGACCCACACGCAGCGCGCCAAGTGGCGGTCGTCTTTACTAAAGCGTACTGCGGGCGTTATTGCAACTACATATAAAATAGATATACGCTACATAAATCATAATATTTATATAAAAAAACGTATTTAACTCGCAGTAAAATATAATAGCAAATATACTCCACCAAGAATAAATTATATAATAAAAATTAAATGGAATAGAATATGTTAGGCCAGCCTATAAAACTTAATAAATCAAAAGTAACCAAATCAGTTCACACCAGGTTGCTACCAACCTCGACAAGTGACGGTAATACTGTCACAAAATCTAACGTACCTGTAAATCATAATCAAAACGAAGGTATTACTATTTTAATTTGTCACATCACAAAAGTTAAGAAGTTGAAACAAATACGGCTGAGGTCTCTTGATGAATATTACAGTTAAAAAAAAAAAAAAAAAAAAAAAAAAAAAAAAAAAAAAAAAAATCTCTCCTCATTACCGTAGAAAATTATTATTATTTTGGTTTACAAGAATACTTATAGTTTCTTACTTCGTCTTAAAATTAATTTTTTTTTAAAGATTTAATTAATTTTACTTTATGTTTCAGAGTCGCTTGACTTGTCGAAGAAAGAATGAAGAGAATTATACAATGAGCGATAATTTAGAGGTAACCAATAATGCAAGCATTTTCACAGATCTGATAATTATGTCGGAATCCCATAGCTCCGACAAGCACGACACGACAGTTAAAACCGAGCAGTTAATCACACACGGCACATTTTATGTCGAAACGACGAAGACTGTCACACGACCAGTAGTTTTCGATTTGAAACTATTCGAATTTGAATGTTGTACAGCACTACAAATAGTATGTGCAACTTTCTAAAACATAGAACGTCGACTAAATGTCCCAGTAGTGTGAAATTTGTATGTAAAAGGAGATCGTTATTGCCACTTACTGGATTAAACACATATCAATAACATTTATGACTGGCCGTACTTTATAGTAACACCTGCGTTCTTTGTCAACATCGTGAGCTCCGAATTTCCTTTTTTGTCCCCCGCCTCTGAAACTAGTTTATTCTACGAACGACTTGTAGAATGGTGCTAAAAAAAAGCGTACCATCGTGTAAACTGCTTTGGACATGTAAGTTAAGGCAGTCGCATTGTCGTGTCGTTGTTGCCGTTTATGTCATGTCATATCGTGCTTGTAGGATCTGTGTGCCTTTATCATTAAAATAACCTAGATATTTGCTGTGAGTAGGTACCTCATTTAATTAAGATATCATACTGTATTTTTCGCTGCTGTCCATTGTGAGATCAGCCGAGTGAATGGATGCGGTTTTAAACGTTAAATGTTTGTAGGTGTGTCTCGGACACCTTTCGCCATATTGCTTATAAATAAACACGTTGCGTGTCTTTGCCCGGGACACATTTACACAAAAGTGTTTCTTTAAAGATGTGTATACCCTTAAAACTACCTGTAAATTGTGATTCAAAGACGCAGTAAAAATCCAAAAACATAAGCACTTATTAACGTATTCATACTTGCTCTCTTGTGGCATAGTTCTTCTCAATAGACGTTTCTTGAGGCATCTTTTGCCCCTTTACAGGGCAATATTTGTTATGTTTCTTTAAAGTGTTTTGCTAAATTTAAGTTAATACGCGAATACGCTCCATATTAGTTACAATTTCCTTGAATGAAAGAAACATGTAAAGCCTGGTTCACATCATGCTGAACAGACAGAGTAGGCAGAACCATTGGTTATACACATTCCAACAGATTTTCTGGGTAGCCATCTTACGCTGAATTCGTGATTTGTAACGCTGAGATTCTAAAACTAATTATAGATTACAAACTAGTTGCTGTCGTCTTTTTGCTCTAGTTTATTAATTCCACTACAAAGCGACTTATTTACTAGTATTGCATTTCAAGAGATGGAAATTTTATTTTTACATCCATAAAAATTTAAGCTTTAGCGCTTACTTAAAAATTCATTTTCTAACTACGTTTATTTTATAGTGTTGAATATAATTAACGTTTACATTCACGTATCTCATTATAAATACGTACATTGAGCTATTCTATACATTTACATCTATACACGTCGATTAGACAAGACATTAGTGGTATAAAATACGTGAACCACTTGACTTGTGGGAAATATCGGCGAAGTGTGCTCTTTCCGCGAGCAGAAAATATCGGCGTGAGCTCAACATTTCTGCGCGACTTGCGCGGAAACCGAGGGCGGCTTCTGAACGGATGTTCGGGTCTTCCGCTCTCCGTCTGTTCGGCGTGATCGGCGTGCATGCGAATCCGGCTTTAAGGAATCGATTTTGCTAACGTGAACAAGCTGGCTGTGATAGCGTGATACTTAGCGTGTCATACTGACTACAATTTTATAGTATAACTGAGGTAGTCAGTACTTTCAACAAAACAAATAGGCCTAGGGCCCAACAATTTACATGGAAATTGTGTTGTAATCTTGGTGTATCGTTTATCCGTTTCCTTTTGAAGAAAATACTAAATAAAACACTGTACTCAGCCTTCAGTGAGTTTTCTTGTTTTGCAAATATAAATTAAAGTCAAATGACACCCGTAGCATCCATATTTACTGTCGAAAATAGATCCGAGAAACGGAACAGGAAAATACGAGAAGTTATTGCCGATGGCCAATTAATGGTTCTCTCATCCCTTTGTTTTAATTAACTTTGTATGACACTGGTTCCGGTGTTTATCATATGATAGAAACATTTTTTTTTATGTCAAAGGTGCATCGTGGGAAGTTGTTTGTGCATTTTTTAAAAATGCTGATGCTTTGCGCGTACCATCACCCATTGTTTTCGTTCACATGGGCGAGAACTAGTAATAGCATGCGTTTATGATCGGGTATGCAATTTCACCAGCACTTGTAAAATGGTTTCAAATCATATCGTAAAAAAAAAAAGTGCTATATGTATAATTCCTGCAAACATATTGGAATTGAACTCATGCACGTTAAACTTGGATTCAAATGCGCATCCATACGCAAACTTCTTTGTCAAATAGTTGGTGTTTTTTTTTTTTTCTTTCAGCATGTCTATGAAGTTCCTGATGCCGTAGAACAGCCAAGCTACTCAAAAGAAAATAGCCTATATGATTTTCAAGGAAATTTTCAAGGCCACAAATCGATCAGAAAGTTGTGAGGTTCTGCGTTGTTTAGAATATATTTTATTTTTCCCAATTGTTTCTTATTGACTGTGTGCTCTCTGTAGCGTAACAAAACTAAAGCCTGGCTTTTTACGCAAACTCATTCTTAATGTAAATTTTGGATTTTAAATAACGAAGAAATATATTTCTTTTATTAATGTTTCTGATGTATATATTGCAAAGTATATTAATGTTTTAGTATAGATATATTATTCTCTAGCAATATATAAGTGCCTATTTTTAACTCATAAATATTAGCGTGACAAAAATAGCTGACACTTTCATGATATTTTGAATGTAAACTAAATGTTATAAACAGAAATATCTCATCACCTCACACTTTACATGTAAATACTGATTTTTCCCGACCTTATATCTTGGAATCAGGAAGTACTAATTTCGAATAAATGTGGTATTTAAGAATATGGTGAATCAATTTGTTTCTGCTTTAAAATTTAAAATGCCAACATAAAGAGCCTCCATGAGTGATAAACATAAATTCGATGGTGTAAAGACCGACATTTGATATCCATCCCGATGAAGTAGATTGATGACCAACTACATGTCGTATGATCATAAAAAAATATTTTCTGGGCAACAATGCATTCCACTAAGCTGAGCACCGGAGGTAGGCAAGTTGAGTTTTCAAAGCATCTCGTTTATGTTGCACAGAGAGAACAGTCAACAAAATATTTGTTTGTATAGGGCCAAAAATATATTTAGTTGTGACAACATAATATTTTCTAGAGTAAACAAAATTTCAAATTCAACAAAATTAATTTGGTTCATCTAACAAAATACACTGTTGAATAAACATAACCGCTATGTTGTGCCAGAAGAAATTAGCCTTTCAACATAATATTTTGATGAATGAAATGGAATTATATTTATATGTCCACTCATTTGGCTGCCTTCATACAGCATTAAGTATGATTCCATTTTTCGTGACAATTAGAATATATGCTGTTCACGGTAAAATGAGCACTTTTGAAAGTCATGCTTAAGATCTAATTGTATGCGCGTTATGTTTTCTTCCGCCTTATACAAACTTTACATTGCCATGGGCCTCCTGACTTTATTTATGAGTCGGGAAAATGAAACTGTGAAATTATTATGAAATTAAATACTTACGAAATCTGCTCATATTTACACTTCACTGCATTAAAAAAAAAAAAAAAAAAAAATTAAACTATCACAAATGGTTACCTAACACTTTTCATTCGTCTTTGAGATATGGAACTACTTTCCATCCACCGTTACCAACTGCATTGGGCAAATGTCACTCAGTGCGCCAATTAAAATGTATGCATGCAGGGGCAGTGATATTATTCTAAGGTTCACTTCTAAAGTGCTCACTTTATCGAGAACCTCCTTTAGTAACAATTGGCGTGTACCACGTGCCAGCCTCAAGCCCTTCACCACGCCGCCAGCAGCACAGCCAATTCATCACATCGTCACGCGAGGGCAGCAGCTTCCAACCAGTGTTTCCCATGTGCGCGTGTGAGTGCACCAATGTAGTGCGTCAATAATTATTATTTTGTAATTTTATTTTTCATGTGGCCTTTTATATTTTATTTTAATGTGTAATGTTTAAAATATTAGTTTATGTGCAGTGCTAATTTGTGTGTTTACAGTGTCATGTGCTACATGTGCGTAAAGGTTTATTTATGTAATTTGTTTCGGTTTTAAATATGTTTTAATAATTATTGCGCTGTATTTTTCACTGAAGGGTCTTGTGTACTATTTATTTTGAGAGTGTTTATGTGTTGTATACATATATAAGTTAATGTTTTGAATTGCTATGCCCATGTGCTGATAATACGTGCTTCGTGCCATGAATTCCGTTTTGCATCAGCACTATGTTTTAAGAATATATTTAGTTTATGTAAGAGAGATGTTTATTGCACATTAAGTGTTCTTGTAGACAATCATGTTTCGTATCACCTACCAGTAATATCCAATAGTGATCAGTACAATAGCCAGAATATTTTTTTCGTCATGTTGAGGTTAAGTGTGATGTGTGCCACAAGCAGCGGTACTTAAACCAGCGACCATGTGGCGGACTAATTCCACTTTTCATTATGTTGTAATAAACTTGGGCCAATGCTTATTTTAAGTTATGTGCAGTAAACCTCTGGTAATTTTAAGTTTGTTGAGATAGTAAACATCACCAATGCCGAGTCAGAGTGACATAAACTCCCAATGCAAAAGGGTGTGTTTTTAGGTTAGAGTACGGCAAAGGCAAAAGCCACCAGTCAGAATATTTTGTTTTGTGTTTCTTATGTATATTTTTGATAATAAAGGTGAAGTTTTTTATGTTTTCTCATCACATTAGCACTGCACGAACATCATTCATTTCATTCACCATGGCAACATTTTGTAATTATAGGTTTTTTTCATCATCAT
The DNA here is from genome assembly GCA_029891345.1 of Dryococelus australis. NCBI lineage: Eukaryota > Metazoa > Arthropoda > Insecta > Phasmatodea > Phasmatidae > Dryococelus > Dryococelus australis. The sequence continues at coordinate 194,797,891 of CM056997.1, forward strand.
GGCGGAAGGCTCAGACACTGAGCGAGCTCCGCACAATCGAGCGGTCAGTGGTGTCACAGGTCTTTACGTGGAGCAGACGTCGTATTGGCCTCCCCGGGCCAGCAACATTCACACTTATCATGTATTTTACCATACTCAATTATTTAGCTTACCAGTACACGTAACACATTTATTTAGCCCGGGGAGAACGCCCTCCACAACCCGATCCGTCTTTTACACGGTCGGGACGTAAGATTTCAACTTAATCCATTATGTAGGCATCGCGCCAAAATTATTTTGTACAGTGCCAGAGCTCTCCGAGCTTAAGTGAAGAACATTTCATGTCAGTGCCCCGCTGGGGAAGTAAGCAACTAAATTTTGTGACATAAAATATGCACGTGTTTATTTGCTTCAGCCGCCTAACGGTAGCATAACCCGTTTTGATCAATTTTTACATAACACAACAGGTGTGGAAATGTCCTAAAACAATTTTCTGGGGAATGAGAAAGGTTTGGAGGAGCCATTTATACTTCACTAGATTACGCCTTGTGGAGTATAGTTTCATCATCACCAGTAGCAGTTTCAGCAGGGAGGATGTATGGGGAGGCCACTTAAGAGCCAATGACCTTCACGACCCAGCATAATTCGTGCTCTACCGTAATGGTACTCGCTAACCTGGCAAAGAATACATCACCCAGTTCCAACACCATCAACCTCCAATTCCCCTAGATCCAAAATAACTCCCGTTAAAGTGTCGCCCTTCCATGTGGCCTTATCATCCCGCAAAAATTCTATCAATTTTTCCATGCCTTATGGCACCTTTTTATCTGCAACCTGCTTGTGTTGCAGAGTGCATACAAGTTAGCTGTAACTTCATTCCAATTCAACAGTAACTCCCATATCCAGAATTAATGAATAATATTTCATGGAAGTGTTCCTATGTATATAATTTCTTGTTTCATGTTCCGTGTGACCATGTGGCATTTTTCGGACAACCACAAAATTAGACTCCATTGAATCAGTGGGTTCACATTCATCATTCCAGACAACATTCCCAGCATTTCTCTGCCATCTGTGCCTTGCATTGATACTTCTAGACCAGGAAAACACCAGAAAACCAACAGGATGATTTTGGCACCAGACAGCACGCCATTGTTCATCATCTACCAGGCATAGCCGCGAACTTGGACTTGCACACACAGATCCAGTGGTCGATACCGCGCCAGCTACACCCCGCCATATTGTTCCAAAAGTTTAGAAGGGAGCGCGCCACCAACCCCCTTTATGCATCTCGATGTGCTGGCAGGTACCACCCCTCGCACATCGCTCTGCGAGAGTGACAACCATGGGCTGTGGAACGACGCGGTTCGGCATAATATTGACAAGAACACACGGCACCATGAACTCTCCGTGTCAACTGCGCCGCTCTCGCTATCGGAGATGCATAGACTGGCAGACGACGAATGGCAAGCCATCACTGTTATGCACAAAATGTTTGTCATTTGCCAAATCAAAAATGCGGAAATTTGCAATGGAGCTCTGGCATGCACCGTGATAGGAAAACCAGAGGATGTATGCGCACGCTGTGTGAGACCTTGCCAAGAAAAATAATCCGTCAATCCAGTATGCATACCAGTATTCTGCACCTGCCCCACACCTCAGATTGGGCAGGAACCATCGACCTCACATGTACACAGAAATTTAAGAAAATGCGTAAACTTCAGTCGAAGCGATGGTCAGGGGATGGCAACTCTCACATGTGCAAGATGTCTAGCGTATACAACGAGTGGTGCATTTCACCAGAAGAATGCGCAACACTGTGGGATATCCACTTCATCACTTGCGCCTGCTGTTACCAGGACTAGTCAATTCCAGAATTATGGCCATGTACCAGTGCTAGGGCGGAGCCAGCCCATAGACGAGTGACGACACAGCAATTACAACAGCTGCCAGCAGAAAATAACAATGGGTGGGTTTTCGGAACTGACAGCCAGAAACAGTATGTACCGCAACTGGTGTTGCCACACCATCTACCTTAATGTATACGGGGACATTAACTCTTTCAACAACCCCCGCACATTCGACACCTGTACCATCAGAGATGCCAGCTCATGCCAACTGTATTCCTGTCGCCATCACAGTACCATAGGCCACAGGGAAATGTAACCATACCAGTCAGCCATCTACAACACCCGCCTGGTTCCAATCGCTGCCGACGTACGCCAAGACAGCCAGCGAAGATCTAGTAGCCTTCCTCGAGGATTGTCAGAGTCGACTTTGCCGTTATGAGGTATATCAGGAAGAATGGGCAAACTGTATAGGAGAATGCTTTAGTGGTTACACCAGGATATGGTGGCGCGGAGTTACTTATTACGGCATTACATGGGACGAATTCAGTACTGCATTCAAGTACCAATTTGCAAACACATTCACATCTCTGCAGGCAAGAAGTATGGTTATAGTGGAAGAGCAAAGGGAGGAATCCCTCTACAATTTTGGAAGTCTGGTGCGAGCCTGCCATCCGGAAAACTCATTGAAGGACATACTCGAAGTGGTAGCAGGTTCCACATGGGCGGAATACTGTGCAGCACTAGCCCCAGTGATTCATGTAAGTGAGAATGATTTTACACAGACTATGGTGCTGTTAGATGCGAGCATCCCAGACCAGTCGCACCACGACCGTAGCAATGCGAAGCCTCATTGGTAACAGGGACCAACTAGAAACAAAAATATCAGTTCCAATGAAGCAGTATCCAAAAGTCCGTCTACCGCCACTACCATTAGTCACATAACCTCTAAACCATCTCTAGCAGACCAGACATAGCTTAACAGCGCCAATACCCGCCCACCATTCGGAAGTAGGCGGCCACTAGTTCCATGCAAATGGTGTGGGGGCCCACACTGGAACAACGACTGCCCGACCCGGGCTAATTATGTGCCACAAGAAGAGAAAACTGAGACCCAGCTGGGAAATGAACAAAATGGGTAGAGTAACCAGATGTCACTCACCCTAGTCACCAGTGGCAAGACCGGATCCGACACCTCAAAAAATATTACTCATGCACATTGCTGGTAATTATAGCAGTTTCATACGCATCGCCATCTTTATAAATAGTAACCCATGCAGAGCACTCATCGTCAAAGCCGAATCACATAAGTTTATCAGAACATATTTAATTAATGTGAGTGAAATCCGATCAGTGCAACAAGTCATCCTGCTGGCTACCCAACAACACATTGGTGAGATTGCTGGTGAAGTGACCATCGTAGTCAGCACCAGATATATTGAAACAGTGAATACTGTCTTTGTATCCGATGATATCAGAGAAGATGTTATCCTCGGGATTCATGGCTTACGGAACAAAATACCATGATCGAGCCGATGGTGCGACGAATCCACTTCAGGCGCAAAGAACGACAGACTATTCATAACCTGAACCCCCACCAGCTGGGGATATGCCAAGAGTATCTCTGGACGACCTGGATCACTCTGTATCACCGGAATGCCGAGACTCCATGCAACGCCTCCTGGACGAATGGTGAGATGTGTTCACTGTAGCTGACCCACTGTGTCGCACGACCGTGGTGGAACACAGCATGCAACTCTGTACAGATGTGCCAATACACGACATTCCACGGCGGTAATGCCCACACCAGTGTATGATAATTATGGAACAGATAGCAGAAATGCTGCAGAAGAGGTTATCGAACAATCGGAGAACGCATACAACTCAGCCATCACCCTAGCACCCACGAAGGAAGGGACATGGCACTTTTGCGTGGATTTCAGCCACCTGAACCTAGTAACATGCAGCGCACCACCTCCATACATCCACATTCAAGATGCACTGAACACTCTGGGCGGGCAAAGGTTCTCAGCACAATCGACCTTCGTAGTGGCTACTGGCAGATACCAGTCCAACCAGAAGACCGCCACAAGACCGCATTCACCACCTCCAATGGATGTCGATTTCAATTCTGTGTACTGCCGTTCGGGATTAAATGCGTGTCGTCGATGTTTCAGGCAATGATGGTGTGTGTGCTGGACAGCCTAATAGGTGACTCTACCCTCGCCCACTTGGATGATATCATTGTGTGGTCCGAGTCATGGCCAGATCATATACATAATCTATCACTGATGTTCGAACGATTGGCAATCAATGGCCTGACATGCGCCAGTAGGAAGTACCACATCGGCAAAGAAAATATCCAGTTCTAAGGCCACATCGTCGATGAGAATGGGAGTCGACCCACACCAGAACATATGCATGTAATTGAGGATTATACAGTTCCAACGACCTGCAAGCCAGTGAAAAAATTATTTGGGCCTGTCAACTGGCTACATAAATACATCGCAGAATTCGCCATTGACATGGCTCCACTCAATGAATTAGTGTCCCTAAACATCTGCTTCAACTGGCAATGTGCTCAGCAGTCCAGTTCTGACGAACTTAAATGCAGCTTCAGTGAGTGTTCTATGCTGGCTCGCTATGATGCAGACCATTACCTGTACGTGCAGACAGATGCGAGCGAGAAAGGTCTATGTGTGGTAGTGTTTCAGCATGCCGACGATGGCACATGCCGCATTATCAACTTCGGAAGTGCCAAATTTGGCCCAGTACAGCAGCGGTACGATGTCAACGAACATTAATGTCTGGCCTTAGTGTTAGTTTTAAGAAGTATCGGACACTCCTCGAGTATCAGTGGTCCACACTACACACAGACAACCACTGCCTACTGTGGTTGTACACACAAGCCGCACTAGAAGTTCAGTGTGTAAATATATCGGTGTTGCTACCCGTGCCCACCTTGTCCACATTGTGGGAGCATGTCATCAGCAAGCAAGCCACGTGCCTGACTGCGAACAAGTAGAAAAAAAACATGTGAACAGCAAACAGTTGACAACTGGTGCGTGGTTAATGAGTACATCGAATAGCATGCTAACAGCAACAGCGATGCATGGCACGTGTATGTCCCAGCCACAGCCACAGCCCATTCAAACAACATTGCCAGCCACCCAAGCACCACGAAAATACAGTGCAATGTGCTAAAGCATTTTCATTGGCAGGGCATGTCAGTGCACATGCGAGATTTTGTGTGCGAGTGTGTGGCATGCAACTAGTACAAAAGCCGGCGCACTGATGGCAACCAACTACAGCTGCATTGGGTGCTTACTGAACCATTTGAGACACTAGTGCTCGACCTAATGGGGACCTATCCAAGCACATAATCCGGCAAGTGTTTCATTGTGGTCATCACCAATCTCCTTTCTCGTTGGGTAGATGCTTGCCCCATGTCAAGCGTGCGAGCATTAACAGTGGGCAAAGTCACTGAAAGTGAATGTTTCGCCCCCTGGGGCTACCCACACAGACATTGCATAGTGATTATGGAACCCAGTTCACCGGCCATGTGTCGCGTGATTTTTGCACGAAGTAGGGGTATGCGACATTACACGACAGCTGTTTATCATCCACATGCAAATCGTACTGAACAGTATAACCAGGAATTGAAGATGCAGTTATGCCTGTGTGGGGGTGATAATCACTCCTCTTGGGCCGAACAGCTGCCATCTACCCTATTTACGCTGTGCCTATGAACGAATCTGGCCATGGGCATGACACCAGCTCAGCTACTCAAAGGTCGTGATTAAACAATTAAATCTTTCGATTAAACAACTAACCCTTTGAACACCAAATTACACTTGTGCCACTCTTGCACGTTTAGGTAATACTCCACAGAGTGGGGCGGGATGGCGTGGGTGCAAGCATCCGGAGTAGATATCCCTAGCGGAAGGGAGCGGAGGGCCTGTACCCTTAACCACGCCTCCGATAGACTCTCACGCGTTAAGCAATTGCATCCATCCCTTTGTCATTCTAGAAGTGGGGTCGTACATACTTGCTCCCACTACTGGCAAGCACTGGTGCTAGGAATGCAACTTTCAGCTACCGATAGGTACACGAGGCCGCAGTTAACCAGACTGTCCCCTGCATGTTCACTTTAGTTAGTGAATCACCTGACTGTGTCAAATTAGCAGTGATTTTAAACCCAGAGACTTTACGATTAACTTCAACGTGCTCCTAATGAATGTGCAAGCTGAATTAATAAAGAAAAATAATTTTATAAAATTTTGTGGCTGCCTATTCACATGTTTACTATGCAAGCCCTCTTTGGGGCGGAAGTGCGTCTCGCGAGGACAATTAACTTCGTTCGTATCAACGATGTTAATGTCGTTCACGCTCTAAATTGCATTCTGAATTTATGTAAATACATTCATGCGCACGTGTGTTTGTATGGAACCACTAGTGTGCTAAGTATCTGTCCTGATCACTTAAATGCTAAACGAAGCGTCAGTTTGAAGATTCAATCTTGTAAACGTATTATGCAAAAATCATTAGCCTTTAAAGATATTTAGATTTTTAGATAGCCGCCATTTTACTACTAGAAACGCTCTAAATAACATTCTGAATTTATGTAAATACTAGCTGCCCCGTGCGACTTCGTTCGCATGATTTTTTTTTTTAAGTTATTAAAATAAAGTCCACCATAATTTCATTAAGGTTTTTATGTTTAAAATACTAATATTTCTTCCTTCTGGTTTAATGGAGTTATTAAATTACACCCTGCCATCGCTTCACACATGTTTTATGTTAATATGATATTTAGGACTTTGAATTGATCTAGCCACATTTTTTATTGGGTTCTCTAGCCGCTGAGCTACTGCAGCCCCCTTTTTGGGTGCTCTAGCCACTGAGCTACTGTGTCCCCCTTTTTGGGTGCTCTAGCCACTGAGATACGGCGGCCCCTCTATTGGATGCTCTAACTCCTGACCAGCGGCGGCCTCACTATTGGGTGCTCTAACCACTGGGCTACTGCGGCCCCACTACTGGGTTCTCTGTCCACTCAGTTTCTGCGGTCCCGGTATTGGGTTCTCTCTATTTTATTTAGAAGTATAGATATCAACGTATATGTGTATGGAACTACTAGAGCGCTAATTAGCATCCTGGCCACTGAAAAGCTAAACAAAGAGTCAGTTTGAAAAATAGTGGGGTATAGTTCCTCCCAGGACAAACGGGATTACGCCGCCATCTTGTTACACGCTTCGTTCTACTGTCATATTGGTAAACAGTATGTCATTGTTCATGCTCCTGCATTCTGAGGGTTCTCTCCGAGTTCTCCCCTTTTCTCTTTTGCATTCTTTCTTTATATTTTTCTTTCTCTTTTTCCTTCTCCCTTCTTTTTTCCTTCCCTTCCATTCTCTCTTATTTCGCTTTTCTCTCATTCTCTTCTTATTTGTTTACATCGGCTATTACAGGAGGCCGCCATCTTTGTTACTGGATGCCGCCATATTTGTTTACATTTACATGGGGGCCGTTATCTTGTTTTTCTTCGTTTGTCATTTGTTTCTCCCCATCAGTTCTGGCTTTGGCTACTAGGGGCGACGTCATATTGGTTCTTGCATTGGCTGCTAGGAGCGCTAGTGTCGCTCTCGTTCGATTAGTCGATCTCGCATCTGTCGTATGCGCTCCACTGCCATATTGGTTCTGGAATTGGAAGCAAGGGGCGCTGCTTTTTTAGAACTCAAATTACCATCTGCAACTGCCTGACATTCGGTCGTTAGACTTATGCCTTAGACCACTCGGCTATGGTGACATACAATGGGACAAGAGTTTATAAGTTGTATATAGCTTGGGGCTGAATAAATAATATCTTGCCTCTGATTAAAGACATTACATTTATATTTTTTGTTGTATAATTCTTCATGTATTTCACTTGCTTATCAATAATTTTATAAGTTTATATACAAATCAATAATTTTTTAAGTATATATATTTATATATTTTGTATTACATAATTTTTATCTATTATATAATTTTTTAGGTATCTTAGATTCGTTTTAAGAATTTTTAGTCAATAATTGTTATTATATTATTTTTAATTTTTAATTTGTTATTATTTTGGTTTAACTTACATATATAATATTTAGATTTAAATTATGTAATTTTTAATCAACAATTTTTATTATATATTTATTTTTTATTTTTTATAGTTTTGGTTTTACTAACATATATATCTTATTCGAGATTTAACTTATATACTTTTATTTTTAATATTTTTAAAATTAAATTTAAAGTGTATTGAATGAGTAGTCTACAAATTCGTATTTTTCAGGCAGATAAGAATATGTCTTCAGAATATATTATTACATGACTATGACAAGTGCCAATTTAGATTTTTTAAAAGCATATATAAAAAATGTTTTAGTAAATATATGCCAATTCATTTATATTATGAACGTTGATTAATCGTGCATTTTCAATTTTTAATTGCATATAATAATTTTTTTATATCCCAGACATAAGTATGTTGAAGTTAGAAAAAAGCAGATATTTCCTACTCCTATGTAATGTAATGGTTGTAATTTTTTTTCCAACACACCATCCCATAATCAAACTGTTCAGTATCCACTTCGCTTAGCCAAAGATAGCCATACCTTACTTCACCTAACCTAACATAATTTCACCCACTCATCTTGTAAGAACACTGAATATAAATTTTTTTTTTTCTCTCGACATTCAACCGTCATACTCTAATCATCGCCAGACCCCTCTTCACCTCCCCTCATTAAAACCTTACTTATCAGCCCTATCGAATTGTACGGAATACCAAAATAGATAGTACATTTCACCATGACATTAGCTTGCCTCATTCATGCAATTATCAATACAGTTCCACATCCACCTCCGTACCTCAGACTTAATTATCCATAATAACAGTCAACTATATAGACTACCATTTCAGCCTATCTAACTTTGCCAGTTACACAACATATCAACAAGCCATTCTAGCCGCCGAACTAATCAAATATTCAAGCCATGCTCTCAAAAGATCAATAATATTAATTTAACCATCTATGACATCTATATCATCTTAATTCCCATCAAACCATCCCGCTCATACTAACCGACCATACCAGCTAAGCATTCTGCCCCCCTCATACTAACTAATTAAACACCCCATCAAACCATTCCGCCCTTACAAAAAAAAAACGAATCACATAATTATACCACTCTCCTCACACTATGTATAGTATATTTACGCTTTCTTCGGCCTTTTTTAATTAAACCTTCAAAAAATCTCCCCGTGTATGACGTGTTTGGTTATTTCCAACATACGCCCTCTATCACAAGCGTTTTACACTTGTCTTCATTAAAGTTACTTTTCTTTCCTGTTAAATTAAAATGTTATTAATATTTTATCTATAAATTATAATGCTTCATTAATAAATTATTTGAATAAAAACAGTGAGAAAACATGTGTGTTGGTAGCGGCTAGTAAGAAATAGTTCTTATACAAAATACTGTAATACCAGAGTGCGCACGAATCCGGTGCATTGTCCCTCTGGTGTAATCTTCAAGACTTAGTTAAGATTAGTTTGCACGAGGCGGAGGAATATCCTGGAAGTAGAACTTTAGCAGGGTTTCAGAAAAGGCCGAAGATACCATGAATAAACTATAAACTATACTTTTTTCCATACTGTCAAAATAACCGAACATGTGATCAGGTCATATCAATCAACCATACAAGAAACTAACTGTACAACCAAGTCATACTTGTATGCGTTCCACCCCATGTCAGGACTCTGAATATATTTTATTTCTCTCGCCATCAACTTAACCTAACCACAAGTCCAAGTAAAATTTCAATTTAGTCACTTCAACTTTTTGTCGTATGCACCCCACACACTTGTGTAGGACTTAGAAAGTATTTTCATATTGTGTAGGACACGGAATATTTTTAACTTAGTCATGTCCATTCCACCCCATGACTTTGAAAAACGTGTTAACCTAACCTAACTTGACCTAACCTAACCACCACACACTATAGTCATGTACATTAGAACGTGAAATAATTTTTTAGTATATATTTTTTTAACACGTTATGGAAATATGTACCTATGGAGCTATGGAGCTATCGAGCGAGTCATTTGGAGTCATTTGAAGTCATTTCGGAGTCATTCGGAGTCATTTTGGAGTCAGTTTAGAGCCATTCAGAGTCATTTTGGAGTCATTTTGTAGTCATTTGGAGTCATTTTGGAGTCAAAGAGTCAAGAGACAAAGGTCGAATAATCTGTTTTGTGAGTGGCCGGTCTGACAGTAGTCAGTTTTATAAGTTCAAGCTGAGCGAAATATATTTTCACATAAAAAGAACTTATTCACTGGCAACGATGATTAGTTAGCAGTATTTTAGAACGAGTACTATAGCCCTCCTGCGACATGCACTGGCATACATATTGGTTTAAACTTAATTAATAAGCGTTTAAGAGAAGCAGTTACACATATTAATATGAATTTATATAAAAATTTATATATTCAATAGATAGATCACCTCATTGTTTTGCAGAATATCTGCTGTACTAACCAACACCAGACTAAATATACTCATACATCAAACTAGAAGTCAAGTAGACCACAGGTCAGACATCTTGAACAAACCATTACTAGATTTAAACTCACCAGTTGCCCATCATTTTATCCGAGGACTAGCTGACCATGTAAATGTCAAGAGCATGAGAGTACCTGCACAGTAACTGGACTCTGTACGTTCTTCCTGCCCATTTTCCCACCTGGATGATGTCAGATAGCCTTAGTTAGCACATATCATTTCTGCTCCCCCTTGGTGTCTGGTAACTAGAGTCTGTACGCGCTTACAAGTCTTTTCACACCCAGATGGTGCCAGATGACCATGTGCATGGGAATAGCTGTGTTAGCATTTCTGCAACTGCTCGGTGTCTGGTAACTTGAGTCAGCAGGCTTACCTCCACCTCCTTCCAGTCATACTTATTTTTCCATCAGTTAGTTTGTCAGAGCCAATCTCTCACCTTCCCCTCCCACCTCCATTGCATTCATACACTGGCATATAAAAAACCTCAGGACCCAGTCTTCCACCTGATGCTGCCGTCAGTGTTGTCACCTGCTTAGCTTAGAGTATGCAGATTATTTCTTGTCTGGAGTTTTAGAAGATGCTTGCTTGTTGCCCGAGCGGACATAAAATCCTTTTAGCCATTTTAACACTTCGCAAGGTGCGTTCATTTAGTGCCTTGTACAAACAGGACGAGTTGCCGTATCTGCCGAAAGAGTTCCTGTTGACGTACGCACCGTACGAAATTCTGGCTGTATTCAAGTATTCACCGATCTACCTACAGCTGGATGAAGACATACGAGACTGCCTACCCTGCAAGGAGTGCTTCAAAGCACTCCTTGCAGGGTACACCACGTACATTCCGGACACTCCTCATTCCCGGAGCTGGTGTAAGTCGCGACGTCGTGCAGCAGCAGCCACAACAGAGTCCACTTCCATCGACGAAGGATCTGCACAGTGAACAACATGAACGGCTCTGCAGACCAAGCGACCGCTGACCTCATGCTACTGACACATCAGGTCTCCGACGCAGTACCTCCTTCACCTCGACTACATGCGACGAATGGCTTCCAGCACATGAGGGGTCCACGCAGGCTACTATTGCCACCAGCATCAATTTGTTGTCGCCTGTCAAAGCTACTCCCATCACACCACCACCACGATCTTCGATGGTTATGTACACCAGCTCCTTCGATTCAGTCATGGTGAAGTGTTATCCCAACACCATCCCCGGGTTCCGACTAGTGGAATACTGGCTAGGTGACCCGTGGTATGAGGATGCTGTGAAAAACATAGAAGCATGTGATGGTGTAAATCATTCACGCCTCTACTATACTCTGTGGCCTGCGTACAACCCAAGCATAATGAACTCTGAAGGTCAGTCAAAAGTGTATTTTATGGACAGATTCCAATGCAATGGTGAAAACTGTGCAGTGTGCAACATGAGGTCGGGCATATCACTATCTTGCAGCAACGACGAACTATAAAAGCTGAGTAATGGTGAAACTATCATTATTAAAGAAGGCATCCGGCACAGGGACTACCAAATATGGCGAAGGGGTCAGGAATCAGTGCTTCGCTTCAGAGAATGCAATGGCGAGGCGCATAGACTCTTGCAGGACGAAGAAGCTGACACGATTTTGTTCGTCGAGAAGACCATGGCTTGTCACAGCCTGCCGTGAGAGGTAAAGACAAGCTCACCGGATGAGGACGGGGAAGGGCAATGGTAAATAATAAAGTTATAAAGAAACAGTGTTTCTACAGAACAACACAGTGAGAATAAACTTATAGTTGCCTTAAGTACGTAGTGCGTGCCGGTGTGTGTAAAACATAAAAACAGCTGGGAATTTATCATTGTGTCTATAATACAAAAAATGTGTCACAACATAAATGCAGAAAAAAATTACATTAAAGAAACTTTTTGGCTGTCAATGTAAATTAATAATGCTTTACATGCATGCGAAAATATGATAATAGAGTTTAAATAAAAAAACATGTGTTTAGTTTTTAAAAAAAATTTACCTCGTATTTTATTGTTTGTCATGTTCAGAGAAAAGGTCGTGTAAAGTTTATTGGTGAAAAAAACTTGGTAAATATTAATATTTTTTTTTCAAAACAGAGAAAAGAAACTTATACAATAAGGTGACAAATTATGGGGAAAAATACTTTCTGAATTTTATTATATATATATATATATATATATATATGTGTGTGTGTGTGTGTGTGTGTGTGTGTGTGTGTGTGTGTGTGTGTGCCATGCCAACCTGAATCGATGGTACTGCACTGGTTGTCGTAGATGCTGCTAGTGACTTTTTTTTTAATAACCCATGTGCTATAAGTATATTCAAAATTTGTATACTCTCAAAAGTGTTAAAAGTTTAACTAGCAAGCAATATTGAAAGTTTTCACACACATACAAAAATGTTTAGGGGCTGATAAACACTTCTCGCGATGGATTTAAACAGACTCTCACAACAACACCGAATTAATCAGTCTTTTAGAGCTACCAATGTATGTATAAGGACAGTCAAGAATAAAAATGAACGTAAAGTAAAAAACAACTTTTATTTTTTAAAAACGTCATGTACATATCACCACTTATAAAAAACATTTCTAAGTCCTACTTCAGAATGTCTTCCTCGTCGACTCAGGCGTCGTCACGCTTCGAGTGCCCGAGCCACCTCACGTACACACGTCCATTGCGTCGTTTCAGCACCTTTCCCACCAAATACACGTCTGGAAACTTCGTAGGCTGGATCTCCTGTGTGTAAAAGCCTCCGACGATGGGTTCGTCCGGTAGGTCCTCCAGGTAATACATGCGCGGATACCAATGTCGTATACGAATAACCTTGTGCAATTCTGCTGACCAATTGTGACGGAAGCCTTTGTGGAAAATGCCATGCTGTTTGGAGATGCACGTCACTTGAAGTTTCCGTTCGCCGTGAAATGTCTCCACAATTTCACTTCTAGAGTCTGGTAAAAACGCTAGCCTTGAGTCCAGAGTACATGGAGTAGTGATTTATGCCGTGACTTTTCGTCATCGCAAGACGTAGCCAGCTTCGAAGAGTTCTTCGATGAAGGATATAATCTCGTTGGTGTGCTACCAATTACCAGCTGACTGCGAAGCGACCAGCAGCCGTAGTCTATCGACGAGTTCGTTCGGATCGTCCCAATACACATAGTCTATCTTGCGTTTGGCGTCGATCTTCTGCAGTAGCAGACCCGATCCAGTAGCTTCGGCCAATCGTGGAAACAGTCCTGCGATAATGCCAAATTTTGCATGGGTCGTGTCCTTAAATCGTCGCGTTGAGGGGTTATCGTTCGCATAATGAGCACGACTGGATTGTAGCAGGCGATGGTACTTCTGCAAATCTGATTCGGTTTAGTGTCCGGGAAGCCTACAAAACAAAAGTTCGCACAGACCATGTGTAATTTTCACCTTGTGCTTGCCGATCTGCATCACATCTCCTGGAAAACACCACTTTCTTGTTTCCGAGAAATCATTTTTCGCCGTGGTGTCGCAGGCCATACGTCTTGTCGCTGTTACGATCGGAGTAGGAAGCGATGTAGTGTCCAACCAGCGTGCCCACCTCGGGTCCGCGCTCTCGTGCTCGTTTCCATTCTCGGGCACGCGGGAAATTGATCAGGGGCAAATCATCTTCATCGCTAGTGATGCCACCTTCCGATTCGAGCAAGTCCGGGCTTCTTTTCCATTTACGCGTCGGAGTCGATCCTTCCACCTTGATTTCATGTTTGATATCCGGCCGAGGCAAAGCTTCCTCCTGGTGTTGTCGACTAAGTTCGTCGAGACGGCTGGTTATCGGCTTGTAAGCTTCTTCCCTTCGATTCTCGAGAGCCAGTTTGTAACCTTCCGTGAGTAGATATTTCGCTCGAACATTTTCGATGGCTTGCTGCAGCTCAGTCATCAGTTCGGTTTGAAACATCATCAATCATAGAATGGAGTAAACACACAACTCCACAGGTATATATACATAGTCACTCAAGTAACATCTTGCTTGATGATATGTATGTTACCTCTACAATCTTCTGCTCAGATTATATCATACATTGGAGCAGGTGGAGGTGGAGAGCCAGTGTTACAAGTTTTAGCATGCCACTCCGAGAAAACTGCCTCTGGCAGAATTAGCATTAAAAAGTCACACTCGGAACTTTTCAATCCAAAGGTCGTTATTTCATGTCGTAAATTCTACGACTATGCGAATGCTTTACCACAGAAGCGGCGCAGAAGATGTATCTTTGGCACTTTACTTCCATACTTACACGAAAAATGTATAAAAGGAGCAAATTTATACTTTTTTAAAAGTATATATCCAGGTTCCTCGGCATACTTCAATCGCTTCCTGGGTAAACTGTATTTTACACTTTGCAATAAAGTTGCCTAGAGCTACAACAGGTTCCCATCATGCTTTGCTATATGTCGTTGCAGGACTTGGACTTTGTACTGAACAATGCAAAACAACTTTTAAAGTAGTGAGGGATAAAAGGATATGGAACATTAAAAAAACAGTTATTTTTTTATAATAATTTCTTATTAATTTGTATTTACATTTTCAGAAGAAAGCAGTTCATCACATCTGATATAACCCCGATCCTTAAGTTCTTCTATGATCGAATCCACCTCTTTCATGTTCGAGAAATCCCCGAGTTTATGAAAGTCAAGTAAATATCTAACTCTATCTACAAGTTCATTCGTGTCTTCAGTATACACGTGGCCAGTATTCACAGCGTCTTCTACCTTCTTCGTAACACTTGTCGAAGGAAACTCGTTGGGAACGCCGAGAGAATCATAATCATCTTCAACACTATCACTGTCGCCATGATTGTCTTCACTTCCTGCTTCGTCCTCAATAATAAGTTTCCTTTCCTTTGTAGCAGGAGTTGTATGCTCATCAGTAGTTATAGCTGACGTCTATTTATTTTGAATTTCGCCGACTTCACATGAAAGTCTTGCGAGTGTACATTCTGCGCAAACCGACTCTACTGCACTCATTCCATCGTCTGCGGAAACAATACTCATCGATGTAGCAGGAGGTATTGATGACAACACTTGCTGGCTCCCAGTAGACCAACCCTTGAATATCTGACTAGCTTCCTTCATTGTATTACCTTGCACAAACTGCATGTAACCATTGTCGTAATGCTTCATCATGCGAAAAGGACTTTTTACAGGCCGTTCTGCCATGCCGTCGAGCATGGTGGCTGTAGGCAAATATCTTGTCACAGTAGCAACAACGAAGCCTTGGCGAAGTCTTCGATGACAGCACTGCTGTAGGTGATCCATCTGAAGAAATCGATGCTGCTTCCGCTGGTGTACAATTTAAAGACGTCGATGGCGATGCTTGAACCATGCCCATATCAGTCGCCAATGGTGCTACTGTATGTGTCCCATCCGAAGAAGTCGATAGCCTTGCGCTAACCTCCGGCGTTGATGAACCAGCAAAATTCGACTCCATACTATATTCCAGTGGCTTACACGAGCTGAGGCGAAGTGTCTTTCACGCCTGCCACTGTCAAACTAAGCTTCCTAACTGAAATCTGGCTACTACTATACCCGCACACAGGTACGATACCATCCATTTTAACCCAAGTGTACCAAGCAAAAATTTTATAGCCCAGACCAACATTGCACCACAAACATTCTTACCGTCTGTCAAACTAACATAAATTAATCTACTAAAAAACGAATGTACTTATTCTAAGCACACATATTCCTACATGTCTAGCATTATTTCAGCCACTTAAAAAAATTCGACGTGTCCAAACATCAGAAATGCACTTCAAACTGACTGCAACCAATCAGTACTTCGAATAACATTCACCTTACACTTACGTATGAACAGTCGGATCAAGCAGAATTATATTTAGAATCCAATGAAACCAAATAGAAAGTCAGACACCATCACTGCTTCCCAAGCAACCATACTTTCAGGTGTATATACGTGGTCAAGGAGATCGCAGTGACCTATGACGACGATGGCAAAATACGCACGTGCTCCTTCCAGCCCCCTTATTCGTGGGGACTCTAGTACCAGAAAAGAAAGAAGACGAACGACTTGTTGATGCAGTATCTGCAAGGACATGGCAAGGCCGAGTAGAAGAATTTGCTGAGCGACTTATGCAAAAACGAAGTTGAATTCATCGATGTGCAGTGTGAGCATGGCTGTCCATTCCCTGCGCAAGCTGGCAAAACTTTACGACGACCAGCACCGACATGTTTGCGACAGGTCAGAACCTGTCTGGACACGTGCTTGGAGAAACGCACAGCTGCTGCACAAATGGAGTTCTTTGTCCCTGGACCATCAATCGGCAAGTTACGATTAGACACAAAGTCACCCGAAATATACGAGAATATTAGTTTCCGTGTTATATATAAGTGCGAACAATCGGTGCGCTCATTTAGTCGTCGTCTAGAGGTCTGATCGTCACTATTCATCACAGAAGATAGATATCTGCGCACCTACACCGTGACATGCGATGCTAGCTTCATGCAGCATTGGCGTTTCGTGCATTATCCAGTCGTCTACAAACCAACACAGTTTCAATTGGATTGCCCAGGACGATCGGCCTGCGTCGTGTTTCACATGACGCTGCTGTCGCAGCTGCCCTGCACCAACGACCAAATCATCGCCTCGGCCCAGCTGCCTGCTACCATCCACGCATCAGATTGTGCAGAGGAACTGTGCGAGGTGGGGCACGAACCTTCCCAGCATCATGGGCCTAAGAAGAATAATGTCAGCCAGAAGACCAGACGTCGCCGAGTACAGCATCGACGCCAGCCACTCATGACGGTACCCGCCACGAATGTCTCTGCCTCCATCTCGGGAAACGAACTCTCGCCTACCCGTCGGTGCCGCCCAGCAGTGAATATCTTAGAGCTGTGGATGCTGGACCTGCTGTTGGCGGTGGTCCCACCATTGCCGAGGCAAATGTCGTGGAACCAACTGTTAAGGAGGAGCAAGATCTGCTCTGCTGCTATGATGAGGTGGATGGTCAACTGGGAACCGATGGACATTGTCATGATCCAGAGACTGGCGCTGTCATTCGCAAGAAGCTAATGCTTACAATCATAAGAGTACTACTTAGCCTAGTATGTGACGGTCTTCTAAAGTAAATAACTGTAAGAACTATTTTTTTTCCAACTACTAATGTGTTTTGTATTGACTGTATACTAAATAAATAGTGTATGAAAATGTATTTAAGTGTTTTATTTATTTCTTCCTTTTATCAGTTCTTTGCAATATAATTAATTTTATTTTCCTGTAAATGCTTTCTTTAGGGTAAAAAAATAATTCATTTTCATAATTACTTTTTTAATTACTTAGATTTTTTTATCTAAGTTAATAAACAATCATAATATGTTCTGGGGTCGTTCCTAGTTTTCCTAGCAGGACGGAATAACAGGTTTTTCTTGCTGATATCCAAGCTTAAAAAAAAAAAGTTATTTTACAATTATTATCCAAGTATGGTCTTTTGCTGGAATTAATTAATGATCTCAGAATTATTATTACAGACACATTACCGTATCAAAGTATAGTGTCTCTCTCACACACACGTGTAAAAATATTTATTCACTTACACACTGTGACCACTGACAGCAAAATTTATTCACCTATAAGGTGAATCGTTGGGACAATACGCCCTTGTGGTGTGTTGTCGTAATTTAATTATTTGGTTCCAGAAAAAGAGAGCATGTCTGAAGAAGTGTTTGTTACTCAATGACTCAAAGAGAACTTGTAAACTAACTCCTCCACCACAATTTGTAAAGTACTGTGTCGAGGCAAGTGGTTGCTGGTGTAGAAGAAAAATAGTACTCATTTTCGTATAATTACATCTGTCTTGTTTAAGTATTTATGGCCAAAATACAGTTTTTTTTTGCCTGCATTATGGATCTTAAATCAACTGTTCAATTACACGCGCATATCACTGCTAGGGTGATATGCCCCTAGTGAGTTCCCTATGGGAACTTGTATCACTGTCGATTGTCATAGGGGCGTGGATTGTTCAGTGGGGGTGTATGTATGTCTGATTAATCAGTGGGATGAATGTATAATGTATGTATGTGGGAATACCTTTGTTAAAAATATATGATAAAATAATTATTATTATTTTTATTTTGTTATTTTAAAGATAATTTTTTTATAATATATATAGTTTTTCAATATCATGGCCAATATAGATGTATTACTTATGAATTAAAATATAATTTCGGTACGAATTTTTGCCAGTATTATCAACCAACTTCTGATATAACCTTATTTGAACCCAAATCCCTAACTTAATAATATTCCGAGAGAACAGCACGGGAGAGCCAGGCAGAAATACGGAAAATTATATGTATGGACTTAAAGTGCACTGCATTTTTTATATCATCGTTCTAAGGAACAACACTGCTTGTAGGCATTCTGTTTGAACCTCAACTGTTCAGCAGGAAAATGTAATATATTCAAGTCAGATGCTTTTCAGTACTCTCTTACAAGCACACAATACAGACGATACTGCAGGTACATGCAAGAGGTTAAACTAAACATGACAACCAGGATGATGTGGCCTTACTATTGTAGACATCCTATAACACGGGTGGGGGTTTGCGACGACTGGCAGCCATTTTGGGCAAGGGCAAACATTTCCGGTCAGTAACTTACATCTCACTACTCCGATATACTAGGTTGATGTGCAAAACGTAGCATCTTGCTTATATATCTTGATTTACGACATAAAATCGAAGTATCAATCTCGTTACTTTCATTTTATTCCCATATAAGGAAAACATATTACCCCATTAACCAGGCGTGTTCACGTAAAGCCCTCTGCCGTGTCCTCAAATCAGTCAGTATTTTTTGTTGGTATGGATGTTTAATAGAGGTAGTTTTGAAATAGGACTACTGGCAAAAATTAACTAAAAAAACATTTTTTTCCTGGAAAATATAGTCGGTTAAGAAGCGCTGACAATAATAAAAAAAAACTTAATTGCTTGGTTCTATGATTTTAGCATCAAGGTGTATTGATTGACTGAAATATTTAGTTGTGATAACGTAATATTTTATAGTATTATATATATACATAAATACTGGTCTCATTTTCAAATCCTTAACCTTTCTTGTCTCAGCATGAGTGAATTACAAAGTTTCTTCGGAAGCAATGTAATACCAGATCTGATTAATTTTTGTTTTTCATAAATACTTCACATTAAGAAAAAAAAAGAAGTTAGTTATGTAAGCATAATTGAAATTGATTGCGTGGGTGTATTTACACACGTGGTACACTAATTGTACTTCTGACCAAGTTTGCGCTGCTTATGAAATTATTTAGTATTCCAATTTCTTTAAAAATATTTTTGCTAAACTTCCAAAATTGTAATGGAAGTTTTTTAAACTATACACTGTGAGGAAATAATATCATACAACAAACTGATTAATGTTTAGCATTGCTTTCTATACGAAGTTGGGAACTTCCCTACGTAATTAACTGTTTCCTGCTTGGGATCTACTTGTATACATGTTGTGTGTTTGTCCGCCTTATGTCTTCAATGGGCCTCATACGTTGGTCAATTATTAACTGGCGGGGTTTTTTTCTCGTCTCCCTGCCTTTGCATTCCAGCGCTGCGCCATTCTCACCTCACTTCACCCTGATCAGCTCTCAAGACCTTGTTGTTAAGAGCCGTCTAACCTCTACATATTATTCTAATTGTTAATGGTTTTGCTTTTATGCAAATCATTACAGAGTGAGCCTGAATAGATTCTAAAGGGTTCTGTAATTTTTTGAAAAAAAACAAAAAAAAAACATTGTGTAAGATTAAAAAATACATTAAATTTTTTATTATGCAGGGAAGTTTCGGACGTATATTACTGCACACTTTTTTTTTTTGTTATTTAACACATAAAATCTTACTCGTCCGCAAATATTGCGTGTGCATTCGCAGTTACTTACAGGATATTCCTCCGCCTCATGCAAACAAAGCTTAGAATATTACATTAAGTTTCATTCCAGCTCAGAACAGCTCCAGATACTGCCATTGCGTAATTGCTGGATGAAGCAATGATCTCACCTGGCGTGACCTTACACCAGCCGAGTCAGCATTGCTAAAGCACACAGTGCATCATGGAAGCCCTGCAGTGAAATTTCACATGTGTACCTCCCTGAAGTCACGCGCGCTATGCCTCTCCACGCACTGATAGTGCGACACGACTCCAACCTGGTGTGTTATCGAAGCACGCTATGCCTTGTCGTCCCGCGCTCATGAGATTGCTGCTGAAGCACGTCACGGCTTCAAACAATTCTTCTTGCTACGACGCTCTCACACTGCTATTTGACGATGGCCGGCATGGGCTTTTCAATCCCTCGCACCTGTAACCGAGCGAGATGGCTCAGTGGCAGCTCGCTGGACTCGCATTCGGGAGGACCCAGGTTCGATTCTCAGTTCGGCCATCCTAGTTTCGGCCTTACGTGGTTTCCCGAAATCATTCCAGGCGAATGCTGGGATGGTTCGTCACTAAAGGCTGTTCCTTCCGATCTGCGCAACTTGAACCATCTCCAATGACCTCGGTGTCGACGAGACGTTAAGCCCATAAGCCTACATCGCGCCAGCGCGTAATATTTTCTTAAAAATATGTTTTCAGGAAAAATTAAATTAGTTTGATAACAATTGAGAAATAATTCTACTTGCTTTCCAGTATAACCTAACTGATTGATACTTTATTAAGAAATCGCTGGAATAAAATTCAGAATAATTGTATGTTGTATGTAACAGGCTGTTAGACAAATTTTCGACAAGATTTAGAGACCCCAGTTCGAATACCGACCTTTACATTGGATTGTTTTTAAACGAAATTTCGTATATGATTTTCAGACAAATTATATTCTTATACACACCAACTATAAACATCTAAGCAATATCTATCAGTTAGGAGTAGCGTAGGGCCTCCAGTTCGAAGTCCGAAACCATAGAAATATTAATTTTTCTATCGGACTTAGAAAAAATACGATGATTTTTCGCAGTATTTATGTGTGTCTGATATAAGGAATTAAGCAGTCACCAAAGGCGAGGTACTGTGTAGGGCTCTGAGTTCAAAGCCTGAAACCATAACAATATTAGTTTTTTTTATCGGACTTAGAAAAAATTATTGATGTGTAAGTGAAATACATGAAGAATTATACAATAAAAAATAAAAATGTAATGTCTTTAATCAGTGGCAAGATATTATTTATTCAGCCCCAAGCTATATACTGTCACCATAGCCGAGTGGTCTAAGGCATAAGTCTGGCGACTCAAGGTCTGGCAGTGCGATCCCGCACCATTCCAGATGGTAATTTGAGTTCTAAAAAAAAAAGCAGCGCCTCTAGTGGCCAATTCCAGAACCAATATGGCAGTTGAGCGCATGCGACAGATGCGCGATCGACTAATCGAACGAGAGCGACACCATCGCTACTAGCGGCCAATGCAAGAACCAATATGGCGGCGCCCCTAGTGACCAAAGCCAGAAATAATGGGGGGAACAAACGAGAAACGAAAAAAACAAGATGGCGTCCTCCATGTAAATGTAAAAAATATGGTGGCCTCCAGTAACGAAGATGGCGGCCTATGTAAACAAAGAAGAAGAGATAAAAAGAGAATGAAAGAGAAAGGAAAGGAAGAAAGAAAAAGGAAAGAAAGACTGCAAGAAGAAAAAAGAGGGTGCACTCGAAGAAAACCCTCGGAATGCAAGATGGTATGCTGGCTGCCAATATGGCAGTCAAACGAATGTGAGTAACAAGATGGCGGCGTACTGGCTACAAGTATGGTGGTCCAAGATGGCGGATACGTGATCTGAAACGTCCGGGATTCAACATGGCGGTCGCGTGACCCTAGACGTCATCCAAGGTTAGATCCTTGATCCTCATCCCAATCCCTCGGAGGAACTATACCCTACTACATGCTGCCATTTTTATACCATAAAACGCTCTAAATTTCATTCTGAATTTATGTAAATTGATTTATGTAAATCTTGATCACTTAAACGCTAAACTAAGATTCAGATTGAAAACTCACTCTTGTAGACATATTATAAAAAATCATTATCTTTCACAAATCTTTAGATTTTTAGATATCTGTCATTTTAATATTTAAAAAAATCATATTCACGTAATTTATTATTTTATTTCATAATAAATTTGTTACTTTTCTGTGAGTATTAAATAATGATCTTGTAATTATTAATATATTTTTTGTATATGTTTACAGTTATGAAAATATTTCATTCATAATAAGGGCAGTTTACAAAAAGGGAAGTAATGCCATCAGCAGGTACATCATTTTCACTTAGTGCACTATATCTACTAAACTATGTCATCGTTTTCATCTTAATTTTGCACATCGCATGTGTTAAAACATAACTTTTTTGTCCTCCCTTAAAGAAGGTCGTTTAATGAATATAAATAGAGAACTTGCGCCATATCTCAAGGGCAATCAACCGTATTTCACTAAATTCTTCACACAAGTAGCGGTAGGGCATGCATGGTACACTTACAAGTTTTATGTGGATTAGTCACTCATTTTCAAAATGATGGCCCCTTTAGTATTTTAGGTTAGCAAACATTATCATTCGAAACATTAGACTAATTAAATTCGAAATTGATGCTCGAATACGACCTCAATAATACAGTTGATTGCACTCTAGCTTATAGCACGAGGTTATCTAATCTCGAGTCCCGGGTAGGTCACATGTGTATATGTAATTGTCTCACTACTGTTGCATATGTTTCTGGTTTCATCTCTAATGATATTGCTTTCAACGAGACGAAAAGTCTTACCTACCAAGTCGACTTTTAAGAAATATTTAAAAATTGATTCTACCCATGCTGAGGAAAGTAAGCTCATTAATTATACCAATAACTTGTTTTTTCTTTTCATAATGCTAAATACGAGGGTTTCAGTACATGCAGAATGGTGTGGCCTTTTTGCAGGTGGAAATCAATTTAGGGCTTCAGATATAGCCAACTCAGGTGTGGGTTGGACACACCCGCGATGAAAAGGGGAAAGGTGGAAGGGAGATATTTGGGAAGTTCTTAACGAGATCTAGGGAGGACATGAATGAGCATGAACTCTTCCTCGTCCCGATTTGGTGGTCGAGACGGTAGTATGGCCTGTGTAGCTGAGAGCGTCTCGTGGGATGGAGAAGTTTGCGAGGATCTTGACATCAGGGTCTTAATATACGATGAGGGTGAAGCGAGGTGAGTATGCAAGGACGGGGAAATCGTTTGTCACGATTCCCAAGTTAGAAAATCCGGGAGTGACTCCGCCGGCGATCTCGAACTTGGTGGGAAGCGAGCGTTCTAGCCGTTCTACAAACCACGGCCCCATGAGCGCCTCAAAAATCGAAAAAATATAAAAGCATATGTATATGTATATGTGTGTGTTTCTCCGCCTGTCTGTCAATCAAACAGTTCTCTCCCTGGGTAGGCCTATATGTTGGGGGGGGGGGGGGGGGTCCATGACTGACCCAGGAGTTCGGTTACTCTGCGCGTGAATATAGCCCACAGAACAATCTGAATGTGAATTCCGAAATGTCAGAATGGCGAATGATTCGGCTCGCCATCAGGCAGCCTCTTGCAGCTCAACAACCCCGTCTTCCTCTAACTCCGTCAGTAGTTTGTACCGACATCTCGTGTGTCTTCTCGGCATGCCTATCGCTCATTAATCACGCACTCCAAGTATCGTGTTGCACGCCGTTAATTCTGTATTCTGGACTACCGAGAACTACACTATGTACCAAAAAGTAATTGGGCACCCGTGAAGATAGGTAATTCAGTACGTCAGTTGACTTGTGTTTCATGGCCTTCGACGTAGAACCGCTGGTGTTTGTCCGTGGTAGCATGAACACAGAGGCCTATTGTAACATTCTGGATAATGAAATGCTCCCAACATTGTAGCGTTTTTACGGAATGGATCCGTGTTACTTCCAGTATGACAACGCCAGGTGCTATGTTTCAAGGGCTACTATGCAGTGGTACGCCGACAACAATGTTCGCCGATTGGACTGGCCCGCTCAGAGCACCGACCTCAACCCTATAGAACATCTTTGGTACGAATTGGATCGCCGGGTGAGGGCTCGTCAGGCGCGGTCAAAATCCGTTCCTCAACTCATGGAATGGTTGCAAGAGGAATGGCGACGAATCCCCGTGGATGTCCTGCAAACACTCGTAGAGAGCATGCCAGACAGGGTAGATGCTGTTATAGCCGGAAGAGGTGGCCCTACGAGATTATAACGGGGTGACAACCACCGAGCAAACATTGTGGACAGGTGCCCAATTACTTTTTGGTAGATAGTGTATTTATACACGCCACACTATGGGACGACGGCAGCTCCCTTGTATCTTTCTAAGCGATTTTACAATTCTCGACAGATATATGCGAGCTTCAGCAACGACATAAGGGAGTGATGCGTCACTCACGTTTGTCGGCAAGGAGCGAAAGACAATCAGGAAGGAGCAGGGGTTAATCGGGAAGATTACAGCCGGCCGCGGTATGTAAAAGAAACAGAAATCCTTGAGTATGGTGGCTAACTTCAGTCATCCTCAAAGAGATCTGCAATGACATCCACTACTTTTGCAGATCATGGTGTACTACCACTGCCACTGCTTTCACTGTCTACTACACCACCTAAATTAGTTTTCGCGTTTGAGAGTACCACTTCCATTATTTTAGTTTTGACAATATCGGAGACATAAATAATACTCTGAAGTTTTGAAATATTGCATTTTAATAAAGCACATACATGGACACACAAACTTGTAAACTTGAAGTAAATTTTGCCATCTCAATGGCTGTCGTCGTCAGTTCTATAATAAATAAAGAGGTAACACTTTCCGGTCCAATTGTGTGGAAACTTTGGCGTGTTTTGTCTCGGTTTTCTTCTCCCAGTCTGCCCTCCTTCCGCCCTTTACAAGAGCTGGCCGATAACACTGCAGTTCATAGACGTCGCACGGGCTTGCATATGTCTGGCTCATATTTAAATGCAAATATGGGCTTTCGATGAGTCTTCATACCAATTTTCTTAATTGCTAAATAATTATAGACAGTGCAGAAATTCTTATAACCATGAGCGTATTTCAGGAAAGGTTACATCGAGTTCATTTAAGGAGCTATTACTACGATTCCCGTAGACGAATCGAGGTCAACTACAGTTGCTGAGATGAATCAAAGCGAACTACAATTTCTGCCTACCCAAACGCGATCTAGCGAGAGCCAAAGAGCTCGAGAGTTAACCTCTGGACACTATCGTAAAAGCCAACCTTATTACATTGCTGAATGATCATATCAGGATGCAACAGCAGCGGCTCGATTGCATTTGTTAACATTTGTGGCAAATAAAATATATTCATAAACAATTATAATGGATACGTAGGAAAATAAATAATATCCTCACTCCTGAATATACAGTATCATATAATTTAAATACCTTCAATTGATGATAATTTATCATTCACGTACAACAAATTTAATATTTTTTAATTTGCATTAAATATTTTCTTTAATTCAAAAAGTATTACAAAACAGTCTGGTGTTGGCAGACTAGGTATAAACGTTATAATCAATGTGATACGATTTAGATTCGTGGAGAATTGTTGTTTTATGAGCATATTCAGTCAATAGGAACGTAAGCTTTCTATGCTAGGAGAATATTCAAGCTGTCCATAATTGTCGTCAGTGGACCCAAAATGTGAAGAAGGAACCACTCTAAACAACAACTTGGACTACCGGGACTTCATGATGAAATAACGATGAAATCTCATATTCGTACAATAAAACGAAACACTCTCTAAAGTCCGTGGCTTAGGTCTACTCTAACCAGAATGTGAACATTTAAAAACTTTCGTGAAAATGTGTCCAATTCTCATTTGTTTAATGCTTGGTTTATTTGTTATTGCTCGCACACACAAGACATCTCGGTTCGTGCACTTAAAGAGTGCCTACGCAAATCACAAAGATGAAATAATGGGCGCAATCCCTTACTAACGACGTTATAATTTAAATTCCTCAAAAAAAAAAGTATGTTGAACTTTGTTATTCAAAGGAAAAAAATAAATATTTAAATAGATATACTATCATTTTTTTATTTCTCCTGTGCTAGCTTATTATGAAAACCGGTAGGGCGACGACATTTTCTATTAAACTTGCATGTAAATAAATGAACATGTAGCTGATTTAAACATTTCGCAATAACAGTACGACGTATGTCATTCATTTCTATCTATCTGCCACACAATGTATGCATACTATTGCAATAGAGAATTACATGCTGGTAAAGCCTGTGGTTAATAACAAAAGTGGCCATATCCACAACAGAATAAGCATACAGATACAAATATTTCTCGAAGGGTCCCGTGTTCCGTTGCTGACTAATCCTCGACTGGGCTCGTGCGAAGGGGAGACCAGAGAGGAAATGTTGAAGTCACGTGACCACGTGTTAAACATGTGCGGCACGTATGGCGGGGACAAAGAGATAGCCAGACCGGCACTGAGTTACGGTTGCTGGCGCCACGCAGCTTCCTGTCCACAAGGAAGATCTACAGGTGTGCCGTGACTGTTTTCACACCTCGGATACAGCCAATCGATTTTCTCACCATTTTAAGCGTCCTAGGCCTTAAAACACGTGAGCTGTAAGGCCGACTCTTGCTCACTCGCCACTTGCATCATCGCCTCTACGGCGTCAGCAGTGGTGCAACGGCTAGAGCCTCCCACCAAGGGAAACCGGGTTCGATTCCCAGCGGGATCGCTCTCCGGTTTTCGCACGTGGGAATAGTGCTGGAAGATGCCGCTGTTCGGCAGGTTTTCTCGGAGATCTCCCGCTTCCCACTTCCGCTGCATTCCGGCGCTGCTCCTTACTCACCTCGCTTCACTCTCGTAGACTCCGAAGTGCCCGGCCGCCCAAACATATCTCCACTTCATTCATCGCCTCTACGTGCAAAATGTTCAACCTGGCGTGCACTCTCCCCGTCGCCGACTTGCCTGTACGTGACTCTTAAGGAGAATGGTGCACGCAAACCGCATATTTATATCATTTTTGTCGTAACTGGTTTTACAGTGGTTTTTTTTTTTTTTTTTTTTTTTTTGGGTCCACAAGACGTAAGTAGCACCTTCTTACATTGTTACAAATTCACTGTGTTCGTTATTCTCAATCAAAAACGCTTTCTTTTCTTCCGTCAGTGCTCCGAGAATAATGACGGAGGTGAATATCGAACAACGTAAAAAAGCGTTGAAAATTATCATTTGCATCTTATCGAGCCAAAATTTCGACAACCTCTTTGGAAAATGACTTATATCGAAAATCTGGTAAATATACTGCTTTTGTGCACCATTCCCTTAAGGCAGGATTTACAACAACCTGTTGCGTCCGTCCGTCATACGTTCGTCCGTCTCTTAGACGAACGATTTACAAATAAGCTTCGTATGTCCGTCGTAAGTTCATTGCTGCAAACTAATAAAAACCAAACTGTTTGCAATAGGAAAAAATTTTCCATAAAATGTGAAAGTTTTTTGCAGTATTGTGTTCATAAGTACCCAAAACAATCATACACGTACGTAATGGCAATTAATAGATGTAAAAGTTTTTTCAATATCATATAAAGCATGATTTTATCATTTTTACTACTGCACAAAAGGGGCTCGTGTTTATAAACGCAATTTTCAATTAATAGTCAGAAAAATTTAACTTAATTTCATTTTACAGTTACATAAACAAACACATGATAACAAAGGACTGCACGCACTGCATAACCTTTTAAGGAACTTGGGACGAACGAGTAACAAAACGTTCAAGTTTAGAAGGCTGTAATTTCATCCGTTCGACCGTCAACAGGTAAAGCTTGCCAAGGTTTTGACGGACGGACGGATATAATTAATGGCCACCTCTGATTGGCTGTTGTTCACGTGATTAACGGATGGATGACGGACGCAACGGGTCGTTGTAAATCCTGCCTAAGCCGGCATTCGCAGACGTCTTCTGTCCCGACGCCCTTAGTAAGCGTCTATATCTCTGCGGAGTATCGATTATTTTTTTGATTTTTACCAAACATTTTGAAAACACAACGTGCTATTCTTGCAGCTATGCAGAACACCTATGTGGCTGGTTTTCATAATAAAATAGGCTTGGAATCAGCAATTCATAGTAAACAAAAACATTAATTTTGACACTACCAAAATCTTTTATTTTTTTTTACAGAACTACAACCATTTTTGCAGTGAGAGGCAAAATGGCCTCACAGAAATTGTGTGACTAACAAAAAAAATTATCATGCTTTACTTTACTGACCCAGTTTCTGAGTGAAAACGAGTTGGGAATTGCAGCTTTACTATTCAAGTACCCACAAAAGCCATCTTGAGCATGCACTGAGCTGAGCCATCTTCTATCCATGAATTTAAATACAATGAAGGGAAGCGCTTATCCGTTTCCAATATATTTGTGCTCCGCTTATCTCTCGACAGTGCCGCTGTTGCAGAGCGACCTCTTCGTGCAAGTCGCAGAAACTTGTAAGTATTATACGTTCCTGGTTGTATGTTTATATATTTCGGAAGTTGGATCAGAATGTAGACACATAAATAATCATTCATATATATATATATATTTATTTAAAATTTTATTGTTAAGCGATTTTGCGGAACCCTAATGAGGGTTACGCGAAGCACTAAGCTTCTACGGAAAGCAGCTTTGAAATAGCTGCTGTAAGAGGTGACCCTACTTTTGTATGGTACGCTAATAAAGATAAAAGTATTATGCGTGTCTAAAGACAACTTCAAAGTTGTTGTATGGTAGTTTAAACTGGTTCTAAAAACACACGTTTTAGCCACTTCCACGCCAAAAAAAAAAATACTTTGGAGTAAAATACTTCTTACTCGTCTTTGTGCACGAAGCGTTTCTTAAATGCTTTTCGCATTCAGGTGCCATTATAAAATGTCCAACAGATTTTGAATCACGTGTTATCTAGCGAAACTTTGGTACCCCCTTCAGATGCTAGCCTGGCGGGCCACCTGGAGCTAATAACCGGGTGTTGATGCCGAGAGCAGTAATGACGTTGCTGCCACGAACATCAAGTGCACCATCGCCACTAACCGATAGGCTCTAATCTGGCGTGCAGTGTTCTCGCCCAGCTGTGTGTGACTATGGGACTTTAAGTGGTGACCATATAATTTTATTGGAGGAAAGTTTGTGGCAAGACACGATGCAGTGCCCTTGAGTGTTCTCGTATACACGATGTTCGGAAACTACCCGTTGAAATTTAAACCACACGACATGCGGCCAGGGCTTGTACATAAGCCACCATGCATACGCAAGGTCACCTGCCACTGCGCTGACGCCTGTCAGTGGGACAATGGCAATCCATGCGACCAATAGGCGGCGCAGAGTGCCGCGTGCAGCACCGCCCGTGGATCGGTTCGCCTTCGTGTCACGCAACTTGTCAAACACGCAGGTACATACGGCTGCGGACAACCGACGTCTTTTGCTAACATACTAAATGGCCTTTCCGAACATTTTGTGACGAGAGCTTCCTGTTTCTGTTCGCCCACAGATGTTGTGGTTTGAATTTCGACAGGTAGTTTCCGAGCATCTTTTATATATGAAGCATACACTCTTAAATTCGAACCAGTGGGAAACCATTGGTTCGCAGTGAAATTCAGCTACTCGAATCAGTGAAAATAGCACCACTTATAATCGATGGAAAACCACTCTTGGTTGTTTCAGTGAGAACATTTCACAGATTGAATTAAGCGACAGCCAACTGCGCGCGGCGAATTAAATATGGATTTTATTGAATTTATCCAAATAATTACTACATGTAAACCTATTTCCGATAGTCACAATTTATATTATTCAATTTAACGCAATAAAAAAAAAATCAAAAATAGCACGCGTTAAAACTTACCACCAAAAATATGGCGCGTTAGACAGATTTCCAAACCTGTCGCGCCGGCGACGCGAATAAATTAGAAATATTTTCTATTCGGGAAATTTTGTCGCGCGGGCGATTTTCGTCGCGTTGACGTCATGGAAGTCCCGATCCTGATTGGCTGGGAAAATTATTTTATTCTCTTCGCGCCCATCGCGTCCCGTCTTTCGCGCTGTTGTGATTCCAGCGTAAAGCGCGTGTTATTTTCGTTGACAGGCAAACTGGGAACAAAATTATATTTTTATACGTTTAGAACAAGCGACAGATAGGCGTGACTCTTAGGCGGCGGTTACACGGGGTCCAGAACTACTTCACTAAAACAAGTTCAACTACTGAAGAGGTTACATTACCTTCGAACGAGTTCCGATCGCAGTTGTTTCTCGTTGTTCAACGTGAACAGTTTTCATAAGTAGTTTCAAACGTGTAATAAATATTGCTGAACTTGGCGGCACGTTCTGCGCTTGTTTAAGGTTGAATGTACTAACACCCACCCATTATGCCATACCAGTAAAGTTGTAGGTTTTATAACAATTAAAAAGATCAATAGCGATAAATGTTGGAGGCTGTTATAATCAAATATCATACATTTTAAGTTCCATGTTTGTTAAGGTTAGAATTTCCGTTGATTTCATTCTGCTTTAGGGGTGTGACCGCGAAAACACGTTCTGTTTTTAACTTGTTCAGACATGGCTACCGAACCTATTTAGCTGAATGTGTTGAACAGCGCTCGTGTAACCACGGCCTTCGTCTGTGAGGTTTTGCCGCCTATGACGTGTCGTGTCTTACACCGGGATTACAATGACTTAACGTAACACGTAATTCGCAAAACACGTTCACGTAAGCCGGCCGAACCTTGACTAATGTGTTTCAAGGAGACCTTTCAAGATAATGTTACGTAACGTCTCGTGACGGAAAAGCTTGTCAATTCCGAGCTAAAATATTTAGGGAGGTTTGCTTTGTCGCAGTTTATTAATCATGTTTCTCTGAGGCGAAAAGGAACGCTTCAGTGAAATTCTGAACAATTACAATAAAGTTTGCAAATTTTTTAGTATGCTTACTTCAAGAAACACAATTTAATTTTCTTGGCAGATCAACGTTTATTACTATACGATTTATTCTCGTATACCGAAAAACATTTCTACATCTCTCAGAGATATTTGGTTCTGGAGGTTATGCTGATCTTATAATTTTTAAAATTTTGTATAAATTACGCACGCCGTATTTTCGCAACCTGTTCTTGCGACATCAATGTTAGGTCACAAATACGTCAGTATAAGTTGGATTTCCACAATTTTCGATCTGAAAAGCAACACTTCTTCGCCCCGATGTTCTTATTCACTACACATAGGTTACTTGCTTATGTGATGTATTATAAGGTAGCACCCAACCCCCCCCCCCCCCCCCCCCCCCCCCCCCCCCCCCCCCCCCCCCCTTTTGTACACGCGGTAGTGAAGCGTGTTGCATGTCATTCGAAACCATTTTAATCCCGATGTTTTTGCCACAAAGATAAAATGGACTGTAAACTCGAATTACTTCGGATGAGAAATAAAAACATCGATTGAAGTGAGGCTGCCCCGACTGGCACAACTCACCGCCATGATCCTTCACGAACAACTGATCAACGAGCATACAATTACCAGAGACGTCACTCAAGGCAAAGTAGCGGAACGCTTTTTTTTTTTTTCCAGTGCAAATGTGCCAATGTCAAAACAAAAAAAAACAAAAATGGTGTTCACGGGTTGGCACTACTAAGACGTGGACGGTTTTCTGCGTAGCTTTTCAATCGTCGAATTCCACCGATTTCAATAAAAATGTGTTCAATATTCATATCTAAAATATTTAGAATTACGTCCAAAAATAAATGGCCACTGTGAGCTGTCAAGTGTCAGCATACAACGCCAAATCGTTGTTAAACACTAATTAGCTCACATCAGCGACAATGCACGGCCATACGACGTAATGCTCACTCCACCACCAACACCGTAAAAATAAATGTGGATTTATATAAATCATTGTACTTCAGTCTCTACAATTGTATCACGAGAAGCTTTTCATTAACATTATATCAAATAATTGAAATAATTTTCCGGTTTTATGTTGCCGATATTGGACTGTGCAATTATACAAAATCGAATCGGAAATTAATTAAGCGTTCTGTTTACTCCTATCCAGTGTCTAAAGGGTTGCAACTGACTACCTCGTCTCGGCGGCCCAGGGTTGCCAATTATGTGATACAGCGCTGGATGCAGTTCTGCCAACTGCGAAAACCATGAGAGGTGGCAGAGCGGGAAATTCAAATATCAGATGTGTCCAGTACGTGGGAGGAAATCTTTTTCAAATGTGTCCAGCATACGCACAGACAGTCACTAAAGAATGAAAATGGAGTATTCGACTATTTAAAGGTACAAACGCCCGGTCTAGCACCTCCGCAGATCCCAGAGTGTGGCGGAGCTTCGAAGATTGGGACCCCAGATTTCACCAGATTGTGTACACATTTTAAAGTGTGCGAGTGATGCACCATTAAAAAAGCAGTGTATTTACCCAATCTGCGGCGCTGCGTTGTTGTTTCTGACTCCCTTGACCTTCATACGTTTACTGGCAGCCGAATTAGCTGAAGATCTTAGTTATAAATGCATTCGGACTAAAATGGTACCCTGACTCAAAGGATTGACCTGTATGAAATATGTTGTCTGACATTTGTGATTTCTTCAAGAAAATTAGTGGCTTTATTCCATTTTATTCTTTGTTGTATCAATTTGTGTACATTTTTGTTCATTTCATTTAAGTAGTCCATTCCATTTTACTTGTTCAGTTTATTCATTTCACTTTTATGTAGCTATGGAGAGATTATTTTCGTAAACTAAAGTTCGGTTTGGTTTATATACGGGTTTTAAAAAATACAAACTTTCTCATGTTTTAGTTATGCAAGACCGGGTTTTTGTCTAGCGGAAGAGGTCAAAAAATACATTTTTCTGGAGGGCCCCAACTAAAAAAATATCGCCAGTGCTTAACGCATCTCGGCCAGAAGAAGATCAAGATTTCAGATTTGTGGGATTTTTTTTGGGGGGGGGGGGGGGCACTTTTCATAATTGTAGGAAACAATAATAAATTGATGGAATTAAAACACTATTAAAAACAGTTAACATAATATTTCATTTCGGTTTTAAAACATTCACAGGGCAGTTTCAAGTTAATGTGAGAGTTATTATTGGAGGGGGGGATCGTGTCTCCTGTGACCCCAATCAGTGACAAGCGAAGATCACGTCTTGTGAACACAGGTAATTCATCGCCAAACCCAGCTATTTGCCAAAATGATTGCCCCATTTTGATCCAACAACGCGAACTGCAACTCCCGTCCTCAAGTACGCACTCGAGGCCATATTACACCGTCCCACATTCCGTGAAAGCTTGTGCGCGGCCATTATATAATATTATATGTCGTTATTTTCAGGTCTATATCGCTCTTGATTCAATGTGAATACACTACTGTGCGATCTATACCTGAACATAACGACGACAGTGCAAAGTTGGGGCCGCGGTGGCTGAACGGTTAGACTTTTTTTTTAATTTCATTAACCCTACTTAGTAGTACAGCCACCCAGGGTGTTCAATTCTATAATGACTACTGCAATTTAACAAACAGTATATAAATGATATAAATTCACTTTTTTTTTGTGGGAGGGTGGCTGTTCGTCTGGGCGTCCGTAATTTAAGCTACAAATTATATTTCTATTCAAAACCATCATTCACACTTTCTAGGAAAGTAGTGAGCTTTCTGCCCCGACCGAGACAGCTCCCCGACGGGTATCCTTTCGGCCGCCCCCCGCCCAAGGAACAGACCAATGACCGGGATTCCCACGAATCCGCCAGCACGACCAGACGCCGTTAGGCCCGCACACAGCTAAATAGCCTTTCGGCCGGTCCGTCATGGCACCCAACGGTCGAATAGTCCCGCCCACGAACCCAAAGGCCCCAGCCCCCTCCCTATCTGTACTATTCTATTTTGTTATTTTTATTCTTTTCCCCTCATCCACCGTTCTGCTCCAACCTAGGCATCGTCCAGTACATCAGAGTACCCCTTATGGACACCCAGGCCTTCGTTCCCCGGCGGACGAGGGAATGGAGCTCCGCTCCTACCGCCCCCCCCCTTTTTTTTACACAGACACGTACACAGTCATCAACCAACATATTATCACAAATCACATCTTTCCCTCATTTAGATTTTATTCTCCGCAGTTCCTTCCGTTCTTCTTTCATCCGTTTCATATCTTGTCTTTCTTCTTATCTTTTTTGCTGTTTTTCCTCCTCCTTTTCTCTCTTCTGTTGTTCTTCTACTTTCCTGCTCTGTTCTCCTCCCCATCTTCTTTCCTCTATTTCTTTCTCTTCTTTTTCTTCGCTTCCACCTTCATGTTCTTCCATTTTTCTCCATATTTCCTTCAATTCTTCTTGCATTCATTTCGGCTCTTGTGTTCTTCTTTATAACTTTTTCGTGTTTGGAGCTTTTCAATTTTTTTATATTTACTGAAAATTCTGTTTCTTATCCAAACGAGAGTTATGAATATTTTTTATTTAATTTAAACGATAAAACACTAGACGAACACAAACACTCACTCAATAATCCCCTTAGTTCCAGCACACTCATCCGCTCCCTAGACTACTCAGTTAAATAAATCATCATTCGTAGTTTTTACCAAATCATATATTTTACCAATACTTTCATTTATTATTTCTACAGTTTCCTAGTCATATATATTATGTTTTGTAATGCCATTTGTAATTAAAAGGTTTTAATTTCTGTTCTAATTTCTTCCTTTCTTCTTTAAACATGTCACACAAGTACAGAGTATGGTATACCGTCTGAGCTCCCTTTTCACATTGACAACTGTCGCCTTCTATTTGATTTATTTTATCTAAATATTCTTTAATTTGACAGTGTCCCGTTATTACTTTCAACACACTATTATTTATATTGCTTTTACTTCCGTACCATTGTTATATATTTTTAATATAATTTTTAGTATTTAGGCTGGTTTCTGTTGCATCGTACTCTGTTTGCTAATTTATAACACTTAGTTTATAGATTTCTCTCTTTAATTCTTTTAAACTAATAGATTGATCATTTCTTTTTTTTTTTTAATCCAAATATTATTGTGCTCTACTATCTTATTATATGTATTTCCGTTGTATTATATTTCGTCTACTTCATTTTTGATTTGATATATCATATTTCTATCTTTTATATTATAGTCTGTTGGGATTTCTTTACTAACAGTTATCGCGGACACGTATGATGTTGTTGGTGTTAAATTCATTATTTTTATCAATATATATCTTTGTGGTGCTCTAAGTAGTCTTTTAATGTGTGTATTTTCAATTTTATTTTGTAACAAGTACATTGTATAATATTACGGTGTAATGCCTGATATATTATTTTCTTATTTTTACTATTATAATTGTTGATATTCCATACCGTTTGTTTTCATTTTAAAAATATATTCTTAACTTTTTCTGTTATATATTTAACATGTGGGACAAAACTAATCTATTATCCAAAATAATGCCCAAGTATACTATATCATTTTTAACTTTTATTGTTTATTTGTCATGCTTTATCACTGGCGGTCTTTTATCTAATTTTCCTTTTAAAATTATGGCAACTGTTTTCTCTACTGATAATTTAAGTTTTTTATCTTTCATCCATATTAAAGTTTTATCCATTATTTTTTGTGTCCGTTCTTCTATTTCCTTTCATGTATTGCCTTCTATCAAAATTATACAATCGTCCGCGAATGCCACAACTTTTGAATCCTAATTATTGTTTTGTATTATGTAATAATATATTACTAAATTCCATAGACTTGGCCCTATTATTGATACTTGTGGACAGCCGCCGCGATTTATTTCCCTTTTTAACGTTATCTGATTATCTTATACTATTATGATCCGGTTTATTCCAATAGTCCCATAAATTTCTTTGCTTTTTTTCCCTATTGGTATTTTATTAATCTGTTCTTTAATGTATTTTCATGTCATTGTTGAAAATTCGTTGCTTATGTCTATTGAAATACCAATTAAATATATATTTTTACTTGTTTCTATTAAATTTAAACTGTATTTACTGTCGTTCGGTTGATTTTTTTTTCTCTAAATCCAAATTGGTTATCGTTAAGAGTTTTTTCTATTTCTGATTTAATTTTATTATATATTATCCTTTCGTATATTTTGCCCAATGTTGATAAGAGTCATATTGGTCTGTAGGATGAAATCTCTGTTTTTAATTTATTCTTACTTTTGTATAAAAAAATACTATCTTTCCTGTTTTCCATATTTACGGATGTCTGCTTAATGTATAGCATTTATTTATAATTTTGGTTAGTGTTGGTTTAATTGTTTCCCAGATTTTATTTATTACTTCGATTGTAATCCGATCGATTCCCGGTGCTTTTTTTTTAACGCTGCATCTTTTTATTGCATTTTCAATATCTCCTTCTTTAATTTCTTCTGATTATTTTTTCTCTTCTTTTTCCAAAGTATGTATTTATATTTCTTCTTCTGTTCCTTCAAGGTTAGGTAGTAATTTGTCTATCATAACTTTATATGTTTCCTTAATTGTTGTTGAGTATTTTTCCCCAATTTTTATGCTACTGGTGGTTTCTTTTTTCCTCGACTTCTTCATTGCCAGTTTATCTACTAAATTCCATGGTCCCTTTCTCGCTTCTTCTTTAACAAATGCAATCCAATTATTATTCATGTTTATCCTAATTAACTTTTTATATTCCCGTCTGATTTTTTTGTAATCTTCCTTATAAATTAATTTAGCATTACATTCACAACAGCTCCTATATTTCCTGTGTTTATTTGTTACTTTATTTCTCATTATTTTTAGTTCGATATTCCACCACCAATTTATGTTTTATTAATTTTTTTAGTTTTATTTGTTGTTTTTTGTTTATAACATATATTTTAACTATCGCTTCCTGGAATTTATCTATTGTTTCTTCAATTGTATCATCTTCCATTCTGTCATCTGTCATCTTAACGTTTTTTAATTCTTCATTAACCTTTTCCCAGTTAGTAACTTTTGAATGTAATCTTTTCTCTATCTTGATTTCCTGTTAAGTTCCAATATCTATCTCAAAATTTATTGTGTTGTGATCGCTTATACTATGGTTTACTATCCCATTTATAATTTTTCCTTCCATATCTTTTTTTGTTATAGTTAAATAAATATTTTCTTGTCCGTTGATGCTGTCAAATGTATATAAATCACCTTCTTTGTTACAAATTAGCCAATAATTTTTGTTTATTATTTCAATTACCTCTACTCCTCTTGTGTCTGATATTTTTGAATACCATAGGCCAGATTTCGCGTTAAAGTCACGTGCAATTATTAGTTTATTATTACCTAGTTCTACTATTTATATATTTATTCAGTTGTTTTAATGTATCTTTTATTTCCCGTTGTGGTTGCAAATATATTTGCAATTAATGTCAGTTCTTCATTATTAATCATAATTTTTGCGACTGCAATTTCTTTCGTTATTAGATGTTGTAAATTTAATATTTTATATTTATTAGCTATTATTATTGCTGCTAATGATTGCCCTTTCTCGTTTTTTAATAATTTGGTAGTTGCTGTTTAAATTTGTATAATTATTATTTTTAAAAATATGGCTCTTGTATATATGCAATTGAGTGGGAAGACTGCTCGCCTCCCACCAAGGCGAACCGGGTTCAATCCCCGGCCGGGCCACTCCCGCATTTTCGCAAGTGGGAATCGTGCCGGACGATGCCACTGGTCACCGGGTTTTCTCGGGGATATCCCGTTTCCCCCGCCCACGCATTCGGGCGCTGCTCCATTCTCACCTCATTTCACCCTCGTCGGCCATCAAGATCTCGTTGTTACAAGCCACAAAAATCTCTCAACTCAAAAATGAAAAGTTGACACAACGAGCTCGATTTTAACTTCGGTGTGAGTCGACGTCGCAACTTGCGAGGTAGCCAAGTGGCATTGCTGGAAAGTTAGAGAATGCAGCTGGAGGCATGCGAGGGCCGGCAGAGGATGACCACTTGACCCCAGCGACGTTACGGCTCCGTCCTCCAAGCTGAGGGCTAAATTGGCGCTCCGGTGACGAAGTTGGAGCGAAGCATAGTGCTACGCCTGGTTCACATGCACGCCAATCACTCCGGATAGGCAAGGGCTGGAAGCCACGGTTAAATACGTTAGACCATGGCCTCTGACGGAGCCTGTAGAAGCCCGAAATAAATATTTTTATAAAAATGAAGAAAGTGAATAAAAATTATCTTTTTTTTTTAAATTCCGTAGGAGAAAATTACTTATTAAACTAACTGTTAAAATTAATATATTTAAATTTAAAAACCACTTTCCTATCAAATAGAAAACCTACAATATAGTTCAACTTGCGGCCCGTCATAGCTCCCGACAGTCCCCTACGGAAAGACAGGACGGAAAGCTAGAACAACCAATCAGAATTCGCCCTTGTTTTCCTCACGAGTCACACCAAGAAGTTCAACTCACGCGAAGGTTTGTGCTCACAGAAAGTGCATACTTCACTGATCTCCCACATGTTTTGCACAAACAATTTCAATTATCATACAGAATTTCAGGTAATTCGTGTATACGCAGTGATCCACACGAATTTGTGATCAAAACAAAGTAGAAAATGCTCTTTAATAAAAATGCACAAGACCCTTCGCTTGCAAGAAAAACCGACGTGAAATGTCTGAAAACCATTGTAGGCATCACGTGGTATTCCAATTAGGTAAAGGTCCTCACCTTTACCTAATTGGAATACCACGTGATGGTGTGGCAATGCTGCAACTAATGTGTCGGTCGAAAGGCATGCGGCAAGCAAACTAACCGAGCTCGGCAGTGCCAAAGATGCCATGGAGTTCACATGCAGTAGTTACTCGGACATGACAATGGCCATGGGTGCATCCGGCGGGCAAGCTCCATGCACGCTGCAAGCATCCAACGTGAGGAAAAGTGCATTGCTATGGGCAGAGCAAACTTCGAACACCAGTCATGATGTTTCGACGCTCTGTATACTGATGCCGTGTACTGTGCTTAACGTGGAGTGAAGTCGTTGTATCTTCGTTAATGTCTTTTTTCTCATAAACTAGAGGCTTTAACATTTTTTTTTTTTTACCAGAGGATAATTTATACTTAGTTTTGATCACAGATTCGTGTGGCACAATCGGCATCCGCGAATCACATGCCATAGTGTGTAAAATTTCGTGTCAATGGTTAGATGTGTGTATTTATAAAGGCGTACGTATGTCCTAATGCAAATTCCACTCAAAATTGTTATCAAACAAATGCAATTTGTAAATGAATCGATAGGAATCATGCTATACAAAACATTTGGGAAGTGTAATATAGAATTGTATACAATTAAAAATCGTGTAATAACATTCGTAGTACACACAAACATTGTAAAATTATAATCCTAACATCGGCAGAGTCCAATTTATAGCCCGCAGTTTACATCGGAAACGTAAAAAAAAAAAAAAAAAAAAAAAAAAAAAAAAAAAAATGTGTTATGCGTGCATATATAAAGCTATACGTCATGCCCACTCTTTTAGACGTGATCGTCGTGAATGTGAGTCAGGCTTAAGAGAATCACTGCGACCGGAAGGTCGGAAAGCGGAATGGGCGTGATATCGTAACGGCCGTTAACTCGGAATACAGATTTTTACCTTGGCGACTATTTTTAATCAAGGTCTGGAACCTCGTTTCCTGCCAGCTCCACTCGTTAGCTACGAACCTTACAATTAGAAGAAAAAAATGGCCCCCGGGGTCCGGATCTCAGGTCCCACCTAGCTGAGCTGCGTGGCAAGTTGCCCAGTTGGGTAGACTTTCTCTACGTTCCCGGCCATTTGGTAGCTGGGACAGTTGGCTGTCTGTTCCTCACGTCCACCAAACTATATATATATATATAATATTCGTCGTTTACTCGCACTTTTTTAATCAAACCTTTGAAAAATCACAATATGTTTGACTTGCTTGGTTGCTCTCCAAACATATCATTAAAGGCTGTTCATGATAAAGTGAGCACTTTTGAAATCAACCTTACAAAAAAGTCACTATCCGTACCTGCATGTACTGCTGTTTAACGGGCGAACTGAGTAACATGCGCCCTGTAAAGTAGGTAACGATGACAGGAAAGTAGTTCCATATCTTAACGTCGAATGAACAGTGTCAGGTAACCATTTGTGAGAACTTAAATTATTTATTTCACTTTCTGTTTATTTAGTGCATTGAAGTGTAAAAATGAGCAGATTTGCAAAACGTTTTCTTTCGTGATAATTTCACTGTTGCACTTGATCGACGCACGAATAAAGTGACGAGGCCAATGGCAATGTTAATTTTGCGTAAGGCGGAAGAATATGCAATGTCCATACAAGTAGATACGAAGCAGGGCTTTCAAAGGCGCTCATTTTACCATGAACAGCCTACAATCACTATCCTGTTATACTTGTGTTAACATAGAAGTGCCTTATTAATAATTTAATTGAACTTTTACTTATATTTTATCTATAAATTATAATATTCCAATCATTGTTAATGTGAATAAAAACAGGGAGAAAATATATTCGTTGGTAATGCCTAGTAAGAAATAGTTCTCATGTGAAATATTATTACACAGAGTGCGCACTAATGCGTTGCGATGTCCATTTGGTGTAAATTTCTAGAGTATGCTATACTTTGTTATCATGAAGCGGAGGAATATCGTGGAAGTAGAACTTCAGCAAGGCTTCAGCAAAATTTGCAAGTGACCGTGAATGTACCATAATAACCTACTTAACATAGGGGCGGATCTACAATTTATGTTTGGGAGGGTGTTTCATTTTTCTGTTGTGCAGGACTACGGGCCGTATGCAGAGAAGTGTCTACTCGCCAGTGCCACTAGACACG
The DNA here is from genome assembly GCA_029891345.1 of Dryococelus australis. Lineage (NCBI taxonomy): Eukaryota > Metazoa > Arthropoda > Insecta > Phasmatodea > Phasmatidae > Dryococelus > Dryococelus australis. The sequence goes on from CM056997.1 coordinate 194,839,169, forward strand.
AAGATAAATAGTAACTAGAAGGCTCGTTCCGTATGCCCAGTCACATTAATTGCTATTCCAACCTTGTTTTTCAAAGTCTAGAGGTCTAGTCGCCGATTGAGCTACCTAAAATACCAACTAGTGGAGATTTTCTGTAAAATGGCGATAGCGAGAGTCGTGATATATTAAGATTTAAAGAGTTTATTTCGTATGGGCCTGAAAATCCAGAATTTCCTGACTTGAAAATTAATTTATGGAACTGAAACCCCATAGATATGATTAATTTTTAATTTGTTTGCTAGTTGCGTTTCTCGAACATAACCTATAATTCGTTTACCGCACTACCAGTTACGTTTCTGCAACTATATATAATAATAATAAATCTAATTTATTTGGCGCAGTTAAGGCACATCAGCTTTCTCTTACACTGAACCACGTTTACAATTTGCACTTGCTTATTACAGTTTAGAAGAAAAAATAATAGTTCTTACAAATTAAAAAACGTTGCAGAAAATCAGAAGTCGTTACTAGACATTAACGGAACAGGCAATTATTACTAAACAGAGAGATGTATATTTAAGTACTGAAAAATGTATATATTAAGTGGTGATTATTAAGTTTAAACTAGTCCATAAAACATTGATGATGAACTGGCAGGTATAAGCCAAAATATGCACTATATACACGCAAGAATATAGTACATTTGCACAAACGCATAAATGCACAACAGGTCCACATACATACACACGTAACACTAACTCCCTGCAAATCAATTTACAAAATAGAACACTAGTTCGTTACAACAACAAAATTGCAGGGACTTAGGCCCATATAATTCAAATACCTATGGGAAACTCTGACAATAATAATAATCACAACACAGATACCTTGAGCTGGAAAAGTATTTAGACTTCTGCATACATAAGATTATCAAACAAAATTAATGATAAAAAATATATAGATTTAGGAGTTAAAACTAAAATCAGCGCTAGACTCAATAAATTTTATTTACTTGAGTAGATGTTTAGTTGTTGTCATAAACATATTCGATAAATGGCATTCCCACATTTATTTATTTGTAAACTGACAGTATTTTAAGTTCCACATGCGTTTTCTCTTGGTCCAAGCTAGTAAATTACATTTTTACGCTGCACAAGAATAAAATGAATATTTCTAGTAGCAGACTTCTCAATTTTATTTCATCCGCAAACACCATAGTTTCAGCCATTTCCTATCAACTGAGATCAACTGAAGTCATTAAGTTCGGGCAAACTCGTGTACCTTCGTATTTAGTAACCGTCAAAATAAACTTCATGAAGCCATGCGAGGCTTAAGCTAAAATTAACTGAGCATACGAAACCTATTGACGCTTGTAATCTCCACTACAGGAAGCACCATGCTTCGCATCTAGTCGAGTCTGTGCATACGGCCCTCGATTCGTATCGTGAAAGAGTAGCACTGTCTCATCACAGTTAAAAAAAATAAAAAATAAATTAAATTAATCTAATACAATCAGTATTTTAATAATTCTGAGATTGTATCATTTTAGTATTGAAAATTCACAATACAGTTTTATGTAAGTATGATGATTTGGGAGTGAAGGGGGAGGTGTCATGTTACGTTGCAGTGGTGTGTGGTGAACTGTTGAAAGGTAATCTGTATTTTGCTCTGTACTATACCTGACCATTGCTAGTTGACACATCGGCCAGTAGGGAAAGTGGAGCTGCTCTTTGGTGTTAGGGAGTCATCTGATACCTTAGCACCTTTTCACTAACATGTAAAGGCGGGTTGGAGAGAGGGACATAAAGTTGCATCATTCAACCTGAGAAACTGATACTCCCCCTTCTGGAAAGCGAGAGGTATAGGAGAGGTACGGGAGGCATAAACATAGAAAGGATGGCTGAGAAGGCTGTTAGTTATTGGTTCGGGTTCCATCGAAGGTAAGCAGACGTAAGTAATGCACAATGAATAAATGCATAATGAATAAGCACATATACTGACAGTAATAAATATACCCAGCATAAATACACACTAATTACCAACCCTAAATGCACATCCTACCCTGATCACTGCTTAAAGTCGACTGAAATGTGATTCTCTAATATGATTGTGTTATATGTCCACCATCTTGGATTTATGCCATCAAAATACCATTCGAGCCAGCTAGAGCATAGCATCAAGGTGGTATGGCCAAGGACATCTTAAGCCTTCTTACAAGCATAGTTGGAAAACTTTTATGATCTGTTTAAGTTATAGCCACCAAATTCATAACCTAGGCATCATCCCTGATGATTAATTGGGTGGTGGAGTCAATACACCTTAAGCCCTCGTATAAGCATCGCTGGCCTCCATTTCATCTTACCGAAGCTATAGTCACCAAATTCATAACATAGGCATTACACCTGGCGACGAACAGGACCGCAGGGCAAGTATGCCTTAAACCCTCCTATATTCGCAGTTGTATGCCATATTTGAACTGTTTAAGATACAGCCACCAAATTCATAATATAAACATCACCCCCAACAACGAAAAGGGCCGCAGGTTCAAGTATGCCTTAAATCCTCTTACAAGCATAGTTGGCGGTCATTTCCGAACTGTGTAATACACAGACACCAAATTCATAACATAAGCACCATGCCCAACAACGAATAGTAATGCAGGGCCAAGTACACCTTAAGCCCTCTTATAAGCATAATTGAGTATCATTTTCGAACTGTTTAAGATACAGCCACCAAATTCATGACATAGACATTACTCCCAATAACGAACAGGGTTGCAGGCTAAGTATAACTTAAGCCCTAGTAGAAGTATAGTTGACAGACATTTGCCACCCACCGAATCTAAAGTCACCAAATTAATGTCATAGACGAAACCCTGCTACGCCATTGTTCCCAAGGACGTGGCAAAGTGGACTAGCAAAATGTCCAGCAAGACCTATCAGCTAAGTGAAGAGAAACCTCGTGTGAACAAAGTGATGAACAAAGCAGAATCAAGAAAATAGTAGGAACAACCTACTAACTCACAAAAAAACACACATGAATCATGTTATTTTTAACCATTGTATTTATTTTCCTTTTGTATGACATATGATTTGTTTCAAATAGATATGTATATATGAGTACATATATATTTATGTATATATCACTGGGATCTCATTTTCACTTCCCTATACAATTTGTTTTTAAAAACAATACTTTCAGAGTTCTCTTTTGTTAGAATACAGAATAGATTCAATTATATTTTATGTAATAATTTATATCTTTATAACATACTAAGGGCCAAGCCCGTGGCCTTTTTTTTAGTATTGTCACGTGCCTAGAACAGTTACGATGTTACAAATTTTTATCATACCTAGACTGAAAAAAATTATGTGAAAGTAACTAAACATTGGATATACTTATATCCGCTAAGCCACTGTGGCCCCACTTAGAATCACTATTGAGCCACTAAGGCCCCATTTGATATACATCTATCCACTTGGCCACTGTGGCCCCACTTGATACAGTTTTATCCAGTGAGCCATTGCTGCCTAACTTGGAATCGCTCTATCTACTGAGCCACTGTGGCCCTACTTGGAATCGCTGTATCTACTGAGCCACTGTGAACCCACTTGGAAATTAACTTTACATTGAAGCGAGACATTTAGAGCAAACATTCCATTACCTTCAGATCTCTATGCAATAATCTCTACGCATTAATACAAAACTTTCATAGAGGAAAAATGTAATTAAAAAATGAGTTTTTCCTGTAAAAAGTAATGATTGCGTAATCTGATCATGCTGAAATTCTAACTTGACCTGTATTTGACCCTGAGGATTCGTTCTGCAAAGTTGAAGAACTTCTGTTGAGTTTCAAGGGGCTTAGAAGTATTAAAGACGGACAGACAGAAATCGTCCAATTATATAATAGGATTATCTAGAAAACACACTATCTAGAATGTTTACCATTAGTCTCTCAAGTTATAAAATTTGATTAGTATGCAGAATAAATTAAATTACATTTGATATATTTATAATACATTGTCTAGAATGTTTACCATTAACCATTCAAGATCTGGAATTATTTAAATATTCTCTTTTACAATCTCCCAAAAATTGGGTTAAAATGCAACTACACTAAAACTCTGGCCATTTTAACAATACAATGGTCATGTTTCCTCTTTTTTTACCACTCTGAAAAGTATGATATAATTAACTTCCTGGCTGGGTGGCCCAAACAATGGCCATAATTCCCAAATTATGGTACTATACACAAAACTATTAGAAACATTTATTTTTCTCTGACCATAAGGGCGATTCTCTCCAAATGTAAATTTTTATGTGTGTTCTGTTTACTGAATTAAAACCTACAAAATGACAATTTATTTTCTCGCTATGTGAACCTTGCTCAGAAAGCTTTTTCTACACAAAATGAATAATACTTTTACCATTTGATTTCTTAATATTCAAGAGGATAAACATATTTTATTTTCCTTTATATTCCATAAGTATGTGGGCTGATACACATGTTGATAATAAATTTTTTGAAGATCATATTAAAAAAACTCAGTTTTTCTAAACTTATCAATTACACCTGGAAAAGTTTGAAAAACCTCCTACATCTTGTCTCTTAAGGACTTGCAAAAATTATTTCTGTCCTGAACTTAAGATCTGGTTTAAGGTATATTTCCAAAATGCGAGGAAATGTTTAAACCAATGTTTTGATTTATTAAACGAGCAAATACTTATGGGCATTTCCCCCTTTGAAGACCATAATTTTTAAGTTTTTTTTTTCTTTTAATTTTCTTTAAAATTTGGCACATCCCAAAAATTTACTAATTTTCAAACAACTTTCAGTTACAATTATTTCTTTAAGCGCCGAAAATTAAAACAAAGTATTCTCAAAATGCATGACTTGTTTACTTAGGACATCCTGGCCCCCTTTTTCTGCCTAATTTAGACATTAAGCATGTCCCCTGATTTGCTCCATAAAGGATTACTTTTATCAATTTTACTTAACTGGCATGTTGAAGCTCTCCCAAGGCTGGAGTCTGATCTCGAGTTAGCTTTTGTCATAGCTTTTATACAAAAAACAAAGCAATATCCCCGATAGGGGGTATTAAGAATTGAGAAGCCAATGAAAATTAACATGCCCAAATTAAGAAAATCCACCTCAATTCATGTTAGAGGGGTATCAAGAACTTCAGCCAATGGCTGCATTTGTGTCCTTATTTGGGGCGTTATAAATAACTGATATAAAGGTGTCTGTATTTCATGACCAATAACCATCGTAAACCACTTCCACATCATCACACTTCCGCTACTTCGTCAATGCATACAGGATGTGACGACACGCCGCTGCCTTCCACGCATGAAGAAGTCATACGTCAATTGTCACACCTGCAAGTTCACACTGATAACGTCACCGGGGTGGGAGACAGAGGCCGGCGACATGCAGCGTATCTATGCCACCATGTCTCTGCACTGTACTAGAGCTGGCAGTTGAGAACGAACAGGCGCGCATGGTGGATGCCCATGTTCGTACGTCAAGCAAAAACTTCCCTAACGGTTATCACAGTTTGTCATTACAAACTTCAGCATAGAACTTCAAGTATCACCAGAATAGGTTTGTGATAATAGTTCGTAAGTGTTGGAAGTAATTTTTGTAGGCAGGCAAAGTCATGAACGCAAAGGTATTTTATTGGATTTTTAGCAGGCACGGGACAGTCAGCGTACAATCACATAGCTAACTTTGTGCCGGCGTCTTTGTCGGTTAAATGAACAGCGTGTTGGCCGATAGTAGAAACGGCGTATATTCGTGCAGGTAGTCTCAGCCCCCCTTCCTAAAAGAGGTACTCTCTTGAATAACTCTGCCGGAGACTCCGCCGAGGGGTCCTGCTTCATCACAGACTCCAAACAGCATCTCCACGAAGACACATCAGAATGAAATTAACCTCCAGCTGCAGGACCATCTCCGTCATCCAGTCACCACAGGAACAAACAAGAACAGATTGCGTAAGCATCAAGGAGTCAAATCCAAGAAAATTTTTGGAGTACTCCAGATCATATATTGGACTTTGTGTTCAGCTTTGGACTTTCCATCGATAGACACACAGCCAGAGAGTTTTACCCTTACTTCTAAATCTTTGAATTTTTGAGAATGCTGCGTTTAATATCCCTAACTTGAAACACGACTGCTGCCGAGTGCTGTCTTAGTTCTGTAAGCTTTTTTGACTCTCTGGAAGAACTTTATGCATATTTTACAGCCTCAACTAATAGGTACAAAGCTCTAACCAGTTGCTTGAAAGAAGCAAAAACTGACTAACACATTCCTGTGCCAAAAAGGACAACAACAACGCGTTGGTCATGCCGAGCAGATGATACAAAAGCCCTCTTGCGAGGCTATAAATAAAGAAATGCACTTTTTGAAATTTCAAAGGACAGAGAATATTCAGGAAATTTACCTATTACTGCTCTAAGTTTGCATGTCAAAATGTCAATAATGGAAACTGGGCTCTACACAGTATTTTGGGATGATATCTTGGAACAAGCAAAAAAAAAAAAAACTAGTGAAACTCTGCAGAACCTTAGAGTAGATGTTAACACTGCCGCCTCAGAACTGACATCGCTAACAAGCGTCACAGGGACAAAACGGGATAGCTTTCAAGAATATGAGGTGAAAGCTCCTGAGTTAGCAGATGCAATGAGTATGAGAGTGAAACACAGTACAGGCGAAAAATAGATGTGCGTTTGGCACCTCTTGACTGTGTCCAAGCACCAGAAGTTGGGCTCACCCCATCAGAAAAATTCCAGACCCAGAGTTTCTTTCCTGTCATTAATCAATTTCAATCTTCATTGCGGCACAGACTTGAGGTATACCAACTAGTTGATACCCGTTTTGGGTTTCTCAACTAGTTGGATAAACTTATTAATGAAGGTATACTTGCAGCAGCTTAAAACTTAGTAGAAACATTATAACGACTTAGACGATCAATTGGGACATGAATTGATTCAGTTCAAGGCTTCTTAACACAAGTTCCAAGAAGATTATAAAAATGAAAAAGTCATTAATCAGGAGAGGTGAATGTATAAACTCCTCCTAGAAAAATACATCAAAGATTGTTTTCCTAATATCGAGGTCGCTCTAAGAATGTACTCGTCACAAACAGCAATGGAGAAAGGACATTTTCAAAACTCAAATTGAAGAAAAACAGTCTTCGAATCTCCATGTTAGAAGACAGGCTCAGTGTTTTGGCTTTGCTCAGAATTGAAAATTATATTTTAAGACAACTAAGTTATAAAGATATTATAAGTAGCTTCATTAGTCTGAAGTGTAGGCGCAGACCAATTAGCCACTAATCCATTTCCATGTTAAGTTATAATGTAGTAACTACAATTTAGTAGTAAATTGTACACACAGTTGTTTTTAAATGTCTTTGGTAAATGAGGATTTAAATAACATATAGGCCTACTGTACTATGTTTTTATCAATGCATTTATATGGATTTTTTAAATGTATTTGGCACTTCACTTTCAAGTTTGATTGTGTGGGAAAGTACTATATTTGAATTAAATATAAGTAAAACTTTCTTGTATGATAAATTCCTTTTTTTAATATACCTTGTGTTTGCCTAAATGTCCATTTAAGGTGAAATACTGATTTTTGAATATTTGGCAACAAAGACATGAATCTCAACTTTGTGTTCTTTTTCTAATGTAGTTGTTCAAAACAATGTTAATAAATAGTGTTGGACACCTTAATGATTTTCAATTCTATTCATTTTTATCTCATCAATTCATAATTTCTAAATACTCTATAATAAAATTTTCTATAGTTTAAAAATAAATTTTAAGTGTTTATTTTTATGTTTTAAGTTAGAAAATTGCTCTAAAATGCGATTTTTGCAGGTTAAATTTCAAAATATATCTAGAATTGATTCTGCAGAAAATTGGGGTAAGTAATAGTTTGCCATAATTGTTGTCATGTTCCAAACATTCATACTATACACGCATTTATTTCTAATTAATTCACACGGATATAAAATATAGTTGACAGAGATATTTTCTAGGTTTTAAACATTCTAATCCTTCGCGTCTGTCAACATTGCTACAGCCAAAAATGAAGCCTACAGTTCATTGGCTATGACAACTAAACAAGTGTTGTGAAGTGTGTTCAGAAATCTCAAACCCAAACTGTAACTCTTGTACTGAAATAAAACGAATGCCTATAATTCGTTGAGCTCTTTTTCAATTTTCGTGGTTTTATATTTATTTTTAATTTATGCGGCTACTACACTTTAAAAACCATTGAATGAAAAGTAGATAGTATAAAATGTTAAACCATTAGGTTTACTTGTGTAGAGTTAATGACCCTAAAAGCCCTTTGTTTAATACTAATTAAATACAATATATAAATCCATAAAATTGCATAACTGCCAGCAAATTAATTATTCATTGCTATATGCTGCTAGGTGTATTGAAATAAAACAGAAAAATGTTTGTAGTAGTGTAATTTGGCCGAGTCTGGCATAATGTATTTTAAATGCCAGCCGCAGCGGCTTGTACGGCTAGGCGGCTGTAGCCATCTTCCCTAAAAATATCCCTTTTTCCTAAAAAATTTCCCTTTTTTCCCTCAAAAAAATTAGCCCCCAAAAAAGTGTGCAGAAAGAAGCCCTTGAAATCCAATTTTCGCCAATTTAATTAATTTGCGGGGCTTCCATAAGACAGACAAAGCAATCGAAAATCTGTAGTTATTATTCAATTCAAATTTTTTTTAATTTAAAATTATTATTTTATTGATTTAAAATAAGTTATTTTTATATTGTGTTGAAATTATACATCAGGTATTGCGGAAACATACAAAAGTCTCTCAACTACATTTCCTGCCTCCTCTCTCTTTAAATATCATTATTTACTACCTCGTCTGTTTTGAAGGTTAACGCTACTGTTTTTTTAAATGTATCTTTAGATGACTGAACCAAGCCCCCGACGGGCTACGAATCAGGCCCAGCACGCTAGTAAACAACAGGCACCGTGGCATGATTCATGTTATGCCAGGCTAAGTCAATGAAGAGCCATCAAACTAAGTGAAAGCAAGTGCCAGAATGCCACTTCGGCATCAGTGGGCGCTATATCAGCATGCGAGTGAGTTCAAAGGGGGCAGAATGATCGGTCCCCGGGAAACGGGTTTGTCACACCGTGACATTCGGCTCGTATAAGTCATGCTGCTGCCACAAAGATGCATATGTGGAACAAGTGGATAGAAGAGGGTCGTACGCAGCTACGCGTGGGTACTGGACCACGCAATGTTACCACAGCAAGGAATGGCCGATATCTTGTCCGCATGGCCGTAACGGACCGTACAGCCTCCGTCCACAGAGCTGGCTCGACACTGGAGCACTGCAGCGGTCGTGGACGTGTCTGTGTTGGCAGTTCGGCGCCAGCTGCTGCGGGCTGGACTTGTGGCACCATTGAGTAAAGATATACCTAAAAGGCTCGGCTTCCCCGGGTTAAATTTTCTGACAACTTCAGCAGTAGTTCGAGGGATGAACACCACGTCGTGCTAGTCAATTTTCGCGATGTGTGCGTGGGGAATGTCGGCAGCGTTGCCACATTGACATCTACCCTCTCTCTCACTCTCTCTCTCTCTCTCACACACACACTCCATCTATGTGACACCCAGTCCTAACTCCGCAAAAGTAGAATGTGTTCTGAATGTTTGCTATATCCACAAGCTGGGTCAGACAAGATGACGGAACCCCGTGTTCCTAACTGAATTAGTATATTATATATCCATTTACGAAAATATTGCAAGTTCTATAAAACATACCTATGAACAAAATGAAATTTGCACTTAAGTAACGGGAAACGTTGCGTATTACTCACACGGTCATAATAAAAGAATAAACACCACTTATTAAAATACGCGATAACTGTGGATTTATGTTGTGTGTGTGTGTGTGTGCGCGTGCGTGTGTATGTGTTAATCACACGTGTGCACTGGTAAGTGGTTTCTGTAGCTCAGTGAGATGGTGTGCAGGTCTGCGCCATTTAATTGTAATTTAAAGAGTTCAAATCTCCAATGGGTAATGAATTTTTTTATGTGACACATTAAGGCTATTTGGAACTTATTTTATTGTTAGAAAATGTTTATTTTCAGAATATCTTTGTTTAGAAGTAATAATGCGCAATTACCAGTACAGTACAATCGACGAGCAGTGGTTGTTTGCTAACCACGTCGATTGGTTTCTAAAGTCGAACATTTGAGCTCTATAGCGAGAGTAATGTTACAGGCACACATGAAAGCCTTAAATTTAATATTGTAACAGTTCTGTCTTCTTTTGGCCTTATAACTGTAAAAGTGTGTTTAATTACGGAGAGCACAAGATCGATTATTATGCCCATTAAATATACACATTTAAAAACAGGGGCGTAGCCGGGATGGTGGATGATATATTGGGACATATTCCCCACCGAAACGAGAATAAATTTTGAAACCAAAATTATAAGCTTTATTTTATTTTAATTCAAGGAAAATGTGCTCTTCCTTAAATATGAAGAATGTTTATAGCATCTTGTGGTTCTATATCTGTACATGAACCCATTCATTATCAATAATTACGTAACAATAAATATGAAATAATACAGGTTTCGTATTTCGTTAAAAATATAAATATTAAATCTCGCTCCCCCCCCCCCCCTTCACCTAGTGTATTCTTAGCTACATCCTTGTTTAAATAAAATGCCAATGTTTTAATGAGTGGCGAAAAGTCCGTCGTACATACATGTGATAGAGTACCTTGTTTTCCATACATAAGCAGTGCCGTTACTGATATCATTTTGCATACAATAATAATAGGTACTCGTACGTTAAAATCTAAACCAATGCAGTTTTCAGGGGAAAAAATAAACAATCTTCGTACGTTGTGGATGCACCACAAAGCATCTACATATAACATTTCGATGAATTTTTACCCCTGTCCTCTGCGAGATGTTTTGCCTGCCATTTACAAGTTTCTATTGCCACTTTAGATAACGTGTGGGTATGAACGGATGCGTTATTTCTTCCCTTCTGCTATAGAAACTTGTACGCTTTGTGTTGTGCCCATGAGTATAACAGAAAGTAGCAGAAAACGGGTATCGTGTAATGCCGGCTATAACGACTCACGCCTCTCGCAGAAATTAGGCACCAGAAACTTCTTAAATCCTTTTTTAAATATAGGAAGTAAAACGGTTTTGAAAATATGATACACTACATTCTGCTTATATTATACTACTATATTACAATTAACATTGTTAAGTAGTAGGGGAATACTAGTAAAAAGGAGAAAATACGCACAGTAAAATAATCTAATCTACACTTGCTGTACGAATTAAAACTCCTTGTTATGAAGATGATCGTACATGTTATAAAATATTTCTCGTTAGTATAACATAATCGTGCAAACAAAATGAGTGGTAGTTAACGAAAATGTGTTTATTCATTCGACACAACTTAGGACACATAGAATATAACCACTTTTAGGAAAAGTAAATTATAATTATGTGAATATGCCACAAAGTTAACACACAAGAATGCCCTACTGTCACAAATCATTCCAATTTTTACATAGTGTTCGTAAATTGTTGTCATTATCCATTTGTAGGCTAGGAGACAACAAACATTCCAGAATACATGGAAAACTTTTGACTCAGTCATAATATTTAATAAATGTCTGTTATTCTTGGTAACAACTGTACACTATGAACAGAGAAATGTATTGATTCTGCGGCGTTTAAACACACTGCACACCGTATTGCAGCGTAAGCTGCGACGTCTGAAGTAAAGCTGGGTTTACAATAGAAATATTTAAGCATTACGTTATGCGTTAAGATGTATGCAGAAGAAACGAATGTGTGTTTCTTATGTTTTTGTTCCCAGTGGAACTTATCAGGTCGTGTGCGTTGGTGGAATTTCCTTAAGCATTGAAAGAAATAGCTGTATTTTACATACTGCATTTAGAAAAAATAATTGAGGTTACGAACAATCAGTACAAAGCAGTCGGTGTTGTTGCAGGAAACTGTTATTTACAGTAATGTAAGTATAGAACAATATGACAAATGCATGTGTGTTCACATGTTGACGATTATATTTGTTCACAAATGATAAACGTCTCTGATAGCAATTGTTGGATTTGAGGTATGATCTGCTTCAATATGGTTGTTTTATACAAGGTCATGTTAGGAACAAAAGTAAACATGACAGGCTTGCTGTCTGTTTCCATTCGCTGGAATTAAGAATTAAAACATTAATGTAGAACTGCAAATACAAAAGACGTGTTTCTGCATGTCAGATAAGCGCCTACTGCATAATTCTAAATGCATTAGTTTTTGTATTGTAAACGTAGGCCGCATCCGAAATGGCAGATTGTCTTCACAAAATTGTCACATGACCCTGTTTTGTATACAAATATTGTGACGTATTTGGTAAATTGATATTTCGTATCTTGTATATAGCGGATGTTAACAAAAATACTTTAAGAAATACTGTGTGGGGGAAAACCTGGAGAGAGATATAGTTTACGTATGCTCCACGTATGAGTTTAGCCCCTGTAAGAAATCGGGTGAACCCTGCTATGGTTTTCTAGTAAAATGTAATTGCATAATTAAAGTGCAACGACCAGGGATAAATCCATAGCAATAAAATTTACATCAAACATTAGCCAACTGGCAGTTATTTTGCATACCGCAAACCATCGCCGAAGTTGCTGGTATTCCACGCCAACAGAATTTCAATTACCTGGATAGCCCTGCTCACAATCAGGTTCTGCGCAGCCCCTTGAGTAGCTATACAACACTACAAAGCACACCGGAAGACATAGGAACCAAACATGTATATATTTAAATCAATGAAAGGCTTCCCATTTTTAAGCAATAATTTAATGTGGAAAAATATCATAGAAATAAATTGCCTGAAAAGTTTAATTCCTTGGCAGTGTTAAAAATGCAAGGGATATACACACAGCAGCTGGACTAGGTCTATAAAGATATATCTCATTATGCCTGCTACAAATGCCAATTAAGTGAAGAGAGTATTTGAAAGTAAAAAACAAATCTATATCTTGACATCTTCAATGTTGCACACGCTTAAAGTTTTACAGAGTAAATTTAACTCAGTTCAAAATAAAAGTCGCTAATGTTCTCACACTTGGCCGTTGCAATAAATTACGTGCCTGTATAATTACATATTTAAAATGTCCCTGGCTAGCACAGTTCAAGTTGGTAGAGCAATCAGATACTTATTTAAATCTCAGGCACTTCGTGGCCACTGAAAAGTGTCGGGAAATGATGCTGCTTACTTTAAAAGTTTATTAAACACTCTCGCGAACGTGTAACGGTCACTGTACATTAAGGTGAGATCATACCTTACATAAATGTTGAGTTTCTCACAATTATTTTATATGTAGACCTGTTCTGACGGTGCACCGTTGGCTTATAACTGAAATTGTAATATACGTATTTGGGTCTAATTAACCTTAAAACATTTAATTTATACATTTAACGTAGAACTAAGGGGTCACTTGCCTGCTGCCGTTGTGACCCACATAATTCAAGATGGAGTATAGAACATTCCGTCACCATCCATTATTGGCAGCGGTTAAATATTCAAGTTAATACAGAGTACATAGGGCTTGACCCAGGGTGCATTCCAATACCGTGACGATTCAAAAGGTGCGCATAATGTTGCCAACTTGCACACAATTAATAAGTTACTTGAAACCTGATAAAACAAAATAAAATTAAAACAATTCACGTATGGAAAATTATCATTTCAGCTGCTGCGTGTACATTAATATTACGTAGAATTAATAAAATTAACTCATGACCATTTCACACGTGAAACATATGACATTCATAATGTTTGTTTACAAAATAAACGTGCGTGTACTACTATTATAAATTTGCATGCTAGCTTAAAAGGTGCAAAATGCAAATCGCACGTGTTAAATAATCAGCCGTTACAATACAAAATGACTAAATCAGAGTCATGTGGGTTTTGACATTCAAAACACACGCGCGAATGCGTACTTAAAACGTCTTTTAAAACAAATAACTGTTCGTAAAATACACTAGACATGTCTTTAAAGCAAGTAAATGTTGTGTTTTGTTTAAATATTTCGCAATGCAAGTTTTATTTTAAGTCGTTTATTGGATATTATAATATTTTATTGTTTATTAACATATTCGCCATTCCAGTGATAATTGTAGAAATATTACCCCAATTTTAAGCATTTAATTTATATAAAACAAATGTTCACAGTTAATGTAAGAATTTGTTGCCTCGAGTGCTAAATAAGTGGCTGTTGACAACGTTCGGATTGAAACCTACGAAATAACAAATTACAAAATAACGAATATGTCCTTTCGGACACGGCCTTCGCTTGACTATTAGTGAATGGCACTGAGTCATTGCATTGAACCGATGTTTAGTGTATAAATAGTAATATTTTGTAATGTACGTAGTCTGAAGTAGAATATTGTGACTCTCCTTGTTATGTCTAGTTTTCATGCGTTCGTTAGTGTTAACACTACTTATAAACACTTCAGTGTCAACGTTTTTCGCACTGTTATGAGTCCGAGGTTTCAGTGTAGAATATACAATGGTGTGCTATGTTACACTCGTGCAAATGTAAACACACGCAGCTGCCAACTTTTCAGACAATGCACACTAATGCACATCATTATTGTAAACTTGGATCTTACAGAGACGACAGTTGTATTGTCACTGTAAAACAAACATATATTAGAGTTGAGCCTTATACGCGATCATTAATGTTATTTCCCCGCAGTCTGTATAAGTGAGTTAGTGAAGAGATTTGGGTGGCTCTTAACAGCGAGGTCTTGAGAGCCGATGAGTCTGCATAAGGTTTTCTGCTTACTAAGATGAACGCTCACACAGCATTTGCATTCGTCTACGTACGTAAATGTTTTACATCTCTCGGGAAATTACATACGCACGTACACTGGGAAACGAATGTGTGTACGTCTCGCGCCCTTACAGCTTATAAGCTATTATTTTTAAAATCGATTTACATGTAGTTCATAAATGTTATTTCTAATATTTCTTTTTATGAAGAGTGGAATGAAGGCATTAACTTTCGAGAAACGCCACCAAACCAAGTTCTTAATGATGTATATTCATTAACCTTTAATGATCTAGAAGAGCCGGGACAAAAATATCCAGTTTTCTTCGTGATTTGTTATAAACCGGGCGTGACATTGAATTTATAGTTAATATGCAGAGCAGTGAGAACATTACCAATGTTTTTACATGGCAAGGCATGGATGAGTGAAAACGCTATATCAAAATCCGACATTTGATTTGTTTTAACCAGTTTTAATGATACATTATCGACAACTGCGTTTACTAACTCAAATATATATATATATATATATATATATATATTCATTCCTTTCTTGTAAAAATATCTATGATTGGTTAATAGGAACACTGTTATTGTCATGCGCTTTCCAGCTACACCTCCTATTGGGTTGATCATTTAAAATCTATGCGCCTACGTTCCAGCAGATATTCAGTGTGTGTTTTCCGTCAAAACGCTTGTTCAGAATCTTATCAGCTAACTAGTTGCTGTAAGCGATGCAAATAAGTATGCCTGTCGGAATGTATCGCGTATCGAGCCGAGTGGAGTGTGCTTTTATTCATAAATGCTTTCCTAGGTTGGTACACAGTCTTAAATACACTTTAATCGACACATTGATCGTACTGATTGTATGTACGAACAGTCACCTTTGTAGTAGATCACAACCCCAAACTGTAAACATTACGTTCAATTGTAGACCGTCGTGCGTCTAAAATATATTTTTCCACTATTGAGCAATTATTTCTTGTCCATTTCCTTTCACGTAAGACCGGAATGAAACATTTACTATGATGTATGACGTCATTCATGATTAATATGAAGTTTGTAATTGCAAGTGTTAACAGTACTCGTGTTTTGTCATGAACACCTAAATTATTATAAAATAATATATTATAATTAAAAACAATGACCGTTGTATATTTATGATGATTCATTTTCGCAGAGGTAAATAAAATTAAATAGTAGTTGATATCGCTGCAAATTTCCGCGAACACATAATTCTACGACGTAAACGAAACACATGTCTTGGCCGCCACTAGTAAATGTTGTTCATGAGTTGGGTGCTCACAGCTGCAACGAATGCTAGTAACTCACGTGTGACAGGCTCGCCTCTGGCAGAACTTGAAAGAACACGGGGGTGAGCCGAGGCCAGGGTTATGACATACTTTTACCGGCTGCGGAATTGGCAGCACCGCGCGGGAGACGTCGTCGAGAACACCAGCGCTCCTCTGGATCAACAACGGAACTAACACACAAAAATTGTCAGACTTTTTCCTATCCCATGGCCACTCTAGTGTATATCTTTACTCAATGGTGGCACGCATGCAATTGCGGCGGCTGCAATTGTCCGGAAACCACATACGCCTCAGACTGCAATGGGCACGTGAGCGCCGTCGCTGGCGTGCTGATTGGCAAAATGTAATGATCCTCAGTTAAGTGATGTTACACCCACTTGGCACAAATCTTCCGTACATTTAAGTCCCGTTGTAGAATTTAGTGCATTGACGACGCAAGAATACCTGTACGCTGGGTTAATTCCATAACAATCCATCGAGTGTCGTCCGTTAGGCAATGACTGACCACAGCTACTCGTACCTCGTGGTCATCTCACAGAGCATGTCCACTGCAAGGTAGGCCGGCTGTTGATACTCTTCCATGTTTGAACGCCTCTATCCAGCTTGTCACTGTACGATAATGTATAACAAGATTACCCAATGCTTCCTATAGCTCTACATTCAATGCTTTCAGCCTTTGCGTTAGCTAACAATAAACATTTTAGCCAACATATTTCAGTTTATAATAACATACACGTGTATATAACTATAATAATATCTAATGCTTAACAAAGTAGTAGACGCTGAGCTGGACTCGGTCAGATTTTATTCCATAACATTTACAAACATTACAATGGCCATAGGATGTGGATAGTTTTGATTCTTTATGATTGATACATAACTTAGTAAGTTTTGGAACAATAGAGATGAAGGAATTAGACAGTTTTGTTACATTAGAAAAATTTCAAAGCCAGTTTTAATAGTGGTTTAGACAGTTTAGGATCTCAGTGACCCATCTATGACAGAGAAAAAGACGCGATGAACAAATTGATATAAATCTCCATCTGCAGATTTTTTTGGACTTAAGACAGTTTTGGAATTGGGCGACACATTTACAGCTGTCCAAACAATAACAATGAGCTCAAATTTCACTGATATTGTTTTCCCGAAAAGCGCAGACACAACAGTAAGGCAACTGTACCGGCACACAGAATAAGATCCATCCCTATTCTATATACATATTACCCTTAATTGAGGGATTGGTAATATATTTTAGATCCTGTGACTTACAAAAACATATCCGTATGGGTCCATCTGACCGGCCTGTACGCTAATTTTGCATGACTGATGCCTCGTGTAGGATTTATTACGGGGAAGGATTAACTTAGAAAAAATCTCAGAAGAAATATTTGTTAAAGCATATATTTCGTCGTCGTAAGCCTCATCAACCTTGAATTAGTCACTTGAAATTTTTTCAACTATGCAAATATCAATATTTTCGTGCCTAAGTTTTATGGATATTTTTATTTTATTATCAGTTATTATATAACGCTTTCGCTATTTGCCAAGGAAACAATTTTACCTGTCACACAAACAATAGGTAATAATATTAATTTATGTTAGTCTTTTCATATGGAGGTTAAAGCTTCCTATCTTTTCCTACATTGAACAGACTCCTTACATTCGATACGAGCCAACAATTATTCAATTATAAAGTAAACTACTTTAATAATCGTACGGTATTAAAGCAAAACACAATAAATTCGGCAGTATAAAGTTATTGGAAAACAGCGCAGAGTAGTTACAATGCGATTTAATAATAGAGGAGATGTTAATGAATCCATGAATAACTAACTAAAGTCATAAAAATTAAGATGAATTAAAATTAAGTTAGTGACGACGTATAAGATTTACAAGTGTGCACAAGGATAATATGTTTGCTATGTTTCGCTGAATCTTGGAATCGTGCGTGAAAGTTAACCATGAGTTTATAAACCCTCGCTTGAACGCCGTGTGTGTTGCAGAGCTCATAATCTATTCCAATGTCGAGATACGGACACAGCGAACGAGTTTGAATGTGACTGTGCGGCGGAAGATGTTTGTTGTTAGTGGGTGAAGGGCCATGACAAAAAATGGGGTTTGGCTGTGTTGGGACACGGCCGTTTGTTTTTCGTAAGTCTACGTTGACGCACTCGGACGCCTTGATGTGTGCGTGTGTGTGTGTACCGTATACGATTTCTGTATTTCGACTTGACTTTTTGACGAGTACAGGCCGGAATTGTGTTAAGTATTCTTAATGTTTTACATTAAACGCACACCATTTCACTATGATCACGCCACACGCTTATGTTTTATACACGCAATAGATTGATTTTGACGAGAACTGTCGATCGAAACCTAAACGAGCGTCGTAGCTTCTCCGGGTCGAATGGTGTACTACGCGGAAGTCATGAGACGCGGCGAAACGAACTTAAAATTGCCGTGTGTCCCCCTCCCCCTCCGCAGCGTGCTTCGTAATCCTTGCTAAACGTAACATATTCTTTGATCCTTTGGCAATCGAGTGGTGTAATTGAATTTTGAATGCAGACGATAGATTCGGAGCTGCAATGCCAAACTCTCTCTACCGATTTTGCTATCATCGGATTTTCTGGATTGCCTCTCACTATGTTCGCACATATAAAAACGTATTCACATCAAAAAGTATTTTTAATTTAAATCTACACTAGCAAATAACGCAATAACGTAGCAAAATTCTTTCTAACGCTATGAGGCTTACTCAAAACTTACGTAATTCACATACCCTTTTTTAATTTAACGTCATGACTGGTACAGTCTGTTTTTGAAAACTCGTCACTTTATCCACCAATGTACACAACTTGTTCAGAGATACATTTTGGGTCAAGTCCGGTTAAATCAACCTAGGCCTACCCATTGGTTCAACCGACGTGGATGTGGCGGATGTGAAACATGTATATGTAAGCTTTCTAAGACAAAATTCCAAAAATTTTATATGTATACTCAGCAAAACATATCACTTGAAGTGGGTGTTAGATCTGCGATTATCTCCCTACGGCACCAGACTGCGTTTTTCTAGCAGGTACATGCCACACTGCTTCTTTCATTTTCTTTATGGATGCGATATCACGGGAATATCTGTCTGCTGGTACAGTTATGATGGCCTACGGCTTGCGCCGAAGGCCAACATCGACGATTCCAAACAAAATCACACAAAAAAAAAAAGACGAAACATCCAAAAATCGAAGGTCGATTTAACTCACGAAAACGGTCAAAACGGCACAAACACAAAACGGCGCAGCTACCCCAACGCCGAGGCCCAACAAACCGAACCGTCACCGACTGTGGCTACAAAAGAATTTGACGCTGGAATCTTGGCAACACCGCCAACACCTTTGGTCGCTGGATGAGCGTCTAGTTCACAATAACATATTCGCTCCTCAGAAGTATTCATGCTCACGACCACTCACGTTCGCAGAATCGAGCCTTCTTGTTTTCCTGTGAAAACTCGCACGTACGCACGCGCCCATGCACGCAAATGCACACACAAACACACACACAGGTGTGTCGATTTATGTGTGGCAGGAGGTGGACATGGAATAGGACCAACTGGACCACTTTAACCCTTTCGCATCACGTGAATATTTTATTATGTTCGCTGTAAACAAAATTTTTGGATGACAAACAGTTGAATATTGGATACATGTTTAAACCGGGAAACTGTTGCTGATATAAGTGTGGAATTTCTTAAGGCTTCAGAATGTATTAAATTAGGGGTATTGCTGGCAGTTCAGAATGAAGTAAGTTTAACGAATGAAACATGGGGCCGAGATTTAGGTAAATTTTTTTTGTATGTTTAAACCTGTAAAATGTTGATGGTCGTTGGAACATGTTCCCGAGATGCTCAGTTACCCGGATTTTACTTTGTGGATTTTAAATACTGTGATTTTCTCCAGGACCATAATATGCAAGAGATTTAGAAGAGTTGGAAGCATATCTTTAATATTCGTAGGAAGGGTGGGTGAGCGGAATGTCCCGGTCAAGTTTATAGCATCGTACTCGTCGATTTTGAGGTACGGTACGATATATATGTATATATTACTTATATGATTGTATTGGGGTTTTTGATAGCTCGTATTGTATTGTTATAAGCTTGAGGACTAATAAAACTATTGTGTGTAGCTATTTTTCATTTTAAAAAATCATTTCCGAAGACACAATTCTTATTCGTATGAAACTCCACAGTATGAAGATGAAAGTGTGTTGGATAAAACAGAACGTCAATTCTATGCAAAATTCCGCAGAAAATCGATATGCATAGCCTAACACACATCATAATAATTTTTGTTTAGATAAACTAAGCAACAAAAACATACCCCACTAAATGATCAATTACAATAAGAACCACCCTAGTAACGAGCATCCTAATACCACTTACGTGTGCTACAAAAATACACAGGCTTATTTGTTTGCTGCAAAAACTATTTTGGTATTATCCACCTTATGAAGGCAATGTTTGTTCATTTAACAGCTAGATATATTAAAATTTTCAATACGATAGAAATTACAATCCATAATTGAGCAGATTTTTTTTTCTTTTTCTTTTTCTTTTTTCTTCCTCCCCGCTGTATAGGCAGACACAGTTTAATTTTCATGTAACATGAATCTGGTAAGTTAATTTATTTACAGCGAATACTATTTGAAAGGTGCCTATTATGTTGTCCGAATGTAAAGTTTAATTATACATGATAACCAGTTCATAAATGGGATTGTAATTTATAATTAAAGCCAAAAAATGCAGATACAAAATTACATAATTTCTTAGGCTTATATAATTTGTATGTCCTCAGTAAAAGGGGGAATGTATGGCCTATATGCTTCTAGCAATAATTAATTATGTCGCTGTACAGTATGCGATTAAAAAACGTTCTGATAGCACTAAGTTCGTTATATTTTTGTTTCCTCAGTAGTAATCAAGTACCTAGGCGTTTAGTAAATAAACACCTATTTTTCCCTCATTAGTAAATGAGCTAGCATTCAGTATTTATAAAAACACCAAGTTATGGTGTCTATTAACCAATTCTCATGAAGGGCATTGTACATTCCCATACCGTAAAACAAATCGACGCTAAAATGAAAACTGGAAATGTTATTACTGTGTAAGAATTCAATATTTTAGACATGATGATATAGGCTATTCACGGTGAAGTGAGCACTTTTTGAAGCCCTCTCATTTGGAATAATAGTCAATAAATATATTTTATTGCAGCCTTAGACGTTAACTTTCGAGACCGGTGAAGTATACACACTATGTTTATTATTTACATGGCAATATTTATTTTCAAAAGTGATGGAAGAATAAGAAAAGGCTGATGGGGAAAAAAGTACCTAGGGCCTCAAAAATGCTCACTTTACCGTGAACGACCTATAGAAAACAATGGAATATAATTCTCTTAATTTTGAGAATCTAGAAAAAACAAAGTGAATTTTGAAAAATTTACGTTCATTTAGTACAATTTGAGAAATCAAAGAAAATAAAGTGGACAGAAAAATATAGTACATTGCAGTTTCAATGACAACAGTAGTTAATGTTCACTAGCATTTGTTTTATTCAAAGAAACAAGAGGCTTTCAGCGGAGCAGAATAAAGTTGCAAACTTCAGCAAACCTAAATATAAAAATTTTACGTTACTAAATTACAACACACCATGTGTTTTCTGCGCCTTTCAGTGTCGAATAACCAACAAAGTGATGTGTGTTCTAGCTGGCAACAATTTTTCATGTATACTAGAAATCAAAAAATTCTTGCTGCATATTTTTATTTTACCGGTTGGCCATAGTAGCAAAACACCATCTGAATCTGCCAGTAGCACCTACCTACACAGTAGCATCATGGTCCCTAAATACAGACCGAGCAATTCTCAATATTTGGTATCGATACTTCCTTGGGACATGCTACGAGAGCTCTAAAGCAACTTCGCTGGCAACATTGTCGCTAATTAATTTCTAAGAGCCAAGTGGCAAAATGTGCTGTTGGCGCAGTTCATGTAAAGGTTTTCTGATTCTCTCACACCATTCCTAACTAAAGAGGGAATCTGAATATTTACGTCATTCTCATTAATAGGTTTTAAGTGAAACCCATAAGTTATTTGCACATTTCCTGTAGGCACTATTAAGAAAAAAAAGTTGGTATCAACCTGCAAAATAATCACTGTCGACACAGCCACACTCCTGGTCCTTCCAACATCAGAATCATTAATACGATATATGGCAAAGAAAAAGAAACATTTTTGTGTACCAGCACACTGATTTATTCAATATTTCATTATTTTTAAACTAAACACTTTCCACTGGATGATGAAAGAGGTTAGAAAAATTGAACATAGCAGTAAAACCAATTTGTTTTAAACATCAAAAATTCTTTTATTATCTTTCAATGCGAATTATAAATAAACATAAAGTACAACTTTGATGTTTTGACTTTCAAAATTTTTATAAGACAAGTATCTAGCACAGTAGACCATTAATCACATAACAATAAATTATAAAAAGAATACAACATTTATGACATATTTGATGACACGCAACCTCAACAAAATATAGAACTACTGCAAACAGTTAACTCCATAATGTTAAGTTTTTATTTGAGCTCAAGCACAATCAGCTGTATACATTTCAACTCTCTATCAGCTGTACTACCAGTCTTAAAAACGTAATTGTAAGCAAGAGAAAATCATTTAGGACTTTTTGTCAAAAACCACTTTGCGTATTCTCAAAACATGAAAAAATAAATACCACACCCTAATGTTGGAAATACAGAGATGCTGATATAACTGAGCTTCTATGGCTGCACCAGTTGTTACGTTTGGAATGAATAAAATGCAATGCTGTAAGAGAACTTCTTCCCAAAATGTTATATATATATATATGAGAATTTATTCCCAAAATGTTATATATATATATATATATATAATATATATATATATATATATATATATATATATATATATATATATATATATATAGACACACACAACCAAACTAACTTTCCAGCGGTTTATTACTTGGCAAGTGTTTGCGATAAAAATGTTACCAGCGCCTAGCGTATCTGTTACCTCTGTAGTGTTTTGTATACAAGAGATCATGTGTATAACTGAGAGTAACAGTTACATCAAAGTAGTGTTAGCATTAAATTTAACCAGTGCAGATTGTGCTTGCTAGAACATAACGTTGTCTTGAAAGAAGATTCACGATATTAACCCTTTCAGACCCAAAGGCATCAATTGATGACATTAAAGGTAGACAACGTTATGATTTTTAAAATTACATTTACTGCAACAACGACCTATTTTGCTCATTTTAGTATCATTAATCTATGGTTTCAGACACTAATACCATATCTGGGACTCAGAATGAACTAGTTAAAAAATATATTCGGAATTGTATCGGAAAATCAGAAAATTAAATCAGGTCTGAAAGGGATATTAACTAAAAAAAAAAAAAACATAGCATTTCTGCAGTGATCTATTTTCTATTTCATTAAAAACAAGAGACTTTAGTGGATATGTAAAACAACATTACTCTTTTCAGGAATCAAAAAATTGGTCAGCGAAAGAAAAACAGTTCAAGAATAAATTTAGATTGTTTGTCAAGATGTTTGGTGGGTCAGCAGTTTACATTTAAGCTGTTATCTTTTAGGTAAGTTTCAACGGCGTATCAAGGGAAACTAGAACCGTTTTTTAACCAGGAACAATACTGATCATTAAAAAATTAGTGAAACTTATGATCAGGCCTCTTAACTTCTCTAATGATTACAGAAATAAGTGCGTCTAAGATGCTGTAATTTGTCTGGTAAGTCTGGTAAGAACACAGGATTTCTCAGATGGCAGCATACCGATTTCTTAAAAAATACTTTAAAAAGTAAAAATCTAAAAGTGTCAAAGTTGAAAGTTAAAAATAAGTAAATAATAAAAGCGCTTCTGAACAAATTGTAGTTATACTGTGTGTTTCGGTTACAAGCACAGCTGATTCAAAATATTCTAGAAAAAACGTTTTAACAATTTCAAATTTAAATAGTATATGTACTGTCAATGCCATACCAAAGTGATGCATTAAGCACTTGTCATTAAAAATGTTCATTTTATAAAGTTGTTTAATTTATGTTGAGCTTAGGACTCTCTGGATATTGTCAATGATGGCAGAATAGTGGCTTCATATATAACGCCATCATAAAATGTTGGTGTCAACTAAAACCAAATCATGTGGCAACTTAAACACATTCACAAAAATTGCACTTTTCAGCCATTTAAAATCTAGATGTTCAGTAGTTATGACAGGGACATGGATTAGGTTCGGCCCACGGTGAATGATCTTCAAGGTTCGAAGGACTGACCTATATGCCTAAAATTCCCTGAGATATACCTACAGCAGAATCACAACACAAAAGTACACAAACTGCTTTGAAATGTTATATTTAATACTGAAAACTACTTTATACTGAATATATAATTAATTATATCAGGTACAGCTGCAGGGGATTTGGAAGATACTTTAAAACGAAGTACTTTAAACTGAGATTTTACTGCACCTACTGGATTTGATATATTGGACAGTAAAACGAAAAATTGGAATATTCAATACGAAGCTAAAAGATTTCTCACTACAATTAAATTCAAAATTTCTGTTTCTACGCTATCATAGTAAGCTTATATTTAAAAAAAAAAAATTAGTTGGAACACTTTTGCACAAAAGATGCTCATATTCTTCATCATCTGTGGTAACTGGTTGTATGTCACCGTCAAGAAGTTGTAGTTCGGAGCTGATTGTGGAAAGAGGATCTGACAATGCAGTAAAATTTCTCTTCGCACGTCTTCAATGGAAAAAAAAAAAAAAAAAAAAAAAAAAAATTATTGTAACCCATCTTCAGAGAAGGTGTCCAAGCTGAGTCGCTGTAATCTTGCACTGAAGATCGTTTTCTACAAACAGATAAAAGTTTATTAAAATAAAATTAATATAGGTGAATGACTTTTACATTTAAAGCCTTAAAATATAAAATAAATTATTCACAACATAATTTACGTTGGTAATTGCTTTATACATATGGAAATAAAATTTTTTCTTTAAATGTTCAGATTCCCGTCTTGACAGATCTCTCAAAAATAATTGTAGAGCAAAAAATTCCTTTCCATTTTTTAATTTACTGTATTTATTTAAAATAGGGACTTAACCGAAAAAAACATTGAAAACAATTTTTAAGAAATGCTTTGTGTCCACAATACTTATTGTGCTGTAAGTCAGTATCATTATTACATACACCTAGTAGTAAATATAAGGAAGTGATGAGTTCATTAATTATGGTTTAATGTTTCATCAACACACAGTGCATAGACGATCAAGAATTGTGATGGCATCAAGCGTGGCTTGCATTAATAAACCACGTAGTATCTGCCTGGAGTGATATAAAAATAAAATAAATAAAAAAACAAGGAAAACCGATCTCAGGATCGCTGGATCTGGAAAAAAAATCAGTTTGTTACCACTGTACAAATTAGTTTGGCAGGAGGCAGTGAATCACTAACCTACACCACAATAGGTCATTATTGTTGTGTTTGTTACTACTCTCTAGATAAGGTCTGCAAAGGAGCATTGCGAACTATGGCAGCAAAAATATTAACAGGAATCTGACAGCATTTTACAATATTATAATTTTCTAACGGAAAAAATAGTTACAGTGAACTTAACATATTATTATATTGACATTGTTTGTAAATATAATTTTTTTTTTTAATTTAAAGCAGTGACTTATTATAAGACTACATACATAATTTAAAAATGTAACAGGCAGTAGCCTTACACGATGCACACATACAGTTGTTTAATTTTTCGTAGTGTATCATTCTATTTGTTCGTGGTATGCTTTTAATACTGGGTGCAAATTTTTAACTGGTTATGGAATCTGCCAAAAGACATCACAAGCTGGGTACCTGTGTGAAGGCTGTAGCTACCCTAAAGAGCTATAGCCCAACTGAGTGTGCTGTTGTTTAATCACTTCGAACATGTATCATATTTCGCATAGTGATAATAGGCACGTAAAATAACCTAGTATGGCACTAACACCTAACCTGCTATTTAATTCGAAAGCATACAACTGTGGTAAAAACCGACATAATAGGTACTAGTTTTTTTTTTAAAGTAAACTTCAGTTGCCTGTTAGAAATGGTCAGAGCATGTCAAATCAGTGGGCTTGAAGTCTTACATCAATGGTGTCTCCCTTCTCTGTAACAGCTTATTTTTACTTGCCGACGTCAAAACCACAGGAAATCTCAAGAAAGGGTTCGTTTGCATCCTTGTAACTTCTACAGGAGCACGTGCAAACAGCACACAACACGGCCTTCCAAATCTACGTTACTGTACAAATATCACCACCTAATTATGTTGTTTACACAAATAAAATACCTTTCATTATAAAGAAAATATTCGGGATAACTTTGGGTATTAACTATATCCCGTTACATCTACTACAAACTCAAAACATTGCCCACAAAAATAACTAAAACGTTGCTTAGAGAAAACTATCAAACGTCAAAACGCCACATTGTTTGTCATCCAAATCTAAGCAGCGACAAAGTAAACACTGGTGTGACGTCAGTGCAAAAGTGTCGATTTGGGAGCATCATTCACCGACATTGTAAAAAAAAAAAAAAAAATTACAGATAAGAGTAATTATTTATCGTGCTTAATAAATGGGACACAGTTACATAATATACCAAATAAATGTTTACTAATATAGACTAATATTATATTCAAGTTTTAATAACACACAAGTAAATATGTACACATGATGACATGGTCCTGGATGCCCCACCTCGCCCCTCCTCTCTACACGACAGACGCGCTTGCCGCCTCGTTGCTGCACCCCTTCCCTCCTGGGTAAGCAGAGTAATGATTGACAGCGGCGAGACCTGACTGACGCCACAGCACCTCCTCCTCCCTACTGAGGGGTCGACAAATATAAAGGAGGTGCAAGAATATTGTGGAACTTAGGAAACTCGGCGCCACGCGCGATTTTGAGAAATTCCTGGATAATGGCCTACTACCATGTAAATACCACAGCGATCCAGTGACTAGTATTTGTTGGTGAAGGCCATCTAACTTAGTGCAGGCGCGAAGTTTGGTGCGGACGAGGTACCCGTGGTGTGAATGGACAAGAGAGCGCGAAATCCGACGAGTGAGGCCTACTCTGCGTGAGGGCGCTCGGAGAACTCTAGAACATTACGTACTGACCGGAAATGGACTTAACTGAAGTGGGCTTGAATGAGCATGTAATAGGGATGTTATTGTAAATATTGGAACTGTCAAATATGGACACATAATTTATAAAATAATTGAATGAGTTTTGATACATTGTATATTTGGACTGACTTTTAATTATTTAATTACCTAGGTTCATTTGAGATAATTATAAATTGTATTAATAGAAGGTATTAATTGTTAACAGTAAGTGACACCAATTTATTGTGAGATGTTGACTCAAGAAAATGTTGTTTGTAGTAATTGTAAATAAAATTAGGGAATTATAATTTACTCTTTTATATAATTAACACCTCCATCCTTTAACTAACTCTGTTTAGCCCACTGGATTTCGAGAGAGAAATTGTACAAGTATTAATTCAATAAATTTATTATAATTTGGCTCTAATAATTAATAATTAGCAAATAGCAAATATCGTTTATATATAACTATACGCATTCATAATTTTTAATTGTAGAAGAATAGTAATTTTATATATAATATATATATATATATATATATATATATATATATATATAAAACTATTCTACAATAAAACATTTTGAATGTGTTTATTTCTACGCAGAAGGTGTTGTGCAAATGTTTCAAGATAATAGTCAGATATGCGCGAGGTAATAAATATAGATATAAATGAACGTATCGATTGCTATTCTCTAACAAAGCTTCGTAGCTCAAGCGGCTAGGTGCGTGAACCTCAATGCATACATAGTTGGCCGGATCGAATTTCCTCGCCCCCAGGATTTGATGAGTTCACTTAAACATAGATTGATGATACTCTATGAGGCAACAGCACATCACCAACACATCTAGCAGGCGACGAGGGGACAAAAGGCGATATACTGCTACGGTACGTAGCGGATGACGCCAGAAACCAAACGCCTGCTTGGCGGTGTGGCCTATCCGTAATTTTAAAATTTCTTATTACTGTGTCGCCTGCCTTCGATGCCCCAATTTAGTGGTTCGTTGGTTAACATAGCAGTGTCCACACTTCATACACTTTACTTACTCTATGTTGTGGGTAGTGACCGCTGAACAAATAAATGCCAAACAACTTCATATGGGAATATGTTCTAGCTTCAATAGTTACCGAGGTAAGACCTTCCAAATTTCTACTGGAATCGTTAATAGTCGTACTTGATACATCCCTGTTCGTGAGTAGATAGGAAATGAGAGAGAGAGCGCAGCTCACTTATATCGGCAATTTCCATCAAAATAACGTCAAAAACTAACATAATTCCTGCTATTTTTAACGAAAGTACAAGAAGAAATTAAAAACTCAAAATCTGAAATTCGATGAAAAACCAAGTAATTTAAGCTCGAAATCAAGTAATTTTATCGTTTTCAAGCAACTTTTTCATGGTTCTATAAGCATAAATTTTAGATCCTCAAAAACAAGGATATTTAAGCCAAAATAATGTAATTTTAAGCTAAAAACAAGCAAATTTTTCTATTTTTTTTCACAAATGGCCGAAAAGGATTTGTGTAAATTAAAAAACAGCAAAATTTAAAGCCAAAATCAAGTAAATTTCTTGATTTCAAGCAACTTTTCATGTTTTCTTGAAACGTTAATTTATCAAGCGAGCAATTTAATTCAATTAAATTTAATCCAAAAGTAAGCAAAGTAAGCTAAAATAAAATACTAAAAAAAGATAGTTGATAGATATATAAATTTATTCATTTTAAGAGAATTCAATTTCATGTACAGATTGTCCAATTTTCAGCTCTTTTAAACTTTTATGCATGATAAAAACTTGCTTCTCATTTATTAATTTTAAAGCATTTTTATCAAGCATGCTTACATAGTGATCTAGTAAAGTAATTTTATACTCTCCATCTAGAATACAATTAATTTTTTTTACCAAACTTAGATACATAAATTTGAAATTCATAAGCTGCATACTTTTATTAATTTCAAGATCTTGTAGTTCAGTCAATTCAGATGAATTGTTTAACTTATTGATAAGTGATTCCTTTTTTTTTTTCATTTATAAGGAAAGAAAAAATCTATTAAAGGAGAAAATGAAAAATAAATTCATTTTTAATTTAATAAATTTCTTCCCTTATAAATAAAATTGAATCAACTCTCGAAATGGAAAATAATATAATATGCAAGCAATGTAAAAATGTGGTGAAGTATTAAACATTGAATGTTTTCCAACACATAAACTCACAAAAAACAAGCATATTACATGTAAAAAAATGTGTCAATGTATATCTGTGAAAACATTATAGGTTAAATAAAGTACTATGTGAATGTGGAAAATATATTTGTATTCTATATCTCGAAAAGCATAAAAATACTAAATTACACAATACAAATTAAATTCGTAATAATGATTATTCAACTAAGACATATGTAGTATGTAATGAGAATAAATCTATCTATTTATCTTATCCCCATGAAGCTACTATAGAGAAACATACAACAAAATGTAAAAATTGTTTTAGTGAATATACAAATAAATATTATCAAAACAAGACGTTAAATAATTAAAAACATTGTTTTCAATATTAACAATAAATAAAACATTGTTTTATTCGATTCAATTCGTTTTCTTATATTATTATTAGGTAAAAATCAATGTACCAAATTACAGTAAAAAATAAAACTTAATTTAAAAAATTTTTCTTACTAAATAAACAATCAAAAATGTCAGCGAACAATCTAGCTGTTGAGTTGAGCGGAAGGAGAGTACAGGAGCTAAGATTTTTAGCAAAAGAATACAAATTAAAATATTGGTGTCATCTAAGGAAAGCTGATTTAATTAGATCTCTTATACCATTTATTTTAAATGAAGAAACAAGGAACGACTTTACAAATTTACCATTTTCATATATCAATGTCAAACAACTATATTCAAAAGATAGAAATGAATTACAAGAAATATTTCCGTTCTCTAATAATATATTTTAAAAGCCTAGAAACAAAAGTAAGCGAGTAACAGAATGGATAACCAAGAATAATTTTACAACTTTGGCTTTAGCTAATGTTAATATTAATTAATAATATGGAGAAGACAAAAAGGAATTAAAATAAATATTCCCATTTGCCACTAACGTAATTATAAAGAAAAGAAATAGAAGAACCAACAAAAATTATTTAGTAAATCAAGCTATTAATGGTAGCATATCAACATATAACATTGAAAATACCTTTAATTTGGCACACTCTAATCACTTTTCAACTTCAGTATAAGATAAGCTATTTGTGATAATACATGATCATCTTTGGAAATTTAGAGGGGTGAAAACTAACATTAAATTATATGCCAATTATCGCAAGAAAGAGATTAACCAAGTAGAATTATTTACATTTCAATCACAAAACTATACATTTTTGAACGAAGGAGAAATTAAAAGGATTTACAAAATTACATAATAAGAATTACGTACACGATTATCTGAATTTAAAAAAAAAAGTTCAGATTGGAAATTAGATAGAGTAATTGGAATACAGTTAGCTATAAATAATTATAATCCATTAAAAGGAGAATCATATAGGGGAAAGGCACTAAAGAGTGCGCACCTAACACATCGACCCTCTTTACTACTACAGTTTATAGTGAAAAAATATGGTTCATGCCCATGGCGTTTTATTGATCAATTATAATTTCGTGCTTATAGGCCCTATCACACAGACATGTTCCAATTTTCACAAAATGCAAAAAAATAAATCTTAGAAGCCAGTGTTGACTGGTCACGTGTAAATATTGAACCTCCTTCAAATGACGAGCATTGCTCATGCTATATTTGTTGGCATCTGATATATTGTATTCAGTCTTCAAAGATAAGTTCAGTGTATATCTCATCGCATCCTGGACAGAATATATCACTTTCTACTGTCTTTCATGATGTAGGCCTAATCTTCTTTTCTGGACATGAAGATATTCCCCTTTTTATTTTGCATCTGTGAATCTCGTGCCTTTTTCTAGTCATTCGCAAGTAAAAGAGTTATTTTTTAATGCAGAGCCTGTCATTCCTCTCATTTCCTTCCCTTTATTTTCCTCTGATTTGGGAAGAGTAATGATGTCGGCTGAAGAGATTTCTGCTGCTTCATTATTGTATGCTATAGTATGCCTATTATTCTTAGTGCCATTGAGAGAGCTGCTTTATTCGTCACTGCCCTTACTTGAATCACAAGCACGCACTTCAATCTGGAGAATTATTTCACCAGCCGATCTGCTAATCTAAGTGGCCCTAGGCGGAATATTTTCACTACGGTCAGAAAAATCGAATACAACATCATGACTCTCGTCGCTAGTCGAGGGTATTTGGTCCGTATTTGTACTCACAGTTTTAAGTTTTCTTAGTTTTGATTCATTTGTGCCCAGATTCGCTGTGACTTTTATTTGACTCTCCTCGTTTTGTATTCTTCGTCTTGCTTCATTTCACATATCGTTTGTAAATATCAACTTCCTGTCTGACTTTCTCTTATACCACGCCGTCTCTAATGACCTTACTGTAGACGAGACGTTTGGCCCAATTACCTACCTACGTTATATGACGATGACATTCTGAAACACATATAAACAAGTTCATTAATGCAAAAATTTATATAACTGTTTCCAAAGAGTGCGTACGTTGCCCCAAAGAGTGCGCAGGAGGCTCCAAAGAGTGCGCATGCATTTTTGTGGACAATCTATATGCGCACTCTTTGGGACGAACACGAGATTTCTGAAATTACCGCTAGATATCAGCAAATGTTGGAAACGCACAACGTGTTAAATCGCCATGAATGCTTGGAATCACGGCTGTTACAAAATGCACGCACAATGAATGCACCTTCGTTTACCTACAAGTAAAGCTTAACTTATGTCCTTAAAGATTTACATCAAAGTAACAAAAAATTGTTCATTCACCTGTCAAATCAACAAATAATCTTGAGTAACTGCAAGTTTCATACAACACACTCGCGTCACAGCAACGAACCAACTGAGGCCATGCGTAGTTTTTTCAGTGTTGCCAACTGTAAGGAAATGGCACTGTGCACTCTTAGAGGCTGCGCACTCTTAGGTGCCTGTCCCCTATCGAACTACCAGAAAAGGTTAAGAAAAAACAAGCATGTATTAATGTAAAAAATGAAGATCAATAATGTTTTCTTTGGGCAATAAAGTCTGCATTGTTTCCAGAAGAAAAAGATCCACAAATAGTAACTAAATATAAAAAAGTGGGGCTCAATATCGATAAAGTAATAGATAAATATGAATATCCTATTAAAATTGATGATATACCAGAAATAGAAAATCAAATTGATACATCTATAAGTATATACTCTATTGAACGTAAGTTGACAGTGTATCCACTAAAAACTTACAAAATACAAAAAGGAAAAACATATAAATTTACATTATTTCAAGAAAGATTCATTTTACTGCTGGATAAAATATTTATATAAGTTGCTTTCTGCACAAAAAGCAAAACATAATGGTAAAACTTATATATGTGATATGTGTCTTCAATTTTTCACATCTCAAGAAAAATTAAATAAACATACAGACGACTGCCCTAAAAATGAATCAGCAAGAATCATTATATATTTGAAAGGGGAGAAAATATTTTTCAGAAACTACAAACATACAATGAAGGTTCCTTTTACAATATATGCAGAATTTGAATCAATTCTAAAGAGAATATAACCAACTAAACCAAATCCAAAGGAAATAAGCAAATTTAACTTAATCAAAAAATATCCAGTTTTAACCAATGATGATATTGGTAATGGACTTTATAAGGAGATACTTAAAGAATAACATTGCTTTGAAGTTAAATTATGAATCATATACAGTAACACGAAGTTTTAGGTTTTTTTATTATATTGTATCTAGTTATGGCGACTTTAAACCACCAGTTGTATATCGAGGCCCAAATGCGCATAACATGTATTATACAATAAATGAAAAGGGAAGTAGAAGAGATTGGGGAAATAAATTCGCAAAATGAAGCAATGCAACCAGTTACAAAAGAAGAAAAAGTGTTATATAATAGATCAAAAAATGTACTGTATGCGAATGTGAATATACAAAGGCAAATAAAAAAGTACATCATCACGATCATATAACTGGAAAATTCATTAACCCAGTATGTAATGATTGTAATCTACAAATAGAATTACTCAATTTTGTTCCAATTAATTTTCATATCTTAGCTGGATATGAAGCTAATTTATTTATTCAAAGGCTAGTATATGACGAAAAAGAAATATATTTAATTGCATATAATGAGTAAAAGTTTATAACTTTAGGGAAGGCAACATAAAATTAAAAAATTATATTTATAGACACATTTAAATTTATGGTAACTAGTTTAGATAAATTATCATCCAATTTAAGTAAAGCTCAAATGAAACATACATAAAAGCATTTTCCAAAAGATCAAGTAGATTTAGTAATTAGGAAAGCTGTTTATCCATACAATTATATGGATATAGGTGGTTCAAGGTAAAGTGAGCACTTTTTAAGGCCCTTCTAATTTTTTCCTTTCATCCTATTTCCATGTTCCTGCTACTTTTTAATATAAACATTGCTTTGTGACGAATAAACAGAGTGTGTACATTTCACCACCCTCTAAATTTAATGGCTGATGCTGCAATAAGATACATTTATTAGCCTGTTGGGATTGCCTTGAAAAGTCCTCACTTTACCGTGAACAGCATATAGCTGGAAGAAATTTGATGAAACTGAGCTTCCACCAAAAAGTGAATATTACAATAAATTAAATGAATCTGATATAACTGACGATTCTAAGCATGCAAAAGTTGTATGGGATCAATTTAATATGAACAACCTTGGCGAATATAATGATTTATACTTAAAAAGCGATGCGTACTATTAGTGGATGTATTTGAAAACTTTAGAGAAACATGTATAATAAATCCACCAGGATTATCATGTGAAGCAATGATAAAAATAACTAAACAACCATTAAATTTATTACATAATTATGATATGATTTTAATATTAGAAAAAGGAATTAGAAGCAGAATTTCACAATGTTGTAAGAGTTATGTAAAAGCAAATAATAAATATTTAGACAATTTTTATCATAATAAAGAATCTAACTATTTGACATATCTCGATGCGAATAATTTAAATGGTTGGGAAATGTCACAATATTTACAATATGGTGGTGTCGAATGGGTTAATTATCCAGAATTTAAATTAGATTTTTTGGCAAAATTATAATTTTAAATCTCAAGGATGATTCTGATCATGGTTAAATTTTAGAAGTAGATTTAGAGTATCCACAAGATCTACATAAATTACATAAAGATCTTCCATTTTGTCCAGAAAATAAGGTAGTTCCAGGAACAAATCAGTATAAATTATTAATAACTTTACTTAATAAACAAAAGTAAGTAATGCACTATCACAATTTGAAACAGTGTCTAAATAATGGATTAAAGCTTTCAAAAATACACAGGATATTAAAGTTGAATCATGCTGATTGGTCAAGAAAGTGCATAGATTTAAATACACCGATGAGAACTCATGCAAAAAACAATTTTGAAAAAGATTTTTATAAGCTGATTAATAATCCTGTTTTTGGCAAAACAATGGAAAATATAGGAAACACAGTAGATATAAGATTACTATCATATGCAGAAAAATGTGAAAAATCAGTAGCAAAAGCAAATTTTAAAATAAGTGCAATTTTTTAATGAGAATCTTACATCCTTACATATGAACAAAACAAATGTAAAATTTAATAAGCATCTTTATGTGTGTATGTCAATTTTGGACATATCGAAAGAGTTAATGTATGATTTTCATTATAAAGTGATGAAACCAAAATATGGAGATAACACTGAATTATGCTATCATCAAGATACTCATTCCTGCAGTTGTAACAAAAAAAAAGATTTTTACAAATATATGGACTCGATGATAGAAAAATTTGATACAAGTGATTATCCAAAAGACTATATATATATATATATGTGTGTGTGTGTGTATGTGTATATAATACCTCAAATAAATAAGAAAATTTTAGGCGAGATGAAAGATGAATATAATGGGAAAATAATGAAAGAATTTGTTGGTTTAAGAGCTAAAAATGTATGCATATAGAGTTAATGATAAAGAAAACAAAAGATCGAAATGTGTTAAGAAATGTGTAGTTAATAAGAGAATAACTTCTGAGGACTATAAGAACTGTTTGTTTAAAGAAATACAATATAGAACTATGAATTTAATAATGAGTGATAAACATTAAATGTATACAGTAGAAGTTAATAAAATTGCATTTAGTTTTTGTGATGACAACAGGACTACACAAGAAAATAAAATAGATATATTACCATATAGATATCAAAATTTATAGCTTTATTAATGTGAGTTGAATAATTCAGCAGTCAGCACACCAACCACTGAGATTACACTAATTATAATTTAAACATATTTAATTTCCAAAACTATGTAAATATCAGCACCATTATCATCTCTAATTTCTAAAACAATATAATTAAACAGCTCATTATTAATTTGAAAAAAAAATTGGATTGGTGGGCTCGTGAACAATAGAATCTCTGAAATCAGACATCATTTTTGGAGAACACTAGCTATTATATCTGTTTCTAAGTGATTATATTAATCATATTTTATAAACATTCCATATGCCAAATTACGGTGGACATTTATTGTTTTAAACTGCCTCATTCGTCTTGTCAACATAGCTCATTGACAAGGTGTTCGACTTCAAGCTTGTGGGTTGTGGGTTCGAACCCTGGTCCACAA
Source organism: Dryococelus australis (assembly GCA_029891345.1). Classification (NCBI taxonomy): domain Eukaryota; kingdom Metazoa; phylum Arthropoda; class Insecta; order Phasmatodea; family Phasmatidae; genus Dryococelus; species Dryococelus australis. The sequence goes on from CM056997.1 coordinate 194,875,379, forward strand.
GGATCATTTAATGGTGTGTAGGCCCCCTACGCTATTAAATTATCACCCAAGTCGTTCCAAATTTTAGCCCAAAAACCTTGCTCATGCTTGTTAAAAAATACGAGCAGTAGATGACATTAATTGCTACCACCTCAAGCTCAGCAAAAAAGATACTCTCTATAATATAAATGTAATATAACAGATTTATAGCTGCAGTGTCCCCATATGATGTAAGGTGCCAACATCATATGGAAAGAGTGGTACTAGAAAATAAAAAATATAATATGAATGAAAAAATAAATACTTCCCACTTCATCACTCAACAAAAAAATTTAAAAATAGCCAGCTGGTGATGAAGTGGGAATTTTCTCCAATTGGAGTTTTTCTGGTGTCAATATCAAGGCCAGAAAATATATACCAGTAAACTGACGAGGTGTAACAACCCGTAAACGTGGGAGGTCCCTGACATAGCATAACAGCCTGTAAAACTTTTGTAATTTTTAAAAATAAAGCTCACCATAGGATAAATGTACATTGAATGAACTATTAACGAACATTGAATGCATTTTATTTACATTGAATGAATGATGAAAGAATGATGAACAAATGTTGAACATGTTTTATGTATGTTAAATGTTGTTACATTTGAAATTATTAGTCTTCTTACAACATCTTAAATATTTTTGTATATAATGAAGACATATAATTATTCTCGCTGTCACAAATATAAATTTTGCGCAGCCCGAAAAAGGGAATCGAACAGAATGTGTCATCAACTTTTTACATGAATTTGGATATCTAGATGCTGATGCAAATTAACTTTCAAAAATTAATACTGAAAGGTTCGAATATGCTTTAAGAATATTTCAAGAATATCATAAAATTTATTCTCTTGATGGTAAACTCAATGAAGAAACAATTAATTTAATCAATAAACCAAGTTGTGGGGTTAAGGATGAGATACTTGTTGACCTTTCATTAACCACAAAATGGAACAGAAATATCTTAAAATGGTGTTTTGCATATGCAAATATTTGAATGAAAAAGTTAGCTGAAGAGGTTTTTAACATTTGGTAAAAACACACAAATTTGAAGTTTGTTTGCGATATGCAATCTCCAGACATACTTATATCATACAAACAAGGCCAACATAATAATTAGAGATTACATGGGGTTTGTCAGACTAGATTATATCCACATGGTAGTGCACTGGCTAATACATATTCTCCAAATAAACAAAATAATCTTGTTGAAATAAACAAGAACATTGGCATAATGGAGGGAAAAACACTCTTGAAAATAAAGTTAATTTACTAGCAGTTTTGATCTGCGAAATCGGCCATGCAGTGGGTTTACAACATACAAATGATAAAAATGCAATCATGTATCCGATTCTTAATAATGATTTGTTTGATTTGTAACCAGCTGACATTCAGAACATACAAAACTCTTATGACCCACCCACACAAAACAATTTTAATGATAATTAACCAATTGATTTGTGTAAATACAAATACAAAAAAACATTTTTTATTATTGATAGTGATTTGTATATTTTTTTCCAATATAAGCATTTGGATAAAAAGCTTGAATGACAAGAAATTAATCAATAGGTCAATTTTGAGAGCAGAAATGTTTCAGTTTTTACCAAGCGATTTCAATAATTTTTTAATATACCAAAGACCTTCAGGTGAGTTAGTTCTGTTTGTTGATGATAAAATTAATGTGGATGATTATCTAGGTTATCGTCCTATTAACGGATATACAAATAGGACTTTCTTTCCTTGGTTTAAGTGATGAATATAAAATAATTGCTGTTTTTAATTCATATTCGGGAAAAACTTTTATCTTCCATAAAAAGCACATTATGTTGAAATAGATGAATGTCACTTCCAAATAAAAGAGGATGGCCCAATTAGCAAGAAATTTCCTCATTTGCTAAATATTATAAAGGCTTTTAGATACACAAATGGTTTACTGTATTTCTTTACCAATTAAAATTTCAGCAAACATAATGAATTTATAAAGAAATTGACTAGAGTTGGTAAAAATAACATTTCCTTGTTTGGTATAAAGTGTGAATCTTATAGCAAAACTATAAATAAAATGAAATTTATTGTCAATGGTTTAGGAAATTTAACCATTTATGTAAAATATTTAAGTGAAATATTTAATTTCACAAAACATTAGTTTTATTAATCCAAGAGTTATGTGAATTATCAAATCCTATCCATTTTACATCAATTTCATCACCTTTTGTTTTTAAATCTTTTTCAACCAAATATTCATCAGGATAGTTAGTTTTTATAATTTCATATTCATAAAAACTACCTTTTATTTCTTCTCCTTTTGTATGTTTCAGTTTGTAAGTAGGCACATCATTATTAAAAACCTCAAAAAAGGTAAATAATTCTGTTATCCAACTAGCTGTATAACCTTTTTCAAAGATTCGTTTATTTTTGCTCATGTTGACAATATCTCTAACTTTGTATTTCGGTTTAGTGAACATGTTTACAAAATATTGTTGTCTTAAATGTTTTTTTCATTTTTCTTATTGACTTTAATTGGTTTAATTCGAATAGTTCCATGTTTTGTATTGTTATATTCTTTCATTAAATCATCTAATATATTTATCCATTTGTAATTGCCATTTAAAGCAAATTTCTTCCACATTTTGTTCTTCATTGTAGGATAATATCTCTCTACAACACTGGCTTTGATTTCACTGAATGTAGAATAATGATTAACGTTATATTTTTTCTTAAGTTCTTTAAATATTTAGTTATAAAATACGGACCTATTGTTACTTTGTAAATTATGCAGTTTTCTTTTAATCAGTATACATTCTGGGGCATTTGCTACATTTTTAGCAGTTTTTTCTTTAATTGGTATAGCAAATGCATATTTTGAAAAAACATCGATAATTGTCTTAACATACTTGTAACCATTGTTTATATGTGATATTCCTTTTAAATATGCAGTATCCATCTCGACAAGATCGATTTGCCATAAATCATTAATACCAAACAAAATTAATTTTCTTCTTGGAAAATTTCTTCTTGCTGGTTTAGATAATTCATTGATTATTAATTCTCTTACTTTGGACATTATTTTAAATGTTGATTTATTAGATTGAGATATTTGACATTTACTTTTCTGAATTAATCGTCAATTTTTAGTATTTATATTTTGTATATTATTATTTTTAGTTATTTTCTTACACTTTAAGTATCGAGTATTCTCCATTTAATAATAAACAAATAATGTATCTTCATATTTTACGAATATTCCTATTGTGGTCATCAATCCATCATCATAACTAACTATTTTATTTTTTCTGATTTTAAAAGATAAAGTATCACCTATGTTAACAACCAAAAGGCTTACAATTATACATTTTTTAAGAATCATAAATAACAGTCAGAGTATCATCAGGTAAATTGAGACTAGCAAAAACTATTTTATAAACATTACAATTCATAAAAAAAGTAAAGACAATTTGATTATTATCTAGGTGAAAATATTATTGTTTATCCCACTTTGCAGGTAAATCAAATATATGAGACTTTTGTTCCTTGCATTTTTCAACTTTTGAATCAACATGTGAATTAAAATAATTCAAAACTGATTGGTTTAAATTTAGTAATTTATTAGATATTTCTTTATCAAAAAATATTTTATTGACTGCATCTTTATCATCTACAGGATCAGCTATATTATTAATTCTACGATTATGAAGAGAAACATCATATTTTGTATCAACAAAAACTTTACTAATTTGATCTTGTAAAGCAGAAAAAATAATATAATATTTTGAATCTACGTATGTTTTTAATTCATTAGCATTAGTGTCAGAGTTTTTATTTAACGATTTGATTAATGGTTTTCCAAATATATCTGTCATTTAATATTAAAGATATTATATCATGAAACTTTAAACCTCTTGAAAAAATATGTAACACAATTAAACATAAATGTCCACAAATAACTGAATTAATATTCTGAATTCAATTATCATTGTAGTAAACATTTTTTTAAAGTTTTATGTTAAATTAGTTGGAATATTACCTCCAAATGAATCGAAATAGTAAACATCATTATTTTCTTTAAAATAACAAATCCAACCAGTACCAGGATTTGATGGACTGTAATAATTATCCACAGCACATTCATTTTTGTGCATTGTTTTTTGGTAGTTCGTCAATCATATAAACATTTCTGAAATTTTAAAGGTAATATATTCAAAAAAATTTTGTCTCCCCTTTTTTTAAACTATTCCACTTCCTAATTTATTTTCCATTGCCAAATTATGTCTATTTTGTTCTTCTCATTCTTTTTAAATTTTCTAGTTTGTTCAACATAATTGTAAATTGAGCTTGTTCCTCCAACTAAAGCACTGAGTGCAGATAACTAGAATTAAAAATGGTAAAAACCTCCATAATATAAAACACTTCCAGATTTTTCTTTTGGTATTTTGTTTATTGTTGGTATTTACAAAGTTAATTTGAAACCTCTGCCTTCTTTTATTTTTTTTATTTTTTCTCTCAAGTTGATCCTTTGTTATATATATATATATATATATATATATATATATACACACACACACCCAAATCTCTAAGTTGATCAATAGGTATATCGAATGTTATATTTATTAACTTCATTTATATGCAAAAAAATTATGAGTAATTAAAAAATTTTCATACCCCATCCTAATTTTATTTTTGTAAACATAGTTGAAGCAACAGCTAAAGAAGCAATTTTCTCACCGATTGGTGAATTTTTATCTATCGTAATTGCTTTTGTTTCTCTTTGTAAAATTTTGTCAGCTTCAAACCTAGATTCTAAATCTTTATGATCTCTATACACAATATGGTGATATTTACATGCTTCATACAATTTATTTATTCCTGTGTCGCCTCTTTACTATCTTTCATTAAATTTTGTAAATGGTCCACAATAATTATACCCTGGCAAATGCATTTCAGGAAAATAAAAATTATTTAATGCCCAATTTATTACACCTTTTCCGTGATGTTCAGAATTCCAAAATGAATTTGGAATTACATTTAAAACTCTAATAAGATATGGTATTCCTTTTGGATTATTAATTACAAAATCAGAAAATTTGTGGTTCAACATATTCATTATGTTTAATTTTTCATTGTAATAATTGTTATTACCAGCATTTCCTTCACCATGTATAACTAATATTCTATCAACCAATTTTGTAACATCATCCATCCAGACATATTCGTTTGGCAAATTGTTGTATTTTTTTATACCTTCTCCATATCTAGGGGTTCTTGGAGAAATCATTATTTCTGTTGTGTTTGGTATTGATCTTGAGCTTGAATATTTTAAATATTTTTCATAAATTGGTCTAATGATATTATTATACGTCCAACCAACACTTGAACTTGAATTATTCCTTTTCTTATTAGGAATATATTTTTGAAATACAGCATTGGTTAACAAAACATTTTCTGTGTAATTTTTAATATCATTAATATTGTAATTACCATTAAGTTCTTATGCAATATTATTGTTAACAATTTAGAAAGTTCTGTCTGTTAATTAATATTCGTTACCTTTGACAAATAGAATATCACCATCTATATTTACTTTTGTATCACCGATATAAAAATTGTGTCCTCCATGTAAACCATATTTTTCTTTAATGTTATTAATATCTCCAGAAATATATTTTCCAAGACTAGTAGTTGAGTCTTTCAGCGGTATTATACCCAAATTTGGAGACCTATCTTTAGCAAATAATTCTCCTTCAAATTATGTTCCTTCAGGAGTAGGTGGATAATCTACATTTTTTGTTGCAACTGGAACTAGTTTTGTTATTAAATTTTTATTTTCTTCACTTAGGTGTTCTAATTTTTTTTTTACGAATATTTCGTAATTCATGAATTAAAGGTAGATTTTCCTTCTTGTTTCTCTCATAATCTGCTTCATGATTTTTTTATAATTTTTTAATTTTTCAATGAGTAATTTAACTTGATAAATTTCCTTTGATGAATCTTTTATTTATATATTAATTATTTTTTACTTATAAATGAGTTCTAAAATTATCGAGAGTTTTGAAAGGCAAACCTTTCCTCCAGCTGATCAAACTAGGCGGAATTTAAATGTTTACAATAGTAGAATTGAATTTGATATTCCTATAGGTAAATTTTTTTCTATCCCAAATGATGCTTATGCTTTGAGCAATTTAGGCTACTAAAGACAGATAAAAAAAGGAGATTAGGTAAAATATGCAAAATTAGATAATATTGATGTTTGTGCTAACTGTTTTCCTGTCTAGTTTTCTAGAGTATAAATCTCAAAACATGGACATATTATTGAGGCTTTTGATAACCCGGGTTTAACTTCAACAATTCTGAATAATTTTTAAGATCTCTAGGTGAGCAAAATAATTTAGAATTTACTGTTGTTGATAATAAATACATACAATTTGTTCACAGTGATAAACACTGAAATAACCTATCTACTGAGATATCTGTTTGGTTTTATTCGTTATAACAATTAAATTTACTGGAAAGGTGGTTATAAAATTACTTTTATTCGAAGTACGTCTGATAATAATTGTTTATATGTTTATGAAACTAAGACCGCAGATGGCGCAGTTCAGAAAATTTTATACTGATCCAGGTAAAGTTGTTGTTCAGAAATTAGAAATTATGTGGCCAATTGCTGAATATGAATCTAACACTGCCATTGCAATTAAAGGAAAAAATATACAAACTTCCAAAAATACCTATTAATTTTAATTATTGGCAATTTTTAGAAAAACAAGTTCGTACTCAAACAACTGTTTTTAATTTTGATATAAGAGATGAGTTTAATAATTTTCAATTTGATATGCCTGATTTTGTAATTGTATGATTTCAAGCCAATAGAAAAAATTGTGTTGAACAGTTAGTATATGCTTCTATGTTTGATCACTCTAATGTATGAAATATCTGTGTTAAGAATGGAAGAAATGAGGTCTTTCCTAAAGAAAATTGGAATCTAGATATTGAAAATGACCTTTGTGATACGTTTTTTTGCTCATAATGATTTTAGAAATTCAAAATCAGAACTAGGTACTCTATATAGAAATAATGAACTTTATTATAAACCAACTGTAAACACTCAAGGTGATATCAATTATTATTCATTTTTGGGGCGAATCCCATTATTTGTTATTGATTGTTTATATATTAAAAAAACTGTTGTTAAAGATAAAACAAATATAAAAATTAGTGTAAATTTTAACAAAGTTGTTGAAGCAGGAACAATTTTTAATGTTGTTCTAATTAGTCAAAGGAATCAAACTTATGACTATTTGAAAGAAAATATTATGTACTGAAGATATGTAAATTTTTTAAATTAATAAATGGAGGATGTAAACGATTTTGCGGAAACAGCAATATGTTTCGATAGTTTAATGAACATTTTTAGATATATAGTTAAGTCGTTTAATCGAAAAAAAAAAAATCATCTTGTTAAACCAGAATGAGATTTTTCTTCTAAAGTAAATTTGGATTTATAACATTTTCATTTGTGCAGGATTTGTGTGTAATTTTACGTTGTGCAATATACTTTTCCTCTTAATAAATTTCTTTCTTTATAAATAAAAATGAAAACACCTGTGTTACCATGCAGTATGACAAACTTTTTAAAGGTGGTGGTGTTTCAAATACACCTTCCTATAAATTAGATAATACTTCTGACGAACTCAGAGAATTAATTTTCAAATTTAATATAAATCTACAAAACTTACAATTATTGCTCTTAGAAAACATTGACGGTAAATATGTACTTCGTGAAATAGTTGATGACTTTAAGAAGATAGAAGATGTTTTTAAAAAGTTAGTAGAACTTCGAATATAATCTGTAAATAATAATAAGATAATATTTCATTTTATTTTAGCATATTTTGTTTGATTTTGACTTAGATTTGATTAATTTATATTGCTCGCTTGATAAATTAACGTTTCTAGCAAACATGGAAAAGTTGCTTGAAATCGAGAAAATTACTCGATTTTGAGCTTAAATTGCTTGGTTTTTAATCTAATTTCAGATTATGAATTCTTAGTTTTTTCCTGTAGAGTACTTTCGTTAAAAATAGCAGGAAATATTTATGTTAGTATTTCATGTTATTTTGATAGAAATTGACAGTTTAAGTGAGATGTGCTCGTTTCTCTCATTTCCTATCTATTTTCGTGTCCTGTGTATAGTGAAATCAAAATTAGAAAATAGTGTGCAAAAGTCGAAAATGCGTTGGATGCGTCCATTGCCGCTGTACGAAGAGGAGGGATTGTTCAGCTCAGTAGTGACAGCGGCCAAGTTCGGTTGGGCGAGAGCTGCTCCGCACTTGTATATTACCAGTCGAGAAAACTTAAGTCGCGCAGTGCGGCATTTAACAGCGTGGTACTAGAGAGCGATGTTATCAGTTTGGTTTGTACAGCGCCAGCAGCGTCACGTAGTTTCCCTCCCTCCAGGGGGCGTGCGCCCGGAAGAGCCTTCCTCTACGTTCTCTCACTCACTGCTGAGCGAAGATTAGTTTCTCATTTGAATTTTACTCTACCGTCAGTAATTAACTCGTACAAGAATGGCTCGAAATGGCCGCCTTGTGCTTGACTGGACGCCTGAACACGCCGCTTAAAAGTGAGTGAGTGAGTGAGTGAAGAGGTTTGGACGGCTCCTAACATCGAGATCTTGAAAACCGATGAGGGGTGATTGAGGTGGGTATGAAGCAGGGCCGGAATGAAAGGGCGAGGAAAACGGGAGATCCCGAGAAAACCCGCCGACCAACGTCATCGTCCGTGCCGATTCCCACATGCGAAAATCCGGAATAACCCAGCCGGGAATTGATTCCGCGTCGCCTTGGTGGGTGGCGAGCAGGCTAACCGCTCAGCCACCGTGGACCGTCACACCTCGTAAAAGATCAACTCTTTCCAAGAGGTGTGGTACACTGTTGGAAGGTATGTAATTCGGAAACTATCGACTTTAGGACATACGGTATTTTCATAGGGACATTTTTTTTTTTGGGTGTACATGTGACTAGTAAAGTTGGTAACGTCGAATAAAAAGTGTTAGGTAACCACTTTTGACAACTTAAACTATTTCTTTCGCTTTCTGTTTTTTTTTTTTTTTTTTTTTTTTTTTTTTTTTTTTTTTTTTTTTTTTTTTTTTTTTTAATTCATGGAAGTGTGAAAACCAGCATATTTGAAAAATATTTACTTTACAAATAATTTCACAAATATATTTGACCGACGCATTAATAAAGTGATGAGACCCGTGGCAATGTTAATTTGAGAGAAGATAGAATAGTAAACAACGTGCATACAAGTAGATCTTAAGCAAGGCTTTCAAAAGTGTTCATTTTACCGTGAAAAGCCTATACCTGATTGCTTCCAACGTATTAAAGAACATTCTGTATAAACACACGCACACACAAGTAAGTAAGTTGGTGAACAGACTGATGCCCCGCGTGTAAGCAGCCACTCATCACAGCGTCCGCAAACTTGACACACATTAAGATAAAGGAGATTTAATATAGTTAAGGACATGTGATACATAGTATTCTAGCATAAGATGATAGGCACGTCACTTGAACTTGAATGCAGGGCTCTATACAAGTTTCGCGGGAATTCGCCCAAGATTTTTTTTTCCAGAACAGTCCGAGATTTTCGTTTTAGCCCACGTAGAAGATCTTCAAAATTGCGATCGCATTAAGCGCGCCAAAGTTGTACTACTCTACTCCGCCGTCTGCCCGACGGGCGACAGGCACGACGAACTCCGAGCGTTGCCGAACATAGCCGAGGAGCGAAGGCATTATCGAGGTGTAGGCTCTGGAACAGAAGAGGGCGGGTGGTATAGCGTCAGTCGCGCGCCGGAAGATGTGGCGAGAGGAGGGTGTAGTAGTAGCAGCGCTGTTCGTGGCGGCGTGGTCGCTGGTAGCGGGATTCAACGTGGACACTGCTCACCCCCTGCGCTGGACAGGACAGCCTGGCAGCTACTTCGGCTACACCGTCGCGCTCAGACACCTAGCAGGTGGCAAGCACAGGTAACCCAGTGGGCCGCGCCTAACTGCTTCGCAAACCACTCGTAGGCAGGATTTACAACGCCCGTCAAAACCTTGGCGAGCTTTAACTTTAGACGGTTGAAACTACAGCCTTCCAAACGTGCACAGTTTTTCACTCGTTCGTCCCGAGTTCTTTATGTAGTGTGTACAGTGTTTTGTTTTCACATGTTTGTTTGTGTAACTGTAAAATGAAATGTTACTTTTGTCCTGAAGATTTTATTAATAATTGCGTTTAGAAACACGAGCTCATTTTATGCAATAGTAAAAATAATAAAATTAAGCTTTTTATGCTATTTTTTTACGTTGATTAATTTCCGTTACGTAGGCCGACGTGAATAGTTTTTTTTTTGGTACTTATAAAACACAATACCGCTAAAGATTTTCACTTTTTGTGGAGTATGATTACCTATTTGTAAGCAGTTTTGTTTTCCTTTCGGCTGGGAGACGCAAGAACGTATGACGGACGGGCTGTTGTAAATCCTGCTGTTGTGTAAAGGCCTGGCTACAATTGCTATAAACACATCGCTAACAACACGGCGATATACATACGAGTCAAATTGCTTGTTTTCAGTTAGTGGCTACAATCGCACACAGCGATAACTTCCCTTGTTACTATCGCTGTGCGTCAATATTTAGCCAATCAGAAGCCCCTACACTTATACTAAGTTATCAAATGAAAAATTTATTTACGAATCAAGAAAGTGTGTATTTTGACCTCATTCCTTGGGCAGATATTTTCTCTTGTTTATTTCTGGATAATCGAAACCACGGAAGTTTCGTAACGTTTTTAGGTAACTTTAATAGTAATATTTGAAATGGAAATAATTCCTCATAAAAAAAATTTTTCAGATCAATCGAAAAAATTTATTTTTGACAAAAGTCCGCTAACAACTATACAGAACTTAATTTCTTCGGTGCAAATGTAGCAACAACACAAACTAATATACCTGCATCAATGGCAGCCAGGCCTGTGTACTTGTGTTGTTTTTGTATGTGCTTATCGCTGTGAATGTGTTACGTCAATTGTAGCCCGGCGGCAAGTTCATCTTCCGTTTCTCATCATCTTTCTCGGCCTTTTCCGAGACCTCTTTATTAAGTCTCGTCGTTTTTCTTTCACACTTTACAAAAAATCACCCCATGTATGATGTTACGTGATTTCCTGAATATGGCACACAGTACAAGCGTTTTAGACTTCTGTTAACGTAAAAGTGTTTTGTTTTTGATTAAATTGAACACTTGTTATTATTTTATCTATAAATTACAATATTTAATTTGTAATTAATCTGTTTCAAATAAGGGATAAAATAGGTGTCTAAAATAGGAGAAATAGTTCTCGTCGTAGTTGTCCCTTTGGTTTGACTTAATAGATATAAGGTTTGTTTGCGTAAGGCAGAGTAGTAGTCTAGCAGCAGTTCAGCAGGGCTTTGGAAACGTCGGAAGTAAAGGTGCGTTTACACGGTCATAGTAGCTATCAGGAAAATGCGTGAACGTAACTGCCGCGATAGGTCCTGTTAGTTTACACACGGTGGAGACGTGCTGTGATAGTTAACCTCAAAAGGGACATGTCCGACAACACTTGTGTAAATACATTGATAGGCACTACATTTATATATTTTTATCAAGAGGGTGATATTTGTTGGAGTAGTTAAATGTCGTGACATGATATTAATGGCATGTAAACTTATATTGTTCCCGTGGTTTATTGTAGAACAATAAATACGGCCTGTCATACCGCCACATAGTGTAATAACCGCGACAGATATTAACAGAATCTCAATAATTCTGCAATGTTACTGTCAAAGTAAACACGTGTACAAATTTGTGACCCGCACTATCACGATAGTGATGCTATACGATTTACACTACGACAGTTACTATCAAGTATCTAGCTCGTGCTGATATCGCGACGGTGCAACAGTAATTATCGTGCCGCTTACATGGCGATAGGAACTACCGCGAATTACTATCGCCGTGTAAACGCGCCTTAACTGTGAATTGACTATATCTCCCCTGCAATAAATTCCACTTTCACACGGACTTAACAAGCATGGAATGCCTACATTGCTCTGTTCTCTATATCGTCGATCACAGCCTCAGAATGAAAAAAAAAAAAAAAAAAAAAAGCAGTGGAGCACTGGGCTCCAAACATTGATTTGACACTTTTAGTTCGGTACTAGGAAAATGTCGTGTGAACAGAATTAGAATGATAACGCATTTGGTATTTTAGTATTTAGTATATACAGAAACTTGCTAAAATACTAAATTGCCAAATCGCAACCATCTATGGCTTTCGACGCCGGTCGAATTGAACGCCTCGGTACCGATTCGAGCGTCCCGGAAAGACGCATCTGCACGATCGTGGCAGGGCCTTTTTAGTTTCTCGTTGTGAAAACCCTTTAACCTTTTCAATCACAGGTAAGGCCGTGTCCGAATTCAGGTATATACTTGTGTACTTGCATCCTTGGCACCAAACTTGATTAATTCGGACAGGCAGTTTTGTTGGCTTCGGCAAAATCTATTAGCCAGCTGATCTCTTTTAATGTATGTGTATTCTTACACATAACTAGATAGTTGCAGAAATTTCACAATTTCACATGACCAACGCATTAATAAAGCGATGAGGCCCATGGCAATGCTATCTTCCATAGTTCCGAAGAATACACGTGCAACCAAGTAGATCTTAAGTAGGGGCTTTTAAAAGTGTTCATTTTGCTGTGAACAGCCTTTACAGGTGTGGCTAGAGTAACGTTGACGCTACAATAACGCGTTACAATATCTCGTGAATCCATGGAGAGTAATGGCACTGTCTACAATCGACGTGAAACGTTGCCGCGACGCTAAACGTCAAACGCGACGCGTTAAAAGTTGGCCAACATTCGAGTATTTGCGTTTAACGCCAGCCAAATCAGAATTGAAGACGTCACAAACCATTGAAAACAGATGGCACAACTACAGCAGAAATTTTTTACGGTCTTGATGTTATGCGAAATCAACGTACAAATAACGCATAACGCATTTACAAATAATTGAGTGTTGGTAGGATTTGAAACCACTAAAGCTGAGGTAGACCTCTTATTAGTCTTCTGCGCATGTACCCAACATTGACCTACTCCAATCCTACACAACTGCCAAACTCACATGGTCTACAGTGATGAACGTGTTTTACATCTTAATTTTTAAATGACAAGCACTATTCTGTTAATAAAATACTTTAACCGGTTTTAATTTAATCAAACTGCATTAAAAATTGATTAGAGGAAGTATACATTCATCTGAAAGCATTTGTTTACAAGTCAGTTTTCTAATCTAAAATCCAAACCATGTCATTTTCGCTAGACGTGTTGGCAGAAAAGCAGTTCAATATTGGGACAAGGAGATTGGCTGTACGCAGCCAGCGAAATCGGTCTACCTCATATTTGGTCTGTGTTTGAAACAGCCCGTCGCGTCCGTCCGCCATACGCTCGTCCATCTCCCAGACAAGCGATTTACAACCAAACTTCGTGTCCGTCGTACGATCGTTGCTGCAAACTAATAAAAACAAAACTGCTTACAAATAGGAAAAAATCTCCCTTAAAAAAATAAAAAATATTTTGTTGCATTGTGTTTCTAAGTACCCAAAACAGCCCTACAAGTACGTAACTGAAATTATTGGCTGTAAAATAATTAATAGCATATACAGCATCATTTCATTATCTTTACTATTGCACAAAAGGTGTTCGTGTTTACAAACGTAATTATCAATTAATGTTTGGGAAAAATATAATTTCATTTCATAGCTCCATAAACACACATGAAAACAAAAGACCGGCAAAACAAAACATTGCACACACTACACAGCTTTGTAAAGAACTCAGGATGAACGAGTATACTCTGTTTCATATAATTTCAATAAAATTTTACAGACGTTGTGACCAACCTACACAGGATTATAAACAGTAAACGCCCCCCATTTACAAACTACTGTGTCAGCTGATTGTTTTTGCAGAGTGCGTGTTATGTTGGTGTTCTTGGCGATGATTGTGAAAGGAAATAGTACTCGGGATTAAAAATTATGCGGAAAATTAATGATAATTACATTTATATTTAAAATTACGCTCGTAAACTAATACGCAATTTTTCTGAGTTGTAGAGCAAGGGCTTTAAAAACATTTAGAAATATTATGGTATAGCATGCGAACATCACGGTTATGTGAAATGTTTCCATCAATCTCCGTCGAGTCTGTTGTCTATAGTCTCCACCCGCCCGGTGAAATGCCGTTGTCATTGTGCTGTGTCTTCCGTCATAATTGATAAATATGCGAGAATTTCTTGCTGGTGATGTCGGAATATTATATATGCAGTTAACTAATTTCGAATTTACGTATTTTATTAAGTGTAATTTGTCGTAGGTGCCATTTTAGAACAGTCTCCTCAGCGAAATGAATTATCGACACGTGTCTGCCGCTTTGTAAAATGGACTGCTGTGTGCTGTGGTCCGCCATTTTCTGTGACCATCGCGAAAATTTATTTTCGTTGCGAAGTGCGAATTTGTTTGTTTCAAGAAATTGGTAGTGTTTTATTAATTGCATAAGTCAGCAAATAAATTGTTTCGTATCAGTAGCCGACACGTGATTAATCATCCGAAGTTCGGTACGTGTTTAGGAATTACGAAGCGAACAGTAAGTTTGTGTGTTTTGTTAATAATGTTTTCTTAGACTGTTGTTAGAATATTTGCAATGTATTGGGACTTTAATTTGATTGGAACTCTTAACGATTTTTGCGTAGAAGTTATATTTCCTTAACATGTTTACAATGTGCATTTCGCACGTCGGTATTAACAGTGACGTATTTATTACGTTCTGTTCTTGCGGGAGGTTTTCAAATGTACGTGGCCTAAACGAGCGTCCTTTTAGTGTAGTTCATTAGATTAAAAACGTAATGATATTTATATGTTGCGCATTTTTCTCATCGGTACGAACAGCGACACATTTATCGCATTTAGTTCTTTCGATGAAGTTAAAACTTTTGAGTTATAATAAATTGATTTCTATTTCCGTACGAACAAAATTTTCCAATGCATCATCAAAACAATGCAAGTTCCAAGCACCGCTCTCTTATAATAACCACGAAAAAATCACGTCTCGCGAAAGACTTAGAACTATAGTTCCCCACCCCACCAAACAGAACCCCAACTAGTATATTGTGTGATCGTAACAAAAATAAAATAGTTGGGAATGGCAACCATCTATAGTAGCCTTATTACCGGACAAAAGATTCGTAGTTTGTTCACAAAGATCGGTTTCCTTACCGACAGAACAGCTGTGGCGGAGGGATACATCATGGCCGCACTTCTTTTTCGATAACTGTCAATATGTATTGAAGATAGATGAAACAGAGTATAACAAAACGTGCAAGTTTAGAAGGCCCTGACTTCATCCGTTCGTCCGTCAAAAGTTAAAGCTTGCCAAGGTTTTAACGGACGGATAGAATTAATGGCCACTTCTGATTGACTGTTGGTTACGTCCTGTCCTAACTATTAAGTCTGCGGTATCTTTTTTTCTTTTTTTTTACAAAATGTTATTTTACTAAATTACAAACACAAATAAGTATGCTTTTATCTATACACCTACATTCGCTTTATTTTTATGCATGTTAACGTTGATTGTAGACATACCAGTTTTATTATGGTGACGTTTTGCATCAAGTTGATGTCACTAATTTTACGAGCGCCCAGGACCACGGAGAGTACGAACTAAGCACAGGTTTTTGGCTCGCGTCCAAAAACGTGGGATCACCGACCGCTCGCAATAAAAGCTAAAAGCGTGTCAGTTTAAATTGTTCCTTCGAATACCTGCTACACGAACACGAATGTTCCGAACTATCTAAATCCGAGAAGGGGCCGCGGTGGCTGAGCGGTTAGACTGCTCGATTCACAAGCCTAACCGGGTTCAATTCCCGGCCAGACCACTCCCAGATGCCGCTGGTCGGTGGGTTTTCTCGGCGATCTCCCGTTTCCCCCTCCCTTGCCTTCAGGCGCTGCTCTATTCTCACCTCGTTTCACCCTCATCGGCTCTCAAGACCTCGATGTTACGAGCTGCCCTGATCTCTCAGCTCAACTTAACTAAATCCGAGATAAAGAAAGCAAATTGGAAGAGGAATGCGTGCATTCTGCTTCGCTCTGGTTTGTCTTTCTACATAAGTAAATTTTGCATATACTGTTACTGAACACGAATTTTTGTATTGGAAGTATATATAGAGCAAAACGGACAAACCTTCTGTACACGAGCTCACAGACACAGTGTTGACTTCGCCTTCGACTAAGGAGGGTGCGTCTCTGCTTCTTCTGGCTGTATACGACTATTAGCTCGTGGCACACATCCTGTACTCTGTGATTGGCCTGAAAACAGGTCAGCTTGAGCCTAGCCCCTAGTGGGTCAGCGGTCACAGTGTATAGCACCGATCTAGGTACTTTTCTTACAACAATTTCTCGCAATTTGCAAACACCGCCACATCGAGAGTCGCTTCACAAAGAGCCTATCCCTCCCCCACCTCCCTCACGGGCCATGGCGGCGGGCGGGGAACCGACTGAGCCGTCGTGGATGACGGGAACTGGCCCGTACTCCTTACAGTACCTCCGGGAAAACAAGCGATTTTTAGAACTGGCAAAGAGACGACCTAATCACCAAACTGTTTACGGCATTTTTCCTCAAGGCATCCCCGACCACATTGACATACTCCTGGCTACTCTTACGGAACCAACGACGCCAACAATGACTACACTAACTTCTTCCCGATCGTCAACACCGGCCGCAGGAAATGAAACATTTGAAATGGAAACCGACTTCCAGATAGTAAAACGAAAAGGGGACAGAACAACAACGCAGGAGAACAAGCGTCTCCATTCTGTGTCGTCTGAGGCACATACAAACACCATTCCTACACACAGGTTTTCCCCGCTTAAGGAGGTAACAGAAAAGACCTCAGCAGTTAATCTTCCCGGCTCTTCAAGCATCTCCACCCACAAAACACAAACGGCTGCACCACAAACACGACAGAAAAAACAAAACCAGTACAGATTAGTGGTTCCAGACCCCACTAAATACAACTTACTTGTTCAGAAACTGCGAGCTATTAGTAGGGACGGGTTCTCCCTTCTCCCCACAGCTCGCGGAACGCAAATCCTCACAAAAAACTTTGATTTTTTCACATCTGCTCGCACAATGCTAGAGGCAAACTACATCCATTACTTTACTTTCTGTCAAGCTTCCGAGCTCCCACAGAAAGTCGTTTTCGACCTCCATCCCACAACCGACATTGCGGACATCAAGACAGACCTGGAATGTGCCGGATACTCAATCCAGCACATTTATCAATTTAAAAAACGCATCACAGACCAAACAGACCCCACCAAATTCATGTTGGAGCCGCAACGTTATTTCTGTGTCACGGCGGCGCAGAATACTTCTATCCCTCCTCTGCACTCTGTCACGAGAATAAATATGACAATAGTTCACCCCCGACAATACCAGAAACGCCCGACAGACGTGGCACAATGCCGCAACTGTCTCGCTCTAGGACACACCAAAAATCACTGTTCCATGCCGACAAAATGCGCTCACTGCGCAGGCCCTCACCCCGAGAGTGCTTGCAAAAAAAACGAAACCAACTCCAAGCCGACGTGCAGTAACTGCGCAGGCGAACACACAGCTCTCTCAAAAACCTGCCCCAAGTTCCTGGACTTGGTGCAGAAAAGAACTACTGCTGCTGCTACGAAAATCGCGACAAAAACTACCAAACAACCTCCTGCCCCGTCCAGGTTCACAGTCAGGACATTACAGCCCGGCAAAACGTATTCGCAGGCACTCTGCGTCTATTCACAAACCAGCTCCCACTCTTGACACCCCTGCAATGCCAAATACACAACCTCAGTCCCGCCCTCGCCAGCGAAATTCGCCAGGGGAGATGCGAAACGTAATGCAGGATTTCCATGAACTCATGGAATTCCTTCGAGCATGCGACTTCGCCTCGCTCATGGCTCATTTCCACCCCTACATACTAAAACTCCGCAACATCACAGAAAACATGAGAGAACCTGGCTACTTCTCGAAGCCATGGCGTCATTTGCGGCCCCCTAGCCCGTCAACTAGACCCGCAAATGCCAATTTCCCCTACTCTGTATTGGAGCGACTCCGAAACACTTTACATTAACCACTATGACGAGCGAAATAATCGCCTATATTTTCTAGTCGTACATAACTGAGCATTTTAAGTTTTGCCGCACCAAATATTTATACAAGACGATTTAATAACTTTAATTAAAACTGCTTTTAATATATTTAAATTTTTTCCGTGTCAAATAAATGCAGTTGACGGTAAATTAAAGACCATGCTGCCATCTCTCGAGCAACTTCATAAGCACCGCCCCACGAAGTTATCTCGGCCAATCAGAGCCCTCTGGCCTATATTACTGTTTAACTTCACTCACGAGACGTGTTTTCAAGGCTCTACTTTCGAATTTTACAAGTCTAAATAATTATCAATACGGAATATAGTTCAAAACACTTTTAAAAATATAAATTCACGTCTTCAGCGCAATTGTACTGACGATTTTATAGAAATAAGGCCCCGAAACTTGCCGGAATTTTCCGATCGGTCCGGGACAAAAATCTACCATGTTTAACAAAACTAGTTTGTGCTAGCATCGCGCCAGCCATATCGCTCTCGGACTTCCCCGAGTTAACATGTTTTACTTAACTTTTAGCCGCTCGTCACGGTACATTCAGACATGCATTCACACACCACTCAGATTATTTAATTGTATTTAACATATAATATATGAAGTAATTACTGAAACTGAAACAACTACACTGATTTAAATTTTCGCGAAACTTAAATTCACCACTTCAATATACATATAATTAATTTAATTATATAAACCCTTGCCACTCCAGTCATGGGAAAGCTACTTTTATCGAAAAATTAACTTCATTTGGCTATTAACCTCCGCTTTTTATACCAAACTGTCACTAGCTCTCTCACAGGGAGCTCGTGACAGTACTTCACAAGTCCTGAACTTTAAAATTCCGCGCTGATAAAATCAATTAACTTCACCACTCTCTTTTATCCCGTACAGGCAGGGAAAAAGAGAGTAAAAATCAGTTATTGAAACAGCTCCCAGGCGCTACCCTGGGAATCCTGTACAAGAATGTTGCCTTGCAGCTTAAAATATGTTTGATGGGTGTGGAGGGGGGAGGGGGTTAGCTTCTCCTCGCCTCCGCAAACTAATTGAGAACCAACTGGGTGGCCATGGTTCCTCACAAGGGACCGATCTACCCCCGCGCTGAGGGAGTAGCGTCCCAGTGATGTAAAATGGCCTTCTGTACATGAAACAAGTGGACCTGTTTAGTATTTCAGACTTTGTCTCCCAGAGAGCGCTCTCGCAACCACGTCGTGGCGTCGGAGAGAACGCTCTCTGTTGGTCGTCTCTATTCGTCGGAGTGAGCGCGAATGAGCGAGAGCACGAAGTTTTATACTCGCAGGCGCCATATTTATTTACATTATTTCCGTGTTTGAATAAGGTTATAGCAGCTTTCTGGTCCAAAACCACGTCGTAATTTAATTGTAAGTGAATAGTTAAAACTGTTTTAAACAGCGAAAAAACATAGTATACTTAGTGTCTGATTGGCAGCCTTCTGGGTCCTCGGCAACATTTATCTGAGCCCACCCCCCCCCCCCCCCCCCCTCTAAAAATACCCGTTTCATACTGAATGTACTCCTACCAATATTGTAGAGACTAGTCATTAGGTACGTCATTTACTCACAATAAATTCTATTTATTTCTGAGAGGAAGGGATTATAATAATATTTAATACAAAAAGCTAGTTTTATAAAATTATTTTATTGAATAATACTTTTTACTACTGGATGTAGAATCAAGCACAATATTGTAGACTACATAATACAATGACATTGACTGTTGTTGAAATAGTTGTTTTTAGAAAAATGTAACATTTCTTTGATATGAGAAGATGATTCAAACTGAACAGTAAAAATCATAACATTATTTTTTTTTTTTTAAGTTCGTCATTTCTACTGGCAATGTCATCTATTATTTTACTTTTGTTAATTTTTTTAGAAATAGTCCCTCTCCCAGTTCATAAGCATGAAATTACCTAAAAGTTCCTGGCCTTACGAATTTCTTAGTTTGTTTTTAACTATTTTTAATATGGGAAACTCTCTTTCGCAATAAACTGGAGTTCATGGAACTGCCATTAAATATTTATAAACTGAATATAAATGATTGAAAATACCAGATTGAGAAGATAATCATACATTACAGTAAAAGCACATGGTAACCATTGGGAACAGTTAACATTAGTATTGATTCCACATATAGACTTATGATCAAAATCGACGTAATCATCGCTTGATCCTTCTTCACCAAGTACAAGTTTATCAGGGCATTCTCTTTCCAGGGACAGCTTGAAAACGTCGTACTGTGCGGCAAACTGTCTCAGCTCATTAATAAGATCCAATCTGCTAATGTTTGCTTAATTTGATACTACTACCAATGAAGTCGCAGAAATTTCATGATTGGGGTGATTGAACATTTCTCAAAGTTTTTGGGATCCAAAATGGCACAATCTTCTATTAAATCCTGATTTGGAACAAACCGTTCTTCAATGCTTTTCATAGCACAGTCCAAAATGTTAAAATACATCACCCTAAACTTTTGGGTAGCAGTAACAGAGCGTGAATTATCCTGTGCATGTTCTCACGGCATTTTCATTTTTTTTGATAATCCTTTTCTCAGGGAAATCCACCTCCATTTCTATTTCACTGTCTTTAATCATTGTTTGTATGTGAACTGTATAATTTTTTTACAGAATTGCAGTAATTTATCAATGTCTCTCATCCCTCTTTTTTTTTAACCTGTTTTATCAAGTTTTCTACTTATTTCCATGTTTTGAATAATTAAGATTTTTACTTTGTAAAAAAAAAAAAACACAAACTGGCGAAGTGACTACGAATAAATCGAAAATTATAAAAGCAGTAACTAAATGTTCAAATTTATGCCATTGATTGAGTGTTCGAGCTGTAAACTTACTTTTGCAATCGAAGTTACTTTCAGAAATTTTTAATAATACATGAAACAGATTCACCAACTTTCAAGTATCGTTGGCACAGCCAAAATCATCTGAAATTGATTCGTAGTCAATTATTGAAGTCAGGGCTTTGTGCTTACTCCACCATCTAGTAGCGCCAATTTTTTTTACGTCTCTGTAGTTTTTCTTGACCTTTGAAATGGCTTTTTGTGTTTTTTTCCCAAACAGTCATTCTTTTGTAGGACTGGCTGAGGAAACAAGCCGCATCCTCCACTAAGCCAAATAAGTTTTCAGTCTGAAGGCAATTCACTGTAGAATCTGCCACAACCAGATATAAAACATGTCATACAGTGGGTATGTATTATGTTCGGGTTATCTTTCTTCAATTGGGCGTGTAGCGGTTTATAGCAATCCTTCATATTGGCAGCTCCATCAACAGAACAAGCTACTACATTTTTGACAGATAATACATATTTTATTAAATATGCTTTTATTACTCCGAATAGTGCTTGGCCACTGGAGTCTTCTTCTACACACAAGTCAAGAAGTCACTCGTACACCTCTCCTTGGATTACGTACCGAACACAGAGTGCTAGTTGGTCCATGGTAGCTATATCTTGTGTGGAATCAATCATCAAACTACAGATAATACTGTCTTATAAATCTTTCAAAATCATTTGCCTTCCAGTGTTGCTTATTGTCCTTATTAATTTATTGATAAACGTTTTAGACAAAAATATAACGACAGATTCTCTCCCAAAATGTATCTTATTTCCCATTACTTCTCGCTTCTTAAGTTCTTTCACTATTTTCTTCTTGCTATCTTCTATACACTGTTCAACACGTGTTTTCAAAATCACTCCATATTCCGATAGTAGCAAAACAAGCTCCAGAAAGTTTCCATGATTTCCTATTTGGTTCTGGTTCTTCCTTCCTTCCCTCGATAAGCCAATCCTTGTCTTCCAATAAAAAGTGTGATATCTGTAAGGCGCTGAAGAATCTTGTCTTCTAGTTTCAACTTGTTTTTCTCTATATGGTTTGATTGTTGCTGAGAAGAGATTCAATGTCTCCTTATTTGCATAGCTGAAGCGCTCCTGCAACAGAATTTTGATGATATTTTGAATTTTCATGGATTTCCGCAGCCTTTTACATGTTTATATGAAACCTCGTGTCCTGAAATGAATGAGGACTCCCCTGTTTTCTTTCCTACCGCGGGCCATACATGTTGAACAGAACACTTTATTTTACTGAAAAGAGTACGAAAGCCATTTTCTTTGCACTTTCTCGCCACTAGGTAAAGTTCTATAATAGAGATTGCTGGGTTCGAATAAGTTTTTCCCCTTGCACGTGATGAATTTGTACAGGATGCTGTTTAACAATGCTCTCTCCAACATAACGGGGTCATTGGCATTCGGGCTTATAAAATTAACTAAGTTATGCGTGGAAACATTTTCATCAGGATCACTGTCACTTCACATTCGGATGAACTAGACCTACTGTAGTCCTCAGCAATCAAAGCACAAGCAGTAACGGCATCTTTAGCTTTGGAATAAACAGTCACCCACACCCGAATCGGTCACACCTGAGGTAGATAGATATGATGCTTGTTGGCAATCTTTGGTTGGTGCTGAAAAGAGAAGGCAACAGTTTTAATAGTGGATTTTTACAATTTGTTGTAAGATGGTTTCATTATATATTATTATAATAATTCAAGCCCTTTTATTATTTTAATATGTGACGAACTTTTTTATTTATTACTGCAGGCTTTCGCAGCCATTGTCAGGCTGGATCTGAATGTCTTGGCTTCCAAGCTGAAGCCGCATCTTGCCGGTATCTTGTACTGGCGTTTCGCCGTACTTTTCAGCAGGGATCTTCATGGTGCCAACCGTGTTCTTGCTCGAGACACCCTGAAGGTGCCTGCTGCAAGGTATGGCAAAACGTCTCTACGAGATACCACTAAGATGCGGCTCCAACCTCCAACCCAGAAGCCAACCTAGACCTCCAAACTTAGCCTTCAAATTTCCATAAATATTTATTTGGCTTGGCTTTTACAAATGTGCGTTAAAACCATTGATTCATGGTGTAAAAGAAGATAAAGTGCACGAAGTGCCCCACAGAAATATCATTAGGGTTGCCTGTTTAGTGTGTCTTGGAATTTCGACTGTTTCAAGTTATTACAGTATATTTGGTATAACATGCAATTACACTCATGAACTCGTGTTTTTACGTTACATCATAGCGAAAGGAAGAGACGATAATAACATAATACATTAAAGAATTTTTGTGACGAAAGTCTACTCATGTGA
This sequence comes from Dryococelus australis, assembly GCA_029891345.1. Classification (NCBI taxonomy): domain Eukaryota; kingdom Metazoa; phylum Arthropoda; class Insecta; order Phasmatodea; family Phasmatidae; genus Dryococelus; species Dryococelus australis. The sequence continues at coordinate 194,898,829 of CM056997.1, forward strand.
TGAAATTTTACAAGAGTTGTATTATAATTTACTGAAGGAAGAAATACATTTAAATGTTGTCGTCTTTAACTTAAACTATTGCTATCACTCTGGCTTTTAATTACCATAGGAAAGGAATAGTAGCACACTAAATCCCCAAATAGCTCCTCTATAAATGTTTTGTACCCAAATGGGAGCAAACATTCAACATCGTAAACTTGTTCTGGTAAATTTTATTACAAATTGTTTTTACAGTGAAGCCTAATTTTTTTCAAAACAAAACACTGAGTACTTTTAGCTAATTATTGACTTTATTAGATTTACATTAATTAACTAAGGCAAAACCATACGGTTTTTCGCCTTATAATATAACAATTTGTAAACAAAGTAGCTAGAAAAATCACATGTCAGCTCCCGTTTCCGTTTCGATAAAAAAGAAATTACTATAGCAAAATGTAAAGAAATTTAAATCTAGGTTAATAGGTAAACTTTCATGAATAACAATTACCTTACGAGTTTTCAGGCTTCGCAATAACAGTAAAGTACTTTATTTGTCTTCTTTACATTTACCTCCCGTCCCTCGAGTTTTCGTTTAAAGCCCCACTAGGTCTATGTTTAAACTCTTCTTTATCCATTTTATCTAAGATTTATACACAAAAAATCACACCATGGCAAGTCCACATCCACACACCACATGAAACACATTCAATGCCACTCCTGTCTAAACAAACGAGACACGACAGTCTCAACTCAAGTCTGACAGGAAGAGGGGAAAAAACTGATCCCTGGTGCATGCGCTCAAGGGCTCTCGTGCACCTAGAGCCAGCGCAGTGTGAAACTTTGGCAATCCAGGAGGAAAAAATTATTGAAGCAATTTATGATTTATATAGTATTATTATGCAAAAAAAACTATACAAATAGTTCATACAAACATCAAATATTAGTGTTAAGCAAACACAAAAAAAAAAGAGAAAAATTGCTAATTCACAAATAGACTATACAGAATCACTACTGTCACTCTCCTCACAAAAGTCCTCTGATGAGTATAAATATTTATCTTCCTCCACTGCTGATGAATTAGTGTTATCCGCCGTTTCCATTAAATTAAACACTGCATGACCCATACTTCCCCATTTAGTTACAGGAGTTGCGCGTAGATTAGAAATGACAGTCTGAGGTGATAAGTCTGTGAAGTAAGTTAGTGTCAGTGTCAATTCTTGAAGTTTTACGCGTAAATAATTCCCTGTACTGCCCGATGTGTTTGTTCCGGGCCTTTTGAGCTTCTTCAGAATACTAGCCAATTGGCAGAATTCAAGATGCTATTATATCCGTTCCGTGAAATGGTATTTTGTGAAGGCTAACGGGCATTGGGTACCAACTCAACTCTTTGAGGCATAGATCTCGTCCCTCCTTAGTGTAGGCGTCAAACCTGTCCAAATTTATTTTTAAATCAGAATTTATGCATTCTTAAATTACACTAAATCGTTTTATTACCTTTGTGTTAACCCCTGTTATTTCAGCAGACTTTTCAGAATTTCTAAAAAAATGTCCTTGCTGTAGTTCCATCATTGGTGTTATCAGTTTGCTGTTTCGGCATATCAATCAGCGAACCTAGTTCACATTTAAACTTTTCTTGAATTTGTTTCTTCTGTTGAGATACTTTTTCTATATTTTCTTTTCCCTTAGTTCGCCATGATTGTACCTCTAAACGATAAGAAATATGAAGAACACATTCCACCAACCTGATCCACGCATGTAGAGGTGACAGGCCAGAGAAGAGATAATCTGCATTTACTTTCTTTTCACATAATGCACTCGCATTGTGCATTTCACTTGGCATAGTATCACACTGGTAGCATGTTTGGGTTGAAGCACATCCTGACACGGCATTAGTGACCTTTCCATCTATCACGCGAAACAAATACTTCGCATTTATTGTTAATTCTGTCCCATGATTGACTACTTTTGTAGGCACTAGTGCTGCAGCTTGCTTCTCAATTCCCCCCCACTTCTGTAGTTATCAGCTTCACTGACATTCCTCGCCAAAGAAGAATTTGATGGGGCGACAGAATCTTGTCGATGGCGGAGCAGGGTTTTGCGATAGTATATTTTTAAACTCCTCCGTGCCAGAGTACATTTGTAAAGGCACCATAGAGATGCTAAATAAACTGTCATCTGTCAAATTATCTTAAGAAAACTTCTGTTTATATTTACTCTGTTCTGCCCCTTCACATCCCCATTTTATAATTATGGCGAGTGCTTCAGTTTTAAGCAAATGCTGATACTCGAGAACTTGTTGGGTATGACACAGCCTTGTTGCTGTGTGATAAATTAATGCCTGCAGTGATATTTCGGCAGGCTTTTCTGTTATGACAATACCAGGAGGGTAACATAACAGTTTAGATTATTTTCCTTTGTCATAAGGTGGGAAACATTTGCAATTTATATCTTTGACCTGTTGACGAATGCGTTTGTAATCGCCAGTGAAAGATTCGTATCCACAATCATAGCAAGCGCTTCATCAGTAGATACTCAGGCTTTTGGTATAATGACTTGAGGGCCTTTTTTAATACTGTACCTCCTTTTGGGAATGCAGTACAAAGTTATTCAACAATAGTCGCTGAGTATCTTTTCCCCTCCTTTCTTAGTATCATTTTAGTAGCCATGGACAGTTCTTTTGGCTGACTGAATCTTAAGACCTTTGATCTTCAATAATCTAGATCTACGACCACAAGCACTAAAAGGTTTGTTAGGCCTATCCGTCATATTAGAAGTTCTTTTTTGCATCTATGTACATGGTTGTCCTTCAAATAGATCTTCAGAAAATGTAATGTTTTCCTGAAGCTAGGTGGATTAATATTTGAGAAACCGCTCTTGGTGTCTTGCTACTTTTTCCCATTTCGTATCTACTGTTTGAGAGAAATTCCTAATTGTCGCTTTAATGCTCAATACAGAAGTATCAGTTGGTGGTAACTTACCCACTTGTTGCAAAACGTGGTCAAACATGGCGTCAAGTTTTGAATATTCGTGTTTTCAACCCATATGTTAAACAGGGACTTGCGAGAAATCGGTGGCATCATTCTGAAAAAAAATCGAATAAGAATTAAGTTTGCAAAATGTTTTGAATGTTTAACATTGCCAAAGGTAGTAGCTTTAATTTGTATACGGTCGCGACTTTCAATAATTATAAATAATCTACTAAAACCTTACTCGAACTTGTCAAAAAATGTTTACTATGGCTGTAATTTACTCACCTATTCAAATGTGTTCTCCGGTTACATAAAATTGTATTTTGAATCACTTATGCTCTCGCTTGTAAGTTAATACAATGAATATTCATAAATGACAATTGAAAACCTACTGAAGGTCATGTGAGATGTACACGGGCCAAGTGAACTGCACAGACTGGCCTGAGTGAGTCAGAGCTGCACAGACTGGCCTGAGCGAGTCAGAGCTGCCTATTAGCGCTGCAAGACGTGACATGTTTACGCGCATTCCAGCACCACCCCTGCAACTCTTCCATGAAAACAAGCACGTCCTCACACACCTGAAACCTTCTACAGTCAGGGATAATATCAATGTAACATTTCGGTTTGATCAGAAATTGACATTTTTTCCTCCTAAATTGCAGAAATTTTACACTGTGCAGCGGCTGCACGGCATCTGCTGGTAACTTGTCGCTTCCGTTCGGAATCCATTCCAACAAATTTATTTACCAATAAACTATTGGCCAATTAGCTTACACTATCTAATTCGATATTTATCACACTCAAGTTTCACTTGAGTTTATAAAAACATTAGGATAAACAGTTAATAATATTTTAAGAATACCATCATTCACTCGCACTGAATAAAATTTACGGCATTTGAGTTATAATTAAAAATCGATTATTTGAAAAAAAAATCCTGTCGCTCGTTAGCCCCTTTGGGGCCCCCTTGGGTCCGTGGGCCCTCGGCAATTGCCGACCTGGCCAGTTCAACCCTGCGCATAATGTATTTATAACAATACTAGCTGATGCCGCCGAACATTGTTCCGCCTCTTTTTAAAATTTAACATCCATAATGTATATAACGCCATATGTTGTATTTAAATCGTGAAGTGTAAATGTCTTATGCGTCATAGTAAATTAGGCGTAAATTTCATGTGTATTGTGTTTCGTAAAAATACTTGTTTTACACATAAAAGTATTATATTTTACATGTTACAATTACATTGAATTGACATAATAAATCTGCAATTAAACATTCAACACCGCTTATTAAATGATTTTTCATAAGTTTTTGTTGCACATTGACAAAACTCGTGTAATTATTCGATACACATAGAAGTTCATAGCAAAAACTTTTTTTTTCTTCAGTTTCAGCACCTGTTGTTGGATTTCTTTGTTTATAATTGAAATGAAATGATATCCATCCTCTCCTTTACAGAATATAATGGGATATTGTAAAGCGTCGTATGATCGATGTGTGTCTTGTATGGTTTGAACGGTGTTATTTCTGCGCATAATTGTCTATTAGAATATGTTTGGCGTGCTTCAGGATTTTGTGTTCGTGCCTCTTCAGTTTGTATTTTTTTTTTGTCACTTTGCTGCAACATGAAGGTAAAATAAAAAAACAAAAATAATAGTATTTTATGCAGTGATGATTATTCTGGTAGAGCTATAATTATTTGTGAATTATTTTGTCACACAAATTGCTTACAATAGTTACGACCGCAATTTTAGCCTAACACGATCTCCCATCTTTTGGCATCAGCGGCTTGCCTGGCGTCGGAGAGAAACGAGAGAGTGGATGTCTCAATTCCCAGAGTGAGAAAGTGCGAAGTAGTGCACTCGCCAGGTTGTGCGAAAGAGTGCTCTCTCGAAAGAGTATTTTTTAAGTTGAGACACATCCTGATGTATACTCGCTGACGCACTCTCGATTGTACGCCATATTTGTTTACTTAATTTACATGCTTTAATAAGGTTGTAGTAGCTTCATGGGCCAAAATTATGTAACGCATTTAGACTAGAAGTGAATTATTTCAACTGTGTTAGTCAACGAAATAACTTGCGTAACGCGTATTAAAAAAAATACAAATAAGGATTTCTGGCAGTCAGGTATTTTTCTCACTTTTCTGCAAAATGACTGTATTATATGAAACGAAAATAATAGTATTTTATGCGCTAATAATTATTATGGCAGTAGTATCATTATTTGTGAATCATTTTTAACACAAAACATATTTATAGTTTACATAAGTTATTTACAGTTGCTATGACCGTGAATTTTATGTTGACATTATTTCGCGCCTTTTGGCATTCGCTGTCTGCGTGATGTCTGAGAGAAACGAGGGATTGGTTCTCTCATGGCGTATTCCATTTGACTGCTCTGGGTGCACACTGAAAACTGAAAGTGCATGTATCACGTGATTGCCAGAAATTAGTGTATATTATTTATGCACCGACAACTGGAACACGCCGCGAAAAATGTGCAAAAAATTGCCACAATATTGCACCTTTTGGATAAAATGCTTGAACTACGATGTTGATAAAAGGATTTAAATTTATGTAATTCCGTAAAGATAATTTTCTCTTTCTCTTTTTTCACTGTCGGAAAATGTATGCACGAGTCGCTGAGTGAAATTAAATTCATCACCGCTGTAATGACAAACGATATCGTCAATATACCAACACCATATTTGTACCATATTAACTATTATAGGCTGTTCACGATAAAGTTAGCACTTTTTAAGGCTCTAATAAGTGTTTTCCTTTCATCTAATTTCCATCTTCTTGCTGCTTTTTAATATAAACATTGCAATATGATCAATAAATACAGTGTATATATTTAACCACCATCAAAATTTGATGCCTGAGGCTGCAACAAGTTATATTTATTAGCGGTTGATGGTTGTTACGAGGGCCTTAAGAAGTGCTCACTTTATCGTGAACAGTCTATATGTATTATTCAGCTGGCGAAATTTTATATATTGTGGCATTTCCAACATTGCAATAATGCGCTTGTTTACGTAATCACAGGTCGCCGCCATATTGCTCTGAAACTATCACAGCGGCTCCAGACACGGCACGATGGCTTTCAGTGCAACTCTCAATTGGAATACGACAATCCAACTGGTTCTCTGAGCGAGTTCCGGTAATTGAAACACGCGGCACTTGACCCAGTGCGCACTATTCCGCTCTTGTTTCTATTTTACCATGCATCTATTTCCACGCAGCGCCACAACAAAGCCCGCTCTACAATGCACGGACATGTAAGAAAACTAATTTGGAAACTCAAGCGGAACAAACGGACCACTCGGAATGAACTTGTACAATTCTACAATACAAATCCACGTACAGTCTTGCAACTTACGAAATCAAGAATACTCAGCTGTTGCAAATTACTGATACAGGTATCATAATATACACATCTCGTTTTGTATATTTTTGCAGTGTTTAGAAATGTGTAAATACTACTGCCGAACCATATGCACTCATTTATTAAAACAAAAATGATATAATCACCCTGCCAGATCGAAGCACTTGTGGCTGTGTATACCACAATGGCCACGAAAACGAGTATCAACAAACCAAATACTCGATTCCCATTGGCTACACGGATACACGGACACGCATGAGTTGGGAGATGGTCAGCTTTCTTACGTGCATCCGTACGTTATTTGCGTCAGCGTGCGTGTCATTGTAAATAACAAATTTTGCTATGACTGGCTCCACAATACAGCGATGCGTCGTAGCCAAGCAGTCTGTCGTGCGTCGATGACGAGTACGTTGCGATTTATAAGAAGAATAACTAGTGTGTGTGTGTACGTGGAAAATAATAAGTATTCGTTTACCTTTGAAGCCGACAAGTGCGTTTACGCCAATGTCTTTGTGTTTTTATTTCCCCTCAATGGATGTACAAAAGAGAATAATAGGCTTTCTATGCACATGGGCAATGTTACAGAAAACGTCTTAAAGGTAATTCTCCTCCGTCTTACGTGTCTCATACTCGCTGTCCGCAGCTGAATCGCACATCGCTGCCTTGTTTATCTTCTACCAAGTCAAAATATGATGGTGACGGTGCCAGTGTTTTTTCGCGTATCGTTTGCCAACATTTGCGAGGTCTGAAAGTATAATTCCCCCCTTGAAATAGACAGCAGCAGCATCTCGGATGGCGCTCGTTGCCGACAGATCATCGCTCATTTGTGAAACTGTAAGTACCGCTCGTCGCAGCCTATTACGTCGGCTCGCAACACTTCTCTATATTATGAAACCAGCTTAAGTCTGTGGTCTACTTTCACAATGGCTGCGTTGTAATGACCATCCAAATGTTTGTCATGGTGGCTTGGTAAAGTTCTTACTTCGGGATGCAGTGGACAGTCGCCCGATACCGATGCTGGACGAAGCACATTGTAGTTTTTCATTCTCAAATTTCAGAACTATACATGCAATGCAAAACTTGTAACCATTCGGTTTAAAAAGAAAGGGTGATATTTTCGTGCGTGTTGGGCTCCTTCTTCAGTGCTGAACGCTTTCAAACGCTTGAAAGCCGGCTGCTTGGCTAGTCGCTGGAGTGAAAGTGCCTCGTAAATTAAGGAATAAAGAACCGGATAATCGTAAAAATAGAAGAGTGTCAGAAGAGGCGTTTTGTGTAGGTAGCGTAGCTGTGAAGGACGTGAGCGTGGAGAAACTACAGATGTGCCTTTTCAAGTAAACTACCGAAAAGTGTGTGTGTGAAAGGAGCGATGGATACATATCACACCCGGGGAAAGTCGAAATAGCTTTCGGAAGTTCCGTAGTTTGACATTTATTCCTACTGTTTTATTGCACCTATTTTTATATTACCTATAACTAACAGTATTTATTTATTTTTGACGTGTCCATGTTTCGGGAGAGTTTTTAATTCGAAACCGTTGCCTCGTGTTTGTCTACGCCCCTGACTTCTAGCATGTTGTAGGTCGGCTCATCCATGCAAGGATAAGTAAGTGGAGTGGAGATTTATGGGGCGGCCCTTAAGCGGGACCAAGCCCCGCCGTCTTGGATTTTTTTTGACGTGAAATTCGAATGAACGTCTTTCTCCTTTCTCGGTCGGTCACTACGCGGGAGGTCTGCACTCCAAAAGTGCGTGGGACGTAAACACGTTCCTCGGCGATGCCCATAGCTCAATCAGTCCCCTACGCTCCAGAGTTGACACACGTGCCGTTCGAGGGCTTCAGGTCGCGCTATCTATCTGCCGACTAAACCATTCGGATCTATAAATAACACTCCCTGTGGTGACTAGTTGAATTTAGTGATCAAAAACGTGATTTTGTGTCGGGCCATCGTATTAACAAATTGAATAATCCCTTCTTTTCGTTGCGAATTCGGGAAAACCAATCGTGCCATTACGTAGCCCGATAAGTTCTCTTTCGTAGAGTACTTTCTTCATATTATTTATTTCAGAAACTTGGAAGCAGCAGCGCCGAGAATTTAAAAACATATCACTAAGCCGAGACCGAAATGCAAAAAATCCACAAAGAAAGCCGAAGTAGAGCGTGTCCAACCACTCAGCTGCACGGAGAGGTGTCGTCTGCATCGATTAAGGCAGAAAGAACAGCAGACAGAGGCTCTGGTGGAACACCATCCCAGCCCTAGTGGGTCCAGAACGAGCATCCTGCCATTGAATATCACCGTGTAAACGCGCCATAAGGATGGCTGATAGTAGCCATCACGAACGTGTGTGAAAGTAACTGCCGCGATTGGTCCTGTTTACACACACGGAGACCTGCTGTGATAGTTAACCTCAAAAGGGACACGTCCGAAAACTCTTGTGTAAATATATTGATTATATCCTTTTGTCATGAGCGTGATACTTGTTGGGGTAGTTAAATGTTGACAGGATATTAAGGACATGTAAACATATTGTTCCCGTGGTTTATTATAGGCCCATGACAATAAAGAAGCTGTCAATACTGTCGTGTCATACCTATACGATAATATATGGCCTGTCATACCGCCACATAGTGTAAGAACCGCAACAGATATTAACAGAATCTCAATAATTCTGCAATGTTACTGTCAAAGTAAACACATGTACAAATTTGTGACCCGCACTATCACGATAGTGATGCTACATGATTTACGCTACGATAGTTATGTTCTGTCACGACAGTTACTATTAACTATCTAGCTCAAGCTGATATCGCGACGGTGCGACAGTCACTATCGTGCAGTTTACAAGGCAACAGTAATGCGAGAGTAGCTCTCGCGATAGCAACCATCGCGAATTACTATCGCCGTGTAAACGCGCCTTAACGCCCGTGGAGGAATAGTGGCGTTGAATGCGCATGCCAGATGCACAGTAGTTACTCTGCATCTTGCTGCATTGGGCTGCTCTTCGGCCAATGGCACAATCAAAAAAACTATAGTACTTCTTGAGGTTATAACATTATTTATTAAGCTTGAGTTCGTTGCGAAGTCTGATCTTCCTCTGCCTTATTTTTAAATGCGGGTTGGTCAAATTGATGTAAAATGGCGGGTCTGAAGGACATCGAAATGTTACACACACACTGTTGGTACACGTCAGTTTTATTCAAGGTGGTGGTGGCCATGTTGGTGACGTCAGGGGCAGCGTTCTTGTGTCCGCCATGTTAGTAGCTTACTTACTCCGGTTTGGAATGGTTGTGTCCGGTCGTCAAAGTCGGGGAAAATAGGGTGTTCGGGATATTGCACATGCTACATCGACCTAGTGTGGACTACCTTGGACAATTGCTCTAGTTCCGTGCTTTGGTGCTGTGAATTCCTAATGACGAGTTTGTGAGGAGACATGTACATGCATCGGGTGTGTAACGACCTGTAAACAAGAGAATAATCCCTTTTCTATGCAAATGAGTCAAAACACACACACATTCATTGTTGTGGACACGTGACTTTGACAGTTGTACTGGTGAGTGGCGAGTGATCGTGTAGATGTGCGCAGAAGACTAAAATAAGGCCTACCTCTTCTTTAGTCGATGATAACGTTAATAATTGTTTACGCCATTTCGCTAGCATTGTGCGTCGCGGGTATACGAAAAAGTCTGGAAATAAAAAAATTAAGGAAAACTTGTGTATGGTCAGGTATTATATGTGGAATGGTTAGAAGTCAAATGCGTTGGTTGTAAGAATATAGCAGCGTGCCTACCAAATAATTTATACTTTGGTGTGTTGTTTTTCTACTTTGGAGCATCTATGAAGCAAAGATATGTTGGTGTAAATTAATTAAGTTTCAGAAGAGTAAAAAAATACATTTTTTTAAACTTGTTGCAGAAAGGTATCCCAGCATTTGTAAAAGTCGAATTTTTAAAAGGATTTTAAGTTATCCTGTCATAAAAAATGTACGTGTACAGTTATACTCAATTTTTTTTTTTTCGAATGGTGATTTCGAATTTGTTCACTTAGCCGTCACTTGGATATAAAATAATGGTCGGACTAATAGGAAACGGGATAGCTGAGCATACCTGAATAATACCTCATGTCAGCAGATGTATGGGGCCGATCATGGCGCAGCCCTTCTTTTCATCAAAATATCGAGGTATTTTACTCCAAAATCAAGTTTTTGAAGATAAATTTAAAGAGCAATGTTCCTCGGAAATCATGTACATTTAAACTAAATCATGCCAATTTTAAATTTTTTCAAAATCGTTGTGCAGGATTTGTGACAGTTAGAAAAAAAAAACATCAAAATTTAAGCAGAAAACGTGCAAATTTCTCGCTTCTCAAGAAATTTTTCACGTTTCATAGGAACGCTAATTTTATGAGCGAGTAATCTAAATCAAGCAAATTTATGCTAAAATCAAGCAAATTATGCTAAAATAAGACACAAATTAATATAATTGAATTTACTTACTGAATACGATATCATACATAGTTTTTCCATTTTTCATTCGATTGTTCATTTCTTTTAAACCTTTATATGCCACAAAAACTGGTTTCTAATTTATCAATTTTAAATGGCCGCCACAGACGGACTACAGATTGTGTTGTTCCGTATTTAAGTTTGTTTTGGCGAATCTAACACAGCAATTGCAATTAAAGCAAAACTATACATACACCCTAAATTTCCCATTAGTTTTGATTATTGGCAATTTTTAGAAAAAGAAGTCCCTGCTAGAACAACTGTTTTTAACTTTGATATAAAAGATCAGTTTAATAATTTACAATTTGACATGCCCGATTTTGTAATTGGAGGCTTTCAAAATAATAGAAAATATCGTGCTGGGCTGTATGTCCATGCTTCTATGTTTGACCATTGTAATGTGAAAATATTTGTGTTAAAAATGATAGTTACTAAATTTTTCCAAAAGAAAATTTGGAATCTAGATATTGAAAAGGTCTTTGTGATAAAATGTTCCTTGCTTAGTGATTTTAGAAATTCAAAAACGAACCTATGTACTATAAGTAGAAATAATGAACTGTATTGTATTATAAACCAACTGTAAACTTCTAAGGCAATATCAATTATTATTCATTTTCAGGGCGAAGACCATTGTATATTATTGATTGCTTTTTCTTTAACAACAGTTGTTTTTCTATATAAGCAAACATAATTAGTTTTGATTTTAATAAAGAAGTTGAAGCAGATACAATTTGCAATGTTTTAATTAGTAAACGAAATCTTACGATTATTTGAAAGAGATTTATCATTTCTTTAAATTAATAAATGGAAGACTCGACAATGTTTCGATATTTTAATACAATATTTTAGACTTATAGTTGAGTGGTTACATTTAAGTTTTACGAATTTTCAGAAATATAGATGAATTATTTGATCTAATAAAAAATCATATTCATAATTCTAAATGAGTTTTTCTTTCTCTTAATATATTTGTTTTCTTTGTAAGTAAAAATGCTTGTATTCCCTTGCAACCTAACATTTTAAAAGGTAACTGTAGTGGTTCAAGGCCGCCTTCCTATAGATTAAATAATGCATCCAAAGATCTTTTAAGCATATGGTTCGCAAATTGCATTCAAATTTACAAAGCTTACAATTATCAATCTTGGATAACATTGACGATAAATATGAACTTAAAAAAAATTGGTGAAAATCTAGAGCAAATAGAAGTTTTTTAAAAATTAGTAGAGCTTCGAATAGAAACTGTAAGGAATAGTACGATATTATTTCACTTGATTTTTAGCTTATTTTGATTGTTTGTAGCTTAAATTTGCTTGTTTTAGATTACTCGCTCGCAAAATTAGCGTTTCTAGAAAGCGTGAAAAATTGCTTGAAAAGCGAGAAATTTGCACGTATTTTGCATAAATTTCGACTTTTTTTTTTCCAATTGGCACAAATCCTTCACGACGATTAAAAAAAAAAAAAAAAAAAAAACAGTAAATTTGCATGATTTTGGCTTGGATTTACATGATTTTCGAGGGAAAATGCTTGTTTTAGAGAGCTAGTTTAAAAAAAAAAATTAGAATCTCAAAAACCTTTATTTTGGAGCAAAGAACCTCGATATTTCGATGAAAATAAAGGTGCGTCAGGAACGGCACTATACATCTACTCATGTTCTTTAACAATCGGTGACATCATTCTCCTTCTTTTATCTGGCTACCTTCCAGATGCCATCACTTGCGTGGTGCCCCGTAACACTTGCGTGGGGCCCCGTTACAATTCTTTGGCACCTCCTGTCTTCCTAGCGGGCGAAGTGCTCTAGTGAGGTGAATTACGCCTTGAAAACTCGGCACGTCATGCCCCGTGGCCGAGCGCGTTCGCGGGTGGCTTTCCAACGGAATGGACATACATGCACACTGTTAAAACATATATCCCTTTATTTTACGTAGCAGAAGTGCTGGTAAAAATTTATCTAGAAGTCTCTTTAAACTATCCGTGAAATTAGGGACACGTCGCTTTTAAGAAACGGGTTTTGCGTAAGTTTACTAGTCAGTATTCGGTACCTTCGGGGTATAAAAATTTAACACGAAATATTTATAATTTTCGTTACCTTTCCTTTCTTAGGTGTGTAAAGCAGTTTAATAAAGTTTACGTATTCTTCGCCCGAGTGAGATTTTAACCTCGATGAAAAATTGAAATCCGTGGCACTAACTACTTACCTGTGACATAACGTATGGTATAACTTTAATATTTATGGTGTAGACATAAAAGTAACTTTTACAGTTTCCTTAAGTGTCGCTAAACGATGCAGACGCCTGATGCTACTTTGCGATGTTCGAAGGAGGTCTAGTGCTGGAATCACAATAGCGCGACAAGATGCGACACGAAGCGCGCGACGCAACAAAAATTCGCGTTAATGTACACACTAGATTTCATCACCTTGCGATCTACATTTTGATTTTTTTTTTTTAATGGTTTCCATTGCGTACTAACCTCTTTTGATGGCCATTCATGTGTATTTTGCAATCCTTTCAACAAATGCTACCCAAGTTCACTGTTACTTTCAGCGTGAAAATATGTCTGTAATTACATCTAGACATAAAATTACGTTGCTTTACTTATTGATACAGCAAATAATGGTATACGTAAAACTCTAGCACCAAAAATATGGAGGATTAGACAGATTTACAGACCTGTCACGCCCGCGACGATAATAAATTTGACATATTTTCTATTCGTAAATCTTGTCGCGCAGACGATTTTCGTCGCATTGGCTTCCCAGAAGTGTATATACTGATATGCTGGAAAATTATTTTTTCTCCGTCGCGTCTGTCAGGCTATTTTGATTCCAGCATCAGTGACCTGGATATAGCTGCCTCAGAAACGATAATTTTCTGGTTTCAGTGACGAAGAAAGCTGCTTGTAAACTCGGCATTGTTCATTCCCGAAGCCCGGGGTTATCGAAAAAAAGGAGACTTGCTTGTTTTGTATTTGCGGATCTCAGCTCCGTTTCTCGTTATTACGGACTGCGTATAGTTACTGTGTACATTTCCGAATTTCCGTTAATATACGGAAATTTTTAACAGTGTAGACGTAATGAAGCTGCCAAAACCCTACTAGTTTTGCGACCATTGTAACCAAACCTATCATGTTTGTATCTGAAATAAAATTTAAAATGTACCAAACTTTTATGGACGACTGACAGCGTTAAACGTTGATATAGCTGGTTTTCACGTTTATTGCGACCCTTGAAAGTACATGAATTTTAAGTGAATAGTTTCAAGGCGAGCCCTTACATTGTGCTGGCCCTTACATTGTGCTGGCCCTTACATTGTGCTGGCCCTTGAAAGGCTTATTTTCAGTTTATGGCAGAATACGTAAAATGAAAATATCAATGCCACTAGAAGTGAAGAAATCACACTTTAACTTTCGAAACTGGCCTGTGTACTTTCATCGGATCTCTGTTAGTAATATTGTGAAAATTGAAACACAGTAGATGTCACTGGGTCATGGGGTCAGTGGTGTCAATGGGGCATGTAGTCAATGGGTTCAATGGGCCAGTTTGTGAGGGGGTAGGTCCGACAACATGGGTCAGTTGTCTACTTTAAGTGTAACCATGATTTATAGGTGAGCGAAGAAAACTCGCCTGGAAGAAACTAAGATATAACTGCATGGTAATGTGATCACGGAACTAGCTTCTAATGCCTATCTGCCTGTGTGTGTGTGATGTCTCAATGCCTACATGTGATTGGTCAGCTGCAATCATGAGGTAACTTGGCGATTGGCTGGTCGGTGTCTGTACGATGTATAAATGGTGCAGTACAACTGGTTCAAAGTCAATATGATGCCATAGGGCTTGCACACTTGTATATTGTAAGCAGTATGGAGGTAAGCTGAGAGGTTTAGCGTGACAGCAGCTGCGCCGAAGGTGGATCGTCTCGACTAGCTTCTGCCGCTTCACATAGATTTTCTCGATTTTTTATGTCATTCAAGGTCATGGAGTAAAGGTCAAGGTCATTGGTTCCCAATATGGCGGATGGGTGATGCCTACCAAGATGGAGGCCTCCAGTAACATAAACAAAGATGGCGGTCTCCAGAAATGTATAAACAAATGACTGAAGAAAAAATCAAGATGGCAGAATGAATATAGGTAAGGGGAGTGGGTGCAAGGGAGTCGGTCGTCTGCTGGGGATGGGACGAATATGACTAATGGCGGTGCTGAGAAATGTCAGTTTTTTTAATTAAACTTTTATATATTATTTTTAAGGGAATTTTTTAGGGGAAAAGGGAAATTTCGAGGGGAAAATGTCCGCCGGGGTTAGGTTATTTAATTAAGAAATTTTTAAAGTAAATTTTATAAAAATTACTTTTTATGTGATTTTTAATTTTTAGACTATTTTTTATTACATTTTTAAATTAATTTTATAAATGTTTTAATCAATTTTTTTTATTTGTGTGAATATTTTTGTTTATTTTTTTAATTTTAGCATTTTCAAGGTCAATGGCCATAGGTCCTGATCCCAGTCACCTGGCTCGGAGCCACTGATCTCCGTCACCGGAGTCGCTGATCCCTGTCAGCATTTCTGGGGAAGATAGGCCATTTCTGTGGATCTTTTTAATAATTTTTTCGGAATTCAAAAATATTTTTTTAGAATTTTTTTAGGAATTTTTAAAGGTTTTTGAGGTCAAAGGTCCACGGGGTCAAGGTCAAGGATCACACGGGTAAGGGGTAAAGGTGGATGACATCCAAGATGGCGCTCAGGTGACGTCACAAGATGGCGGCTCCACCGAATCCTGATCCTACTCACCAATCTCTTGGCCCTAAACATGCCAAATCATATCACTAATAGACAAAAGAAAAAACTCTCTAGGGCCTCGAAAGTGCTCACTTTACCATAAATAGCCTATATCCGGGGTGTCTACCAAATGGACTAAGAATTTAAGGAGTTTACCTGGCTTGTAAAAGTAAACTATCTGCGTTCTTCAAGAAAAATAAAAATAAACTGACTAGCTTGGAGAAGCTGACAGTTCTGTTTTTCGTCGAAATGAACATCGACTCTTGAGGCCGCTACGACGAAAGGGAAAATAATTAATTATAGAACCCTGTCGAACGGTACCGTGGCAATAGCTAGAGGTTTGGCGGGAAAATGGAAGCAGTCGGTGTATTATTACAACCCGCCCGTGACGAAGATTGTGCAGTTTGAAATAATTGGTGATTCGTAAGAGTGTGGCATTCATGTTAAAGCCATCGTTAGATACATGGGTGGCGGTTACCAGGATTTATAGAAGCAGTTGTTGAATAGGACTTCAGAAAATATGCATTTTGAAAATCCGTTTGATGCAGAACTAAATATTTGGGTATATATGGTGATGTGCCACACCTTATAAAATTATTGCGAAACCATTTCTTGTACTATGGCATAATTTAATGCGAAAAAGGATGACGTGTATTTTATTTTGTAATATTCAGAATTAATGCTGACACCACGCCAAATAGTGTAAAAAATGCCACACAATTTTCTCAAAAACGGGAACGCTTTTTAGATTGAAATACCTAGTTAAACCAGTTTGCCGAATTCTTTAGTTGACAAATGTTTCAAAAATTTTAAATTCAAGATTTGTACACGATAAAAAGGATATTGGCACAGTGCATGTACACGGAAGGAGTGAGCATTCGCGTCGAAGAACAAAACCAAACTTAAGACTGCGAGAGAAGCTAGGATTACCGGAATTCCGGATTATCCTACCACGAAATTGGTTCTCGCGTTGGAGGAAATGACAACCACAGAAAAGTAGAAAAGGGATCTTTGAATCGAAGAGGGATGGTCCGAGAGACGTACAGGAAACCAATGGGTCCCGTTGCACTAACGAGTACACGTGGACAGATATTTGGTGAGCATGGCGATTACAGACTGTACAGCCACCTCTCTCAGTAGTCCCGGCATGTGGCACATCAACGTGTGTCCGCATGTGCGGTTCGTAATCGTCTGCAGCACCCGAGCATCTTGTGCAAGCGTCCAGTACTGTGGGAGCCTCTTGACGGCTCACCGCAGGTGCCTGAGGCTGCAACGGTGTGTGGGATGTCGGCCCTAGAGGGGCTAATAGTTTCCCATCGTCTTAGGTTAGAGGCCACACGTGCGTGATTTCACGCTGCGTGGCAGTATGAAATCACGTCAGAAACGTGGACAGCTGTAATTGTAATGAGACCGGCCAGACGCTGCGTGAATTCCCGCCGAAGAAAGGAGCGGATGGCGCGTCTTCAAGGGCGCCGCGTTACATTTCGTTGGCGGGTTTTTACGCGTGCGTGTCGTTGCCCGGCCACACGGGCGGGAAAACGCGCCGCGAAAGCACCCAGACTATTGTGCGTAGTGTAATACATTGTACCATTATTATATTTATAATGTTATCCTCGCCAATAGATTCGATTCATATTACTCATACCTAACATCGCTAATTGATGGTGTAACCAACGTAATGCAGAAATGCATCGGTACGGTACATTTCGTGAAGTTTGAATCAGCACTACTCGACTCCATAATGTTACAAAGCGAAATGTTACATAGCCTATGTCCTTCAGGAAACTATCCGCCAAATGTAAGTGACCGATTCAAGTCAATCGGGACACGTCTATTTTTGCGTGGAATGGTTACAAACACACTGTTCATCCTTATAATAGTAGTTTTATATTACAGTACTTATTACAGTTACAATGTGTTAATGTACCACAATGTATTTCTATACTTGTAGTATAAAACGACTCATGATGACTATAATCACATAAAAAATAAATAAATAGCTGTTACTGACTTATGTCGTCCACTGTACGTATTAAATAACCATAAACTCAAAACGCACTGCTATCTCGGCTAGGTATAATTATGTTTGTAATATATGTATGAACAAAACAGTTAACCCGTCTATTTTCAGACTACAACCCTCCTTTATTCAGGGATGTTTACGTAACAATGTTGCCACGGCATCTTTGAGCAAAACAGAAGAGACATTCAAAATTATCTCCGATAGTTTTTCCATTGTTGCTTCCTCTCGTACCGTATGCAGGAATGCTTTCCAGCGTGCATGATAGTGTCTTCGAAACTGCACCCGTCTTGCTTTCGTACGGAATTATGAAGTACGCAGAATGCTTGAATGATGGCATATGCCACATCCACACTAACATCAATGGGACGATGGAAAATTCGCCATTTATTTGTTAAAATGCCTAAAGCACATTCCACATAACGCAGTGCTCGTGATAGTACACAGGTGAAAATGTTTCGTGCAGGAGTCAGGATTCTTGCAGGATAAGGACGCAACAAGTTTACACAGTCGTTTTCGATACTTTCGGATCTCCTTCGTGGCCCAACGCACACACATCTATTATGTGGAACAGTAATTGCTGTCTATTAAAACCACGAGTACAACATAAAAATAGTTATTGTAGCTAAAATATACTCTCCCTAAATTCGACGGGTTAATAACTCGCTACGTGCATGCCATCGATACAATGAGGGAAATTTGCTCTACTCATACTGATCATTGATGCACACGAATTCTTCTGTGGTCGGTCGTTTCATGTATGTCTTTCACTGTCTCCCAAATAGCTGTGCGTGTATCGAGTAATCTCGGGAATCGTAGAACGTCCGAGAAGAAACTAAAAGTCTAGAGAACGGAAGGAATTCCCAGTCCCCAGAACGTCACTAGCATTATGAACCAATAAATACACTTGAAAGTCGTTATTACAACATGTTTGCCAAATTATCTATAAATATATATTGGTTTTAGGGATGTAAGTACAACGAATATGGAAGAGTATGAAAGACAGTTACGTTTAAAAACCACACAGGGAAAAAGTCGTGATCCTGCAAAATTAACGAAGCCTTATGTATTATCGAGGAGCACGAATTTCTCCTTTGCTGACCTTTCACTTAATATGGGATGGACCCAGTATTTTCTCTGAAGTCGGCAACGACGCCTATGATTAACCAACACTGCACATTATGCAACAACTGCATTCATTTATAATGATGATCTGTTGATAATTAACGACCCGCACATCGACGATGTTGCAAGTACACACTACACGGCGCACATGGTCGCAGATCGACGCTGCGTGAAAACACACATGAGCCTAAGCGTGAAAACACGCACGTGCGGCCTTAGCCTTCGACTAATCCTGCTTCTGTTTGAAGAACCGTGACGATCGTATCCGTGTGTGGCAGCGTTGTGGTGCATGCCATGTAGAGTCCTGTATTATAGACTGTCAAACCGACCGAGCACTTGGAGTTACGGAATTGTGCGGGCCGACGATTGGCGTGTCACAACCGATGGATGTTGGACACTGATCGAAACAGCATGGGCAGAGAGAGATTCCAGACGGAATCCAAATAGTTTTCCCCACAATGCAACGTCGAGTAGCAGTTGTCATTGGTTCTCGTAGTGGGACCACAAAGTAATTTCCTCATGTTTGTACGTCGTACCAAGCTGCGAGAGAGAATGTCCACTATGTATGATGGGTATTCTGTCCAATAAATCTAGCTGTGATAACTCACGTCCTTCTGGGCACTTCAATTTTAATGGCCAGTAGTGTACCTACCAAGTCTTGCCTCACGCGATACCAATTTCCGTAGCAGTTTTCCTGCCCATTTTCTGCAAGCACTTCTGCTCCCTTATAGACTACAATCCAGCTCCTTCGGAGATGTCTGGCTCCGGGTGTACGTTTTCATACGCACGGGCATGCCCGAAACGGTAATAGAACGTGCTCTACATTTCTGGAATACCCACGTAGCTGGGACAGACAAGACGGCTGACACCCGGGTAACAACCTCAAGTCGTATATTTCCGTTTACGAAAAAAATACGGTAAAACGTATTTATGAACAAAATTAAACTGAATGTAGGCCTACGCGTACGTAACGGGAAAAGTTTCAAATTACTTTTAAAGTCCTAGTAAATTAATTAACACAGCTTAAAACACGTTATAACTATGGATTTTTGTCATATGTATAACCTTTTACACGCCCTGTTGTTAAGTTGGGCGTGTAGCTCAGTAGGTTGGTGCGCGCATCTGCGCCGCATATTTTTAGTTTTAGATTTCAAATCTCCATGTAACTTTTTTTTATAGTTATTTTAGGTCATACATAATTGCTGTGTACAACTTGTATTAATGTAAGAAAACATAGATTTCGAGAATATATTTTCTAAAACCAATAACACGCAAGTAACTGCACAGTGCAATCGACTACCTGTAATGGTTTGTTAATTAAATAGATTGATTTCTGAACTAGGTAATTTGAGCCGTGTAGCATGAGTATTACATAGCACACACCGAAGTTTTATTTTTAGTATTGTGATATCTTTGCCTTCTTTTGGCCTTGTAACCGCGAAGGTTTTTTTCTTTAAATACAGAAAGCACAAGATTGATTATTATGCGTGTTAAAGATAAATATTTAAATAATTTAATATTTGAATGAACTGCGTAAATGTCGTACATAAATGTGGATACAGTACCTTGTTTTTTATACATAAATAGTTCCGTTACTAACATCATTTACCATGCTTTGCAGTCTTCAGAAAAAAAAACAGTCTTCGTACTCCTTGGATGTACCACACATTACCTACATGCTGCATTATTTGATTGCATTTGTACCCCTGAAAACTGCGGAATGTTCGCAATTTGCAATTTGATTTTGCTCGCCATTTAAGAGTTTTTGTTTAGGTAACGTGTGGATATGAACTCGTGCATTCTTTCTTCGCTTCTCCCATAGGAAATTTTAATTAATGCTTTCTGTTGTGCCCGTGGGTATAACAGAAGGTAGCAGAAATTGGGTATCGTGTAGGGACGGCTTATTGAATATTGTGGTGCTTACTGGAAAGAACATTCGAGGAAGGAGGAGAAAAACTGTGCTGGTCTGTATGGCAGCTGACGTGGCAATGTATGCGAAGTATCCATAATATATGCATTTCTGTGCGGGAAACCTAGACTAGGCGCAGCCAGTCGACAAGTATAAACCGCTCAACTGAGAACTTTCTCAGTTGATTGAAACACTAGTTGCAAGCATCGCGTCAAAAGATGATTTGAAACGTGCTTCGCCCAAGATGCTAAGCACGAAGTTCTTGCAGGTACTGTACTAGTGTGTTGGGTGCGGTGGTGAAACGAAATAAACCACCACTTGCCGTTAAAGGCCATTCACGTTAAAGTGAGCACTTTTGAAAGCCCTCTCATTTGGAATAAAAGTCAATAAGTATGCTTTACTTTAGCCTTAGACGTTAACTTCCGAGTGCGATAGAATATACAGGCCGTGTTTATTACTTACATGACAATATTTATTTAAAAAGATGTTTAAAGGATAAAAATTCGCCGAAAAGAAAAATTAATCAGGCCGTCAAAAGTGCTCACTTTAAAGTGAACAGCCTATAGTATGAGTGACGACTGCGAGTGTCTGCATGAAGAAATGAAACTTCTCTTATATACTGGGAATGGAAACCACTTGACTAGCTTCCCCCCTCCCCCCCTAATTCTTCTTCGGTTACTGGAGCTGTCATATTTCTTTTAAATTCAGTTGTTTATATACTGGAGGCAGCCATGTTGGTAGGCGCCGCCGCCACGTTGGATTTTTCGTTCGTCAATTGTTTCGAAGGCGGCCATATTGGTCAGCTTTCTCACATGCGTTTGACCCCCACCATCTTGGAAGCCAGTAACCGTTGGCCATTGGCCATTGACCTTTGACCTCGGTAAACGAACTGGACGACGTACATGTCCTGTGGAACACGACAAGTTTCTCGCCGCATGACTCATCACATCCGACATTGGAACACCCGCCACTTTCACCAGAATAGTGAGAATATTTCTGATTCGATCAGTAAAGAACGTCTGGCCAACCCAGCAGTTACTTTCAAACACTCAGGAAATGCAGTGTGAAAATACGCCAGTTTTCCTTCGCATGACACCCAATACGTGATCTTTTTTTTCCACTGGCATTAACATACTGTTTTGCTGGTCCCTCAGTGATATAGTTTTAGACAGCGCTGTCTGTGATCGTAATCGCAATAAGTTTCTAAGTAAATATTTTCATAGAGACATACGACTTATGAATGAAACCAATGAAATGTACTTTTTTCAATGTGGTTTTCGTCTTTTATAACACCATTTTATAAGGCAGCATGAACATTCAGACTTAGCTTTGACGTAACCATCACAGCCACTGTGTTGACATTTATACTGCATGAGATGTGGCGAAGTGATTGGGTTGATGCGTACTATCTATAAGAAATAATCCTTATTTTACCAACTGGACTAAAGACGAAAACCGGCTGCGTTAAATATGAAGCTATGCATTTGAAATGACATTCAAATACCTATATTTTCACTTCAAAATGAAAGAGCGGCTTGGTAGTTCAAGTGGTAAGGTGACAGTGTGGCAGCACAATACTCCGGGGTAGGAACCACGGCTAATGTGTGCTTTTTCTTTAATTGCGTCAGATTGCACATAATCAACATTGACTGTCGGAAGGACGTTTTTTATTGTTATGATTGGGTTACATTCAATGTAAGCATATATAATTTGCCTCGTGCAGTTAGCTGAGACACTCGGGGTGAGCGAAATAGTCAGCCTGAAAATAAAACAAAGATCTGTTTTCCACTGATTCTCAGAGGAACAATTTTCACCCTGGGATTGGCTAATAGATTTAAAGATGAGGTAGACCGATTATATTAGTCTTCTACGCATATACCCAACATTGCCGTACCCCAAACCAACACAGTCGCATAGTTAACAATGATGAACGGGTTTGTTTATAGACTATATTAATTGTTAAATGACACACTATTATATTAACATATTTGTACCAATTTGAATTTAATCAGACTGCATTACAGATTGGTTATAGGAAACATAAAAATACCTGAAAGCACTTGTTTAGTGAGTGAAGAGACTTGGACGTCTCTTAACAACGAGGTCTTGAGAGCCGATGACGGTGATTGAAGTGAATATGGAGCGGCGCCGGAATGAAGGGGCGGGGGAAACGTGAGATCCCTGAGAAAACCCGCCGACCAACGGCATCGTCCGGCAAGATTCCCACTTGTGAAAATCCAGCGAACCTTCCGAGGATTCAACCCGGTTCGCCTTGGTGGGAGGCGAGAGCGCTAATCGCTAAGCCACCGTGGCCCCGTACTTGTTTAGTAAACCGTATTCTAACCTCAAATCCAATCCAATCCACGCAGTTTTTCTGGTCGTGTTGGCAGAAAAGCAGATCAGTGTTGGTACATGGTGACTGGCTGTGCGCAGCCAGCGAGATCGGCCTACCTCGCCTATAGTCTATGAATTGGCTGCTGTAGATAATAATTTTTCACAGTTCTGGGTTAGCAGTGTGTTTGTGTCGGAAACAGGCCTACGTACTGTGTTGGTTGTATTGGTGCTTCTGCTATAGGCTGCACACGGTAAAATGAGCGCTTTTGAAAGCCATGCTTAGGATATACTTGTATGTACATTGTGTATTCTTCCGCCAAATGCGAAATTAACATTGCCGTGGGCCTCGTCACTTTATTATTCATGCGTCGGTCTAGTGCAACTGTGAAATTATTACAAAAGAAAATGTTTTGCAAATCTGTCCAATTTTTGCACTTGGATGCATTAAAAGAACAAAAAGTAAAATAAATAATTTAAATTATCCCAAATAATAACCTGGCACTTTTTATTCGAATTTATGGAACTACTTTGCCTCCATCGTTACCAATATGAATCACTTACGGGCTTAAGTCAACGTTTGTGATTAAATGGGTTATGGTTATGAAATTACTTACATCCACTATTACCTTTTCATAAATACACCAAGCAAATACTAGGTCGGTAAATCCTATTCTTTGCTTCAGACTTGTGCATTTTCTTAACTAAACGACGCACCTACGCCCAAGGGTATATATACTGCCTGTAACACATTTAATCACAATTGTTGACTTATGCCCTTTCATAAATAAGTGATTCTAGTGGGCGCGTCCCACTCAGTTAGCCAGCAATATGCAGGTAGGGATAGTGATTTTTTTTTTTTTTTTTAAGGTTGAGTTCAAAAGTGCTCACTGTATCGTGAACAGACTTTAGTGTAATTGCTGCGAAGCGCAGTCGATCGCCGAGTGAATGGCGTGGGATGGACGTTGGTTGTAAGAGAACCGCTGTATGGACTGGCCCGACGGCCGTGGCCCTAGCAAGTTCAAGGCCGTCCGGTCTGCCGGCAGACAGCTCGGGGCGGTCCTGCCGGCGACTGACCTTCTGCAACACCATCACAAAGAGCATGTCCGCGCACGATGCGGCCACCCGAAACACTCGCCGTGACAGAGCGGCGCGTTCCAAAACACTACTCGGAGAGTAGAGTAAAGCAGTTCTTATATTATTGTTACTTTGTCAAGCAATTCCTATTAGGTTAAGCAAATTATTTAAAATTTCAAAACTCTTATCCCTTGAGCGAGTGCTTACTGCGGATCAAAGGGTGGATGACCAATGAATACATAAATTAATAAGGTTTGCAAAGCTAGTTGAAAGTGGTTTTGGAACGAGTGCAGTGTACACTGATGGACAAATGTATTCGCCCTCTTGCATGTACAATAATAACGTGTATAATATCCCACGTTACGCGTATACACACACATTTATATTACAACACACGGAAGAATGGGCATTTTCCCCACGTCTCCATGCTACAGTTCCAGAATCGATGAGCAAGTACACTAAGTTCCCAAATTATGATGTGTCACTGGGGATGCCTGGACAAAAGTATCCATCCGCCTGACGAGTACGAGTGTGCATGGGCTCTTTCCGCTAACACGCATCCGTTCTATGGCTTCAGTTGAGTTCCGTGGTCAGGTCGTGAAGGTTCGACTAGCTGCAGTGGAACAGTGTCGTGAGATGGGGCGACAAGTGAAGATAACGTCTGTTGAAGAAAAGAGAAAACTATAACAATACTTAGATCAGAAGGAAAAACATTGACTTGTATCGCAAATATTTTAGACGAGAATTTATTCGACTTTTAAACGTGCTGCACAAGGATTTAAAGATCAAACAATGCTCACCAGCAAGTGAAGAAACGGTCGTCCCCAGAAACTATCGCACGGCGACCAGAGGTACGAGGCGAATTCAATTTAAAAGAATCTAAAAATGAGTTCGTCCGACATAACAGCTAAAGAAACAAATATTTACATGCACAGGTTCCTTCGCAGACTTGTACGAACGGTGCTCGATCGTGCAGGGTACCATGCTACGATCCAACGAAAGAAGCCCCACATTTGTAAGACGAACAGGGCTACACGGCTGTTTGCGAAAGACTACGTGCAGAAAGGTACAGAATTCTGGGAGAGAGTTTTATTTTCAGATGAAAGTAAAATCAATATTTATAGCAATGTTGGTAGAATGTTAGTAGTAGGGGCGTGTTCGTTTCAGATCATAGGGGATGCCGCCTTTTTCGATTGACATAATTTCATATCAAATTGATAAAGGTTTAATCAAAAATTGAAAAAGTTAACCGAAAATTGAACGGGTTAAATTTAATGAAATGGTCAAATTTATTAAATTGATTGAAATAGTTAATTTTTAATCCGGTCATTTTTTTGTGTTTGGTGCAAGAGGTTATTAAGTGTCTTCATCTTTCCTTTTGTGGGGAACAGCTCTGGTAATGTTGTCAGCACGACGACTGGCACTCGACTGAGGTGTGGCTTTTTGGGGATGGGGTGTGTATATATTGTGTGGAGAGTTTGGTGCAAGAGTGGCATAAGTGCAAATTTTGTGTCTTAGATGGTGTTGGTAAATAGGCGACTTTGAAAGATGGGATTTACGTGTTAGTAATGAGAAACGATTAGACAACTGTTTCCGAATGCAATTAAATGTTGGAGAATTTCAGTGTGTTTAAACAAGTTCTATGTATGAATAAATAACACGAGAGAGAAGTATAACTACCTGGTCTCATAAAGAACCAAGTGCAGTTATGCGAGTCTCCAGTACGACATCATCACGTAATGAAAATCAATTAAACATAAAGAGATGAATACATCTACAGTGTGATTTTTCTACCCAGAGCTGTATGTTAGAAAAATAATTTGCATGAGAGAAGTATAACAAACAAACCACTATGGGAATAACAAGTGGTAAATGATCACAGTTACACGAGTCTCCAGTATAAAATGAATTAATTAACTAACTACAACGGATGTCCCTATAAACTAAATAACAGCCTTCCTAAACACAATATATATGTAACACTATTTGACGCCTCTCGCGCATACCTGACAATATTTCAAAACATGGCCATCTGCCTGTGAGACTGGTGAGGGACTTCTTAAATGGAATCCACGCGTAAAAAAAAATTAATTTATTAACACACGTAAAAAATAAAATGTTTAACATACGTCCATTTACTCGGGAGCTCGCTGCAGCACTGTATTGGATATATAGCTTACATCAACTTATATTCTACGTATTGGTTATAGACTAAGGTGAAAAACTCTAAAATTTTAATGAAAATACAAAACGACTAACGAACACCAGTACATGAATATTACTAATTACGTAATGAAATCGCACAAGGAGTTCCCCCAAAACACACCCGTCCACCTCTGAGGCTGGTGAATCAACGAAACGATCTTGCGTCGAGGGCCTGACTATATATATGTGGAGCGCGTTCCGACGCTGATAAGCGACTAAGGTTATAGGTACTCAGAAATATGTGAATACGATTTACATGACAAATGGATAAAAATTGTTTACGATGCACGTACTAATCTATATAAATTAGACTAGTTGAATTAACAACGAATTAAAAAAACACTTAATGAAATTGCACCTCTCCCAAAACACACCTGCCCGCTGTTTTATATATATATGTGCATGTGTGCGTGTGTGTGTGCGTGTGCATATATGTGTGTGTGCATATGTATGTGTATATATGTGTGCATATGTGTGTGTATGTGTGTATGCACACACATATATATATATGTATATATATGTATATATATGTATATATATGTATATATATGTATATATATGTATATATATATGTATATATATGTATATATGTGTATATATGTGTATATATGTATGTGTATGTATGTATGTGTATGTATGTATGTGTATGTATGTATGTGTATGTATGTATATGTATGTATGTATATGTATGTATGTAGAGCGCGGCAGTTGAAATTTATGACTGACAGAACCTTTTTCCCTACCCAGCTACTATTAACGTCTCGATTACATTATTCGTCCTACAACTACATTAATGAAATGATTACACAACTACGCGAATGTATAAAAATAACACCACTTGGTTAACAGCACAAATGCAACAGAAGGTCATGTCTGATGCTTTCATAGATACTGTCAGTATACGAAAATTATGTTGAAATTTGTTTTGTGGTTACAACATACTCTGCTGAATTGGGTATCGGCCATTTTGAAAATAGTCTGACCCAATTAAACACATAAATTTACATGGCCTGGCGCAGTGCTAATTGTTTGCCATATTTGGTAGGGATCTGCAAGCTGTTTTTCCAAAGATGTGGCATTTTTTTACTATCTGTCAAAATGGTGGACGAGAGACTTCGAGTAGACAAATTTAATAACTGTGATACCTATATGCTGCCAATATATGAGTGGAAATTGATTAGGCTACATGGTTTCGATGATAAGCCATACTCAACTAAGATGGCCTTACTGCCGCCATTTTGAATTGAGGTTCTGACCCATTAAAAACATACCTGTTTAAATCGGTCAAATGATTCTCTATATATGACGTAAAGTTTTAATTTGTTCATGTAGCGCTGTCTTACAAAATGGCATAAAAAATTGAGTAGGAATTGGCCAAACTGTATAGTAGATAAATCAAAGAACCTAAAGTTTTTGTATAGCTGCCATTTGGAAAATGTGTACATTATCGATTTAAATAATTGTAGGTATTTGCATGGTCTATCGTAGTATTATTTACGTGTAAAATTTGGCCAGAATCTGTCCAGAATTCGAGATAATTATACCGTAACAGCTTTATTCTTTCATGCAGTGCTACCTTCCAAAACAGCAGACCAACATTAATACCCATCTCTAAACGCAGTACATACATTATGCGCCGTCAACATATAAAGTTTCCTTTAAATAGTTTCAATGGTTCCGAAGATATGACATAGCAGCCGAAATATTTAAATGGTCGTCATTTTGAAAGTAATTACTCGTAGTGGTCAGAAACTGCAGAAGTCGGGTGTCCAGAAATCGAACTTGTCAGGGTACGCTGAACAACCTAACAGCATTTCGAAATCCTGCTTCTTTTTCACCCGTTGCTTGTTTCACACCTGTAACAGTAATCAAAGGTTGCATTAGTATTTAATAATTTCTGTTCCTCGTGGGGAAATATGTGTATAACTGAAACTTTATATACTTCAGAACTGCTGTTGTGTTCCCCAGTGTAGTGTCAATCTTAGATTTTTAATGTCCGGTCATGAAGTTAAATTACGAATATTTGTAAAAAAAAATCTCAAACAATACTAAAAACCTAAATTATTTTGCGTAAGTGTTGGGAAGTTAAATAATGTGTAGTCTGTTCGCGCTTTCTTCTGTGTTTTTTAACCAGACTTTTGGAAAATCACTGCACATAAGATGTGCTAGCTTGTTTCCTATATTATATCGTGAATCACAAGCGTTCTATACTTCTGTGAACATAAGAATACCTTATTTTAGTTAACTAGAAATATAAATTATGGTCTAGATGAATGAAAATTGGGATATAACAGGTGTGTTGGCAATGCTCGGTAATAAATAACGCGGTGCACTGTCCCTTTGGTGTAATTCTCTAGACTTTGTTAAGCTTGTTTGCACGAGGCGGGGGAATATCCTGGAAGTAGATATAACTTGAGCAGGGCTTCAGGGAAGTTGAACTAACCGTGACTGAACTATAACTATTACCGCTAAACGAGAATGTTAAGTCTCAAGATGCTGGTCTCCAAAACGTTTACTTTATGTTGGTACGAAATGCCGTCCAGCTTGTGAACATTACTTGAAGTATGCTCACCTCTCGGAAAAAAGAAAAACATATCGCATAGTTTTTACATTATGGCATGTCAATATCACAATTTTAGCGTTCTTGAATGTACAAAGTGAAATAAACTAAAGCCTTTACAGACAATTTTACAAGGATGACTGACAGTTCACGTCTTAATTCATTTTGAGTTATTCATGGCAATTTTTTTTTTTTTTAACAAAACATTACATGCAAATATTTTTACTATAAGTAATTTTAAAAAAATTGCGAAAAAAAATTATGGCGTCTATTTAAACATTTCTTGAAGTCTCGCGACATAGGGAAACAACTGCCGACCCGTTGCTCTGGTCAACGGGTCATCTCGAGCCTAGCCTGTAAAGGTCAGCGGTGGTTGTTTCCTACAGCGTTTAGGAACACCTGACATCTTATTATAAAAAAAAATAAAAAAATAAAAAATTACTCGCACACACTAAAAAACCAACCTTCTGAATACACGATCCTGGCT
Organism: Dryococelus australis; assembly: GCA_029891345.1. Classification (NCBI taxonomy): domain Eukaryota; kingdom Metazoa; phylum Arthropoda; class Insecta; order Phasmatodea; family Phasmatidae; genus Dryococelus; species Dryococelus australis. Next base: position 194,928,151 of record CM056997.1, read on the forward strand.
GACTCGACCCCCGGGGGCGGGGTTGTGGGCTCGCTGGAGGCGGAAATAACAGCACCAAATAACACACCACCCGGCGCAGTTTTATCCACACTCGGAGGAGGAATAATACATTTTCACCAACCACAAAACCAAACACATGAATCCCAGACAGCCGTAATGGACACTACAGAACATCACGACACAGCACAAAAAAATCTCATGCCTCGTAATCTAACCGCTGAACAACAAAAGTCTTGGCTGCTGGCAAAACCCAATCGCCGCAAAGCTTTGTTAGACCAACAGTTCGAAAATGAAACCTGGATTTTGGAAACTAATCGCAGGAAAATATCCCGAGCCACCCGAGAACCGCAGCCCAAGTCAATCGCGGTACAAAACCTATTCGAACCATTAACCAACATGCCAAATACACAAACAGCTACACTGACTGACGCTCAAAATAGTACATGTCCCGTCCACCTCTCACACTGAGCGCCCAACCGCAAAAACTAATACGAAACCCATGAAACTCATCGTGCCTGACACCTCCACATACAACCATCTAATCGCAAAAATACGCTCAATAAACATCACAGGCACACAAATGTCCCTTGTTCAAGCCGGCCTCCAGATCACGTGCACCCACGAACAGGCGTATCACGCGTTAAAAGACTTCCTTAAAATTGCTAACGTTCATTTTTACACCTTCAGTATAGCAGCAGAACACCCACAAAAAGTGGTAGTCAGGCTGCCACGAACAACCCCTACTTCAGACATCAAAGAAGACCTTGAGGCGCGCCACTACACTGTAATCGACGTATACCAATTCAAAAAAACTATCTCAGACCCCAACAACCCTTCACACACCTGGGACGAACCACAGGATATTTTCTGCATTACAGCTGCAAGAAATGACACCCTCACTCCCCTTCTCAACCTCACTTGCATAAACATGACGGCAGTACAACCCCGCCCGTACAAAAAGAGGATTGGGGACATCCCCCAGTGCCAAAATTGCTGGCTTTACCACCATACAAAAAACTTCTGTGCCCTCCGAACTGTCTGCCGTCACTGCGCCGGCCCCCACCCCCACACAGCCTGCGAGAACCTAAACAAAAACCCCAACTGCGTGAACTGCAAGGGGAAAGGAGTGCACGAAGCCAATTCAAGGCTCTGCCCAGAATACATCCACCTGGTGCAACTTCGACAGGAGGCCGCAGCAAAACGAGAATCCCGACGCCCCACACTTCGTGCACCCCCTGTATTCACGCAGGAACACTTTCCGTCCCCAATCTCAACTAGGAACATTGTTAGGGAAAATGTTTCCTACTCACAGGCAATACGGTCTCAAACACAGCCCCGCAACACACAACAGTCTTCCTCTCCGATCTCAATCAAAAAACCAACCAACCAGCAACCCATTCCACCCCTCCTCCCCACCTCACGCCAACCCATCCCCCCCACAATCGGCGCTATCAGTTCTACACTCACCGACCTCCGTGACCTTATGCGCTTCCTCCGGGAAGCGAACTTCCTTCAATTCATGACTCACATGAAATCCTACATCCTCCTGGGCAACTCCACACCTGACCCACAGATGAAAACCCTCCTGCTCCTGCAGGCCTTGACCACCTACTCCGGGTTCAATTAGTCATGGATCAAACCCACACAGATAGACCCTGTGTCCTCTCCATTCTCCACTAGAATGCCAACAGTATATTTTATCAAATTTACGAATTAGAAAGAGTTCTAGAAACTTACGGCGTAGAAATTGCACTTATTAACGAAACACATTTAAAACCTAGAAAAAGATTTAACATAAAAAATTACACGGCATATCGAACTGACAGAAAATCTAAAGGAGGTGGCACATTAATACTAGTTCATAACCGCATACAACACCATTTAAATAATGTCCCAGTCCTAGAAAATTTAGAATACACATCCATAAACATTCGCACACAAGCAGGGCACATCACACTAGCGGCTATTTATAATTCCCCCAATAAACCGCTAATCCCAGCTGACTTAGATAAAATAACAACACAGCCATACCCATTTTTCTTAGCAGGAGATTTAAACGCGAAACATACTTCCTGGAATAGTAGAGAAAACAATCAAAGAAGCAGAATACTTGCAAATCATTCTAATCAATATAATTATTTAGTTACAGGCCCTACAGAACCGACATTCTTTCCTGCTTGTACAAAATACCAATCAGACATATTAGATATTGCACTTACCAATTTAGATAATGTAAATATTTCATTTGAAGTCCTCGCAGAATTAGATTCCGACCACTTACCTATATTTTGTCAGCTGGAAGCAAACATACTCAAACACCCAAACGCCACTCTTCTAAAAACTCCGGTAACTAACTGGGAGGATTTTAAACTAGACCTAGAAAATTTATTTGAAACGCACCAAATAAATATTCCATCTAAAGATCACATCGACTCGGCAACTGAATTAATTCAAAATACAATATTGAAAATAAATAAAAAACACACAAATTTCCTAAACCGTCGACAATTTTTAAAACTCCTTTCCCGAAGCAGAAATTCTTTTAGCTGAAAAACGCCACGCCCGCCATATTGATCAAAAATCTAGAAACCAAGGAGACAAACAAAATTACTATAAATTAAAGAAAGAACTCCATAATAAACTCATCGCATTAAAAATCAATAAATGGGAAACTTTCATGACCGACATAAACAATAATTACACTGATTTCTGGCGCGTTGCAAAAACCCTGCGAGGTCAAACTAAAAAATCCACCTCCCAGCCCATAAAAAACTCAGCAGGAACTCTCTTATACGTCCCAGAGGGCAAAGCAAATGCAATAGCTGATTGCTATCAGGACCAGTTTTCACCTAATGCCGATCTAGGAGATCCAAATTTTTCCAGAGATGTACAAACCAATATTACAGCTTTTTTCAACAGAACCATAACAGCAAACCCAGAAGCAATAACACTTAAAGAATTACTTGTACTAATTAAAAAACTTAGTCAAAAAGCTCCAGGACACGACAAAATTACCTATAAAATTATTAAAAACCTCCCAGCTAATACACTATTTGCAATACTCAACCTGTTTAATGCAATATTAAATTTCAATTATTTTCCTATAGCATGGCGAACAGCCAAGTACATGCAGAATTACAACAGATTATCCCGGCAACACAATTCGGGTTTAGAGCCCAACATTCCACCACTCACGCCCTAACTAAATTCACCACAGACACCTTAACTGCAATGCAAAAACACGAAGTCACAATAGCAATTTTTCTAGACATTGCTAAGGCATTTGATAAGGCGTGGATACCTGGATTACTACAAAAATTAATTAACTTCAATTTTCCCGACTGCTACATACATTTACTCGCCTCATACTTTCAAAATAGAAAATTTCTTTGTTAGTATTGATAATGCCAACTCTACTACTCGCGAAATTACAGCAGGTGTCCCACAAGGCTCAGCAATTTCCCCATTTCTGTATAATATTTTTACGTCAGACATTCCCATAACCCATGCCTCAGTACAAATGTACGCGGACGATACGATAATTTACACTCACGATAAAAAACTGCCATATGCTATCCTCCTAACCCAACTTCAAATAAACGGTTTAGAACATTGGTTTGAAAGATGGAAAATTAAAACAAATCCTACTAAATCACGAGCATTATTGTTAACTCGACGCAGAATCCAGCCTTCACGCCAAATAACTGTAAATAATATTCCAATCCCCTTCACACAAACCGCTAAATACCTAGGTTTAACAATTGACTCTAAACTAATCTGGACCAATCACATTTCAACAGTAAAAAAGGCAGCACTGAGTAAACTACCGCAACTCTATCCAATATTAAAAAGCACCAATCTACCCAGACGATTAAAACTATTAATTTACATCGCAATAGTTAGATCAGCCCTTTTGTATGGCAACGAAGTATGGGGGAACTTAAATAAATTCCTTCTAAACTCTCCAAGTCATACAAAAAAAATATTTAAGAATCATAATAAACGCAGCGCCCTACACTACCAACCTATCGATACATGAACGTTTAAAAATTCCAACTATAAAAACACTATTACTAAACCGCAATATAAATTATTACAATAAACTACTCTCGCATTCCAATCCCGCCATTAAACGGCTAGGAGACTACGAACCCGATAAAAACAGAAGAATAAAACGCCCTAAAATGCTTCCCACATAACTAACATCTCCTATAGCCCGTACACCCGGCCGAAATTCTCCGATCGGTCCGGGACAAAATACAGTCAGTTTAACAAAACTACCTGGCGCTAGCATCGCGCACATCACTCCGCCTGCTGCTCTCACAGCGAACACACCTCTCTCCACCTCACTAGCTTTTCCTCAACGAGCTGACTGATGAAATACTTTATCCCTAATTATGTCCCCCAAGTTTTTGACATGTTTAATTACAAAACACATGCTAATTAAATCGCAGTGCTGCCTTCTCTCCTCGAAAGACAGAAGCCCCGCCCTTGGCTGAGATACAGCCAATCAGAAAATTCCTTTAATATTAATCCCCGCCCACCAACAAATCCTTAAACCCACTGTCCCACACAAATAAAACCTTATATATCAACATTTAATAACAACATACAAACTCACAAAAAAAAACGATTTATTAACGTCATAGCTAGAAGAAGACCCTGCTTCCTCTGCCTCTTCCTGACATCTTGCTTAACTTCACGGGAATATTTTATAAATTAATAAAACCAACTTTTTAATAGATTTTACCTAACTTTTAAAGACCTACATTTTTAATTTTCAAAATTCCGTGCCAGTAGGGAACGGAACTCCACCGCCTTTCCCCTCATTTTTGCCTACAAAAATGAAGGGAAAAAAGATTGGAACGACCGTGGCTCAGGGGCTATACTGGGTCACAAAACCACACTCCTGACATGCGAGCGCCGCGCGTGCCAGCTGAAAGTGCCTATACTATGGGGGATCGGATCAGGGCGGGGTGGGTTAGCTACCCCTAACCCTGATCCATTCAAATGACTACCGCTTGGGAAGACAAGGGCCTCGGTCTGTACTTCCCCCGCGCTGAGAGGCCTAGCCTCAATGATGAAAAATCGGCGGCGGCGTGGTATCTAAATCCGGTGTGAACTGTCTTATTTCGCTAAGATGGGCACTTGTGAGAAGTCAGTAGCGTGTGTCGTGAGAAATATTGATGGGCTGAATGAAAGGTTGGCCCTGCATTCTTGGTCTGTTGCAGTGTAATTTAATTCAATCTCAATGATAGCATATTTGTTCTGCCAGTAGTGGAAAATACGGAATTGAAAGGTCCCTATCCTGAAAATAGGTTAGAGAAAATGGTGAGATTCGGTCTGTAAAACAGAGAAGTCAGGGAATTCCAGAGCGTAATTTCTTTGGAAATCCTGTATGTGTATATATATATATATATATATATATATATATATATATATATATATATATATATATATATATATATATATATATATATATATATACACACACACACACACACAGGATTTCCAAAGAAATTACGCTCTGGAATTCCCTGACACATACATACATACATACATACATACATACATACACCATGTACTTAAGTGCTAAGCCAGCAGAAGAGGTATGGAGAAGTGAAGTTTTTCACCAGAGCAAATATGATATTCCCATTTTAAGGTTACGTGCCAGTATAAAAATAAATTCTGCTGCAGTAGGTCGTGAAATTTGACTTAAGTTGAATTATTTGCTCCTGCACAAGATCATGAGACACAAATATTATTTTTGGCGGGATGGAGGGGGGGAATTACAAATTGCCATTCACATTCTGAGACCGGAAAGTATTGTAATTTACACCGGTACTCCCCCCCCCCCCCCTCGCTTCTGCTCCCATCGACGACATAAAATTTGTTATAATTCCACCTCAGTTTTTTGTAGCGTTCCGAATGCCCATCGACGTATTTATTTCTGGCTTGCACTGTGGTAACTCCAGCGTGTTTACCGAGACTGGTGCGGCTGTTAAAAAAAAAATTCAAGCATTTTAAAATATAAAGGCAATGCCTATACCTTTCCCTGGTTTTTGCAACAGACATTGGAGTAAGGCAGAGTTGCATGTTTGTTCCCTAAGTCTGTTCTTTTGTGGTGAACATCAAGATGATTGTTCTACGTGGTTAATTTTTTTTAAACTTCTCTCTTATTGTTTTAGCTATGTTATCCCTACTTTCCCGATCCAGTTGCAATTGTCGCAAGTGCCCTATTTCATGGCCAAACAGCGGAGTAAAACTATTATAAATTAGCAATCAAATTAAATCGGGGCAATCGATAATATAAAGGATAACACCCCCCCCCCCCCCTTCGCATTGAGACTGCTCAAGTGACGTAGCATTCAGCAAGGAACTCGTGTGAATGAAACATCAAACACGATCAATGTTCGGTTCGGCCTCGCTGTAATGGCATTGGTTTACTCCGCGTTTGTTCCCACGTGACCATGCCTGCGACGGCCGTGTGGTTCCTCAGTTGTCGCACGTTACATCTCGACCCCTAGTTAGACTAAAGAAAACGAATTACATTACGCACGTAACGTTTAGATTTAAAAAAAAAAAAAGGCTTAGTCCACATAAAAGAATTATTTCAATTTCGCATGTGGGGGAATCGTGCTGCACGATGCCGCTGGTCGGCGAGTTTGCTCGGGGATCTCACATTTCCTGTCCCCTTGAATTCCAGCGCTGCTCCGTACTCGCCCTTATCTGCTCTCTTAGGCCTAGTGGCAGCTGGTGATTTTTGAAACTGGGAGGGACGTGGCAATCGTTACTCGGAGCATTACAAATATAATTTTTTTTTGTAGGCACAATGATAAATAGATTGCGCACGACAGGCTTACGTAAATGTTGATTATGAAGCTAAGAACAAAACGTGTGTGTTGTTTGAAGAGTATTATCGCTCTATTTGTACTGTCAGCACACTGTGGTCGCTGGTTCAGGTCTAATCACTAACACAGGCATTTGTTCGTTTTGAGTTTGTGTGGATTACGTGCCTTCCAACCAGTACCTACATGGTGTGGTACATTACACGAGGTGACGAGAGATAATATAATTATACTATACTATTGATACCTTCAATATACTAAAACGCATATTTTTATACCTCAATATTAATTTTCACACTGTATGTCAAATTACACACAAATTCATGTCAAATTATCATAATTAATATATTTGTAACCAAAATACGTTCTTCAACCTGTACGCACTATCTGACAATGAATTTTCGCTTTACCAATCACTGAAAATTTTATATCGTGTGATATTCGCAGACCTGGTAGTGTACCGTACGATAATTTGAGGAAGAAGAATTAATTGCATATTGCAGGGGTATTGTTAGATATCTTTATGCAGGGTGGATATTAACTCTACCAATAAACTTCGGCAGGTGATTAGTCATAAAAAAATAAGTAGAAAATATCCAAACAGCATATAGCCCAAGTCTATTCCGAAGGGGTAAAAACCGGCCTTGGAAATTTAGTTGAAGCGGATGATTTTTTTGCTAGTGACACAGTCAGAATGAACGATAAATGCCTGAGCTTCTGTATACTGCATTATTAAACGAAGAAGTACAGTGTACAAAAATATGGGCTCCTACCAACCCCCATCGATTAAAAGTGACGGGTTGGCAGCACATTTTGGCAAATAAAAATGCAATTGTTTCACTGTGTATGTTGCTTCATGTGGATTTGTGTTCTCCCTCACATGGTGAGCAAACTTTCAGTCTTGTGTTTTTAAGCTGAATGCCACAGTTTTCGAGACATTAATTCATGCTGATGGTAATTGGGGGAAAAAAAGAGGGGGGGGGGGGTGTTATCAATGGTTAAATTACGTGGCAATGAAGTGGGTGTGGCGCGAAAAAGAAAACCTGGCCAATGGTGACGTCTGCCACGTTTCCCATATACAAATATTCGTGTCGACCTCGCCGGGAATTGAGTCCGATTCGCCATGTTGGGAGGCGAGCAGTCTGACCACAGCGCCACCACGGGCTCTACTTGCATATCGGCGATAAATTGTTGCGGTAGGTATGGATAACACGTGACTCACTACTTGTACCAACATTACATAGTGTCATTCTAAACAGCATCATCATGCACTAACAGCAAATGTGTTGCTATGTGCTAGACGTTGAGATTAATTGTTGGAACGTTATGAATTAATTTATCAAAATCGACGGCATTTAGCTTAAAACCACAAAACGGAAGTTGTGTCCATGTTCGGTAGATTACAAATCCGCAGGAAACAACAAAGTGAAACGGTTACTTTTTTATTTGCACAAATGTGTCGCCTACCCCTCACTTTTAATCGATGGGGGTTGATAGGAGCCCACATTTTTGTACCCCGTACTTCTCCGTTTAATAGTGCAGTATACAGAAACTCTGACATTAAACGTTTATTCTGGCTGTGGTACTAGCAAAAACATCTGATTCAACTACACTTACAAGGGCGGTTTTTCATCCCTTCGGAATAGAGGTAGGCTATAATGTTGTGTGTATTCTCGACCTATTTTTTAAAATGAAGAATCACCTGCCGAAGTTTTTGTCACTAGAGTTTATATCCATCCCGTATAGGATGCAATGTTGATATTCTTCTGGCCATAATAGACCGAACTAAATGGAACATCCACACTCTGGACACACCCACCTTTCTCTCCAATAGCGGCCCGATAGCCTGCAGGTTTCCGGTGGTCTGTATAATGCCGCCGCGCCGGCGAGAATGCTTTATCACATCTCCCGCCTTGTTCTGGAACTTCTAACCGCTGGACATGGTGTATGAATAGATTCTCTCAAATCATGCCTTAAAGGATCTGTTACATTATACTAGTCTGCAAATATTTCAAATTTGAGTGTGTTTAAATAAAAGTTAAACGTAATTCCATTTCAAATACTTCAGAAAGCTAACTTTTACAACACTAAGTAAGGCGGACACAGTTGTATTAAGAACATATGTACGTATTTGTAACAAATGTATAAATAACTTAGTTTTAACATAGTTTGCTATTAAAATAAGTGTTCATAGTATTCCTTATTTTAATTACGTGTAACCAAAGTATAATATTATTGCTTTTTATTTTATTTTTTCAAATATGCCCTGAACCATTCGGAATGGCAATATCCTTAAATTACGATAAAACATTACCTCTTTATTTGTTGAAATATTTAAATAGGTATTTTCTCTAGCTAAATATTTAACAATATTAATAAAGTATGTGCATTCTTCTTTCAAAAGTAACTTAGTTTGTTTATAGCGACTGTAATTGTTCTGCGCGTTGGACAGCCGGGTGCAGTGCTTCGTTGGAAGACTCTCTCCTACCTCCAGCACTCTGGCTCTATAGCAACCTGCTAACAACAGTTCTACATTAAATAATCTCTCCCCAAAACAAATGCTTCTAGAAGCACGCTGATTCGGTGGCCGCTGGTTCCGAGTCAATCATAATGAACGAAGTTCCCAGTCTGTGTGTAACCCTACGACGTTAAACATGCATCTTTACGTCAAGTCTGGAAGGAGGAGAAAATATGAGACGCCATTATTCGAACTCTGCAGTTGCTCTTTCAGGTACTGGTTACAAAACAGCAACGCAATTGTAAACAAACAAACAAACAAAAAAAAAACCTTCGTGTGACGCTCAGTGTTAACTTCAGAACAAACATAGTTAACTGTCAACCTTCACGACCGAGAACACAACCACGGTGAGTAAAATATCCACCTAATCCCTCCCCCTCCCCCTCACACCTGGAACTAATAATATTCTGCGTGTTTTACTCAAAGTAATTTTTGTTAAGGTTCGACTTAACCCCCTTTTGCATAAATTCTTCGTGTTCGTCATAATTCCGGATTCACAGTAATTACTTACAATGTACGGTTATAGGAAATTTATGTTTTACGCGGTGTTCAATTTTTTTTTTTGCGTGTTATCTGTTTGTAAAAAGTAAAGAACACTTTATATATTTTATCATTAAGTTCTTGCCTTTTTGCAAGCAAAAAACAAATTAGACAAAAGTATCAAACAACCGCAAAAATTGTAAATTTTTATATAATTTAAAATTCCCAATATTACCTCTGAAACAGAAATGATGACCCGAAAACGAAGAATAATCATAGCAGGTGTATGTACCAGAGCCTTGAGCTGGTCCTCCTTATTGTAAACGAAACAAGACGCGGTTTGCGGTGATTCGAATTAACAAAGGCTGCTTTGTGTATTCTGATCTTATAGTACATGAAGCTCGAATCTTGTCATTAAAAATAGTGATTTATGACAAAAATAATGCGGCTAACCTGTAGACATGAGAGTACCGTGAATACAAGGTAATGAAATTGACAATTTGCAAAGAGTGCACGCAATATGTGGTACCTGGGTGTAAATCGAAACCACTTATAATATAGTTGAGATAGACGCTAGTAGAATAGTCTCACATTTATATTTCTGCGGATTTTTTTTTTTTTTTTTAGTTTAATGATTGACACGGAGAAGAGTATTTTTGTAAAATCAGTTCACTATGTGTAAATAATATAAATTTTCAGTGGTTGCACACTTGTAAAAGAAAGAACTTTTCGCAGGACACTTGGGTGAAGGACATTTCCTGACTTTATTTTGCCTTTCGCATTCTACAGGACAATACCATTAAAGGCTGTTCATGATAAAGTGAGCATTTTTGAAATCAACCTTAGAAAATAGTCGCTCCCCCCTACCAGAATATATTTTAACGGGTTCTTTGAGTGACATGCGCCCAGTAAAGTTGGTAACAAGGGAGGGAAAGTAGTTCCATATCTTAACGTCGAATAAAAAGTTTGGTAACCATATGTGGTAACATAAATTATTTATTTCGATTTCTGTTAGTAAATGCGCCAAAGTGTAAAAATGTGCAGATTTGTAATAGACATATTTATTTCTCTAATAACTTTACAGTTTCACTTGACCGACGCACGAATAAAGTGACGAGGCCCATGGCAATGTTAATTGTACATAAGGCGGAAGAATATGCTAAATGCATGCAAGTAGGCGTTTCAAATGTGCTCATTCAACCTTGAACAGCCTATAAGTAAAAGGACTGCACCCTAAGTAAGCATCGCGTCTCGCGACGGAGAAATCGGATGCGAAGTGCTGGTCGTCATTCGTCCACGAAACGGACAGCGGGAAAGGACGCGCAGAAACGGAAATGTGCCTCGCTTTCCGCGTTCCTGTCGACATTCCACGGCCGTTATCTCCCTGGCACTCACATTATGAGTAATGGCCCACCCACAAGCCCACAGCTGCCTCGCATTCTCCAACGCCGCAAGGATTCAAGACTCTTGCTGGCCCGATCGCATTCCATGCCTTGCTTTAACACGCGTTTCGGCATGTTTGCAATAATTTCGTTTACGATATTTAAGGCCGTTCGCATAAAATTTTGTGTACGTAAGAGACGTCGACATAGATCTCACACAAATGTGTGTGGTTCATGATTAATTTACACGTCTTATATTAAACCAATTACGCACGACTATAAACTGTCTTGGTTTTAGAAAAAATAGTTACTTTTTAGCAAATATAATAATTTAGAGGTTAAGTCACAGCTCAAGTTTTCCTTTATAAATTGAGATATTCAAATAAATACAACATATTACTTCTTTTCTACTTCAATTATATTGGCTGAAAGCTTAACGTACACGACACGAAATAAAATAACGCCACTTACTACACGATACATAACGTGATAACCATAATCGTTCGTAAGAATACTTCGCACGTTTATTACGTCGCAAGTGGGAATCGTGCCGGACGATGCCGCTGGTCGGCGGGTTTTCTCTAGGATCTTCCGTTCCCCCCCGCATTTTACGTTCCAACACTGCCCCATACTCCCCTCATTCCACACTTGTCGGGTCTCAAGACCTCGCTGCCCATATCTCTTCACGTTTATCACGTACACGTTTTTTTTTTTTTTTTTTACTTTAAGCTGACCTTTACGCGTGTCATCAATGCGTTTGCCTAACCAAAATATACCCCAGGGGAGAACTGAATACTTTAAATATTTCGCACGTTATATAAATTGTATTTTAAAAGTCCACGTCCCGTCCCCTTCGACTTTCTTTAAAAAGGGCCATTTTCAGATTGCTGTAACCTGAGTACATAAATACTCGGACACGAGTGAACCTAAGACAGGAGTTACTGAACTTGCACAGTATTTCTTCCTTTAAATCCCAGAGATACAGGTAGCACGATGTGAATACCACACGCCAATACAGTATTTGCGCGTAGCGGAGGTATATGCTATTCACGGCAAAGTGAGCACTTTTGAAAGCCCTCTCATTTGGAATAATAGTTAATAAATATATTTTATTTTAAACTTACAGTGCAGGCTAATTTACATATTGTGTTTTATTACTTATATGGCAATATTTATTTTAAAATGTGGTTAAAAGATAAACAATGACTGAAAGAAAAGAGTAATAGGGCCTCAAAAGTGTTCACTTTACCACGAACAGCTTATAGCACTCTGATGAACATGTGAATGTAGTCCCATTATCGCTTCTGCGCTTGGTTGGACCTCATATGCGAAAATATCTGCAGGTCGGTGTTGCAAATCGTTACCCTGCGAGTAAACTCTTCTCGCTGGCTGTCCCAGAACACTTTGAGTAAATGTTGTACTCAACTCTTGGCAGTGTCCCCAAACTGCAGAATAAGTACTCTGAGCACTTGCTGAAATAGTGCGTGTTAAAAGTTTTACTCTGGCAAGTAACGAAGGATAAAATGTAAATGGCGGGAAGTTTAGTAGTTTCAAACAAACTGAAAAGAAATGTGGACATTCTGGTTGCAGACTCACACACACGGGAAAATTATAAATGTGTGATAAAATTCATACATTTTTTTTCTGTATAACGACTGCATTTTGGGACATAATGTTCATGATTAACTTACGAAGAGTAAAGTTATTTACGTATAAAATGAATTCGTTCAAAAAAATAAAGAATTTGGGGTAAGTGATAAATGTATTTTGGAATTGATTTAGGAGGCATAATCAATAAATAATAGTGAATATATCATGCTATTTACGTCATGCTCGTTCCAAAACCATGTTACTCTTGCTTTTTCTCTCCTGCCCTGTTACTTAACTCTTGGCGTAACGTTTTGGAACGCCGCCCATGTAGTATACCGCTTTCATTTCTTTTCACGTGATGGACTGCCTTATTACAATAAACCTGACGTAATGATTAGCACCAAGTACTTGAAAGTATTGCTATACTGCGCCTCAGCAACTATGTCCACTACGACAGTTCTACGAAATAAACGCCACGGTAGCTGCATGTAAGCAGCTTGGTCAGCGACAACTACAAAAAGACGTGTTCTAGAACCGATCCAGTTATTAATTCCTGTGTTTTTACATCGTTTTCTGGTAGCTATGAACTCTGTGCCTGGCCATTTTCCCGGAAACACTTATGGCTATCTTTAACCAGTGCTTAAAATTGACAAGCGAAGATAGACAAAAAAAAAAAAAAAGAAGCTCATTGATTAGATACACTCCAGTTCCACTTAAGTTCAGAGTCGCCGAAAATGGACAGCAAAACACTTATGTTCACATGTACATAAAATATTCGTGTTCAGGCTACCCAATATGGCGATTTTTTTTAAGGCAGTTATTTGGGAAACTCCGTATAAGGTAGCCCCCTCGGTCTTTTAAACAATTGCTAGTTGTTAAAATGTCCAGCGTGGTTCCTCGACATTTGATCGACTTCCCAACGTAATTCTCAAGTTCATGTATATAAAAGGTATCTTGCTGAGTAAACGCGTAGAATTTTATGTCTGTAATTTTGGCAACAGTCGAACCTTCATTTCTCGCATCTAGTAGAGGAAACGGCGCTCCCTGAAACTTAACGATCTGTTAGAACAAAGACGAGGGATTGGGCGGCATGCAATTTCCAATCATGGAGCGAAACGTGACCTGTGTCCGATCGCTCTAGCTGGCCAGTAGAGAAAAATTCAGTTTTCTGTATAACAACCTAACTCCGGTTCTGTTACAGAAACCTAGTAGGTAAATTTCTTTCATTGACTTTAATTTTTCTAAGTAACTTATGCTTAAGTAATATAAGCTTTAGAGATAACAGTATCAAAAGTCTGGTTTTATTAAACCCCTGCTCCACTAACAAACATTTCCGTCAGACTGCATCAAAGAAAGTTGGTCAACGAAAGTTGGAGGGTTCTGACGTCACCGAAACGCCAGTTCCGCCAACGGATTTGTCTTAAAAAAAAAAAAAAAAAAAAAAAAAAAAAAAATGGGATGGCACCAGTTTTCCTCATTCATAATGTATGATATACTATATATAACATTTCTTTCGCACTCTGCAAATTTAGCCTGTCAGGACCGTGCACAACAAAAACCTTAATTCGCGACCCCACAAAACTATAAAAAGACAACCAATAACTAGAAACGACGTGTGACCATGAATATAAATAATTAATGTAATATCTGCCAGGGTTCGAATGCTGTTGAAAGTGCAGTCTGAACCACACTAAAAAAAAAAAAAAAGTATCGTACAGCAAATACCTACAATAAGCGAAAATAAACTACAAAATGTCTAGTATTCGTTTCTGTAATATGCTGCATGGCAAAAGAACAATATCCCACTTTAAAAAATTTAAATAAAAATCAGACAAGGTGCAAAATTTTTTTTTTTTTTGGACACAGTGGCGGTATTCCCACACATTCACAAATTTTACTGCCGAATATGTTTGAAGAAGAAAGTTTGATAACGCGATGGGCTTAATATCATATATAATTTATAATGTTAGCAAATTTTTCTGCGTTGAATATGACCAAAATCTTAATATAACGCTTGTGATACCTTGGAATATTTAGGAAACGAGTCATACATGGGGATTTTTCAAATTTTTGATTCAAAAAGTGCGAAGAAACCGCGAATAGACTATACATGTCGTAGACCTACATAATTATACTGTTTTGGAAAATAATAATAAACGTAGATATGAGTAGGCCTATTTGAAAATAGTCACATAAATATAATTTTAATGTGGAAATAATGTGGCTTTGTTTTGTTTCCTCTGTGGTAGCAAGAAAATGTAATGTCGGATAAATTTTTGTTAATAATATTAAAAGAAAAGGAAACTTATGATTCGTTTCACATGGTTTATTCAAGCCATGGTGCAATTGTATTTTAACTAGTTATGGGTCCAGGGGATGGAACAAATCAGGTAGGTGACTAAATAAAAGAGAATTTTGGATCGATTTCAAGTACAATCGTTTTTGCTTGTACAGTAATGCATCGGACCAACTTCTGTGTGTGACATATACTTTGATATCGACTTAGCATCCCTTAAAAAATATATTCATGGAAGAAAATGTTTGAATTGACATCGATCAAAAATTGGAACACTTCGAAGGTACAAGTTTTGATTACACTTAAGGCTAAAAACGTATGTGATGTTCTTACTGATGACTGTACGAAACCGAAACCAAAAACGCCCTATGAAAAAGTTCTTAAAGAATGGATGTAAAAAGGACTGCAGAGCTCAAAATATAATAGTTTCTCAACTCGATGAAGGGCAGATTACTCACGTGTTGACACGTGATACTGCTGCTCAAATTGTATCAAAAGCAATGACAGTGCAAGAGAAGAAATCTGAAGTCCGTCTGCATTTGGTAAAACAGAAGTTTTTTTAGCCTTCTGTGCAATAAAACCGAAAGTATGTCACGATTTTAATTAAGATTAGAAGAGTTGGTAAATCAGATCAGAAATTTTAGTGAAAAGCCGCCACATAATAATGATTACAAATTTATTAATGGTTTCACCACATTTCTTTTCGTACTTGGTGCCTGGGAAAGTTTTATTTGATAAACAATCATTTGTTATTTAATAGCAAGAATATTCATTGAAAATTAAAGAATGGGTCCATCGAAAATTGATGATTTTTTTTAAACAAAATTTCAGCCAATATAAAGTAATTTTATGAGTGCGGAAAACCAGGTCATAAGAATACTGAAACAAAAAACCAAAGAAGTGGGGCCTCTAAATCTAAGAAAGGCATTTTTGTAGGTTATTCTGAGACTACAAAAGAATTTCGAATCTATGTAACAGGTGTAAACAAGGTTGAGATTAGCTGCAATGTTGTTTTTAATGATAAAAAAAAAAGGACAATTGGAAATCAGGAGGAAAACTCTATGTATTAAACTTAGAAGACAAAAAAAAAAAAACAATTACTGATTGTTCTTCTGTCACCACATATTCAAACAGACGAGCTTAATGTAAACCTAAATGAAGCACTCCACAATGATTTCTTCGGAGTATACGTGGTTAAAGAAATCAAAGCAGAATATGTTAGTGAGACCGAAACACCTTACAAATGCCAAAGAATTTTTATGATTATGAACTTAGTATGTTATTGCGCATGTTCAAAAAAAGAACAAAAAAAATGAGAGATTATTATTTGTAGCATGATTGGTTTCTCCAGGTTTCCAACGACATAAAGACTTTGGTTTATGAGAAAATCATGTACCAGTAGCGAAACTGTCAGCTATGAGAGTTATTGTAGATTTAGCTAATCAGATGGTACCACTTTTACGTTAAATTCTAGAAATAAATGTTTGCTAACAAAAACATAAATTATAAACAACAGTAATGTATCACATAAAATAACTAAAAATTTTCGTTAAACTGCGGAGATTTGAACTCGATAATCAAAACCTAGGTGGCACAAACCAGCGCACCCACCCCACTTTTCTTCTCTTCATATTTATTGTCGCACACAATATAGAGGTATTCATCCTTAACCTGGTAACCTATTGTACAGTACACATTAAAACAATAGAAACAATAACAAAATACTCGATAAAATATTTACACAATTCTTACATGGGGGCACAAAACGATATGAACATTTGATGAACAGGGTTTGCTGATAAAGTTGCAAAAGCAAACATTAGTGTTTTCTGACAATAATGGAATATTATTATTTTATTTTTTTGGTTTCCTTTAGTGTTTAAAACTGCCCCAGCTTTGCAGGCATCTCGCAGTCCGCTACATGGTGCAACTGAGGACCTTGAGCATGTGAGGCGCACATGTTAACAACTTTTTTTTATTGGTGTTAAATTTTCCTATTGTATGCTAACCACTTTATGCACACATATAAATATAAATAAGTAAATAAAATATGCACACACATAATTCTTTAAGGTGAAGGGCAGTGCACCAACAGAGGACACTGACCTATAACACTGAGCTACACACACACACCTTGCTAACTAGAAGTGTAAAAGCACAATTAGATTATATAGCATGAGTGATGTTACACACACACAAAATTTATTATTAGTATTGTGATATTTTTGCATTCTTTTAGTCTCCTAACCATATAAGCTGGTTTAATTATGGAAATCACAATATTGATTATTGCCCCTGTTAAAGATAAATATCTAATTAATTAAATAATTTATTTAATTAATTTCATAAACGTCCGTTGTAGATAAATGTGAACACAGTACCTGGTTTTTTATACATAAACAGTGCGACTTACTAATACTATTTTCTATACATTAATATAGTAATAGTCTGGTGTTGTACTCAGAAACTTAAATAAATGCAGTCTTCAGGAAGAAAAAAATCTTCGTACTTTTTGGATGTACCACAAAGCAACTACATATATGCCCTAATATTGATTGCATTTGTAGGCCTGACAACTGCGGAATGTCTGCCATTTGCGAGTTCTTTTTGCCTGCCATTTACAATTTTCTATTAGCACTTTAGGAAACGTGTGGGTATGAACTGATGCATTCTTTCTTCTCTTCTGCTACAGAAACTTTTATGCCTTCTGTTGTGCCCATGGGTATAACAGAAAGTAGCAAAAATTGGGTATCATATAGGGACTGCTTAAATGTCCCTGATTGTGAGATTGTCCACTTATTATCCAATTTTTCACTTTTTTTAATACTTAAATTTTCCTACATAATAGTTGAACCCCTACATTTATGCCGCTGTTTTTTTTTCTAACGTGCTTGGATGTAAAAGCTCTAAATTCATCAAAAATGACTCACTCCAGCTAAAACACAAAAATTATATTTTCTCGCATAGAAAGATAATATTAAATGCTTATTTTCCTCAGAATTAAAGTTACGTTTGGAACATGTACATAAATCCGATCGCAGACCGTGTAAAAACATAACCAACCTTCGAAAGAAAAACACACACAATTTACAATGTGTAATGGAATTAATTTTAATAAACAGAATCGGTGTTCTGAAAATGATACAAAAAAATTTTTAACCTTTAATAAAAAACATTTCTTGTCAATTTCACAATAATTAACAATATAATTTCTTAGGCCTGTTGAAATAATACATTTTCAAATTAACTCAAGTTTTGTTTATATATCAGTTGGCATTTGGCAATTCAATTCGAATGGTTCAATTCTTGTTAGTTGCAATGGCGAGTGGTAGTAGTTATAAAAAATGAGTCTTTAGTGATTTGTTGGATGATGCATTTCCCTATTTACATCCAATTTGTGGAAATGAGAGCTAAGTTCTTTGCTCCATTTGCAGTAGTGTTTTTATATTGAAAGTAGTGGTCGAAGGTCAATAGCTGACCATGAGAAAGCAGTTAATATAAAAGTGCTATTTCAGTGGCAGTATCGTATTCAGTAAAAGATTCCTTCAAGAAATTTAAACCCTCGAAGGAGGACGAAATGTGAAACCATAGTTACACACGTTTGTTCCATGGTTAAATTTGCTTCATTGAAATTTCTCATTAAGAAATTGCATTAAACTGGGCAAATTAAATTCCAATTAATGCAGTTCTTGAAACATTTTAATTATATATATATATTACACTTTGGAGAAATTTTTATGTCTTGTTTACTAGTAGTACGATATATGAATTTTAATAGAAAATTTTTATGCTATTTCAAATGTTTATACATCCCAGGTTCTAATTTGTGTTGCAATTCTTCATATAACAGTAATACAACTATTGTTTAAATGAAGGGTAAATCTGTGTGATTTCTGTAGAATTGGAATTATAAAACTTATTGAACAAGGGTACAATTTGTGTTGCTTCTCTGCATGTCCTGTTACATGCATACTTCAACACAAGGAGAGTAAGGTAAATCTATTTTACTAACATGTTGGAGAGTTAATTTTCTTGTAAATATAATAGCTGTTAAAAAGGGTTTAATATCGTTTCATGATATGATAAATGGTCTACAGTAGTCTGTCAGCATCTTTTGGGTTGTTTAGCAATGACACAGAGGACGTGGATGATTTTTGTATGTGCAAGGTTCCTCTTTCACAGAGTTACTCGGTTCAACTATACACTTATATCTTACTTCCACTATTAAATTTGATACACCCTTCTCCTCAAGGGCTCATCAAAGGGGCAGTAAAACCATGGCCCAAAAGAGTTAACATCATAATGATTAAAAAACATTTATAGAAAAGTAACCCCTTTGCAAATAATGGAGTTAAGCATCAATATTTAAAAGGATACCCCACCCATTCCCCAATTTACAACACATGAGAATGCAACACATGAGAAGTTGATAGATGACATCAAGGGAAGCGGAAAGTATATGAACCTGAAGAGGTTGGCAGAAGACAGGAGAGCATGGAGAGATACCACGTGAAAACCTGCCCCTGGGCAGAACACATGATGATGATGATGATGATGATGACATTAAGATAGAATTTAAGGCCAACCCTGTTATTTTGTACTAAAATATCCAAATTTTATGTGCTGGCCACATTTGCAACAGAAGGCCAACTGACTAGATGACTGGTATAAATATATAACTGGGAAAACTCCTGGCCATCCAAATTTACAAAGGCCAATTATTGAAAAATTACTAAAACTTGAAAGATTATTAAGTCATTTTGCAGTGGACACTGACTTACAAATTTCCTGGCCATTCAACTATACAGAGGCCAATTGTTATGAAATTACTACAACTTGAAAAAAAGATTAAGTCCTTCCGGGTACTTAGTTTTCATACTGAAAAATCTTTAATGTCGCTCTCATGGTCACTTAACATGACCAAGGCTATTAATGACTCTACTTTAAAAATGGATAAAAAGTATTTAAAATCTTAGAGAAAACAATTTTCAAATCTTGCAACTTTTTCCATCGTGGAAACTACTAGCAAAGTTATTCTACAAGGACTCCGAAAATGACTAGTCCTTCCTGGAGACTGCCAGATTGGCCTACCATTATTTTATTTTAAGGTTTTTTTTTTTTTGGCAAGATTACTTAACTCCATGAAGGTGTTTCTGTTGATCCTCAGAGCCACATTCTCTCTCGAGTCGGAACACTCCAGGGGTTATATACCCCAAACACAATACATCCCTGGAGGGGAGTAAAACCCCTGAGCCAACCACACGGCTCGGAACTCTTTACACCACACTACTAGGGAAGGGGGAAATTATTTTTTTTCTTTAACACTTCCGCCCAGTAACATGCTTTTAAAATTCAACCAATCAGTCCATCATTTGGGGTCACTTCCACATGGCAACAGCTAGGCGCGAAAATATATGGGCGCTGACATCACACTGGGTGACAACCGCCAGGCCTAATTTCCTGGAAGTGAATGGCTCAGTGTGCGCTAATTGGCTGTCAACGCCACGTGACGTGTGACAGCAGTGCGGCGCCGGCTGCCACCTTCAGCCGCCCCTTACAGTAGCAGGCAGGCGGGCAGGCACGCTACACGGGTTCGTTACAGCCACTCTTGTCCGTGCCATGCATACGTAGCTGACATCTCGGCTACCTTCAAGATTTTCCGTCGTTCATGGAAATACAGGCTGGTGCCATGGTAGAGTAGATTTTTAGCGTAGTTAGCAGAATTCTTAACTCCGGGCTGCTAAATATGAGCTTCCCAAGCACGCACGTACTTTATTTCTGGACTTATGTCATGAAATCGGGCGGAGAAGGTGATGTACGTTGCTAATTGAGGCACTCGGCATCTCAAATTAAAAATTCTTTTCATAGATAAAATCAAAATCTATAAAAGATTGGTGAGCCAATCGGGGACTTGATAGAGAGCCTTATTTTTTGAGTTCCCTGTGGGAGGCAAACTACGCCGAAGCTGATAAAAACATGCCGGATGATAATTATGTTACTGTTATTGTACCTGGTACCCCATCATGCATGAATGAATTGAGCACGGATGCATTTGAAAACATTTCTTCTACTGAAATTTGTGTACCTAAATAATTAAGTTTCTGAGAATGCCATGGAAAATATGATTACCAGTAGAATCTCAAATACATACCTATTACATTTACTGAAAGCAGTATCCCTTTCACATTAGAAAACCTAATGCAATGTTCAACAACAAAAATGAGATTGTTACACGTTATTTGAAAGCTGAAGTGAACAAACTCGCGATTCGGAAAGTAACTTGAGAGTTGAATTCCCGTGATAGTGAAGCCTTTACGCGTGATTTACAAAATCATTTACGGGAACAAAACGAGTAATTTGATCTTCTGAATAAACATTTTGACTCCACTACATGTAATTTGGAAGGCAAATTAAACTAAATCTGAATTAACTGCCAACATGCAAGCAATACATGCAGATTTTTTTTAGCTGTACAGAACATGGGGGTAAAATGAAAAAAAATTCAAGTCGAACAAATCTTACCCGGCGAGTTAGATTCACCAGACACAGTTTCTAAGTTGCGAACAGAAAATACTTCCGGTAAACTAGTCTGCCAAGCCAGCTTCCTTTGCTATCTGCTAAATACACTTGTGCACCTGTACTGAGTAGTTGACAAGCTCTGACAATTACTCCACAACTTGATTAAGTTAGACCCGTAGCTACCCTCGCACTAATTTTGCGGACTGTGGTTGCTTTTTGTAACACTAACAAGATGTACTCTCTGTATGTATCATTATTCTGCAAGTGAGTAAAGTGTATTTCCAGCTGGGGGAATATGGAAGTGGTACCCATGTTTGATATATTTTCCTGTGATACGTGTTGACGTCATTTTATCTACCTCCTGATAGGACCAGTGTATTCCCTCCTGACTCGGGTGGGAAAATGCGTCTCGGTTGAAAAAGCTGACCCGGATGGAAATATATGCCAGAAGAAAATGCATCTGCAATGGAAAATTATTTCAAGATTGAGTGCTCGGATATCTTTCCATGAGACGTTCTTCCAAGACTTGACGTATGTTTAACGGCGAAAGACCCGGAGAACATATGCAAGGAAGTAGAAGAATAGCAAGTTGTGCAAGTTTGACTTAAATGACTCGGTTCCACGAACTAATACAATGCTAATTTTGGGAAAATGTTACTAGAAAATTAGATTCTGGCTTTTGAAGGTCCCTACCATGTTACAGGTATAACTCGAGTAGTATAGTAAAGTTCCGTCTTGCACATGGCATCTAGCAGTTGGATCCAGGATTCGTCGGTCATCTACAAATCTTTCCATTTCCCCTCAAAATTTCCCATTTCTAATTTGTTCCCCACAAAATAGTCTATTTTTCCGAGAGATTGTTTTTTTTTTTCCACTCAAATTTCCCTTTTTTTCCTTTCAAAATTCCTGTTTTTCTCTGAAAAAAGCATCCAGCTTCCCAATTGCAAGAACGAATTCCCGAAAGGCTATTTTCAAGCCATTTAAAGGATATGAGGGGCTCGATTCTTTTTACATGCAGGCCTCCACCCCTCTCAACACACACTTAGCAAAGTTCACCTCCCCCCCCCCCACCTGGATCAATCAATAAAAAATTAAAAATCGCAGAACATATTACCCTTCCCTACCCTTCGCTCATTCCACCCCCCCCCCCCCCCCAACCTTATCACCATCATTAGAAACCCCCAGGCAATTGTAAAACCGAGAAATATTACAAAAATTGATTCTAAAATTCGAACATTAAATGTTTACCATAACACCCTAACCAACCCCCCCCCCCCACACACAATTAAAAAAAACCAAGAAAATTCATGAACAATTCTTAAAAATCGAGTAACATGAAACATTATACTGCCTTTCCTTACTTCTCCACCACCATTGCCCCAAACCCACCCTCACCACCTCGCATCTCTCACCATCAGACCCCCTCAACACCCTACATTACTCATAACACCCTCATGAATCCAGAGGCCATGGCCATTTACCTTTATTAATGCCATGTACCTTGATTAATGCAATTTACCTTGACTCGTGCAGTTGTGCCCTTTGCTCTCCCCCACCACATCTGTCCTTTGCTCACATCTTCGCCTTTGGCTCTCTTCCTCCACATCTTCGCCTTTGGCTCTCTTCCTCCACATCTTCGCCTTTGGCTCTCTTCCTCCACATCTTCGCCTTTGGCTCTCTTCCTCCACATCTTCGCCTTTGGCTCTCTTCCTCCACATCTTCGCCTTTGGCTCTCTTCCTCCACATCTTCGCCTTTGGCTCTCTTCCTCCACATCTTCGCCTTTGGCTCTCTTCCTCCACATCTTCGCCTTTGGCTCTCTTCCTCCACATCTTCGCCTTTGGCTCTCTTCCTCCACATCTTCGCCTTTGGCTCTCTTCCTCCACATCTTCGCCTTTGGCTCTCTTCCTCCACATCTTCGCCTTTGGCTCTCTTCCTCCACATCTTCGCCTTTGGCTCTCTTCCTCCACATCTTCGCCTTTGGCTCTCTTCCTCCACATCTTCGCCTTTGGCTCTCTTCCTCCACATCTCTGCTCTTTGCCCTCCACCTCCACATCTCTGTTCATTGCTCTCCTTCCATCCCATATCCACTCTTTCCTCCCCTCCCCCACACCAACACACAGCTATTCATGCCCACTCTTTCTGTTCAGTGTCTGCCCTTCGCAATTCTGCCGCATGTCTGCCCACTCGCCGCATCGCTGCCCTCTTTGCCATCTCATTGTGTCCGCCCCCTCAGTGTGTCCACCCTTGTGCCCATCTCTGCTTTCTCGCTGTGTCCACCCTCGGACCCATCTCTGCCCCCTAGCAACATCCACCCTCTCGCCCATTTATACCCCTCGCCACATCAGACCCGTCGCCCATTTCCTACCTCTCACCACATTTGCCCTGTCGCCCTTCTCTGCTTCCCCCCCCCACTTGTGCCCTCTTGCCCTTCTCTGCCCTCTCGCCACATCCGTCCTCCCACCCATCTCTGCCCTCCCACCATGTCAGACCCCCCACCCATTTCTACCTCTCGCCATATTCGACCCCTCTCCCATTTCTGCCCTCTCACTACATGTGCCCTCTCACCACATATGCCCACTCACCAAATCATCCCTCTCACCTTTCTCTTCTCTCTCACCACATCCGCCCTCTCACCACATCCGCCCTCTCACCACATCCGCCCTCTCACCACATCCGGCCTCTCGCCATATCCGGCCTCTCGCCCATTTCTGCCTCTCGCCATATCCGGCCTCTCGTCCTCTTCCTTCTCGCCCCGTCCACCCTCTAGTTTATTTCTGCCCTCACCACATCCCCCTCACCACACCCGCCCTCTCGCCCTTCTCTTCCTTCTCACCACATCCGCCCTCCTGCCAAATATCTTCCCTCTCACCACGTCCGCCCACCTGCCCATCTCTTCCCTCTCACCACATTTGCATTCTCGCCCTTCTCTTCCCTCTCACCACGTCTGCTCTCACGCCCTTCTCTTCCGTCTCACCACATCTCCACTCTCGCCCATCTCTGCCCTCAACACATTCGCCCTCTCGCCCTTCTCTTTCCTCACCACATCCCCCTCTCACTCATCTTTCCTCTCATCACGTCCGCCCTCTCACTCATCTCTTTCCTCTCTTCACGTCCGCCCTCTCACTCATCTCTTTCCTCTCATCACGCCCGCCCTCTTGCCTTTCTCTTCCCACTCACATCATCCACTCTCTCGCTTATCTCTATCCTCTCACCACATCTGCCCTCTCACCCATTTCTGCCTCTCACCATGCCCGCCCTCTTGCCTATCTCTGCCCTCTCACCACGCCCGCCCTCTCGCCTATCTCTGCCCTCACCACGCCTGCCCTCTCGCCTATCTCTGCCCTAACCACGCCTGCCCTCTCGCCTATCTCTGCCCTCTCACCACGTCCGTCCTCTAGCCCATCTGTTCCTCTCGCCATGTCTGCTCTCCCTCTCGCTACGTCCGCCCTCCTCGCCACATCCGCCCTTTCGCCCATCTCTGCCCTCTCGCCACATCCGCCCTCTCGGCTTCTCCTTCTCGTCATGTCCGCCCTCGCCCATTTCTGCCTCTCACCACATCTACCCTCGCCAATTTCTTCCTCTCACCACATATACCCTCTCGCCCTTCTCTGCCCTTTTGCTACGTCCAACCCCTCGCCCATTTCTGCCCTCACCACATCCGCCCTCTCGCCCATCTGTGCCCTCTCGCCACATTTGCCGTCGTCCATTTCTGTCCTTTCAGTACATCCGCCCTCTCTATGTGTCTGCCCTCTCACCGCATCTGCCTTCTCGCCCATCTATGTCTTGACTCTCCCCTCTTCACTCATACCGCATCTGCCCTCTCACCCCTCTCTGCCCTTGGTTCTCCCCCTATAAACTCGTGCCTCAGTTTCCCCAACACATCATGCTCCCCCCTGTACTTCCTTCCCTTTTCTTCTCGCCCCTGTTTCTCGTCAGTCCCCCACACATATAGGTGCCCCTTTTGTTATAGCCCCTTGCTCCCCACACGCCTCGGCCCCACCTTGCTCTTCACATGCATCGGTTTCCCCCAACCCTGTACACATCCATTCCCCCTGGCTCCCCACACATTTAGATTCCCCCTGGCCCACCACGAACATTTCGGTTTCCTCCTGCTCCCCACACATCTCTCTTCTCTCGCCCGCCTCCCACCAAGACGAACCGGGTTCAGTACCCAGCCGGGTCACCGGATTTTCTTAAGTTGGAATTGTACCAGATGATGCCGTTGCTTGGCGGGTATTCAGGGATCTACCATTTCCACTGCCCCTTCATTGTGGTGCCGCTCCATATTCACTTCAATCACCTGCATAAGCTCTCAAGATCTCGCTGCTAAGAGCCACCCAAATCCCTTTACCGACTTATTTTCACTCATTGGCCCTTCTTACTCGTTGCATCTTCTTTTCCCTCGTTGCATCTTCTTTTCCCTCGTTGCATCTTATTTTCCCTCGTTGCATCTTCTTTTCCCTCGTTGCCCCATTATTTTTCACTCATTGCCCCTTCTTTCCTCTCATTGCATTTTGTTTTCCTTGTACCCTCCTCTACCCCCTCATCCACAATTTGCCTCTTCCCAAACTTTCACATTTCTTGTCGCCATGTTTTTTCCCTTCTCACCTTGCTTTCCCTCGTTCAACCTGCTTTCCCTCGTTCAACCTGCTTTCCCTCGTTCAACCTGCTTTCCCTCGTTCAACTTTCTCTTCCCCTGTCCCCCCTTTTCCCCTCCTGGTTTAGTGCCTCGCCTTTATGTGGTACATGTAGACAGGATGTCTCTGGAGGAAACATTATTCTGGGTGGTCAAATGAGAAGTTGTGTAAAGTAATTATTACGTTTTTAAGTGATGCGTGTACTACAAATTAAAGTTTATTTTCGAAAATTTTGTTGGCCACTGTAATGCATTTTTTTTCTCATGAGAGAGATTTGAAAATTCTTCACTTATCTATCTGGCATGATCCTCTTGCGACCATCCTGGGGGAATGTTGCTTCATCAGTAAAAAAGCAATATAGGAAGCACTTAACAGTGGACAGTTAATTAGTAACAGAATTTGAGATGAACAGCACTGTTTCCTATGTGAAACTGTTGGTAAAGGGGGTAACAATCTTTACTATGCAGTGTTTTGCATGTGCTCATGGAACAGATGTGCAGAAAATCTAGGCATGCTAATTGTCGGGCTAGCCGAACCTTGTAAAAAATGTTAGTTGTTAGACACATTGTGAAAATGGCCTCATTGTGGTGCCACATGATCACTGGTGAGCTTGCCTTTTTCACATTATGTAAAGCACGCTCCAAAATCTCTATGCTCCAAAATCTCCATGCCCGGGAACTGAAGTCCCTGCGATATTCAACAACCATAGGTTATTATATGCGCAGAAGCCATAAATAAACATAATCTACATATTATGCGTACAAATAATTGTATCAAATTTTAAACAAACAATTGTACATTCATGATGAACGGCTAACACTTCTACATGAAACCACCAACTGATATTCAAACCACGCAGCACGATGTATGGGGAGGGACTTCTCGTACGCTGCATGGCAGAGGATAGTGATGTAATGAAGGTTTGGAAAGACAAAGTATTGCGTACCAACTTCAAAATTCTTTCACCTCCCTTAATAATTACTTTTCCTCCTGGATATAATGTATGCACACACACAGAACTACAGATTACCATTAAGTACATATTTATATCCTCTCAGAAATTGTGCAACAAAATGTTAAATTCATTTGGTTATTTGTTAATGACAATGTAATGGACAGTCTCAGTGCTGTCGACCACGGAGGGGTCATGTAGGCCTTGAAAGTATGTGAAGTTCCAATATCATCTTGATAGTACCTACTGAATAATTGCTCATTGGGGGATGAACACCCAAATTATTGCAGATGTTCAACTTAGCAGTTTGTAATGCTTTGTGAGCAGTTGTCCCTTTTTACTTTTCTTGCGGTAGATGGTTAGAAATGTTTGAACTGAAAACAATACACAGTTGAAAAAGTTTCCCAAGTATATTGTGTGGATAAGCTTTAACACTTGCCTTTAAAATACTGTTGGCCTATTGTTATCTATCCTTAACCCTAAACCTTTACTTTACCAATCTTGGAGAGACTGGTTCCTCAAAATGCAATTTTATTTAAAGTAGCGACATACCTTCTGTTGAGAAGTTGGGCTTATGTCCCATCCACTCACTGCATTATGTTTTTTTGTCGCTGCATGTGTTAGTTTCAGCTCTGGCATTCAGGTTTTTTGTAAGCCTGACCTTTATATAACTGGTATCCAATTTCCATCCCTATACTGTACAAGGCAAGGAGTGTAGAATGTAGGCAGTTTGGATTTTGCCAGTTATTTCCTTAGAAGCTGTATTATTTCCTTAGAAGATGGTAGGCCTTCATACTCTTCCTGTGGAAGAACAAATTCTTCCAAACACAGTCGAGCGAGAAATCTTACATGGTGTTATTGTTTCAGTAGTCTACTTCAGCTCAATTAACTGCCTAGTTTCTCTTTGATGCAATTGTAATGTATACCAAAAAAATACAATGTGTATAGTCTCTTGAAATGGAGTTTTCAATTGGGTTGCAGGTTGGTGGTCGGAGCACCCAGAGCCAACTCTACATATATCACTCACCGAAGGTTGACTGAACCCGGAGCAGTGTATCATTGCAACATTCAGGATATCACATGTGAGCAGTTAGCTTTGGATTTATCAGGTAATTATTTATCAGTAGTACATATCATTATTTGGACAACTTTGTTGCAGGAACAAATTAATGTTTATTAATATATCTACTGTAGATTTTTGAAACACAAACCATCACACTGGTTTTCGTACATGAACTTTATTTATTAATATTTACAAAGAAATTTTCTGAACTTAAAAAGTAAAACGCAAAACATGGTAAAAAATAGTTTGTTAGGAATAAGTGCTCATACATGCAGAAATAAAGGCTAATCTAAGCCAGTGTTTCCACCAACATAAAGAGTAATATACTTATATTTCAATTCAACACATCCGAAGACATAACAAAATTTTGCTAAATGTCTCTAATTGTACACACTATAATCCATTAGGCAATAAAAGACCAGGTAACATCTTTCGTGACTAGAAGCGCTTGTTTTTTCAAGAAAATAGTTATGCGGAAGCTAGACTTCAATATCCTATGTGCACATGTGCAACAACCTTTGGTTATTGGTCTCTCTCTGTAGCCCCTTTTTATAAATAACGAATTAGCAAGCATTACAATTTTAATGAAAATTAGTGGAATGGTACACGAAAGTAGTAGGGTCCCATTTTTACCTCATTTTTGTCAGATTTTTTTGGAGGCTTTTTCAAAATTTGAGGCTTGACAAGAAAATTTAGAACACCTTAAATTATTAGGTATAATGAAAATTGGGTAAATATACCGCCTTCTGGGGTGCACCATTCTGCTTTCTTGAAAACTTTAATAAAAGAATCTGAGTAGCTAAGTACATATTGATAAATCAATTACTTTATATCCTTGAGTTTGTCTTGTCATCATTGCCCTATACTGAAAATCGGTGATTTGCAGGCACACACCTAATACATGTGACAACTAAAATCATCCAATTACAAAAGTGCATCTGAACTAAAATATTTTGAAATACTGCTGGCCATCAAAATTTTTGGTAAGAAAAAGGTTCTTGTATACATGGAAGTATGGAAAATGAGCATTTGTAAAATAAAATTGATGATTTTTGCCTGTTAAGTAATATGTTTACTTCCATGTTATATGAAAATTTCGTCTTTTTACATAATTGTGTTTAAGATAAAAGCATATTTCTGATACAGAATTTAGGAGAGTGATGGCGATGTACAGTGTTTTGCAACTGCTCACTAACATGGTGACGTGAGGTTGGAGTTCAAGAATGGTAAGGGCATCACCACTTCAATGTTCTTCATTCAGAGTTCTGGTGGGAGACACTCACCAGAGACATCTTGTAGATGTTATCAGCTGCTCTGCTATTATGGGTCGTGGCCAAGTCATGCAGGTGGCTACGCTATTCTCTCGATTCTCTACATCTCAATTGAAGGGGTACTAATTGAAGTTCAATAGGCGTTAGCCATGGGCAGTCATGGACCTCCAAGTACTGATACAGGTAGCTGTTGTGAGGTGGACAGTTATGCTGGTATCAAGTTAGCTAAATGTAGAGTAGTAAGAGAACTCCTCATGCCAATTAACAGATGAAAGTACATTTTACACTAAACACTTACCTCAAAATAACTGGTTGATTGGTCCAGCTCCTGAAATGACTTAAATAGGCAAGGCCTATAAATTAAAATGCTGACTTGGAGATTGAAGTCATTTATTCATGTTCCGACACTGCAGACCAGTTGACCATGCTCACATCGTTAAGTGGACCCGGTGCACTAAGCCCGTCTGGGCTGAAGCGGGAAAATGAGCATGCACTCTCCGGATTAAAAGGTGAACTTACACTCCTGGGGCTTTAGGTCTGCAGGAGGTGGAGAAGTGCTCCGCTCCTCCTAAGCGATGAAGGTATGTTAAATAATAATGTTCCGATTGAAAGAGAATTGAAAACTATTATGCTTGGTTGTAGACAGAGTTGATGAAGTGACGGGAGTCGCAAACCGCACGGCCTGCTCCGATGAATATCCACTTCAGACTAAATGACTGCCATTATCTTACCGGCCACTTACCGTGAAGAGGCTGGATGTCGAGAACGCTTGAACATAAAACAAGATAAATGCAAAGTTGTGTTAGGCCCTTAATTATTTACATTGTATACGTGGGAATATTCCCTTAACTAATGATAGACTAAAGTTGTCCCTAGCAAAAACTTGCATGTTATATAAACTAGACAATCTACCGCACTATTCATAACAATGCACTTCACATTAAGTTTATAGGAACATAGTGCTGGAAACATGCCTACCAGACTCCGTAAAACTGTTGACTGCTGCAAAATTTCTATTCCTACAAAAAAAAAAATGGGTGAAGCACGTGCTCAAAGCAGGAAGTCATTGGAACTTCACTTTAACGTAATTTGTAATTACATCTCAAGTCACAGTTCACTTATGGTTTACACTTGGGGTGAACTGGAAAGGATTATGCTCTGACTTTGGGGACCACTAACACTCGCAAACACTGTGTGTTGCACAATGGCATTGGTTGTTCGTATGCATCCTGATCAGGGGCGCTACGAATCATGGTGTCTCCTTCATGCATTCTATGCCCTTAGTGAGAGCACATGTGTCGGTCGGTTGGGACTCGTACTATAAGGCTGTCCTAGTGTTGCCCACGTGGTTAGATAAAAGTGGGACTGCCAGCTGACTTGCACAGTGTTGGACGAAGCAGTTTCTTTACCAAAAACCATCTAGATACTGTAGCTGATGGCCACACCCGCTGTGTTTTTGTCATAGGCACAGTGCTCGGCCGTCATGGTATTGTGGCACAGCAAAAGGTTTGCGGAGACCCATGAGTTCGGGCTCATGTCAAATGTCCCCTCTCCTGAGGGACCATTTTTGCGCCACACTGTCATCCGTTGAGTAGCTATGCCATAAGGTGTAGCACGCTGGAAATGATGGCTAGGACCTGTGTGGTTGCAGTTTATAGCGCCTCTGTGAGGGGCCACTCTGCTGGTGTTGTTGAGTGGTGCCAGTTGTTGCTGTTGATGGGCCTGCTGGTACCTTGTACTGCAGTGAAATGTACAGTCCTGAAAGACTACGCACCAGGCCCGTGTGATGGACCAGACTGCTTGGAACGGCGTGGAGGCGTTACTCTCATTCCCATTCTCATCACTCTTACTGTTGCTACTGGTATGGGGACACCAGTTTGGCTGGCGATGTTGAGGGGGTCGCAGGAGTCCCTATTGAAGTGTTCCCCCTTGGACATCTGACAGATTGCCCATAGAGTACCTGCTGCGCTGCACTCAGTGGTCTTCGCTGTCGATGTGACAGCCACAGGGAGATTAGTCTGTCTCAGCATGCTGTTTCCCGGTGTCTCCTCGTCCATACATGATTCGGCAGGGTCTCCTGGAGTGGACAGATCGGCACAATGTGCCTCGACATCCGGCATCACGTCACAGGGCATCGTGACTTGTGAAGGCATTGTTGTAGCTTTTGCCGATGACATTTCAGCCACTGTGGTGTGTGATGCTGAGTAAATCTATCAGCGATTTACTCAGTTCAGATATGTGGTGGCCTCTAAAGCCTTTGCGACTTCATTCGGAACCCCTCCACTTGGCACCGAGGCCAGCACAAACTTTTTTGCGTGCAGAAGACAGCAGGTGCTGGTCGTAGTAACTTTGGTGTTTATGGAGTGAGAGGTACCTACTTGTTGATATAGGCAGCCTGGTTTATACGAGTTGCTTCCAGCTCCTGTGTTCTCTGCCATTGCCTGGCAACACTGTTCTCTGATTTACTGTCTCCCTCTGCTGATGTACAGTTGTATTTGCCTGGGAGTGTCAACTCAACACTCCTGTAATATTGTGGTAGATGACATTCCTGTTGCCTTGTTGGTATGGTGGTAGTGTGTAAGGAGTGTGCTGGGCAGCTGTTTGGCCCAGGATGTGTGGTCTTTCCCCACATGGTGCAACTGGACCTTGAGATCTTGGTTTCTGCACTCCTTGTGGATGGCACACAGATGCTAGATAACCGTCATCCTTTGTATCACTCTCCACTTTGTGCAAAGATCACGCCACTTACTTCCAACGAATTGTGTCCCGTTGTCTGTCGGTAACATTCTGAGATATCCCCACCATGGGAAAAACTCATTCTCTAGGATGCAGATACATACCTGTTGCACGTGCTGGGCACTGCATAAGCATCTGTTCCTCTGGAGAATCGGTCGGTTACGGCCACCACAAATTTTTTCGCTTCAATATCTTGGGGTAGGGGCCCATGAGTTCGAGGGCTACCGTCTCGAACAGCTCCCTAGGTGTTCTGGGTACCTGTTGGCAGTTGGAGCATTGTGCCTCAAAGTTGCACAGTAGACATTCTTGAATGTAATCACGTAAGTCACATGATATACTGGGCCAATGGAAGTGACATAAGTTCCGCATGGTTTGCTTTGCACCTGGGTGTCGTGCAAATGGTATGTTGTGCATGTAGTGGAGTACGTATGTGGGTTGTGTGGCTGGAATGTAGATTTTCCAGGCAGTGTGGTCTCCCTGCAGCCTGGTTTCCAGTTGGTTGTAGATTACGCACCAGTGGTCTGCTTGTTGCAGAGCATAACCTTGGTCTGTGTATCAGGTTCCATTGTTTGTGACCTTACTACAGCGTCCCAGAGCTCGTTGAGCTTGACGTTTGGTGCAACGAGGCTCGTTTAATGACTGACCACATTTTATGTAAGAAGGATAACATTACTGGATTGTTAGCTTCCGTCCATTCAAAGAATACTTCCAGGCTTGTTTCAACAATGTTAGGTGACTGAAATATACCTCTTGTTACACCCAATTGAGGGATTATAATAAATACTACAAAATGGCTATCTCGGTTTACTTTCCCCATTTTCTGGCATGTTATCCTTTATCCGCTCACCTATTCAATTGATTGTTTGGTACAGGTCCGATGTGAGAACAAAATAACTGGATGGGATTGTTTGTCATCAGTTAAGATTTTATATTGTATTAAATGCTCAGGTAAAATGAAGCATTTATATAGAAAAACGACAGTCATCAGTAGCTGAGTTGATGTTCTGATACCGTGAGGTGAACATCGGTTTGGAAGCACCCTCTCATCAGACAGCGAAAATGAACTGCGAATATGAAGGCCTGCCCATCAACGAACATTGAGCCTTGACCTGCATCATCACTGCCTGATTGTTGTTAGTGTCTATTTAGCGATCTAGTCACGACAATGGTCATGCAATTTATGCAATGTCATATGTTAAACTACAAGATCCGCAAGGATTCTTATTTTGAGTCGGCAAGTGTTTCTGCCAGTACTGATTGTGACATCTATAAGTACTGATTCTACAGACGATTATGATACAGTTAATGTAAACGACGGAATGGGTGACTGGCACTGTGCAGTAAAGTTGGTTTGTGTGATTTATACACTTGCAAGACTTCACGTCAAATCAATGAACTTCAGAATGAATTGCCATCAGTTCTAAATACTGAACATGCGACTTCTGCCACAAAGTATGAACATGAATACAGTGTCAATGGTGAATATTATGGCCATTTTCTTGATGCTCTAAAATGCCCCTCCAACACATATGCTGCAACCAGTAGCATGAAGAAGGCAGAAACTGAGAAAATTGGCTATGTATTTCCTGAAAACCCTAATGAATTTGTTGATCTACAAAATTTTTATCGTTTTGCAACATTAACTTGCTCATTAACGAGATATTTTAAATATTTGGTGAACTGAAGTTATATCGCATATTTTGATAAACTGCTTTCTTCTGTGATTGTAATGTGCAAAATAAGAATAAAATTGCTTTTATAAAGTAATTGTTTTTTTTCTTTGTTTTATGTGCCGTATCTGTTACCCTTACCTGAAACATTAGTGGTTTTATGAGCACTACAATATTAATGAATACCATAAGTAAAAACAAGCATGGCTAGTGGACTACATAATAAACATTAATGCAGTCGTCAAGTACAAATGTGTGTAGACAGTTGGTAAATGAATGCTTTTTTAATGTATGGATGAGGGACAGATTACAAATTCATTAATTGATTATGAATTTGTTTGATCGTAAGATTGGTAGATTGATGGAAAGTTTGAGAGGTTTTCCGAAAGATTAGACGAAAGAGAGTGTGATTGATAGATATATTGGACAAAATTTCGATGGAAATATTGCAAAAGAGTGATGGAAATATTGCAAAAGGTTGATGGAAGGATTGCAATGGGTTGATGCAAAAGTGATGGAGAGATTGCAAAAGGGATGGAGTGATTGATGATAAAGAGCATGGAAGATAATACTGATTATTACCTGAGCTGCCCCGTACATTCCAAGCCTCAATGGCCTAGCGCTATAAATATTGAAATAACAATGTATGCCTTTAAAAGTGATGGTAGATGCTGATACATACCATGATTATAACATACTTGTGCAGGTGGTCGCTACTCGAATGATGGGCTTGGATTTGTCACATATACATTAATCAAAAAATATCTGAGTAGTAAATTTATGCCTACAAAACAGTGGGCAGTGAATAGTTTGTAGATTGCAACAACGTCCAACTGGAAATGTAGCAAATCATTGGGAGACTTTCGCATGTACTACGGGAAAAAAAGCAACTGAACCTCACCTAAAAAAATTATTAAATCAGCTCTCAACCAGTGGAGCTAATTGTCGTGAACCCAAACTAATTAAATCACGTATGACTTGTAACACAACATTGTATTTAAAAAAACGCCAATTAACATTATTCCATCAACACTGTCATTACCCGTCTACACGGTTCCAACCAACTAAACTAGAAAGCATCCAATAAAACTACGATACTCATAAACAGCAGATTTTTAAAGTTAGTCAATTAAGTTATAGTAATTATCAAATACAAACAAAATTCAATAACACAAATGTCATCACGTCAGTAAAACCCGTCTACCACAGAGTAGGATGGCTAATTTTTTTTTAGTTCTAAACACAACGAAAAATTTTTTTTGGAAAAACTTTAGGCCAAAACCACTACTACCAGGCACCTCCACCAAATGTAATATGGCGAAAATAATAGGGAACGGAACTGCTAGAACGTAACGGGTACATATGCAAAGTTACCCGGAGCCGACTACCAAATGTAACAAATAAAAAAATTGGGGTAAAAACTAAGATCTTAAATTAATAAAACTGTGTGTATCAAAATGTCTTAACACTAATCTCTAAATTACGTTTGTAGCATCATCTCAATGTCTAATAAATTTCACAACTTGACAACTATTAGAGGCAGCTCTCCACCACAGGACATTCCTAAAGGGCTGTCCTGAAGTCCTTATCTAAACTGTACACAACGGTAGAGCAAAACTCGGTAATATAGCACCAAATTGGCTAGCTCAAGATGTGAAAGAAAAAAAATGAATGGAATATTTTTTACAGCGAATACTGATGATAACTCCAAAAATAAAATTAAGCAACATTTGATTCATTATTTAAATAGTTAATACATTTCAATACAAATCGATCAAAATAAAAAAAGTACCAAAAAAAAAGGGGAATTCTATAAGCTACCAAATAAAAGAAAAAGATTTTCAAACATCAATTTGAGATATATATATATATATATATATATATATATATATATAATATATATATATATATATATATATATAATATTATATATATATAAACAAGAGTAACAAATATAAAGATTATAAAATTGTAGAAACAGTTATTGCGTGAAAATTTTTTACAATAAATAGTAAATTTCAAATTTTGAAATAGCTACTGACTTAAAATTTGGCCCAGGAATAATTATAAAAAATTCTGTTTCTTACTGTGTCGTTAAATAAATCGAATACAAAGAAATAGTCTATTCAGTTAAGATTACTCAGAACTTTAAATTCAAAATGTTTAATTGATAGACTTTACTAAAAGAACTGAAACAAACTTCCATTTAATTCCAAACTTTGTCACGTGTGTTCGGTAAATCGAAAGAAAAAAGCGTAAACAAATGTTACATCATAAAGAAAATGTTTCCTACTGGAGCACATCTTTGTCATGTGGGAAATGGACGGAATTTATTAAACCTCCGAACCAAACAACTTTGTGTCTCGCACACAAAAGGAATGTCTATTTTAAATGGCAAAACACACAAGCACTTTCACTCACAGTCGGGTGAAGTCTTTTACACACACACATTTCATCATTGCACTGAAATTAACTGCGAATAACTGTAGATCCAAACTTTAATGAATTTTTTAACATATCTGCGACAATATCAAACATACTGATAGTTCAAAATTTAACTTAAAAACTCATGTTTCAAATAAAATTATTCAAATATGGTGCACCACACAAAAACAACTTTATAAATGTTGCATATTAATTTGCTACTTTAAGTTTTCGCACTCCCCTGCAGCACACAACCGGCTCAGACTAAGACTACCCACAGACTCACTCAGACTCTTACAACATGAACAACCGCGCCAATCACCAACGCTGCAGAAGTAGTGGTTGGTAGGTGGTCGTCAGCGAATCATTTCACTGCCGCCGCTCATTCAGTGGTACATTCGCTACCTACCCGTATCCCTCGGGCAGCTTAGAGGCATCACGTATCTATCCTTCAGCCATGCAGAGCTTGGCGAATTCACCCGTCACATCACCTGCCGGCCTTTGACAAGCCTGAACACTTCCAGCACCTGGCTGGTGGCATGAAAACAAAGATCAGCCTCAGCTTATGGCCACGACACATGTTCACAAGGACTCCGAGCATCCTAAGTCCCTAACCAAAGCAATGTGGCTATATAGAGGGTAGGCATTTATAAATTCGAAAAGACACTAAATGTTAAATTAAAATCAAAACACGACTGCCAATTTAAAGCCAAAGGGATATAAGTACCTACACAATTACTAAATCAAATCGGAGCAACTCCCGAAAAATTATATTCAAAACCTGACAAAATGAAGAGAACATGTCCACTGTTAAAAATATCTAAAGTGACTTACATCAGAACAAAGAAAGGGGACAGTGACTCAAACTGATACACAACCAGCAAGAACACAACCTACCCCGAATTGAACAAAAAAATTAAACCCATCAAATTTAAGGTTTAGGGTTGTCGGGGGGGGGGGGGGGGATTAACATAGTCCCAATATAGAAGTCAATCTGTGTGAAGCTACCTTATATTTTTTAGTCCGAGGCAAGGACAACTAATGATAATACTTATGTACATACATAGTAGGCTTCATAGGGCTATGAGTTGACCCTGAATTTGGAACACATGCTCGTGGTTTTCTATAAGTTTGTTTTCCATCTTCAGTGTGCACCATTTTATTTTATTTTCAGCAGTTGTATCATGTGGAGTAAATTACACTTTTATCTAACTGATATACAGTAGTTATTTTAATCAGTTTACACAGAAAATGGGTATACTAATGATTAATGGAGGGTTTAGTTATCAGTCTTGTAACAGCAGGTCACCACTTCACTGTAAAACCTTGGATTGCACAAACTGTCATGCAGGTAGTGTGTTGTAATTGGCCCTGTGCGGTGGGTAAAGTTTTTCACAAGTTCCTCCCCGATTCATTAGTTATTCCTCAGTTCATTTATCTACAGACTGGAAGGGAAAAAAAATGGTCCTGTTGTTTGGTTAGAGCAGCTGGCTCCTTTCAGCAAATTTCTTTGCCTTACTTAATACATCATCTGTTTTATACTTGGGTAGAACAGTTGTACTTAAGTCAACTGCGGTTCCTTGAGAAGTTTGGGGGTAACTTGTGACACTTCAAAAACACACTTGTTTGCAAATGTGACAGCTTTGAATTAGACAAAACATTCAACACAATGTATTACTAACCATCAACCAACTTTATAAAATGGCATTATTTTAAATCAGGCCTCTCACATTTGCCAATAAAAATCTTAAAAGTGTTTCAAAGTACCCCCCCCCCCCCCCCCCCCCCCCCCCAGTGTCACAGATAACCCCAGTTGATGGCACCAGCATTTCTCATCTTGTGTTTACACTGCTTCAGTTTAGAACTTTGGAATGGTATTGTTTTTAAATGAAAATAATCCTGATAATTGAATTTATGTACGGGTTTTAAAAATGTATGCAGTGTGCATATTAAGCAACACTAAATGCACAGCTGATTATAATGATTATAAAACACCAGAAATAAGTCCACTGCACCCTAGCCCTTCTCGCTTTATCAAGAAACACTGATTGTATTAAAAGTTAACAATAAAATATGAAAATTATTGATCCTGTTAGAGTTTTAAAATTTATGATGAAGTAAGTTTTGTAGATTGTCAAATAAAAACAGACAAATGGCCTTGACTATATATTATTGTAGAAAGTTTTGTATATTTCATACTTATATAAACACACTCTCATTTAATTGGAACATTATGATCTTCATAACAAAATGTTGAGTCTCTGTACCAATAACATGCAATATGATATTGTTTATCAAAGAAAATTGGTATAATAACAAGAAGAAAAAATTCTGACTATCCTACCAAGTCATATATGTAATGTCGAGGATTGTTGATGCCAAGATGTGTGCTTATCTTTGTGTTCTTTTTAGGTAATATGAATCATACCTTGGCGAAAACCTACTTCAAGTACCAAGATAAGAAAGATAATGCATGGATTGGTGGTTCTATTGCTATCCAGCAGACATTAAACAGCCCAATGGTGGTATGTGTCAAAAATCTAATTTTGTGAAATTTTAAAATATTAAATAACCTAGTATTTTCACAGCCAAATTTATTACTTAAATGATGATAGTGTAAATGATTCAGCTAGGTTTGGTTCACAGACCAGCCCACATGAAGGGTGATACAAGGCCTCGTAAGTTTCAGTTGTAATGTATAACCTCCTATTTGTTGTAATTTGCCTCAAAGTGAATATTTGTAACATGTGTATAGACAGAATAATTAAACCACTGATGCATGCCAGCATGCTGCGCAGTAAGAATGTGCACTCTATGGACAACTTCACCCCCATCTACGCGCCACGTTCGCTCAGGGGTGGAAGATAGAAGCGGCAAACCAGAATATATATATATATATATATATATATATATATATAGTGCTAATAAAGCCCACAAGCCTGGTCAGCCGATTAAATTATTGTAAATTTTGTGCGTAATTATAATCCCCATTGCCAGCCGAGGTTTATGCATGCAAAAGTCACCCCCGTAATTTAAATATGAGAATTCTTCTACTTGTCGCTTAGCTCTAGAAGAAGTTCCTACAATCTCGAGAGATGGCGGCACCCCCGTGACCTTGTGACGTTGGCCCGCCTGCCTCAGACAGGGGTTTTAATTTGTAATTGCCTCCACGTGGGGTGATAAGAAAAGTGCAGCGTTCTTGCATCCCCGATAAACACGCCCCCGTGGTGAAAGGCTAAGCTAACCCCCCCCCCCCCACAGAGAACTGCTGATAAGCAGAAATTCTGTATAAATACAAGCCCAGCAGCCAGCACCGGCAGATGCGCCAGGCTCGGCGACCAAAGAAGAGAATGCGACCCTCCCCTCCTGAGTCTGCTAAAGACTGTAGGCCTACCTTGAGTCTGCTAAAGACTGTAGGCCTACCTTGAGTCTGCTAAAGACTGTAGGCCTACCTTGAGTCTGCTAAAGGCTGTAGGCCCACCGTGAGTCTGCTAAAGGCTGTAGGCCCACCGTGAGTCTGCTAAAGGCTGTAGGCCCACCGTGAGTCTGCTAAAGGCTGTAGGCCCACCGTGAGTCTGCTAAAGACTGTAGGCCCACCGTGAGTCTGCTAAAGACTGTAGGCCCACCGTGAGTCTGCTAAAGACTGTAGGCCCACCGTGAGTCTGCTAAAGACTGTAGGCCCACCGTGAGTCTGCTAAAGACTGTAGGCCCACCGTGAGTCTGCTAAAGACTGTAGGCCCACCGTGAGTCTGCTAAAGACTGTAGGCCCACCGTGAGTCTGCTAAAGACTGTAGGCCCACCTTGAATCTGCAAAGACTCTCCACTTACCTCAGTCTGCAGGAGGCTTTCCTTTCAGTCTAACAAAGGGCTATCTATCTCCTTCCTTAATCCATCCTACCTAAACCTACACCTTATGAACTTGTCAGTCTGTGAAAAACTCTCTCGCTACAAGACCTGCACGTCACAGAAGACCTGCACGAGAGATAACTCCTGCTACAGGTATACTCTGCCTTAACCCCAGTAATTCCTTACTTCAGTCAATTTCCTTTGACACCGCGGTAATGAGCTGGCACGTTTTATATTGGATACGTGATTAACTCCCATTTCATTTTAGCCGCTGTAAAAGTTGCATTGCTATATTTTATTCTTACTAGCCACTATAAAGTTGCGTGCTATAGCTTACTCCATCCCAGACTCGCCTTCGCCTGACTCAATCAAGTTAATTACGTATTTGTTTTTATATTCCCAAGTGTTTAGCAATTGCAGCTTTAAATTTATATTTGTATCTTTTTTTACTAGTCAGTTCTCTCCTGGGAATAATCCCCTCAATAAACACCATATCAAACTTACATATTTGTGTCCCGTTAATTTTAGTTAATGATCCCCTTCCTCCTATAATTTGGTATTTTTTAAATTTGTATAAATCTAGTAAACAGATGTATAGTAGAAAAGGAGGTGCCCAGAGTAGACAGCAATGTAGGAAATGACATGCTCTAGCATGACCAGCAGTAAGTTCCACGTCAGAGGACAAACCTCAACTAGTGTGTCACGACAAAGCTCCACTGCCAATTTCCCCTTTTGTTCCCCTGGAAATGACCAATTCTCTAGATCACTTGTCTAGGTTCCCAGTGGCCAGGATACCGGACAATGGAGTATGAGGAACAGGTCAAATTGCTCGACCAGGACGACGATACTATTCCCTGTGACACCCCCTGCTAGTCAGCCCCTTAAAACTAAAGAGTTATGTCAAACTGCAGTCTGGTCGATTAATCAGGGTAACATACCCAAAGGGAACAGTACTCCCAAAGTTTTGTTCTATCAAACTTGCATCGGGCAATGTCATTCGGGTTCGACTCCCAGCACAACCAGACAACCGACAGTGTGCAATACTCCCTTAGTCAGATTTTGTCCCACCACGACAGCCTACTCGTCCCACTAAAATTTCTTGTGCCAGAACGCCCACTCCCACCTCTACATCAATCTAATCATCACTTCATTTCATCCATCTGGGATAGCTGGCATCCCATATATTGGCGACCCTGATGGTGAGGAGGATCAAGCTCCCTGGACAGGCAGCCACATCATTCCGCCTCATTCTAGAGTTTGACTCCTCTAGCCCATACCAAAACCTACCCCCCAAGTGGCCTGATTCTGTATTTAACCCACTTATGCCTCACTGGCTCCTGACTCAGGAGAACGGGTATTATTCGCAGTGGGAGGCCGAGCTAGGCTTGGTAAGAATAGTCAGTCCCACACTACCATCTAAGGAAGTCGCACCCAGTAGCACATGTCATCACATATGATTTTTTTCTGGAAATATACATTTATTTTAGCGGCATCTGAAAGTATGTGCAAAGAGGAATTCAGTGATACAGCATATGCAATGGAAAGCAACACACAAACGCCAAGAAATAATGTACAAATTTTAAAGTTAGGTGGGCTAGTAGCATAGGGCAGTGGACCTGTACTCAGCTGTAAGCAAGTAACACATGCTGTGACTCATCCTGGTGGGACCGGTTCCTAATATCAGCGCTGCACCTTTCCTCGTAGTATGATATGGTAATTGGTATTGAAGTGTGTGGCTGTACGTACGGAATGAAGTTCATGAATGAGCACAAACTGGATGCACTACTTATTTATTGAGAGAGTAGCAGAAATGCTAAGCCAGGTGTCATAATCAGACGTCCATCTCACGACAAACGATACAAAGAATTTGCACATGTCTCGTGTCATGAGGTGATTGGAATTCAACACAAGTGCGATGAGACTGCTATGGACAAGACGCATCAACACAGTGTTGGCACATGTCGATGCAAACCATCATATGGGTAGGTCAGAACTTTCCAGGTTCGTAGGAATAAGTGAAACAAGTGTGGCATGTACACTGCGCCAACGGGAATTCCATCCATATTATGTGGCTCTTCATGAGACATTACATGAAGTCAATTTACATCAGCGTGTTCAGTTTTGTAGGTGTGTTCTGATGTCTGTAACAGATGGCAGCAATTTTCTGAAGAACATTATTTACCGATAAAGCGACCTTCACAAACCATGGGCACGTAAACTTGACATACGTACTACTGCACGATGGAGAATCCTCATTGAGTCACACACAGAACACCAACAACTGTGGAAAGTGAAAGTGTGGTGTGGAATCATTGGAGGCTACGTCATAAGGGCCATACTTCTTTCAAGGGACAATGACCAGCTGTACGAGTGTCCAGTTCCTCAGAGACCTCACCAGCACTTCTAGAAGACGCACCACTCCACATACGTTGTGATGTGGTTTTAGTATGTTGGCTGTCTTGCACATTTTGCTTTAGTGATGAGGCAAGTGTTAATGAAACGTTTCCAAACTGGTGATTAGGGCATGGTGGTGTTGTAAGATGTCCAGCTAGCTGCTCCGACCTCACATCTCTCAATTTTTTCCTGTGGGGAGCACTGAAAGATACGGTGTACAACCTGGTCCCTATGATGCTAAAAGATTTGCAGGAATTCTGTGGCACTTGTAGAGGAATTATGCCAGAAACACTTCAGCTTGCTACATGTGCATTTACAGATGTGTATTGCTGTCATTGGTAAACACACAGAGCACATGTTGTGAAAAGAACTAATGTGAAGCGTTTCAACTGTAACTGTGCTATTTTGTATGATACATGTGAATACAATTGCATTTCTCCTTAGGTTGGTTTGGTCTATTTTTGTTGTGCATATGTTACTCATTACAGTTAATGACTAGGAAACTAATCTCCTGAATTACATTGGTATCATGTAATGTATCCATATCAGATTTGCACTCACATTGACGGTCTTCCTTCGGCTGTGCCCCTTGCCCCATTAAGGTAAGTGCAACGCTGCTATAAGGAAGCAGTTCTCCCAGGATTAAACAGCTTGTGTTGCTTATAGCTGCGAGTACAGGTCCACTGCCCCATGCTACCGGCCCACTTTACTTAATCATGTTTGCACATGTTTCCTTGGTGTTTCTGTGTTACTTTCCATTGTGTATGTTATATCACTGAATTACACTTTACACGTACTTTCAGATGCTGTTGAAGTAAATGTGTGTTTTCAGGGGAACATTTTCAGGTTTAATTATTTGTGTCCATACGCATGTTACGAATAGTCACCTTGTGGCAAATTACTTACCTCCGTACGTAATTTCATTTAGCGAAAACCACATTTCGTTATCAGCAACCATTCTAGAAATTTTGGGGGTGTCCATGTTAGGTGGACCAACCTGTATGTATATGTATGCATATATATGTATGTATATGCATATA
Organism: Dryococelus australis; assembly: GCA_029891345.1. Classification (NCBI taxonomy): domain Eukaryota; kingdom Metazoa; phylum Arthropoda; class Insecta; order Phasmatodea; family Phasmatidae; genus Dryococelus; species Dryococelus australis. Next base: position 194,971,818 of record CM056997.1, read on the forward strand.
TGTGTATGTATGTAGGTCTGTATGTATGTATATTTGTAGGTGTATTTATATTTATATACAGGCTGTAGCAAAATTGCATGTCAATACTTTGGAGGAACATTCCTCACATTTGGAGGATGAAAAATGTTACATGAACATAGGTCTGCAAATGCTTATTTTCTGTGCTACAGCCCGTAATAAAGTGTATGGTCCGTGGGTTGGATCATGTTACTATGGAATGCCATCGCTGCATTAGTTTGCATGATGCACGACTCCTCACACTACAACATTACACCTAGAACAGGAGAAACTGCACAGGAATTAATTACACATGTGAAAGTATATCGTAGACACTAAAGGAAATGTTAAAAATGGCCCCCTATCAGCACGAACACTGGCTTCAACCTGCTGTTGCATGGACACCCGGATGCATTGGTTAATCCGTGGAAAATCCCCCAATTCTTTTGCAACCCACCACAATATGGTAACAGAGGGTGCCCACATTGACCAATGAGGTTGTGTACACAAGTACGTCCCCACAAATACTAAGTGTACTGGATTCAAATCAGGGCTCCTTGGGGGCTTGTATGGGGCTGCCAATTACAGCTGCAATGGCATTCCACAGTAACATGATCCAGCCCGTGGGCCATACTCTGTTATGTATAATGGTCTGTAGTGAAGAAACTAAGTGTTTGCGGACTTATATTCATACAACATTTTTTCATCCTCCAGATGTGAGGAATGTTTCCCAGAAGTATTGACATGCAATTTTGTAGCATTCTGTATAACTGCATACCTAGTTAAAAGTATAAAATTTAAATACACTCCCACAGCAAGTAGCTTGAGAGTTAGCTTATAGTATTAAGGTTTGAAGCACTAGTTGACACACTTAGTGAGTCATTGCTATTTATTATGCAATGTGCATTTTGATAATAAAAAAACTATCTGTGTGTGTGTGTGTGTGTGTGTATATATATATATATGAACACACATCACAATTTTCAAGAAGACACTCAGTTGATCTGGAGAGCCTGTTGTGATTGCCGGTGTCATGGTGGTTGGTGGTATATGATGTGTCACTGTCGCAAGTTATTTTGCATGGTAGGGTATCATGTGTGGCACTGGGTGGAAATACGGGAAGCAATGATCTGCATGTCTTAAAGGATCCTGGACGACGTGAGGCTTCCAAGTCAATCTTTTTAAGTTATATATATATATATAAAATAGAAAAATTCAAAAAATACTGCGTTCTTAAACACCAAGCAATAAGATTAATTTTCTCGAAAAAACAAGAAACTCTTAATGCCAATAACATTTTTTAACATATGATAGTAAGCAGTTACAGTTATTTGTTTGTTGAATACACAAGTGTGCAATGAAGGCATCTTCAAGGCACTACACATATGTTTTTAACCAACATGTTCAAGCCCAATGCAAGCTTGAAACAAAACAATCATTCTAAAGTGACAGTCAGATGATGGTTATCCTGCTTTATGTAGCACGAGATACGGTATTGAATACTCTGTCATTAACCAAACAGTTATTAAAATTAATTCAATGCACAGTGACAACGATAAATTACACATTAAAGACACTGACCAGGTGGCCTACACCTCAACAACAAATAGCCAACTCCCAGTCGTGTGCTGATATAAGAAGTAAATTTCACGTCATGTTATTAACGCAGACAAATATTTTACAAAATAAAGGGAACATCTGTATAAGTAAATCATTTACCGGATTATTTATTTCGGAAACACCAACCAGTAAGTTTACAATAAAAAAAAATTTTTTTTTTTTAATGAGCACCATAATGAATGAAAGGTTACTGCCTACTGCACAAGTACAGTTTAAAAAAAATCTCACAAGAAAATCTCTCTAGTAGAAACAAAATGGAATAATTTATCACAGTAACTAATCCAATTTAACAATTAACAACAGACAACTTTTTTTTTTTAACAACGCATTTCCACTTATTGTGGATCAAGTGGCCAATACAATAGGTGTATTTTGCGATTGAATAATTAGCGAATACAGTAAAACTGGTACTATTGCACTCGTGATTACTCTGCTCTTTGTAAGCTCAGTTCACGATGGAAAACATATACATAACGAATGTGTGTGTTTCAAAATAAAAGCAGGTATTCATTATGATGTGGTTCATGTTCACCTGACATTTCAATGTATGTTAAAAAAAAATTTAATCATGTGCTAGGAAATCACATGGTTTTTAATAATACTAAAGGCTGGTCACAAATATGTTAATTAACCGAAAATTTCTCATGCTAGTCTCAATTCTCGCAAGAAAAATTTTTTTCTTTCTCAAAAATACTTGAAGCCCATATCTTATTCTTGCAAAACCCTAATTTTATATATGTATATAAAATTGTGTCTTTGTGTGTGTAATGATTAATATAGGTATGCTTATATGTGTAAGAAATATACATAATGTAGGTTATATAATTGTTTCCCATAAGGTGTGTGCACCACGCTGGAAGAACAGCATTGAACCAGGCTACTACATGATGAATGGCATGTGCTATTTATCCAAGGCAGACTCTGAACCTGATGCTGAGGCTCGGATAATATATCCCTTGAGCGACCCGTGTAAGTATGCATTTTGTAAAATATCGAGTAGTGGTGAAGTAGTGTACAAGATAACACATGCCTCTAGCATTCTACCTCGATTACCTACTCAAGGGTAACATAATCGTGGCCAGGTTGGTAGGTAAAGTATTTTTGCCAGCCATACAACAATTGAAATGTTGATATTGTGAATGTGTTACACAGAAATATGCAATTTATATGAAGTAAGACACATGCATGATATAATAACTGAATGTCCACATTTTGTCAAGCAAACAAATTTGTGTGTGCGAGCCACTTTGCCACAAAGTGCTGCCATTTTATTGTTAGGTTCTCTTTGAATCAACATCATACCAAGTGAAAAATTTAATTGTTTTAGTGCAGAAATTCTTTTTGGAAGATTGTAGTTGTGCATTGGATTATCCAACAGATCTTCGTGCCTTCCCACCGAAACCAGTTCCGCGAACAATTCAGCGGTTTTACTACGCCTATGGAGAGGCTGGATTGTCGACACACCTCACGAAGGTAGTATAAAGTTACACTTGTCAGCGAGGTCTTTCTCCCCACAAATCAGCTACTGGTAAAATTAGATACTACATAGGATTTTTGGTTTGGCATGTCTAGCACTCATTCTTTCACTTGTCTTGTATTATTCTAGTGTGTATCAAACTAATGTATCATTAAATTTGCCTCCATTTAGCAAAATCTAATTAAATAAATAAAACTTTCACCAATTACGCAACTTCAGCAATGCCAGACACTTTTCACGTGTTATCACACACAACTGTGGGTCAGTTACAGGATATTCTGAGGCAAATAAATATTCATGGTTAAGAGCCTGAAGCTGTTGATTTTATCAAGAAAAGATCAATTTGTAATGTCAAAATGTAGTACAGATAGATCCTAGAATGCCAGCTAACTGGTGGATTGTGGTGAGGGTGGTGGTAATTTAAAATTTTGTTCGGTGAAATCTTTGTAACGCTCCTTATCAGTTGACACTTTTTTTCCCTCTGGTATCTTTATGCAAACAAACATACTGATAGTGTGCAAGACCTTACGTTAAATGCTCATTTTAGTAGTAGTCTTCTCAAGTCTTTATTTGTGATCCTGTACGTGCTATAATTGTTGAATATGTTCATGTTTATCTCAAGTTTGAGAAGAAATGTGATTTGGGAAGTACAAGATTGTGCCACCAAATGTAATAGTTTTGGTTCATCTCACATACGAGGAAAAAAACATTAAAAATTTTAATTAATAAAATAACTTGGAAACACATTTAAAAAACTAATCAATAATGATAAATTGTTTTTACCATTTATTATTTACTGTAGGTACATTTCTGCTGAACAGGATGCAATAGTGAGTAATTGTTTTATTTGACTTTGCCAGTCTATGAATAAGTTACTACCAGTGTTAATTGGTACCTTTCAGTTTATTTTAAATAACTTGGTCACATATTGGAAAATGGAAGCTTTAGACCAGGAGGTATGTTCCATTGAACAGCCATTATGAAGGGCAAGAATAGTTCAGCCAGGGCTGTAAAGAGAGTGGTTAAACAGGTGTCTGGAAGCAAGCAGCGAGTCTGCTTAGTGGGTATTCACAAATGCATCAGTAATAAGGAGTTACCAACTTACACTTTACAGCATAGCATCAGCTTGCTATGCCACAAACAAATTACACTTTCCATACAATTACGTTGGGTTGGGTTCCGGCCAGCCTCAGTCACTTCAAATACACTGTTGGTATACTTGGTTTGTTAAAATGAGAACCGAATATATCCATGTCTGATTCAAAACTATTTATTTTTGGATGGTCAAAAACTGTTACAATTAGGTCAGTCTGACATCACCCGACACGTCTGCCTTTTCCTCCAAACGCACAGGGACAGCACCACAGTAGTATTTCCTACATCTCAGTGTTATTGTTGAAACAATTTAAGCAAAAAAATCCACACCAACCTGACCGATGTGTTGACTTTTTGGCGCTTGAGAAAGTTATACTGGACTACCTGTTGTCACTTACGTTGTTAAATAATATTTGGGACGATAACTGGGCTCGCTGCCAGCGACTTGGCGCGTACAGCTGCCCCCCTCCACAACACAAATCTAAAAATACACATTTGGTCAGGGTTCGCGACCCTCCTATTGGCTGAACCTTACATCATGGCACGCTTGAAACTAAAAAAGTTATGGCATGGAAACATGTAAAATAACTTAATCTGAAATGTTGCGTCATCTCGCTCTGAAGTTTGGGAATCCGAAAGTGCCACATAGTACATATAAACTTGAAATAGAGCATTGCATTAAAAATGATAAAACCTTTACTTCTAAACTGTGGCATGAAAGGAAAAATTTGGACAATTACACTCACTGACAAATGAAACTGGGGAATTTAACAAAAAGTGAATCTGAAAAGCAATTATAAAAGTGATTAAAATGTGTATAAACGCACTCAAAATTTTTTTCATTAACATGTGTTCTTAGTACTACAGCAGAGTATATTACAACTAATTACGTCGTCATAAAATAGTAATAAAAATTGACAGATTTCAATACAGTGGCCTGTGACGTTAAATTTAGTTTTTATTTCTCCAAATACAATGTTGGACAATATAAATAGCAAACACAGAAGGATGCATCAGATGGTACTGGAACTCTAAAGATGTAGTGATACAGATGAGTAAAGTAATGCACATAAACACACAGTGGAGCGGGACAATTACGTACTGATCTGTGATATGCCATCTGGTTATTTTCAATAGTGCATTGTGTCCCCTTGCATGCATGTATGGTGCAACACAGTCTAGCATGGAGTGCAACATATGCCAGATGTTGCCCTACAGCAAGCAGGCCTACATTGTTGGGATGCAATGGTACAGCGGCAGCTAGCATTTCAACTTTGCCCCACACATTCTCTATTGGCATCATTTCAACCGAGCAGGCAGACCATGGTAGTGTTCGGATATGACAGAGGCAGTCCTGGGCTACACGTGTTGTGTGCACTCAAGCTTTATCCTCCTGGAATATCCCATCTGGAATCCTGGCCAGAAATGAGAGCAGATGGGAGTGTAGGATCTTTTCCACATATTGCTGGGCCATCAGTGTTCTACTAGCATGATGAGAGTGGATCGGCTATTGGAGTTTATGGCTCCCCAGACCATAATGCCTGCCGTGGGGATAATGTTGCTGCTCGATAGTAAAGTTAGGATTGAGGCATTCACCAGGAGCCCTCCACACCCAGGCGCGACGATCATCAGTCCCAACAACAAATTGGCCCTCATTTAACACCACACACAGCCAGTCTGTGGCTTTCCTTTATGATCTAGCCTGGCACTATTGCAAATGTAATGTTGTAGAGTTAATAGTAGCACATGTGGTGGGCACTGGGATAGCAGATTCGCCTCCGCAAGGTGTTGGCAAATGGTTTGTGGGTGCACAGAAGCTCCTACAGTGGGCAATATTGTGGACCAGGTCGTCATGGGATCTCTCTGGACCTGACGCACAATCCGGCAATCCTTTCAACTGGTAGTCGACCTTTTATGTCCAGAACTGGTCCTCCATGTATGGGCACCTTCATGTATTCACTGCTCCCAACAACATATGACAGTATGGTCCAAACAATCCACATGGTGGGCTGTACAATGTTATGATCACCCTGTGGTTCTCAGCTCGGTTTAAGAGTCCTTTCGCAAGTCAATCAGTTGCATAAAAGGACTTCTTTGTCGTCTTCCTGACATTATTCTTCACTCTGTGCTCATGCTTGTTATCTTCTCGTGTTTCACATGTTACTGCGGCTTCAAATACAAATCGGTGTGTAAAACCAGTGGTCAGTGCTTGCAGCTCCACTGCGGATTGTGCAGTCAAATGTAAACTCGCCAACGTGGGATCATGACCTTCCAGAGAGTACTCTAGCTATTATTTATATAATTTCAAGGATGTTGCATGGTTTATTTCTGGTGTGCTATCTTAATTATCCAACAGTGTATCTGGATATAATTGTGTGCCTTTTAGGAGATGAGTGCAGGAAGTAGTGGTATATGTGAAAACCTGTCACAATGTGTACATATTAACTAGTCAACACCCCACTACAGCAGAACTAAATAATTTTCCGTAGATGTGTAGTAATGAAATAACTCTTAGTTATTTCCCAGTAAATAAAGTACAATGTGATGACTGTATTTCATGTGGAAAGTTTTTTTTCACAGAATGGCATGGAGTTATTGATTGGAGCCCCGGGAGTATTTGATTGGACAGGTAAGGGAAGTTTTCAATAACGTAAACCACTAAGAATATGCCTTGGCCAATTAACAACTTAACCATATTTTGTAGCTTTTTTACATTAAATTAACTTCCATTTGGTGTGATTAATTTAAAATATGAAAAAATTATTAATATTTGTATGTGTAGTCAGGTTTGTTACAACAAAAAATTTAATTTTGTGACATGTTTAAAATGCTGCATAAAATACAATTAAAATTTGTCACAACACTAATTTAATAACGTATTATACGTTCTAAAATTACAAAAATTCTACTAAACCAAATTTGAAATTAATAGTTTCTTTACATTTTTCAATATAAAATTACTTTGGTATATTTTATTGATTTCATTAGAAAAAACGAATACAAAATGCATAGATTAATTCATAAGAGTACACAAAGATCATAGGCATTTGTAGAAACCTCAAAATATGGTGAAAAAATTTGTTTAGGTTTGGTGTAAAAATATTAAAACACTGTGCAAAATTGTGGTGTAAAAATATAAAAGTGGTGCAGAAATTTGTTGTAAAAATGAATGGTAACAAAATTTGGCACAAAATTAACTTTTTTCTGAAATTTATCTTGCTCTGTGTATTTTTCAAATAACCACAGTATACTATCTCACACTTTCGGATGTATTTATCTTTCGTTATTAAAAGCAGTTTTTCTCTGTAAAGTTTGGTATTTAATTGTATCTGGTGTAAAATTGTGATTTTAAAACAAAATATCAGTTTAACTCAATGGACAGTATTTCCAGAAATAAAATTATATCCCTAGAAGCATGTACTTTACCTCCCCTTGTCATCAAATTGTTTGATCATTGAAAGTGTAAAGTGTAAAGATAATTTTTAGTAAATTGCGGTGAGGTAATTGGAGGATTTACATTCATTTATATCATTAAACAAGCATATTTGCAATAAACTGATATCCTATAAGGGTCTATTCGACATCTTTCCTCTTCTAATAATGGATAAGCACAAAGTCAGAGTGCAGTGTAATTCACAGCAGGGAAATTCAGATGACGTGGTTTTAAATTTATTATTAAATGCGTGAAGAAATATATTTTAATTGCCATATTTATTAATTTCTGTCTCAAAATTGCAGTTATTTGGCAGTGAAGTAAAATTAATTACTTTAAAAGATGCACATTTGCCACACCTGCAAGGTGTCTCCAACTTGAAGAGAGGAGGGGTACATTTCACCCCTCCTGCTGCATCCCCTCCTCCTTCACCTACCTGTCCATCATGAACACACCGCCCAATTGATAATCTCTCCGCATGCTCTCAGCTGGTTGAGTGTGCACAGGTCATTCAAAATCTGACTTGCATTCAGTGTCATATTTTTATTTTCAGTGGGTTTGAAAATTCCAGGTCAGCTTGCATTTGGTGTTGTATTACAATATATATAATGAAACCCTGTTAAGAAGTTCCCACTTAAGTTTTCCTGCTTTATAAGTTGAATAATTTTGCACCTAGTCTATCTGCATGTGTAATTTGACCCTTTTAAGAAGTTTTCTGGGTTAATAATTATTTAAACAAGTTAACGTGAAGTGTTTTTTAATGTATTTTTTAAGTAATACTTATTTTTTTTTAAAAAGCCCCATTTTTATTGTGTTTATTAGCTAAACTTTATTCACACATAATGTACAGCTCTCACTATTCTTAAAATGAAGTATAATGATGTCAGAAATGGTATTTTATTGATGTACATCTCGTAACCCTCGCCTACTGAACTCCCACATGCATGGAAATTTTTTGACAGTCCCCTGGAAAACTAGATAGGGAGTCTACTGCAACTATTTTATAACGGACACTAATACTTCGTAGCGAGTGTTGGTAGAAGTGGTGAGAAATAGCATTTATTGTTATATTTACATAGTAAACAGGATTTCACCGCAATATAGGTGATAGAAAATTACACTTGGTTTTGTTTTTTGAATTAAAACACACGCTCAAAAGAATTCATTATTCTACTGCTCAAAAAATCATTTTCTACAAACGGGTATGACATTTACTTAGGGGCCTACAGTATCATTACTCAGACACAAGTTTTTATAAAAGACGATGTAAACTCTAGAAATAAAAGTGAAAATATGAACGGCTACTTTGAAGACAAATGTCACTTATTCAAACTAAACATAAAACAGACTAACACTTCATTTAAGTTACTAAATGAAAGCATAGAGCATGTTACAACATTGTCATATGTCATAAGAGTCCTTCTGTTACTCACCACCAAGTTTTATCTACTGAAGAATCTTCAGCATCGACACTGCCGGCTGGTGCCCAGCAACATCTGAAGGCTGCTGTTGCAAACCCAGGGTACCTTAACTTCACAGCTAACAGCAACTGCACACAGTCAATATTCTGAGATCCTTCTCTTACACTGGAAACTAACTGTGAATTAAAATGTTCATACCCCTCAATGAATTTGTCCAATGACATTTTAGAAAAAGGTATTTTTTCATATTGCTCTCCAAAACTTTGGCCTCTATGAGAGACTTCTGTCCAGCAGTTGAGGGAGTACAAAACTTCCCTAACTGCCTGATAGAAGGCATATGGTTTGACAGCTTCACAAGAAAATTCTGCTGGTCTGGGACTAGAGCACCCAATAGTGGGGATGAAATTAGCTCATTGGCTGGAGAACAAAATAGTGGGGTTGCAGCTGGTCAGGGACTAGAGCACCCAATATTGGGGTCGCAGCATCTCAGTGGCTGGAGCACCTAAAAAGGGGGCCACGGTAGCTCAATGGCTAGAGAAACCAATAAAAAAATTGGCTAGATCAATTCAAAGTCCAAAATATCATGCTAACATAAAACATGTACGAAGCGATGGCAGGGTGTAATTTAATAACTCCATATAACCTGAGAGAAGAAATGTTTTTATTTTAAAAATAAAAACATAAAGGAAACTATGGTGGACTTTGTTTAATAACTTTACAAAAATATCATACGAACGAAGTCTCACAAGTCGGCTAGTTTTTTAATAAAAGAACTGCAAAAACACATCTTCCACGCAAATCTATTATATCAGCAGTGATCAGAAGCTTCTTGTTAAGGATGTCTTTCTAAATTTTTTACGGAAATCATTTACTACTGCTGGAACATAAGTATGCCGAAGAGTATATGAATTGGGAAGGTCAACAGAGCAAGGAACATATCCAAAACATTAATAAAGAAAATAAATTAATTAAATTGAAAAAAAAAATATAATAATCTGAAACAAAATTTGTATTAATTTTAAGGTATTGAATGGTTTTACTTTTGCGGAATTACATTCCAAAGCAATTAATGTTTATAAGGTGTGATACCTGGCATAAAACACAATAGATAGAGCATAAAACAAGATGGAGCATTGAAGTTTGCATGTTATTAACCAGGATATTTATACACCTACTTTGCAAAATATTCTTGTACAGCTGGATGGTCAAGCTTATGTCAAGTAATATTAGCCTTCAGCATCATTGATACAGTATCTTTCACAAAGTCTTCCTTTTCGTTTTATTTTTTTTATTCTCAAACATTCCTTGCATGATTGCCTCTCTTCTTTTCTCCTTTTACATGAAAGGTTTATACCATTTCCTTGCGACACTTTGTGCTTTTCAGACATGTGTTTTTCTTTCCAAGTCTACCCTGAAATTCAAGAAAAAAAAAGCACATTTTGAACATCATTTTAAAATTTTTTAGGGGGAAAATTGGTTAATTTTGAATTTTACGACAATAGAGATCTTACAACGGTCATTCATTATTCAATAAATTACCATAGTGATATAAAACAACAAATTTCTGGAAAATAACTGGAGACATCTGCACTTTCATTGAGCAAAAATTTTGGCGCTAACTCAACTTCATGGCATAGCTCGTGTGGAAAATGTTGATTTCTGATTGGCTGTTATATTTTCTCCTTTCTGTTTAGCATACATGTGAACCAGGCATTATGTAGAGCTACCACAACCATAAAATAATGTGAACCTGATTTAAAGCTTTACAATATATCATATTTTCACTACAGATTCACATGTAAACATTGTCTATCTAGAGTCTTAGCCTCTATGTGTAACATGTCAGTAACTCATCAGTATATAACATTTTCATGTCCAGACTGACATTTACCACTAGTGATCAGGATGTGCTGTCTTTCATACTGTCCTGTAGCATCCAAGAGGATGGCTTCCTCATCTTGCATCAGAACCTCCTGCTCTGCACGATACATCATCATGCATCCGACTGCTTGTTTAAGCTAGGCAGACTAATTTCATCAGACTTTCAAGCATTGTATGGGCTGTCACTTCCCAATAACATTGGCCAGGCCAGGAGTGAAACTGTCTGGAACAGAGCTTACAATTGCCACAGCCTGATCTAAGGTTGCTAACTCCTTCCATGTTTCATCCACCAATTGGTGAACCAGGTTTGTACCCTGTACCACATCGTCACCATGCACACAGCCTCAACAAGCATTCCCCTCAAGATGTTCCTTTGAGATGTACTTGAGCAGGTTAAGCAGCATACATTTTATTAAATATTTAAAAGAATGTAATGTGTGTGTTTCAGGAACGGTTATTGTCTACCGCAACATTATGAAAGATATGAAAGATGTCAGAATCCCAAATCCATTCTACACACCATTACACCAAAATCCACACGACTACTTTGGTAAGTGTACCATAATGCTTTTGTAGCTTACAAAGGTATTGTTTACCTATGGTTTTCAAATGGATAGTTTTGTGTACTGGGAAGGAACTGAACAAATCCAACTGTTCATTAAAGGAGATAGCACAGGTACTTGTTCACCATAAGGTTTACGTTATACAAACACCACCTAGAGCACCGCCGTGACACTTGGCAATGCCGCCAACATTACATTGGATCAAGCAAGTAATTACTAAGTGTCCATAACACCTCTCCCCACTCAAATAGGACAAGACAATATTGTGACAATTTAACACTGACAATCAAATAATTAGCCATTATATAGTAAAATAATAAAACAAAACAAAATTTACAAGTGATTTAGCATAAGTCAACTATAATTCAAATCGCTGAGGGAGTCGAGATATCCGGCCAGACTGGGTAATAGTAGGATCTGGAGGCCATTTAAGATGCTGGTGACAGCGCACTCACCCTTGTGAAAATGTTGAAAGGGGTGGAGTCCTCTGGATGGTGAATATCAGGGAAGCCTCTGAATGGAGACCCTGGTAGTGAGCTGGAAGTACATGATGTCAAAACAGTCCCTATCCTGATGAGGGGTTGATGCAGACACCTTTGTTGAACTGCCCCTGTCCTTTGTAGCAGGTAGCGGCAGCGGCCTGTAGTCTGATGAGTGCTGTGCAGCAGCAACCACCAACGTAGAAACAGGATGGCAATATGAAGTTGAACTCGCAGGCATCGTTGGCAAAGGGTTCTCATGACAGGCAGCCTGCCGCAGTTGAGAAGAAGGCATGTGTTGAGCAGTGGTGCTTTGAAGAAGCTGTGGTGACTCTGGAGTTTCAGCTTGATTGGCAGGCATTTGTGACTTGTCATCAACAAATGGTTCAGGAACATGTTCTGCAATCTCTGGAGCAAATCTGTGACGCACGTCATCACTGGGAATGTTTTTGACTATTGCACCATTGTCAAGCTTGATGTTGTAAGCTACCAGAATGACTACAATCCACACCTGGTAACCAAGTATGCTTACACACGCCATGCTTCATCATCCTGATCAATTCTCCAACTTGAAACTTTGGAGAGAACACTGATGCAGGTTTAGATGGTTCGAGAGCAGGGTGCAGCTGGGTAAGGCGAGTGCAAAATGTCCTACTCACTGCCTCAGCAGGGGTTTTGCCAGTAGAGGACAAACGTGTGCACATGGCCCATAAAGTACGAGCAACACGAACATGGATATCTGGATTAGGGAATTTTAAAAATTTCTTAACTGTTTGCACTGTATGCACTGCCAAACCATTTGAGGAAGGGTGCCAGGGTGGGGTATACAGGTGAGGTATACCATTACTTTGAATAAACTCATTAAACTGATCCGATGTGAACTGCCGTCCATCAGTCACCATCAACAAGGGTTTACCAAAATTTGCCAAGATGTAACGCATGTGTGTTTTGAGGATTGCAGCCATTAAAATAGACACCACTTTAACAATTGGCCACATAGAATGTACATCTATCACAATGAGCAAATAGTGTCCTAGGAAGGGTCGTGCGTAATCCAGATGCACTCTTTCCTGAGCTCTCTCAGCCCAAGGCCATAGACACATAACTGACCTTGGAGGTGCATTAGCCACTGTTTGTCAGGTCTGGCACAGTTTCACCTTATTCGTTATATCAGTGTCTATGTTTGGCCACCAAAAAATGCTCCGAGCTATGGCCTTACTGTAGTTTTCACCTTGGATGTGTTAAATGAATTAGATCTAACACCGTCTCTTGCAATACTGATAAAATCACTACACGCTCCTGTCATAAGAGACATTCAGATTGCAATGACAAAGCTGCTCTCTTGGAGTAAAATGGAAGTAACTCAGTGGGTACTGCGCTTGGTCATCCTTGATATATGTAAATCTTGACTTGTCAAAGCACCATGTCACTGTCCGTAGGCCTTGCAATATCTCGTGGCAGCAAACGCAGCTCTCTAGCTTCAAGGAGGTGCACACCAGCAGGCTCCGGAAATGCATCCTCACCGAGTCTGTTGAGGCAGTCTACTCAGTCTGCATGACCAACTGCTGCACTAGGTTTATGACATAACTCATAGTCTAAAGAACTCTGAATGAGTGTCCACCTCAACATTCGTGGAAGTAAATGAAGTGGTGTTGGCCTGTCGGAAGCCAATATACCAAGCAAGGGTTTGTGATCAGTAATGATTGTAAACAGACGAAAGGCCAAGTAAGGGGTGAACTTTTTAACTGCAAATATGACAGCAAGTCCTTCCTGGGCTAGCTGTGAGTAATCTTGCTCTGTGGCACACAGTGTTAGAGATGCATAGGCAATGGGTCTCTCTTGTTTTGCCAGGCTGAGCATCTTGTATGACGTGCGCCAGCATTGCACCAATCCCCACCGGTGAAGCGTCAGCAGTAGCAACCGGGGGTAAGTCAGGATTGTAATGTGCTAATACTTTGTGACTGGTTAACATATCTTTAACTGTTTGAAGTACCACTTGTTGCTTTGCGGTCCAAGCCCATTTAGATTTCGAGTCTGAAAGGCTGTGTAAGAGCTCTAATATGGTAGCCTTATCCATGAAGAATTTACTGTAAAATGAGATCAAACCCAACAAAGACTGAAGTTCCTGTTTTGTACATGGACTAGAAGCATTTGTAATAGCAGCAGTTTTGTCAGTGCTAGGGTGGGTACTCTCGGCATCAAGCCTAAATCCCAGAACTTCAATAGATGCAGATTGCCACACACATTTGTCAGGATTAACCTTGAATCCAGCATCACAAAGGATATGTAAAACTTGCAGAAGCCTAGCCCAGTATTCTGCTATTGTTGTATCTTTTACATATGTGTTGTCTTGGTATGCTATAACACCTTTAACAGGTCCCAACAAACCATCAATGATCCTTCAAAATGCAGAAGATGCAATCTTAATACCAAAGGGTAACCATGTAACACTGTGCAGACCTTGAACAGTGTTCACTGTCAACATGTGAGAAGTGTCTCCATCCATCAGAATCTGAGTGTAAGCTTCTTCCAAATCAATGGTTCCATAGATGCAAACCACCTGCCAACACTTGATCCACTGTTGGTGATTTGTATGTATCTGAAAGTAAAGCACAGTTCACATTGCCTTTGTAATCAGCACAAAGTCTAAGGGTACCATTGCGCTTCAGTACGGGCATAATAGCAGAGGCCCAAGGACCGGGGTGGTTCACAGGGATTCATACCCCTCTCTTCACATTTGCCGCAATAGCTCCCTCCATCTTAGTAGTGAGGGCAAATGCAACTGATCGAGCTCGCTGATAACAAGAAACCACAGCAGGGTTTATATCAATGGGGAGAAGAGGTCCCCTATAACAGCCTGTACCATGACCTGAAACTGCAGGAAGATTCATGATAGTGCATGAGAACGCTTCATTAGACATCCCAGCACAGGATGTGTCTGGAGACAAAAAGTACACGCCTTGAATGGAAATATCTAAGGCCAGTAACAACCAAGGAGGTTAGGTTCAACGTCATCCACGACCAAAACAGAAAGATTGCAAGTGAAGTGTTTGTATTTTACAACAGCTTGGGATTCTCCAATAAGTGTCAGACTGTGAAGCCCATGTTCTAAGTCCCACTGGCACTTCATGCAAAACAGGGCCATGATCAGAGTTTGCAAAATTGGCAGTATAGGTGTCGAGGTTTAGAAGTGTCCTCGAACAACCAGAATCTATCTCAAATTGCATGAGAACATTGTTAACTTCTACTCTTACAGAACATGGCTTCGTATGCAGACTCGAAGCATGATCAGATAACAGAAATAAGCTTTCATCGTGGAGTGATGAGGCATGGGCACCTATGTATGACAAATCCAAATTTGGTGGGAATCTGAGGGAGAATGAACCTTTGACGAGGCACATTGTCAACAAAATTAGCACAATCAGCCTCTGCAGACTGCAACTCTTGACTTGTCCCTCTGCTTACAAGCTTTTGTAACATGCCTGACTTTAACATTTTCGGCACTTTAAGCTGTTTCTGGTAAGATGTCAATCGCCATAATTGACATGTAAATAACTGCCTTCTCACCAGGAAGTTGCCTTCTGTTTACGAATTTATTGTAGCAGACTATGGGGTTGATCGTAGGCTCGATGTACGTGCAATCATGAAGGGTATTCTGTGTAATCCATTCCTTCAAATCGCGAATGGTATAATCATCCAACATTTCAATCAAGGCCTTGTTTCTCATCATCTGTAATCTGCCCTTTCGAAGCTAACTAGAATTGAAATCTAGCTATAATTGAAATTTTTCCAGATGTTCGACCCAGGTCTCAGGGCAGGAATGATCGTATTTTGCGAAGGACATTTTATTTTGTAATCACTACTGATCACTACATGAACGAAGAAAAACCATTAACACACCACACACGCGTGTACAGTTCCATATCACCATTTTTGTGTAATGGGAAGGAACTGAACAAATCCAACTGTTCATTAAAGGAGATAGCGCAGATTTCTTTAATACTTGTTCACGATAAGGTTTACATTATACAAATACCACCTAGGGCA
Organism: Dryococelus australis; assembly: GCA_029891345.1. NCBI lineage: Eukaryota > Metazoa > Arthropoda > Insecta > Phasmatodea > Phasmatidae > Dryococelus > Dryococelus australis. Next base: position 194,987,831 of record CM056997.1, read on the forward strand.
CCACCATGACTGATACTCCCACTTGGCAATGCAGCCAAAATTGCATTGGATAAAGCAAGTAATTACCACAAGTCTATAATGGGTAGAAATATTTCTTATAAAGCCAGTCACACCTTCTTTAATGATTTATAATGCATTGAAAAGCTACATGCATTCTCCTAAACAGATCTCAAATCATTATTATTGGTAGCACCGCTAAGAACTTTTGTCAGTTCACTTTGTGACACACAAATAGTATTCAAATGTTGCCCTATTTTAATAGGATATTTGAGATATTCCATGTCAATTTAACCACTGAAAGTTTGAAACACCTCTGGAGGAAATGAATAGTGGAAGTGTGTGCTTCAGTCCCACACATCACAAAGTAACCTGTGCTTGGGTATTGACGGTACTTAGTTAACCAGTGAGGACTAAGATATCTGTTGCTCAGAGGGAAAATTAGGGAAACTGTAGCTAGTTTTAGAAAATGGATACCAGGGACCTATGTCACACAGTGAGAAGTGACAAGTAGGTGCTCGTTAAACTATTCTGTTTCCTAAAGGTGGTAACAAGGAATAAACAGTAAGTGGCAAGCAACTGACAAGAGGATTTTTACATTAACAGAAGTGTTTTATAACAAAGTAATTAACTTGTCTGATTTGCTTGTCAAATACAATATTTTATGATAAGTGTAGTGAGCGTGGGTAGTGCTGTGAAAAGTTTGTAGATCAGTCATATAATTCTTACAATTAAATGGCTTTTCTGGTAAATTGTAGTCAGTGCGACATGTGGCATTTAAACAAATATACCAAATATAATGACTCATCCACACAAGCTTCAACAACCAAAGGAAGTTACCCCAAGACGTCTAGCAGGATGTGTTCCCAGGAAGGGACATTGAAGATACTTGGTTTCCAGACTGTTCCTGACTTGTCCTTCTCTCTATACTAAGGGGTCTTAAAACCCAAGGAAGGGTCAAACCAAGCACAGTTTTACGAGGGCGAAGAGAGTAGTTGTCACCTCAAATGCACTAATCTTACACGTAAAACGAAGGGTATTCAAAGTGGCCGCATGACACGTCACCCTCCCCTACGCACCCGGCAGACAGTCGCCACTCTGCCGACAGTCGCCACTCTGCCGACGATGGCTGAGCGCCACCGAGCGCCCGGGGCCATAACCAGAGCATACGAGGGTAGTTCTCCCACCCTGCTCACTCCAGGCAGATGTCACAGGGGCACATCACACCTCCAACCCCAGCCGGCACGCACTCGTGAATGAGCCACATATGTGCAAGGCCATGCGTGGCTGAGGTCAGGAGTTTTGTTCTCCAGTAGCTCGCCTCAGTACTTTGTGTCCTGATGCTCTCTACTGCCCTAGGTCCTCACAGTCCTCTCAAAGAGCTTCTAGTTTTTCACCAACCACCAGTGGCTGCCGCCACAACCTTCCGGAGGTTTCAACACCTTCTGGTACTAGTAACCACCAGAAGCCAACGTCTGCAGAACACATCGACCAGATACTTAACACTTTGGTTGCTGATCCTCCTGGGTTGACAACACTACTTGCTGATAGTGGTCACCCTGTAAGTTAGTGCCTCTTTTAGGCAACCCCGTAGGTATAGCTGTGTCAGTTATAGTTTAATAATCCATTTACTTCTTAAGTAGTGTTGGGAGTGGGTCACCTCCACCCATTATTGGCGTAGCTATTACTTCCACAGCACAAACCTGCTTGGTTTTACGTACAAGTCACCTAGTATTTACTGTCTCAATAAATACTAATTCTTTAACGTATCCGAGAGTTCTTTGTTCTAGAAGTAGAACCTATGTCACAAAGTATTCGACCTAAAAGGGCAAGCAAGGGACTGGGTGTTTTATTACGAATCTAGAGTAGGACAGACAGACCCCCTTTAGGGGCCTGCCCGTCACCACATACACCATCTTTCGATGGCCACCCATTCTGTATGCCCTGGTGTACAGAACGGTAGAGCCTCTACCACCAGGTACACACCCCACCAAGGCAGGACAGCCACCTAAAGTTGTATCGCTGACTGGAGTGCTTAGCTAAGGTGCTGGAAAAGATAATTACTTGGCATTGGAGGCCCTTCCTTTGTGGACCCCACACGACAGTGGCAGGAAGACGGTCTATGACCCATACCTCCAGGAGCTTGCACTGTTTGGAGTCAGGGAACGCACCGTCAGCCATTGTCGGCATACACGCCTAGTCAGGACTTCGTCTATTGCTAGCTGTTTTCAAGGAAATCAAGTGTGTTGTACTTTATACCATTCCACGTCAGGCATGGAGCTCGGAGAATGGAGAAGGCGGAGTTCAGTACAGCTAAGCTTGTGTGTGCAGCTAACCTTGTCACTCTGGGAATAGACCTCATGGAGGTCAGGCCCAAGTCGCTTGATACGCGGGAAGACCGGTTTCTCCCATAGTGAGTTTTGTGTTTTACTCCGCCCTGGCTAGGACAGGCAACGAGGATCATTCAGTAGTCTGGGCCCTGGTCACCAGGAGCGACACCAGGTTCGGGCATGCCAATCTGCAGTTCGGCAGCTCAGAAGGAATGCAGTGGAATCGCAGACACTTGGCAGTGCACTACAGCAGGTCTACACCCATCAAGACCAGGAAACCACAGATTCCGCCCCACCATCCTGCAGCGCCGCTACTGCCTCACCAACTCAAAGTCCAGCGAGCTCTGGTAAGTCGATGTTGCCCCAGAGGGCCAGTTTGTCAGACATATCGCCCGACCAACAGTACCAGACTTTGTACCCAGTAGACAGCCCACGCGGCCAACGCTAGTAACCAGTAAGACGCTCATCTAAGTTTCCTAGTTTATGCGCGGCTGATCTAGTGCAGTCCCAAAAATTACTTGTATGACAGACAGTTCATGCGACATGCGTCAAGTGTCTGATTTGATGAAAGAGGAATAGTTTAATCCTAGTGATATGTTTAGTTCCATTGTTACTGTTTACATGAACTATGTACTGAAATTTGTGCATTTTGGTCAGTTTATGTTGATCGCTTTTTTATTTTCATACATGTTTTATGGGAATTCTAGGAAAAATATTTTCTACCAAAGAAATCTTTGTCATTATAAACAAAAGTGATTTCAATACCAGGATTCTGCAAGTATAGTGAAACCCTGCTAAGAAGTTCCCACTTATGAAGTTTTCCTGCATAATAAGTTGAATAATTGTGCATCTTGGCTATCTGCACACGTGTAATTTGACCCTTTTAATAAGTTTTCCTGGTTAATAAGTATTACTTTCTAAGTCCCTTCAGAAACTTCTTAAGAGTTTTAAAGTAAATTAATTACAAAGGAGTTAAAAATGCCACAAACGCTCAGTGTTATTCTTGCAAAGCATGATGGAATATGTGCCTAAGCCAGCATTTAATATCTGTATCATTTTTATTTTTGTGACCCATTTTCTTTATGATAGTTTTCACACACGTATTAAAATTATTTTAATGGTAATATAGGCTTATTTTTAATCATAAAATTTTAGCATCAATACATTTATTGATAGACTTGTGACAAAACAACTCTTATTGGTGTAACAAACTAAACTTCATATGTAGGTGTCAAATGAAATTAAACTTGAAATGGTGAGTGTTTATTTCCGAGTCTTCTCCTACCTCCTCCAAACACCAGTGCTCACTTCACCTCGTAATAGGGCCATAGTAGTGTAGTGTTCAGACTGATCGCCTCCCATGTGGCAATCCAGGTTCAATGCTCAGCGATAGTGATATCGCTCTCGGATTTTTGCATGTAGGAATTGTGCCAGACTATGCCGCTGGTTGACAGGTTGCCATCAGGGATCTCCAGTTTCCCCCTCCCTTGCATTCCGGTGCTGCTCCATACGAACTTCGCTTTGCATCTGGTCTCTAGACCTCAATGTTTAAAGCCACCCAAATATCTCCATTACACTGCACTATACTCCACCCCTGCATATGGTAGAAAAAATTTTACTGAAAACATTATGTGGATTAACATTAGAAATCAATGAAATATTCTAGTGTTGGTAATTTTCCATTAGAATTAAGATAAATAATTTCTGTTTGGTGGGTAAGGAAGTTGAAACTTGTCAATGTTTTCATGAAGTGGATCTTGTCAACTTTTCTGTTTTGTGATATTTTTTTTTAATAATCTGGTATCATCCCATGTCAACAGGATACCTAATCTGTTTATTGGGCACTACTTCTGTGATAAAAAGTAGAAACATTTACATGCGTCAGACTAGAAGTCCAATACATGGTTTTAAAGAACAAAAGTTGATCTGTTAACCTAATATTGAATGCCATAAATTCATAAAAGATATCTGTAAATAATATGAGATGTAAAAAAAAAAAGAATACACCATTGACCATATATAAAAATGGTTCATAAGGATATTCGTAGTCACTTTAGGATTGCACTGTATAAATGGATATAGAATGTTGACATGATTTACATTATTCTGTGTGCCAAAAATTCTACTAATCCATTGCAAATTTGAAGATAGGCTTAAAGATCTGCAGTACCAAGTTTGTTTGCAAAAACAGGACCAGGTAGGAAGAACAGGTGTGAAGACCTGTTTTTCAAATTTTTTTTTGCACATGTTCATTATTAATAATTTTTATTATTGCTGAGCAGATACGAATACCAGATTTTAAATATTGGCCAAAATTACCATCTTGCCCTTACCAACCTGCTGGAACACTTTTTTTGTCTGATATTTAGAGGAGAATTTTCATTTATGCTTGGGTATAACACCAGAGGATAATAGGGAGGCGGCTTGGCATAAGACAGTCTAAATTGTTGCTGTTTTGAGGCAGCAGTTGCCGTTTTGTTTTTATTCCAAGAACTAAACTGACACCATCATTCAATGATGGAGAAGGGAGAGCGGTAGAAGCTACCCTGCAATGTTCTCTTGTGACGGGCACTGTAAGAGATATCGTCTACAGCCTGAATTGCAGGTCCTGAATTACCACCTTTGCAGGATCACACTGTAGCTTCACCTTATTTCAGTAATTAAAATTGTTTAAGAGCAATATAAAATCTGACATTCCTAACCTGACAACCGGCAGTGCTTCCAGTTTACTCTTAGTAAAACAAGGTAGTGCTGAATTTAAAAACTATACATATTGGTAATTTTTAACTTTCTGATTACGAACAAAAGTTAAATTATGTAGTACGTAACATTGTAGTTAATATTTTTTATTTGATAAGTTTAAAACATAAATTGTTTAAGTTGCCCAGACCTAAGATTAAAAATTAATTTAAATTAATTTTTGAGTAGGTATTGCATTCTCAGATTTTGAAGAATTTATGTGAAATATGTTTTCTTATTGTTTTGTATGTTTACTTAAAGCATCAAATAGTAAATGGTGCGACACTGACTTTTCCTATCAGCTTTCCAAAATAGTGCAAGTAGAAGACTTTCAGTTCATTACTCGTATCTGTATCTGATATAGGCTGTATCAGCAAGGAAGTATCGGTTTGTACCAGTATCAGTAAAAATCTGTGTAGTTCAGCACTAATTTTAATTCAATTATTGGCTGTAATATTGTTTTTTTATAATTAGTTTTGACTTTTGATGAATCACTTACTTAGCAGTTTTGAGATTAACACATTTGCTGCTAGACCATAGGGCTGAAATTTTATTTGTGGAAAATCTTGGCTTTCGTGTTCCATAATCATTAAATTCTCGATTCTTGTCAAATTTCTGAATACTAGAGGGTGTGAACTGCAAAAAAATAATGCTTGAGTCAGTCACGTGTGTTAATGTCTACTTGCTGTGTGAAGCTTATAAGAGACACCAGCAGCGAATGTGTAAATTGCCGACTTGCTGCATTGAAAGTATCCTTTTCCCATTGTAATTTGATACATGATATTAGATAAGCCATAAGCCATAAAACAGTATATTCAATTAAAAGGGTAAATTTCTGATACCATAACTCTGTTCAGAAGAATGACATGTAGGACTGTAATAGTATGGAAAGGATCATTACAGTAAACTTAAGGTATTTAATTAAATTGTTTGGTAGTTTGGTTGGTTCTTATTCAGTGAAGGGATTGAAGATGTTAAACACTTTGTACTGTCTTTTCCTGAAGCAAATCATTATTTTGCAAACATAATTTATTTGAATTTTCAGGTTATGCCGTTAGCTCTGGCATCTTCTTCAGGAAACCAAAAGAAGTGTCTGGCACACTGTATGTGAGTGGTGCCCCAAGGGCAGGTGATCATCATGGAAAGGTAATGAAATTTTCGAGTACTGTAAATGGCCACCTGCAAAAATTTTCTTGAAACAGAATAATTTTTTTTTTTTAAGTAGTGATGGGCTAATACCCAAATTTTCTCAATACTGATACTTGTTACGTAACGTTTTGAAATGTAATTGGTAGGCCCAATATATGAGGCCACTGGTACAAGGACCACTTCAGTGGGTTATTTATTTCAGTAGAAGGTTTAATTAAGTGATCTTTCATTGAAATAAATATTTCACTCTGCCAAAAGACTGCTGTGTGTTTCTTGCCAGTGACCCCAAGCTCATTTCATAGATCTCAAATAGTTCCCCGCTGCTGTATTTCTGTTATATTGTACAAAAATAATCACTTTTTTTACGAAGCAAAATAATGCATAAGTTTTTCTGTTACTATAAATAAAGCATTGTGTTTTAATCTGACAATTCAATAATAAATGCACAGGCAATCAGGTGTTGATTGCAGCCATAGTTTTAGGATGGAAAACCCAGTCACCTATTAAGTGACTTTATTTATCAGTATGATTGACAGCATTTTTGAAATAATATTCAAGTTGCAGCTGAAGTTTTTGAGCCATACCATTTCTGTTGAATGCAATGTGTAAACTATTTTCAAGAAGCAGTATGTATAGCTTGTTTATGAAATTTTACAGTAACGCAACTGATGGCCATGCAGATTCACCAGCATGCAATTACTATATGATCTGTTAGATGGCTGTGCTGTGACACAGCTCACCAGATGGCCCAGCCAGTTCTAGACATTATTCTGAGTCACCAAGCTACACGTCCCATATTGTGTATTTGTCTGGTCCCAACCTGCCAGTAAGTGAGGATAGCCATATAACCCTGTGACTTACCTGCACACCCAAAACTGGTCCCGACCGTGACCTCTCTTTCAGCTCCCCCCAGCCTGTCACTCGTCATTGTTTATTCCTCACGGAATAAATACATGTTTATCTCTAATCTCCATGTCTCATTTCAAAAAGGTGAGTCATTTTCCTCTATAGACATCGGTCCATCAGAGTGGAGCATGAGACCACTTACTTTCTATACAACCAGTTTCCAAATATAGTGTAGCAACATGTGCTCCCTTCACCAGGACATACATTCGTCAGAACACACTCACATTTGGCTGCTACCTGTACTTCACCACCAGTGTACAGTAAGGTACAGCCATGATCACTAGAAAGAATCCACAAGGAGGCTAGACTGCCAGATCAGTTTGTACACCATCCACCGTGCTGAACTGTCGCTGGATGAAGTACTAGCCTGGCCCTGGAGGTCTGATCGCCTTTGAACTCGCACCCACCATCTATTGTTGGACACACACAGTAAATCCACCTTTCCAACCACCGTGCCCCCAGTTGGGGTAAAAGGGTACTGTTCTGTGTCTGCTCTGTTTCTGCTGTGGCAGAACACCTAGTTAGGGTCTATGGCCGGTAATAGTACCCATCCCATGCCTTAAACCCAGAGGAGTGGAACCAGGTGGCAGGAGAGAAAGTCAGCCACTGCCACCAGAGCAAACGGGAGCTGCACACTAGTCCCACATGCCATCTGCAGTGCTACCACCCAGGATAGTGCTCAAACCACCTGCCAGTTGGAGAGGCCTCACTTCCCAGCTCCCTCCACATCCACCAAGAAAAACAGTTTGATTCCTGGCAGGGTCATTTCCAGACTTTTACATTTGGGAATTGTGCCAGACTTTACCTCTGATTGGTGGGATTTATCTGCAAATCTTCAGTTTACCCTGCTCTTGCATTTTGGCACTGCTCCTTATATACCAACGTTGTTTTGCTCTCATTGGCCCTAAAGTCCTCATTAGAGCCGCTTATACCTCTCCGCTCCACTCCTTCACAAAGACTTGCTGCAAGAATAAATAGAAGCCGCAGATTATTGCAATATGTAGAAAATTCCAGCCTGCACGTACAGTGAAAGCTCGTTATAACATATGCTCAGGTACTTTAAATTTTACCCTTATTAATGGAAATACTTTATTCTGAACAGTAATCAAATATGAAACTTATGGTATGGATTTGAAAATACACTTTATAATGAAAAATGTTTTATAGTGAAGTACTGCTAAGTAAATGCTGTTCATAGTAAATTGAACAATGTTTTAATTCCTGCTTAGTATTTAATTTCGTTCTCATTTTCTATCCTTCGGCTATGTGAAAGATTAACATTGCCATGGACCGCATCACTTTATTATTGCATCATACAAGTGGAGACACGTGACATTTTTAGGAAAGTAAATGTATTAATGATATGCAAGTTCATGCTCTAATGTATGTGAACAAAAAAAACCTTATACTTGAGTAACCACTAATGTACATATTGCACTCTCAATAAAACCAGATCTTATAACCATTTGTGTTAAGTTGCTTTTAACATAACTGTATTGGAGTATACATATAGATAAGGGCAGTGATATTTTTTGGAACTTGATTTCAAAAGTGCTCACTTTATCATGAACAGCCATTAATGAGAATTTACGGTAAATATTTTCATAAAGCATGTTTGGTTGTCCGTGTTTAAATATGGTCTGGTGGTGTGGTTTCAGGTGTTTGTGTTTGGCCTGCCGCTGCAAGTAGACCGGCCACTGGACATTAGGGTAGAGAAGGCAGGAGAGCAGCTTGGGGAATACTTTGGCGCATCGCTGTGCGTTTTGGACCTGAACGCAGATGGGTTGGATGACCTGGTGGTGGGGGCCCCGCGCCACTCCCTCAAGGAGCTGGGCCGTGCCTCTTGGGATGAGGGCCGCGTGTACGTGTTCCTCAGTCATGACCAGGTACTTCTCCCCACCAAACAAGAGTATTGGTGGGCTTGCAGCGACACATCCAGTTGCAGTTCACACACTGCTCATTATCTTTTGTAAATAAGACGTTAAATATATGTAATTCATTCCTAAAGCATGATACATATTAATGTACATGTTTCTGTCTCACATTTTCTGCTCCGACACATTTTATATTTACATAGTGTATTGTAGAACTGCTATATTTTAATTTTATATTTTTTTCCCAATGCAATCGTAAAGCAATGTTGCTGCAAAAAGGATTAATGCAGGCTAAGAGATATCTCAGGTATGTAAATACCTACAGTATTTCAAAATTAATTTTTTTATTTTATTTTCTTCAAAACGTGAGCCAGGGCAGCGTCTCGTGCAAATGTTACCTTACGTAATTTATTTATTGAATTACTTTTTATTTATTTGTTTATTTGTTAATTTAATTATTTATTTAAATATTTAATTTTTTGTTTATTTTATTTGTATATTTGTTTGTTTTTAGTTATTTGTGTGTTTTGTACTTATTTGTGTGTTTTGTACTTGTTTGTTTTATCGTTTTATTTATTTGTTTATCTTTTATTTCTGTTCATTTTTTGTATAGTATACATGTTTAGTTTTTATTTGTCTAGTTTTTGTTTATTCATATTTATATTCAGAGCAAGGAAAATAGAAGTTAGCTGGAATAGGTGCTTTATTCTAACAAGAATGGAACATGACCAATTTTATCTACCGCCTCTACACATACTAGGTGTTCACTGGACTTTGTATAAGGACAAGACATGTTAAAGGCCTGTCTGCTTGAAGACCGGATGAGAGAAACAATTAAGTAGCAGTGAAAACATCTAAACCCTAATTGTGACTGTCATGAAGTGACCCGGGGTACTATGTGTGGTTCACGTATCGGGAGTGGTGAACTTGACGGCAAGTATCGGGGGTAGCGATGACTCTTTTGCTGCATTGTTAGAGAAGTCTTTAGAGGTAGCAAGTGCTGGTAGGACCCTAGAACCTCTCGGAAGAATCCTCACGAGAACTGTGGCTGTAGTAGAGCCAGTACAACTGATGGTAAGGCGAGCTACTGGAAGAACTGGCATTTCTGCCAGGTGTCGGCCACTATATACTGTGGCTGGGGGTTCCTTCATATATTGGGCACTTTGGTTGTCACTCCTTGGGTTCGGCTCATGCGGTGACTCTATTGCCATCTCTTCGCGGGGTGGTGACAAAGTGGTTCTGCCGCTGTGCTGGCGGTATCCGCAGCTCACTTAGGGGCAAACGCTTGCTTGCTGGTGGCTGCTTTTCAGTGGGATTATAAATGGCAGGGGCAATGACATAACGTCCTTTTACTTTGTTACTGGTCTTTGAGACAGTCAGTTGGGGTTTGATCTGCCTCGGAGCACGTGGTGCATATGTAATAATGCAGAGTTGAAAAGAATAGAAGCAGCGTCACACATATTGATTTAAAAAACTTTTTTTGCATGCACACTTTTTTTTTTTAACTTCTTTCTCTAAATTTCTAGATTTTACAAGTACTTGCTAGAATTTCGAAAATGGAAATTTTTCTATTCTTATGTATAACCAGTTGCTACTCTTTGACTCTCAATTAGTACACTGTACATGTGGACATGCAGATATTTAATTTCAAATTCTTATGTGTTTTAAATTGTGACTACACTTGGTCACTGTTGTAAATGATTTTCCTTGCTGTTAACATGCCATACTACAAAATACTGTTACTTGAAGGAGTTTCTTGTTGTGCTTCAGGGACAATTGGAGGAGGTAACAAGCAATGATAAAATAGTAGGTGATGGAGAAACTGGAGCTCATTTTGGAACAAGTATTGCCACCCTTGGAGATATCAATATGGATGGCTATCCAGGTAAAGCAGACAATGTGCTTCATTTCATATTCACTTTAACTTTGCGACATTTTAGCTATAATCCATTCATGGTTACTTACAGCTTTCCTCAAACCCTGCTAAAGTTCTACTTCGAGGATATTCCTCCACCTTATGCAAATAAAACTTAACTAAATATGTGAAATTATGCCAAAGGGACAACGTACTGCATTCTTCCACACAGTGATAAGAACAAGTGGTAAAATGTAGCAAAGAACAGATATTTAAATGTGTTTCGACGTGGTGCCATGGTACCTCCATTGGGTAGAGGCAGGATTTAAGGAGCTGTGAAATTTTGAAGGTTAATTTACCTGGGGCGCCAGACATTGTGGACGATGTCGTGCGAGTCGGCAGAGCATAGGTTTCCTCCAGGGTTGTTCGTCCGACGACCAGTGCTATCCTGGACTGCTGCTCTTTGTAAATGTGCCGTACAATTATTCCAAATGCATGGTGCGCAGTGGCCTGTCCGGGTCAGCTCACACACCCATGTTAAATAATATTGCGGCATACAAAAGCTAGCCGATTAAGTTGACACAGTGACTTATAGGCTGGTCACATGGCTACATTTATACATGTGATACTTGCACATTAACGAATAAAGAAAATACACATTAAGACACTGGGTGAAAAAGGTACGGGTATTCTAAGGGCCCGTGCCCTGAAGAGTCTGAAGGCCAGGAAATAATGTCTACATGAACAGTTTTCAGTGCGTAAATTATGCCATTTATTTACCAAGGCTCTCAGGCCTACACTTTACATATATAATCACACCTGCCAGTGAGGTAACTGTCAAAATGGCACGAAAACGATAAAAATTATTTGCAAGGTTTTAAGCTTCCCCAAGAGATGTAAGCACTGGGGAAGAGGGGGGCGATTTCTCGGGAAGCTAAAGAACAATGGTTCTGGTGAATTAAAACTATGGAGATTGAATGATTGAAAAACAAAAGTTGAAGGCTGCCCGAGCGCGCGAAACACGAGCCGCGGTAACACGCAACCACACCCCCGAGATGCTCGTAGCTGACTAACTTGCACGCCATGGCGCGCCGGCCGAGTTTGGCAGGATGGCGGGCCACGTGGATCTACTTTCTTAACATTGCAAAATACATAACACTTTACGTTCCTTACCTTGTGCTGGAACATCCGTAAATAATTCTGAAAAATAACATTTCATTGGAACACTGTTTACATTTGGGTGAATGAGGTGAGGATGGCACACATTGTAAATGATACATAATGAAGCACTGAAAAACAAACTTTCCTTACTCCGAAATGCACTGCGGTTGTTTCCTTTCCTAAATAACGTACATACATGAACGCGTGTGTTTACATATTACACGCAAAACCCTACATAAAAGATATCACTGAAAAACGAGATCTATTTTATATTACTATGCTACAGCGGTTGCTCGGACTTCATGTGCTCAAGTTTGCGTTGTGTTGCATCCACACTTGCTCTGCACTGCACTTGTTGCTCCGCTCGTCGAGTGCGCATCTCAACTGCGCAGCTTCGAGGTGCTGCGGCTGACAAACGGGCTTCGGACGGGACATGTGACACACGTCAAAAATAAGAGGAAAACCTTATAAACACTATACATAACAGTGATCAGAACAAGTGGTAAAAGGTAGCAAGCAACAGAAATTTAAGTGTGTTGGAACTTAGTAAACAGTAAATAAATAAACATCAGAATCACTTAACATTCTGTGAACATTAGTTAAAATGTCATCAGTGGGGAGTCTTTTGGTTCACTGCAACATTGGTGTTAGCTATTCATAGTAAATATCTAGGGCATATTTTTTTATTTGAGAAGTGAATATGCCAAGTGTTGTTATTTCTTCTATTGATCCTGGCAGTAAACATTTATCAATTAATTTTTTTACGCTGCTTATTTCATATTTAGTTGAGTATTGTGTATATTTATGTATGTGTAATATTTTCCTTGTACAGCAATTATGCTTACTTTTTGACTGTTATTTCCATGTCACAATTATTCAACATATTAAGAATTTTAAAGGCATATATAGCGGCAGATACTTTCAAAGTGACCTGTAGTGGGAGAGAGTGTGTACTGAGGTGGAGCTCCTTGGTGGGTGTCCAAGGTGGGTATTTGTACATTATCTGATTGATCTGTTTTGTATAATTTCCAACTCTTGGATATATTTCTTATTACTGCCAGCCCAGATTATATTCATAAAACTGAGATGGAGATTTATCATGACATGGTATAGGTCTCTGATTTGATTTTGTGGGAGTTTGTTCTTTAAACGTGCTAATACTCCAAAAATGGGCACTATTTTAATTTTGATTTGTTTTGTGTGTGTCCCCCATGTTAGATGTGAGTCAAGATAAAATCCTAAGTATTTTGCATGTTCAACTCTCCTCAACACAACTTGGTTGATAGTGATGATTTTGTCACTGGTGATAATTTTGGAGGGCTTATGTATAAACATATAGTTGGTCTTGGATTCATTGATAATCTATTATGATGGAACCAGTGGGAGAGATTATTGATGTCGTGCTGCATCAAATCTAACATGTGGTTGAGGTCATTCCCAGTGTAGAACAGACTGGTAACGTCAGCAGAGAGAGTGATATGTCCATTTAACACACATTTTTGAAAATACTTTACATATATCAAGAATAATATAGCCCCTGTATTGAGCCTTGAATACCAGTTATATTTGCATAACTAGTTCATTGTTTCCATGCTGGACATACTGCTGTCTGTTGGTGAGGTAGTCTTTAAACTATTCAAGAGGGAGGTCACGGATACCTGCGAACTCTAGTTTTTGAAACGGCAACATGTGGTTAACTGTATCAAAGGCATTTTGCAAATCAATAAATAACCCCAGAGTTACCATACCTTTTCCACTTTACTTGCCAATCAATATTCTCTTCTGCAATCCATTAAAATCCTTTTTCATCCAGTAGCGTGAGCACTCTGAACTTCCATTTTTCGAAGTTAGTGTCCATTAACTGTGGATACACTGTTGCACTTGAGCCGGTTGCCATATTTTAAAGAGAAAAGTCAGCTCACACATTTTCCCCATTGCAACGCAACAGGTCACTTCCAATTACGTTTCACTAATTTTTAATCACCACAATTACCAGCAGTCACATCACATATATTCGGGCGTCGCGACCTGGGTCAATAACCTGTTAAATTCCATAATACTTATGCAGAAAGAATACACCACCAGTCCGTGGCTTGCCCAGAGCAACATTGCTCGTTTGTTTTCTTAGTCTTATTCATGCAACAAATGAGCACAAGATGAGCAGGGTTGCCAATCTTTACATATGAAATACAAATACATTTAACAAAAACAGGAGTGTGTTCATATAGTGGATGGTATTCAAATATCTTAACTTTAAAATTTATAACAGTGTCTGGTGCTTTCAAGATTTGTGACCCAAGACCATTTCACAAATTTTGTTTCAAATTGTATCTAATTTTAATTTAATTCTATTCCTGGAACATGATCTGATTTCCCTTGAGACATCACAACGGTGGCCATTTTGTCTTTCAAGTATTGTTTGTAATTGAATAGTTCAATCTCCTTCACTGATTTTCATTTCGGTCATCTTCTATACTATGTTTCAAAAAGATTTGAGGGATTTTCAAATTTTATTGCAACAAAACGACAGAATGTATAGTAATGGAAACGGTGCAAAATGAACGTGTTGGATACTCTAGCAGTTTTTTGTAACACCTACAACTGTTCGTGTGCACTGTGGGTGACGTGGTATACATCGAGATGATAGTCTAATTTTTTACCACACTCACATTAACATGAGCCTGTTGATAGTGCCTACCACTGTGATGATCCACTCTCTCAGGTCTGCGATAGTATGTGGCAGTGTTGGTGTGTGTACTCTTATCTTTGATGTAACCCCACAAAAGTAGTCTCATTTGTAAAGTCAGCTGATCTTGGGGGCCATAACATTAGGTGCTGGTCATCTTCACATGCACATCCTATCCATCATCTGGGCAGCACATTGTTCAAGTGGAGACAAACTTTATGATGGAAATGGGCAGCGACAGTCATCTTGTTGAAAAATATAATGATGCTTTATTAACAGCTGAGACATATGCCACTGTTGTAGCATGTCCAGATACACTACACACACACACACACACAAACTGTTTGCGTTCCTTGTTCATTTTCCACTGGTTTCATTAAAGTATGGTTTGTGGTAATCCATCAAATCCTTATGAAGCACGGTGTATATTTTCTTGAATTCAATTTTTCATCCACCAGGTACAGTATAATGGTTCTCAGAAAAATGTGCCTTTAAAAAAAACTTCAGTTATAGAAGCAATATGTACCTATAAATAATAACAAATGCATTTCATTACACAATAAATACAGAATATTTTAATGTCACTTAAAATAGTGCAGTGCAATCTATTACGTGTTTTTTATTTGAAGTGAAATTGATTAATTTTTAAAAGCTGTTGATTTTTAATTAGTTCATAGTTTACTAATGAATGTTGTGGCTGAAATTAACTGAATGAAATGTAGGGTGTTTCAAAATTGCATGTCAATACTTCGGGGAAACATTCCTTAGAACTGGAGAATGAAAAAATGGTATATGAACTTAGGTCCACAAATGCTTTGTTTCATTACTGCAGCCTGTAATACGTAACGTACAGTCTTTAGCCCACAGGCTGGATCCTTTTACTATGGAATGCCATTGCAGCGTTCGTTTGCATGATACATGGCACATTACACTACAACACTACGCCTAGAACAGTAGGGACTGCACAGGAATTAGTTGCACATGTGTGAAAACTTATCGTTGACACTAAAGCAAATGTTCAAAATGCCCACCATCAGCATGAACACATGAATCAACACGCCGTTGCATGGACACATGGATGCGTTGATGAATCACTGGAAAATTCCTGATTGTTTTGCAACCCGCCACAATAGGGTTACAGAGGGTGCTCCCATCGTCCACTAAGGTTGCATACACAAGTGCCTTTAAATGTCCCCAAAAAATAAGTTTAGTGGATTCAAATCAGGGCTCCTCAGGGATTGATATGAGGCTGCCAACTACAGCTGCAAAGGCATTCCACAGTAACATAATCCAGCCCGCGAGCCATACACTGTACATGATGTATTATGGGCTGTAGTAAAGAAATGAAGCGTTTGTGGGCCTATGTTCATATAACATTTTTTCATCCTCCAGATGTGAGGAATGTTTCCCAGAAGTATTTACATGCAATTTTGCAACCTCCTGTATTTTAACATAAAACATCTATATTATAAAACACCTGTATAGCAATGTCTAGTTTGTTGCCTAAAAAAAGTTTTGGAATCTAGGTATTGATAATATAAAAAGTATTGTAGCATGTTTGTAAGAAGCCTGAAACTAACAGCAATATCGGAAACCAGAATAATCTGTGTACATGTGAACAGTCAAAGGTTCTGTCTGCTCAGTCTTCAACGTTATCTGCTCTGTCTTGAATCAACATTTATACCACAAAGAACTGTAGATTTTGAATTATCATTTTTCTTTGTTTCCTGTCTAAATTTGATTTTATTATGTCACTAGCTTAAATCAGTCGCACGGCATACCATGTTCAATTACACGAAAACCCTAATCTATTACAATGTTACTCACAGTTCCCGAAAACCTTTACACTACTATTTTACTGTTTCGTTAAATTTAAACTTACCTAGTTTAACACCCCAACAGTAACAAATTTCTATAAAAATGTGTTTTTTCACATTGACATATGTTTCGTTGTGACGGTGCGGAATAATACTTTTATTTAGATTAAATACTAAAGTAATTTAATAGGCACATGTTCTGCAAATGAAATGGTATCCCACAATACCATAACTGATCTGTAGTTAATGAGAATAGTGTAAACATTGTGCACTGTTTAACTTTGAATAATGAAAATTCTATTTTCAAACAATTTTTTGTACAAAAATTAGATTATTTGTTAACAAAACACACATTTTATTAAATAAGCAGAAGACTTATCAGATATAAATGTACACCCTGCAAGACTGTGGACTCCTACAGCCATAAAAATGTAAACCCTGTGGCATGAGCTACTATGGATATATTTTCTACCAGCATACAGTTTTAGCTAGTGTGAACATCAACTTTCTTACTAAAATGAAATAAACTGATGCATGACGGCAGGTGATAGAGGACATCACGGTTAAGCACAGTTTCACTGTCAGTCAACACAGGGTAAGTTTTGACTGTCCTTTCTACCGGTTGGCTGGAAACCGGCCGGCATATGCACAGGGCGCGTGGCCTGTCGGCACGATATGAAGTCTATTACGGGCATCACAGTTCGGCGTGCTGAATGGCACACTGCTATGGGTAGGTGGTGGCCTGGGGGGGGGACAGCTGATCCAGCGACAGTCTGCTTGAGGCTGCAGCTACCAGTGCTGTGACTTGGTGCGTTAGCGGTGTTGCGACTGCTGAAGCTTTGGTGAGCCCAGGGTGGGCTGCTGTCCCGGTGGCCTTAGAACCAGGAGTTGGTGATGCCGGTGGGGATGTGCTCTCCTTGGAAAAATGTAGCGACAATCGAATGCGGGCTTCCAGATGTCTTGGTTGGGGCTGCAAACAAGGATGGGGAGGGAGCTGGGAAGTGAGGCCTCTCCAGCTGGCAGGTGGTTTGAGCACTATCCCGGGGGGTAGCACTGCAGATGGCATGTGGGACTAGTGTGCAGCTCCCGTTTGCTCTGGTGGCAGTGGCTGACTTTCCAGCCACCTGGTTCCACTCCTCTGGGTTTAAGGCATGGGATGGGTACTATTACCGGCCGTAGACCCTAACTAGGTATTCTGCCACAGCAGAAACCGAGCAGACAAAGAACTGTACCATTTTACTCCAACTGGCGGCACGGTGGTTGGAAAGGTGGGTTTACTGTGAGCGTCCAACAATAGATTGTGGGTGCGAGTTCAAAGGCGATCAGACCTCCAGGGCTATGCTAGTACTTCCTCCAGCGACAGTTCAGCACGGTGGACGGTGTACAAACTGATCTGGCAGTCTAGCCTCCTTGTGGATTCTTTCTAGTGGTCATGGCTGTACCTTACTGTACACTGGGGTAAAGTACGGGTAGGAGCCAAATGTGTGCGTGTTCTGACGTACGTACGTCCTGGTGAAGGGAGCCCGCGTTGCTACACTATATTTGGAAACTGGTTGTATAGAAAGTAAGTGGTCTCATGCTTCACTCTGATGGACCGATATCTGTTGAGGAAAATAACTTTCACCCTTTTTAAATGACACTGAGATTAGAGATAAACATGTATTTATCCTGTGAGGAATAAACAATGATGAGTGACAGGCTGGGGAGAGCTGAAAGAGATGTCACTGTCGGGACCATTTTTGGGTGTGCAGGTAAGTCACAGGGTTATATGGTCATCCTCACTGGCAGGTTGGGACCAGACAAGTACACAATATGGGATGTGTAGCTTGGTGACTCGGAACAGTCTAAAACTGGCTGGGCCATCTGGTGGGCTGCAAAACTCGTGACCACGTGATTACCTGCGCAGGCAGTGGTCCGGACAGACCGCTGACCCATTTTGTTCTGCTTTTGGTGGCTGCTGGTGTTGCCAAAGGAGCTGGGTGCCCAAGAGGTTCTGTGTCTGATAGAGCTGGCATAGGCCCTAGCAGGGCTGGTGCTCTGTTGGACCCAGAACCACAGATTGGCAATCCTCTGCGGATGGCAATGACAATGGGATGTGGTGTCCCTGGTGTCTTTTGTGGGGCGGGAAACAGAGGAGGGGAGGAAGCCAAGAGACGAGGCCTCTCAAGCTGATGGGCTGCGTAAGCTCATTCCCGGGGTTTATCGTGGTAGAGTACCGAAGAGGCTGGGGCGCAGTTCCAGGTAGACTTAAGAGGCAGCGGCGGCTTTACTCTCCTTCCATTTTTTCCCGCTTCTTTGAGTGTAAGGCATGGAAGGAATAGATAGGTTCTAAGACCAGTCTCACGAGAGGGAAGCAGGCAACTATAGTTCCTAACTAGTGTGTTCTGCTAAAACTGGGCAGACACAGAGCCGTACCCTCTTTCCACGCTGGCGAAACAGCGGCTTGGGGTTGTCGGAGAGGTGGGTTTCATCCAAGTATCTGACAAACAACTGTGTGTGTGGGTCCTAAGGCAGTCATACCTCCAGGATCAGTCAAATACTCCCTACGGCAGCATGGCTTCACAGTGGACTGAGTACAAATTGGGCTGGTTGACTAGCTTCCGTGTTGATTGTGTTGCTAGTGGTTGGTGCTCTGTTTTGTACACCGATGTGCACATAACTGTTGGCGGTCGAGCGTGTATGTTATTTGACGTATGAGTGTTCCTGAAGGGGAGCCCACATTCCTACGCTACGTTCGGAAAAATATGGTGGAAAAGCAGTTCTCCTGCTTCACCCCGTTGGCATGGTGTTTTACTTAGGAGTAGTCACCTAAGGACTGATACTCTGAAGTAAGAGAGAACTCATGTTTTATTCAAAGACGAATAAACACGGTGGTTCGTACTACCGCCTATCTACCTTAAGCTGACCAGAATTACTAACTATGCAAAGCCAGGTGAAGGGTACCAGGTTCTAGACTGGGCAAGGCAATTCGACTAGGTAGCTATATAAAATGACCTTATCTACTCTGTACCTTATCCTGAAGGGACTTGAGACCCACTACCAGGACAGCAGGTGTAGTTGCTGTTACCTAATGGGTAAGGAAGCAAGGAGGGTTGATTACTTCTTCAGGATCTGCTGGTGCAAAGCTTCTAGGAGGTCCAGAAGGCTTTGGCGTAGCAGTTCAAGAAATTCTGGTATGTCTGGAAGACATGTTCGGCAGAAAGCTCCAGCACACAGGTTTGTGGAGCGAGCTGTTGGGGCTACTTGGCTCTAAGAAGAGCAGAACTGATCTTTCTCTCCCACGTTCAGGTATATATTATGCCGGCCCACCCTCGTCCAGGCTGTGGGGTGGGGACAGTCAAGTTATCTGCTTAGTAGGTGTTACCAAGGGTTGTCTGCTGCTGGCTGAAACATTGTAGGTGGCCCTATCCCTCAACGCTATGTTGAACTACTTGACCATAGAGTGGTTTTGGCGGCTCATTCGTGCTTCTGAGAGGGGGGTGGCATGCTTTCTGACCTTGGATAAACTGTACGAAACTGATGTCTGTATTAACCCCCGCAACAAGGGACATAAACTGTAGGCACTCTGGTAGCTGTAGTACTGGTTCGGACCCTGTCTAGTGCATCTAAGAGATACGCACATGAGATGGAGTCGTTTGTGCAATGTCAGAAAGCGCAAAGTGTCAATTCACCCCTCCTCTCTTGCGACGGTGGTTCATATGGGTGAAGATAAAAATTACATTTTCTCGGCGGTGATGTAGAACTGTCAGCTCAAGAAGGCCGGTTTCATCTCTATAGTGCTCGGTCCTCTGTGTGCTGGGCTCAGTGATGTGGCAGCACACGCCACTTGATTCACTTGTTGGAGTGGTGGCTCGAGAAGCACCGTCCCTCTCTAGCACGCAGCTGGAGGCAGTCAGCCGGGCGAGGGACCAGCTAATGCCCTCCCTCCCGCTAGGGGAGTAGTGATGTGTTGAGAGATAATGTCCTGGTGTTGGGTGAAGTGTCGTACCCTTCTTCATTTAAATGTGCAGCTGTATAATAGTGAGCTGAAGGCTTGGTTAAATCATACAACCTGTGGGAGAGAAAATGAAAAAACACAAGTGGTGCATATAAAATAATTGATCACTTTGTGTACTGCAAGACCTCACTCGTGAGAGGCATGTGGGATTCTATCTTCTACTGGCCGTGGTGCTGAGGGTGAGAAGTGGCTCTGCCTTTAGTCATCCTAATATGTGGCAAGGTAGGAAGTATTTAAGTTTGACAAGATAGCTAAGGGGAGATGCCGGTGCTAGGCCCATAATTTGACCCTCGTAAGAAGTTTTCTTTGTTAAAAAGACTTAATTTTTCAGTTTCTTCAGAAACTTCTTAAGAGGTTCACTATATTGATATATTACTTATGTAGGTGTGTTGACCAATGCCCTTTTACTCTTAAATCTGAAGATTCTGTGGTTTGTTCTGTGGTGGGGTTTTGGGCTAAAGTCTAGTCAGAAAATATCCAGGGTACCATTGCAGACTAGATAGAAGTTGAGATAACTTCAGTATTGTTAGCTCACGCCTAAACTATATTAAAGACTAAATTTTCCATGTAGGCTGTGCCAATGGTATGGCAGGGAGATTATTATGCCGGGGACAGCCCCATATGCTGCTAGTGCGTGTTCCTGATAAATCTAGGTGTTTGACAGGCAATGATATTGAAGCTTTGAGAACAGCATCCTTGCTCCTTGACCTTCTCAAGTGGATTCAGGTTGATCACAACCATGTACTGGGTTGTCATGTAACCATTTGTATAATGCCTTTTAGACATCAAACAAAATGTTACTACAGTTGGCATCTCCGATTGTTGAATCTAATGGGTATACCCAGATTTGTGATTTGCTAATTTTGTGCCCGACAAAAGGTAGGAGGAATGAGCTGATAATGCCAGTTGTCAGCACTGATTAGAAGGCAGATGACCTACAGCCTACTGCTCCTTTGCAGGTGCTAACTGTGTGACTTGATAGTGAATAAGTATTAGTGATTCATATTTGTCTGTACACCTTGTCATAACTGATCATAGTGATAAAATGTTTGCACCAGATATTGCAGTTGGAGCTCCGTATGGCGGGGAAGATGAAAGTGGAGCCATCTACATCTACCATGGACACAGAGCTGGAATAAACACCAAATACAGCCAGCGGATAATTGGCTCTGACATTAACAAGTCCATCCGTGGCTTTGGTGTTAGCATTTCTAATGGGATGGACATTGATGGCAACAGTTACAATGGTGAGTTTTTAAGACTTACACAACTGTTAATTTTTATTTCATATTATAATCACATGTTATTATAGTTTATTATTATTATTATTATTATTATTATTATTATTATTATTATGTTGCATTATCATCAGATATTGTTATTTTTATTGCTATTCTTGCATCAGTACTTCTTAACTTATGAAATTTTCAATACTTTCTGGAAAACTGTCAGCTTTTCCTACTCAGTGTAGAATGTAAGTTGGAATAGTTTTTTCTTCAAAGTTAACTGATAATTACAAATATTCCTTTCAAAGAATTTTATTGTTTGTTACTTTGGTTGGTAATGTGTGTTGTTTACTGGGCTCCTAATTACATTTTCTTTAAAGCAATATTTTGGGTTTTTTTATAATGTTAACATAAATGAGTTATATTTTCATTATTTATTTATCAAACAGAAAAGTGTTTTAACTTATTGAATTTACTATTAATGTTCTTGAAACTGATTAAGATTGGGAAATTTGATTTTAGAAAGTTAATTTCAATTTAAGCTACGGTTGCCAACTATCCTGTTTTGTACTGAATTTCCGGTATCCTGGGGCTAAATTAACTATTGTGTATTGAGATTAAATGGGATCTCATATTTCCCGTATTTCAGAAATTTTAGAAACTAATTTGAATAAACAAACCAGTTTCTGCAATTTATCATTTCCGCAATTACTGATTTAGCTCTATGACCATTTATTCCATAGTCAATAGTTACAGTTGATGCTTCACATAAACACAAGTAAACAATAGCTCATCTTTAGCAGCAAATGAATTCCTAAAAGATAACTCTGTAGAACTCAAAACATCTCCAACTTTAATTCTACCACAAGGCTTTTTTTTATAAGAGCACTATGCTCCCAAACAAAAACATTACACTTCCAAGACTTAGGTAGAGCAACTAGTTCAGTTAGCATTCAATGCAAGAGGTAGTATGCGATTGTTAAGCAAGTCTCTTGATGAGATCAAGAAATAAATAACTAAAATAAATAATTTCATTAGTAAAAATCACTCTCAAATGCACATACCTTCACTAATAAAAGTAATTGTTCCAGTTTTATCATTACTAATATTAGAGTACTTATGATTACCAAAACCACCAGTTTCTAAAAGGGAGTGGGGTGATATCTATCGTTTATAAATACAGTAAAAGAGGAGATGTTCGGAAAAAACTCTAAATTTAATAAATCCCAATAAATACTCTAAAAAAAAAAATAACAAACATTATAAAATGTATAAACATAGAGTATAAACAGGTAGAATAAATATTATTTTTAAGTGGCAATAATAATAAAATACACAAATAAGTTTTTCCAGACCTTTGGCTTAAAATTTTGTAAAAAATAGATATGTAACACAAAATTTTGTCTCTCTTCTAAATAAGCTGACAAGGGGGAGAAGGGGACCTGTGTGGACACTTTGTTTTCGTGTTGACATAAAGATGAAAAAAATAAAATAAAAGCTATGTTTGGTTTGACACATGCCGCACAGCCGCGCAGCATGCCTGCTCCTGCACGGGCGATCTCACCCCATCAACGCAAGTCACAACAGCGGCAGATGAGATTCACATGCCGACAGTTGATTCCACGAGCTGGACAACCAGTTCACTTATAATTAAAAAATTAATTATAAAATTGTACTGTCTGCCTGTAATTCCCACATGCGGTCACCACCCCATAGAAACAAGATTGTTTTTGACCCAACGAGCCACAGACCACCAATAGCAGAGACTAAAGTAAAGAGACGCCACAGGACCGCAACACCCCTGCGTCCAGTGATGTCACAGCAGCACTCTCGAACGGAGGTAGTAAACGTGTCGCCAGCCTCAACCTAGGGTTACAAGGAATGTCCGGTGTTGCGCAACCCTTAGATAAACAGCCCCTGTGGAGAAAGGCCATCATCCCCGCACCCTCTGAAGAATCCTGAAGCACAGATTTTTGGACTATGAGGCCCAGAAGCACCTCTGGCCAGAGTTAGTTGGCTTGCCAGCCACACTGGTCAGTGAGCCCTCCCTGGTCTAGGCAAGACCTCCTCCTTTCCCAGCTTGCACAAAGCTCTACCAGCTCATCCTGCAGCTTGAGAAGGCTCCACCTACACCAGCTCATCCTGCAGCTCCTGCAAGACTCTCCAAAGATAACCTCTATGTCCTAACCCTGCACCCCTTTACCCAAGTCTTTCCCTTGATTCAGTGGTAGCAGGTTGTCGCGACGTCCCCTCTGGAAAACAACCCCTCAGGAAGCAAACCTCTGTAAATTGTGAGTTTCTCAGAGTAACAAATATTTTATTACAAGCTTGTCTAGGTTCACCTTCACCTGTGTAAAGTAACCAAGCTATAGGCTGTTCATGGAAAAATTTGCACTTTTGAAAGCCCTGCTTAAGATCTACTTGTAAACACATTTTGTATTCCTTTGCCTTATGTAAAATTAACTTTGCTATGGGCTTCATTGTAGTATTTCATTTGACTGTCCTTTATTCACATGTTGATCCATGTACATACCCACCACATCACATGTCCACCACTACTTCGTAGGCCTTTTCCAATACTAACCTTTCACATTAACTTCCCATTTTACTACTACCAACCTTTCACATTAACTTCCCTAAATCTCCCTTTTTTTTTTTTACCAAATACAAAGCACTTTACAGATTAATTTGAACAAACTTTGTTGACTAAAACTACCACAAATATTGTTGACTTAAATCCTATTTGGGCACATAATCACTGAGGTATCTAGCCGACCCAGAAATTCTCATAGGCTGCGATCCTACAGAAACAGAGGGATCAACATTTGACATCTGTGAGTGGAGAGTAAACTCCAGCTGTAAACCTGTTATCTGATTTCTGATTATGATGGTTTTTTGAATCTACACTTACAATTCTCCTTTCCCTTGACCAATAACACTGCTTTTTGGTTTCATTACCTTGAACTGGATGTTGTTCCCTTGCGACTACAGATTTCTTAAGATGATACGTGTTTCTTAGTTTCGCCCTTACCCTCTCATCCTGTATCAGCACAGATCTAGGAGTAAACCCACTTTAATGACTCTGGCAGGCTTCCAAATGCGCTGATCAAGATAAACCACATTATCGCCTTTTCGCAAGTCAATGTTTCTGGATTTTGTACTTTTATCATAGCAAATTTTGTTCCCTCGATACTTTTGTTGCTGTACTTCAGAGAAGTTTTTTGTACTACTGTAGGTTGCAGCAATTTATCATGTATTGGTAAATTTGTAAGCTGTGCAGGACTGAAATTTGAATCTAAGACTGAAGTGTTTCTATACTCAAGTATCATGAGTTGTATGTCGAAGATTTTGATCACAGTATTTTTTAAACATTTTTTTAGTTATACCCACAGCCTGTTCTGCTAGTCCATTACTTCTTGGGTACTTTATATTGAACTCCTTCATATGCAAAGAACCAAAAGACATGTCTGCCACTAAGATGCTTGGGATCCTATGTGTTGAAAAAATAGTCTTTAGTGCTTTTACTATGTTAGGCGAGTCTTTTGACTGCAAGGGAACCAACTCTATCCACTTGGAATAGTAGTCGCACAGAACTAAGTATGGGTGTGAATCATGTTCGAGAATATTGCATGCTACTTTGTGGAAAGGTAATGTCCGAGGTTCTTTTAATATTATAGGTTCCTTGTGGTTCTTAAAACTATTTTTCACACAGACTACATGCTGCTGCTGTATTCATACTAGGCCAATAGAATGTTTTTGCTCGTGCTTATGGTTTTGACACACCAAAATGTGACTGATACAGGTTGTCTAAAAGAAACTGTTTGAGGGATGCTGGGACCATTAGGGCTGTCAAAATACCAAAAAATCATAGATTCAGATTCCTGTCTTGATTCAGATTCTCGATTCCACAAGGAAATAAATTAATATTATTTCGTTTACAACTGAATGGAAATAATATATTTTATGCTTATAAACAGTTTTCCACAAAATGTTTATTTTACATGATGGTTCGAACTACCAAACACGCTTGAAACAAAAGTCAGTGTCCAACGAGCATTTTCTGTGGTCCCGACAAAATTCCTGATGCTAAAAATGTCTGTTTGTGCCAAACTCAAAATTTAGGCAAAATTTTTACAGATTCGAACAAAAATTTCTTTAACATTGCTGGAAAATACATGATCCGATCATTAAAAATGAAGTATTAACAAAAATATGTAATATTGACTATACTCACCAAACCATGCAAAGTCCGTAAACAGTATATTATGTACACATGAAGTAATACTGATAGATAACACAAATAAAATAAATTTTCAATACACATTGTTTTCGCTTACATCTCACTGCCCTGCATTTAGTCCTGTTTATGTAATTTACGACTTCCGAAATAAACTGTAGTGTAGTATAGTCGCAATCTTGTACTTTGTAATAAAAAAGAAGAAATCTCAGACTACAAACCGTGTATTTAGAGAGCACAAAATACAAAAATAAAATTAAAAATGTGGAAATACAGTACATATTTATATGAAATATGTCCTGTAGAGTTTTATTAGACGTTCAGCAAACTTTGTCTGTACGATCGCAGCCTTGTTGGTAATGAAGCAGCGACAACAGCGGTGCCATATTTCTGATATATCAGTTCGCTCTGTGTCATTGCCAACACTAGTAAGTTTTACCCTTGAATATTTTTTCATGAAAATTATCAATGGATGATGTATAAACATAATACTAATAAATATGCCCAGAAAGTTAGAAAAAGGCACAGCTAAATTAAGGAAATCCTATTCACTACACTTATCAATCACAATATACAAATTGTACATTAGAAAATGATTTTGCTGCTGTACACAAGATATATAACGTACATAGATCGCACGCTCACCGCCGTGCAACAAGTTCACATTGATTGACACTATTTAGTGAAACATATTGCCAATGTTTTGCTTTCTCAAGTCACATTAAGATCTGTGGAATAGTAATCGTGCTGTGTAATTTATTTTTTAGTAAACATTACTACAATACAATTTTTCTGTCACAAATGTTTTGTATGGGTCGTATTAAGCCGAAATGTAATATGTTTTACCGAATCATAACTCTCACTTGCGTGTGTGGTTAGTGTATGGATTTGAAAACGACTAGACAAGTAATTGTTAGCGAGAATTGTCGTAAATAAATAAGTTTCGTTTTATGCATTAAGTTAACATGCATTTCGGAGTTACATAAAACATTTTTGAGGTCTAAAATCTAGGTCTACATCCATTATTTTCCCGTATGCAACTGTTTTTAGTTTCTCCACTGACAAATGTATTTTACAGAATCCATTGTACTCCTCCTTGCTGATTTGTTGTTAATAAAAATCCCCAGAGAATCGGCATGTGCCAGAATTGACGTGATTAGATTCTTGGTACCTCTAATCGCTTAAGAATTGGCAGTATCGAGGAATCTAATTTGAAATTCCTAACGATAATCCTTTTCTCCAAAAACACTAGGCCATCTTCAAATACAAGATCATCCTTAAATTTAAAATAAAATTTTGCAACTTTTGATAGTTTTGCCGACAACATAACACGTTTTTTACACTGAAAATAACATTTATACAAAAGTTAATTTATTGGCCTCTCTGCGCACATGCTGGACACGTGACATGTGTGGTGAGCACCATCATGGGATCTAGCACTGCTGGATGTTAGCCGGCGTCAAACTCTCAAAAATCACTTTGCAACAATATAAATTGAAATTTCATGTATTGTATTAGTTGATGGGACAGAACGTCTTTATGTTTTAGCAATTGTTGGAAAGTATTTCTTGTCCTTGTTTTTCACTACAAACACAGAATAAAATTACTTTTTCTGGTACTATTGTACTACTTTTTGAGAGAGAACCCGTTTTTCTACTTCACCAAACATACTTTTACCATGTACGTACGTATACAGAGAGTGGGGGGGATTTCCACAAGTTATATATTGAGAGCTGGTTTTGCCATTGACATGTTCCCTGCCAATATTGTACCAGGTGTCGAACATGGACCTCCTGTATCTTAAGTCTCATTGTGTAGGGTAAAGTGTATACTTTTTTAATAACTGAGTATGTCTCTACGTGTTAATTTTTTCACATTCAGTTTGTACCCTATAATTATTTTTCTTACAAGTTTGTCCCGCCTGTATAATTTTTTCATACATGTTGCACCATACTTTCTCACCAGTACTGTGTCATATTTTTCTGTCAGTACCATGTATTTTATGCCTCTCCAGTATCGTTTTTTTATTTCGTAAATGAGTATAGTAACAGATGTTAATTTCATCATACTGTAAAATTTGTCTCCTTTGTTCGTTATGTCTCCCCAGTATTGTACCTTGGATATGTTTCTCTCATTGGTATGTCAGTTCGACCCATCAGTATTGTACTGCATATTTATTCCTACCAGCATTGTGCCTTGTTTTTCCCTTACTTCCCCACCAGTATATATTTTTTTGAATAGTGTCGGAGGTGCTCTAGGGGTTGAACCTGGTCCTTACTTAATTCTTGACTGGGGCTAGGGTTCCATGGCATATTATCTGATATCCGACTTTTACGTGTGAAATATTTTAAAGCCTTGATAGCTGGTGTGATAGTTCTTGCCATTGTGAAGTATACAAAACTGCTTCCCTGAGTCTTTGTAGTTTTTAACATGGCATTATGCATTAAGTAACAAATAATGTGATAATGTACCACAATGCTTTAATTATCCATTAAAAAATTAAAATTTTTTTTTTTAATCCTAAAGATTTCAATAAAAAAGATTTCAATAAAAAAGATTTCATTTTCATAAATAATGCATCTGGGTAAACTGTTGGTTGAAAAAATTTATAAAAAAATGTAAAGACAAAAATTAGTTCTTCTGAAGTCTATAAATATGAGTGTTGTCACCTTACCTGGTGGCTGAATAGAGACTACTTGTGTGTGCTGCGAACAAAATCCAATATGGAGGGGTTCGAACGAAAGTGGTGGAGGCATACTAACTAGTCACCGAGATCATTGGTGGGGCATTTAGCCAATCTAAGACATTGGCAGGGATGGAGCGAACATGACTATTAGTTCCACCTATACTTTAAAAACATAAATTAAATATATCTACCAATATAGTGGGCTTCAAAACAACTGATTATCACAGAAAACAAAAATGGCTGCCATCTGGTGGCTAAATTAATACACTAGCACTACCTAGGTGAGTAATCAGTGCTACCTAGGGGTTGAAAACAAGACGCTTACCAATATGGCGGACGAACATGAGAGTATACCAAAATTGTGTAGAATGTAGGCGAGAGCATATCAAGATGGCGGACACCTGCCAAGATGGTGGCCTCCAATAACTTATATAATTTTTTTTAATAAATGTTATAATAATGTTAATAATAATTTGAAGAATAAATGTTTTTTAACAATTTTTAAAATAATTCTTAATAATACAATTTTTAATAATTTTTTTTTATATTGTTTACTTTTTTTATACACTTTTTGACCTTTTTTTGGACTTTTTGGGATCAAAGGTTATGAGTCAAGGGTCAAGAATCAAAGGTCAAAGCATTTTTGTCCCTTTGCAAAAAGTGCAAATTTCACAATGCATGGAGGCTATCCACCTTGCACCAGATTGCTGAGAGGGAAGATGCAAGGATGCCATGTTGCTCGCTAGGTAAAGTTTTCTTTTGCCAGGCTTTAAAGGGGAGCTTGAGAGAACACTGCACTAGCTGCTGGGCAACATGTTCATGGTTCTGCTCTGCCAGCATCAGCTAAACAGAAGGAAAAGAGAGCATAATGGATGGTGCATTTATTGATAGGTTCTCCCTGTTACTGAATGTTTGCAAAAGAAAAAATTTAAGGGAAACTGCACAGTTTACAGGGAATGGATGTTGGGCTCCGACCAGGTATGTAATTAATTTGCATGGAAAACAAGTGCTGTTATTGTCTTTTTGAATCAAAATACTTATATTACTTCACCCTAGATTTTCAAGCCATTATGAGTTGAAATATGGATTTTGTTTCTACTGACAAGACAAATTCTGATTTCATTCCATGTGAATTGTACTAAATAAAATTGACAGTTGTTTGTTACTGTGAATCACTACTATGTTGGATGTAAACTACTTTTGCTTCAGACTTGGCAGTGGGTGCATACCAGTCAGACGAAGCTGTGATACTGAGGGCGAGCCCCATCGTGTCTGTGCGAGCAGAACTAGGCACAGACCTGAAAAATATCGGCATAAACGCGACCAGCTTCCAGGTTGCATCTTGCATCAGCTACTCTGGAGAGCACGTGCCGCCCAGCATATGTGAGTCTCTGCAGTCACAATCCGTACTTCTTTCAATATTTGTATTTGCTGTTTGCTTTGTCGGATGATGCAGAATTTGATTTATTCACTGTATACATATTGTGTGCTTGGGAATGTAACTATTGTAGTGCTTATTGTAGTACTGTTGGCAATAGTAGTGTCTGTCAGTTACTCAGATGTAGGCAGTAATAGCAGAATAGTACATGAGCGAACTTGTACGTTAATGTGGAAATAAACAGATAAAATTGTAAAACTGGTATAACAGCAGTTTGTTGTAATGTGCGTTCTTGCTGTTTGAACAGTTGACAGAAAGTACTTACTTTAAAGAAAAAAAGTAGCCCTTAAATCTTATGTTTCGGGTGAGACGGACACACAGAATCCACAGCATCCCTGAGAACCCTGAGTCTCAATAGTGTGGTGACTGGGAAACATCACTGGTGCCCACCTACAGTAAGTTACTGTATCACCATTCGTTTCGTGTGTCACCCGAAAGCGTCACATTTTGCATTACTAAACATCTTTACTAAACATTTTATCACTGAAAAAGGCAAGAGGTTGCTGTCACTACAAAGAAACACTTTCAAGCACTGTGAGACTTGCTTTTATTTTTGTCACCGATACAAAATCGTGTCAAGATTAATTTTATGAAACGTGGACGTGTCTAACTCTGTTCTGGTGCTCCCCAGCATGTAATTAATCTAGCGCACTCCTAGATGGATGACTTCTCTGTGGTGTTAGAAAACACATTCTTCACAAGGAAAGGAGTCGACCGCCGCTAGGGTGGGCTGCTGATTTTTCCTAACGACAGAGCACGGAGAGTTATGAAATGAACATCGAACACGTGTGATTATTTAGCATCGCTAACGCAGACACTCAGCACATGGCTAGTGTGGTGACTGCTTATACACATAGCCGGCTAAGATGAAAATAATATCACTGTACAAATTACATAAATTACACATACATATGAAACAAGATGGGACACAACATGGATGGTCACAAACATGCATGTGCATGAAAGCAAGTTTATATAGCGTGGATGCCACTGGATAAGATTCATAGCAGGTCATGTGGTGCAGGTGAAATTTCAGTATCTCTATGTAAAAACAGCAAATTATGGTCACAGATTGTTATTAATGATGCGAAAAATGTTCTCGTGTTGATTGAAACATTTATAGGCTTATAGTATGCCTGATGGCGGGAAAATCAGACTTGAAAATGACTGCGTGGTCATACATACAAAGCATCAATTACATAAAAAATAGACGGAACCCTGAATGAAATATTATGTAGAACCCTGAAAACACATGATATTACACAATTAATCCTTCAAAGTGCATGGCTGGTGCAGATATTGACTTGGTGGCTGTTAACCATGTGGTTGCAAGTGATGTGGTTCCAAAACAAGTTAAACAAAAAATACCCTTAAATTCATACAGAAACAAAGCCCTCAATATTGCACGCAGCAATTAAACAGAAATTACATTGAAACGCTTTTAACATAGGCAGATGACGCTTGATTCAAAGTTGCGTGGGCCGTGTGGCCTCTTGCATCTTTCCTCCTTTCTCTTCGAATACATTGAAAAAGTCACAAGGGCGCAAATTATTAATTTAAGCGGAAGCATAATGTTGGGGAATATCTGGCAAAACGTACACAAGGCAAAGGTTAACCAGTATGCTAAAAGTGAACTGTTTTAATCGAAATCAGTGCAAAAAGTTGAGGTGTGTACATGACAGCGTCTTGCCTCGCCAGCTCTCCCCGACGAACCGCCTAGAGGCAGGGGTCGTGCGGACCTACTGTGGCTGCTTACGGGGTTTACACAAGCGGAAGTGCTAGGCACACAGAGTAAAACTTTTACCTTTTAAAATAAATAGCACATAAATAATTTTAATATGGATTGACATTTTATATTTAAATTGTGAATTTTCTGTATTCATTAAATCTCTTTTATGATGGTGTTCACCCCGGAATAATAATGTTCTTTAGTCTTCGCACAGCGCACATTTTGAATTCATAACCATTGTGCAATATTTTTAAACATACATTTTAGACAGACACTTAAACACTTCAGGACTTGAAAATAAAACAAGACATGATTCACACTTCAAATAGACTCCATTAGGGGAATGTTCAGGTTATGGCCTCCTTGCACATGTGCATGCCCACGTTTCACATGAGTGGTGAGTGCCATCATGGTCTTAAAGTGGCTTTCTGTTAGCCGGTTTCAATTTGTAGATAATGTTACATACTTTAATTAGGTCCTGTTCATTTCAATATTACTCCTACACAAATCCACAGCCTTACTACAAAATACTAGTAAATATTTTATAATTGATAAAAAATATGAAAATATACTTTGTATCATGGTGTGTTACATAGTTGTTAATTATAGGTCTATAATAAAAATACAGTAATCAAAACTTCTGCATATGTTCAGAATAAAATTTTTCAATTTAATTTTATAAAAATCAACCATTCTCAATGTGGCAAAAATTACTTAAGTTTCTGGTATGTAAACAATCAAATGCTGTTCCCATAAATATGTTATAAAATTTATAATTACTTGAATAGCAAAACATTATTATTGTGGACACTTGTGTACAATTATAATATTCTTCTGCTACCATAATGCCAGACACTGTTACGCCACTATGGTATAATAAATAATTCATCATTAGTTTTAGGCAAATGGGATACCATGTACATTTTGCTTAGAAACTGGTTCTAGTAAAATTTTACAAATTATATTTTCAATTGGTTATTAATTCTCCACAGGCAGACACAAATCTAATAAATGAAAGCAGTATCTATAAAATTGCAGTTTTAAAAGAAATATTTTAATTAAACCAACTGGATGTGTAGACAAAAAAAAACTGTCTTGCTGATTAAATAACAAATTTTGGCGTGTATAGGCCCGCAAATTTTTACAAAAGAAATTATTATAAAAAGTAGGGCGTGGCTTCTTTAAGAGATATTGGTATTAAAAAAATGTCTTACCCCCGAAACATGTTTTGGGATTTTGTCAACATACAGTACATTTTAATGTTCAACTTAGTTCCTAAGGAAATAAAAAAAGAACAAATGAACAGCTTAGCAATTGTGTTTAAACGCTTATGGGCCGCCCAGCGCCAGCCAAGCGGGTTGAGCTGGCTCATTCCCTTTCTCCATTTTTCCTTCACCTTCTCACTCGGTGCCCCTCCCTTCCACTCCCCCCACCACCCTTTACAGCTACCACATTCTTTGTCACTCCCTTCTGCTCCCTCCTCCCACATTGTCTTTTTTCTCTCTTCACCCTCACCATTGCTCCACACAACTGCTTGGATGA
Organism: Dryococelus australis; assembly: GCA_029891345.1. Classification (NCBI taxonomy): domain Eukaryota; kingdom Metazoa; phylum Arthropoda; class Insecta; order Phasmatodea; family Phasmatidae; genus Dryococelus; species Dryococelus australis. Next base: position 195,021,200 of record CM056997.1, read on the forward strand.
CTAATGAAATGTGGAGGGGAAGCGTTATGAAGGCTGGGTGGTCAACCGGTATTTTCATAATGCCCCCTTCACTATCTAAAATGTCTCTCACACTGTCTCTGGCCAATGAGACAGCTAACAGCATATATATATATATATTAGTGTACATGCGTGTGTGTGTCGTAATTTGCTGTTGCTCCGCCGGTTTGCCAATTGGCCTCTGCACTAGCACGATGATGCCCGGCAATATTTAGAGGAATAAAAAAATTCAGTGCAGCCTATACGTACTTGAAATTATCCTTACTTTTGATCAAAAACTTCAGGTGACACCTTTACATGCATGCGGCCTATATATGCTAAAATATGGTATTCAATGAATAAATGCACTTGTGGATAAACAGAAATTACTTCGTGAAAAGCTTATGGCTCTGAAAGTCTTGAAAAACCCTGGAATGCACTCCTGTACAAACTACCTATCTTTTATGATAAATATAGAATTAATTTTAATAGGGAAATGTTTTAACTTTTTAAAATTTATACATGAAAAATATTTCAATAATATCTTACGCCACAAAAGCATTAATATAGGAAATGAGTTTTAGCAATTATGATGTAGTTACATAGTGACATGGTCCAGATGATAACAAGATTAACAAAATAAGAAGGGGATGTCTGTACACTTGCCTGATAAACCTACCAAGTTAATGTCGCCATAGTTTGCAAGGTAGCCACTGCAGCGCTACCTATCGTGTAGTTGAATGTTTCCATAACAAGGCATTGTGTTGTTTATGTTAATTATAGTTTTAATATACAGACGAAATAAAGTAATATTATAGTTCATAATAAAATACAATTTATAATCATCTGGAAGTCAATGGGGGAAGTCTTCACTGGTGCTAAAAGCTAACAAATGTACATATAAACCATTTTAGAAATTTTACTTCTCCTGCTGATTTTGCCAAAAAACATTGTTTTTTAATGGACTAAAAATTATTTTTGTCTTAATAGGATACAAGCTGCTAGTGTCTACTGCTACAGTATTGTCATTTAATTCCTACCTATTTTAATACAATTCTTACTTTGGGGAATACATATACACATGAAAGTAATTTTTCGCAATAAATGTATTGGTAGCGCAATGGTAACATTGTGGGTTCAGGTGCTCAAGGTTGCAGGTTTGAATCTTGCCTGGGATAGAAAATTTTTAACCACTTTATAATGTATTTTCGTGTATAATGTATTTTCGTGATGTATTTAGTATAAATTATTCATGAGAAAACATAATCCTCGCAAGATCGGATGCTCTATGTTACGGGAAACAAATTATTGCAATCGTAGTATTACACAAGATTTAAACCACGCAAATAATGCAAGGAGACTAAACTTAAGCGAATAGAACTGGATGGAAATCACAATTTAGGTTACTAGATTGACTGCGCCCACCATGCCCGATTGTATTAACTTACTTCTCAGTATATTATTTTTGCAGTGATCATGCTAATATTATGTATTACATAGAGGATGTAATGTATAGTGAAAAGCTGTAGATAACTCTATTCTACACTTCATATTGCTTTGGTATGCGTTTCCAACAGTAGGAGACTTGTGAAGGCATTAGGTGATAAGACAGTATGCGAATATTGTGGAAATTTTGTAATTTTGTGCTTGATGAAAAAAAAATGTGCATGGTAAATAGGTACATACCATTAGCACAATGTTAGCATTCAATACTCTCCGGATATTCTTGTACAATACTCTATTTTTAAGTAATCAATAGTATTGAGGTATCACAGCATCGAGGAACCCACCCCTAGTTTTAAGTGTAATTTCCATTCCTTGGGGACAGTAGTTTGTGTGTGTGTGCACATGCTAATAAGGGAAAGGGGTTGTTGCACCTGGATGTGATGCACATGTACATATTAGGGTTTGCGGGGGTGTTATTACCATTATCATTGGTATAAGTATCTGCAGTCATGGCTTGGTACCTAACTCAACCACTAATGTGGTGATTGACTACTGAGCATTCAAGCATTTTATCATCCAAAAGTCTGAATTTCAGTTAAAGATCAACTAGTCATACCTTTGTAAAGGACACTGTAGTGTCAAACTTATAGAAGCCAAGGAAATTTAAAAAGAACCTGGGATTATCGGTTGACTGTACTAGAGCAATTGCTCTTTTATTTTCTACTAATCAGGTTTGTTGTATGTAAGCTTTTCACTGTAAAATGATCACTTTTTAAGGCCCTCCAAACAGGCGTTAACCACTAATATATTTTATTGCAGCTTCAGGCGCTGACTTTTGAGAGTGGAGAAATGAATCTACACTGTATTTATTAGTAACACAGCTATGTTTATATTAAAAAGTGGCGGGAAGATAAAATAGGCGGGAAAGAAAAATTTAGCAGAGCCTTAAAAAGTGCTCACTTTACCATGAATAGCCTATAAGTATAACATGTTTGCTGCTGGAGAGTGGTTGAAATCATATTTAAGTAAAACTCTTGAAGTTAGTGTTCTGTAATTAATGTACTGTACTTAATGCTTAATTATATTGTAATTTCTGAGCACTAGAGTGTGCTAGATGCAAAGACACTTTCAAGTGTCAGGTGCACTGGGATAGCATGACTATTCTTGAATACTCTCTGCTCGTTAGCATTACCAGCAGCAAGATCTTGAGGGACGAACTCTCAGTGATGGATCAGTGCATTGAGCAGAGATCTGGTACTACCATGAACGTAGACATACAGTAGGGATGTAGATATCACTCTGGTCAGGTAATATATTTTAATTAGTGAGAACAGTCTTGGTACAATGTGGGAGGTAACTGAGGATATACAGAATGCACCAGATTACACAGCTGTATTCTGGTCCTTTGGCATGAGGTGTACTGTGTTAAGAATGCCTAAACCCCTTGGTCTTAGGAGTTGTTTCTGGTCTTAGCCGACACTGGGAACCGTTGGATGGTTCAGAAAACCTATGTGATGATGATTAAGTAATGAAGAAAATGTAATTTGGTGGCTGTAAAAAAAATTGGGTTTTCGTACACCAACTCGAGTTACATTTACAGGAATACTTAGTGGTAATTCCTACATAGTTATATATACTTCAGATAGTTACATTAAAATTTGATTGCTTTATATTATCATATACTGTATGTTGGCGTGTATAGGCTGCATCAGAAGTTTTGGATGAAAAATTATGAATAATTAATATTTTGAGTATAGGCTGCACTGAATTTTTGTATTCCTGTAAACATTGTTAAGTCACAATTCCGTACAAACGTAATAAATTCCGATTTAATTTCTCCCCTACAAAACATTTGTGACAGAAAATTTATATTATGTTGTGATGTTTACAAATATACAGTGTGTAATTACTGTTGCACAGATGGTAATGTGTCTACGTGTTTACGTTTTACATGTGCGATATGGTTATTTTTGTTTATGAACGCGAGTGAACAAATAATGACTCAAGTGGAAAAGCTTTTTCTCTTCAGCTTCCTCTTCTGCCCTTCCTTCTTTAAGTTAAAACATTAAAATGTATGTTGACAAATTTCCAAACATTTTTTGGGAAAAAAATTAAATGCCAATATCTTGTATATAAGCCTCACCCCAGTATATAAGCCTCACCCCACTTTTTTATTTTTTTTGTAAAATTGTGGGCCCTATACACGCCAAAATTGTTAACGGCAGATAAGTACACCCATGTAAACATTAAGATATATAGTAGTGTGATGGAATTTGATTGTGTGTTTAAATATACTGTACTTGGTTTTGCCACATGTAGATTTATAGTCTTCTAGCTAGCGAGTTAATGGCTTTGAATGAGGCATTACTGTGCCACACACAAATATAAATTAATCTTGTATAGTTTATTTGATGTGTTACTACAGACATTCGCTATATTATGGTGGTGGACCCAGTCTTCGCCAGGGCATATTTCCCCTTCGAGTCAGATCGTGACTCCAGCACACACACTGAAAATGTACGAGTGTTCAACAACATGACTAACTGCAAGAACTTCACTGTGAAAATAAAGGTAAGAAAATTAATATAGTGAAAGTATTGAGGATTCTCACTGCCCCTTATCAATTTGTACACTGTGCTAAACATGTTTTTAAATGTAAAGTAATTCGGCCATTTCCACTGTTACATCACTCAAATTGGTAGTGCCCAAATCTATTGAGTAATGAATCTGCCTGGAAACATCAACTTAATAGTGTTAGAGGTATTTATGATGATCTGACATCTACTTAATTGACTTATGCATATCTGCAAGTGTATTTTGTGTCAATGGTTCCCAAGAATACCATCAGGTATAATATATTTGGAATATCTTATAAACCTCATAATCTCATTGAGTTACCTCACTACTACCTATGGATATTATTGCTGGTTCAGTTGTTATTACAGCTCGTTCTTTTTTCTTAGATCACATGCCATTCAACTCTTCTTTATTCATTTCTCCTCTTTCTCTCATCTCCTTACTATTGCTGCTTTTCGTAAACATATTTATTTCTTCTCTCATATGGTTCATTTCAATTTCTCTTTCCTCACCTAGTGTTTTCTTTTCATATTGTTTCCTTTCCTTGCATTTTCCTATTTCACTTCTCATTTGCCTTGCTCTACTATTACAGTAGAATCCCATTGCAGCGAGCACGGTAACTGCGAGAACACGGGCATAACGAGATCTTTTTGAGGAACCGTCAAAAAATCCGCAAAAATATTGTATGAAAAATTGTAATTTCACGAGTTGAAACTGTGCGGCGAGATCACGTCAAGCAGGCTTCTGGTGGGACTCGTGACTGCATGAAGCGCACTTTTATCTGTATGCCGTAGTTTCAAACTAGGTGTATGTGGGTCGAACGTTATTGTTAAATGAAAACAAATTTCATTTAAGCATAACAGTCCAAGCGATAACTGGAATTGAACAGAGCTACATATTAACATATTTTCGCCAGTTTTTTTCCCCATACTGTGGCATACCAATTAAAGGTAGGGACATAACTACTACCACATTTTATCGCTGTGCTATAACAAACTTAATTTTAATCCCTTTGTTATAAAGTTTTCTTGAATATTTGATGCTTTTGAGTAAGTCTTGTACCATACAGGTTTTGTTAGTTGAACACTTGTAATTTTCCAATGACTACCGTATTTACTGGCATAATTCTCACACTGGCACAATTCACACCCCCGTTTTTATGGTGCCAAATTAGGGGGGAAAAAAACTTTTCCTTTCATATTTCACGCAGCATATTTTTCTCAATGATGCATGTAATGCTAACGGGCCCGCGGCGCAAATTTTTTTTCGACCATGCCAGGTTGCTGACACTTAAAGGTTGCTGGTCCCCTTATCGATTTCTGACTGCCACGCCGGCAATGCAAACACAATCAGTCAGTTTATTTGTATGCGGGTGGTTTTTTTAATGAATGGGAATACTTAACATTTATATTAATTTTTGTTTAGTACAAATGCATAATGGGTAAATATGCCAGTCACACTTCAGGTAATTGCGTATGCAGAGGAACACAGCAATAGAGAAGCGGGCCGAAAATTAATTGTTTCTGAGTTTAACGTTCACGTCATCTTTTCCCAATATCGGGCCGCTCTTACTAAGTGAACTGGACCTGTAACGACGGCAGTGGCAGGCGGCGGCCGACTGCCGCCCATCCAGAAGAATTGTGTAACTACCGACCGACAGCTGCCTCGCCTGAGGATCTAGAGCCGAGCTACAGTGGCAAGCAGCCGAGCCCGGCCACACTGCAGAGGATCTAGGCACTCACCCAGCTATGTGCAGCCGTGCACATGGCATGTGTTCACTGCTAGCCCAGCAAACAAGTGACTTAATTTTGAAGATGTATCTTCATATCTATTATCAATAAATGAAGTGCTGTGTTTTTAAAAGTCTTATCCCCCGTGGCTGGAGTGGGATTATTTACAGTAGACCCCATTTTAATGTTTACATGCATGTTTCTTAGCGATTCCTTGCATAACTCATGCACCCTAATTTTGTGCATTAAAATCCTGTAAAATAGGTGCGTGAATTATGACAGTAAATATGGATATTTGGATTTAGGCAGTAGTGTGGAGCTGTGATGGGCAAGCGATCGCTTGCAGGGCAGTGCTTTGGCGGCCGAGTAAGCGATAGCTAAAAATTCTACGTAAGGCGGGCAACTGATTGCGGGACAATGCTGTGTAGGCCAACCAACTGATTGCAGGCTGAGTGGCTATACTTACGTGGGGCGGTCAGATTTTCATGCAATTATTTTTATATAACAGTGTATTTTTACACTATGGCAGTTTGAACACAATTTAAAAGCAATTTTAGTGCGATATTTAAGTTAGGCCCTACTGGGGCTCAAAATTGGTCTAATTCGGGGACAGCGACGACTCTCTTAAAGTGAGAATCAAACCTGAAACTGTGACATCTCGCTATAACGGGACTCTACTGTATATTGAACATGGGATCTGAATGTTCAAATATTTAATTCCTTATTCTTTCTGCAATGCTTTTCTTTCAATAAAAATGTCATTAAATTTTGCATATGCATGCGTATTGGCCTTTGACAATGTGGCTACTGTAGCTTCTTTATATACATCCTTCCTATTCTTAATATCATCGCTCTCTTAAAGACTTCTTTTTTTGTTTATTTCTGTTGTCTCATAGTCCATGATCTCCATCCAGTCTGTTGTTTTTTGTGAATTTTCTTCTTTTCTCAGCTCTTCTTTTCTCGTAAATTTGTCAGGCTTCTTTTCCTCCATTTCAGTTCTTATCAAACGTTCCTCTTCTCTTACTTTCTTCTAAACAGGGGAAGAGAATATTTTACCATTGTTGAAAGAATCGTGTATTTTTGATAAACTACAAAGTGCAGTTCGTGTTGCGAATAATGCCTCTTGTTTGATCTAACAATGTTTCAAAGTTTTTCCAATTCAGTTGTTGCTAAAATAGTGAGGAAACAAAAAAAGTAATTTTTTTTCTTTGTGGGGTCTTACCCAACAAGATGTCGTCCAGCAGCTGTTTCAATTAATGCCAAATCAGACTTGCACAGACTAATTCACAAGACCTCGGTGAGGAAAAACCCATGCTTCCTTACAAAAAGATTTATTGAAAGACCCAAGTAAAGGATAATAAATAACTGTCACCTGCTTCGCTTCCAAGAAAATAAAATGAACAGTGGACTCAAATATTGCAAAGAAAATAGTGATTATGGGAGCTGAGAAGAGAAGTTTCTCTAAACCATGGGCAGCCTGAGCGTGTTCCCGTGTAATGGGACTATGTGCAGTAGAGTTTTAGTTAAGACCGTGTTTGTACTTGGCGGTGGTAGTTGCCTGTTTATGCCTCTTTTGAATACCCTTCTTGATGGGAGTAGGGCATGAGGAAGATGACTATTACCAGCCCCAAAAAGTTTCAAGCATGTGACATTCGTCCCTAGCTAGGTGTACTTCCTCAAGCTAAGGTTGACAGACCAAGGTTGTAGCCAGTGCTCCTTTCTCGTCTGGCACCAGGAGTGCGGTGGACACAGTATGGGGGTTAAGTATGGCTGACAACTACAACCCTTGGGTGCGAGTCCACAAGGGGTTAGACCCCAAAAACTAAGCTGATACTTTCTCAGGCACCAGAAGTGCAGTGGATGGAGTATAACCGGGGTGTACAGAATGGGTGGCTGTCTAATGTAGGTCTTTGATTTACAGGCATCACTGAATGGTAACTCGCAGTCCTGCACCAAGGTTCGAAAAAGTGAGGTTAAGGAAATACTTTACGGTCTCCTGCTTTATCCTTAACTAAACTGACGCCTAATTAGGAAACAGAGCACACTTGTAATAATACTCGACAGTTGGATAGAAACATGTTTATTCCTAGGAGGAATAAATCTGGTGGTACGTACTATCTCCTATCAAACAAGAGCTAAACGGATGTTAAATAAAAAATTTACAGTTGAAGGTGAACTGTTTCTGAACAATGCAAGGTAGAAAGACTAAGTGGCTATGAAAACAACTTGACTTAACTTTCTAGTCTTGGGGTCTATAAGGGACGTAAGGGATTTACCACTAGCCAGAAGGGCAGTGGTAAGTGTTGGTGTTCTTGAAGGGGCAAAGCTATTTACTCGAGTTTGACGAATTCTGCAGGGGTTGGCTCCAGAAGATCTCTGGAGGGTGCTGACGACATCGACGAAGGTGTTGCTGAGCCTCTGGTAGATCTGGAAGACCTGGGTGGCAGTAGAAAGGCCCCAGCACGTGAGGTGATTGAGCAAGTTGCTGCTGATGGTTCCTTCGGCACCAGACAGTGCGGTGAAGGGACAGACTGGTTTAGGGCTATGCACTGGTATTTATAGTACGCTGGGTCTGTCCACACCTGGCTGGAGTGGGAGGTATAATGTTGCACTCGTTACTTCTTTCATGAGCGAGGCTGCTTCAATGGTGCTCTGGATGCTTCGTGGCAGGTGACCACTTTGGCAATCTTCAAAACCTTTTGTGGCACTTCGGGGTGGCTGGCGTCCTTTCTAACAGCCTGATAACATTTCACTTTTCTGTAATCGCCCTCAACAAAAGTAGCGATTCTGTAGGCAATCGTGAATTACCATATCCAGTTTGACCCTTCTTCCGGTAACATATAAATACGTGGCTGGATGAGGCATAGTTGTTTATTATATGGTAGAAAGTGGCACATGTCAAAATAAAATTTTTATCAAGTATGAGTGTAAGTACCAAAAAAATTAGAGTGGATTGTTTTTGTGTTTTTTTTTATGTCAACACTTGTTGATTCCCTTGAGAACATTTTCAACAGTGTACTACTGTATTATGAATGTTTTCTTTATTCCCATTTGCAATGTTTTTTTTTTCGTTAAACTTCAAAAATACCCAACATAGGCCTATCAATGCATTTGCATAAATTTTAATGTGGTTGAATTTTTTTGGTTGACTTATATGTCTAGTCCACATCTACAGAATGTTCAAGTCCATAGAATTTTTGTGTCGGTCCCCTGAAACACTATGGATAGAGGTTCCATTGTATAAAAGAGTTTGCATTTAGATTTATATTTCTCTATGGTAATTCATATTCGTTTACTTATGTTTGCAGTATACATTCACACTTTTTATGAAACCAACGGTAACAACCAAAGACAACAATTAATTGGTAATTGTGCTGAAGAGGGGCCCATGGGAAATTGGTGTATCCTGATGGTATTTCCGTGTATATTAAATGCTCCTTAATTATTCCCCAAAAAAGCTTATCTTAACAATGCGTAAAATTTGAGAGGCAGTTTCTTTTTTCATTAGCCCCTATTCTGCACAATAACCGATTAAATATATGTCTTAAAATGTTTTGAATGTGCCTCTGATAAATATGTATATATGTCAGCGATTGTAACCAAGCCATATCAAAACAATGGGCTTGTTTAGTCACATTTGCATTCTACACTTGTTTATGTGATGAGGCCTTCTGTTATAGTGACTTGCCCCTTGCCTACACTCATAGCATATAATATATGGTATAGTCCATTCACTGTTTCTTCAGCCTTTTTGAATCAGACCTTTGAAATATCTCCCCATGTATGACGTGCTTGGTTGTTTCCTTAATATGTGATGTATCACGTGCATTTTATACTAGTCTTCATAAAAGTTACTTTTTTTTAAATTGAAATGTTATTCATGTTTTATCTATAAATTATAATGCTTTATTTATAAATAATTTACATTAAAAACAGGGAGAATATAGGTATGTTGGTAGCAGCTAGTAAGAATTAGTTCTTATACACAAATACTGTTACAACAGTGTGTGCACGAATCCGGTGCGTTGTCCCTTTGGTGTAATCTTCCAGACGTAGTTAAGCTTAGTTTGCATGAGGCGGAGGAATATCCTGGAAGTAGAACTTTAGCAAGACTTCAGAAAAGGCCGAAGATAAAGTGAATCAACTATATCTACGTAGATACCTTAGCATCGATTCCCATAAAACAGCAATTCCTACACGATACGAATGCGGTAATGAATAAGATTGTTCACATTCTACAGGTTCATGTAATAGGTCATCCATTAATGTAGACAGTGAACGTACAATACTAACTGTACTTAACAGCAATGTTGCATTATATATGTAGTAACAAAATAAGTAGGGCAAATAACACAATAGGTGACTCAAGTTCCATGTTGTTCAAGTTTGAGGGTAGATATTTGGGTAAATGTTAAATGCCATTTTCATCAGCATTCTAGTTCCAACTGTTTGACAAACATAAGGTGGATGACAGTCTGTATCATTGTTAGTTGTCATCAATACTACTACTAGAATCACTATTTGTAACACACTCTTAACTGCATCAACACTAGCACAGTCAAGGTGATGGCCCATCTTTGTCATATATCATGTTTTATCCCAAACAGCTAATAGATACCAGAATTTTGTGTACACTTTTTTTCTATTTCACAAAAAGCTATCCATTATACGATGGTCACATATTACTGATTACACTCTTCGGATTCTAGTGCAATCAATATCTAATTTTATACAAAATGTCTGTTATCATGTTTTATGACTGAGCGCCTCAGCATCTGGAAGCAGGGATTGTCATCATTTGCAAGTTGCTCTTCAGTTTTGTCAATGTCACAATCGGAAAATCCTGGAATTTCATGGCAAATCTGATATATTTTCGTCACAGGTACTGTGATTTTCTAATTTGTTCTCCTTGCCTCTCAAACATGTTTCAAATTTTTCTAGATCGTCTTTTGACAAAGCGCTGCAGATGTCCACCACCCTGTGGCAGCAGTTTTCCAGGTGGTTTTTCTGAAAACTTCAACGCTTTCTGCATGTTCATCAGCAGGGCTTGCTTTTTACACATCAGTTTTTCGATGACTCCTTGATCCATAGGTTGAATCAACACTGTTACATTCAGGAGTAAAAAATTAAATTTTCAAAAAACATTCAGTTTGTCTGCTTCCAGGTGTGTTGTCACATGCACCATGTTATGGCGAGTTTAAAACTACTAAAATTTAATCGACATAACGAATTTCAGCGAGAAAACGACCGACTGGGGCAGCTACACACAACTCAACTTACTACCATGATATCCAACACGAAACTGCTCATTTTCTTGTAGTTCAGGACTGTCAACCCTTGAGACAGCGTTGACAAATGAAGAATACACACCAAGGCAGACACGGGGGAAATTTAAAATGAGTCCCACACAAGTATTAAGGGGTCAGTAAAATACACTACATAAATTTTGCTGTTAAATTACTGCTGACCTAAAATTCTATTAAATCCATATCTACAAAGTCACAAGTCCAAACATACTGCCCACCTTGAAATGCTGAGCATTTCAATAAAATGGGCACAATTTAACAATTGGATGCCTGAATACTCCATTGGCAGTGCACACTGTAGTGATTCAGGCAATACCCTCTCCTCCTGGATGAAGCTCTTCCACACGTGCAAGACGTCACTACAGTGGAAGTATTCTGTCATCCTGGACCAAGAAAAGTTAATTGGGAATGATGCTAGCTCCTGGCTTCTGCCACTTGGAGCATTGCTGGAGAGTATGGAGATACTCCCGGTGCCAACACTGCCAGAAGTCTTGATGCAGCCACTCAATCAGCTGCCAGCACTGAAGCTGGTTTAGGCTCACATTTTCATGGTTGGATTCTGGCACAGCGACAAGAGGCCCAAGTGTCAGGAAGTGTCCTGGGGTAACAGCGAAAGTCTTTGGAGTCCGAACTTAAGAGGACACAGGGGCCTGGAGTTCAGTACAGCTTCCACCTGCACGATGACAGTGTACAACTCCTCAAAGGTTTTAGGATTTGTTCCCCAATGACACGTACCAAGTGGGTTTTGAAGGATTTGACCCCGGCCTCCCACAAGCCTCCAAAGTGAGGTGCAGCAGGTGAGTTGAAGTGCCACGTCACTCCAAGAGGTGTGAAAGCATCGAAAACCCTTTTCTGGTGAGAGGACGATGTCAGAAGCTCCTGGAATTCCATCAGGTAGGTGTGGGCCCCGGCAAAGTTCATCCCACAGTCACCTTAGGTCTCGGAAGACCTTCCTCGACACGAAACAAAACTTCTATAGGCAGCATGTAAAACATCAGTAGATAGGTCAGAGGCAACTTCCACATGGACTGCCTTGATGGCACAACAAACGAATATGCAGAGGTAGGCCTTTAACACAGATGACTTCGAGTCTTGCTGGCCCTTATCAGAATGGGCCCTGCATATTCCACCCCTACCTTAGCAAATGGCTTCACTTGTTGCAACTCTTATGGCAGGCAGATTGCCCATTAGAGGTGTGCATGATGATGGTTTTGCCCTCCAACAGCGTGCACAATATCACAATCGCCATGTGTTGGTATGTTTGTCTGAGAGGATCCAAAATTTTCCCCTCAGAATACCCTGCAAAGTACAAATATTAGGGTGCTGGATCCTTTCATGGTAGCATCCAATGATATGTCAACACGTGGGTCTTGGGAAGCAGCACTGGATGCTTGTGATCGAAGGGGAGGTCAGAGTGCTGTTTCATCAACAAAGGGAACAAGTTTTTGAATCGAGGGAGAAAGAATTTGACGCTTCTGCACAGAAGCAAGCTCTTCTTTGAATGATAGACTACACATACAACAATAGAACATGAAGGGACTTTTCTAACTCACTAGTGTTAAAGAGCTCAGTTGAACAATTTGTACGAGAGTTATGGCAATTGTGAATGAAACTCAGCACCAATGCCATCACTCAAAGCAACTTTTTCAAACTGCTAAAATGTGATAGATTGTCAAACTCAACTGAAATAAATGTTCCCAAAACCTTAACCTTCTGCTCGAGCAGGACTGGGTCAGCGACTAAAGTTTAAGAACAGGAGGGCAACTGAGCAGGTAGTTCCCGTAACCATGCTGGACCAGTCCACCACAGGGGATGCCCTACTAGCTGAGAAGGCAAGAGCCCACGAGAAGCACAATCTGTAGGATTGAACTCTGATGGAACATGCTTCCACCAGGAAGCACTAGTGAACTCTTGGATCTCACTCATCCTGTTGGAGACAAAAGTTTTCAGTTGGTGAGGGACGAGTTCACCCAAGAAAGAACAATCTGCAAATCTGTCGAGGCACTGATAGATGGCAAGGTGATGGCAGGTGTGAACAACTCTACCACATGATGAAATAGACGAGTTAATAATAAAGCCCCACTAAGCTCCAACCGTGGGATGGATTGGACCTTGACTGGAGCAACCTTCGACTTGTCAGTGACTAAATGTGTGGTGACTCTTGTAGGTGTGGTGAGGTGTAAACAAACCACTGCAGAGTAGCCATTCTCTAAGCTATCAGAGAAGCAATGCACTTCATACAAAGAACCTGCAGGGTCAATTCTTGTCTGGCAACAACTGATGTTAGCAGTGGTAGCTCATTGTTGAAATAGCTCCACTTCTCGTCAATATTACCTGGAGGTTTAGCATCCCGATCAAGTTTCTTCAGCCAGAGAGTCTGGATCAGGTGTTTCAAAAACATGGTGAGACGAGAGAGCTACCCAAAAGAATCAAAAATCCTCGCCACTTCTGACAAGAGGTTTCACTTGGTGGTCTCTTTGTAACTATGCTATATCCTGTATGAAAAGCAATCAACGCTGGGATTCCATTGTAGCCCTAACACCTTTACAACACGACTGTCTTGATTCAATGATAGGACTTCTGGGCTCCAACATCTTCCACTGGGAGCCAGTCAAGCAAGGCAGGATGGTTGCTGACAAACTTTCACAATTTAAAACCACCAAGAGTGAGCAATGAAATCAACTCCCTTTGCAGGGCCAAAGCAGAATGAACAGAAATATAGCTGGTGACCACGTCATCAACATATACATCTGACTTCACCACATTTGCAGCAAACAGGACATCACTCTTTCTCATCCTCAGCCAGCTGCTGCAAGGTGCAAAGTGCCAAGTATGGAGTGTAGGAGACCACATACAATACGCTGAAGATCCTGATGGCCAAGACATACTGCTATCTGTCTATACATTTGCTTAATATCAGCTGTAAAAACAATGACAGGCAGCCTGACCTTCAACAACACATCAATGATGTCGCATTGCAACCTAGGTCCAGTCAAAAGAACATCATTGAGTGACACACCTGTTGAGCTCTTTGAAGATGCATTGAACACAACACAATGTTTTGTGGTAGTGCTTGCAGGTTTGCTGAGACAGTGGTGTGGGATGTAATATGTAGGAAAGAACGACAATTCTTAAATGGGCACCTTCTCCATACACCTCTCTGCAAGGTAGTCCCTCATGAAGTCAGAATACATCTGTTTCAATAGCAGATCCCCCTTGAAGAGCCTTTCCAGTAGAAGCAACTGATTCACAGCTTGTGGCAGATATGCACCCAGCTCCAGCATCGACGAGCAAAATAACACACACACCACATACCTACCAGTAGCATCACGCCTCTTAGACAGATTTGTGTCCAAGCCTTTGGCAGCAGTGTTCAGAAATGAAGCTAGCCTGGCTGGCTGTGTCCAGTAGGGCTCTTGCAACATTAAGGTGTTACAGCTGCATCGAGGATGTGTACTTGGACTGTGGACAAGAGCACCACAAAAGATGGTGTTGAAAGTACTGGTGTAACAGCAGAGTTGGGGGTTGCGAGTCAGTAAACTGAGAGGAACCTGCTACAGTCTGCAATGATCAGTTGCCCTCTTCAGTCTCCTTGGAGTCAAAATGTAGCAATGTGTGGTGGCAAGCACCACATAGACAAGACAAGGACAATGGACAACCTTTGGAGCAGTGTGAAAGCAAGACGATTAAAATATAATTTTTGTTCAATAACAACCAAGAACCGCTACTTAGGGTTAAGATTACCAAACTCTGAACTCTTGTAAAGCTAGTGACCACCTTTACACAAACAACACTGTACTTGGGTAGAACTCACCAAGCAATTTGATGACTGATTGCTGGACTGGTTACGAGGCTGTTTCCACAAGGGCACTGAGTGTGGGTTTGGGCTTCACAGTGTGTGCCTCAAAGGTCTTGGTGGCTGCTGCATTCACTCTCTCTTGGGAACGACAGTGCTTCTCAAGGAACGAGATGAATTCAGCTAGTGTGGGTAACTCACGACTAAGTGTGAGCTCCCACTGTGCTTGAAGCTAAGCATCTAAACACTTGCACATTATTGGTAACAGCACTAAGTCCCACTTATCTACTAGGACATCAAGAGCCTTAAGTGCAGACACATTCTCAATGATGACACTCAACAGTTGACACAACATGGTAGGTGTTTTAATGGAAGCTGAAGGGGCCTGAAGTAATCCCTCCACATGTACGTTAACAAGAAGTCGCTTGTTCTCGTAATAGTCCACCAGCAATTTCCAAGCAACCTCAAAATTAGGCTCGGACATGGGTAAAGACTGAATTATACCAACTGGATCCCCACTAAGTGCACCCTTCAAATAAGCCAGTTTCTCAACAGGAGACACATCATTGTTATACAACACCAGAGTGGCAAACAAGTTAGGAAAATTATGCCATGGCCTGGGGTCTCCATCAAAATTAGGCAAGTTGATTTTGGGTAGAGCTACACTTGAACTGTGTGCCCTGGTTCTCACAGTGCCATGAACTTGGCATTTAGACTCATCTGTGAGGCCATCTACAATTTCCATTATGAAGAAATAGTTTCTTCAAACTCTACCATGCATCTCGCATGCTCAGCAACATCTAAACCAGGCAATTTATCAGCTAACAACTGTACAGTAATAAAATCATCAAAACACTCGCGAACTTTAAGCAAGTTCAGAGTGGTAGTGACAAATTCCATTTACCTGGCTCACTCATAACAACCTAAGCGAGATTGTGGGTGCGCTTAAGGCGGCTTTCTGCCAAACAAAGATTTAAAAGTGCCGTCTATGTCTTGGACATCTTGTGGCTATGAGAATTCAACAACTCAAACAACGATCTGACGAGAAAAGGACAATAAGACTGCAGCCAAGTAACTACACTACTAAACTATGAAAATAGTAGTTGGTATTAAACAAACCATGATTGCGACTGCTGTCAATAGTATTCCATAAAAAGGCAGAGAACAGTCATACAGCACTAGCTGGGAGTGCCTAAACCTTCAAAAATGAATAAACGCATGAAACAGTAATAAAAAATCCAAGCAGGTGCAAAATTGCACTTTGCAACGAACAAAATGACCGGGTCAATTGAACGACTTCCAAAAAATGTGTGGCATTTTTTTGCTAGCTGCACTCGCCACTCAAAACAAGCATATGCTTTAACTATATTTTGAATGACAGGAAAATAAGGATGAGAAGCAGGAACAACAGGTTGGAATGAAAACAGTGAACCCAAGGACTGACACGTGGACACATGGAGACAGAGAGCGCACACACATTTACACAAAGGACCACTGTAAACAGAAAATGAAATATAATCCTCAGACTCTTCAACTGTTCACTTTGTCTGCTGCATCCACAAGGTTTCTTTTTGACAATGAGAACTTGTTTTGTACTGTTCACAATGCACACGCACGCTAAAAACACTGTAACATGCACATGTTTTGCTGCCAACACAAGCAAAAATGACAACAAAATTGCACACTATAAAGACAATACCGGCAAATATCCGGCCCAGAGGACCAAAAATGTTACGGCACATTTAACACTACTAAAATTAAATTGCCATTAGTGGACTGTGTAACGAATTTCAGCGAGAAAATGACAGACTGGGGCAGCTGCATATGACTCAACTTACCATCATGATATCCAACATGAAACTGCTCTTCTCAAAACCGCCAACCCTTGAGACAGCACTGACAAAAGAATGTACACCAAGGCAGGCGCGCTGGAAATTTAATAAGTGTCTCACACAAATATTAAGGGGTCAGTAAAATACACTACACAAGTTTTGCTGTTAAATTACTGCTGATCTAAAATTCTATTAAATCCATATTTACAAAGTCACAAGTCCAAATAGGCGTTGATAAGGAGAACTTTTCCACTGCTCTTCTGTCTTTTTTCTTACATTCCTATATACATAACCTTTGGATACCAATCAAAAAATATTTCTGTGTTGATCCAAGCACTTTTTGGTGCTATTTAGGAAAGAAGGCATGTGACAATTTTGAAACATCTTGGCTTTTGAGATTTTCTTATCATTAGGAGAGGTAACGAATGCATATCTGTAGCATTTGCAGCAACCATATTCGTTACACATTCTGTGCTGACTTTAAAGCCAGTTGTCATTATTTTCTTCTGGTTAGATAATAGTAACTTGCCGGACAGTGATTTTCAATTAAGGCCCATTTCACAAGCATTGTAGACCAAGTCCAAAGAATAATCTTTATCTTCCAGAAGATCTTCAAAATGTAACATAACATGTTTCTGCACTAGTGGAATCGCCAGATGATTCGCCTTGAATTTATAACTCCTGGATTCCACTATGCAATTTAAAGTTTTTAACCAGCTGGCGCTAGCCATAAAATCAACAGGTCCACCAAGTTTAGAGTTTAATTGTAATGCCTTTGCACACATCAAAGTACAAGAGATAGGCTCTCCCTTGATTCTCCTTTACACTAGAAACAAAAATATTGCTTTGTCCAGTTTCTCACATATTTCAGTTTCTCCATTGCTTTTCTTTTTTAAACCATCTTTTCTGTTGAGTTTAGATAAGAATTTTATAATTTTTATTTTTAATATTGGAGACGACAGCTTTCCAACACAGAAAACCTTTGCCACAGATGTTCAAGTTTCACCCTTTTTCAGTTGGTGTAATGATCTGAAATTTTGTCTCAATTGATAAAACATTACTGCTTCTTTTATTTGAAAATGCCATATTGAAACTTTTAAGGTGTTAAGTTACACCTTATTGTACATAATAAGTAAACACCATCACAAAAACGACTATAATGGCAAATGTGATTCAGTCTCAGCGCTCAAGGTTGCACTGAACTAACAAAATGGATGTGGACACGGGGTGACAACTCCACTGATGCGTGGGTAAAGTTTGTACCTCTACTAGACAACCGGTCGTCTGTCACAAACTCATCGCTGAACTGTGCGCCCCACCTGTCCAGTCCACTGCTAAAGTTATATTTTCCTTCCCATAGGTCCGTGTCCGATTGATTGGTGTTTTTTGCTTGGTTGGTGTTTTTTGCTCGGTTGACATTTCGCTCGATTGACATTTTGCGTGATTGACATTTCGCATGATTGGTCTTTTGCTCGGTTGGTCTTTGATTGAAAAAAGCCACCTCTGGCTGTGCTTCTTGAGATAGTCATATCAGATATGTATATGCCCAGAAGCATGTACATGACCTCTTTTCACTGAAAATTGTTAGAACATAGTGTGACTAGAAGTATAAGTCTAAAGTTCATTTTCAGTAACTTCGTGCGGGGAAATCTGAGAATTTGTATTAATTTTACGTACGTCTTTTGAATAAAATCATAAAGTGTAAGGGCCTATTCGACACCTTTTGCTGTCTAATAATGGGTAGGTAAGCACCGAGCCGAGTGTAATGTAACCCAGGACAGTGAAAATAAGAAGACATGGTTTTGAATGATTAATTATTTAAGGTGGTGAAATCAATTGTAGTCACCTTATTTATTCATGTGTGTCTCAAAATTACAAGTTTTCTTTGCAGCAAAATATAATTAATTACTTTAGGAGACACATTGCTACAGGCGCAAGGTTTGGTGTCGGCAACATGTAGCAGCGAGGAGGGGGTAATACTCCCCCTGCCACCCCGCCTCCACCGGCCGTGATGAACATGCTGCCCATTTACAACTTCTCTGCGCTCCCTAAGCTGATACAGTGCATGCAGGACATTCAAAATTTGACTTGTAAAGGGTTTGAAAGTTTTAGGTCAACTTACATTTGGTGTATTTACTATATAACTTTTTCTAAAATAATTTTTATTGTGTTTATTATCTAAACTTTATTCACAGATAATGAACAGCTCTTACTATACTCAATATAAAGTTTTATATGATTAGAAGTTGTATTTTATTGATGTACATGTCAGAAACCTCGTCCACTGAAATCCAGCATGTATGGACATTTTTGGCAGTCCCCTGAATAACGATAGATCAAGAGTTGACTGTACTATGCCATTTTGTTCCTGTTTACTTATCTACTCTGTTATAAAACAACTTTACAAACTTCCTGCCATTTGTTAAGCACATCTTTGTTCCTTGGACAAACACTGTCCTCTGATACAGTTAGTTTCCATTGAAATGTGTATAGTCGGTGATGATGGAACCATTGACTGTTTCAGCCTGGTCAGAAGGACTTCGCTAAACCTTTTGACATAAAACTGGATTACTCACTTCAAGATGACATTGATTTACCCACAAGAAGGAGGAGAGGTGCCTACGAAGGTAAGTACAGGTTTAGAGAAACCTAAATATTGTACTTTTTGAGAAAGACAGGTTTTATTTCTATTTGTAGTTCTAAATACTTAAGGCTTCTAATTGTTTTCATAAGTTCAAAAATTTTGGGTCAGTGTTAGTGCTTGAATTACAGTGACAGCCATTATATTTACATGTTAGTGCTTGAATAACAGTGACAGCCATTATATTTACATTGCAGTGTGCAGTACAGTATTTATTTTATACAAGAGAAACATAAGGATTAACAAAGTAGTATGAAACCTCATTTAGTTTCCTTTAATTGCAGAATATAATGAACAATTGAAAACTGTACATAAATGCATGTAATGTACAGAAATTCCTCAATTTACCAGACCTCTAATCAGCAGACTTCATATTTACCAGATCTAATCTGAAACCAGTATTATTTTAATCGCAGTGTCCACTTGCTCCTTTTAGGGTGTGAAAATCTTTGTTCAGCAGTAAAATATGCACACGTGTGTACAGCTGTTAGGCATAGGGGTAAAATTCAATTGCTTAGCTGCAGACATCTACTGTAGCCCTGATTATAATTCAGGACTCGTGTAATATTTCCTTGTAACTAGATGTTTATTGTCAGGGTTTGTGTTTGAAATTTTTATTTATCAATTCATAAACTGATGAAATTATGACTGCCCTTCGAGCGTGTATGATCGGCTTTCTTTACTGTGCAAGATCTGCTCTATATGAATGTATGCATAACTCATTGTAAATGTGCCTTGCTCAATATGTCTGCTTACTGCAGCAATTTCGTATGTTGTACAAAGCACATATCTATCAATTGCCAGTTTTCAATGCAAGTTTTTGAACAGATGTTGCCATTATTGATGCCTTCTTTTATTTATTTTTTTTATTACCAAACATAAGGTAAGAAGTGTGTGCAGTGTTTGTGGTGTTTTATCATGTTTTTACATGAATGTTACTTTCCAGCGAGTGGGAAGTTCTGTCGTTAAAATAAATGTGTATGAGAGTAAAGCAAATGAAAAATGATTTTTTTTTTGTAGAATTTTGTAAGAACTGCCCAGTGATGGACCCAAGTAAGTCAACTTCTGTTCTCTTGCGCGTTCCATTTGCAACTGGCTGTCGGCATGATGTCTGCCTCACAGACCTCAGGCTGGAAGCAGAAATTGTTAGTGCTGCGTAAGTTACACCATTCTATTATACTCTTTAGTAGTACAGTGGTCCATTCAGGATGCTTGTTGTTTAAATTGTTCCATAATGTGTCTTTGTACCTGGCTATGTGAACCCAAGTCCGATCGTAACTTATCCATTGGCTGCACCCCGAGAAGACCCAGGAATGTCGGTGTAAGTGTGATTGACATGGGTGTATGACCAGAAACAGGATACTTATATTCATAAACAGTGTTATTCCATCCTCAATAAGGCTGTATTATACAGGTGATGAACCTGAGGCTGACAGACATGATGCATAGTAGCGTTAATGATTGGTAATCTTAAACCCTTCAAATTCTGTCTGAATGTTATTTTATATTATTTACAGGGACATCACAGAAAATAGTTTAATCATCAGTTAATATTTAAATGGTAATTGTGTGTGTTTATTTATGTTCTTATAATCATAAGAGTTTTAAATTGTGTGAAACGGTTGTAAGAAGGCAGTGACAAGTCTCCTTTTGGCTACCATCTCTTAAGTCATATGAATGTAGATAAGAGCAGACATGATGTGGGGATCCTCACAATGTTGCTTTTGCTAGTTTACAGTGGTTTAGTTTTGAAACCACATTTGTATTGGCCCCCATGTGTCTGCGAAGGACTACACATATAGTATGCTTCTGTACACAGCAGTGTAAGACATTCAGGACTGGCAGACTGGTTTTCGTGTACTTGTGGGAGAATTTGCTAGAGAATACTATAAAGTGTTTTTAAATGCAATACAATCACAACACATCCTCTTATCTCTAACTATTTTCTGTCTTTCTTGTGTTGATGCATCCAGGAACTGGGAGCAATTGTAGATCAAATGGGTAAATTGTCTGCACAGTACACATTGCCTAGGTGAGGTGGATGACTGTGATGTGGCAAAGACAGTCTTCAAAAGTTTCTGAGAACCTGAAGATAATAGTTTTGGTTGAGTGGCTTGAATTTTTTTGTTTCCAATACACCTTAAGGTTTCAAATTGCAGAAGTATTTCTTATGAATACCACCACTGGATTGCTACATTGAATGAACATACTTGGAATTGACATCATGAGCACAATCCATTTTAATGACTTTGGTTTGCAGAAACTGCAACAGTTTCAGGAAGATGTCTTGAGCTAAAGTATGAGAATTCTCATACATATTTGGTGCACAGTCTTACATCCAGCTTTTTCATTAATACTATCACACGAATGGGATTGTTTGTAGTGGCATTATGACCAAGATTCCCAAGGCTCAAGCATTTTCTTTAAATGAATTCACAAAATGCTGCAGTAACTTCAGGTTTGAAGAATTCACTGAGGTTAAGTCAAGCATCCGATTTATGTACATTGTGGTAAATTTTCTATAGCTTTGGTAATGTGAAGTAAGTAATTCCCATGCTACATTATAGTTTTCGCTGGTAACAGGGATGTTCTTGATCAGTTGGAATGCTTCACCCTTAAGGCATCCTGTAAGATATTTAAATTTCTCCACATCTGCCAAAGCATGATATTCGTGAATGGTAGAAAATGTGGGCCAGTCTTCCCTCTGCCTAGAGAACATCGGCAGGTTTGGTTTCGGTAACCTTACATTGTGTGATACAATTGCAGTCGGGACTGTTAGCTTGACATTGTCTGCAAGGAAGGTGGTTATTTGAGTGCTCGTGTCGGACAATTGAGCATTAGTCACTATAAACTTCAAGGAAACTTGCTTCCACGTAGTCTTGCAGCATGTTTTCTTTGTGGCCGTAACTATTTTACCAATCGAATCAAAAAATGCACATAATTTGTGCTGTAGCGAACGTCACTTCGGAAACGTCCGAAAGAGTTTGTATCTTTTACATTATGTGTGTGATCTTAGACTCTTCAAGCTTAAGCGTCAATGAAAATGTTGAAACTTCATATTGTGGACGTACTAAAAGTGGTTAACTGGTAATTATGTTTCCCTTCAGTGCTGGTTTACGACTTGTGGAACAAGGTTATGAAACATGGGGGAAAAAAAAAACACATTTCAAAACATATGGGGCCACACAGACAACATAACTGGGTCAGAACGGCTATAGCTTGCAACATGACACACATTAGTCGGGTATTACACAGAGTTCAGCATCAGTACATAATTCTATAATTTCACTTCTGATATCAACTGGAGACACGTAGAGTCCTTCCTTCGTGTTATGTGGATTGGTATTCATAGAAATTTGTCAAAGAATGAGTCAAAGAATCCAGAGAATGGTGATGCGAACGAAGCAGCTTCAAAGATTCATAAAGCTTGAAAAATGACACAGATCAAACTTTGTTGAAACACTACAAGAGGCATCACAGATGTTGAATCCAACCTGGGAGGTCCATTACTGTTATGAAAACACACTTCATTGTTTGATTTACCTGTCCACCATCTTGTCAGATTGTCCAACATACTGTTTCAGGCAGTAAACAAGTCAAGTTCACTCATAACATGACATTGCCAAAAAAAAAAAAAAATGAAACTGAGAAGTCCTAAACAATATGAAAAAAATATTGAATATAAATTTTTTTTTATATATTTGTATTTTTTTTTAATGCTTGAACTGATATGGTTTGTGATTGTGTGTCAAGTGGTAGACCATGACAGTTTAAATTATACATTTTTACATTTCTACAACTTAATTAGTGTTTGTTAATGTGGCTGTAGCAAACAGGACAATTTTGTACTTAAAATAAATTTATTCAAAAAATGAATTTTTCTTTATTTGAGGAAAATACCACATAAGCCCACCATGTTACAAGTTGAATAATGTTTGGTACAATTATACAATATTGATTTTTTTTTTGTTTCCAATACTCTTTGTTTCAAATTGCAAAAGTGTTTGTTGTGAATACCACCACTGCATTGATTAGGCTGATTCCAGTAAGTTGAGCGCTTTTGAAAGCTCTTATTAAGATAAACTTGTATGCAAATTGTGTGTTCTTCCCTCATATGTAAAATTAACACTTCGTGGGCCTGTTCACTTCATTCATGCATTGGTCAAGTAAAACTTTGAAATTATTAGATAGGTAAGAATTTTGCAAATGTGTTCATTCTTACACTTATTTTGTATTAATGGAAAAAGAAACAAAAATTTCCAAAATTGTCTAATGTAAACGTAATACTTTTAATTCATTGTTGTTAAGGCATGGAACTACTTTCCCACAGTGGTTACTAACTCTACTATGGGCTTGCCATTCAGTGTACTCATTTGAATACATGGAGGGGGGGGGGGGCAGCGACATTTTGCAGGCACTGACTTCAAAAGTGCTTAGTTAACTGCGAAGTGCTTGTAGCATGGTGGTACAAGTGTAGACATGTGCTTGTGCTGACAGTGTGCCGTTGGTGCTCGGCAACCAAACGATGGTCACGGTGGTCACCACGGTGGAGAGCCACCAGGACCCAGCCTTCCTCGCACATGTCCTCATAGAGGCTCCCCACTCCGTGGCCCTCGCTAAGATGCCCTCCTCATGCCACAAGGAGCTTGCTCACGAGCTGCTGCGCCTCCGTTGCGATGTCGGCAACCCTCTTGTCTCTCAGACAGGACCTGTGAGTACAACTTGCTGTCGCAACTGTTCATCAAATGTGTTTGCGAGTACTGAGTGAAAGTATCGATTTTAAACTGTACAGTATCAGAATTTGGTTTTTCAGTGGGTGGTAGGGGAATATGCAGCATACCACTGCAATGTGCATTCTCCAGATTTATTTTTTAAATATTTTTTGCACATACAGAAGCCTTTTGTATGAATGAAAAAGTCGCCTTTTCCATTTTGCGATGTGAGTCATCAATAATATGATATTTTAAGGTTAATTATTCAACACATTGTCGTTATGAAATGCTAAATTTTTAATTCTCTGTTATATTATACAGGATTTAACCTATTAAAACTACTAAGGTTGCATGCCTAATGTATGTTCTAAGTAAATAAGCTAATCCACTCCATCCACCGCTTACAACTTCTCTGATTGGAATGTTAGTACTGATTCTAAGTGGTCTATCCTTGTCTGGTTACACTTTAGCCAGGGAACTAGACGCCTGATCCTTTGTACTTTGCATGGTGGACTCGTAATATCTCGCCCATGCCCTTCACCCATAGAAACAGTGCAAGATGTCATATCACAAGCATTTTATACTTTAGCTATTGTTAAAAAATACCTTATTTGTGTTAAACCGTAAGTTAAGATTTTATTTTTAATCAATATAGATAAAAACAGGGACAAAATAGGTGTGTTCGTAATGCATAGTAAGAAATAATTCACTGGCAAGGGAGAAGAAGCGACATATAATGAATTTTGACATTTATCACTGCTGAACTTCACAAACAAAAACAGTGTTGATGCATGTAATAGTTATCATTACAACGCAACTTTAGCATCTTGGCAGTGTAAAATTTTTAATTTACGAGACACAAAAGTGATTGTTAGGTGCAAACATTTGTTTGTTTATAACCAAAAAAAACAGTGACTCAACTTCCACATTTAGTATGTCAATGCCAGCTGGGGTCCACTTGAATGATGAGTTGATCTTTGTTTGTTCAACTGTACTTGAGATTTCGATACTCAACCTGTCACTAGGATAAAGACATAATGCTTCATTTACAGCAACAGAAAACTTGTGCATTATTTTGTTTCTTCGAATCAAATGTGATTATTTTCACAGAATATAATGGAAATACAGCAGCAAGGAAGCTATTTGAAATCAATGAAATCAATGTGAGCCATTGGAGAGAAGCACGCAATGCAATTATTTGCTTCCAAAAATGCAATATTCTTGTTTGGAACAGTGAAATCATATTTGTTTTGAAGGAAAGGCATTTTTATTGAAGGCAAAATTAAACTTCTTTCAGATATTAAATTTCTTTCTGAAGTGGTAGTTCAACATGTGGCTGCGTATGTAAAGCGTTACTTTTTCCGTAGAATTTTTCAAGGGATGGGACGAATAGTTTTTTTTTCTCAAATCTTAATCCACCCTCGAGTTCTAGTCTGTTGGGACCGTTGTACATATGTATATACCCAGAGTAATTGGTGAAATTTATAAATATTAATCTTCCGCCTTCAAGTTGTTGCTGGTGATGGCCCCACTGTTAAGGCCTCATGGTAGTTCACCATGTTTGAAGTCAGTCACACTCAAGGTGGAGCTGAGGTGAGAATTGTTTATCGCCTGTGGTGTATAATTTGTGTGCTTGTTAATCGCCTGTTAATCGACTGGATTGATGCTGGTTTTATCTAGATTTTTCATTTACCATATAAACAGCGCTTCGTCTTACTGTTACATACGACCATTAGTGAATTATTTTGCACACCCGACGCATGGTAGTAACTGTTATTTGGAAATGTATGTGTGCTCGACGATAGAAGTTTTGAAGATTCACGTTGTCATAGATATTTTACGGCAGCTTGTAACATCATGTGCACTTGTTAGTTTTAGCCCTTGTTTATCCTATGGAGGTTATGTTGAGGTTAGGTTTTAGCAATGTAGTATTTTGTGTATTTGATCCCAAACAGCATCTACACTTCTATCTTTTGTGCTCGGCAACATTTCTAATTGTCTTCCCATTATTTTGTGGTTTTGCATCATGGCAGAAATTACGGCTGCCTTGTTAAGTCTGTTTGCCTAAAAGCAGACTCGCACGTGCACACGATCTTGCAAAACGTGTTGATAGGGAGTAATGAGTCTGACAATCGTAAATTGTTTCCATCAGAAATGATTCAGCCTAATGCACCCCTCACTTTGGGCCATGATGGTGGGTTCCCTACTGTCAAGATAATTGAGATTGCAATGCAATGTGGTTACCGACATTAATCATTCAAAACCACTCCCTCCAATTTTCCGTTGCAAGTTACACTGCACTCTGGCTCGATGATTATACCCATTATTAGATGACAAAAGGAGTTGCACAGATCCCTACAGGATATCAATTTATTCAAAATGTACATGTCTATAGAAAAAAATAAATATAAATCCTCAGATTTCCCCACAGTATGGTACTGAAAATGAATTTTGTGCTTGGTAATAAAAGTTGCTTGATGTTCAAACCATTTTTGGCGACAAGGGGAGGTCAAGTATGTACTTTCAGGTTTCAAGTATACGGTGGAACGTTGTTAGTAAAAGTTCAGTTAATGTGAAGAACTCATTTTTGCAAAGGGAACGTTGTGAGAAATATCTCCCAGCTTCCTAACTTGGCATTGGCATTCTTCGACTCACGTGGCCACTGGAGGGCTTTGCTGTCAGAGTGGAGTATGAAATTTTTTTTCTTCCTGTACTGCCTCACTGCCCAGTTTATGGCGAGGCATTCTTACTCGTTTATATGGAATTTAGGCGGGTACTGGTGAAGTGATTACCTGGGACTGCCCGATGGAGTCCTCTTAGAATAATAAAACACCCAGCCCATTCTGACAGGCATCAGTCTGTAATATAAGGGGGCTGTCCGCATGCAGCCTGTGTGGTTGTTCAATATTTTGTAAGCTTTGCTTCAGTTTTTTAAATACAGCATGGTGTTCCTCTGCCACTGCCAATATGTTTCCTTCTTGAGGAGGGGTTCAACGGCACCATTTGTCGGGTGATGTCTGGCATGGTCACGTAGCCAGTTGCATAGGCCCTGAAAACTGCGAAGTTGTTTTTGTTACTTCAGTCTTCCACTTCTTCTATAACCCGTATTGAGACGGCTTGGAGGTAGTTCCCCTCTGGGGTGACCTACGTAGTCAATGGCATTTTTTTTCCAAAATGGCTTTTGGAGAGTTTAGAGATGAGGCAGTGCAATTCAAATCTCTCTAGCACCCTCTGGAGGTACCCACAATGCTCCTCCCAGAACTTTGAGTGAACACTAAAATCATCCGGATATGCGAAATGGAATTGGCCGATGTAGCCGGTCAGGACCTCTGTGGACATCAGTCTCTGGAAGGTGGCAGGGGCATTCTTTTTCCGAATGGCATTACTTTAAATTGAAGGGTTTCCCTTTCTGGAGTGGTGAAGTCTGTGTACTTCCTACTGTCTGGATGTATTAAAATCTTCCAGTACCCGGACTACATCTCAAAGGTACTAAATATCTTGGCTTCTCCTACATCCCAGAGTGTGTGCATTAGATTAATGGCCGGAGGTGCAATGGGATGCAAAATATCTTAAGTACTTAAATTTGATGCAGAATTTCAACTACCCATCATTCTTAGGAAAAAAAATGACCCAGGAATTGTAAGGGGAGTCTGGCAATTCTACAACTGCCTGCTCCTTCATCACCTGAATTTGTATCTTGACGAGGTGTCGACTCATAGCAAACGTGCAGTAAGGAGTGTTATGTACGGGTATGTCTGTGTTGGGCCAAATTTTGTGTTGTAATGATTCCCCTTAGCTGAAAGCTCCAGCCTGGTCTACCAGTATTTGTCGCAACTGGGTGAATTCTGGTTCTTCTAACTGGTGTTTGATTTCTTTGAGTGCCATCGGGTGTGGGATCGCCGCGTCTGGGCCATGCCCCTTGATGGGTGCTGCTTATATGAATATACCAAACATGACTATGACTCAGCCCAACATGCTACTTATATCCGGAACCACAACTGTAGATGGCTACAAGATTGCTTCCCACAAAACTGTTACAGACAAGTGGTATTTTCCTGATGTACCAGACCCAACTTCCTCATACTATTCGTAGTATCTACGTATCATGAAGAAGGATCAAACCCAGCATGTTATTCACAAGTGCGCACAGGATCGCTCCAACCCTAGTAGGTGCTTCTATCATGTGAACCAACCATGGTATCCAAGCGGCCACAGAACACATCAGCCTCCCCGATGCACCCAGCAGACAGTGTATCACCACAGCCATGAGGCTGCCTGAGGAAGGCCAGGCGCCGCCGAGCACCCAAGGCCATATAGCTGAGTGAAAGGGTAGTTCACCAACCCTTCACTAAGACAGACATCACAGAGCGACGTCACACCTCCCACTCCAGCACAGGCATGGGCCGGCCGAGCGCACAATAAAAGGAAGTGTGCGGTCGAAGATGAGTTGTATTCTCCAGTAGCTCGCCTCAACAGTTCTGTGCTGGGTCTCTCTACTGACCATAGGCCCTCATTGTCCTCTCAAAGAGCTTCTAGTTCCTAAATGACCACCACTGGCTGCTGCCACCAACAACCAGAGGCTTCTACCACTTCGTTGAGAAGCTCCCGATGACTACAAGCACCACTTGCTTCCAGGAGTCAACACCAGAAGCCTGCTCGACTAAGCTCCAAAATTCCACTGTTGACCCTCCTGGATCAACAGCCACCACTACCTCCTGGTAAGTGGCAACTACAACCACTGCCCTTCCGTTAGTGGCCGCCCACATTGTTAGGTCTCTTCTAGACACCCCAGATTAGTGGAACTGTCAGATTTGTTTACATAGCCGTAGAGTTCATTCTCTATTTGGTTAGTCTAGGAGCAGTTCACCTCCACCTGTTAAGATTAGCTTACTTCCGTTCTCACTCTGGTTGGCAGTAAGTCATCAGTATTTATCATTTATAATAAATACCTTTTTTAATCCTACCCTGAGTGTAAGTTTGTTTAGAAGTAAATCCTGTCCGATACTAGGAACTCTAATTCTAGACAGAGCAAGCAAGCGACAGGGTGTAATAACAGTATGAACCATAGTGTTGGACTACATATCCCTATCAGATGTGTACATCACCACAAACACCACTTTCGATTGCCACCCATTCTGTGCACCTAGGTGTACAGAAAGGTAGAGCCCCAACCACTAGGAACACCTCCATCAGGAGCAGGACAGCCACCTCAGGTTGTATCGCTTACTGGAGCGCCGACAGTGTTGGCAGGGGTATTTGCCTGGGTCTAAAGTTGCTGGTTCTCACTCTGAAAGTAGTAGGAAAACAGCTCACATGACCTACCGCTGTAGGTTTTTGCATCAGTGCGGAGTCGTAGGAGCACAAGGTTCACACTGTCAAACTGCCTTTGGGTTTTACACTTAGTAGGTGTACCGTCGATTGCTTGCACAGACGGAAAGTAAGTTTAGTGTCAATACCGCCTCTATGCTATTCGGGCTAAGCATGGTACTTAAAGGGAGGAGAAGGTGGAGTTCTTTATTGCTAAGCGAGTGGGTACCAATCACCCATCTGCATTTGGTGGAGACACCCCACAGGAACATGCTCAGTCTGCCAGTCACCTGGAGAAGCAGTCTTCTTCAGACAGCACCCCAGTGTATTTTCCCTCCCACACTAGACGTGGCACAGGGCCACATCCTGCAGTATGTACATTGCTCACTGGGAGTGACACCAAGTTGGGTATAGCCAACTTTTTCTTCGGGAGCAGTGGTACCTCGCCTCTCCATACAGCATCTTATCAGCCCACAGCACCTAGGTGACTGTTGACCCCAGCCAACCTGCACCTGAACCAGGATATTGGTGAGCGAGTGCCTTGGTAAGTACGCACTACCTTCGAGGGATAAGGTGGTGGTGGTACCCAGACATATCGCAGTGCCGACGGTAGCAGTGCCTAGTCCACAACCAATCGGACCAGTGTTAGTCTCCAGTAGGCAAACCACGCAGACTAAGTAATTGCGTATCAAATCACACCTGACCAGTACTCACCGAAGTAATTGTGACTATTCTTAGTGACAACCGTCGTCATTGTTCAGTCACTATGCTTATCGCCAATATTAATGCGTTGCTGACTGTGATCCATAAGACATTGTTGTTGGTGTAGCCATGGTTGCCCCAAATTTACTTTCTCTGTAATATCGGGGAGACTACAAATTCGGTCTGGTTTGTTTGACTGTAAATCCCTATGGTCAGAGTGGTGTTGCCGTCAATCTTAAGGGTATGGCTCTGTTGGACCATGTGCTCTAAGCAGGTTTGTGGGCTAAGTGAAGCTCCTATTTAAGAATCTTGCCTCATGATTTTAATATGCGATGGTTTTTAATAAATATGACCTGCTTTTATACAACTTTGTTATTGTTGTAACATCGTAAAATTTGATCATAGACAGATTTTAATGATTTACTTGTGTAAGTATTTGCAAGGCATAATCAGATTTCACTGATTTCATTTTTCATTGCCATATTAATTATGTTAATTTGTATGTAATTTCACTACTTCCTTATATTTTTATTTTATCATACACATATTTGTATATTTTTCCAGTCTGTTATTTTTGTAATGTTTTGAGAAGACCCCAGTATATGAGCAGGTATTTATCCGTTGTCATGATAACTAAGCGACATAATGATTGAGCTCTAGCACTCATGATTGGTCAGGTGTAGACTGTGTTATTTAATAGTTTGAAGAGAATTTCTTGCCATCTTGGTTTTTAAAGGCAGGATGCTAACCCACATGGGTTTAGAACACAGGACTTTAATGTATTTTTTATTATAAGGACCCGAGTTTGAACCTGATAACAGGCCGTCTCAAAGGAGACAGAGGTGAGGCAAGATTTAGGAAGTATTGGGTGTCGCCCGTGTAAATTTTCAGGTTGAGTAGTTCAAACTACAGCGTGTGCTAATATGTGCTGGGACTGTAATGGTACTATAGAATCGAGAGAATGGGGAAGCCCACAATGAAAGTTCCTGCTGTATCTAGAGGGATGTGACTGCCAATGAGATTGCCAAGTACTTCGAGAACATCAAGAATTATTTGTGTTTAATTATAACCAGCTAAAATAATTGGTAAGTCTACTAATTATTTTATTAAGCAGAGACAAATTTTACTATCAAGTTGAAATGACCCCATTTAACTACAGATCACCTGGCATTAATACTGTTTTGCTTAAAACACTGAGCTAGTCTAGATCAAAGAGACAAATTTAATAATTTATTTTTCTGGAAGTTTGAAATTTGAATTGCCATGTATAAAGTAAATGGACCATTTCAGTCATGGGCGAGGTTTGTGTTGCTTAGGCTACAAATAAAATGTAGCTTAAAATTTGACTCATATTTCCTGTGTAATTTGGTTGTCAGAAAGCTAATTAAATTGCACATTTTTTCTTGGAACATCTCTGCTGAATAGTTTATCTGCAGTAGCAGTAGATATTTTCCTAGTAATATTTCTTGTTGTTTTGCAATTGAATTTTGTTATGTTATTTATCCATGTTCACAAGCATAAGTTAATATGTCTGGTATTCCTTATTTCTCTACACTGAATTAAATATCCCCATCCTTACAAGTTTGTCACAAAGTTCCTACATCTGGCGCCGTACGCGGGGCCTCGTAATCTCCATCTCTACAAATACATACTTGTAGATTTGCAACAGTAGTTGTTACATGTGGCTCCGACGTGGAGTGATCTATACTAAACATATGCATAAATTGTTGTGGAGTTGTGTTACTACTACATTGTGCATTCACAAAATGCAAAAATTATTACTTTTTTTATTTGTTTGATTTTCATTTTACTTAATTCTTGTAATGACAAGCCTTCCAACCAATCAGCTATAAAATATCCCACAATAAATTTTAATTTAACCCCCCCCCCCGCAACAGCTGCTTTTTGTTAAAACATTATAAAAATGATACAGTATTAAAGTTCTGGTAAACATGGTTGTAGGTTTAGTATTACAATTTGATTGGAACACACATATTACGCATGTGAATTCTGCCATACTTGACATTTTCATGTCCCTTTCTCTCAACAAAGAAAAGTTTCCATGAATCAAACAAGAGTACCAACATAACTGTACATAGTGTCTCGGAGTGGCAATAATTGTCAACATTTGTGTATTGCAAGTTATTATCCAAGATGATTGTAGTTTTACTCTGGCACAGAGAACCATCACGGTCGAGCTGGATGTGAAGGACATACCAGAAAACACAACTGAGTTGGTGTTCAATGTGACTGCGATAAGCACCAGTCAAGAGCTGAGGCCAAGCGACAACAGCAAGATACTGACACTGGATGTCCGCACCTTCTCGGACATCAGGATGGTAGGGTGAGCAGTGTCCGCCAAAACTCGCAGTTTAGAGATTAAAGAAACGCAAGAATTGATCCACTCTTGTAATATTTTATGTTTGCTGAAAATTACTTTCCCCAGTTTAATTTTGTTTCTGTGAAGTTAACTTGTAACAATACAATGTTGAGCTGGAAATGTTAAGAAAATAACCAATTGCATTTTTGTGTTCGAAGCAAAACACTTGCATTACAAAATATTAAAAACAGACATTTAAAGTGTAGTGTAATGCATATATTTGGTATACCAAACAATTACGAAATATCTGGTCTTAAATTTTTAGTTTCGATATTTAAACAAAACTGGTTTTCAAACAATTTGTCATGCTATAATTGTTACATAGATTTGTGTGTTAACATAACTCCTGTTAAAGAAATCATAGCAAATTACTATGCAAGCAGCCATCAGTTTGGTACATAGCATACCATGTTGACCTGCAAAAGGGCGCCCTTACGAAAAGGCCTCATTTTGCACCATATGGGTTTCCCTCGCATATGGGTCATATTTTTGCCTTCACTTAAAATGTTTTTCAATCACACATGTGTTGTTATAATGCAACTTGTGTAATGTTTCCACTTTTTAAAAGATAGTTTAGAAGTAGTAACGAGTAAACAGCCATGTTATTTTCACACAACTATAAAACATGGTGCGAAGCTGCACAGAGATTATGAGAAATTTATTAATTTTCCTGCAGATACATTATATATAGATAGATAGATAAATAGAGATATATCTCTGCAATGGAAACAGTTCACTATTATCCATACTTTATTCACTTGAAAATATAATTTGCAGCTGTTTGCCCAAAAAAAAAAACAGAAATAATAATTCAAAATTATTGTAGAAAATTATCTATATTATAGTATGTTTTATTTGTGACGATAATTTGTAGGGACTGGAATAATTAGCGATCGTAAATTTTTTGGAAATTTGGAGGAACATTAGATACTTCTCGCCCTTGAGTGTTGGGACCCATCTCTCCCTAGAGTGTGGCGACTCCTCTGCCCTCTCTTTCCCCATCCTGGTGCTTGGACCCTTTTGGCAAATAGTTTGGCCAAACATTTTTACAGGCAAAAAATAGAACTTAAGATCATCATATTTTATTTAGTCATTAAAACATAAATTTTGATGTGTGCTGCTCCTACTACTAATCAACTACAACTATGACTCATCGCTAAGTATTCCTACTTCCACTACTACAGATGTGAGAGACACATAGAGAGAATTTTCCAGATGAATCTAGGTTACCTACTCTATCAGCTAACAGGAACTTACAAGCGAATTCTCGTCACCTGAAGATTACGCAACCCGGCAAGAATGCGGGCCCCGACCCCCTACCCTACGCTGAGAGCCTACAAGCTGCTCGGACTTCGGGTAAGGCCGAGCGCCGCCAAAGAGAGACAAAGTAAAAACTGTGACTACTGCTGACAAGAGTTTTTTGTCTCGCAGGGCAGGATGCTGGCCCTCCCCACAGCCTGTGCCGGCAGCCTACAAGCTCCGCCTATATAAGTCGGGACTCTGCCGGGCTTGGGCAGTCATCCTTGTTTCTTCTCTCGTGATATCCCAGAGCACTGCTCAGTGCTGGGACCTCCAGAGAAACTTCCAAGCTTTAAGTACGCCCCCAGCGGCTACTTCGGACATTGACAACCAGCGAACACGCTCGCATACGTATTATGTTCACTTTGTCTCCTCTAGACACCTTTTACTAGAACAGTGTAATAGTAATATATTTTACCATCTAGATTTATCTTTCCCGCTTACAACCTAGAACCAGGTCGCCTACACCTGGACAACGTAGTTACCTTCAGCACACTACTGCTTGGTAGGAGGTAGTATGTCTCATGTTTATTGAGTCATCAATAAACATAATTTGTTCTCTATACGTCAGCT
Source organism: Dryococelus australis (assembly GCA_029891345.1). Classification (NCBI taxonomy): domain Eukaryota; kingdom Metazoa; phylum Arthropoda; class Insecta; order Phasmatodea; family Phasmatidae; genus Dryococelus; species Dryococelus australis. The sequence continues at coordinate 195,055,498 of CM056997.1, forward strand.
TCTTTTCTTTTACAGAGTATCATTCTAGCAACAAAATCCTCTTCCAACGTGCCATTCAGTATAATCGGGCACACGTCAGTCAGAAGCAATCGCACAACTTTGAAAGTTAAATGATCATCCAAAACAATTGAATATTCTTCTATATTATTCAGAACTGTTCTTTTGTGACATTCCGTAATAAATTGATGTTCATAAAGGCCTACAAATATTTTGGGAAGATTATAAAGATGTAAACATTAAATGAAAACACCAAAGTGAAAAACCACTTTACAAGTTTCACACTATCACTTCAGGCATTTCAATAACAATCATGTTGGGTTTTACCGAATTAACTGCTTCTTATTTTTTCCCAAATTGTTGCATATGTTTTCATTTACAATTTGGGTTAAGTGAATCAGGTTAATGGGTGCGGCTCTTCATGCTTTGGAAAGCAGATTGTCTCAGTTATTATCTAATTTCAATCGTGTGGCAATTTTTTATTTCAAATCAATTATTTTACTCATTTTATATTTTTCAGTGCTCTTTTTATGTTTATGTATTTTAACGAGAGGTTGGTCCAATTTACAGATATTACTGATACCAATACGTCGTGACAGATCCTGCAGTTAGTGTAGATACAAATAATTTCATTTGTAATTTTTTATATTGTGTCCGAGTAACTTTAAAATACGCTCAAACTTAACTTTTGTGTTTACTTATTCCTTGAATCCTGATATATGAGCACAGTCTCCGGGATGAGGAATAACAAGTCAGTAAATACAATTAAAGCTGCATTGCAAATTGTCCGCTAGGCTACTAAAAATATATAAAGGACAGGAATCCAAGAACTTGCGATTTTTCAATTTTCCCACCCCACCCTAGTTTGCCACCCAGCCGCTAGGTTTACTACTAACGCCACCTTTCTACCATACTGCAGTGTCCTACAACTCTCTGTCTGACGAAGTTGGCTTAGCCTGTGAAACATTACGATAGCCAACCGCATGAAAAAATGTCATCCTACTTTGTGTGTGTGCCTATCGACAAGTACTAGACTGTGAGTACTTGGATTCCCTTCCTTTATATATTTATATAATATGCAGGTACACTATAAATCACTGTGCATACGACACTGCAGTATTTAAGCACGTGTCTTTTCCCCCCACCCACTCAATGTTTACATTGCAGTTTAACGCTTTAGTCAGTTTATAAAAAAATTTCACTTTACCAAACTTCCGGGCGCGATCTAAAACAGTAACTATTTTTGGCGTTCTTAACCGGTTTTACAACGTAAGCAGCCAGCTACAATCACCAACCTTGACCAGTAGTTCCAAAGGCCGTATTTGTCGAGAACCTAACAACAAAAACAGAATATGAGTAAAGTTGGCAGTTCTTATAAATACCGTATGCATGTTCAATGCGTAAATTACAATTATCTGCTTTATATATACGTACTACTTACTTTCATCATATCACGAACATTTTTGGTTTGAGATGTTCATTTATAAACTACACGTAGTTTTGATTCTGCCCATGAACGAGCACCTCCACCATAGTGATTTGTTCGCTATATTTTGAATTGGATTTCTACATTCAACCTTGTTACTAATCAATTTATGAATCATGTCATGCTGCCAATTAAATATTGATTTATGATGTGGGGAGTGATAGATGATTATACATTTGATTTTTACATGATATAAAATGTTCGGTAATGAATATTATAGCGGTAAAACTTTTTTTTACAAATTAATTTTAACCACCTCAAAAGCAGATGCAGTACAGTAGTGTCCCATTGTAGCGAGATGTCACTGTTCCAGGTTCAATCCTCGCAATAAGTGTCCTGGCTGTTCCCGAATTAGACCAATTTTGATACTACTTGGAAATAGCCCTAAAATGGCTTTTAAATTGTGTTCAAACCACCATAACGTAAGAGTATCCTGTTATATGAAAACTAATTGCATGAAAATGAGTGGAAAATCTGACCATGCCACTTAAGTATTGCCACTCAGCCTGCATTCAGTTGCTCAGCCTACGTAGCACTGTCCCAGAACTAGTTGCCCAGCCTAAGCAGAATTTCCTGCTATAGCTAACTTGGCAGCCGAATCACTGCCCTGCAAGTGATAACTTGCTCATCACAACTCCGCACAACTGTCTAAAACCAAATACCCGTATTTACTGGCATAATTCTCGCATTTATTTTACTGATTTTAGTGCAAAAATTTAGGGTGCATAAATTATGCAAGGAATCACCAAGACACGTGCATGTAAACATTAAAATAGGCTATACTGTAAGTAATCCCTCGCCAACCACGGCAGATACATTTTTTTTTAAATACAGCACTATTTGATAACAGATATGAAGATACATATTCAAAATTAAGTTAATCTTGTGCTGAGGCTAGCAGTGAAAACATTGCAGTGTGCTCATAGTTGGGTGTGTGCCTAGATCCTCTGCAGCACGGCCAGGTGAGCTCCTAGATCCTTGGTAGCATAGCTGGGCGAGCGCCTATATCCTATGTAGCACGACTGGGCGCGGCATCTTGTCGCTGTCGCTCTGCCCTAGATCCTCTGACTGGGCAGCTGTCTGTCGGTACACAATTATTCTGGCGGGCGCTACCGCCCGCCACTGCCGTTAAAGGTCCAGTTCACTTTGCGACAGCGGCCCGGTATTGGGAAAACATGACATGCATGTTAAACTCGGATACAATTAATTTTTTTCCCGCTTCTCTATTGCTGTGTTCCTCTGCATACGCAATTACCTGAAGTTTAAATGCAGAAGTTCGACTGGAATATTTACCCATTATGCATTCATACTAAACAAAATTAATATAAATGTAAACTATTCCCTTCACATTAAAAAAAATCCACCTGTATACAAATAAACTCAGTGACTGATTTTGTTTGCATGTTTGCAGCACGGGCGCTGCAGCCAGAAATTGATAAAGGGATGAGTGACCTTGAAGTGTCAGCGACCTGGCGCTGTCTAACAAAGCGCATGCTGCGTGGTCCTGTTAGCATTACATGCCTCGTTGAGAGAAACACGCTGCATGAAATATGAAAGGAAATTTTTTTCCCTAATTTGGCATCATAAAAACAAGAGCATGAATTGTGCCAGTGTGAGAATTATGCCAGTAAATACGGTAGTCTCTGGAAAAAACGGTTATTTTTTAATTAATTTTGTTTTCATTCAGTGGTGGCTGCTGAGGTAGGGCTACGGAGCGCAGCCCTCCTAGTAAAATCTCAGAACGCATACCTCTACTTATCTGCTACTTAGTAAATAATACTGTGTACGAATAAGGAGATTATTTTGCAGCCAATTTTATTGAGATGGCTGAGACTCTTGTCACGAGAGAGAGGTTTTTGGCAATGTAGAGTGGTGGGGCAGCAGATTCTTTGCCCCGAAGTAGGTAGAGCTAGTAGAGAGAGATGACCGTAACATAGGACTAGGGTGCTACAGGAGGGAGGGAAGACTTTAGACATATTTTGTAAGCACACTTTCACATCCACTCTTTTGCAGTTGTTAAACACATTTCTTAACAATGCTTGTATTTATTTCAAATATTTTTTACTTATAGATATCATTTCAACTCACGTGAGCTTCAAATATAGTGTAAAATTCTCTGAATAAGTTTGTTCTTAATTAATGATGAGCTATGAGCATCGGTCAGAAGCAGGGTTGAATTGTTGTTAATGTCGTGTTGTATAAACTTGTAAATAATTGTTAATGCGGCGAGTAATATTTTAAACTTTATTATGACAAACATTTTCAATTACGATAATAAACTAGAGCTACAGAATCTGGGACCAGCAAGGCTACAGTTAAATATAATTCAACAACAAAGCCAAGGTAGTAAATGGTTCGTATACGAGAAAATACTACATAATTACATACAATTTCGCGGACTGGCTATGCGGGTGTGAAGTTGGAAATGTGTTGTTTTGTTTAATTTTTTTGCTAATGAAACCTAATGATCTTGCGTGGACTGTCAGTGGGGTAAAAGATTTAAAACATTTGCGATACAAAGTTAAAAGACATAAATCGTGTTCGCAACATATAAAAATGCCGTAAAATTTTCATTGCTTGGTAAGGTGAATATACATTGCCAGTTAGATAGTGCATGCAGGTTGACAAATTGATTTTTTTACATATATATTAAGATATGCCACTTCCATCCCCTTGCTTAAATTTGACATGAATTTTGTATGTACTGGAGGCTATGTAAATTAGTATTTGGTTTCAAAAATATTTGTTTTAGTATATTTAAGTTATCATAATTATTATGGGATAATTGGTATTATTATGTTCTCTCTCGTCGTCTCATGTAATGTACCATACCATGTAGGTATTGGTTTGAAGGTATATAACCTAAACAAACCTAAAACAAATACATACTTGTGGTAGTGATTAGATCTGAACCAGTGGCCACAGTATGTTGACGATTACAAATTGGGCGAAGATACATTTGTCTTCAAACAACCACACTTATTTTTTGTATTTAGCTACATAAGCTACACTAAGCCTGTCGTACACAATATATTTATAACTGTGCCTATTCAGAAATATTTATAATGATATGAGTTAGGATCATTACAGCCCTCTCAGTTTCAAAAGTCACAAGCTGCCACTGTTTTCATTTAACAATAATGTTCGACCCACATACACCAAGTTGTTTGAAACCAAACACAGTTGACAGCACAATGAGGAATAACTATGGAAAAGCTGGACTGGTTCATGAAAACTGTGTCAAGGTAGAAAGGGCGGTATTCTATTTATAGAACAATGCACCTGGTTCCTGGATGATAAGGGGGGGGGGGGGGGGGTGGTTAGGTGGCAAGGCAGAAGAATGTGACACATGAGTGTGGCACAAGTTACTAAGGGAAACTTGGAGGGATGAGGGAGTGGAGTCACAGCAGACAGATTACAAAAGCACGCTTCACACGGTCGCGAGTTCCGCCGCAAGCCTGCTTCACACGGTCGCGAGTTCCGCCGCAAGCCTGCTTCACACGGTCGCGAGTTCCGCCGCAAGCCTGCTTCACACGGTCGCGAGTTCCGCCGCAAGCCTGCTTCACACGGTCGCGAGTTCCGCCGCAAGCCTGCTTCACACGGTCGCGAGTTCCGCCGCAAGCCTGCTTCACACGGTCGCGAGTTCCGCCGCAAGCCTGCTTCACACGGTCGCGAGTCCCGCCGCAAGCCTGCTTCACACGGTCGCGAGTCCTGCCGCAAGCCTGCTTCACACGGTCGCGAGTCCCGCCGCAAGCCTGCTTCACACGGTCGCGAGTCCCGCCGCAAGCCTGCTTCACACGGTCGCGAGTCCCGCCGCAAGCCTGCTTCACACGGTCGCGAGTCCCGCCGCAAGCCTGCTTCACACGGTCGCGAGTCCCGCCGCAAGCCTGCTTCACACGGTCGCGAGTCCCGCCGCAAGCCTGCTTCACACGGTCGCGAGTCCCGCCGCAAGCCTGCTTCACACGGTCGCGAGTCCCGCCGCAAGCCTGCTTCACACGGTCGCGAGTCCCGCCGCAAGCCTGCTTCACACTATCTCGCTCCACATGTTTCAACTCGTAAAATTAAAAATTTTCATGGAATATTTTTGCAATTTTTTGACAGTTCCTTAAAGTCCTCATTATACCCATATTCTCACAGTTGCCATGCTCGCTACAATGGAATTCTAGTGTATTATAAGTTTAACTACATTTTATTTTATTAATTCCACCAGATATAGCTTATATAGAGTTAAATATGTAACTAATCTAAATCCAGCCAATTTTTCCATTTAATTTCAAATCTCCTGTTACTAGACGATAAATAAAATTAAGAAAATAGTTTTTTGGTTGCAAAAACAAAATTCTTAGTGAAAACATGTCCTGCAAGTTAACCAAGTTTAGTAATTTCTATGAATATGAAATTATGTGGTTTGATGAAATGATTTGGTTGAACCATGGCCGATTGTAACTGATACCGATTTTGGGTTTATCGGCCGATGTATCTGTATCGGAATCTGTATCTGTCCAGCCCAAATTTTAACGCTAGAATTTCCCATGTCTTAATAGCTCACCCATATATTATGGTTCCTATCTTTTATTGTAAATAATGCTTTGGTATGAATGGTACTATCAGTACATATCATTATTTTGTATTGTGAGTCTTTCCTTTATATGAACCCTTACTCTCAATATTTACCTTTTCGAGTTAAATCTAGAGCTGAACTGATACAGATACTCGCTATTAAATATCTGCTCATATTACAATATTTGAACCCATCTGAACAATTTTCTTTTTAGCTGCTATTCAGACTGATATATATTCATTTATGCTTGGCCGTAACACCAGATGATAATAGGGTGGTGACTTTGGGGTAAGACTGCCTTAACTGCTACTGTTTTGAGGCAGCAGTTGCAGTTTTTATTCTAGAAACAAAACTTATATTCACTCAAGCCGAAGGGCAGATGGAAGAAGCTACCCTGCTGTGAGATAATCATCTACAGGAATTGCGAGGGAGAGAGTGATATGCCACTCCCACCCCACTGTAGCCTGCTGTTACGGGCTGTAAGAGAGGCTGTAAGAGATACTCGTCTACAGCCTGTATTGTAGGTCACCGAATTAGCAGCTTTGCAGGCATCATACTGTAGCTCCACATTGTAATTTCAGTATTTAAAATATTTTTAAAGCGATATCAAATCCGACATTCATTACCTGGCAACTAGCAGTGCTTCTCTTTTACTATCAGTAATGTAAGGGTGTGCTAAATTTAAAAACTATACATATTAATAATTTTAATTTTCTGAATATAAACAAAATTGAATTATGTTGAGAAATACGGTACACAACCTTGAATATTTAATATTTTTTAATTTGATAAGTTTAAAACACAAATTGTTTAAGTTGCCCTGCCTGACCTGAGGTTAAAAATATTTCTACTTTTTTTTACTATCTGATTTTTAAGATTTGATGTGAAATTAATTCACATATTGTTTTGTATGTGTACGTAAAGCATCGGATAGTACATGGTACGACACAGATTTCCATCAGCTTTCCAAAATACTTTTAGTGCTACTAGAAGACTTTCAGTTCATTACTCGTATGTCCATTGTACTGGTATTGGATATCGGCTGTAACTGCAAGAAACTATCGGTTTGTACTGGAATTGGTAAAAATCTGTATCGGCTCGGCACAACTTAAATCATTAACTATAATATTATACAAATACTTTATTTCTTTCTTCAGCATCAAATTATTTGGAGAAGCTAGTCACCCATTGTTCTTTCGAAATTTACCTGAATGTTAAATGTTTTGTAAAAGTTTGATCATTATTGAAGATGTTGAATACCTACAACTAAATGGTTTTCCTAGAAAAAATTATCAATAAGAATATTCATATATGGCGGGAGAGATTCAGATAGAGCGACGGAGGTAGTAAATGAGACTTGCATTCGGGAGGACCCAGGTTTAACTTTTTCTCATATTTGATGGACTGGTTTATTATACACATTAAAAAAATTGACAATTGTAGCATCAGATTATCTCAAGCAATTTCTAATGCAAAATAATTTTTGGCTTTTTAACATAAAGTACAGTGTAATGCAATGACCAATTGTACAGCTATGTCACATCTATATATGAAATTTTACCTCTGTTAAAATTTTTGTTTGGGTGTTTTATGTCCACCAGTAAGAAGTTTCCACCATTTCTCACAGTAGCACTTTGAAAGTCATACTTGCATTATGGCAATGCTTGATAGTGAATCACAGTTGAAAGACAAATTTTTTGGTGTTTCAGGTTGTCCCACCAAGACACGTTATATTTCAACAAAGAGAATGACACATCTAGCGCTACAAATGGTGAATTGACATACATACATTCATACCAGGTAAGGTATTGAGAAAAGATGCTTTATATTGATTTAAAAATTGTGCTGTGGCATGTTTTTCACTCTCATCATAACTTTAAGTTGTTGTTGGGGTTATCCTGTAAGTATGCGAGTGTGAATATTAAAAAATTTGAAAAATGTCTATAATTTAAAATTATTTACATTCAAACTTCAAATATCTTATGCAAATTTGTGAATAATTTACATTCCAGTGTTTTAGTGGTTATTTGGACACTTCATGACTATTATTGTAGAACATCATTTATAGATCCCCGTTTATTATGAACTTCCCATTTTTGTGAAGTGTTTTAGGGTCCCGAGAACAGATATAGGATTTATGTTAAGGTATTTGTATAGTAAAAAATACAGTTAATATGGAATACAAAATTATTTTAATCCTGCATGGCAATGATAATTTGTGTTAACAAATTTTTAATATGAATTTCAAAGCAAAATAAAAATAAAAACCTTATAACATTCTAACACTGCAATGTAAAACAAAATAAACCACTATTTACCGAAATGAATTACATTCCTAACTGTGAAATTCTCATTATACAAATGGCAATGTGCGTAGATACAGAAGAACTATTTTACAATTTTTGGGGATGAATGCAAAATGGTTTTAATGGAGTAAAGTATAAAAGAAGGGAAACAATCTAAATTGAAGACTATTTGTTGAATAGTTAATGTAGATGTAGAGTAATGGGTCAAACAGGTTTTAGTTTAATATTTAAAGACGCTGACACATGTCGCTTAGACTTGGTCAACATGGCTTTCATTTGCACTAGGTCAGGTGCACTCTGGTTAACAAATTATTTACTCTGAGTTAGCTTTCTGCTAGAGGTTAACACTGGTTGGGTCAGTTCACGACTCTGTACAAAATCGGGTGTGGAGGGTACCATAATATGTCTTGACCATTACCTTAGCCCGTTTAGGTAGGGCTGACATACCAGGGTATTCAGGTACCTACCTGTTTCTTGGGATCTGGTGCAGAATTAGGTTGACTGGGACCAGCAGTCTCTTTGGCAGTGCTGGGCGACAAGTTACCGTACAGAGTGGTATGATACTTCTTACTCTATTTGGTGGCTACACTACTGCCGATGGTGTTGGATATGCCCAACCTCGCGTCACTCCCAGTGACCAGGGCACGTGCAGATGGATGCCGAGCCTAGTGTGTGTAGGGAAGAAAACAGAGTTACTGACTGGAGAGGAAGGCCTCTCCAGGGGTTGGCCTGCTTGAGGTCTCTCCAGTGGGGTGCCTCCGCAAGATAGAGAGGTTACTGGCACACACTCACTTAGCAGCAAGGAACTTTGTCTTTTGCTCTTCTGTTCAAGCTCCGTGACTTTCCCAAATGGCATAGTGGTAGAATTAACACTTAATCTCTCCTAGTTAGGCGCAAGCAGTTGAAGGTACCCTAAGTAAGTGTAAGGCAAGTATCCCTGCCAGCACCGTCAGGGCTCCGACAGCAATAAAACCTGGGGTGGCTGTCCTGCCTCTGTTGGATGAGTACCTAGTGGTTGTGGCTCTACCTTTCTATACACAGTAGTGCATATAATAGCGGGCAGCCAAAAGTGGTGTGTTTTTACAATGTAGAGATTCCTGAAATGTATCTGCTGTCCTACACTACGGTTCGTACAGTTAAAAAACCCGGTCTCATGCTTGCTCCACACAAGGGTTGAGTGTCTAGCTATCGGAAAGGATTTAGTTATAGAACAAATCACTCTTGGGATAGAAACAAAAGTGTATTTATTATAAATAATAAATATGGTGACATGTACTCTCACTATTAAGCTAAGTGTGAATGGAAGTAAGCTATACTCTGCAGGGGGAGGTGACCTGCTCCTAGGCTACTCAAGATAAGAATGACTTTGACGGCTATGAAAATAATGCGTATGCAGTTACTGTACCCTGGGGTTGTCTAGTAGAGACTCTACAAAGTGGTTACTATCAAATGGGTAATGGGTGTAGTTGTCACTTATCAGAAAGTAGTGCTGGCTGTTGAACCAGGAGGATCAACAGCAGAAGTGTGGAGTGAAGTCTTGCATGCTTCTGGTGTTGAAGAGCTTCTGGTAAGCTGTTGGTGGTAGAAGCTTGATCTTCTAGTAGAAGGTGGTGGGAGCCTCTGGTTGTTGGTGGTGGCTGCTGAAAATCTAGAAGACCTAGTAGTCAGTAGAGAGCCGCAGCACAGAAGTGTTGAGGCGTGCTACTGGAGATAACTGGCATTTTCGGTCACACACAGCCTTATATAGTGTGCTCGGCCGGCCTATGCCTGGGCAGGAGTGGTAAGTGTGATGTTCCTCTGTGACATCTGCCTGGAGCGAGCGGGGTAGGAGTTTCTACCCTTTGCGCTCGGATAAATGGCCTCTGGCGCTTGGCGGTGCTCAGCCCTCTTCAGAAAGCCTCGCTGGTGTGGCGAACTCTGTCTACCGCTGCGTTGGGGAGCCTGACTTGTTACTGTGGCCTCGTGGAAACATTGCTTATTTCATCTGCTGGAACCACCCACTATGCTGGGAGTTATCATGTATGCACTCGTCAATAACGTGTTTGGTTTGACCCTTCCTCGGATTACATGGTATTATGCGAGTAGTGTGGGAAAGTTGGGTATAGAATATCAGGAAATACAAAGTGTCTGTAACTGCCCCTCCATGACAATCCTGTTGCCATCTATGGTTGTGGTTCTTGGTTTAGCATTAACACGTTAGGATGAGTCGTTGTTTGGTATAACTCCTAAGCGGAACGCGTCAATGCCAATTAAGTTTGACGTGTGCTGCTTACACAAATATAATTTAAATGACTACAGCTCATCCTACTTGCTTATACCAACTACAGGAATCATCTACCAGTTATCTAGCAAATAGTGTTCTCGTCAGAGACATGGAAGATACTTGGTTTCCCGGACTGTTCCTGAACTGCCCTTCTCTATCCAAGAGTATTTACACACATGAAGCAAACCAAACACAATGTCTTATAAATGTGCAGAGAGTGGTTTCAACTCAAAATACACTTTGGATTCACGGTGAACAAAAAATATTTGAAGCGGCTGCGCAACGTGCCAACCTCGCCTAACGCACCCATCAGACAGTGTCACCCCACCACAGAAGATGGCCAAGCGCCGCCGAACGCCTGAGGCTATACCACGAGTGCGAGAGGGTAGTTCTCCCACCCCGCATACTCCAGGCAGGCATCACAGGGGCATTTCGCACCTTCCTCTCCGGGCTCGCCACGCACTCCAAAGGAAGCCGTATATATGGCAGTGAGCGCTCGAGGTCGGGAGTTATCTCCAGTAGCTCGCCTCAACACTTCTTGTGCTGGGGCTCTCTACTGACCACTAGACCCTCATGGTCCTCTTCAAGAACTTCTAGTTCTCCAGTGGCTGCAGTCCCCACTTACCAGAGGCTTCTGCCACACCTTGGTATTGTCACCAGAAGCTTCTTCAGCAGAAGACAACGAACAATGACTTAACACTTCTAAGTATTATTTGTAGGATAAATACTTAATCTTAAATGTATTCAAGAGTACGTTGTTGCACTAATATAGCCTATCTACCACCAGGTTTCAGCCACCAAATAGGAAGTAAGCTGCAGAGCTATTAAACATAGAATATGTCAGTCCCCCTTCAGGGGTCTGTCAGTTATAAACACACCTCGTCTTTCGACAAGGGCCACTCCACTTATTCTGTTAATCTCGTGTTCAGAAAATTTTTCGCCCCAAACCATGTTCAGAAATTTGTCAGCAATGATTATAGGCCACCCAGTGAAGGCAAAGCTGAGTCCCTTTATATTTTTTTCCTTCGCCCTCAATGTCTTTTCCTACCTCGCCCTCATTTTCCAAGGCATGCTCACTCCCTTTTTTTTCTTTCTCCCTCTCACTTGGCACCCCTACCTTCCACTCCCCCACTCCCTCTTCCATGTTCTGGTAACTACCTGTTGTCACTCCATCTGCTGGAGGAGATATTGAAGGTGGGTAACCGCTATAAAGGCTGTATGGTCTAATGGTATTTTTAGAATGCGTCCTTCACCTTCTCACTTGTTTCTCATATCCTTCTATATTTTCTCTCTCTCTTTTCTCTCTCTCTCTCTTTCTCTCTCTCTCTCTTTTTCTCTCTCTCTCTTTTCTCTCTCTCTCTCTTTTCTCTCTCTCTCTCTCTCTCTTCTCTCTCTCTCTCTCTTTTCTCTCTCTCTCTCTCTTTTTTTCTCTCTCTCTCTCTCTTCTTTTTCTCTCTCTCTCTCTCTCTTTTCTCTCTCTCTCTCTCTCTTCTCTCTTTCTTCTTTTTTTTATCTATCTCTCTCTCTCTCTCTCTCGTTCTTCCTCTTTCTTTCTTTTCTCTTCTCTCCATCTCGCCATATGAGAGCCTGCAGCAGCTCTGTATTATGTGTGATGATGCGGCAGCAGGGCAAGGACACACCCAACGTCAAACTATGATGTCGCTGTAATTTATTTTGCTGTTACTATGCCTGGCCTGCACACTTGCACTATGAGGCCTGGCAATATTTACAGGAATATCATAATTCAGTGTGGCCTATACTTGAAATGCCTAATTTTTCAACAAAAATTTCTGGTCCGGCCTATACACACACGCGGCCTATACATGCCAAAATACGTATCTCAATTCAAGTTGTCCTTTAGCCTATAATCCTGCCACATATCTGATGATTAATTTTGTCCCCAGTGTAAACATTTCCTGGGGCGATACTTTTACTTTCCCATGAAATTATGTTGAATGCATATTATTGTACTCTCAATATTTGCATTAATGTGTTTTATAAACAAGACTACAATTTATAAATTTCCAAATTTTGTTAATCACAAGAATCAAAATAAGTGTAATTCAAGGGAAACAATTTTGAATTGCAGTGTAAATACAGCAGGTAATTAATACATTGTGAACACAAAGAAAATCGTGGGAGCTGAATAAATTGGTTTATTTAAGGGGAAAATGTAATTGAGGGGAATGCAAAATCAAGGTTCTAATGTATATAAATTATGTATGCTTGTAGCTGATACATCACGTTTAATGCAAAATGGAAACATTTTTTTGAGCGCTTCAAAGATTCATAGATGTGTGGGCATGCAGCACTTTTAAACAAAATGGCTGGTATTTCTCTAAAGCACTAGTGCCAGCTAGTAACAACAGTGACAGCTTTATCATTGGTGTGCATATGTGCAGTCTTTCACATCTATAACTTGTTTACTTTTCCCCACTCAAATGGATGATTTTTGGGATGTGTTCCATTCATGTATTTAACATAGTTATAGGGTTTCTTAATGCAGATGGCTTTCTACATGCATGTGAAATAAGCATATACCTGGAAAAGCTGTGTCAAGTTAAAATAAATAACATTGTAAGTAGGGATGGGATCCTAAATGACCACGATACCTCGATACCCTCGATACTTTATAGTTACAAGTATGGCATGAGAATATCCAAAAGTATCAAATTTTAACACCATTTTCTTGTGCCATAATTATGGTACTAATGTACCATAACTTTAGGAATATGTATAATACTTTCGTAAAGCATACAATAACTTAATCATTTATTACACATTTTCTTGGGCCCTAGTTATGGTATGAATGTACCAAAACTTTCGGAACACTTTTCAAAAGCTTGCTATAACTTAATCTGCATCCTTTGGGCATTCCAACACACCAATACAATTTTACCTACTTTCAACAGTTTGCAAGATATTAACGACTTTTAAATGCGTACTATGTAATTATTTCAGCTGGCAGCAAGCATTCCGAAGCTTCCTGCAAGCATTCCAAAAAGCCTTTGTGGATCGAGTTTACAGTATGTGGGTTTTTTATATAGTTTCAGTGTGTGTCAATGACACTAGTAAAATTAGTTATTTTCTTGGCTAAGTGGTTTTGTGTTCAATTTTAATGTGGTATCGAATAAAGCATCTGTAATGAGTATTGTGAGAATGTTTTGGTATCGAAACTGGTATCGTGTATCGAGAAAATGTAGTATCGACTCATCCCTAATTGTAAGTTAAGGTTACAAGTGGGCCGCTAGGCTACCAAAATTGATGGGAATGATGTTTTTCTACTTCTTAATTGTTCGCAGCCAAAGAAATATCTATCTGAAGATTATGTTAATGCAGTTGTGCATTACCAAAAGTATTTTTATCGCTTTTATTGACATATTGCACAACCTTGTACGAGACACTAATTTTTGCTTAATTCAGGGGAATTATAGCATATTATTTCTGCAAACCCATTCAAAAGTACTATTTCAAAACATTGTAATTTTATTCCTTTCCTTTCTAGATTTATACCAAAGTGTAAATATTGAAAAGAAAAAAAAGCTACTAGAGCAATTATTTGCTTAACAGTTGCAATAATTATTTCTACAGGGTATTTTTTCTCTACCACTAATCACTAATATATGGGATGGTGTGGTTCCAGGTGAGAAACTATGGTCCCAGCAAAGTCGACTCAGTGGAGATGATGTTTAAAGTTCCTATCGCTGTGACAGTTGCTGGGAAGAAAATCACTTTCAACAAGCTGTATCTTCCAAAGGTTTGTAATCTTTGTCATGCAAAACTTTGACTATGCGTGCTTGTTTTTTTTTTTGTGATTAGCTGGTATAATGTGACTCAATCCAAGCATATAAATTGTTAAGTGTGGGGTAAGTTATTGCTTGGTACAAAGCAACATATTACTTATTTATTGCAGATAAGATGTGTTGAGATGTGCAAATAGTTTATATTTTTGTACGAGTGTAAGTTTGGGACTCTGATATTAATCTTCCTGTGCTGTGGAAGACAGAGGTGCCATAAAGTCAGCAGTTGGCTACCCTTGTTCTACTGTTAGCTGCAGACAAGAGTTGGTTTTCCTACTCTTTCAGTTGTTAGTTGTCAATCGTAGCAGTAAGTGGTGTTATTGATACAGTCCATTTATGTTCATGGATAAACATTTTGGTCCTCCAGGCCGGATCGTTAGTTGTTTTTTTTTTTTTTTTATTGTTTCTCAGTGCAGACTAATTTCGTAGACTACATGCGTTGTCTTTGTGATTTTATATATATATATATATATATATATATATATATATATATATAATGTTGATAGACATTATAAAAAGCAACATTGCGATACATAGCTTAGCTGCAACAAGCACCCCCGATAGCACCACTTACTGCCATGATTGATGACGAATAACTGAAAGAGGAGGTCTGCCAACTACGGATTTGATTACGCCACTGTCGTCCGCAGCGTGGAAAGTTTCAAATCAGTCATTCGCATGATTGTGCACGTACCCTAATAGGTCCTCACCGTGTTGGGACCACTGTTGACGTTACGCAGCTCAACTAACTCCTCACCCCAGTGCCGGATGTTGAGAGAGAGTTACGGCGTTGTCAGCTGTCACCGCACCTACACTATCCACATGCCTACATGTCTACTGCCTTACTCCAACTAGGTCTGATCCTAGAAATTTATCCTAATGCCATTTACCCACAGTGATGGTATTCAAAAGAGGGCCAAACGGGCAAGGGCTACCTCTAAATCTTCTCAGGGAATTAAATTCAATTAACTTAGTCCAGAAGAGCAAGTGACAGTACTCCATCGGCTCACCGCTCCAGCTCCTCCCACTGCCATATCGGCTATCTTCAAGCCGCCAATCAAGATAGCTGAGGGGTGCCATCTGGTTGTTCAAGCTTTCCTCTACTGTACCAACAGTGTCCACTGAAGGAACACCCCCTTTCTCAGTAGGGTATCAGTCTTGTCAAGCACCTCGTCAACCCACGTACCAAATACCACAATAGTCAATATCAACTGTACCACAGAAACAACCCCGAGCATATCTCATGACAAATCCATACCAAGTAACCCTCGGGTCACGCTGCCCAGGTATACCTGCGCGAATAAACCCACACACCCGCAAAGTGATCTTAGTTGGACCAGACTTTATACCCAGTCGACTGCCAGCAAGGCGAGTTTTGTACATGGGCAGAGCACCTGTACATCTCAAAGACTGTCTCATGCCACAAAGATGCGCCCTAACCTAACGTCCGACCAGTCACTTTGGGCCAGTGAGGGAACCAACCACTAATCCATCACGCATCAAATCAGGGAATTTTCTGGAGCCCAGCGTGGGACGACCGCCTTAATTTGAGAAATCATTTAAGCAGAACCAGGCCAGCACGACCTTGAGACAGGCCCACTAGCTGGGAGAAAACCAAACTGCCAAGACGAGACTTCGGGGAGTCTGTAAACACCCAGTGGCACTTAAAACCACTGTAAGTATGTCGGACCTCAGTGTAACCGAAAATGAGATGATCGATGCTGCCATGACACAACCCCCGGTGATGGGGGGGGGGGGGGGGGGGGTGCAAAAACAGATTGTCCGGGAGAGGCAATCAGTCGTAAGGATGTGCACACTGCCATAGACGGTTCCATTATGTCTGCCTGCAGTGTGGGCAGCTCAGGGATCCTACCTAATATGGGGGCCAAAGAGGTTGTTGGGAGGGATAGCGAAGTAAGGCTTCACTAGTTGGCGGGTGACGTGCTCTTTCCCGCAGAGAAAAATAGTTGAGGGCTAGTGTGGGTTGAATGCAAAGGTGGTGGTTAGTAGTCAGAACAGCAGCTATCTTTCGGGCATTCCACCTGCTTCCTTATCTATGAGCAAACTGCTTGAGCTGGAAGGTTTTAACGTTCACCCTTATGGAGGGCGGCTAGCATCAATACCCTACCTGAAGTGTATCAGAAAAGCTTGAATCAGCGGCAAGTCATCCATTGTCCCTGCAACTTAAAATGTCTGGTAGAAACATTTTCATTTAGCAATGCTAAATGAAATGTTACTTGTTTTTCAGTTTCATTACTGAATAGCATCAATATTTGTATACATATTGGTTAGCTTTACAAGTTGACCTAAAATATTGCATTGAGAAGTTGAGGACTTTTAGTAGCATTTTTGTATAATACTGTGTCTATATTCATTTCAAATAAATCACATAGTCATCAAAAATAATGATATGAACTTTGTTAGGTCTAATTAGATAAGTCTGAATGTTACATAAATATAGGAAATTAACTTCACTTGGCAGACCAGTCTTTCCTGTAATTGTCTTCATATTTTTGTGTGATTAATTTGTCCTATAAAACAAAATTTCAAAAGGATACATTGACTGTAGGTACATGCTGATAACTATATCTTAATTTATGGTATCGGAATCAAGGTGTAACAGTCAAAGGTTTTGCAGTTGGAATTGAGAATCGGATTCGAGAAAAATTGATATTCTGACATCCCTAGTCGAAGGGCAAGATAGGTGAAGTGGTGCGTTGGCTGGAAGAGCCTGGCTTAAAGAGCCTAGCTTGAAGAGCAGATGATAGCAACAACTAGGTTACCGTGAAAATAACAGAACCCTAACTGTGGCTGTTAGACCTGATGGGACTCGAGGTATCATTGGTTGTGTACGTGTCAGGTGCAGGAAATTGATGGCAAGTGTCAGGGTTAGCAACAACTCTTAGACTGTACTGATGTTGATGGCGTCCAGAGGCTGATACTCTAGAAACTCTAGGTCGTCTTGGGAAAGTCTTTAAGGAGAACTGTGACTGAAGGTAGTGTGTGTTCACATGACTTGTGC
Source organism: Dryococelus australis (assembly GCA_029891345.1). Lineage (NCBI taxonomy): Eukaryota > Metazoa > Arthropoda > Insecta > Phasmatodea > Phasmatidae > Dryococelus > Dryococelus australis. The sequence goes on from CM056997.1 coordinate 195,072,933, forward strand.
TAACATTAGCTACGATACAACTACTGGCGTTCTGGCCAGGTGCATGGCGTTACATCGTGCTGGCAGGCGTGAATTTTTGATCCCTTTGTCCTTTGCCTATCTTCTGCCATATCCCCCTTCTCTTTTTGGGTCAGGCAGCGACCATGCTGCCATCTCTGGGCGTGGCTAACTGCAGGGTAGCTTGGGTGGTGTGCGGACATTATTAGGCACTTGCGTAGGGGCAAACTCTTGCATGCCTGCTGGCTTCTTCTCTGCGGGTTTGAATAAGGGGGGGCGACATTGTGACACTTCTTCATTATGTATAAACAGCCCCTTCGGTATATTACTTTTTCTGAGGTGGGCTATTACCTGGCCTTGGAGGCGGCCAGTCAAGATTCATATCTCCTTCAAAGCATGTGCCGCTCACGTGATCATTTGAAGCCAGTTTAAAAAAGATAGTCAAAATACCTGTTGTACCTCAGCATATTGCTATATTTTAATAACGTACTGAAAGCTAAATATTCTGGCTTTGGAAATAAATATATTATTGGTGTTAATAAAGTTTTCATAGTAATGGAATTGAGAGCATCTTGAACTGTTGTGTGTTATCAGACATCACTGAATGGTCAGCCATTCTTCTGCTCTGCAAGTGACTACAAGTTCCCGGATGATAGCTTTAGCTGGAGCAATGCAGCATCAAATGACAGTGAGGTAGACTTGAGCCTGTTGGAGCAGCACCGCAAGAGACGTTCTGCAAGTGATACGGTGCAGAGCTGGGGAGATGCTGCCGCCAATAGGTCACTGCTTCTGAACTGTAGCCAGGAACATACCACCTGCATCACTGTCACGTGTAGTGACATTGGACCATTCCCATCCCTGCAAACAAGTGCAACTGTGCAGCTTCGCATGCGTATGCAGGTGTTAAACTTGGGTAAGTTGGTGTTGCAATAAGTTTCAATTGGGCGGCATAGTTGTGAATGGATTAGAATATGTACATGCTAGAATCACTGTTTCCTCTCATAATTGTAATCATTGAACAATAATTTTCATATTTTTTCATTATATTTACTGTGTACCACGTGCACATTTTTTAAAATTATTTCGAAAGTAGACATATTGGTCTTGCATGGAGACTGTTGTGGAGAAAAATTCAGGCCTAAAAACAGTTGGGTTCATTGTAATGTTAATAACTGCTTTACCTTACCACTGGCCAGTGCTATGACGAAGGGAGGGAGAGTGTACATTGCCCCTCCCAAAATTTACTAAAGGTTGCTAAAATGAGCATAAATATATACCCAAATAATTTTTGTTTAATAAGATCCATTGATATATTTTATAAAATCTGTAATGACTTGTTAAAATTAGGTGCAAGATTTTGTGGTTTTATTTTTAGCTTCAATTTGTCTTAAATTTTTAAGATGTGAATGTTATTGTATCGTAAACACGCTATGTAATAAACAAATGTTCATGTTTAAATACATTGGTATCAATACAACATTTGTAGGGTCTAGAAATGTTTTGTGAACCGTGGACTGACTTAAATTAATGCAAAGTACTGAGAAATTCTGTTCATTCAAAGCCTTCTGTAATAATTCCTGTATTTGTAAAACATTAACAAAATGCTTGCTTAAGTGTGTGTAAAAGAGTGTACAAGCTTCTTTTACCATGAAAACTTTACACACACATTAGTTTTACAATTTTCCATTTATTATATGGCATTATATATGTACTTCACATATATGCAGTTAACAAAACTATTTGCATGGTGATCACGTTGTTAATTATAAAAACTTCAAAAAAATTTATAGTCCCTGGAATCCTTCATAAAAGCATTGGTAGCAAGGTCGAAAGATATTGTTGCACGTACAATTCAATATTGAGCTAAATCAATATGTGATCGTTAATCAAAAATGTTGGTGACTTGACAATAGTAAATAAAGTAAACTCCCGATTAACAGTGTTAATCCGGACCAGAAAAAACACAAGTGAATTTGTAAAACTCTAACCTTATTTACACCTTTTTACTATTAATGGAACAGTGATATTGTATCCAAAAATCTTGATAAAACACAGTAGCTATTACACATTTCAAAGCATACTCAAATCATGCACAGTATGTGCAGGTATTGTACTGTATGCAGTAGGTAAAATACATGATACTTCAACTGATATTTACGTTGAGCCGAATGTGATTTATGTTGAACAGGCGTGTATGGTGTAATTCATGGTGCATAGAGTATACCTGTGTAGGTGGGTGGCATGGAGCAATACGAGGTGCATTGTGTTTGTGTTGCTGCCTCAATGTGCATCATACAGACCCATCCTTGGAATGGCAGAGCAAGTTGAAAGTTTGACTTGCACATACCCAAACGTTTAAAGATTCTGAAATATTAAGTTTTGGTAAACACAATCACTGACCACTTGATATGAAAAAAAGTAAGAAAAGTTTAACCTTGCCTTTCTTAGAAAAACCTTAAATTTTTTTTTGTTTCGCAGCAGGATTAACGTTTTTGTTGAAAACACACAATGCTCAAATATTTATTTATTTCTAACTTTTCCGCGATAGTTGCTACTGTCTTTTTACACCTTATTGATGTTATGAAAATGACGCTACAAACAGTGAACAACCGTGCCTGAGCGATAAAGAAACTTGCAAGACATTCAGACCCCCTGCTGTTCCCTTGACTCAAGGAAACGGCAAGACTGAATCCCACAAACCTAAAAATGGTTTAAGTATTAGTAAACAACTGGCAAAAGCCAACAAGAAATGGTTTTCTAGTATGTTTGGAATATCATTTGCTTAACCAAGTTCAGAAAACATGAAGTGTGCATGAAGTATCATTTTGTTCAATTTCTGTTTCTTTTCTTTGGTATTCAAACATGATTTGATATGTATAAAAATATATAATTTACATTCATTCTGAGAAAATATTACGATGACACACAACCATTAAAGATTCTCTGTTAAACCTACAGCTTCTTAAAAAAAATTCAACAATTTCTGAGTAAATATTCTATCATAATACATGTTACTCAAAATACTCTCCCCATACTGGAACTAAGATACATATATTGAAAAGTGTATATAAACTTATAAACCCATATTAATTATTGAAAACATAGTAAATAGGGCACTTTAAAATCGCAAAGCCTTTATGCATATCTAAAATATAACCATCAGGGATAACTGAATATATACTAAATTTTCAGTACAAACAATTTGATGGACATATAGGACCAATGCCAAACATGTGGTTTAGTAGGCCTTTCATGATTCAATTCTCTAAAACTTGCATTAGGCCTTGCATGACCAAATGCGTTCAAACTTGCATTCACCTAACCTATAGTTTAATAGGCCTTGCATGACAAAACTCAGTGAAACTTTCATAAGATTTCCAAGAGAACTTCGTTCATGATCAACAACAAATTTAAGAAATATTGCAATAGAACAAACATAATAAACGACTTAACTCCAGGGGAGTTGACTAGCCTGCTATCAAAATACAATATTAACAAATTTAAAGCTCCATTCCTCTTGTCTTTTCCTACGACCAAAGCAACTGCTTTACAAATGGAAGCCTTAACTTTGAGGAGAAAAATATAAATTCCCTTTCTTAATAGAGAGTCATCAGAAATATTATCTGCAAGAACAATGACGTAAAAGCCCATGTTAGGGCATCTAGCCTTTCGTCAAAGTGACGCCATAACCTACTTGCTTGTGAAGCCCATCAAGAAATTAACGTGAATAATTACATAACTGTTATAATGATGGTGCTCCCCTGAGGCCGAAATCGTCTGACCATGAAGGAGTGAATCAATTCCAAACCCCAATAAGAATCAACTATTTGCCCTGTGAACTAAGATCGTTAAAATTGGTAGAAGGTGATAACCAGTCAATAATCAATATATCCTAGAGGGGTATAAGTAATGATCGGCAAATGAAATTCAAAGCTGCCAATGCGATGGCCTACTGTGCAGATGGCAAGCGCACCGCTCCACCAAAAGGGGAAGGCAATTGCAGCACTCAGCTCCGCCGACAGCAGGAACGGAAACTACAGGTGCCATAATAACACTTGTTGATCCAAGAGCAGGTCATAAGACATTCTTCTTACACAAAAGCCAAGAAATAATTTAATTTTCACTGCCATGCCGAGCCACAACCACACCAGCAAGCAGGACGTAGGTAGACAATATGTTCGTTTATAAGTAGAATATTCAATTAGTCCAAACTTAGTTTTCATTTACAGCAAACATTTTCACGTGTGTATAACAGCAGATGTTGGCTCGTTGAATCGTCGAATAGAGGGCATGCGAGAGACAACAAAATCCATGCAGTTGTCTCAACGTGATGTTGGGGGGGGGGGGGGTAGTAACTGAGGCCATGCCTGAAATGACAAATTTGTTATTTTGTAAGTTGTCATTGCGTAAGTTTCATTTAGAATGTTGTCGACAGTCACTTGTTTAACACTTGCAGCAACACATTTTTAAATTAACATTGAAAAATATTTTTACTTAATTTGAATGCTTAAAACTTACATAATATTTCTACACTCGTCACTGGAATGCTGTGAATATTTTAATAAATAATAAATTATGCAAATAACAACTCCAAAAAAATTAATTACAAAATATATAAATACTTACTTACTTTTTTAAAGCATTCCTAGTGTATTTTATGAATAACTATTTGTTTTAAAAAGTACTATATTTATGCATTTGCTCATGTGTTTTAAAGGTAAATGTAATATGGTGCTGATATTGTCATTTTGTATATTTGCTTACATCCAATACATACGTAATACCAAATTACCAAAGAAGTCACCATTTTTGTAAAGTCGCGTGATCATTTTGCCAGCAAAATCTGCCATTTCGGACACAGCCTGAATGTATTCGATAAGATGCATGCTTCAATGGGTGGAAACGGATGACGCACGCAGGTTTCTGCAACAGGCTGACAGTGTAAAGAGATAATCAGCTTCAATACACAGCATTATATACTATTCACTGTAAAGTGAGCAGTTTTGAAAGCCCTCTCATTTTGAATATTAGTCAATAAATATGTATATTTTCCTTTAGCCTTATACGTTAACTCCCGAGTTGGCTGCTTATGTTGTAAAACCAGTAAAGAATGCTAATAATAATGTTTTAGATCGTTCCCAGAAGTTTAAAAGTGAAGGATTTTTTTGTTTCATAAACTGACTAAAGTGCAAAACTGATTTAAACATTGAGTGGATAGGAAAAGACGCGTACTTTTAAACACTGCCATGTCATATGCAGAGTGCTTTAGTGATGGTGGAAGATGTAGCATTGTAAGCAAATTTGTGTGATTTCCATTTTTTTTTTTTTTTACTATATTAGAAGTGTTTTTATTTTATCAAGAAAAAATATTTATTAGTATTTTGTAGTTACGTTGTGGATTTGTGTTGGAGTAATATTAAACTGAAGAGGATTTAATTATAATTATGTTATCTAGAAATGAACAAAAGCTTTATGTGGATGATGTAAAATCTTGTAAAACTCAAATGCTAGTGAATGTTCTTGGGCAATTTGAAATGTCTCGATAAAGTACAAGATTCATCGCACAACATGTATTACATGACATGTGTGCTTTTGTAAGAGTGTCCATAAATATGCACTTAAGAGAATGAATTACAAATTTCATGTATTTGAGCAAAATTGTTACAATAAAAACACACTCGTGGTTTAATAATGCACGAAATTTTTTCCTATAAAATTTATTTGTTGTAATGGTGAAATTTTTAATGACTAAATAAGCTCATTTGATTTACAGTAAAAGTGGATACCTAAACATGTTTTAATGTAACATTTGAAACCTATAACCATGAGTAAGTATGATACCCAGATATATCTTGTAGGTGCGTCAAACTGTTCACCTTTTGGTGAAGACTACAGATACCTCGCCTGTACTCTAGGATTGAGACTGCAAATAATTCAGTACCTCTGTTCTTATCCAGGAATTTGGCGGCCTGGACATTTTAGTAGTGGGGGGGGGGGGGGGGCAGTAGTCCTCGTGGAATGACTGGCTCTACAGGTCTCATGTTCCAGCATTCCTTACTGCCATGGTCGCCTTTGGCTGGCTGTATATATAAATTGCTCGCTCTGGGATTGTGTTTGGCCAGGAGGAGCTGTTCAAGTTAGCTGGTGAAATGGCATTGTTCTTTGTTGAGTTATGCTTTATTTGCACATAATTTACTGTCCCAGAAATTCTTGCAGTTTCACATAATATGCTGAAGTGGGAAAAGTGCTGCTTCATGCAAAAGAAGTTTATATAAATTTTAAACTACAAATAAACTTGAAGGAACTTTGGATCAGCATGTTTTGTTATATTTGTGATGTGTGTTGCTATTATGAAAGCTTAAATAAATGTGTGTTAGACAATACCTAACTTATAATAGTAGAGCTAATACCTCACCATAATGTGTCTTATTTTGAACCAATAACTGCATAGAAATGTTTTATATTGCATGTGAAACATTTCTGAGTGTTAAGGAATATGACAGTTTCATCTTCCATGTGTATCCTTAAAGGTAGGTAAGTAATTTGTGGCAAAACTATATAATGCAGTAAATGTGTGGATGCAGTTTCATGAAACAGTCATCGGCTAGGAATGGGTTTCTTTTAGTGTTATGTAGAATTTTGTTCATACCAGTGTACACACTTAAGTTTTATTATCAAAAAGTGATTTTTTTCGTAAGTAGAACAGTAAGCTTTAGTAAACGTTAATATTGTTTGCTTTAAAAACTGCATGGCTCTACATTTTTCACGAAACTTCCATCGAGTGAGAAATATTACTATGGAAGTATGCTGTAAAAATGTTGATCAATTTTGTTCAGCCATTCAGTTTCATGACAATTATTTTAATTTTACGGTTTTCGTAATGTAATGGCAATGATTGTCTTGTGCATAGTCTTGTATCAAAATATTGAGTTGTGAGGTATTAATGCAATAGGTGACGCCGGCTAACAACCAGCAGCGCTAAGCCCATGACTGTGCTTACCCCGTACGTGACACGTGAGCAAAGAGGCTCCAATTTGAACTTGCCTATAACTGAATATTATTAGTAGTGTGAAATGTGTCTTCTTTATTTTTCAGAGTCAAAATGTCTTAGTGTTGGAAAATGTATGTATGTCAATATTGCAAAATGTTTGGTTATGAATTCAAAGTGTGCGCTGCGCAGTGATTAAGAACGGTAACATTCCGGATTGAACGCCATCAGAAAGAGACGTTAAAATGATACAGAAAATTTAATAAGAAAAATCTAAAATGTAAAACACTATTTAAATTATTTTATTTTGTGTTTTACTCTGCGTGCATAGCGCTTTCGCTTATGGGTACCCCGTAGCCAGCCATGGTAGGTCCGTGCGACGCTATCCTCGGTGCAGTTGTTATAGGAGGTATGGCGAGGTAAGACTGTCGTGTACGCATTTGAAACTTTTTGCACTTATGTAATGACCATAGCTTTTTCTTAGTATACTGGTTAACCTTTGCTCGGGTACGTTTTTGCCAGATGATTTCCCCAGCATTATGTTTCCACTTAAATAATAATTTGTGCCCTTGCAGCTTTTTGAAACTTTTAAATGAGGAGAAAGGGAGGAAAGATGTCAAATAGGTCACGCAATCTGCGCAACTTGAATCAGGCACCATCCACCTCTGCTAAAGGTGCTTCATCGTAATTTCTGCATTATTGCTGCGTACAATTTTAAGGGCTTTGTTTTCATGTATGTATTCCAGGGTATTTTTCATGTTTAATTATTTTACGGCACATCTTTTGCGACCACGTGGTTCATAGCCGCCAAGTTATCTGCACCATCTATGCAGTTTGAGGGTGTATTTCTGTAATATGTGCGCCGCAATTTGTTTCAGGGTTCTATAGCAATTTTATCTAGGGTTCAATGTATTTTTCTTTTAATTGATGATTTGTATGGCTGACAACACTGTCATTTCTCGTGTCTGATTTTCTTGCCATCCGGCTTGCTAGAGGCTGAAAACCGGTTCAATCTGCAATGCAGTTTTTCCAACCAGAATAATATTTTGTCTGACCAGAATGTGCCGTCTTTGCGGAAAAATACACCATATTCACCTGCACCACGTGCTCTGTTGCAACACTTATCCAGCGGCATCCACACCATCTAATGCTGCTTCCATGCACTTGCGTGTTTATTGTGACCACTCATACTATACCACATCATTTTCCAAGTGTGTTTATGTGATTGTATGTAATTTTGTATGGTGACATTATTTCCGTCTTGCCGGCTATATGTACAGGCCGTCACCTCACTAACTATGTGAGGCAAGACGAGCCCCGATGAGTCCACGTTAGTGATGCCAAATTATCACACATGTTCATGTAACTTATTCATTTTTGTCTCATTTCATTATTCTCTGCGCCCTATCTTCAGGGAAAATCGTTAGTCCACCCTAGCGGCTGGCGACCCCCTTCCCTTGTGAAGATTATGTTTTCAAACACCACAGAAGTCATCCACTTAAGGAAGTGCGCTAGAGTAATTGCGTGCTGGGGAGCACCTAACCGGAGTAGGCTAGATACGACCGAGTAATTCACTAATAAAAGTCTGGTACATTTTCTGTGTACGAGTCGAAATAATAAAAGTGTAGTAGTACAGTGCAACAGGTGTTTCTCTTTTTGTAATGACAGCTACCTTTTGCCATTGTTTTCTAAAAGTTTAGTAATGATGTTTATTAATGCAAAGTTTATCATAAGTATACTCGGTTGCGATGAACACACAGAACCCACGGCATTCCTGAGAACCCTGAGTCTCCACAGTGTGGTGACTGGGAAACACAGCTGGCACCCTCATCGGTAAGTAATTTGTCATTGTTCATCTCGTGTCTCACCTGACGGCGTCATAGGTAATTTGATTCATTGAAGCACATTGTCTTCTGTTTGAAGGAGTAAATTCACTGTATTACCTAAAACTGTGCCTTTCTTTAACAGGTGTGCATTTCAGCTCTATAGGTGAACATTCTAAATGTCTTGGCATTGTTTTTATAATGGGGAGGGAAAATGTTTAAATTCTGTTCTGTTGACAACCTATTCGAAACACATTTCCTATATCCACAGAAGTGTTGCACATTTTAAATGTATTACAAGAAATATGCAATTTTAATTTGTGTGTACAGTTCCTGTTTTGGGTGAGAGAAGTGTTGTATTCCTGTTCACTTCTGGTACTCTTTCATATCGAAGACTACCAAACTCTTTACATCCATCTGTGAGAAGGTAAGCAACTTGAAGCACTATATGTATTTAGTGTTTTATTTGTAACGCAAGTGCTATTATTAAATATAATAAATAATGCCATGAAACTTATGGTCTACGTTCATGAAAAAATAATTTGTGTAACTGACTAACAATCTTGCTGAATAATATGTCGTGGCAATAGGCCACTAGGCTACTAATTACATTTTATAGGTGACAGAAAACGCAAGCACTTGCAGTGTGGTACACATGAATGCATGCGCGCGCACACACACATTATTACAAAAATAGAAGAAAACACATTTTTACCACACAGATGCATGGTCACAACTTTCCGCTGGCTGAACCAGCTTCTTCAGGGGTGAGTGTTGACTGACGTGCTGCCTGAAGAAACTGCCCCAGCAAACAAAATATTGCAACCGCATATCCACATGATAAAAATGTTGTCTGACTTTTGGGTTTGTGCATGCATGGGTGTCAATTTACGAGTATCACTTTATATAATTAGTGTTTTCTGTCAACTATTTAAAATAAAATCTTGCTAAATACCTAACTAGAGATTTCAACCTTTATTACAACTTAGCCGACTATAACAACTGAAGCATAATATAATTCTAAAGTAGTGAATCAAAGGAGAAATATCGTAACCATGTGCTATTTGTGTGTGACAGTTCCATGGAGAAGACTGTGGCCACACTTTTTGTAGCCAGTGCTGCCACCAAGGGCTTGGAGACTTGGATTCTAGTGCTTGCCGTCATGGCTGGCTTGTTGCTCTTTCTGCTTCTTGTTCTGGGGCTAATCAAGGTATGTGCTGTTACCAGCTATTGTCTGGAGATATTACCACGAGGTGTTGGTACTATGTATGTATGTTGGTAAACAAAGTGCTCTTTCATTCTTCCCTCCCCTCGTACCCCCTTATAGTCGTAATTTTCTTAAACTTTTATCTCGGGAAAGATGGCTCACTGCATCCTGGCTATAACACTTTTCATGAAATTTCTGTCAGGAATTGTTTCCATTTAAATGATTGCCGGTATGCTGTGGCCAGATGTCTTTCTTGCAAAGCCATTTTGAGTTAAAACTGCATTGTTGCAAATGGGGTGCATTTCTTTTTCTTTAAATGGTAGAGATTTGATGCCTTTACAGTAATCTACCATATTTACTCGTGTATAGCGCACACTTGTGTAGCACGCACCATGAATTTTGCAAGAAGTTCCAGGGAAAAAATTTAAAAAACTAAAATTGTACCAAAAATTTGTGGTGCCCTCTTAGTACGTATAGAACCAATTATTATTTTTATATCAATGTGTGGCGATTGTGATAAGTTTGGAAAATTCTTTAAAAAATAACGTGGGTGCAAAAAGCCAAAATAATATAAATTTCTGAACCCTCATGATCCTACTACTCATAATTTCCAGCTTCTTTTTTCTCTTCTCCTTTTAACAGTGACTGGCTCTCTTTTTTTTTTTTTTGCTGTGCTGAAATGTCACACTACCCTCGCCTAAAAAAATGGTCTCCTCTGCCCTTCCCCCCTCTCACACCTAAACAAACATGGCTCCGCTAGCCTCTGCCATGGAAACTAATAGGGATGGTGGAATTATCGACTGGAAACTCTGGTTGTTATTACAGGTGGGGAAATGAGGGTGTAAACATTTTGTGGCATGACAGGATTTCATTAGTGGGGTTTTGACCTCCTGAAGGGTCACTGAATGAGAAAGAGAGAAGGAAGAGGACCCTCAACATCCCCGACAATTTATGGTTATCACCCCCCCCCCCCCCCTTCTTTTTTTTTCTGTGTATAGCGTGCACCCCAGAAATTTTGGGAAAATAGAGCATGCTATACACGAGTAAATATGGTATATCGTAGATGGCGGTTAAAAGTTATACTTGATAGAAATGCTAGAAAAGAATATGTAAATTGGTGCATAGTTGCACATACCTTTAGAGTTTCGGAAAGTGCCCCGTTCATATAGTTTAATTCAAAGTGTCGCAGATGGTACCAGTGGCCATTCTAACGTCAGGTTCTAGTGTTTTGTTAAAGTATAGCTCACTGGATTGTGATCGTGTTGTTTATCGAGTAAGGAGGTTGTGGGCACCCCATGAGAATTGTAGTTTCTGATAGTTACTTCTGCTAGAGGTATGATGGCCGCTCCGCTGGGCAGCTGGTATTTGCATTGAAACTTCCTGTATATGCCATTAACCATTTATTGTAAATTAATTTCCACATACATTCACAACCATATTATTCAAGGAATGTAAACAAATTCATCGTAACCCAATATTTCACATTTCCTGTAATACTTATTAACTTTCTATGCAAATAAATCTGATCAACATTGAATTTAATTTTCTTACTGGAATACATAGGAGGATTTCCAAAAGAGCTTAAAATAGCTATACTACTTGAAACACCTTCATTAAATGGAAATGTTTTCCAACACATATATCTGGAATTAATTTCACTGTCTTTTGGTTTTGGATCTTCAGAATTATTTGCACACTGAAGAAACAAAACTCTAACAAACCACTTTCTGCCTTTGCTGTAGCACCTTGAAGTCCTAATCGAAACAGAAATGACAATAACATGCATCTTTCTCAATGTCCACAATTTGTACACACTGTTCTGTATCTGCTTTGTCAACCTCTTTCTCAACTGAATGAATATTCCAAAGAACCTTCTTGGGATAATAACAACTTGCACCTCCATGGTACTTGTTAAAGTACATCTTGACCCAACTTAACTAACTTCACGGAATGTTAAAATGTTTTAAATGTAGGGTGTAAATGATGAGAAATCATTCGGTAATGAAAATATACACAATAGATGTGTAAAAGTGTGTAATGTTGTAATATATGTATTTTATATTTTTTCTGGTAATTCAATGTGTGGTACGACAATTAAAAATATTGCTCACCAAAGTGTAAAAGCTGTTCTTGGTTAAATCAGCACTTTTCAAAATTGATCTTTGAAAAATGTGTCTGCCCCAATCTGCAATGGGCACTCGGACTGGCCCAGTAAAGATGGTAACAATGGTGGGAAAGTAGTTTCATATGTCGACATTTTGAAATAAAAGGGTTTAGGTAAACTTGTGGTTGTTTCTCTTGAAAGAATCATGAACAAAGGTATCATTCTCCTGAAAATATTAATATTTCATATGTTGGAAGAATACACAATGTAAATATAAGCTGATCCTAAGCCGGGCTTTCAAAAGTGCTCATTTTATCGTGAACAGCCTGCTATTACAAACACTCATTGTGGCCCATCAGTTAAAATCAGCACGTGCCAGTGTTTTGATCTGTTGAAGAATTTGCCTTCAAAATCATCTGTTCTTTTTTTGTTTACTGGATTGGTGTATTTCCTGTATACATATTATTTACAGCTTTGTAGGCCCTTTGTTGCACAAATTTTGTTCTGGTTTGCATTTCAGGCAGGATTCTTCCGCCGCAGTAAGAAAGAAGAACTTCGGCATTTGAAAACAAAGACTGATGTGAGTAAAAGGGTAATTTCCATTACAGAGGATACATATATATTTTGAAAATTCTCCCATCTTTTGCATACTGGGGAGAAAAAAAAAAAAAAAAAAAATCTCAGTGAAGTATCTTATTAACCTTAACGCATATCACTTTCTAAAGCCTGATCTGAGATATGGTGCATGTGGTTTTGGTTGTGCTAGGTCAGGTGTGCTGGATCAAGGTTACAGGTTACTGTCTGAATACTGGGGCCTTGGCTTAATGTGAAGTAGATCGAATTGGCCTCTGGCTTGACACAAAGTCTGGGACTGCGAGCACACCTTACTAGGTCAGGTTTCCTTACCTTGCCCCACCTGACTCGTAACCTGTTTCTCCAACTGCAGAGGTGGTTGGGTACCACTGATACTGGCCCCCTAGCCCTCGTGTCTTACTGCCGTTGTCAACTGCTGGAATGCTGGGTTCTGCTCTAGGCAGGCTGTTTGCTTGTCGACGTTTGGTGCAAGTAGGAAATACACCTCTTGAATAAACTGTCAAACATTGTACGATGTGTGTTGCACATTGGTTATGCCATGTTTTAGTTTTGTTTTGTATTGTAGCCTAGTGTTGGTAATACTGTGTTTGTAGTGATGTAACTGCCGTAATTATTGTGGTTGCACCCGCCAATTTAGTGATGAGTGAATGTTTCTTTATATTTTAACTCCACAATAAATTAACATAAACACTCGGATAGGAACAATAAGTATATATTATGTAATAATAAACAGTTATGTGTACTGTCTCCTACCAAACATAACATGGTCAAAAGTAGTTAAAAAGCTGGAGGAGACCTTCTCCTAATCTAACTTGGTTTAGAATGACTTCAATGGCTAAAAAAACAACTCATTCACAACTACTCTAACTTGGGATGTCTTGAAGAGACTTTAAGAAAAATCAAGTGCTATTACTTAATGACAGTGGTTGTTGTTGCCACTACTAGATAGTAGTGGCAGTTGTCGAGCCAGGAGGAACGACAACGGAGTGTGTGGTAGTGGTGTCTGCAGGCTTACTGTTGAAGACTTGTTGTAGATGCTACAGAACCTTCAGAGATGGTGGTAGCCATTGATGGCAGCCTCTGGGGTTGCTGCTGGTAGGATCCACTGGAACTCCTGGTGGTAGTTGAGAGAAGCCTCTGGAATTTCTGGTTATTGGCGGTGGCAGCCTCTGGAGCTACTGGTAGTTTGGCTGAAGCCTTTGGTGGCTGCTTAAGATCTCTTGGGAGTTCTTGGAGAGGACCATGAGGACCTATTGTTTAATATAGAGCCCTAACACAGAAGTGGTGAGGTGAGCTACTGGAAAAGTTAACTAACTGGCGTCTTCGGCGGCGCACTGCCATATATTGCACGCTCTGCCGGCCCGTGCCTGGGCTGGAGTAGGAGGCATGACTTTGTGCTGTGACGTCTGGATGGAGTGAGTGGGGTGGGAGAATCTACCCTTGCGCTCAGCTGTGTAGCCTAGTGCGCTCTGCCATCTTCGGAAAGCTTGGCGACACTGTCTAGTAGGTTGCAACACTTGTCCTTCCTCCTATTGTCTACTATCCTCTAATGTCTGTAATTCCTACTCAATCTTATTAAACACCTTAACTTGTAAGAGGAGGTAAGGGTTGTCACAGGGGGTGCTCACGTTGGTATTTAAATAAGGAAGATCATTTATAAAAATGTGTAATTTAGTATAACAAACTTTAGCTATAACAACAGAATACATCTACTCTTACAACAATAGAATGGTAATACCTTTAGATTAATATCGCAAGAACTGAATACAATCTATATAGCATGCCGCTAGTCCCTAGCCTTGCCGTAATTATGATTTAAGGGCAGGAGTGGACGATGGCTTGATTCAAGTATGACGCCCTACCGCTATGCGATTATGCTCACCCAAGATGATGTGAAGATAGGCCTAGAGTTCCTCTGAGCCTGTGGTTATCTGTTGCCTTCTGCTTCAGCCTCAATCACTCACAACTATATACTTCGCTGATGTCTGGTGCTTTCTGGGGGGGGGATGGGGATAGGTGCCACCATGTAGGGACGCTTTTATAGCTGGGAGAACTGGGGCGTGTTTAATAAAAAATTGCTCCTGGCTACCAGTTATATCCCATCCGACCTTAGGCGGTGTAGCGATTTAACAGTGGGGATGAGTGAGAGGCACAAGTATCTTGAGGTACATCAGATCTGGTGGGGCCGAGGAGCTCAAGGCAATGAACATGCGCAAAAACAAAAATAAAATTCTAGTATACAAATGTTTGTTGAGAGAAATAATTAAACTAAGTTAAGTTATGTTATGGGGCAAAAAGCAAGGCAGGGTAGGTTAAAACACATGACAAAAGGTATTTGGCTAGCCATGGTATTAAAATGCAAGTTCTGACCGTGTTGTAAGCGACTCACGGAGAAGGGGGTGGGGGGGGGGGGAGGAGGGGGTCCACGGCCACATTTATTTATTACTTAGAAAGAAACCCCCCCAATAGCTATGCAGTGGGTATGAGTAGAAGGGAGGTTGTATTGTGCGCGCTGTGAGTGAACGCTTGATAACATGCAAGAAAGATTACTCTTTAACCTGAATGAAGTTATAAAGGCACAAGCGGGCTGGCTGAAATATACAAGTTACAGTCAACTCCCGATTATCTGCGGGTGGATTATCTGTTTTGCAGCTTAACTGCTGTATATTTTAAACATCGAATCTTTTTTTTTAAGTTTTCTGTAAATACTGGCTAACAAAGTTAAATGTCAGACGTCCATGTTAACTAGTGGAATACAGTAGGTCTATTCAAAAGTAATTATGGCTGAAGAGTATAATCTTGATGTTTTTATTAAGCTTACAATATAGCTTTTGTGTCTGACCGCAGCCTCAGCTGGCAATGCCGCATACATAACGGCTGGTAGCTAGCCAGCCCGTCACCACGGCAGTCAGCCCGTTGCCGCGGCCGCTAGTAAGCCCATCCTATGCGTACCTTCTGTTGTTGCATTTTACTTGTGCTGACAGTCTTCTACAGTACATTTCCATGTTTTTTTGCACACATTTTCTGTCTACTAATGTCTGCAAAACGAAAGCGCATAGTTTTGACATTGCAACAGAAATAAGAGATAATAAATAAACTGAAAGAGGGAAGTTCCATAAAATAACTTTCGGTTACGTATGGCATGGGTGAAACTACAGTACGGGACATATGTGACATTGAAAAGAAACTCTTAAAGAGTTTTCAAGCAATGCATATTCTACAATTGGAATGTCCAAAAGAAAAACAATGAAACCATCAACATACGAGGAACTATAGGCTGTTCACGGTAAAGTAAGCACTTTTTAAGGCCATTCGAAAATTTTTCTTTCACCCAATTTATATCTTCCTGCTGTTTTTTAATATTAACATCGCAAGCTGATCAATAAACACAGGGTATACATTCCAGCACTCTAAGAAGCTAACGCCTGAGGCTGCAATAAGATATATTTATTAGTGGTTAATGCTTGTTGGGAGGACCTTAAAAGTGTTCACTTTACAGTGACTAGCCTATAGGCAAGGTGATGTTAGTGGTTCAGCCAAAAAATGTGCCGCGGGAGAGTTAAATTATGACCGTTTGTTTGTGAACGCAACATTATTTATTGGTAAATTACACCACTTGGCCTACATATTAATACAGCGATATTGCGTAATGTTATTTACTAATCTTTTTAGTTGAATGCAATAACTACAGTAAATGTCAGTTATTTATGAAAGGTAATCGTATTCATGTACTATTCGTATCAGGAGCCGTGGCGCTGAGATGATTTAGTGTTTTGTGTCACTTTTCCTTGTAGTCTATCCTCACATTTTAAAACATCCGTCATTTACAAATACCCGGTGTGAAGGGGGAAATAAGGTCTCTGCAGATGCAACACAGATAAGAAAGAAGAGCGTTAATCGGGAATAAAACAAATGCTGACAGCTTGGCGAGGGTTCCCGTAGGTAGGGTGATGCACCGCTGTCTTTCATAACCCTTCGTATTCACATGTCCGGCCACCGTCCATGATTTTGGCAGACCGGTACTTCCGTGTACGTAATAGTGCGTGGTTTCAATCTCATGAGTGTAAAAGTGTACAATAGGGTTGCCACGAGATGAGTCGTATTCGTTTATGGTAACTGGTATAAGTGGCATGCCTCATAGCAAGACATTAAAATGAAACAATACAATATATCTGATGCACACAAAATATTGGGAGTTGAATCACTCGGATTGTCGGGAATGTTTTGTTTTTTGTAGAGAAACCCATTAGGTTTTGTTAGAAAAGACCATATAATACTTGGAAATTATTGTATACCACATTATTAGTACACACAAGGCAGAAATGGACTGGCAAACTAGTGAAATAAAGAAAAGATTACACAATGGTATTTGCTGGTGCAAATTAATACATAGATATAGTTAACTGTGAATGCCGGTAGGCATACGAATTGAACTCGTAAAAAAAATGTGAACACCAAGTTCAGACGTTGAGGTCTAGTAGTAATTATTGTGAAAGTACAACCATATAGTTGTTAATGCTGTAAGGACAGCAGTGACAATAAGTTCGGAATAAAATTAAGTAAACTAATCTTTTGACATTAAAATTACTCATGAATACAGATGAAAAATGTCTCAACTTGATAATATCTGATATATGTAAACGGAGTTAGCCTCAGCAGCAGTACACTGGCGACTGTTTACCTAAATTGGCATGTAGTGCAACGCATCTTATTGTGGCACATTAAGTCGCTGAAGTAAAGTAGATATCTTAATCAACTTGACATAGAAAGTGCTGACAATACACAGTAGGAAAATTAAGGCAGCTAGCGTAAAATAATCTTAAGTGAACAGGGTCCACAAGAGAAAATAGCTTCGGCAACAGGAACTTACCACTCATAGTGACTGGAATAACAGTTTGGAGCATTCGTAATAAGCAAGGGTAATTATATACATAAATAAAATTGTAGAACCTATTTCCAAAATATACAGACATCGAATGCAAGAGAAAACAATAAATTATTTTAAAAATACTCTGTTTGGCACTCGTGCACTGAAAATAAATTTATGAACAAAGGATCACAAAATGTAGCATAAAATGCTTTATTTATTTGTGGAGCGCAAAATGTGTATCCTTGGGTGCAACACTACCGGGATTGTAACCCTTTAACACCATACATAAATAATCTAGCAGATGGAGGGGGGTAAAAATAATTACTCATGTGGCAATAATTGTTGTAGCTACCTCTGTGGGATATAAAAACAAACCTAGACAATCACTTAAACAATGCAGAAAATTATTTAGTTGTATATCACATGTGGAACCTTCATGCTCGTGACTAGTGATAGACTGGGTAGGGAGAGATTATCTTTGACTGCCCACTCAATGTAGAGAAACTGGTCCATCGCCTCGGGCGGGGAAGGAAACTGCAGCTACAGTTTGTACAGCAACGGGATACTAGTTTCATACACCACGCCAGGCACTGCAGTGACAGTCAATACGGGCGTGAGTGCTGTAGGTCTGCTGTGTGGAGAGTCCAGCTGTGACAACAAAAGAAAAGATACATGGCTGCAATGGCTGCGTGGAAGGGGAAAACGCCCCACCACCTAAGTGTGGCATGGCCCTGGCCGGCTGTTGCCATGACAACGCTCGGTGCATGCACAGAGCGATTCTGCCGGTGTGCAGTGTAGCCAACCTCGGGGGGCGACGTGGATGATGACAGGAGAGAAGTGTAGTGGCAGGCCCGTATCCCCTCTACTGCTAGCAGACTGGAGACAGTAGCTTGATTTCACGCCAAGAGGCAGGAATGCGGCTTGGAAGCCACGCTGTGGACCCTGCTAGCCGTGCTGCGCATGCGGAGTTGGAGCTTGGTCAGCACGCCCAAGCTGCCATACGCCTCGGTTCCGTGGCAGCAATGTACACAGCACTCGCAGCTTAGCACACACAGCTTAGCACGGGGCATAGGAAGAAGGAATAATAAAAAAACTGCAACACATTTTTGCACAAGAATTACACTTATACAGAAAGACATTATACAGAGCGACATTACTACAGAATATCAACTGGTGTATGTTAACTTTGTGTGTCTGGTACAGATAGTATCGAACTTAGGGACGCCAGATTTGTTTGTCATTATTCAAACAGTCTATTCGCGTAGGATATCTGTGTTATAAGGGCTTGCGGTAGTGGTGCATCAAGATACTTCTGTCTACCATGGTTACGTACCCAGACATAGTCGACACGTAATTTGTTTTTCCTAAGAGTCTTATCAAACTGTGTTTTTTGAAGGCTCTGAGCTTGTATTAAATTATGCTTGGCCGTATCACGGGTGGCTAGGAGTTTTTCGCACCAATTATGACCCCACTCAAAAAACCGGGTGGCTAGTGGCTACTGGGTGGGAGGACTGCTTCTACCCTATGGAGCAAATAGGACGTAAACTTAGTTGAGCTATTAATGCTAGTTTTATAATTAAACTGAATAAAGGGAATTTACAAATCCCAGTTTGACTGGTCTGCACTGGCACAAGCTTTAAGTTGTTCACTAATTAAACTCTTATTACTCTCGACTAGCCCTTTTCAACGGGGGGTTGTAGGCAGTGGTAGTTAATTTCTTCACACCTAGAAGTTTTCAAGAGGTTGGTAACAGAGTAGTTTTGAAAGCTGTTGCCCTTGTCAGTAAGTATTTCTGGACATCCAAACTGTAGTATGACTTCTTTTATAAACTCCGCACAGGTAGCGGCATCGATAGACTGAACTGGTTTTGCAACAACATAGTGGGTGGCATATTCTGTTTTAACCAAAACATACTTGTTTTTATATGTTGTAGCGGGTAAGGGCCCTTTTCGTGTTTAATGCTAAAGTTTTTAAAAGGGGTTGCGGCGGCATTGGAGTTAACTGACCAATAGGTTGAGAAGTGATAGCTTTAATTTTCTGGAATTTAGGGTAGGATTCGACATAATATCTGTGGCCATTGTGTCCCAATAATAAGACTGCATAATTTTCTGTAAGGTTTTAAAGATGCCAAAGTGCCCACCCCCAAATATAGCATCATGATGGGCTTGAATGACTTCTTGAACATACAGCTGAGGTACAAGTGTTAATTTAGAAGGTCCTAGGGGTGTGTTTACCTTATAAAATATTTTGCAGTTGGCAGCTATAGCATAGTGACGACTTAATCTACCATATTTGGTGTCAGCTTGTTCCGGATGTAGTAAGGCTTGCTCGAGTTTCTGGGCATGGGGGTCATCATATTCGCCAGTAAATGGGGATGTATGAACAGTGATAGGATATAGATGGAACACTGACTCGTCATCGATCTGTATGTATTCTTGGACGTGGTTTAGACAGGGAGAAAATGTATGACAACATTAAAAAGGACAATAACAATTTTACAGTTAAAAATGGGATCAATACATGTTGTGGCAAGGATGGAGGTATGCCTTTGTCTAATTACTTCAACATTCACCCGGTAGAGAGTAGTTATGATTTTGATGGTCAAATGACTATGAAAAAAGTCCTCTTTTTCAACCGCTGTGGCAATGTGTCTGCAGACAGGAAATGGTGTTTAACCTCCTCCCAGTGCTGTCTAATATATTTTGCTACGGAAGCACTAATTTCGGACGATTTGTCAGGATTCTGGAAAATGGCTCTGGCAAAGGCCTTGAAAAGTGAGGTGCATTTCATCATGTTGCATTTGACTTTGTATTAAGTGTTGTGGATAGTGACAGTTTGAGTAGTGAACTGTGGGGATGCGACTTAATGTATCGGGAAGAGTGTTTAACTTTCCCTTAACTATATGTTTCAAAGTCAAACACACTTAGTACGATAGCCATTTTTTGAATTCGTGCATTATGGTCGGCCATGGAACGCAGATACTGCAAGCTGGCATGGTCAGTTTCAATTGTGAATTTGCGCCCATAGAAATATTGGCGAAAATGTGTGCACAGGTATTTAATAGCCACAAGTTCTCATTCTGTGGTAGACCATGCCTCCTGTATAGAAAATTTCTTGGAAGCAAATGCAACAATGTATCTCTGTTTTGAATGTGGTTCGAGTTGGATGAGTGCCCCTCCTACAGCAGTGTTACTAGCGTCGGATGCTAGGACAATATAGTGGTTCTGGTTGAATTTTTGCAATATTGGCGCTTGTAAAATGGCACAATTTAAATTAACAAAAAAAATTTGGTGTTCTGTGTCCCATTTAAAGGGAGTATTATGTTTGGTGAGGTCTATCAATGGGTGTGCAATGGAGGCATAATTAAAAATATAACGTCTGAGGTATGAGGTCGTGCCCAGAAAAGTACAAAGTTGTTAGAGGTTGACAGGTGGTGCCATTTTTTTCTATCGCCGCGACCTTATCGGGGTCTGTGGCCATACCGTGGGGAATAATGATGTGAACTAAGACTTTAACTGTATGTTGGGCAAATGAGCACTTTTTGTATTAACTTGGACGTTAAACTGGCGTAATCTTGCAAAGACTTCGTTAATGTTACCAATGTGTTCCTCAAAGGTATTACCCAGTATGAAAATATCGTCAATATAGGTGATTGCCGCTGTCCATCGCAGGGGGCCTAAATGTTTGATGAATATCTGGAAATATTGAGGAGAGGTGGACAACCCCATTGGCATCCTTTTGTACTCTAATAAACCAACCCTGTTAATATTCAAGGCCAATTTATGATGATCCTGAGGTCTTAACAGGGATGCTATAAAAGCCAGAAAATAAAACGACTTTTTATATAAGGGGAATGTTTTAATGCGTTTAAAATGTCCTCGGTCCTTAGGAGTGGATATTGTACCCTCGTGAACTGTTGATTCAATTTACGGAAATAAGTCAAAAATCTAAGATCGCCACTTTTTTTTTAATCACAAGGCTACGGGCAGAATATGGGGAGTCAGCTTCTTGAATTATGCCCGCATCGACCATATATTTAATTTGATTTAAAAGTTCATCACTCACCTTGGGGCTGATCCTTTAAGGGTGGGTAGCTATCGGCTTTTCAGTTTTTATATCCAGTTTAGTTTCAAAATCTTTCGCCTTAGTGAGCTCTAGAATAGAATGTGCAAAACGGTCACTGTAGTTATCAATAAAATTTCTGAGGAGTTGCTTTTGATTGATTGAAAAATTATTGTGAGGGCCCTGTGATAGTTCATCTTCAAAAGACTTGATAGTTTTGCAAAATTCTTCTAGAGAAGGGTAATCAGGTACATCTATAATGGTAGAAAGAAATGGGATTTTAGTGATCTCATTTTCATCATGGGCATTGATAATGAAAATATTATACTTCAGAATTTGGATGACATTATATTTCTTGATATAAAGTCAACACCTAAGATGAGGTCCTGGTTGAGGTTGTCGACAACCAAAGATTTTTTGGGGAAAAGTATTTCTTTGAATATTTAAATCAATGAGTGTCTCAAACTTAGGAGATAAAATTGATGTGACTGCAACTAGTGTTATTTTTTCTTTGAGGATAAAGGGGACGATTAGCTAAAACAGTGCTAGCCGCATAGCTGCATGAACATCCTATATCCAATAATGCATGATATTGCTTGCCCTTAACTGTAACAAGGACACAGGGTGTCGCGGAGCTAAATTGGATTTGCTGACCGGGAGGAGGAGGCGTAGCGCACACTTGTTTTCCTGTGCCATATTTAGGCGTGGCTCCGCTCAGCTTGTTTTTCAACAAACTCATCGTGAGTCTCGGCGCTCTTGTTTTGAAAACATTCTGCATGCGCTACTTGTGAAACCTGTATGGGTGGCGATATGAAAACAGTGCACAGTGTCCGCTTGGATTTATTTTTAAATCTGCGAAATCGGTTACCAATGTCTGGGAAAACTCCAAGTTTTGCTGAAGGAAGAGGGGGCAATGGCAACTCTTATCACCGACATAGAAGCATAGAGCGCAAATGTCGCAGGCAAAACTGTATGGGCCTTGAACAGAGTGCTTCATGGCGGGGAATCGCTGCAATGTAGCAACGCTGCATTCCTGCAAGCGGGACTGTGGAAGTGTGGCAACCGCGATCTGCATCGGGTGGGGTGGGGGGGATTGCTACGCTTGTGATCATCGCGGTGGGCAGCCTGCGCATGTACTGTAGCACGTGTTGACACTTCCTGTGACCGACATGTAATCGCTGGCCTCGCCGGCGGTTGTTTACACCTTGTTTGCTTAGGAGGAAGTTTAGTTGACCTGACATTATTAAAGTGTGGTTTGGCTGTCACTAAATGTATTGTGGATTTGCAGTCTGGTGATTTGTTCTCTTGAACAACGTTCCTTGGTGTAGTAATTAAGGGCGGGATGGGATTTGATTTAATTGGAAATGACTTCCTGCGACATTAAACCTGACAATTTCCGCGTAAGTTTTGCTGGGCACCACGTTATTAAAGAACGCATTACAAGCAGCTTGAACCCGGCTGTTGGGATCACTCTGAGAGGGGAAGAGACATTGTGCCCTGTACTTGTCCCCATAATCGTGTCCTTGTACATGTCCATTTCCCCCCAGTTCTGCTCTGAAGGGTCCTGCCTGGTGGTGTGTGTGGTGTTGTTTATAGGGTGCGTGGTGAGATTGATGTCTGTAGTGTTCCCTGCTCCATGGCCAGTCAATTACCTTGGGGCGGTGGAACGTGTGTTGAACGTGTGTGGTTCTGTGGGTGGCGGGTGGGGGTGGATATGTATGTGTTGTCCAAAGGGATAAGTTTTTTTAGCAAGTGGTGGCGAAAGAGTTCCAAATAATGTTCAAAAATTCTTGTTCAGGCAATTGTGGTGTACATTTATTCTTGTAAAAAGTCAAGTTCTCAAAATGGGTCAGAGTGCTTTCGCTGTGTTGTCGTGTAAAAGGTGTTTGTATTTATCCTGTGTGTCTAGTTGTGCAAATGTGTGTGTACTAATTTGTTTTAAATTTGCTTCCAGAGGAGCTCAGTTGTACAGCTGTAGTAGAGGTTTTTGTAGGTTTTCTTTGCAACCCTGACCAGATAAAAGTTTAATTGCCATCACTTTTCAAGTTCGGTCCAGTTATTTAACTCGCTGATGGCGTTATAAAGGTATCTAAAACAGCCTCAACACTGGCTTTGTTTTCTCTGGAAAAAGTGGGAATGTGGTGTGTTTCTGGAAATATAAAATTATCTGGGAATTGGGTGGTTTATGGTTGGGTAGGTGGAGTTATGGTGTTGTCAGTGTTTGTAGCAAATAGAATGTGTATTTGTTGTATGTAGTGAGTGGAATGGGTACGGTCTAAATAATAACTGCTTGTACCAGGCTGGTTAAGTGATTGGTGTCGAAGTGTATTCAATGGGTGTAATGTTTTCTGTTTTAACACTGGTCAGCTGAGTTAGCAACTGCTCGTGTATGTCTGATGTTCATGTAGGTGTGTCTGATGTTCATGTAGGTGTGGCTGAAGTAGGAATAAGTGGCTGAACGAATTCTCTAATAGTTTGTGTTGTGGATGTGTGTGGTGTGCTCATTGTGACATGTTAGCAGGAATGTGTGTAGTCAGAGTATTTGGTGCTGTGCACTTTTATGTAAACTTACAATAAAAAAAAAAAACTACAGGCTGGAAGAAGAAAATGCACTCCAATACCACATAACACAAATGGAGTGGTTTAAGCCAACAGAACAAGATGTTCTGCATGCATTATGAGCGGTAAACAACACACATTACTCTTACTACTTAAAACAAAGCAGCTTTGAAGGGAGTAGGTGGGTGAGAAAGCTTGGCCGGCAAGGCGTGCTACGCAAGCGCTGACTCGCACGTTGTAACTGACCTAAGATACGCTTACTTACTGCGGGAGTAGAACAGCTGTTAGTGTGGGCAGGCGGGGCTGTCTATTACAGACAGGGGAAGGTGGCTTATTCTTATTGCTATCAAAAGTATGAAAATTTTTTTTATCAAAACACTTAATGAAATTATTATGAAATGACCTGGGAACAGGTGGAGCTTGGCTGCAAAGAGGTGGGAATAGACCCTGGCCTTCACCAATGTAACACTTTCCCTTCCTCCTGCTTCCTATCCTCTAATTTCTGTATTTCCTACTTAAAATCTTATTAAACACTTTAACTTGTAAGAGTAGGTAAGGGTCGTCGGGGATGGGGGGGGGGGGGGGGGTTGCTCACGATGGTATTTAAATAAGGAAGATAGTCTATAAAAATATATATTTTAAGTTCGTTATACAGTCCAGTAATGGCAATTTAATTTTAGTAGTGTTAAATTCACCATAAAACCAACACCACACATCTATATACAAATAAATAAAATAGAAGTCTGTCTGTGATTTTAGAATTTTACACTTTTAATAATTTTTTCCATATAGTATAATTACTAATTTTTTTGATACCTGTCTGTCCAACCGGATTTAACTCAAAAACCACTGAACTTATTTACATGAAATTCACATCAACTATAGATAATAACACCTGGACTAACTTAGTATTTGTTTCGAGATATCTCAAACGGTTCCTAAAATATGATGATCAGGGATGTACGTAGGTACAGGATTAAACTTTTCTTAGGATTACTGCATAACAAAAAAAAGCATTGTTTGAAATGTTCCGTCATTTCTCCTTTCTTTTTTGTCTATGGGCTGTCCTTTCCTTCCCAAGAGCCCAGAGGCTAGAGCTATTCCAAGTGAGGCAGTAGTGGCTTAGTGGATAGAACTATATCAGGTGGAGCCGCAGTGTCTTAGTGGTTAGAAATATATAAAGTGGTGCTGCAGTGGCTCAGTTGTTAGAGCGATTCTAAGTGGTGCTGCAGTGGCTTAGGAGATAGAACTATTTCAAGTGGGGGCCCAGTGGTTGGGTATATAGGTATCTACTTCATTAACACCATAAAACATGCTCAAAGCAATGGCAGGGTGTAAGTTAATAACTTTATTATACCTGAAAAAAGAAGCAATATTAGTATTTTAAACATAAAACCTTAGTGAAACGATGGTGTGCTTTATTTTAATAACTTCATAAAACCTGAGCGAAGTGAAATTTCTATTTCAAAAATAAGAAAAAAAGTACTAAATTTCATGCAAACAAAATCGCTGTGTCAGCTAGTAAATAAATAGAAATGACTCCTCTTGACTACATAACTAAACTACATTTTGACACACACTGACCATACCGTAGTCTGAGAACCACTTTATGAACTACAGTACATCCCGTAGTATGAAGATAGAAATTGGAGCAACAAACGAGTATGGAGGTCTTTTCAAGAGCAGTATGAAGAGTGCTCGTACATCCTGCATCACTTGCGTAAATGCATCCTAGATCAATTGCTCGGTGGCAAGAAAACTAAACATAGGTTGAGAACATGCCGCTAGATGGCACTGGAGTCGCGAAAGTGCTTTTGCACGGTCATTAAGGCACTCTTCCATCGAATCTAGCACTGAAAAGTCACTCGCCAGCCTACCTTTACTGCGTAGCGTGTCAAAAGCAGACGTAATCTCAGGCGGGCTCGTAATAACATGAAATTTTTTTGACAAAGGGCGTACCACAGCGTCTGCATTCAGATAACACCCATGAAAAACTGCATCGCATGGCTCGTGAGATCGCTTTGCTGTGGCCAGCCAGACTTCTGGTGCTGTACTAGGGATGGCAAATACATCTGACAAAGTATCAAATGAAATTAACTTTTTAGTCCCTGTCAACAAACTGAGTTGAAAACTCTGAAACTTAAATACATTAACTAATTTGTCTTTCTAGTAAAACACTGAAATTAAATAAATCGCCTCTAAAATCTTTTAACTATCAGTACCTTTTAAATCTCTTATTTAATAATTAAATTAATTTACTAGCAAGTTAAACTGAACTTAAGTAAAACCTGTACTTATTAAATTGCCTTACAGAATAGGTATAATTTCAGGAATGACTCAAAAAGAGAGATTACCCTAATTTTAAACAAAATTATCCGTTAATCACTAATAAAATTAAAAGTAACTTGATCCACTTCAAAAAACGAAAATAAAGTGAACCAACAAATTGAAATTCTTAATGAAATATTTTATCTAAGCGTTTATTATAATAAACTGTCTGGCTTGAGACAATAAATATCTTTAAATACTGAATTAAGGTCCATGCATACCTGCAGGATTAAAATAAGTCAGGACTATAAAAAGGCTGAAATCAATGGATACAGGGTTTTACCATAAATATTCCTTACCTTCCTTCCACCTTAATTATAAAAAAATACATATTATATATACACATACACACACCAAAGCGGGAAAATTAAAAAACTGATGACTTAAAATTTTCCTAAAATTTTGAAACT
The DNA here is from genome assembly GCA_029891345.1 of Dryococelus australis. Taxonomy (NCBI): domain Eukaryota; kingdom Metazoa; phylum Arthropoda; class Insecta; order Phasmatodea; family Phasmatidae; genus Dryococelus; species Dryococelus australis. The sequence continues at coordinate 195,099,875 of CM056997.1, forward strand.
GAATACACGGACTGTTTGTTCTACTTGAGCTACCCTGATAAGAGTATTGCGCTTCAAGATGGGGTGAAATTATTTATTAGAGTGTGCATCTTAAATACGTCAGAATGCATCATGCATCAATAGGTACTTTTGAATTTCAAAGTTTATAATTTAATTTCAGGTTTTGGCAGTCGCATTAATCATCATAAGGTGATGCAACTACTTTCTCTTTTCCTAGGATGCTAAAGACATGTAGTTCGCTGTCGCAATATGGTACAACATAGGTAAGATGACAAGGGTCATGATGTGGCGACATGTTGAAATACATGCCCGTGTTGCGAGGGGTGTGTGTGTGTGTGTGTGTGCGTGCGTGCGTGCGTGCGTGCGTGCGTGTGCGTGCGTGCGTGCGTGCTATTTTTAGATATGGCAGCATCGCACTTGACTCTCACCGGGCAATTTTCAGTGTGGCAATAAAGCTTGGAGAAGATATTTTATAGTAAGTACGGGCCAGGGGAGTGAAAGTTAGATGGATGATACATTCCAAATTAACTCTGGAACAGTACAGAGATAGTGCTTCAGACGCTGCCTTAAATGCCGGAGTTTGTATTTTTATTGGAAAAAATAAATTCTTATGAACATGTAATTTTGTTTGTAGTGCTATTTTTACGAGGAAAATTGTATTGAGCTTTCTTCTTATCAATTTCAAGTATTCCTAACAATGTATGTTAAAAGCAAAAGCCTACCTTCCGTGTTGTCTTCGCCATTCATTCCCAGTAACTACCACTTGTAGTGCTTGGAGAAGCTGCATTATTTTCTGTAATGGTCGTGTTCAGTGTATTTTACTGTGTTTTGTTTGTGAAACTTTCACTGGTGAACTGCACAGTAATGTTTCAGACTTTGTCTATAATATATTATAATTTGCAAAGTGTGTTTCATTGTAATGTAGTTGCATAAGGAATTTCGGGTTGGTCATTTAGCCGGCTTACTTATGGATACATTGCATTATCTGTGCAGTTTGTCTTTGGAGGTTTTAAATAAACTTACAAAATCCAAAAACATTTGAATAATTCCGTTACATAATTCCCTTCACAATCCTCAAAAGAGAGACAAATTTTAAAACAGTGGACCGAAATATAAGGAATTGATTCTTGCAATATATCAATTACAATAACTGACATAATAGATTATTCTTGAAAGTTACCGTGGAATGTACAGATATAGCAGTACATTAGCGTTGGTTCTTTGGTACCAAATGTTAGCTATTTCTCATATCGTCTGTGGCACGGCCTTCCTCATGCCCCAGTTCAACCCAGTTCCAGCAATGCAGTGCTAGTCAATTTCTCATATCGTCTGTGGCACGGCCTTCCTCATGCCCCAGTTCAACCCAGTTCCAGCAATGCAGTGCTAGTCAATTTCTCATATCGTCTGTGGCACGGCCTTCCTCATGCCCCAGTTCAACCCAGTTCCAGCAATGCAGTGCTAGTCAATTTCTAGTCGAGTGACTAAGAGTAGTAGTTTGTTTTATAGATCAATGAGCTGTGAGAACCCATTATGGATTTTTGAAGAGTACACACGAGTCGCGATTGCAACGCTCACCAGCAGTGCCCACCATCTTTCTTTTTCATTATATTTTGGACTAACCTTAAACTATTTCCGCCGGTGGGAGGGCTCATTCATATAGGGTGCTGAGAGTGTGTTTTTCTCTTGTTTATTTTTTCTCCCGCCTTCATAAATAGCCTCGCGATTAGAGTATGATCTGTGCAGCGGTTGTAACTGAAGGGCAAAGTATAAATAAATCCAGTTGAACTATATTTTTGGCTCATCTGATTAATTTAATTTGGTATCTATATAAACTTGAGTGTCAGTACTCATTCCTGGCTGAGTTAGGCGAGCTAATGTTTGATATTGTCAACAACAGGCATGTCTCGTAACAATAGTTGAATATATTTTAGAAAATTGATCTCTAATCTGCTGTAGAATCATTATCTTATTATCTTCAATATCATCACTACTAACATGCCAAGTATACAAATTGAAGATATTCTATCAGATGTTAACAATAAATTTGTATGTCTGCATCTTGTCCACTTCTTAATTGCTAGGTGTAAATTTTTTTATCGTTTAAAAGAATTGAACAGGTTTTGTGGCACCAAAATAACAATTATCAATGTTATATGCAGGAATTAAAAATGTTACAGGCAGGAAATGAAAGCAATAAGATGATTTATGTGATAGTAGTGGGAATGTAATATAATTATGTGCAGTAGTATGTGGAAATGTTATAACTGGGTTTTACTAATGTATTTCATACAAAACATTCACTGATCAACTACAGACTTCCAAAGCCATCAGTTGCACTAAGTGCACCAAGTCCAAAAAATCCAAAAGTGTTAACTTGAAATATTGATCTACTACCATGCTGAAAGCATCTGCTTGTCATCTGCTCAGAGAGTCTTATATACCTAATGCCTGTGAAATTATTGGTTTTAAAGAAAAAGTAATAAAATGATCTTAGCATTGTGTGATAGGTAAATAGAGCATAAATACACAACTGCCATTAGCATAGCAATTAGCATGGTCGTATTGCACGACTGCTTGTCCAACACAGTCTGCCTATTACTAATTCACTGTAAGTGTTTGTAATTTTCAGCACATTTAAGAAAATAATTTATTTTAATTTGGAATGTGTTCCTTATAGTTGAGTTTGTAATATAGTTTGATGCATGTTGCAGTATGATGATGACGAACGTGAAGTACTGTAACCACGTGAAACTCCACTTCGCTGTCTGCAGTCTGTCTCCGAGAGGCAGAAACTTCACGTGCATAAACCCCATATAGATGATGTGGAGACGAGTTTCCGCTCAACTCAAAACTGGGCTTTGGTCCATATATTGGCTGTGATGTAACTGCAACCTCTGTTTGTGATATTTCCTAGCATCACCTGGAGTTGCTCAGTACTGTAGTTAAACTTGTCTTTTAGAAAATAAAATAAAATTTTCTTTGTTTTTTTATGTGCATGTATCTCATGCTCGATGAGAATGCAGTTTTAATTTTGGTGTCAGCTTTTGTGCAATACAGTGAGAAATCCATTATATTTTTAGACAAGTTTCAAGTGATACTGTGAAACCTGACAACTCCTGTCTCCTAGTCTTAATGTCATTAAGCTTAAACATATAATTTTGTCTTTTGTTGTTTTGTATTGTGTGCGCATGCGTGCACACGTGTGTTTGTGTAAATGTGACTTTTTTCCCCCCACATTTTCCTCTGCATTATAACATAATTAAATTAAAGTGATGACAGTTTTAACGCTGAATATTTATCCCAATTTTTACGAGCCAGTTTGATCCACAAAAACAGTACAGTATTTTAATTTTCTCCCTTTAGATAAGAGAAAGAATATGCCTTTCTGAATGTTATGTGTCACTACAAATGTAACTGCCTATGTGTCTGTACATTTGTTGATCAAATTTTTAGTGAACTAATCTTTCATACAAACTAAACTCTCTTTCAATAATTTTTTAATAAAAGTCTCGTACTACCCTTGAGGAGTTTGGGGGGTAAGAAGCCACCACTTCATACTATAGTAATGTTAGTTGGATTGCTTAGTCTTGGTTTTCCACTGCTGCTGCTGTGTGTATTTTGGGGGTGTGTGTATGTGTAAAAAGGTATGTTTTTAAATGTATTTTTTTAGCATGAAATATGAAGTATTTTATATGTAAATGTAACAGGAGTTGTTGTTTGAAATTTTATTGATTGATATGTGTAGTGATACCTATATAAAATATTTTGATGGATGACTGACATGGTGTGCAGCCTCTAGCATCATTTTTCCATTTTGTATTTAATTTGGCTCCATGCAATCAGTTATATTTAGTACAAACGTTTTTAAAAAAATGTTTGTGCTCATTGAGTTTGAGACCTGCAGCATCTTTGAGTGTGACTTGCAGCTGTTGTTTGGTCTTTACTGTTCAACCATAACCTAACAGCAAGGTGTCAATCAGAAATGAAATAGTTTATGAATACAAAGTTTGATATTGTAAAGTGTAATTAACATTTTAATTTTACTTGTGATAAGAGAAATTGTTTGATTGGGTGGATCAATTTAAATTATTCATGTGGCTTTTTTTGCACTAAGCCAGAAAGGCCATATGGTGTAAATGACTAAAACCCTTTTCATTCTTGTATTGGCCCTAGTAATTTGTTCATTGTTGTACAAATTGCTTAAAACAATGTTTGTGGACAGCCAGTTTGAATGTGTTTATCATATTAAATGTGTAAGAATTGCTTTGTGTACACCACAGGCAAGTAGATACAGTATATATTTTGTGTGTGGCAAATATTCAGTTTTTTAATCCAGTTTTCGCTAGAATTAAAAAAATATATTTTTAAGTAAAATAGGTTTTGTTGAATCACTCTTGGCCAAAAATTATTAGTGTTATTACACCTTTTTGAATTAACATGTTGGCAAGACCGAGGATAAAAGGAATTGCAATAGATTATCTTCAGGGAGTTGTAGGTACCTCTTCCTCAACCTGAACTACCAGTAAATGATGTTGGCATGTGTCTAGAAAATTCTTGATAGGGGTTCAGTGACAGAAATGTTTCTAGAATTTTTTTCACTTACCATAAGTAGTCCCTAGTTAGTTTTATGCCAAAAGGAAATCAGTTTGGGGTAGTTACAATAGATAAGGAATTCAGTCGTCAGAATCATAAAATTTTCCGTAGTTTTTGTATAAAATGGTTTAACTAAGATTGTTGCACGAGACAGCATTAATAGGTAGTTGCTTTTCAAGCTTTATCAGTTTTTACAGCTTCATTGCCTGTAGTAATTTTTAACTGAAGCAACTGCTGGGAAGAAATAGGCAATTTGGTTTTCTTGCAGCTAATGTGAGAAATTATGGTAAAAATAGTCAATAAATGTACAAAGTAATGCTTTATGAATGTTGATCAATAAATACTTATAAAATCTGTAATGGAGGTTGTGAATATTTCATAAATTCAAGGTAACAAGAATTGTTTTCCCATAGGGAAAGGGTTTGTAGTTACTCATTCTGTAAACTTGTCAAATGTCACTGCCAATTGAAAACTACTTAATTATATTTTGGTTATCATTCCAGTAGTCATAAGTATTTTTCTTTATGTTTTATTTCAATGTCCAGTTAGTTATTGCAATGATTTAGAGAGAATCTGAATTTAAAGGGTAAATAATTTTAATACACACAAAAAAAATTTTAAAATTAAATTTCAGATCTTATTTTTTCGTACAAACAGTAAATTGTCACTGTATAATTTTTGCTAAAAAAAAATGTATGTAGGTGACAAAACACATGGTACAAGAACATGTGAAAATTCAGACAGTGTTGCAGTTAATGTTTTGCTGTGATAATTTTTATTTTCTTGCAAATAGCCTACATATGTGTAATGGATTTAAAAGCCGTAAAACTGAATATCAACAAAATTTACTCTTAATTTAATACTGTTAATAATCCATAAATGTAATCTGTAGTTGCACAATAAAATATTGTTCTTAGGTGTTTTGTTTATCATCAAATTATTCATACCAATCCATTTCATCTAGCAATTTTAATCACTTGTTGATAAAGGTATCCTTTTCCATTCTTTTTTTCTAGTGGAAAAATTTCTTTTGCTGGATAAATTTCCTGCAATTTTGGAATTATTTTACGTCAAGGAGCCTTTTACGATGTCTTTGACTGTCTCACCCCTCTCAATTCTTAGCAGTGTTTAGTCAGTAAACGTGGGAAGTAACTGTGTTTCCTATATGCCTAGGCAAGTGGGGCTCAGTCATGAGGTACCCCTATGTGGGACCTCTAACCAACTTAGATTGATGATAGGTTTAAAAAAATGAACTGCACTGAATTTGACCATACTCTATAAACTTACTGTATTTACCCAAAAGGAAGATAACTCAGAAAATAAGGCGGCCCCTTCCTAAATAATATTTTTGAAGGGAAAATATATACTTAAATGAAACTTAAATCTGAATTCAAGACTACGTCTTTTATGACACACACATCAAGAAGAAATGCTATTATATGAATAATATGATATATTTGATATACTTTTAAAGAAAAGCTAATCACAATGAAATAGGTGTATCTAACCTGGCTGTATGACAGCAGCATTTTTTTAAACTCTAAAACTTTTGTGGGTGTTATATACCTATTCGGGACTTGAACCATTTTGCTTCCCAGAAAAGCTACCTCTTTATGGCTGGGTGACATCAGATAAGAAAACCCTTGTCAAAGTTGACAGGTACAGTCTTGGCACTACAAAAATATGTACAACCATAGGACACATGGTATTCAAGCATGAAAAGCCTTTGTTAAAATTGCCTAGGTTTTGAATTGAAGATTCCCAAATCGTAGACGACCCCTCATTTTTTCTGTTTCTTTTCTGTCAAAAAACTTTGGCTTCCTTTCAGGTGAATAGGGTTTTGTACGTATTTCGTGTGAAAGGGAAAAGTCGAGGAAAATTCTATGAATGTTCACCTGGGTTTGTAATATCATTGCGAAAATTGTTAATCATATGAAAATATAGGAGGATAATTATAATCATAATTGTTAAGATTTCAATTTTTACGTTTGTAAAAGTTTGACTTTTAGTACGAATGATACAAGGTAAACATAGTAAGTTTGTGGGCACTGGTCGCCATATAGAAAGTGTCGTAATATATAGGTATATATGTACATATGATATAGTTATATTGCGTTTAATTTGTGAAGTCCGTTTTTTGACAACCACCACTAATTGTGTATTGGTATTAACACATTACTCCATTTGCAGTGCCTGCAATCAGAATTAGACCTTGATGGTACAGCAAACACCTAAGGTTCCCCAAAATTTGTCTGTATGAACAGAAACATTGAAATTTAGACAAATGTGCCTGCCTCCCTCCCTCCTACACCAGAAAATTGTGACCAAACAGCATATTTTTCTAACTGGGTACATAAAGCCACTTTCACATGTCTCCAATAGAAAAGTTACAGGTTTTTATTAATGAAATGGAAATTTATATATAAGGGTAATGTATTCTGAGTGAAATGATACACCACGGTTATGCAGAAAAGATTTCAGAGTGATTTAAAATTAACTAAAAAGATGCAATGCCACACATATGCTTAACAAAAACAGCTGTGATACAGCCCGTGTTCACATTTCCCACGAGGCAAATAGACAATTTATGTTGTTTACAATGAATAAATATTAAATAATTTATTAGTGTGACAATTCTGTGCCAAACAGTACCTCAGTTATGTAGAAAATACAATTGGGCTGCTTAATTAACAAAAAAGCAGACCTCATTGCAGTGCACATAACATGTAGATATTTCATCATCAAAACTTTGTATACTTCTAATGACTTGGATGCAAAAAATATTAAGTAAAGCCAATGCTGTAACAATCTTGAATAAAACATCGCGTCAGTAGCAAATGATGCTTTTAATAAAAAAAATAAAAATATAACCTCTGTATTAAAGGAAAGTAATTTTAACTTTTAAACGTGTTGTGATTAAAATTTGATAAACTCTGAATATAATTTCAGTAAATCAGTAGCACAATACAGAAAAATAGTACACAAGGAAGTGTGCACTTTTGTTTCTTTAATTTTGGTTAACACACAGTAGCTGTATTGCATATTTTCCCCGGTTTTCTGCTTATAGTGATACGAAAATAAGACCGTTTCTCTGCTAACTTTTTAAAACATTGCAGTGGTATCATTAAATCAATCATTTTCCTTATGACAAATTGAAAGGAGGGCTAGGATGTTTATAAAATCATTGCAAGTGCATGCCTGCTTCCATCCGCTGTTTAATTTCCATCTTTTGCTAGTGTGTGACGGCCCGCTCTCTTGCTTCCACTCATGCTAGAATCGTAATCCATAAAACTTGTCAAAAAAGCAGCATAGGTAAATAACTGTAGGGAAATAAATAAATAATAATAAATAAATAAATAAATGAAATAATATAAGTAAAAATAAATCGGTTCAACCAAAGCACCATGTTATCGCCATCAAACAGAAATCTAAATCGTGGCGTGTGAAGACAAGCCTAAATATCCAACTTGTTACAGCACTAGACAATTAAAAATTAGATCACAGCAAGCAAACTTCTCAGAAATAATAACGGGGCCAAGATGGGTGGAACAGGCATGATAAAAAAAGATGGTAAAAGGTAGAGTTCTGTTCCCCCCCCCCCCCCCCCCCCCCTTTTTAACTGATCAATGTCAACATTTGGCTGGTACTGCTGCCACAAAGTGGGGCATGGAATGTACCACATTGTGCATGTGTGCCTCAGCAGACAAGTACAGCCTACAAAAGAGAATTGCACCAGTGGAGGCGGTGCTGTAGAATGGCTAACAGGACAATGACCTTGCTCGTGCACTATGTGCTAGTGATTGTACATTTTAATGAATTTCTGCCTCTTTTCAATTTTTACAGTGTGATGCATTGTGTGAGGGTAGTCTCTGGCTACCCCTGTAATTTTTTTTAGTGTTGCAGTTTTCAGATGCGTGTTAAAAGATTAGTGGAAAATTTTTTCTCATGGTTCCCAAAATAGTCAGTATGAACTAGGCATCTGTATAAAACCCAAGTGAATAAGGCTTGAGTGTACTATACTAATTCACATACAGGTCTGTTTTCAGAGCGTTATTAATATTGTTAATATGCCCTGAGGGGCGTACCAGAGTTTGATGTATAGAGGTCTTAATAAAAATGAAAGGACTAAATTTTTATTACTAATTTATTCACACATATATTGTTTACAGCATTAAATTAATTGTCTCCACTTTTACTCTTTAATTCTCGGTGAGAGCATTATTTAATGTCAATTTCAACTCTGATTAATGTCCTTCTCAATGTCTCATCCTGGCCACAGGCAATTATTTCATATCATAATTAAAACATGTACAGTCTGTATGTTGCCATCATTTGTAATGTCTTTTACTCATGCATCTAGTCCAATAGTCCAGCCTGTTGGCTGCACTTGTCATTGAGTGATACCAGTCTGATTTTCTTTCCGCTGGTCACTTCTCTTGCCGCTTGTCATCTATTACTGAAACGTGATCACTCGTCCAACAACTCCTGGCCCGGAGGCCCATCGCACTGTTTATACTCTACTGGCCCTAAAATAGAAAGTTTGATGCATCCCGAGTCACACTTTGAACAACTAGTGCAGCAAACCACTAGAAATCGGGTAAATACAGAAACTCATTACAAACAGTCAGCATCACGTGCCGCAAAATAGGATTATCATTTGTGTTTGCTTTCCATTCAAAACATTCCATTGACTTGTCTTATAACTGCTCGGTCCTTCACTTCCACTCGTTCGCATGGAACAAAGCAGCAAGTGCGTAACAATATTTAATTATCTTTTTCTCATGACAGTGGAACTTCCTAGCCTTTTTTCCTTTCCCCGTGTGCAGCAATGTACATTTGTCATGTGATAGTTTCCTGTATGAATCATCTACGTAATGAACGCAGACACTTAAAACACACATGAAGATGGTTTCTTTGTTACTGAAGTGCCAGTTATTTGAAGCATGTAATATGTTCTGCGGTTTTCAAATATCACATTTTCAATAGCATAATAATTGGAATTCGAATTTCAGTGGTCTTAGGTAAGATGTGGTAACTTCATACGTAGTTTACTTCCTTTTGGTTAGTTCCTTCATTGCATGCATTTTCAAGACGTTGAAGTAATTCTTTACACTTAGCAACATTTGGGCTTAACATCATCTGTATTTATTTATGTACACTTCTGCACTGTTTTTTTTAGATTTTATTATTTTGAGCAAAAGTATAAAGTATTCATGCAGCCTAAACACTTCAGGGAATTTGTGTTAGGGTATATGAGATTTAAAGCTTTCAGTGGAAGGTAATTAAATATGTTAACTGAAGTGCAGGAAAATAAAACCACATTTTATTTATTCAATTATAGTTTGTCAAGTTAATGCGAATTGTCACTTCTTGAGCTTGTAGTATAAATAAGTTATCTATGCATAATCACTTTGTAGGAATAGAATTAACTGATGTACTTTCATGTGTAGAAAACTATTTTTGAAAATGCAAGGCGTGTTCAGATATCAGTATGGAGTTTTTCATTTATGCCAATTGTATGCAATCCTAATGATTATGAAGTCAAATATAAAGTATACTTAACTATGAATTTCTGGCACGATCACTATCTGTATTTTAAGCATGTTGAAGCAACAATTAACCTTTAACTTATTTACATGTTTCACAGATAATAAGGCAGGTAAGGTACCAAATATTTTCTTATTTCAGGATACACACATTTTAACGAGTTTGTAATGTATGTAGATCTTAATACAAAAAATTAAATTTGATTTTGATTTATTCACGCAGCTATTATTTTCAGCATTTGATTACTCTATCAGTGCAGTATTTAATGTCTATCTCAACTCTAATAGTGATGGGAGTGTTAGATTTTTACAGCTTCATGTCTAGTCAAGTTGTATGTAACTTGAGTGGAGTGAAATAGTTTCAAGTTGTATGCAAGTCAAGTAGAGTTCAGTATAAAATCTTTCTACTTAAATTTGAGTTTGCACTATAAATGTAAATGTGTACTCGTGTACATGGGTATAACGTCAGCCCATTGTAACTTCCTTTCCTGTTATAGTCATTGTTTACCATTAAAAAAAGTTTGGGACTAGTTTCTACCAATAAGAATACGTACCAAATTCTTTGCTAGAGTGAGTTGTTCACATGCTACTTTTTCTCCTCGACAATAGAACGACTATGGTAGGAATGGTAATGTCAGCCTTGTGATGCGGGTAGAAAATAAATGATAATTGTTAGAGGGGATGAGTGGAAGGAGGGTAGCTTTCAGGCTGGTGGGTCAGCATGTCATGGTGAGTGGACGAGCAGTCCATATTTAAAGTTTTTTTGTTCCCTATCACTATTATTGTGAGCGGGCGAGCAGTACATAGATATTTTATCAAATAGTTTTTTTTTTAAACACACATTTTAAAACTACATAATATGATGAGAAAAGTAATGACAAGGTGGATATTTCTGCGGAAAGTGTGGCGTGACATGAGGCGGTGTTTTCATTTTTAAATACCTTGCATCCCATTGGACATATTTTTATAGCGCTGAGACTGTACCTATCAACTTTTGTTAAGTGTCCCCTTAGCTGATGTCGCCCAGCTTGTAATCAAAGGAAGTACTTTGCTGGGAAGCAAAATGGCTCAAGTTCCGAATATAACACCCACTGGAATTTATCACAGCCGATCATCACAAATGTAACAGAGTTATTGGTTTCATTTTGGCGCAACTTTAAGGGCTTAGTAATGTAATATTTTTTTAACCGTGAGACACACAAGGTAATTGTTAGATGTGACTATTTGTTGTTTATAACCTAAAAGCACCATAACTTGCACGTTCAGTAGCTGGATGTATGCTGTAAAAAAAAATAATAATAATTCGACTGGAGTGACGAGTCTAACTTTGTTGACTCGATTTTCCGAGACTCGACCCATCACTACTAATTAGACTTTCTGTACGTCTGTATTTAGTTAGTCAATTAACTCACATTTAAATTGATGGCAACAGACAGACTAATCATGTGTTAATGAGGAGTGTATTTCACTTATGCATCCATTCCAATAGTCCAGTCTGCCAGTTGCATACATCACTGCATCGATGCTCGCAGTCGCAAATTTTCATCCCGCTGGTCACTTCTCGGACCGCTAGTTCCTCTTCACGCTGGTCCTCTTTTGCTCAATACCTCACAATCACCCAAACTCGTAAACTCCCAGCTTAGAGGGCCGACCTGCTTTTATACTATCATTGGCTATACTAGGGCAGCAATCCCCTTGAAAATTCTTCAGGTAGATGGCATAAATTTAATCTTTCAAAGGTCGGGAGCGCACGAGATACTAATATTATCACAGTGGCATGCAGAGGCTTCACTTTATAGCTTGCTGCCCATATTGAGTAAGGACTCTGACCTTGGCATATGGTTTCCTTGCTCCAGTGAGATAGGATAAGAAAGCAGTGCAAGTCGCCAACATTTAACACTAGTCCCGCCTCAAGTCTGTTCGCCCCGAACAGATTCTGCAACATCCGGACCTTCGTAGTGTGCTAGTTGGTCGATGTGGACATCCTCCGGCTTTAACCGAGAGCCTTGGTGACATCGGAAAGACTTCGTTGACCTTATTCATAATCCTGTAAAGCCATTCCCAACATTTTTGTAATTTCAGGCAGTGCAGGGGGAATCAAACTGTAATCCTGTTCTTCATTAAGGACACACACTAATATGATACTCGTGCTTCTTCCCACACTACTTTTTCCGAAGTCATGCCAGGTAAATGATGGGATGGTTTCCTAATTACCTGTTATGGTCGATTGTCAACTGCAATTAATTTCCAAATTTTTTGTGAGAGATTCTGAATTTACTGAAAAATACTAGCTAGTGAAAACCAAACAAAAAAAAAAATATAAAGTTGAAAACCTCGAGGTTTAAATGAACTGATAGCTGTTTAAATAACCATAAAGTGGCAACATGGCTAAAAAATTATTGCTATAATTGTATTGAGTTTTGGAAACAAAATGAAACCAATGACCTTACATTTTCACAAAACAAATTCATTTCACTTCATAATCTCACAACAAATGATTTCCTACATTTACGCAACTCATTCTAGCCACAAATAATGAAAGCTTTATTTTAATATCTCGTTAATGTTCGCGGCAAGAACAAATACTACTGCTAAAGAAAATTCATCGTGCAAGTGTGTTTATTCAAAAAGGATACAGAAACTTTTATAAAAGCCTACAGATAATCACTCGAGGCAAAAGGAAGAGGAAAAGCATTTCCCTAGCAAATGTAACACAAAAATAACCTCCAATACACAAACAGTAAGGTTGCCTTAAGAAATATACTGAATGTTATTCAAAAATAACCAATTCACAAAAATTAATTTGTTGTATAGCCACATTACAAGTTTTATTTTTTCTCTTAAGAAAAGAACCCGTATTAATGTTTGGAAAAAACAGTTAAACATACATTACTCTTAGAGTGAATTATAATTTATAGAAAACCTTTAACTTCAGACCTCTTGAGCAGTTTAGTTTAAATGTTTCACTCTCCATAACACTGTCCAATTATATGTAAAATATACATGGCACAGTGGTATTGCACAGCTAATAATTCTGATCACACCATTATGTTGCCTTCGTACTGATAGGCGACGAGATTTATTCACATGGGTCAATTCAAGTGGAATGATTTTCTAAGTTCACAACCATATTAGTACAACAAATGTTTTATAGATTATATTGAATCATTTAACATTTAAATTCTACGTTTTCGTACTTCCCATTTATTGTTCACTAGAAATACAGTATTTCAAGTTAAACTGCTGAAATGCTGGTAAGTGGTTTTGATTTTCTACTGCAATTTTATATGTAAACTCTGTTTATTGTAATTAATAGCTATCATGTCAGGTAAACAATAAAAGCCAGTTTGTTTATCACAGTCATGTGCTTATTTTTAACTATGCATTGCGCAGTATACACGACTTAGTTATCGTATCCATATATTTTAAATTGCCTTTTTGGCGGCACAAACAATTCTACAACTGGACTGCCCAATCCTCGTGTTGCAAGCAGAAGCGGGATTTATCGAACAAGACTGACATGCCACTCTTGCCAAAATTTGTTAAAATTAACTTTGAGTAAAATTTTGTCTGTCCAAATTTCCAAAACAGAATTTATTACTGATAGAAGTAGTTGGTACGAATTGTTATTAGATGAAAGAATATAAATAAATAATAATTACATCAATGAAAAAATAATTGAAATATCATATAAATACAAGGATAATTATTTAGAAGATATGAACAGCTACAAATATATTTATAGCAACTTTTACCACTTCAAATGTTAGATTATGTTTATATGGAATGTTAGATATATTAGGTAATAAAGCATTATATTATGATATATACAGCATGGTTTATATTGATGATGGTAAAAATACTGTTAAAACAGGCTGTATGCATGGTGAATGGACAGACGAATTTGGAAAAAAAAAATTATGGTGTCGAATGGATAAGTACTTGTCAAAGAAGCTATGGCTATAAAACTTTTTTGGGAAAACAAGTTACAAAGATTAAAGAGTTCTCAATCACGAAAATACTTTACAATTGAACATGAAATCGATGGGTGAATTAGTACAAAAACTAAGAAAAATGTGATTATAAAAAAACAATATGATTACAAGAGATAAGAAAACGAAAAAAAAAATGGTTAATAAGTTTGTCAAAATAATTTAATTTTAACTATGACAAACATATGATTTTGAATGAAAAAGACGATATTATAGATACGTTACCATGGGATTAATAATCTAAATCATTTTATATTCACAATGGATTGACAAATAATTCAGTAGTCGGTGCACCGACCTCTGAAATTACCCAAATTATATTTTAAGCATCTATAGTTTCCAAAACAATATAGATATCAGCACCATCAAAATCAATTATTTTACCATTTTCACCTCTAATTTCTAAAACAATATAATTAAACCGTTCATTATTAATTTGATAATAAATTTGATATACGGGCTCATGTACAATAGAATCTCTAAATACAAACATCGTTTCCGGTAGAAAACTAGCAATTATATTCGTTTATAAATGATTTCATCAAATTTTATGAACATTCCATATGCCAAATTACAGTGGACATTTATTGGTTTAAATGGATCAAAATTAGGTTATTTACTGCCTATAGCAACTTTGTCATTTTCCAATAGTCATATTTCTTTCAAATCCAAGAATATCAGACTATCGTTCGTCAAATTCAATATCAAACTTGGATTTAATCTATATTCTGTTTTTAACATTATCTTCTTAATTCAATGTTGTTTGTTGAAAATGGTTAAATGAGTTAATAGATTCTTTTAATGATTCAGCATTGTGTTGTCCTTTAGGAATAGTGATAACTTCGTTTTTATCAACCACACCACTTAATTTTCAATTGTCATAATATTATCGGATGTATTGGATGCCACATATTTTGTGCGAAAACTAATCAATGCTATATATTTATCTTAATGAATGTCATTGTGTCGTTTATTCTTAATAATAGAAGTATTATTTGTCAACTTAAATACTTTATTATCCATTGATTACAACAATTATGTTATTAAATGAAACCAGTTGATTGGGGTGTTGGTGTTTTAATTACCGGAGAAGATATTAAGGAAAAAATTGGGGGGGGGGGGGGCAGTTATAGTTGGACCCAGTGGAAGCGGAAAAAAACAATTATGGTTAATTTTATTTATGAGAATGGTTGGTTAAATTTCAATAAATTGTATGTTTGCTCAAAAAATTTAAATCAAACAAAATATATTCAGTTACAAAATTATTTTGATGTAATAGCCAACAAGTTTAATGAAAAGATGGCTTATTTTTAAAATAGCAATGGCAAAATGATTCCACTAGACCAATGTGAAAATAATTCTCTAGTCATTTTTGATGGTGTCATTTTAGAAAATCAAGATGTTATCCATGAGTACTTTACTATGGGAATACATAAAAATGTTGATGTATTTCTTTTGGCACATACTTATTCAAAAGTACCTACACAATTAGTAAGAGAGAATGCAAAATTTATGAGTACATTTAGACAAGATGGAACAAATTTAAAACACACACACAATGATTTTGTTGGAGATTTGATACATGAGAAATTTAAAGAGATCTGTTCAAAATGTTAAGACAAAGATTATGGTTTTATTACTTTAGATATGAGTAGAAAATGAAGGAAGGGAAGCGTTTAATAAAATAAAATTTATTTATAAAATAACTTCATCTCAATAAGAAGTGTAACTGAAAAGTTGTGTTTATTGTGGGGGAATTCTTCTATCTGCTTCGACAAAAGCCTGCAACCTATGAGACAGATGAAAGCTCTCCTACTGTTCTGTAACTTAATTGATACAGGTGAAAGCTTTCCTTACTGTGCCTGCCTCTACAGGTAACAGGATTAAGTTTATCGAGCAGTGCTGCCATCTGAATGCCTCAAAGCGAACACTTGGCACGATTCTCGATAATAGATCATCGATCTTGGCTGTGCATGGGACCACACAGTTGCGACACACTCTCGAGCTGCAAATGGCTTCACTTGTCAACCTTGGGTGAGCTCAGTGCAGGAGCTGTTACACACTTGGCCAGTGTGACTCGCCAATTATAGTTTTCAGCTCGCCGCATAAAGTTTTATAATCACTGCTTTATTTGTCTTGTCAACATGGCTCATTGACAAGGTGTTTGATTTCAAATGAGAAGGTCATGTGTTCTATCCCTGGTCTGAGCAGATAATTTAATAATGTGAATGAGGTGTCCATATTTACACTATTAGATTATCACCAAATCATTTAAAATTTCAGCCAAAAACCTTGCTCATACTCGTTAAAATATGAACAGTAGATGTTGTTACCAACTCAAACTCCAGCAAAAAATATTCTATAAATGCAATATAACATATGTATAGCTAGTGTGTTCCCATTTGATGTAAGGCACGATCATCATATGGGAAGGGTGGTACTAGACAGTAAAATATAATAAAAAAACTTCCCACTTCAACGTTTAACAAAAAAAATATATTGAAAAAAAGGCCAGCTGGTGATGAAGTGGGAAGTTTCTCCAATTGGAGTTTTGCTGGTGTCAATATCAAGGCTGGAAAAATATATAACAGGTCACTAGTGAGGTGTAACAACCCTTAACCCTGGGAGGTCCACGACTTGGCATAACAGCTCGTAAACCTTCGAATTTTTTTAAATAAAGTTCATTATAGGTGAAATGTGTGTTGAACGAATGTTGAACATATTTGATGTACATTAAATAAAGTTACGCTTGATATGATTAACCTTCTTACAACCTGTTAAATATTTCTTATATAAATGAAGACTTGTAGAATTATTCTTGCTATTACAAATATATATTTTGGGCTGTCTAAAAAAAAGAGAATCAAACAGAATGTGTTACCAACTTTTTTAATGAATATAGATATCTAGAGGATGATGCAAATTTGTTTTCAAAAATTGATACCGAAAATTCTTTAAGAATGTTTCAACAATATCATAACATTTCTTCAATTGATGGTTAATTCGATGAAGAAATGCTTTATCTTGTCAACAAGCCAAGATGTGGTGTCAAAGATAACATACTTGATGACCTTTCATTAACCACAAAATGGAACAAAAATATTTTTAAATGGCTTTTCTCGTATGCAAAGAATTCTATTAAAATGTCAGCTGACGAGGCTTTTAACATTTGGCAAAAATACACTAATTTGAAATTTGTTGATTATATGCAATTTCCAGACATACTTATATCATACAAACAAGGTTAACATAATAATAATCAGAGATTATGTAGAGTTTGCCAAGACTAGATTGTATCTGCATGGTAGTGCACTGGCTCATGTATATTTTCCAAATCAATAAAATAGCCTTGTTGAAATTCATATCAATAAGGAGTAATATTGTTATAATGGTGGGAGTAACACTCCTGAAAATGAAATTAATTTATTACCAGCTTTTATCCATGAAATTGGTAATGTGCTGGGTCTTCAAAATACAAACGATAAAAATGTGGTAATGTCTACAGTTCTTAATAATTTGTTTTATTTGCAGTCAGATGACATTCAAAACTTTTATGGCCCACCCACACAAAACAATTTTAATGATAGTGAACCAATTGATTCGTCTAAAAACAAATACAGAAAAACATTTTTAATTATTGGTAGCGATTTGTACATTTTTACAATAAAAACATTTGGATAAAAGGCTTGAAGGACAAGAAAATAATCAATAACCCAATTATGATTGCGGAAATGTTTGTTTTTATCAAGCAATTTCGATCATTTTTTATATACCAAGGACCTTCGGGTGAGTTAATTCTGTTTGTTGATGACAAAATTTATATGGTCGATTATCCATGTTATCACCCTATCGACAGATATTCAAAAGGATTTTCTTTGCTTGGATTAAGTGATGAATATTATATAAATTCTGTTTTTAAATCACATTCAGAAAAAACTTTCTATCTTCTATGAAAAGGCTCGTTATGCTGGATAGATGAATGTCGTTTCCAAATACAAGAGAATGACTTATTTGGCAAATGAGGAAATCTCTTGCTAATTATGATAGTCGGCTTTTAGATAAACAAATGATTTTGTGAATTTTTTTAGTAATGAAACTTTCTATGAATATAGCGAATTTACAAAAAAAACTGACGAGTTGGTAAAAATAGCATTTCCTTGTTTGGTATAAAGTGTGAATCTGATAACGAAATTATAAAAAATATAAGAGATATTGTTAATGATTTAGAAGATTTAACTCCTAAAGAGCTATATTCATAGAATATATTTTCCTACTTACAAGATGACCGAATCACTATACAAACAACTAGGGAACTTAAAATTACAAGATAATAAATTACAAAAAAAAAACCTTGTGTTAATAACCAGCAGATAAAAATGATAGAACTTAAATCTGAACAACTCGCTATTCAAGCTCAAGAAGAAAAAACAAAAAATGAGAAATTTGCTTTAGAAAAAAACTAGAGCATTTTAACATGAATATAAAAATTTTAGAGACAAAGTCAAGCAAAAAACAAGAAATTGGTTTATATGCACTGCAACATCTGATCTATATGCTTCAATCAACAATTTAAAGTTTGTAAAACATATAATTTAATCGCTAGAAATGCAAATTTAAATTCTTCTCATAATGAACAAGATAAATTTTATATTTGTTTCCATGAGGAAGTTTGCGATGTAAACAAAACAGAAAGATTAATTATGAAATATTCTAAGATTATCGTGATAAAAAGAATAAAGTAGTATTTGTTTTATAATACTCTCCTTTAATTTAAATGGTAAAATTAACCATCAAAAACATAAATGAAACTTTCGATGACATCAATAATTTAGCTAAAAATGATTTAGCAAAAATATATTCTATGAAACAAATTATTCCAGAAGAAGTGGATTTAAGTAATGATTATAACTTATCATGTAAGCTGCAAACAAAACTATTAAAAGTGTTCGATGACTTCATTGTTGAAAACAAAATCAAAGTATTGTGTAAATAATTACTAGACAGATTAGAATTAGGCAAAACAAGCAGTACAAAATCTCGGAAAGAAACAAAACAATTATTAAATTGGAAGAATAGTAAAAACCCAGTTAATCATAACAATACAGAAATTATAATTAAGGGTGTAACCCTTATATAAAAATATTTAAATTCACAAGACATCTGTTTTATTAACCCAAGAGTTATCAAAACATAATCATTTTATATAAATGTTATCACCTTTTGTTTTTAAGAAATTTTCAACCATATATTCATTTGGGTAGTTAGTTTTCATAATTTCATACTCGTAAAAACTACCCTTTATTTTTTCTCCCATGATATTTTTTGTTTGTAAGTTGGCACATCATAATTTAAAACCTCAAAAATTGTAAATAATTTTATTGTACGATTAGCTGTGTAACCCCTTTTCAAAGATTCGTTTACTTTTGCTAATGCGGACAATATTGTCAATGTTATATTTCGATTTAGTAAACATATTCACAAACTCTTGCTCTATTAAATTTTTTTCATTTTTGTTATTTACTTCATACCAAAAGTTTGATGGTTTGTATTGTTATATTCTTTCACTAAATCAACTAATATATTTACCCACTTGTATTTGCCATTTAAAGCACAGTTCACTGAATGTAGAATATTGATTAATGTTATAATTTTGCATAAGTTTTTTTTTAAAGTTTTATTATAAAATTTGAACCCATTGTCACTTTGTGTATTATGTGGTTTTGATTTCAACTATATACATAGTAAAGCATTTGCTACATTCTTGGCTGTTTTATCTTTAACTGGTATTGCAAATGCATATTTTGAAGAACATTGATAATTGCCATAATATATTTATAGCCATTGTTTATATGGGATAGTCCTTTTAAATTTCCAGTATCCATCTCAAGAAGACCAATTTGCTATAAATCAATACCTTTATATTTTAAGAATATTTCTATTGTAGTTATCATTCCATCTTTATGAATATATTTTTTTTATCTTTCCTTAATTTAAAAGGTCCGTCCGTCCGTCTGCCTGCCTGCATAAAGCAGAAAATGTAATATTGTATTTTGAATCTACATGTGTTTTTTAATTCATTAGCATTAGTGTCAGAGTTTTTATTTAAAAATTTGATTAATGGTTTTTCAAATATATCCATCATTTAATAACAAAGAAATTATGCAATACATCTTTTTTTTGAGAGGTTTGAAGTTTTAACACAATTAAACATAGCTGAAATCTGAATTAAAATTCTGAATTCTATTATCATTGTAATAAACATGTCTCTTTTTGAAGTAATTAGAAGGAACATTACTTCCAAAGGAATCAAAGTAGTAAACATAATTATTTTCTAAAAATAACAAACCCAACAAGTACCAGGATTTGTTTAAATGTCAAAACTAACCACAACAAATTCATTTTTGTGCATACTTTCTGTTAATTCATCAATTATATACACATTTATGAAATTCTTAATATAAAGTATTTTTACATATTCTTGAATATCAAAATTAGATAATGGTGATATGTTCACATTTGTTTTGTTCTACCCCTTTTTGCAACAAAACCACTTCCTGATTTATTTTCTATTGCTAAGTTATGCCTCTGTTGTTATTCTTTTTTATTTTTTCTAGTTTGTTCAACAGAATTTTAAATTGAGCTAGCTCCACCAGCTAAATCACCAAGTGCAGCTAAAACTGGAATTTAAAATGGCAAAAAAATACCTTTATGATGTAAACTTCTTTCAGTATTTCTTTGATTGTTGGTATTGACAAAGTTAATTTGAAACCTTTGCCCTATTTTAATTTTGAATTTTTTTCCTTAAGTTGTTCCTGTTGGTAAAAATTATCTATACCCAAATCTCTAAGTTGATCAAATATTTTTTGTTAACTTCATTTATAAATTTTAATACCCCATCCTAATTTTCCTTTTGTAAACATAGTTGAAGCAACAGCTGCAGAAGGAATTTGTCACCAATTGGAGCATCTTTATCTAACATAATCTCCTTGGCTTCTTTATGTCAAATTTTGTCGGCCGCATATCTTGATTCTAAATCTTTATGATCTCTATGTTTCATCTGATTTATTTATTCCTGTATCTCCTAACTTTTCATTCAATTTTGTAAATGATCCACAGTAATTATACCCTGGCAAATGCATTTCAGGTAAATTTTAATTGTTTAGTGCCCAATTTATTGTACTTTTTCCATAATATTCGGAATTCCAAAAAAAAATTAGAATTACATTAAAAACCCGTATAAGATATGGAATTCCTTTTGGATTATTAACAACAAAATCAGAAAATGCATTATTTAGCATATTCATTGTGTTTACTTTTTCATTGTAATAATATTTATCTCCAGCATTTTCTTCACCGTGAATAACTAATAATCTCTCAACCAAATTCCTAACATCATCCATCCAGACACATTCATTTGTTAAATTATTGTATTATTTTTATACCTTCTCCAGATCTAGGAGTTCTTCGAGAAATCATTCTTTCTGGTGTATTCGGTATTTTTATATTGGTATTTTATATATTTTTCATAAATTGGTCTAATTATATTATTATACTTTCAACAACCAACACTTGAACTTGGATTATTCCCTTTCTTACTAAGAATTAATTTTTGAAATACAGCATTGATTAATAAAGAATTTGTGTAATTTTTAAGATCATTAACATTGTAATTACCTTCAAGTTATTCTGACCTACTTTTTTGCTAACAATTTGGAAAGTCCTGTTAATTCATATTCGTTATCTTTGACAAATAGACTGCCACCATCTATATTTACTTTTGTATCACCGATATAAAACTTGTGCCCTCCTCGTAAACAGTATTTTTCTTTAATGTTATTAATATTTCCAGAAATGTATTTTCAAAGTCTAATAGTCGAGTCTTTCAGAGGTATTATACCCAAATTTGGAGACCTATCTTCAGCAAATAATTCTCTTTCAAATTTTCAAATGATGTTTCTTCAGGAGTAGGTGAATAATCTAAATTTTTTTCTGCTGGAACTAGTTTTGTTATTAAAATTTTATTTTCCTCATTTACTTGTTCTACTTTTTTTTTTTTTTTTTTACTTGAGAGAGAAGGTTGGTGACGAGGCAAAATAAGCAAAATTAGATAATATTGGTGTTTGTGCAAACTTTTTCGTTTCCAGTTTTCTAGAGTAGAAATCTCAAAACATGGACATATCGGTTTGGTTTTATTTGAGATAACAATGAAATTAATTGGAAACACTGTTATAAAATTACACTTATTTGAAATTCGTCTGATAACAATTGTTTACATGTTTATGAAACTAAGAACGCAGATGGTGCAATTCCAAAAAGTTATGCTGGCCCAGGTAAAATGGTTATTCAAAAATTATAAACTATCTAGCCAATTGTTGAATACAAATCTAACACCGCTATCGCAATTAAAGAAAAAAAATATACACAGATCCAAAAACGCCTATTAGTTTTAATTATTGGCAATTTTTAGATAAAGAAGTTTCTGCCGGTACAGCTGTTTTTAATTTTGATATAAGATATCAGTTTAATAATTTACTATTTGATATGAGTGATTTTGTAATTGTTTTGAAAAGTGTTCCCCATCCCATCTGACCCACAGTAATACAAATCCAAAGAAAAATGTATGGCTCACTGAAGGAATAAAAGTTTCCTGCGAAAACAAAATAAAACTATACAAGGCCGCCAGAACCAGCAGCAACTCTGACACTATGAATCGCTACAGGAAATACGGCAGAATTTTGAGCAAGGTCATAAAATCTGCACTAAAAAATGATTTTTTTTCAGTAACCTAATTAAGAATTCTGAAAACAAAATAAAAACTGCATGGGATATTGTATAAAAAACACAACAGGAAGAACAACAGAGCAATGTCCAGTTGTAAACCTAAAAGTAAATGACTGCACATCCTCAGACCCTAAACTAGTCCCAGATACATTTAATTCATTCTACTTAAATGTCGTAGAAAACATTAACAAAAACATTAAAGATATAAACCATATTCCTACACTACAGGGTACATACCCTGCTATATGTTTTGCAAAAACAGCTCCAAAAGAAGTGGGGGAAAACAATCGATTCTTTGCAACCAAAATTACATGGCGGCTATGATGGCATTAGCTGTAGATTATTAAAGCAATGCGCTTTTGAATTCAGTGTTCCATTAAGCCATATTTGTAATGATTTCTTCAATACAGGATTGTTTCTAGATATACTCAAATGGGGTATGGCAACACCACTGTTCAAGAAAGGAGACAAGACCGAAGCAAACAATTATAGACCTATCTCACTTCTTACATCCTTTTCAAAAGTAATAGAAAACTAATTTACAGGATGTTGCTGTAACATTTTGAGAGTCACAAAACCTTATCAAATTTCCAGTTTGGCTTTAGGAAAAAAAAGTCAACAAATTATACAATTTTCAAACTAACAAATAGCATCCTTAGTGCACTTGATAAAAAGAAGCCATCTAATGGAATATTTTACGACCTCATTAAAGCAATAGATTGTGTAAATCACAACATACTTTTAGAAAAATTAAAGTTTTATGGAGTCTCAGGTACATTAAATAAACTAATAAGCTCATACCTTTCAAACAGACAACAAGAAGTATGGATCATAGGAAAAACTACTTCATTCTACTCTGAACCAGGAAATATCAAGCATGGTGTCCCCCAAGGATCAATATTAGGCCTCCTTACAGTTTATATAAATAACCGTCCATGTGCCTTAACCCCAGAAACTACTCCAATTTCATTTGTAGATTATACTAGCATCTTAGTGTCTGGAGAACCAGTAAATGATCTTTTACAAAAAACGGACACAGCATTTACTGAGCTAAATACATGGTTTACTGCAAACAAATTAAATCTCAACGTAGATATGTTTTATCTTATGAATTTGCTCACAAAGAACAGGAAAAAAAAAAAAAAAAAAAAACAATTCACATGTTAGCAGTAACAGAGATAAAATTAATGAAACTGCTGTGGGAGTTTAGAGGATTGATGGAGGTTATGTTAGAGAAATTTATGCCAATGAAAAGGTTACGGACTGGCGGAAATCCGCCATATTACGGACAGGAGATTTTGAAAATGAAGAAGTGCAGAAAATTACATGCCAAGTTGAGTTTCTTGGCTTAAAAGTAGACAATTTACTTAACTGGAAATCTCACATTGCGTATATTTTAACTAAACTAAGTTCAGCATGATTCGGCCTGAAGGAAGTTGCACAACAAAATGGTATACTTTGCATATTTTCATTCCATCATGTGTTATGGTATAATTTTTGGGGTAATTCCACTGACAGCAAAAAGTGTTTCACACGCAAAAGAGAGCCGTAAGAATAATCAATGGCAAAATAATATCAGACTCGTGAAGACCTCTTTTCAAGGGCTCAGAGATTTTAACATTTGCACGTGAGTACGTGTTTTCAGTACTAATATTCATGTCCAAAAACAGTCATTTATTTCAGAAAAATGAGTCCTTTCATAAGCATGATACTAGAGTAAAAAAAAAAAAAAAAAAACACGTGGCTTCAGTTAGCTTAAAACATGCCCAGAAAGGGCCATCCTACCTTCAAGAAATTTGCTGCTTTAACCAAAAACTCTTTAAGAAAAACAGTTAAAAGAATTTTTTTCTAAACTAACCTTTGATAGTGTAGATGCATATCTAAACTACAAAAATTGATAGATTTTGTATAACATGTCTTTGTCCGGTTTTTCTCGTTTCCTTTTTCTTCCGTTTCAGCAAAACGACTCCGTCCCACAGCACGTTGGAGGAGGATTGATCAAATTATGAGGAAAAGATGTGTAGTGTGTGTATATACTACACGTGTATATATATCTTACGGATGCAAGAAAACCGAACAAAATAGGCTTTCAAGCTAATATATAAAATCGTGTTGAATAGTATGTACATGCTTCTATGTTTGATCACTCTAATATAAGAAATATTTGTGTTAAGAATGGAAGAAATTAGATCTTTCCTAAAGAAAATTGGAATATAGATATTGAAAATGACCTTTGTGATAAAATGTTTCTTGCTTAAAATGATTCTAGAAAATCAAAACTACATACTCTATATTGAAATAATGAACTTTATTATAAACCAACTGTAAACACTCAAGGCGATATCAATTATTATTCATTTTTGGGGTGAAGACCATTATTTTCTATTGTTTATATAGAAATACAACTGTTGTTAAAGATAGAACAAACACAAAGATTACTGTAGATTTTAACAAAGCTGTTGAAGCAGGAACAATTTGTAATGTTGATCTAATTAGTGAAAAGTATCTAACTTATGATTATTTGAAAGAAAATATAACTGACTGAATAAAATTTTTTTTTCAATTAATAAATGGAGGATCTAAACGATTTTAAGGAAACAACGAAACGTTTCCATAATTTTATAGAAATTTTTAGACGTTTAGTTAAGTAGATTAATCGAATAAAAAATAATTTTGTTAAACCTAAATAAATATTTTCTTTATAAATAGAATGGTTTACCATGCAGTTTGACTAACATTTTAAAAGGAGGTCCTAAATCAACTTTACCAGCGTACACCGTAAATATAAAGTCTCCCGAACTCAGACATATAGTTTTCCAATTCTAAAGAAATATACAAAAATAACAGTTAATGATTTTATATAGTGTTTGCAACGAAGATGAACTTCGGGAAATTGGTGAGGAATTTGAATATATAGAAGTTTTTAAAAAATGAGTATAGCTTTGAATATAATCTATAAAGAATAATAACGTAATAATTATTTTGATTTTAGCTTAATCTGCATACTTTTGGATCAAATTACCTTAATTATTTTTGCTTAATTTGATTCGTAATCGGCCGATTTTGCTTAATTTTTTCGAGAAATATTACGATCAGTATTCGTGCAGGATTGTGTGTAATTTTTATTTTGGAGGTAAAATGCATGAAATTCGAGGAAAAATCGGGGGTTTCAGGGTAAAAAAATGGATTGTCCTCAACCTACCCATATACTACTCGCCAGCTATTTTAATTTTATTATTTCAAGTACATTATGTCCAAAACTGAATTCTTTGTAATTGCCTTGATACTTTAAAGCATTGCTGCCAACTCATGTCCTCAAAATTATACTTGTCGCGATCACTCTAATGCGCATGCGTGCAGGCCTCCTGTTTTGGTAAATTATGATTTTCCGAACAAATTGCAGAACCTGTGTAACAATTTGGAATGATGTTCAAAGGCTGTAATCAGGGAAGATTACAAATACCAACCATGGTAAGGAATAGGCTTCAATTCTTCAGTATATGTTAGTGGTTCATAGGCTGCCTCATACTTTACAATCTTGTTCTTCCTTCGATATCACAAGCTATTACCAGTTCTGTATGGATTGATGAAAAACATCACTTCTATAAAATATAAAACCTTTGCTTTATTTTCGTCCCGATGTAAAAACTAAGTATTAAGTCAGAGTGGAGAGATTTGGGTGACTCTTAACATCGAGGTCTTGAGAACCGATGAGTGTGAAGTGAGGCAAGTATGGAGCATCTGTAGAATGCAAGGGGGTGAAAATGGGACTTCCCCGAGAAAACCCTCCTACCAGCGGCATTGTCCGCCACGATTCACTCGCCCGGAGATTCGAGAGCGACTATGCTGTGAATCTAAAACTGTTTGCCTTGGCGGAAGTAGAGTAGTCTGACCACTAGATCACCGCGGCACCTTACAAACACAAAGTCTGAAAACTTCCTCACGTTTATTATGAAGCCGGTAAAACCATAGGCTTTAAACCTTACTTATACTGACTTTTGACAGGATATGTCAAGATGCCAAGTATGATTTAACATTTTTTCATCTACCGATTGGGATATCTAGCTTATGATGCTGTAATCGGGTTATTCGTTTCTTCATATATTTCCTCCGGAGCATCATACACATTGCAGTACTGATGAATTTCCCGGAGACTGGAAACTATCTCCGAATTTCGTAAAATTTAATGCTTAATCACATCGCATCGCACCGATGGACTAGTTAATATTAAGAACAATGTCTGGAAAACTCCGAATAAAGATACATATTTCAGTGACGCTTTCACGACATCAGCTATACTCATATTTAAGCAATGTCAGGCCCGGGTAAAAAAAAGTTACTATTGCTTTACAATTCTTGTTTGCACGCCCTTCATTATCCCTACCAAACTGGCACCACTGTGTGCGTTACCGTGATAATTTTCATATACAAAATACAGCTTCGCAATTCATCAAAGAAGTTAGTCAGCCAGTCCACCAGAAGAGTTAATCAGCTGAGTGTAAGCAATAACCTTGTGTCAACGAAGCACACTTTCAGCGAAAACTGCTCCAAATAACGAGACTGTCTGCAAGGTAAATGCGCCGTCTCCGTTGCTGCTCTATTCAACCGACATGACGCCTAAATGCAGTTAACTGTACTGACTATCCCGACTGCTGATAATAACTAAAAATGCTTGAAAATGAATGTGGCTATAAACTATTAACAACTAACCTGAGCTGTGGAAACTTGACGTTCTACTCAGAAGTTTGTAAGACTCGAGAGCGCTCAACAACACAGTTACGTAGGAAACCACGAGTTGGTGAATAGCAGACCTTTATGGCGCATTTCAGGAGACATACTTGATGTCTGAATAGGCAAAAGTAGGGAGCCATGATGCCCTAAATTAAAATGTTAAGCATTTTGAGAATGCTTTGTTTTTAGAATTCTCTGCAACCCAATATTATTGTATAAAAGCTTTTAAAAATTCTTGTAATTATGTTGCCAAAATTTTACAGATCTCTCTTTACAATAAAAATAAACTTATGGATATATTCCCCATGTATGACCATAAGTTTTTGCACTTTTAATAAACCAAAAATGGTTTAGATTTTTCCTCACCATTGTGGTGCTAGGAACCACAGCTGTTGACGGGGGCATTATGTGTGTAATGGGGCCCCCCATTTTGAAGGCAGATATTAAAAAACATTTCACAGAAAGCATTTGTAATAAAATAAGTAACCATGTATTAGTTATTTTCGGTTGTTCTGTAGATTGCTTTAGAAGTGAGATGTCACATGTAGCGCGAACACACAATTACAGACACTATGGCCACATTAAATGAGGAATCTACGTGAATTAAATACTTTTTCTGCTTTGACTGCATGCTTCGAAGATCAATGACATGGCCTACAATTAGAAAGGACGAATAACCAACATCTAAATTCTAAAGCACTACAAAGTATATTTGGTGTTGCAACCAACATCTCACCGTAAAACTTTTTTCCCTTGTAAAGATCTGTGAAACAATTAATATAATGTTTTTGCTAATTGGAATGCTGAAATTAAGAAATGTTAAAGTTTTTCCTCGAGACATCGTGATTTAGCCAGTACTTTAACACTTACTAAATAAAGGATACAATGAATTTCTTTTTCCTTTCGAAGATTGAATTATCGCTAGCAGAACTGTGTAAAACCAATAACCCTGAAAGAAAGGGTTCCCAGCTTCTTCAAATTCTGAAAGATTCGGAATGTTTCAATACAGTGACAATAATACAAAAATCGAGGCCTTTCAACAAAGATAAAACTTTTATTCCATTTTCTGTAACATTTTTTTAACCATTTGTTTCTTATTACATTTTCTACAAATTTACACAACACATTTCATTAGCCTTCACGCCATGTTATTCACAGTCAAAAAATTATGCAATATGGTAGCAAAAAAACAAGTGCAAGACGACAAAAAGTGGTTCAATATTTTAAAACAATGGCCGAGAATCACTGACTTAACTGCCAATTACCAACTCTGGAGTTACTTAAATCTTTTTCTCCGCCATCGAATGTGACATCACTGAAAAATATGTAAAACCAAAAAATTTGTTTTTACGAATTATGTAAAGTATATTTTTTTTTGCACTATGTAAAAATAGCTGGTGTTATTTGTGTTAACAAGCAAACTATACTTTGTGAAAAAAAAAAATTACGTATGTTTGAAAACCGTATGGATTTCCCTAATTTTACACCAATACAGGAAACATGACATGCACTTTATATTGAAAAAAGTCAATTGACTGTGCTAATGTCTTTCAACTTTGTTGCTTGATAAAAAAAAACCGTTTAGTACCTGCAAGTGCCAAAAAACAGTTAACCGATTACTACAGTACGCATGTCCATGTATTGCAGTCTTGCCAAATTTTACCATTTCATAGGAACTTTAAATATCATGTCAGAAATAAATTGTACAAGAAAACTATAATCGAGTGAGAAAATTTGTATTGCATGTCACGGTCATTTAATCAACTATAAAATAAATCGGTCTCCAGCCTAAAAAAATCCAAACCTCGCAAATTAAGTTAAAGTTCCTATAAGTTCTTTAACCATTTGCTCCTGTAAGTTTTACAGCCTTATTTGTATTTGACTTTTATCACACATTTTCGCAGTTGTCTGCTTCACGCGCTTGGCACACGACAGACTGCTGTGAAACTGTTTTAATCTATATAGAAAGACTCAATATATTCTTTATATTATTAATAAATTGGTACGTAGATTTCAAAGGCATCATCTTGGTTGCTAATTTTTATTATGGAGGACAAGGTCATCCATTTCATGCTCAGTGGTGGGAACTTGCCATGTACACTTGAGTGAAATACATTTGAGCACCATCAACTCCAGACTAATTATTCCGTTACCATTGTTCTCAATGTGATAAACTGAGAATTTGGTGCACGAAACATTAAAAATGCTTTTATTAATAATAAAAAAAAACTAGCAGAAATTTGTTACACAGCATTTGCATAGAAAAATACATTTATCACCCAAATTTTCTTCCATAGTGGTTTCTCCTCGCAGCCGAAAAGTTGCACTGAAAATTAAGTGTGTGTATATATATATATCGTATAGTGGCCGGCAGTTATTAGGCCACGTCTCAGTGCGGAGTCGCCGGGGAAAAAAGGGGGGGGGGGGGGAAGAACTCTCTTCAAGACTAAGAAGCTCAAGCGCCCAAATACCTGCTGGCCACTAAGTTTATTAAGATGAGAAGCCGAGAGTGAGGAGAAACAGCTTGCAGACGAGAAGAGCACACGCGCGCACGCACGCACACACACACAAACAGGCGTCTAGCCTACGACGATCTTTGTGGGTTGGAAGGTGACGGGACGGTAGAAGTCGTAGTTCCTGCCCCAGCCGCGAGGGGCAGTGTTGTAGTTGTTGAGCTCCGCGTACTTGAGAGAGCGCGCGACGGCGGCGGCGGCAGCAGCTGGGGTGGGGGCCGGAGGCAGCTGAGGCGGCGGCGGCGGCTGGTAGCTGTAGCTAGGAGCCACCGCGGCAGCACCTGTGGGCACGCACATATTGGTCAAACACGCACTGCTCCCTGCACAGCTAGCACTGTATAATCCATCCACGGTCGCTTCACACTTTTCCGAAGCCCTGCTAAAGTTCTACTTCCACGATATTCCCCCTCCTCGCGCAAACTAAGCTTAAACCAAGTCTAGAATATTACACCAAAGGACAGCGCAGCGAATTCGTGCACACTCAGTTGTAACAATATTTCTCATGAGAACTTTCTTACTAGGCGCTACCAAAACACATGTTTTCTCACTCTTTATTCGTATAGACTATGAGTGATAAAATTATAGTTTATGAAAAAAAATAGATGAAACCTAAATTCTGCGGAAAATAAGATATGTTTATGTTAACAGGTATAAAACGGTTGTTCTACATTACGTGTTTCGGAAATAACTTAACACGTCATCAAAGGGGCAATTTTTCAAAGGTTTGATTCAAAAGGTGCGAAGAAACAGCGAATAGACTATAAAGGAAGCACCCTTTGCAAAAGAACATGTAACGATAGATAGCCGACTGATGAGCGAGTACCGTCCAGTAGCTTTCCAATATTTTTCTAAGTCTTGTAATATCAAAACAAAAGTGGTTTACGATCACAAGGTGTCGTTTTACATCCCTAAGGCAGGAGTGCTTCAGCTATGCTAACTGTTATATTCTGAAGACAACATTGTAGCAAACGTGCTCAATCATTTAAAAAAATAAGTGTTTTTTTCATGAAGGTTTTAAATACATAGTCATTGCTCAGATTTTCAGATACGTACACAGGTATTACATGCGTTCAAATAAATGTCTACATTTCCATGTTAATTTTATTTATTGCGGTTAAAAATGTCATGCTGCGACACCATGCATTACACTGCACTCTGCAGTTCAGATTTAGTAAAAACAAGATTTAAGTTTCTTCTGTTTGCAATACATTTTCAAGTGTTCTGTAAATTTTCTAGATATTCTTCCATTAAAAAAAGATTATATATTTGTTAATAATAACTTATTAGTAAAATACATTACCATTTACAATAAACGGTAACTTTATAAACAACTATAAAAGGCTGTGCACATTCACTACAGTCTCTCTGGCAAGAAGTTCCCATGTGCAGTGAAACTATCCTTTACTATATGCATATTCACCTTACCTTAATTGTATGGGGTCACAATCTCATTTTTCTGCATAAAGTTGCATTGTAGACAAACATATTTGATGCCTATTAAGTTTACACATAGCAATATTTTGTATATCAAAATGACATGCTATGGAGTTATGAGCTCGCACAAGTATTTTGTTTTCAAAGGTGTTATATTTTTACACACATGCTAAATTTTATGTTTTACGGTAGTTGCCGTATTTTGAAAGTGTGCAGTTATATAATGAAATTTTAAAAATGAAGGTACAGTGCATCGTTACATATGAACAACATTTCTTAGGCATATATTTTGGATCACAATGCGGGTATTTCCAAATATGTAGTGTGTAAATGAATGCGGTAGATTTACAGTAACTTCTCAAGAGGGAAAAATCCACAAACTTGAAATCAGAAGAAGCATATTTACAAATTCTAGTGGATACTGCCTTTAGAGAATTTCATAATCCGTGTGGCGGTGGTTGAACTTTTTGGTAGGGATACAAGGGGTAATTTTTGGACGTTTTTATTACAGCAGCCAATTAAAAATACTGGCACTTCAGTGCACAAAGGGCTACAATGAATTAATGGAGCAGGCTTATGGCAGAATAAACCCAAATGCATGTTTACAGCCACAGCAAATAGAGTACCGAGTATATATTTTTTGGAAATCTAAGCAAACCATGGTTTTCGCATCCACCGCAAAAAAAAACTGCATCTATTTTTAGCTTGGTTCATTTTTGTAAGAAGTTTGCAAACATAGTCATCCTAAGAACTCTCCGGTTGCTTCATAAAGGGAAAGAATGAAAACTGACTAGTGCAGCTTTTGAAGTAGTGAAGGAATTCTTGCAGATGACAATCCTTACCCAGTACCTCTTAATACGGGTTTGGTGCAGTGCTGGCCCATACAAGAAAAGATAGTTTAAGTGGAACAGCGTTTTCATACCACAAACTTCGAAATCTTAAGCGAAACTATGCCCAAATAGATGAGTTAACAATAGCATTCGGGGAGAAACTATTATAAATTACAAACCACTTCCGTTTATACAGCTCCTATCTGAACAGACCGATATTTCCGCATTCTGTGGGGCAGTCGAGTGATCATGCTTACAATATACTTAAAATTCCGCATGCAGTTGAAGTTAATTATTTGGTCAAAATCTGTGGCATAGAGCGAAATGTGGCAGTCCTAATATGGACAAGACATTCAGTGGTTCGTGAGCCAGTCAGTAATGTTGACATCTTTGAGCATATTTTGTGATTGCAAAGAAGTCTTCTGGTGTCCATAAATACAGCTCTGGACTTAAAAGCTCAACATTTAGAGGGTGGAACTATCCTCTTTTATTGTAGTCAGTGTGATATATCCTGAATATACCAGTATAATCTTCCGGCTAAGTGACAACCTCTGGCTGCTATAGCCATGCAACTGCTTAAATCGATTACACATAGGGCCGTGATATAGCAAGGGTTACCAAGTAATCACACATTTCCCTTTAGTTTTTTTCTGTTCATACTTCCTGTCCTAAAACCAAAACACAATCACTAGTCTAGCAATCTCAGGGCTCTAATGAACCTATTCAAGCATCTCAGACTTTATGTATGAATATTTAGAGGCATTCGGGTTGCTTAAAGAAAACCCTTGAAAGTTTCTGCATCTTCAGTTTCCATGTGTGTTTTCATTGGTGATCCTAAGCTACTTCCCCTCGCTTTTCTTCGTCCTGTTTTACAGGCTATTAATATCCTGCTATAGAAATTGTCAATGATCTGGGGTCCTTTCCGTTTGATGAGTTGGCTTCCCTGCCAACTCCTGCTTGAGCCATGACCTGCCTTGGAGATGGGGGGGGGGGGGGGGGCTGCCAGACATCTTCCAATGACGGTCTCTAATCTCGTCCAACTTGTTCCTTCATTTCGCAGTAACCACTAAGAACTGCAGAGTCCCTGATCTGCACCTGCGATTCGCCCTCTTGAAGTTGGGATTCCTCCTCATATGGTCTTCATGAAACAATCTGGTACCCATGTCTGTATTTACTAGATGAGCGAACACAATTATTTTTTACACTTTGCATTGATCCATTTATAATATTTCTCCATTTTTTGACCCAAAATTCCTCCATTATGAAGAACCTGTCGTCCCCTCGATTGATTTAGCTGTAATTGAGTTCCATGGACCATAATAAGGATGGTGTTAGAATAGCAGTCTAGTACAGGGCTTCACATCCAAGAACAGCACTGCATTGGACGTGTTACAGAATGGAGTGTATTCCAGCACACTCTTAACCGATCTAATTGGTGTTCTACTGCCACGCTTTGGTGCTAGCGTACATCAGCTAACTGCTTTAACATGACTACATTGATTGTACTTTCCCTTCTGCTACGCTATTTGATAAAGGGAGGTATGGCGGAATTTTCATGTGGCGTGCATTATTTAAAGTCGAAGGATGATATATTGTCTGACCACTACTAACTGCCCAAATTGTGCAAACAGTTGTGTAGGTGTTCAAACAACTATCACATCAGCATGCAACGTAGTTCTTAACGAAATTTATATTTGGGGACTGAGACCTATCTACAAGTCGCATTTATCAGTGTGATTTCTCAAGTTGACCACCTTGACCAGCGTTTCTGCTTGACGGAGCGTCGAAACACACATGAGCTGTGGAGCCATGTACTGTTTCCTTGAATAATTGCTACTTCCCCCCTGCTGGAGATTGCTGTTGGTATGAATGGCGTATGTGACATCACGAAGAGACCACAGTCGATATTTAAAAAGAATATATTCTCAGACCTTTCACAAATCCAGCTTTAAACATTTTGATTTAATATTTAAAGAGATTTTTTAGACTATTCAAAGACTATTTCCCATAAAACACACTTGTGCTCTACAGATAACTTTGCTTTCAAAACAGCAAACTGCATCAGTTCCTATGCTATAGACACTCCACATATGTCAAATCAGATCGAGAACTTTCGCAGACACCGAGTCGAGTTTTGCTGTCTCGGTAATATCCGGGGCTGTTAATGGTAATCCCTGTGCAGAGAAGAAAAGGACAACAGCATCACCAATTTTGTCCCGGTTCCCCTCGACAACATGTCATCTCGGCTATCTTGACGAGCAACCTGCATTCCCTAAGAATGCCATTTTTGTGTACATTATTTCATATTGATACGTTGACAAAAATTGTGCCTAGCACTATATTCTTGCAGCTGTTATCACTGGATTCCATGGCTATTCCTAACTTTCGACCATACCTACGAGAGCAGCAGAGTTTCTTTACTGCAGAAACACGCTTCCACTTAACTGTAAGCTGTTTTAATATTGGAGATGATGCAAATGTGTTAGGTCTTTCCACCTCTAAGAGCAGACTGTGCGGTAACAGCTTCTGATCTGTATTCACTGGCATTTTACAACACCAATTCCGGCTTAGGGCCATGCCGAATCAATGCCGGGGATTTTTAGCAACTGCTTACATTCTTCAAAAGCTTTCGTCATAGTATGGTGCCCACTCCCACTGCTGATTTCACAGCTATCTACATAACTGATGGCGTAAGGACATTGCTGGTAAAATTTTACTATAAAATTGCTGCAATCTAAGTGTTTACAATTGGGTTATGTTAGTCGGTGCTAGAGCTTCGACGACCTTCACTATTCTTTTGTTTGATATACAGTAGGCACTCTGAATTTACCTCATGCTCTAAGTACACCACACTTTTACACAGTACTTGAATTATTAATCTCTGAAGTACAAGTTTTACTCCTGCAGCAGTTTCAAAACCTGCCTCTAGCTTTTCATATGCGTATTTGACTTGTTCCTATTACTAAAATGACGTTTAGATCACAGGAACTGGCAAGTTTTAGAACTTTGTGCATAGTCTTCAGGAATATACTTCGTGCACCATAGAGCCCAAACAGTAATCTTGTATAACAAAACAATTCGCTGTGTACATTGATGGCCAATAAATGTAGATTGCTTACTTGGAGCTGTGTACGTGCGGAACGCAAATAAATTGCCAAAAGCACTTCTGACCAGCCCGTATGTATGTATGTGTGTCTTATGTTGTCAATAGTGGATAAATGGCTTTTTTTTTTACCACGGAGCTCGTAATATTTTAAGCCTGCACATATCGGGACACTGTCTCTTACACTATTAGGGCCACCCACTCCGATTGTGGCACTGGCTAGAGAACCTTACATATCACTAAAGAATTGTCTTCTCCTGCTTCTTCCATTACAAAAGACAATGGTCTCACTTTGCAGAATGCTGGTGTCTCTCGTTTCTTGATTACTATAAGAGCTTCTAAACTCATGCCACCAACATGATTTTGAACACACTGCCTCTTATTCTGCACCTAAATCCTGGATCAAAGCTGGATCACCAGCACCATTGTTGATTATGTGGATAATTTGACCCAGATCAGCGGAATGTCGGGTGAGTTTCAGTTTGTAATGCGTATAATGCTCAAGTATGCCCTTTTGCAAAACACTGGCGAAAATTTAGAGAAGCCTTAGGGTTTCACGGGAACATCGCCTGCAGCTTTAACTCTCATTTTTTAAAATTAAATATGCTGTTTTAATGTGTATATCCTACACGGATTTTAGGTTTGATTAATTTTCTACGACTTAAATGATTATACATATACAAACAATTTTTTTTTTGTTTTTCTTTGCGGTAATTTTGTCATAGTGAATATTAAATGAAAAGTTATTAGGTCTACAATTTAATGATAAGTATATGATAAAACACGACTGCAACTGTAATTATAAAAAATATCTACAATACCGAAACAATTCTCGCATTAACAAAGTTTTCATTAATTTGATTGGCAAGGTTAGTATTCAAAGAATTCTTAGATATATTCGAAAATTGTTTCTCTGTTCTTTATAGTGGCATTTGTAACTCGCATCTACAGTAGGCTTACAAAATAATGATATAGACTATCTATTTCACAACTGGAGTAAGACTATGCAAACAGGCATAGTGTATGGAAAAACCTTTTTTTAGTTGCTGGAGTCATTGGCAAGTTTTGGACTTTGGAATATTTTTATTAGAATAGTTCCCCATAAATATTCAAAACGTTTTGAAGAATTTTCCTAGAGGCCAAAATGGCTGGTGTTAACAACGCATTCAGAATTAGGTAATTAAGCAATTTATTTAGAAACAGACATGGGAATCTCTAGAATTGCAGCATTCAAGCTTGTCAATGAGATACGGCAAAGTAAACATTCTCATAGAGACAACACCAGCTGACCAGTGTTGTAAAACTACTTGCGATTCTGTAGTTAAAGCCTCCGCTCTTGCGGCGAGTGGTTTCTTTTCTTTCGCCTCTTTTCGAAGTAATGGGCTTTAAGAAAGCAGGACTTGGCAAACACAGTAACATCACATATATTGTCAAATATATTAATGGTTTTATCTCCATCATGCAAAATGTTAGTCATATCTAGGGCATTATTTAATACAACAAACAAAGTATGTACAGTACTAACTACATAACATGCAGTAACAGAACATATTCTACAGTGTACATTTGGGTATTGGCTACTGGACAACAAAAACCTGTTTTTGCTGAAATGTTATCGTTCAGCTGGATATGGCTGTACTATTCATATTCGAAAAGACAAACAATGTTTCATAAACGAAACTGTTAAGACTGGGACGTTTGCTTCCATTCGGTGCTGATGAATAACCACAGTTCGAAAAATAAAAATATTGTAAAGCACATCAAAAAAAAAAAAAGTACTAGCGGATGCTGGCAAAAATATAAATCAATAGGGAAATTTAAAAGGGAAAAACACCAGCTGTAATATGTTAATTGGGTCTTGCCTTTCGCTTGGATTAGCAGCTGCTGATTGGCCACAGATGAAGCTGCGCTAAAGCCGGACTGGGTTCGGACTGTGGAGGAGGCGGAAGAGGATTGCCACTGCTTCTGCTCAGTCTTTTGGAACTTTTGGATTGTGGTAGTGGAGGAAATTTGCTGCTCCTGGCTGGAAAAGCTATGAAAGTGGGACTGGGAGGACGGGGCGAACAGCTTCGTCTCCACGTTGCCGACGTTCGCCAAATAGATAACCTTGCCCGTCGGAGACTCTTGCAGCTGGGTCTTCAACAGCTGCTCTACGGCGGGCTGCTGCTGCTGCACCTGCTTGTACTTGAGAGTCGGCCGGCTGCTGCGCTCGAAATTGTTTATGATGTTTTTGACAGGTAGGCTGCTCTCCTGAACGACGCTTTCCTCCTGGGAGAACTTGGCGGCAAACTGCTTGACGGTGCTCTTGTGCTGCTGGAGACCCACCGTGGAAGTCTTCTGCTGCACCCGGGGCAGAGTTGCGAACTGCCTCTTGGTGGACTGTGGCTGAGGTGGCACCGTCGAAGACGGCTGCATCTTGGCGACTCCTGGGGCCACCACTTGCTTAGGCGCCTCCGCTTCCACATCGTTCTTGAATACATCGCTGAAGGAGAGGCCTTGTGTCTGCTGTTTTAGTGGCGGCTGGTCCCTGGGTGGGCTCACATGTCCAAATGTTAGTGTCCAACTTTGTCAAGTACTCATAAAGCTGTACACCTGATGCTACCGAGGCCCGAGGTAGGGTGGCAGGTAGTTTTGGAGTCTGCACAGGTTGTACCATGGGCGTAATGTTGGTTGTAGGTTCAAGTGGGTGTACCGCCTCTTTCTTGGGTATGGGAGCAGCAACCTCATGCATCACCTTTTCGGTTTCTTGTTGGATTTCTTTCTTCTCAGATCTCTCTTCCACTAGTTGTCTCTCCTGCTGGCCAATTTTTATCCCCTTCTCCACGATTACTTCTGTGTGTTCCGAAATTGCTTCTTCCATTATCTCTTTGACAACCTCCATGGAGGTTTGAACCACCTGTGTGCCCTCAGCCTGAGAAGTCTCCTCCGCATTGGTTTGCTGGACCACAGTTTTTTTACTGAGGGCCTGGTCCACAGCAGCGGCACTGTTGGCTATCTCCTGCAGATTGCTCTGCAGCTGCGATACAGGGTGTTGCGGGAGCGGTGCCAGAGACGGAGGTTCCAACTTGAGGGCGGGTGACTCCGCCGGCAACGTGGTTGCCGGAGCAGGGCTGGGAGGTATGTACACGGGGAAGGTTGCAGTGGTAATTGGGGAGGGAGCGGCAATGCGAGGGGTGGGTGTTGCGACATCCTCGGCCATGATGTTAGTGGCTGCAGCAGTGCTCGATTGTAGTTTAAGCTCCTTAAAACCTGTAGAACATGCCATCCTCAAAAACAAGAAACCACCTTTAATTTATAGTAATTTTTAAGAATCTTAATAACCTCTAAAATTCTAGTCAAAAAGTTGTCAGGATAAACTTATGAATTCAGTTTATTTCTATAAAAATGTGTCAAGACCTACCTATTACTAAGTAGCTTAAAATATTTAGAAGGCTAATTTCAAGAAAGCATAGGTGTACAGTAATTCTAATGAAGCAGACACTGTTAAAATTAGTTAAAATACTACATAAAACTTATAGCTCTTAGTTATCAAGATAATGCATTACTACAAATTAGCCTTAGGCAGATAGAATTTGTGCATATTAATAACTTATTAATGGAAGAAGGTTAAATTTAGTGCAACTATGGTAAACAAACTTAGCAATATAATTTTTTTAAGTGCTTTCATGAATGCTACAAGCACAAGAGTGAAGGTGAACTTCCTTCCCTCCCCTTTCCCGAACAGAAACGGGTATCTGGGAATAATGTTCAAACTATCAAGTTTTTGTCTTTCAATACTTTTGTATCTAAGCCAGCTAGAGAGTCAGTTTAAACAATGTAGCTATATAAAATAAGAAAGCTTGTATAAAAATAAATATGACAAAGCATAATACACAAGTTTGTTAAATATGTGCTCTTGCATGCAGCTTTAAAATTGAAATGGTATTGTATCTGAAAATTTAATAAATCTGTACCTTGTTTTAACATGCGAACTACTATTTATATGCTGTGCAAATACACACACATTTCCAAACCAAAAATTTTCTGCTTTTCCAACTTAGCATATTTAATTCCTGAAATGCCTAAAAGCCTAAGTATACAGAGGAGTATATTATATTATAGAGAAAAGGCGATTACTTGTATTAGAGCTTCTTTTTGTACATCATCTCTGGAAAAGTACTATTCTCTTAATATACTAGTTATACTTAAATTTTGGACATTTTCATTTGGAACCATGCATCAGCAATAAAGTCTTTTAATTATGAATTTCCACGGATTATTAGTACACAAACCATTATATACAAGTTTGATACATACTTTAGCATCATTTCTTTGTTTCACGCTGAAATCACAAAGTTGGAAGTAGTAAATATTGCCTAACACCAACATTTCAGGCAAGTATCTTAATGTTATCATAGATTCACTTCATAAAGGCACTGCCACCAATTTTTTAGTACTTAGAACAAATAACTATAAAGAATTGGGATTCTGTAATGCTTAGGACATCGCATAAAGGAGATATGCACAGTCCACTCCGTAATAATATTTACATAGTATAAACAAATGCTGCTGGCAGCAGAAAGCCCATCAGGTTTACAGGGGAAAAATATATAAAATCTATCAAATTGGTGTTAAATACCAGTGTTTCAAACGCCAGACAAAAAATGAGTTTTGTACCTTTATGAAGGTTTTATTGCATTTTTGCCCCAAAATTGTACTAGCATACAAGACCACGATAGTAATACTAACACAGTGGAGTTGTTAGAGGCACAAAACACCTGCAGTGTACAGCATGCAGTTAGTCAGTCAGTGATAACTCATGTTCGTTAAACAAGCTTTAATGAGCCGCCAATAGAGCCATATGTAATTTTGCTAAGAAACATCAATAAAAATGCCTATTCGCCATTAACACAGTACACCGATTTATGGTAAAGAGATGTTTGAACGATATTTCATTAATAGAAAATTGAGCTACCAGTCCAACAATTAATTTCAGACTGCTTAACCAACTGTCATCGTGGCACTTACGAAATTATTTATCTTTATTCATATAGTCATTTCTTTATACTATTTTATCCTTCAGCAATACTTTAATGAAGACCGACTGTAAATTTAGTGTAATATGGTAGTAAATAAAAACTAATTTCGTAACGAAGCAGTTAAGAAAAAGCAAATAAATATGCAATGAAACACACGTTACAAAAATGTACAATGAAAAACCTTTGAACTATGTTGTGAGAATAGTTATTAGATAATTAGTTACTTTAAATGAAATTACCAGCCTAATAGTGCATACAGAATGTTCCCTAACAGTAAGTATGGCCCATCTTCCTCCACTAAAAATATAATAAGATAGAACTATGTAGTGTAGGCCTATTGTGAAGAATGAAGTAATACCCCTAGAGATGTTCATCAAAGAACCTTAAACTATAAAAATGTTTCTCCTGTTGAACAAATATTGCGAAGTGTAGCTGCAGTCTCAATTCTCTCTCATACGAATTCCTTGCCTTACTGTTAAGTCAATTTTTTTGCCTAAAGGTATGTTCAGACGATTGCCACTAGCAAGTCTATATAGAATCTCAGCTGGTATGTCTCGAGGTCTTAAGGCGGCTTACACCAGTCAGTGGTAAATGGGAGATTGTGTAAATGTATGTAATTGTATATGAACCATGAACATCACACTCAGCAGTGTGCGAAGATATTTGTAGAGGTGTACCTATGGCTGATTGCCCAACTAGTCCATGTACTGCAAAATAGTTGCTCAAAGTTCTAGCCCTGCTCAAGTCCTACAAAGAAGTTGCAGAGTCACAGCGAGAGAATGAACGAGTCGACTGATCGTACCTGCAGTTGGCTGCTGCGGCACTTGCCCGCCTTCCCAAGCCTTGGGCGCCTTCGGCTTGTACAGGAAGTTTTTGCCGCTGGGCGGGGCATAGCTGGGGGCGGGGGCATGGCTCTGAGGGGGAGCTGGAGTGGGCGCGGTCGGGGGCGGGGCGCCGTAGCTCCGCGACTGTGACTCGTAGCTCGAGCTGTAGGAGGAGCTGGTGGCCGTCCATGTGGGCTCGAGAATGGATGAGAAGGCGCGGCGTGGCAGAAGGGGGCGCGTCTCCTCGAAGGCGGTGTCGACATTGCCTGTCTCCAGCGCTGCCTCCCACGGCGACTTGACCATCTTGATCCTGGGCAGAGTGAACCTCTCCTGCAGGCAAATTATGCACACGGAAATTAATCGAGAGCAGCATGTTAAGAAAGCTCCAAGTTTACTTTCTAGGCAATATTTGTAATCACTTTTTATGGTCGCCACCATGTGTATTATCGATTAAAATCAAATGTCTGGTGACAGAGAGACATTCGGGATGAAAGTCTTATGATTCGATCCAAATAGGACAAACAAACCAGGTAAAAAAAATAAATTTCTTTGAAACGTTACAGAAAGTCACTATTTGTTTTTACGAAACTAACATTTTCTAATGTCCAGAACGTCTGCAGTTTATTTTTAATTCTAGGAAAACAGATGCTATGGACTCATTTCCACGCTGAGTTAAATCTTTGTTCATTAAATTTCAGGCGCGTTTAAATAATGTTATCTTCTTTCTAACTAAGAATTTTAACACAGCTTCCATCTTTATTACAAAAATGTAATAATCCTATTCTAAAAATTAATATGCACCTGATGTCCAGGTAATTTACCACTGAGCAGAGCATTCTGCAGGTGACCTATTAGAGATCTGACTAAAACAAAGAGCAATGGCATGGCCAGAAGTGTGTGTAATTCGGAAAGGAAAGTAGCTAATGGTGGTGGGGGAGGGAGGAGTTGCACCAAGGGGGGAGGAAAATCAGGAGAAATTTTAGGAAAAAAATTCTCTCTCAGTACAATAACTTGCACTATATTTAAAAGCAATTTAATATTTTTATTACAATTAAATGGTTATTAGAATTTTTTATATTAATATTGTTGACAACCTAATGGGCAGAATGGTTGCAACCACTTAACCCTACCCCGTCCCGCTACTCGCACTTCTCGGGTCATGGTTATGTCCTTAACAAAAAAAAAAAAACCGGCCATCTCCAAGTGAATAAATACATAACATGAGGACTTTCAGGACATGGGAAAAGTCTACGAAATTTTTTAGGGCATATTGTTAGAGACAAACTAAATCCGAAAACATTTTACTATTGAAAATATTTTTCCTATTAGTAAATATAGCGAGAAAAAAGTTTAAAATGTTTACTTTTCGTACATTAATTTTTCCATTTAACAATTGTTAAAAGTATAGACTGCTTCCATTTTAAACTGATGTTCTCTACAGGGAAACTTAACTCGCCAATCAACGAAGATACTTGGCTCAATCCTGGTAACTACGCAAGCTCCATTCACATGTTTCATAGAGCTATTATTCTGACTGCAGCATGATCGAGCTCGTCCTGGCGGAGGGCAACATGAATAATTGCGGGGAAGGTAGGAATGGAGGTTTTTGACC
Organism: Dryococelus australis; assembly: GCA_029891345.1. Taxonomy (NCBI): domain Eukaryota; kingdom Metazoa; phylum Arthropoda; class Insecta; order Phasmatodea; family Phasmatidae; genus Dryococelus; species Dryococelus australis. Next base: position 195,142,852 of record CM056997.1, read on the forward strand.
TGCCTTTAACTAGGATATCTTTAGTGCAGATGAGCGTGAAATGAGGCGGTTATGCAGCAGCATTGGAATTCAAGGATGGGGTGAGACAGGAGATCTTCGAGAAAAACCAGCGGCATCGTAAAGCATGATTCCCTTGTGCAAAAATCCGGGAGTGACCCACCGGGAAACTAATCCAAAATGGGTCTTGGTAGGTGGCGTATGCTCTAGACCAGTGGTATTCAACTTTCCATTGACCTCGAAATGTACAACGTTAAGGCTAATTTACCACGAACTATCTATTTCGACACTTTCCTTTAGAATACCGAAGTTTAAGATTTCTTTTTCAACAACTAAAATACACTGACATGAGAAAAGTCATGGGATACCCATCTAATAACATAGCGGCCTCTAGCCCGAAGAAGTGCCATAACTCGATATGGCATGGACTCTACAAGTGGACAGAAGACCTCCTGAGAGATGTGAAGCCATGCTGTCCGAAAATATACTCAAAGTTCCCTGGTATTTCTAGGTACAGGATCTTGGGTGCAAATGGCTCTCTCCACCACACCCCATAAATTCTCGATTGGGTTCATTTTGGGGGAATGTGCTTGCCACATCATTCGCTGGAACTCTCCAGAATGCTCTTCGAACAAGTCCTGGACATTCGCAGCCCGATGAGACTGTGCATAATCCTGTCGTAACATCCCATCGTTGTCAGGAGAACTGAAGTCCATGAACAGCTGCTAATTATCACCAAGGAGAGTTTTGTATTGGTTAACAGAGTTTTGTGGGTACATGGACAAGAGGATCCAACCCAGGTCATGTGAAAACACCCCAAACCAATATGGAAACTCCACCAGCTCTAACGGCGCCTTGTTGACAACTGAGATCCATGGCCTCATTGGGTTTGCACCATACCCGAACCCTGCCATCAGCCCGAAACAACCTGTATCGTGACTCATCGGACCAGGCTACATGTTTCCAGTCCTCCAGGGTCCAATTAGCAACCTCACGAGCCCAAGTGAGGCGTTGTGCCCGGTGTTGTGATGTTAACAGGGGCACGATGGTGGGTATTCTGTTTCCATATCCCACGGAAGCTAATGCATGTGTCACAGATCTGCTAGATACACAATCATCAAGCAACTTTGGATGGCCACTACGTTGTTCACAGTGAATCGTAATGCATTGATTTTGATATGCCCGTTACACACGTGCCACCATGGATCGAGGAATACTGAATGTCTCCACAACTTCTGAAATTGAATGTCCCATCCTTCTGACACCCACAATCATGCCCCGTTCGAACTATGATAACTCCTGTTGCCTTCCCATAAGCATCTAAACAGTCAATCCGAATGACACGACCGCTTGTTCACAACTGATACCGGTTTAGGCAGTACAACGTCTTTCTGCGGCAGTGGCACCACGAGTCTTTCAATTACATAGTGCTGTCCCATTACTTGTCATGTCAGTGTACATTTTACTTTATTTTTATGCAAGAATGTTAAAAAATAATTACAATGTGCATTAATTTTATTATATTTCGAAATGAATGACTATGGTAAATCACCAAGTACAACTCAAATTATCTCGCAAATGGAAATACTTGGTAGCCAATTCAAGATGATTCGTGGACCACCTTATCACAGACCATCCGGGTCCGCGCACCACAGTTAGAACCACCGCAGACGCTACGCCAACTGCGTTGAGTATTAAAATCGCCAAAATGTTAGCTTTGTGTTTTTGCTCTTTTTCAGCCATGTAAATAGTCCTATTTTACAATGTTCAAGCATTTTATTGTGTTTCGCATTTCGCAGCCCGTTATTAGACAGGCGAAAAACTTAAGTTTAATTCTCAAAGTAGGTAGTGTAAGCGTAAAAAAACGTGGACAATATACAACACAAAACTTTACTTTGGCACTGTCAGTGCTGCCACACTGTGTTGAGAAATTCCCAATACAAAAAATATACCTCGAGTTCCAGTAAAGGAGGCAAGTGTCTTTACGGGATCTTCCTTATATCTATAATACTTCTATAAAAGTAAATTTCACAGAGTCCATTCGGGGATACTTCCAACTTTTCTGAAGCCCTGCTTAAGTTCTACTTCCAGGATATTCTTACGCATCATGCAAATAAAGCTCAACAGAGTCTGCAAAATTATACCAGAAGGGTGGCACAACTCATTCGTCCGTATTCAGTGTTAATAATATTTTGCACAAAAACTAGTTCTTCCTAGACATTATCGCCAGCTATTTTTTACCCGTTTTCACACATATTCATAATACATGAAATATTTAAGAAGCTCAATTTAAGAAAAAAATTAGGTATTTTTATGTTAACAGACGTATAAAGCGCTTTTGAAACACGGCATGTTTAGGAGACAACCAAACATGTTATACATGGGGTAATTTTCCAAAGGTTTGATTCATAAAGTATGAAGATACCGCAAATTGACTATCTAAACAATTTCTGGCGGAGGATTGCCGAGATCTTAGCAGGGCGGCATCCCCCCGGCCCCCGCGGGCGGGAGAAGACGAGTATCGCGCGGGCCACGTCACCTGGATCTGGTCGAGCTTGTGCTGGGTCTCCGCCCTCTTGGTGGACTCCGGCAGGTAGGAGGGGAGGGGCGTGGGCGGCTTGGGCGCCGTCGACACCTGCCGCTGCATCGTCACGGAGGACGAGGAGGAACTGTACACCTCCTGGCTGCCGCTGCTCGTCTGCCGGATAGTGTTCTCGTCCACCACCCACTTCTCGGACTTCTTCCGCCGCTTCGCGAACAGCTCCGCGCCTGCGCACAAAACATCAACTCGGGTAAAGGCGTGTTCCAGCTCAGGTTGGCAAGTGTACATGTTCCACCGACGGTGGCGCTGATGCTGCACATGCACAGGATCATCATCGTTTCGTGTAAGCAAATTGGTTATAATCCCCATTCACTGTTACTTCACCCTTTTCTGAAGCCCTGCCAAAGTTCTACTTCCAGGATATTCCTCCGCCTCGTGTAAGCTAAGCTTAACTAAGCCTGGAGAATTACACCAAACTATAACGCACCTAATTCGTGTGAACTTGGTTACAATTATATTTTGCATGAGAACTATTTCTTACTAGGCGCTACCAACACACGTGTTTTCTCACTGTTTGTTTCATGTTTATTATAAATTAACTATCATAAATTGTAAAGAAAACAATTTCAGCGAAAAATAAGATAATTCTGTGTTAACAGCGGTATAGCTTAGGAAATAACATGTCATACGTGGGGTAATATTTCAAAGGTTTGATTCAAAAAGTGTGAAGAAGCCATGAATAGACTATATTGAATATTTTGCATGTGCAAGTAAATGTCACGATGAGCCAGATGCGAATATTTTCCCTGTTCCGAACTGTCCCTCGAGGACTGGCGTTTTACTTAGAATAAATCTTAACTCGGGCAACAAAGCAGATTCGCTTGTCTACGCTAAATCTCATCTGTGAAAATTCCACCAGTATCTTTGGTAAACGAGCCACTGGGGGATTTAGAAACTGGCGGATTGCTTAATGATCCAACATCGAAGTACCAGAGTCTGTAAATATACCGTCATTTTTGTTCATCTATAAGGGCACCCATTACTAAATTCACGTTGACCAAAGTTACCAGTTCCAGACAACTATTTTTAGTTAACTTATTCCAACGGTCTTGTGACCTACCGGTTCCTTCTTCGGAAGGAGACTTCTGCTCAGCACACCTGTATATTATATTTACTCGCACGTTTACGACGGGCCAAGCTCTAGGATAAAAAGTACGAAGAGCAGGCTAAAACTGTCTGACTTACCATTCCATAACCTTAATCCTACTCTGATAAACTATTCACGCTCCTGACATTCTCGTTATACGTATTCTGCCATGCATACCAATTTTTCAATTCACTATGCAATTTATTTGCTAATGGGCCATCTATTAATACTCCTTGCTGGTGAATACGGGATATACTTCGAGAACCAGTATCTAGAAGTTGAATTCACAGGAAATCTGTGCGAGTTACAGTCTTTTGCAGTGAATTGTTTTCCGCTAGTCAGCAGCCTAAATCTCTCAATTTTACAAAGGTCTGGATTAGAAAGGGATCATTGTATGCTCAACTTAGTATGCTGGAATAATTGCTACTTCAATTCGTGAAATGCTTGTGGGTGGAAATTACATGCATAATGAACAAACATAATACACTTTAATATACCTTAGTATTATTTACTGCACTATCAGTAGGTGTCACTCGAAAATCTGTTACAATATTTACTTGGTAATTAGGAGATGTTAAGTGATTCCAACGGAACAGTTTTCATAGATTCGTATCTGAAATAAACTATAGTAATAGTGCTCTCTCCTAAGTGAGTAGAGGTATGAGTGCTGGCTTACCCCATGTTTTTCATCGAAAATCAAGCAGTTTTCGCCCAAAAAGCAAGCAAATTTGAGCCAAAATCAAGCAATGTTTTTTGGTCTCTAGAAGCAACAGTTTTCGAGTCTTAAAAAAACACAAATTCAAGCCAAAAATTTGGCAAAAAACAAGCAATTTTTTTAAGTTCGCAAAAAATGAGCGTGCAGGATTTTGGCACAAGGTAAAAACATGCAATATTATGAAGAAAAAAATTGAGCAATTTTCTCGCTTTTCAAGCAATTTTAAAGTTTTCTAGAAACGCAAAAAAAAATCTCATTATAAAACAATTTTCTGAATAAATAAAATGGAAAATATGCTCGAAATGGAAAATAACACACGCAAGGAATGTAAAAAGTGTGGCAACATATTAAACAGAAAGTTTTGCAGCACTTAAACACACAAAAGATAAACATTTTAAGATCTGTAAAAAATATTATAGTGAATATGCTAGTAGTTATGATTTAAAAAAAGAGAGTAATGTGCGAATGTGGAAAATATGAATATAATACATCTCTCAAAAAGCATAAAAATAGTAAGTTACACAATACAGCATTAGATATTCTAAACGAAAATCAACATGATAATTATCAGACAAAAACATGTAACGTGTGTAATGAGAATAAATCTATAAAATTATTCTCTCTTAATAAAAATAGTAAGGACAAATATTCAATCACATATAAAAAAATGTCTTAAGGATTATATGAAGAATTATAGTCATAACAAGTAGTTAAATACGGTTTCCCAGTAATTTAAGCACTTTTGATTTATTCCGTATATCTGTTTTTATATTTTATTTATACATTTTTATTTCTTATAAATAGAGAATTATGGCGACAAACTATCTAGCAGTTGAGCTGGGCGAGAAGACAGTACGGGAGTTAAGGATTATAGGTATAAGATTTAAAATTGTATATTAGCATCATCTAAGGAAAGCAGATTTAATTACAGCTATTATAACATTTACTATTGATGGGCTACGAAGACTAAACTTCGTAAATTTGACATTTTCTTATGCCAATATCAATGAATTATATAAGAAAGATACAAATTGAAAAAAAAAAATTATATTCCATAATAATCTATTTTATAAACAAGACAAAAAGATATTAAAAGAAATATTCCCTTATTCTACCAATATATTATGAAATCCTAGAAATAAAAGCCAGCAGGTGACAGAATGGATAACAAAGAATAATTTTGCAGATTTACATTTGGTTGACGCTAATATCAATTAATTATATCCCGAAGATAGAAAGGAATTTGAAGAAATATTTCCATTCTATAATAATTTATTTGTTAGCAAAATAAATAGAAGAACCAATAAAAATTACTATAGTTAACAAAGCTTTTAAATATAGTATATCAACATATAACATTGAAAATACCTTTAATTTAGTACAGCCTATTATTTTTTAAATTCCGTAAAAAATAAGGTATCTGAGATAATGCGCACTAATCTGAGGAACCTTAGAGGGCTGAAAGCCAGTGTTAATTTATAAACAAATTGTTGTAAGCAAGATAATTAAGTAGAATGATTTACATTTCAATCACCCGATTATAAAGTATTTAATGAAGGAGATATTAGAAGGATTTATAAATTCATAATACAAGAAATAAATAAACAATTATCTGAATTTCAAAAAGAGTTTTGGCTGGACATTATATAGAATAATTGGAATACATTTACCTATAAATATGTATAATCCATTAAATGGCTCATCATATATAGAATTACCAGAAGTTATTCAGAATAAGAAAGCATGCATAAATGTTAAAAATGATCGAAAATGCTTTCTTTGGCCAATGAAGTCCGCATTATGTCCAGCAGATAAAGATCCACAGAGAGTAACCAACTATAAAAAGGTAGGCCTTAATATTGAAAAAATATTAGATAAATATATATTTGATTAAAATTGACGATATACCAAAAATCGAACAGCAAATTGATGCATCTGTAAATGTATACTCTATTGAAGGCAAGTAACTCCACAGTTTATCCACTTAAGCTTACAAAAAGTAAAAATGATAAGCACATAAATTTACTTTATTTCAATGATGAAGCATACGCAGCTGCGCAAAATTCGTAGTATTGTTGGGTAAACTACTTATCGAGACTGCTTCCAGCACAAAAAAACTAATGATGGTAAAACTGATATACGAGATACGTGTCTTCGATTATTTACTCTGAGATAAATTAAGTAAACACACAGAAGACTCCTCTAAAATTGAAGCAACAAAAATTCAGTACCTTCGAAAGGAGAGCAAATATTTTTCAAAAATTATAAACATACAATGAAGGTTCTTTTCGCAATATATGTCGATTGAGTATATTTTAAATAAAATATCAACAATTAAACCAAATCCACGAGAAATAACTAAGTTTAAATTAATAAAAAATATCCAGTTTTAACAGAGGACGAAATCGATAATGGTCTTTATAAGGGAATAATTAAAGAAAGATATAATCTGATTAATGATCAAATAAATAGCATTGATTAAAAGTTGAATGGCGAATCATATACTATGAGATATCAATTGCATGAAGCATCTGATTTTTGCTATTATATTGTATCTGCTTATGGGGATTATAAACCACCAGTAGTTTATTGAGGTCCAAATGCTCATAAAATTTTATACAATCAATTAAAAGGGAAGTAGAAGAAATTGGGGAAACATATTCACAAATTTAACCAATTAACAAAACAAAAAGTGTTATATAGTAAATAAAAAAAGAACTGTATGTGAATGCATTCATACAGAAGAGAATAAAAAATTACGCCATTATGATCAATTTATTTCAATAATTTAACTGGGTATGATGTACTTTTATTTATTAGAGAGTTAGGATACGATGAAAAAAATATAAATTTAGTAGCAAATAATGAAGAGAAGTTTGTTACTTTTGGGAAACAAACAGAAAATTTAAAAATGAAATTTATAGACATTTGTCATCGAATTTAAGCAAAGATAAAATGAAACACACACATGCACCTTTTCCTAAAGATAAGGTAGATTTAGTTATGAGAAAGGGTGGTTATCCATACGATTATATGGAGAGTTGGGAAAAATTTAACGAAACCGATATTCCACCAAAGAGCGAATTTTACAATAAATTTAATTAATCTAACATAACCGACACCAATTTTGAGCATGCAAAACTTGTATGGAATCAATTTAATATTAATAATCTTGGAGAATATCACGATTTATGTTTAAAAAACAACGTGTTATTAGCAGATGTATTTGAAAATTTTAGAAATACATGATCAGCTGTGGTATTTAACAGCACCGAGATTATCTTGGGACGCAATGTAAAAAATGACAAAACAACCACTATATTTATTATACAACTATGATATTATTTTAATGACAGAAAAAGGAATTAGAGGCGGAATATCGCAATGCTGCAAACAATATGTTAAAGCATATAATACATATTTAGATGATTTTGACTAATCAAGAGCCCAACAATGTAGCATATTTTGAGACTGATAATTTATATGGCTGGGCAATGTCTCAATATTTACCTTACGGCGGTTTAGAATGGGATAATTATAGAGCACTTCATTTTACAAAGAACATATATTAAATTTGGACGATGATTCGAATTTTGATTATATATTAGATGTTGATTTGGAATATCATAAGAAACCACATAAAATATACAAAGATCTACCATTTTGCCCTGAAAATAACTTAGTTCCAGGAACAAATCAATCCAAATTGCTAACAACTTTACATAAAAAAGATAAGTAATTCACTATCGTAATTTGAAACAATGCCTAAAGAATGGATGGAAAACTTAGTAAAATACATAGGATATTAAAGTTTAATCAATATGATTAGCTGAAGAAATGTATAGATCTGAATACAGAGATGAGAACTAATGCTAAAAACAAATTCGAAAAATATTTTTATAAGCTCGTGAATAATTCTGTGTTTGGTAAAGCAATGGAAAATATAAGAAATAGAGTGGATATAAAACTAACAGCAAAAAAAAAAAAGTGAACAATTAGCAAAACCAAATTTTAAGGAACGTACTACATTTAATGAAAATCTTGCAGCTATGCATATGAATAGAACATACATGAAATTGAATAAGCCAACTAATGTTATGTCAACTTTGGACATATCGAAAGAATTGATTTACAATTTTCATTATAACGTTATGAAACCAATATACGACAATAAAATTGAATTATGCTATCAAAATACCAATTCGTACATTTATAACACAAAAACGTACGATTTTTACAATGATATGAAAATGTTAGACAAATTTGATACAAGTGATTACCCAAATGACAATATATATAACATGCCTCGAATAAATAAAAAAGTTTTAAGAAAAATGAAATATGAATATAATGGCAAAATAATTAAAGAATTTGTTGGTTTATGAGCAAAAATGTATGCATATAGAGTTGACGATAAAGAAACCAAATAAACTTAAGGAGTAAAGAAATGTGTAGTTAACAAGCAAATTTCATTTGACGATTATAAGAATTGCTTATTTAACAAAAAATACGATATAGAACAATGAATTTAATGTTAATTTAATAATAAAAAAGCATGAAAAAAAATATACAATCGAAGTTAATAAAATAGCATTAAGTCCTATTGACAGTAGAATTATAATAGAAAATAAAATAGATACAGTGCCATATGGTTATTGAAACAGAGAATCTTAAACATCTTTAGTTTCTAAAAGAATATCGATATCAGCACCATCGAAATCAATCAGTTTGCCATTATTGTCTCAAATTTATAAAACAATGTTATTAAATTGCTCATTGTTAATTTGTTAGTAAATTGGACATAGAGGTTCATAAATTATGTAATCTTCAAAACCAAACACAGTGTTTGGTGGAAAACTAGCAATTATATCAGTTTCTAAATGGCCATACTTTATAAACATGAAAATTTTCCTAAAGATAACTGGAATATAGACATTGAAAACAGTGTATCTAAATTTCTTGCTTATGATTTTAGAAATGCAAAAACCAAACTAGATACCGGCTATAGAAATGATGAACTTTATTATAAACCAACTGTAAACTTTGATGGTGATATTAATTAATAGTCATTTTGGGGGCGAATGCCTTTATATGTTATTGATTGTTCATACAGAAGAACAACCATAGTTTGTTTTTTTAAACAAAAATTACTGTTGATTTTAATAAAAAGATTGAACCAGCAGGCACCATTTTTAATGTTGTTTTAATTAATCGAAGGAATCTTACGATTATTTGAAAGAAAGAATTAGTGAAGATTTGTACATTTTTAATATTAATAAATGGAGGGATCAACTAATTGTTCCGATAATTTATAACAATTTTTTGAGCTTATAGTCGAATGGTTACGTTTAAAACTTTTAAGAATTTTTTTAGAGCTACAGACAAGTTATTTGATCAAATAAAAGAATTATTTTCATAAAGATATATTTTTTTGTTTTTCTAGAAAACGTGAAAATTGCTTGAAAAGCGAGAAATTTACTCGATTTTTGCACAGTTTTGCATGTTTTTACCTCGTGCCAAATCCTACATGCTCATTTTTGCGAGCTTGAAAAATTTGCTCGTTTTTAACTGATTTTGACTTAAATTTGAGTGTTTCTGAGACATTAAAATGACTGCTTCTAGAGACCTAGACCATTGCTTGATTCTGGTTTAAATTTGTTTACTTTTGGGCAAAAACTACTTGATTTTCAATGAAAAACATGGCGCGCGTCAGCACTCTCATACATCTACTTCAGTGAAATCCTAGCTATACGCCCAAGAGCAGGTCCTCAATTATTGACAGAATTTTAATTAATAAAATGAAATTATTAAAAATCTTTTGTAGATATTCTGGAATAAACATGTCTGATACGCACACTAAAGTACATGTGGAAGGAAAATTGTTTTTTCTACAGATCGGATAGTTAGGGGAACCAGCTCCAGTATAATCTTTGAAATCATTCAGATGTTATCGACAGTTTAACCAATTTTGTTGCACTGTCTTCAATACCGATTCTGAGAGAATGTCCGTTACAAGTAACGGATCAGAATTTTCACCTTTAGATATAACTGATCCAGATTTAAGAGTTTGGAACTGGAACCCACAACCTCTCAGACTGGTGTGTATGCACGCCTATCAATAAGGCAGAGAGAGAGGGAAGGGCATAGCTGCAATCAGGGTTGTGTTGGTTCGATTCTCGTAGGGTAGTTTCTCGACAACACTACGTAGCACACGGGCGAAATCAGGGCCATTCTACACGAACCTTCAAAAGCGCCGTGGTTTCGCCGCTGCTAATATCTTGGCGACGGGTCTACGCGATTAGGTTTAAAAGGTGGCAGTTTCATAGCTACTAAATTTTCCCCCGCTACCAAATCGATACTGCACACTTCAGATGCGCTTCGGGATTAATTTTGTCTCAGGTAATTCACGAAACCTTTAATACCGGTCCAAAAAGACACGCGATCTTCGTACGTTGCTTTCCAAACCTCGGCTCAACACTTCGCCTTACTTCCTCTGCTACTGTATTCTTTGCATTGAATGTTTAGACTCTCCAAAGGCGATCGCTGCTTGTATTCGCAAGGAAACTTTCCACGTCAAACATTACGATAACCACAGACGGGGTGAACCCAACAATATCGCGCGTGGACGCCTTGTGACAATGAAGAGAGAGACGAGGCTGGAACTGCCTACTGTCCCATCGTATAGACTGACCAGCGTTTACACCACCAACTACGGTCTGTACACCACCTGATATGGCAGGAGAAACGCTCTCCTACCGACTGTCCACGTTAAACTGAGCACTTTTGAAAGTCCTGCTAAAGATCTACCTGTATGCACGGTGTGAATTATAATACTATATGTCAATTTAACATTGCCATTGTCCTGGCCGCTTTATTCATGCGTCGGTCCAGTGAAACTGTAAAATTACTGGATAAGTAAATAGTTTACAAAAGTGCTTATTCTTACATGTATATACATTAAAAAAAACTAAAAAATAATTAATTCTACATTCAAAAAATTTACCTGCCACTTTTAATTCGACATTACGATGTGCAGCTACTTTAACTCCATTGTTACCAACTTCACTGAGCTCATGCCACGAAGTGCGCCTGTTAAAATACAGTGGCTCCAAAAAGTATTTGCCCACCCATGTTAATTGCAGGTCACCGAATACCCGTCCATAGTGAATTAAGACAAGGTATATAATTCCTTCCTCTGACGAGTTCGTTATCAACGTACTGAATTCCCCATCGCACTGTTAGAGAAGTACGAAAGTTGAGACAAAGTTGCAGTCAATAAAGTATATGCACACCTTCCGTTCCTTGAATGGTTGTGCCAATCAACACTATCGCTATTACTTTCCGGGTCTAAGACCAACTCATTGAGGCAAGATAAGGCACAGTTAAATGCTGTGTCTAAGTGTGGGTGACTGAACAATGAGTCCGAAGCAGAAGGAACTATCTCCAAATGGGCGACAGGTAATCATGCAGCTACACGCTGAAGGTCAGCGCGGAATAGCACGGATACTGTCGCTGTGTTTCTTCAGTGTGAGAGGTCAAAGATTCAGAGATACCGGAACTACAGACAACGGACTACAACCAGGGAGGCCATGAGAACGGCTGTACATCGGTCAGCAAGTAAGGAAAACACCATCTGTAACTGTCTCCTCCTCAGCTGCTGATATTGCATCAAGGTCAGGAAAAAAATGGCCAGTGCCCAAACAATAAGAAACGCACTGTATTCCACTGGCCTCCCAGGCAAAAGGGCCTGTAAGGAACCTCTCATTAACGAGAGAAATCGGCTAAAGCACTTAGTTAGCCAAAACCAATCTTGAAAACCTCCGGAATTGTGGTACACTGTAATATTATCAGATTAATGCAAGTTTAATACGTTAGGCTCTGATGGGAAAACTTACATGTGGGGCAAGAGAAACGCAGAATTCTAAAGATAAAATACGAAACCTACAGTGAAACACGGTGGGTGACTTGTGATGGTTTAGAAATCTTAGGTTCCACATGTATCGGAAATATGGCGTTCATCGATGGTACTATGGACGCTCTGATGTACACTGATGTATTGCGACAAATTATCGGGCAGTGTTCCTAAGTTAGGTCTCGAGGGTACCTTTTATTTCCAGCAAGACCACGACCCCATGCACGATGCTTCGAAGACGAGAGCGAGGTTGTACAACACGCCCCGAAGAATGAACACACTACTGCATTCACCAGATCTTAACTTTATAGAGAATTTGTGGCATATGGTGAATTTGAACGTGTGAAAAAGGGCCATATCGCGCAAAGAACAACTTAAAAGTTCTCTTGGAAGAATAAGGTAAAATAACCCCAGAATTAACGCAATTGATGATGGTAGAGTCAATGCCAAGGCAGTTGCAGGCTGTTATTGATGCCAATGGAATTAATACCAAACCAGTTTTTTTTTTTTTTCACATTAACCAGTCTTTAAAGAGTATTCTCTGTTACTCGTATTGTGCTAATACTTTTGTGGTGGTGGAAAATATTCTTTTTTTATGCGACGAGGTTTTGTTACGACAGTGTTACCTCCGCTGGTGCAAAATGGACGATATTCTTAAAGCAATAGTGAACTACATTAATTTCAACTTGTGCTTCAACTATAAGTAGAGACGATAGTTTACTGCGGGATAAATTTATTTCCAAGATTTAAAAACTATACAAGTAAGTATATTAGTTTCATTTAGTAATTTGCTGTCATACATGTATGCAGCTAATATCCCATTTCAATGGGCCGATGAGGATTCCGACACACTAAAACCCAATGTTTGTGATTGGTCCGCAAATAACTTGGTCCAGTCAAAACATTTGTCCAGTCATGAAAGGATTCATTTGGAATGTTATCGAACATACGTAGGCTAATTTTTCTTTTCATCAGTATTCTCCAAAGTGTGTAAGAGTGCCAGTGCGAGAGGTAGTGAAGGCAGGGTCTCTTCGCAAACTGCAGTATCGAGGTCCAGGAGCGTGGCGCTTACCTTTGCCGCGGGGCGAGTTGAGGTCCCTGACGAGGTCGAAGGCTACCTCGGGACTGACGTCCCCGGGCTCAATGTTGTACCCTTGGCGGCGGAGGCTGTTGAGGTCCTGCACCTGCCCGCGTGGGTCCATCACCAGCTTCAGGATCGGCTTTGTTTGCTTGAACGAGACCTCCTGCCAACACACAACACACCTACCGTCAATCCGCTCCATTCATGCCTCACACATCTGTTTCACACCAAGTCATCGCTCTTGTCCGTGGCTGCAGTTTAAAAACAAATTTTCCGAGACTGATCACAAGATACTGTTTCGGGGCAAAATGCCAGAGTGGATTCATTGCCAATCCCCACTGATCTACACACTGAGTGGTGTGGACAAGTTTGGGCGAGTTAACATCAGGGTCTTAGACCCGAAGAGTAAAGAAGCTATAGTATCGAGCAGCGCCGAAATGCAAGGGTGGGCGAAACTGGAAATCCCGAGAAAATCCATCGACCAGCAGCATCGTTTTGTACAATTCCCAGGTGTTTAAATCCTTAAGCTACCTCACTGAGAATCGAATCCAGTTAGCATTTTCGGGAGGTGAGCGCTCTAGCCGCTGTGCTACCGCGGCCCCGACCATTGATTTTTGGTAAATTGCAAACATTTATATTTTAAGGAAATTTTCTGAACACATTTAATTGTTTTGTATAAACATTTACATTTTAATGTTCGGTTTACAAATACGATGCGTTTTTTTTTTCCCCCTTTCGTTTTATTTTCAGTTCTCAGACTTGTTAAGTTCGGTTTAAATGTAGCAAAAATACTCATAGCGGATAATCTGAAAGTATAACATACAAGACTCTAGGAAAGTATCAAGTTTGTATGCAACGATATAATATTTCCGCGACACGCATCAGGAGCAGTGCATATGTAAACAAATAGGATTCAATTTTAGCAATGACTTCGTTTCACATAAGGTTTGCAACGAAGCGCAAAAGATGCTACTGTACGGTACATCAAATACTGCATCGCCTCTAAACGCAAGGCACTGAAATAAGCATATTATTTTAGACATGTGTGGCGTAAGTTCAATGCAGGTTTATTTTCTAGTTTCGCAAATACGAGGCGAATACCCTTACATATATAGCCGCCTGGAGAAAACTTAAAACATGAACGAGGTCACCGAAATTAATGTAAAGTGGAAAATCATGAATGCTTTGCATCTAACAATTATTTACAATGAATTGGGAAACTTAATTTGTCACCTACACACAAAAAAAAACTAATATACACATCTAGTCACACGAAAATCAATTAAAACAGTAGTATATTAGAGACATGGTTTTGTTTATATTGAAAAATTAAAGTTTTGGGGAAAATGCTGAAAGAGGTAGTTCCTTACAATAGGGAGATCCGTACGGAGAATGAGATATCACCACATTTATGAGCGAAGTTCTTCAAAGAAATCTTGTTACTGTTCATCTCAATACAGCAGTCTCCTTTTTTTCATCTCAGAATTGATATTAAAACAACGTTGTCTCTGCAATAAGATGCTCTGTATAACGTGTTCATTTCTTCCTCCAAAATACGAAGGCGTCTCCAATATTCGGTATCCGAATGTGAAGACACGCTGGTTGTTTGATATTCTAATGCATGATGATCCAAATCTTTTTAGCTTAATTTTACTCGTGAACGTGCTTTATGTTTATTGTATGTTCAAAAAGTCAGGAGTCCTCCCTTAGAACTAATATAATTGATTCCTTATGAGTTTCACTTTTATTAAGGCGCAGCAACTAACACTGCCCTTTCTCATTACCCCCATGGCCATCGACTCATCATGCCTCGTGCACATATATGTGTCACTGGTAACAGCCATTATGTACACACACGTTTTAGCACGATAGCTATCACTGGTAAAACATTTCGCTTTGGGTGAGCGATAACCCAAATGAAACCATGCATGTTTATCAGCCTTTGGTTATCAGAACTGTGAAATAAAACTTAAAAGTACGCACACTTTGCTATTGTCAGTCCTTAGTTAATAAATGGAGACCAAGAAATAATCCCCCCCCCTTTTTTTCCAAAAAAACAGTAGGCCTACTTTAATACTTTTAGGTGACACGAGAATTTTGATTTTTATCTCAAAGAGTGTGCTCTGAATGTTTCAGCCAGGGCTTATCCGTATTCCTTTTATGATTTTGTCCTGTTTGTCATGCTGTGGAATCTATCGACTTTATTCCTCCCTTACTTAATATGTTAATCAGTCTATCTTGATGTAGTTCGGTGGTTTGGTGTTTTGTCCTGTAGTGTATGTTAGTGATGTTTTCCTCACGAGAACCTCGAGCCATTTCTTTGAAACACCAAACACTTTTATTAATGTTGCACTATATCTTTTATAGTGTTCACTGTACCATGCGATACTGAATAAAAGACGGTGGCTCTTCTGATTTTGTATGGATGTTCCTTGGGGTAGGGTACGAGAGAGAGAGAGAGAGAGAGAGAGAGAGAGAGAGAGAGGGCGGGAGAGGGCGGGAGAGGGCGGGAGAGGGCGGGAGAGGGCGGGAGAGGGCGGGAGAGGGCGGGAGAGGGCGGGAGAGGGCGGGAGAGGGAGGGAGAGGGAGGGAGGAGGGAGGGAGAGGGAGGGAGAGGGAGGGGGGGAGAGGGAGGGAGAGGGAGAGGGAGGGAGAGGGAGGGAGAGGGAGAAAACGGAAGAGAAAGAGGGAGAGAAAGAGGGAGAGAAAGGGAGGGAGAAAGAGAGAGACAGAGGCAGGCAGACAGAGAGAGAGAGATACAGAGAGAGAGAGAGAGAGAGAGAGATACAGAGAGAGAGAGAGGAGATTTTGGCGACTCTTAACAGAGAGGACGCAACAGCCAAGGTAGTATCCATGGCACACCCTTTGTCTTTACGATGTGCATCATCACCATAAGATATGTCACCTAGGATTTGAAAGTAACCACGTAAAACTCAAAGAGTTTCTCCTTTGAATTGTATGTAAGAGTTTTGCCGTCACAATGACACTTAGGCCTACATATAACCAGAAATACAAATATATCGCTTATTCCTGTAGATATATAGATATATTTGAAGGACATGTAAATAATATTGTGTAAGTTGTCAGAAATTTTAGGTAAACACAGTACACAGATATTTATAAGGGTGATTTTCCTCTTATACAATCCGGTTATTAACCGACATTCTCCTTCCTGCTACTTCCAACCTCTGTTTGAAGAGCACGATTTCTTCTTTTGTTTGGTTACAAATTCACAGTCATCAGACATTTTATGCAATGAATAACGCAAAACAGATTAACAAAACATAGCTCCTTATAAATGCGACGACTGCTGATCATAAAATCACAGCCTTCTACTGTACTGTTTCCAAACTGTTTGGGAGACTAGAAAGTAGTCCTTTAAGCACGTTATTGGTGCAGACTGTCTTTAATATCAAAGAATAAAACCATACTTTCCCTTTACAATTTTCCACTATCCAATTTGTATAACATTCGCGAACTCAGAGAACATTCGTAAGTCGCCTGGAGTGGGAACATATTTATGATCTGTAAAAAAAAACCTTCAAAACCAACTCCCAATTTTTTAACTGAATACAATGCATCTCTCACACAAGATGTGAGGGAGTGAGCGAAGAGATTTTAGCGGCTCTTAACAGCGAGGTCTTGAAATCAGATGAAGGTGAAGCGAGGTAAAATATAGAGCAGCGCTGGAATGCAAGCGCGGGGAAAACGGGAGCTCCCCGAGAAAACCCGCCGACCGGTAGCACGATCAGACATGGCGAAAATCCGGGGGTGACCCCACCAGGAGTCGAACCCGATTCGCCTTAATGGGAGGCGAATAGTCTAATCTCTACTACACCACCGCATCCCTGGGAACGCGTAATGTGCAAACACCATAATGGTGTAACGGGAACAATTCTTTAAAAAACGGGAAATTTTTCGGGAAAGGGAAAATTTATGGCTTTTTGATGTAAGACATGCAATTCTGGGAACGAAAAAAAAAAAAAAAAAAAAGCTGTTTTGGGAGGAAAAAATGGAAAGATTTTAGGTCGAGGTCATTTAAGGTAGAGCCACCGAGCCATTCCCTGATACCTAGTGTCCTTGGGTCTGCCGTACATGTCTATTGTCTGCATATAAAAATAGTAAAAAGTTATAAAATAGGGTCCCAGGTGTATAGGCTATTCACTTTAAAGCGAGCACTTTTTGAAGCCCTCTCATTTTCAATATTAGCCAGTAAATTTATTTTATTGTAGCCTTTGACTAATTTCCGAGTGCTATGAAATACACACACTGTATCACCTTGCAATATTTATTTTAAAAAGGGGAGGAAGGATACAAAATGGATAGGAAAAAAGTAACCAGGACCTCAAAAGTGCTAACTTTACCGTGAACAGCCTATACATATGACTGGCGCCGAAAGCGAGCGGGGCTTGCGAAGAGACCCGGAGAGGCGAGCGGTTATGAAGCGCTATGCACATGCGCAGTAACCTGGACGGCGGCCAAGACGCCTTGCAGACCACGCACCCCATATTTTTAGCGCCCACTTGGTGGCATTCCTGCCGCGAAATCACGACACGCGCCGAGGGCATTACGACCCACGAGATACAGCACACTCGGCGGCCGCCCGCCCTACAATCCCCGCGCCCATCCCATTTCGCCGTAGAGTAAACCAACTGGGGCGACGTAGGCGAGGCCGGAGGTTCGCTTCTATTTTCCTCTCCAGGGAAACCACGTGGACGGAAAACTGGTATACGATG
This sequence comes from Dryococelus australis, assembly GCA_029891345.1. Taxonomy (NCBI): domain Eukaryota; kingdom Metazoa; phylum Arthropoda; class Insecta; order Phasmatodea; family Phasmatidae; genus Dryococelus; species Dryococelus australis. The sequence goes on from CM056997.1 coordinate 195,160,982, forward strand.
TTCACGGTAAAATGGTCCCCTAACTATTCGACGTTAAGATATTGAACTATTTTCCATCGATCGTTACCAACTTGACTGAACAAATGTCACTCAGTGCGTCCATTAAATTATATGCGTTCAGGGGCAGTGTTTTTTCTCAGGTTAATTTCAAAAGTGCTCACTTTATCGTGAACAGCCTTTATCTGGTGAGCGTATATTTAACGAATTCATCATTTCCTCAGCTATTAACTAGCGTGAGTAAATAGTCTTCTTAAACAAAAATGTGTGTGGATGTGTTGGGGACACGGCCGTTTGTTTTGCTTGAATACGTCTACGTTGACGCGCTCGGACGCCTTTGTGTTATTTTACGTTCCCGGCACTGCTTCACTCGATCATATGGGGTTTTATGGGCATCACTGGATTGTTTTTGAGATGCTCTTTCCAACTTTATACTATTTCTGTATTTTGACTTGGCTTTTTGACGAGTATAGGCAGAAACTGTATCGTTTTCTTAACTTTTTTACATTAAACTTACAATTTCACCATAACCACGCCACACAAATGTTTTTATACACGCAATCGATTGATTTGACGAGATCTGTAAGTTGGAACAAACTAGCGTTGTAGCTTCTTTTAGTCAAAAGTTATATATATATATATATATATTACGCGTAAGTTAAGAGACGCAGCGAAACAAACTCAAAATTGCGGCGCAACAAAACCACCCCCCCCCCCCTTCCTCCTCCTTCCCTAGCGATGCTTCGCAGTCCTCACTCACGTAACATATTCTTTCATCCTTTGGCAATCGAGTGGTATAACGGAATTTTGAATGAAAACGATAGATTCGGAGCTGCAATGCCAAACTGTATCCCCCAATTTTGTCATCTGATTTTCTGGATTGCCTCCCACCATGGTTGCAAATTTAAAGACTTACTGAGGTCAAATTCGCGTACGAAATACTCAGGTTCGTTAACAATACATGCGAGGTCACCAACGCTACTTAAGGACTAAGTTGTCTTGGGTTCCAGTCTTGTACGACTCATCTTAAGGAGCACGATAAGGTTAGCATAAGTCTTGCACGCCCCTTACTGTTAAGGTTCGCGGTGGTGTAGTGGCCAGACTACTCGTCTCACCTAGGAGAACCGGTTTCAATTCCCGACGGCGTTGCTCTCGGATGTGGGAATCGTACCGGACGATGCCGCAGGTCCGCGGGTTCTCTTAGGGATCTCCTGTTTCCCCCCACTCTTTCATTCCGGCGCTGCTCCATACTCACCTCATTTTCACCCCCATTGGCTCTCAATTTATCGAGGTTAAGAGCTTCTCAAATCTCCCCTCCTCTCCCATATTATACTCCCGGCATTTAAATCGATAAAAGTAATAATTCCGGTAAAGCATTCCACAACACTTTTCACGTACCTGTGATTACTAAAAGAAATACTTTTCAATTAGCACCAATATGTCATTTTAGTGTGATAGAGAGAGAGAATTTTATTTGCCGAGGAGAAAGAAGTTCCACACATACATTAAGAGTAGAGATATCAATTCACACAGAAAGTTAAGAGTGAAAGCCACACTCAGAAAAAAAAAAAAAGGTTTTGTGGTGACCAAAACAGTTTGGTTGCTGACCACAATATTATGTCAAAAGATTTTGTGGCCACCAACCAAAAATCATGCTGTTTCAATACTATACGCGGCGACTACAATAGGAAATTTGGTGGCCCTCAGATACATAGTGTGTTGGTAGGCATGTGTGGTCGCAAGTCGCAGGAAGTGTTAACGATGCTAACAAGCAATGCTACTGTTAATGGAGATCACAAAAGTATGTGGCGGGGTTTTGTACGTAGGTATGGTTTACAACCATTGAAAACCGAAATCGGGGTTGCCGAACCAGGGACTAAAACTGTGTCCTCTAAAATGATAGTTCTGCGGGTTACCACTGCACAACCTCACTCGAAGTTGAGTGCAGTGACTTGACCAAGCATATACCATTAATATAATACCATAAGCGTCATACGCCAAGGCCTAAATACTTCACCCTACGGAAAGTTTTATTTTCTGGAATCATTTATGTGCAGCGTGTATGTACTCGAGATAAAGGAGTAGTATGTCATCCGTCCCTAATTTCTCAATAATATTCATAATCAGTTCGTAACCTAATGATCTGATGCAAACATACAAACACCGACAAATATTACGTGGCCAGACAGAAGGTTGGCGCTTTCAATACGCCAGCGGGCATGCGCAGAATATAACAGATTTACTGCAAAGTTCATCCACGGTTATTTCCAAATTTTCTGAAGCCCTGCTAAGTTTCTACTTTCAGAATTTCCCCCCGGCTCTTGCAAAGAAAGCTTAATCAAGTTTAGAAAACTACACCTTAGGGACAGCGCACCACATTCCTGAGCACTCACTTTAATAATACTTTCCATAAGAACTATTTCATACTAGGTATTACCAACACACTTATGATCTGCTTTTTTTTATCCATACTAGTTATAAATGAAATTGAAATTAAGAGATTAAATATAATTAAATGTTCAAATTAACAAAAATTGTATTTTTATGCCTACAGAATTATGCAACGCTTGTGAAACAAGACATATCTAGGAAACTATAATGGGTTAATTTTTTAAAGGTTTGTTTCAAAAAGTTTGAAGAAAGAGTGGATATGCTATAGTTTTGCAAGTCGCAACAAAATGTTTCTGTGGACTACTTTAATGCTACTGCTAGTAATCAAGTATTTGGCGACAGCCGATAAACGTATTTCCAATAAACAAATATATTAATGAGCACTAAATGGTTTCATTATTTGTAGATCTACGTGGTGTTGCGCAGCACAATCTGGTTTTTGCCAGCAACAAAATGCCACCTGGGAAGCATCAAGCAGATAGTTATTTTAAGTACTAACAATTCTTTTATTTCTGCGCAATTTTTTCTGAAGTCCGTTATAGAGTATTTTTTTAATGCAGTTACAAAATCTGGGGGTAACCAGGTCCAAACTGGGCGGACGTAAAGTTTTATAAAAATTCCTGAATTGGACACCATTTTCACTCTGAGAACATTTCGTTTTCTATTTAAATTCAACGAAAATAATCACACATTTGTAATCTTAAATCATTTTTCTCTCTTCTTGGCACATTCCTGCCAACATAATCTACTGCTGTGGCATGATTTGTTACTCTCTCGGAACACGATTACTTATGGCATAAAATGTAATTCATCGGTGAAAGAAACTACGAAACAACATACGCCCTCTTGAGTTTAGTCATGAGTTATTACCCATGGTATAACACTTTTCTCATAAGTAAAGTGAAATTATTTTATCCAATAGAACATCATTTTTCTTAAAATTATTCACATATATGTTTTCTGTGATATGGAGCCTAATTCAAGCAAGATCTTGATTTTGCCTACTTCGCATGACAGTACGCACAATTATTTAACTACATCCTATATATTCTTCAGTAGGCTAATTTCCATGGCAAATATAGGATGATTTATTCAGTTTCTTTCGTGAGCTAATGTCTTGGAGAGTTTTCCCTAAACACATTTTACTAACCGAGTGATGTGGCACAGTGTTTAAACTTCGGACTCTCTTCGATAGGACCTGGGTTCGATTCACGGTCGGGATATTCGGATTTCGGTTTTCCATGCCCATTGCTTCCCTATTTCTGCTTCTGACCAATTTTATCCGATCTAATTACCTCACTCTACGAGACGTTAAACCCCATCTACAAATATTACTGAAGTTCTCTCTGGATAAGATATGATGAATCATGCATACAGCAGAGATAAAAAAAATTGTAAACCCGAAAATACGCAAAGGTAAATAATAGGCCTTTACGGCTGACAAACATCCAGTCCCAGGTGCTTTCAAAAAGATACTCGAAAATCAATTTAAAAAAAAAGTACATTTCTTCCACTACATTTATTAGCTATTTGTGGCGTTAATTCATCAGAAAATGTTACATTAAGAATCTTACCAGGTTGACTTTTACGATAACTAATAAATCGCTAGGCCTAGGATTTTTTAAAATGTATTATTTTCTATCGGTAGCGTTTGAAAAACTTGTTACTTTAGCTATTTGAGTATTCGCGAGTGGAGGGTGGTTATTTTCCTTTTCATGCTTTCAAATGGTAGAACATGGTTCCTCGAACGCCAAGGGAAGGAAGCTCTTACTATTTATTACCTGGTCCTCCAAGTAAGGGCCTTGGTGAGAGACTGGGAACCTTGTAATAAAAGATTACAACTTCAGAGAAAATTCTGACGCAAAATAATATCTTAGCCTATCCATGAAGAGTTAGCCGCATATCTAAGCAAACCAATTATGATGGAATAAAACTTGTTTCGCTGCCAGTAGTCGAGTAGTATTTAAAATAGACCCCAGTAAAATTTACTCACGCAATTTTGAACTGCTGAAAGAAGTTAATTTTCATGGAGACAGCATCTCCAAGTGTTAGTTCTAGTGTATTCATGAAACTTGGGAAACATTCAAGAAAACGCATTTCATCAAACTGTACACCATAGTCACATAACCAAAGCAAGTTTGAACTACTAGGTCAAGTTCTGTACAAACGAAAGCATCGATCCTCTTCGGCTAATTTGACACTACCAAACGTATAAACAACATCCAGAACCACAGTGCCCCTGCCAAACTATGCAACGTGTAATCTATTCTTGGATGTAGGTACCAATCTGCTTTTGTTACCTCATTAGCTTTATTAGAGACCAGAGTTACCCAACCTTTCTGGGGGCTGTCGACTCTTTGGTATGCCATCCCTGTCCACGCCAGGTGATCTAAGCACTGATTACCCTGCCAAAGTTTAGCCCCTCCCCCTCCAAACTATTCTCTTGCGGCCAGCCAGCCTCTTTCTTTGTCCTCTCAAGAGGTCACTTCAGTGGCTTTAGTACTACTCCAGTACGCAGAAACGCATTTCGATGTCTGGCGGTGTATTGACACGCATTTCGATGTCTGGCGGTGTATTGACACGCATTTCGATGTCTGGCGGTGTATTGACACGCATTTCGATGTTATTTCGGTTTTATCGCTATTCACCATTTGATCTTGCCTCTACTGATGAGTTGTGAAGAAGCCAATGTTTCCGCTGCCCGGACTATGCTAACGGGACCACTGCCTCAAAGGCGAATTACCTTTCATATCTTCAGACGTTATCAAGGAATGACAGCGTAAATGAAAGATGGTGGGATTGTTGACTGCAAATTTCAAAACTGGGTTGCGAAGACGAGTCTTCTACTGCGCTACCTCCAACTATTTCCTGCCCGCAATATCCAACGTGCGTATGTTCCTATGCTGTGTGTTCGTGCTAGGAATGCTGCAACATAAAAAAAAATCGAGTTCTGTTCTCGACTCTACATGGAATCGAGTCTCATCATTAATAAAGAATTTCTAACTAACAAAGATGACAGCTTCTGCCATCGCCCCTATTTTCAAGAGGGAAAATATGAATAAATGTTGCACGGTAAGTTAAAGGCTAAACGTGTACCAGAAATATCACACCCAATCCTCCCACACTAATCTTGAAAAAAGAAAGCAATTTATGGTTAAAGAAATATTTTCTGTGTGAAATTAAATACATGTGTAACCAATCTTTTGCGAGCTTAAAAATATAGTAGTATTATGTAATATTCGACGTGTTTAAATGTTTCAAATTTAAAATTTTTAATTGTGTAAAATGTTTATCAGAAAGAACTTTAACCACATAACACCAGCGATAGAATGTTCACTTATTTACAACTACATTCGTAGCAATATGTAAAAATGTTTACCAAAATGGCATGAACATAAATTTTGATACAATTTTGTCGCAGGCTATGCATTGTTCATAATTTCACTGTGATGATTCTTTATCGACAAAGTCACCATTATTTACATTGCGCGTAAAGAATTTGTTCATTTTGTCAGGTTTAATGACAAATCATGCCTCTTAAGGGCTCTGCATAAAAAGCCTGCAGCCATAAAGTTATGTTAAAATTATTCCTTGCCAATGCATAAATTTCAAAAAAAATTTGTTTTCTTCAAAAATTATTAGAGAAGTTTTCCTTGAAAAAAAAAAAGCTGCATTAACAATAATTAACAAAAAATATTCACTCACAATATTATGTGAAATGTAAGTGTTAATATTAAGTTTTAGGAAGAAATTACTAAACAGGAACAATGCCAACATTTCTGAACGTGCCAGTATTTTTTAATTAATGTAACAGCATACATTTTGTTTGTAAGGGTTATCTTTAGAATTGATGCATCGAGAAGGATTTCCTGCGAAATCGATTCCCCAGCTAAACTCTCTGGCTGTAGGCTTCGTTAGCGGGCAGCGTTCTTTAAAGCAACTGCCCAATGCGAGACGGGCAGAGTGAAATAATGCGGATTTAGCCTATATGTTTAATATCTTTAGGTGTACACCACTCTTCACTATATTTCCAACAGAAAATAATTTGTATATCTTTGCTCGGGCCACATTGCTACAAAAAGTTTACGTAAAATATTGAATGTCCTGAAAAGTGCACGCAAATTAAGAGGACGACTATGTAGCTGCGCGTCCAAGGTCAAGAAGCAAGGGAGCGATACGGGCGACACTAACACGCACGCCTAGCGCCTTATCGCTCCTACGTACAAGGCGTGCAGTGTTTCCATCGTAACGCTTTACTGTGTAAATTAGATCTGTAACAGTGTAATTTTATTACACGCGATTAAAGTCCACAAATCAAACTACCTGCGTATAATCATACATCTACCGCTTAAATAATCTGCTTAGGCAAGCTTTAAAAATGCTATGTTTATCCACTTTCACGAATTTTTTTCTCCGCCAATACACTTAATATGATGAAAGTAAAAAAGATAGGGTCATAGATAATATTTTTTTAATCCTTTCCGGCGAAACTTCAAGCGTTTACGCGTAAACAAAGATTTCACAGAAAACGTTTCAGTACACAGGACCCTTAAGATTTACAGACGAAAGTAACAAAAATACAAGCTCTTTATTTACTCTTATTTGCTCTCTTGCAGTATAGTTCCTTTTTTTTTTTAAGGGCACGAAGAGGGTTTTGTTTCAAAGCGATAGGTGTGAAGTGTATCCCAGACACGCCTAAAATCATTCTACCTCCAAAACCCTCGTTTTTCGACGAAACTATAAAACGTGTGTCCAACGTGCTGATGTACTAAAATGAGTGAATTTGATACAAGGGCGGTTTAGTACTTTCAGAATGTCGCGCACGTTAGTAATAGTATTTCCGATCACTCCGAAACGGCTAAAAACATTGCTTTTTCAAAGCGCTGTATCTCAAAATATACGCATCGGATATACACGCTTCTACTTATGTGCCCTTCACTGAACCTCCCTACAGACTTTGCACCAGTAAGATTATAGGGTCACCGCTGAAAGTCCTAAAGGAACACGCAGGGTGACGAGAACACTGCACGCCAGTTGAGAAACTCGCGCTTAGTGGCGATGACGCACTTGATGCGCGCAGCAGCGTCGCCTTTAAGGAGAGTTTACTACGATTGAAGAATCAAGACTTGTACTTATTTCCCGTGTACTTAACGAGTCGTACGTTTTGCAGTTCATGATTTATTCAGCAGCTGTTAAGTCTAGCCAATCAGAATCGTAGGAAATGAAATTAGCTGACATAACCTGGAAAAATTGACAAGAGGGAAAATTATTTACATATATTTATTTATGGTTACTGCTTGTGTAATAGTTTTGACAAATGATCGATATCTTACACAAGGGGAAGTCAATGCCAACATCGGGTATTCACGCCAATAAACCTGAATAGGTTAGTTAAAGCGAATGAAATGACCATGAACTGTTCTTTAAAATTAAGAGGATACTGTTTCTCGGATAAAATAATTAATTTCATACTATTTCAAAATTCGACACAACCTAAATACAAAGATATAAGAACAGTTTCATGCCAACAACTGTCGTGGAACTATGATTGGCTACTTCGTCTCGACTTTTACTTGATATAAAATATAAGTCTCGAGTCAAACCAAGAACGCACACGACTCGTACACCGCAGCCATAAACCAATACCCTTGAAAACCCTGACATATATTTTAAGCACATTGGTTCGGCCTCACGCGCCATGTTGAATTTTTCATTTACATGCCACAACTTCCTTTTCAGTTAAATAACCAAATTTTGTTACTATAACATTATCACAATTGACAACCCCCTTCAAATTTAGTCATCAAACGTCATCCGCATGTGATATGGCGATTGTAAAATGGCATTAATCTGTTCATAATTCTCGAAAAAAATACTGCACGACTACTTAAATTTTCAGAATTTATGTTTGTACTTCAGCGTAAGGTATATTGTCATGATTGTATAGTAGCAGTTTCGTAATAAGTGTGTGTGTGTACAACTGAAATAAGATAGAACAAATAATTCAACATGGTGTGCGAGGCCGAGCCTCAAGGTTTCTGCTAAGCCAATCTTAAACCCATCCTTATCGCTCCAGCGCTTAACACGGAAACAACCTCTCCAGGTAGGCGGGGGAGCCTTCAAGAACCCGATCAAACACAAAGTTTCCATCCACCCCGACCCTGCTGGTTGAAGAGGTGGCCACTATCCTGTTAGCCCAGGTCGGGAGGGGGGGTGGGGAGACGTCAGTTAGGCCCAAGAAGTCTTCGGGGAAGCCATCTAAAGCCCCCAGACCACGCCGCCGCCGGCCGAGAATGTCTCTGCACAGTCCGCAGTCGGCCGGCACAGCTCGACGGACGAGGAATTATGCCGACGGAGTATCCAGGACAATGTTCTTATGCTCACGAGGACTTTATATTTTAAAGATTCCAAGGGGAAAATATCGCGAGAGGGGCGTATTTGCACCTCGGCACGCAGTTCGAAACCTTTCGCGTTTGCACCAAGATGTCTGTGAACCTCGATAGTGTTACCTCAGAGTTGTAAAGAAAAGGTATATTTGTCGGCTAAGCCACCCTGCTGAGCACGTTCAGATAAGATTAAACTATTGTAAGGCCAATATTTTCACATATTGTCGCCCGGGACTGGTTCGAGTGTTACGGTTAGTGACAAATATACCCTATGTTAAAACTGCAGGCTTTACAACAATGCATTGAAAAAACATTTATTAGTCGCCAACGCAAGAAAGACTGTAAACTCTGGAAGGGTTGCTCGGCGCGGTTTCCTCGGAAACCTTGTGGTAAGAACCAAGTGAGCTAGGTGCTGAAGAATGGCCGCAGGGTAGGTGTTAATGTCTCCGGAGATGGACCGCAGGAGCCCACTACCTCCATGACGGTGAGTACTAGAGCATGTTCTTCCGTCTTGTGCTAACGTTCATAGAGTATATTCACCTGCCAAGTGGCAAGTATTGTTTCAGCCCCATCCCCTCGTAGATGTTTATTTGTAGGATTTTGTTGTCTTCTCGATTACATCACAGCGATTCGGATGTTTGCCATAATTACAGAGATTACCATGTATTTAAGAATCTTGGCATAGTTAATAAACCCAAACATATATATGAACTTTTTGACATGTGATTTAAAGGACGCAATTTCCTTCATTGTATCGTACAACACGCTAAACACGGAAAGGAATAAGAAATTTTGTAAATGTATTCGTTGTTTCTCGTTCTGCACATCATATGTACATATGTGCGCGCGTATGAATTGGCATGTTTCAAACGTCTAATCCGCTTTTGTATTAAACATTCAAGGTGTTTCTCTACATACGAGCGGCAACTCTTGAAAGAGCGCCCTTTTAAGTACATGCAATTTTGATACGAGTGTCATTTGTTTCATTCGCCTTGTACTATAAGAAAAAATATTTTGTTTACAGAGAACGCAGTTATGTATTATTAATATGAACTAATAAGCGCAACACTTTTATCCGAAATAAAAGTGAGGAGCGTGCATGTTTTATTACGATGTGAGAGTTGCAGAAGGAGAACATTTATTTTGCTGGGGTAAATTGAAAGTGGAGGTATTAAGTCGGAAGGCTAATAATATTTAAATAAATTGCAAAATGTGTAAGCTTTAATAAAGAGCACAATGATCCGCTGTTTATAAGGGATTCGAATCCAGGACTGTCATTTGGCGAAGACAGCACCTTGACATTAGAGGCCACGCGCGTAACCAAGGATATCACTGCGAATATTGATTTTATGTAGCCACAGTAAAATTTGCACTTTTGAAGCCCTAGCTACTTTTTACTTGCAGCCATTTTTTAACCTTTTAACCACCCTTTGTTAATAAATATTGCCATTTAAGTAACACAATGTGCATATTCCACCTCACTCTGAAGTATACGTCTAAGGATAAAATAAAATATGTCTATTGGCTGTTATATTCCCTAACGAGGGGGCTTTCAAAAGTGCTCACTTTTCCGTGAATAGCCTATATTTGCATTTTACTTGAGGAAAGTATGTACCTACCTAGGTTTAGTGGAAAACATGTAAAATATTTATAGAGGATGTATGTAAATTCGACCGACAAAATTATGTTGCAGATTACGAAAAAAAAAAAAATTATAAACATATATACGACATATGGTTTAAATTAAATTTTAAGGGAGGCGCGTCTTTCCGACGTCGTAGTAGAAGAAAACTTTGATTACAGTACCACTGTAATGTACCTGTGTCTGAAATATTCCTCTCCCTTTAGTAGCCGCAAATGTGTTATTGGGTATTGTGCATGCCCATTGCTCGAAAACGGCGACGTTATGGGTATTTACACAAGGTGACATTTTTGTTAATTGTGACACGAGGATTAAAAAACCATCCTTTAATTCCAGAATATGCTACCGCTACATTGATCTTGGTTCGAAATAGGGGTGGTAACAGTGATTATTTACATGAAAATTTGAAGACAGCGACAAGTGTTGTGTTTGAAGATCTTTCTTCAGTTAACCATTATCAAGAAAATCCGTATTCCATCTTAAATATTACCTCCAATATTTGTAATACACAGGTGTTTTGGTCCAACTTCAAAGATGTGTACCACATTCATTATTAACTTTAGGCCATAGGTTGTATATATGATTTCAATTTAATTTTTCGTGATTAACCTACAACCGAAGTTTGTCATTCGAATTTAGATACACCTGTATATATTCCGTTACAATATTTCCAGATGCAACACCCAAGAACGCAGTTGCTGTCTGCACTTAACCACCTTCCCTCCCCAAAATAACGTTTACATTAGGTTTACATTGAATACTGTGTTGTCGAATAATTTTAAGTAAATAACTCCTATAAAAATTAGTAATATTCAGAAGATATTTAATGCATGCTTGAAAAATTACGCATAAAATACTTTTGCGTCTTGAAGCAATTGTTTTTGATCTTATCTTCAATTTTATTCTTCTTTGCTTTCTGTCATGGTCTCTTATGATAGTAAATTAAGAGTACTAATTTTTTTATAAAGATAAAATATAATTGCTTTTAATACATGTATCCTTCCACCACGTCTACAACAGATCAGCAACATTCATGTGGATTATGTACCACTATGAATTTCATATATTAGAACAGTGCGTCAGAGTTCTTTCTCTAGTACACTTTAAATACATTAAGTGGCTACAGTCAAAAGTTTAACTATTAGACACACACTTGGGATGTTAAGACTTATAAGTCGCTACCTGATATTTGCTACCAACGTTACTTTAAGTAGGCCGGCCAGTGTACGAGTTATTAATACAAATTGTTACGGACGAGGTGATTTTTATAATGCAATTTTTGAAGTTGGTAGCTCCAAATACATTAGAAACGAACACCGGACAGCTCCATATGATCAGCATTAGTGAATGTGCGTAAAAAAAACCTGGTGGCAAGAGGTGTTACTATTACTGTATGTTCAGAAATACTAAAACAAACCATTTATAACATTTAACATTTGTTTATTAATATTCCCCAGTTCTCAAATATTAGACATATTGACTTCATTTTCATGGTTTACTCTCTGACTATGTTCAAATACACTTTCCAGAAATAAAAGTAAATCTCTTCGTCATATCCACTATGTTGGTATTGTAACGTAACATCGTTGAAATGCAGTATTGAACATAGGTGTTGCTATCTACCGGCTGGCGATAACACTGCCACGTTTTCTCGCAGAAACCTTCTAGCTGTCCGGTATTAGCTTTTAGCTTGCTTATGTAGCGCTGCAGCAGGCTTACCTGAGGGCCGATGTTGGGGATCTTGAAGGACAAGTTCTCGTCCGTCGTCTCCGAGAAGTCTCCCATCTCCTTGGCACCAGTGCCTGCAACATGACAACACACGTCACTTGCCGGGATCGTCAACTGGCAGACGAAATTGCGTAGAGTGAGCATGCGAGGTGCGCATTAGATCCTCTGCACGTCCCAACATTCAGACTTATTTTTTTGCCAGCAGTACTATCACTATCAAAAACGACGCGGTTGGCGTTCAAGGTCAAAACACTGTACACCCTTTTACCTAGGTTTATTGCAACCTGATTATATACGATTTGGTTAATCGCCGTTAGTCATTATAGGCCACGTGACCGTATCACTGGCGAAGGACGGGACAGTGTGCGACATGTGGAGTATATATAATGTGTGTGCTTCACTTTACGGGTCACACATCACTTACACCTACCGGCAAAAGTCTGTATTCCCGTCAGCATACTCAAGGCGAGGTCGAACAATATTCTACTCCTGGCGTCTATCAGGTACTCAGATTTAGCTCACAGTATGCAAACAGGACTGTCGAAATTCACGTGATCGATGATATGGAAGTTTTCTAGTTTCCCGAAAGACCTAGTTATTTATTTAAAAAAAAAATCATTTCGATTAACTAACATATTTGCATAAACATGTTAATATTAATTACAAAAAAATTACAGATTATTTGAACTTACATATGCAACAACATTTCACGTACTCTAGTTTCCTCAACAAGTTCTCGGGTCATGAAAAAACCCCCGTGTCAACATTTGAGAATGTGGCAGACAGGGCGGACGTGGCCACCATTCCCTCGGGGCACTACATTTTGTCTCCAATACATTCTGCCACCTCCATCTTGCAGCCTTTTTTTTTATATCCTGTCTATAGACAACATTCGCCTACGGATACTAATTAATAATTTGTCACTGGCGACTGCAAACGTTACCAGCCCCCGCCACCACCAATTCACACAAACACATTTACACATGCATTTTAATTCATGATTTACGTAAGAGTTTCTTATAAAACAGTTATTTAACTAGTCGCGTACAATTACGTGGAAGCGGTTCTCTCAAAATAAATTGGCGAAAACAAACGAAATAGAATCCACCTGGATACGAGATTCCAATGGGAAAATGAGTCAGAGGTAAAACTTAGAAATGCATATCTGTACTTTCTTAGACAATGATGCGTAGCAGCACTTCACCAATGTGTTGCTATATTTTATAATTTAATAACAAACACATTAAGTTGTAGGTAACCATCACGCATAATATTAGATTTTTAATAATGAATCTCTCCCCCCCCCCCCCCTCGGTGCAAATTAGAATTTGCTCAGCAGAAACACGGTCAGTACAATCTAAGTCGGCTTTTGGTTAATATTTCAGGCTTCGAATCATCAAAATGTGCGAAAGTTAAAAGTCTCGTTTTTGTCGCGTTAAGGCATTTACAACATACTATAGGGCCAATATAATAGAGCTTTGAGTTAATACTCTTGTGATACACTGATTAACAGCTATTTCCGACAGTCTCAAGTCATATACATATCTGCCAGCCGGCCAGAAATGACTAACAGTATTATCAGCGAGAAGCTTTCACTAGTTGGTTTTTGAAATGAAGATGCCCGTCGAAAAGGATAAGGTACGGGATTTAACTGTGGACTGTGCCACGCGCGAGAAATCTAACCTATGATTTCCGGTTTTATACTGCTAGAGTGCCGTGCCGCACAAAGTCGGTTCTATAGTGGAGCAGGACGAGATGCAAACGGCGCGAAGGTGGGTTGCGGGGGGGGGGGGGGGGGCGAAACTCCGGGAATCTACAGATGGTCCATGTGTCTCGTCACCCCATGAAAATGTCTTTTCGTCCATACATAACCAGTTATAACGCTATCGCCAGTATGGATGTTTATGCCTGTCAGGCGAGGATACCAAACAACCGACCAGTGAAGGAAGCGACGAGACATTCGGACCATCCTGTACAATGCCACTGCAAGCTTGGAAGTTAAATGAATATCTGCTATCCGAGAAGGGAAGCTTGTTTTTTGTGCAGGTTGGGATGCCACTCTGGTATGGTATAATTAATTTATTAGCTCACATTTCAACAAAGTACACATTTGCGATACTGCTGCATTCTAATGAAATCAAATTTTTCTCGAGCAGGATTCGAAGAAACCGTCCTCAGTACCAATAAAATGCCAAATCATGTTGGAACACGTAATTTCCGTTACTTTATATTTTTTCAACGTACGCATTATTTTAAAAACGCAATATATTACTTAAATTTTAGCATCAATGTTATCTGAACTAACCTCAAGCACAAACAGTTATTTGTCTTGATATACCACACAGTTGCATTTATATACATGCAGTTTGACGCAAATTGCCTGTGTCATCGCCTAAAATAAATTAATGTGTGACAAAGGCTTTGAACGAAAAATTAACAACAGTTCGACGAGATCCTTCCGCCGGCTACGCGGGACTTGCAACAAAAGCGATTCGCAATCCCCAAAGTAAAGGTATAGGCTGGATCACGGTAAAATGAGCACTTTTGAAAGCCGTGCTGAAGATCTACTTCTAAACACGTCGCGTATTCTTCCGCCTTATGTAAAATTAATATTGCCATGGACCTCATCACTTTATTCATGCGTCGGTCCGGCGACTCTGTGGAAGTATTAGAAAAGTAGATGTGTGATAAATATGGCAATTTTCACACTTACACGCATTTAAAAAACTGAAAGCGATAAAAAAAATTTAAGACATCACAAATGGTTACCCAACAGTTCATATTTGACGTTAAGATAAGGAGCTACTTCAACTCACTCGTTATCAATTTTACATGGGCGTATGTGACTCGGTGCACCCGTTAAAATGTGTGCATGTAGGAGCAGTGGCTTTTCTATAAGGTTGATTTCAATAGTGCTCACTTCATCGTGAACAGCCTTAAGTGGTATTTGCTGTCACCAAGGCAGGAGAATACGTGTCATTGTCCACCCCGTCTCCCCCCACCCTCCCGAGCTGTTTACACCAATGCTGCACTTGGGCGTGCAGTTTAACTGGAATTGATCTATTTGACCATCTTCCAGCACGAGAGCAGTTCGCCGTTAAGAGTGGGATGGACCCCCGCATTTTTGGTGAAACAGTTATTCATACGAATACGCGTATCTCTGTAAATAAATGTTCTACAAACAAAATTCTTTTTTTCTGGAAAAGATAGAAAACAATTATCTATGCCCCTATTGTTTTATTACAGTCACATTAAGGGTATTATTGGAGAGAAAAAATTGTGAAAATGGACAAATATAGAATTTTTAAAGCTTGCATATGCAGTTTCCCTAAGCAGCAAGAGAAAAGTAAAAAAAGATACGGGTGTAGTTTAATCTGTGGTCTATCATAGCGCGTAATACCCCTATGTTACA
The DNA here is from genome assembly GCA_029891345.1 of Dryococelus australis. Lineage (NCBI taxonomy): Eukaryota > Metazoa > Arthropoda > Insecta > Phasmatodea > Phasmatidae > Dryococelus > Dryococelus australis. Next base: position 195,176,538 of record CM056997.1, read on the forward strand.
TATCAAATTTGCACAGTACAGCGTTACAACGGAAACACTGCACGCTTTGCGCGTAGGAGCGATGAGGCACTAGGTGCGCGTGTTAGTGTCCCCCGTATCGCTTCTTGACCTCGACTCGAGGTTCCCAAGGGGTCCATCCCACTCTCAAGTCGTGTGCCATAGAATTTCAGACTTGGTTCGGAAAAGTGACGCATTCATAGATGAAACATTTTTACACATATTGAAGACAGTTCAAGCGACTCTACATTGCAAATAATAATTTTAGCACTAATGAAAAACCATAGTTCGTTCTGTGTTTTTCTCCTTGCTACCTGACCAATCACTATCTTCTTGCATATGTATAAGCTGCTCTCTCAGCTTAAGAAATGATTGCCTAACTTGTCACCGAAGATAAAGATTGACTTTGAAATTGCTGGTATGAATGCTTTGATAAAAGTGCCTCCCTCAACGCAGCAGTCGGGCTGGGAAACTTTATTTCAATCAGAACTCATGGTGTAAATTTTCAAGAGTCTGTCCGCGTGCGAGAATAGATGCAAGGATGAAAATAACATTCGACTGACATGCAAAATGTGTGGCACTTTGTCTGAGCCCTCTTTGGTACGTTGATGGATGGCTTATTATGGAGAATGCGTATACCTCCCGAAATTTTATTCTGTTCCTCAGTCATTTCGTGAAGCAGTATAATCCGTCCTTTGTATTCTATGGATGTGCAAGGACAGCGGCATTGGTTCAACAAAGCTGTGAAGAGATTGAACAGGACGCTTAAAGAGTGCGATACGAATAAAGCACACTAAAATATTACTCACCAAACGCTTCGAGTAAGAAGCAGTGAACATATCAGCGGCCAGAACCAATGACGGTAGACCACCCAGTAAAAAAAAAAAATTCTATAAGTTATTCATCAAGTCATGTCAACAGCAGCGGTAAAAATATTGGAGAGCACCGAGAACTTAATCATTTCCACAAATATTGGAACGATTAGTTAAAAAGTGTCGACGTGGGTTAACAACTGACTCAGCTTAGCATTGCCGAGTGCTTGATTTTTAAAAATTAAGAATATAAATATGTATAATAATAGGGATTGCTATTGGTCCGCAGTTTTAGAAAACTGCCACATCGCTATTCCCAAGTATGTTAGGTGTAAATGAAAGATGCAGAGTTGAAAAAAAAAAATCAGTGTTACTTTTATCCAAAACCACATCTCCCCTCTCTTCTCCCTTTTTCGCCATATATAAAGATAATTTTGTTTAGCGACAGCAAATCCCACGGGGATAGCGACCCTTTTTCTCCCTTCCTGCCAGGAGCCGGCTCTCCACCCACACGAGTACCAATTACGACCAGAGCGCCAGCTTGGCTGTCCCCGGCCGATAGTGCAAGATGGTGGATAGCAGGGGAGCGGCGGATACGGGAGCGCAGCCAATGGCCGGGCCGGGCCGGGCCGGGCCGGGCCGCTGTTTATTCTGCGCCGCTGCGGGCCGTTTAGCCTCTCGCCCGGGCAGCAGCGGCCCCGGCCAGCGCCCTCCCAGAGTGCCGCCTCTTAACACCGCGCCTGAGTGGAAATGGCCTTCGCTTAGGGATGTTGCTATATCGTTAAGTATCGATACTGGGATCGAAAGAATGGTATTTGGATACCTGTATCACAAGGAATGTATTGATACCGGTATCCCATTAGTACCAGTAATTCGTTTTTAATTTAATTTGTCAGTCCTTTATTTTTCATGAAATATTTTCATATTTATACAAAGTTAATTATATTTTTAATAATTAAATACATAGATCGTTCTCTCATTTCGAGGTGTCCACAAATTTTGCATTTTATTTTCATGCATGTGGTTTGTTATGAATAAATACAGAGCTCACCACTCATTATAGGCCGTTCACGTTAAGGTGATAACTTTTTGAAGCTGTTTCATCAGGCATGATAGCCATTAAATGCATTTGGTTTTAGGTATGGTGAATGTATATACTGTGTTTGCTACTCACATAGCAGGGTTTACATTAACAAGTGGTGGAAGGATATAAATTGGTTGAAAGAAGAAAGTAACTAGGGCTTCAAAAGTGCTTACTTGACCGTGAATGGCCTATAGTATTGAGCATCGTTATAATTAAGAGGACAAGAAAAAAATACATACATGTGTACTACTTCTCAAATTGTTATTTTATGGAGGAAAGCATTTATATTTTTGGGGCACTTCGATTGAAATGACTCTAAGTTAACAGCTAGAAGTATTTCCAAAAAAAATAGTATCGGTATCGAATAATTTGCTGATACGATACTGATAAAAGTATAGAAATAAAAGTATCGGTTCCAATATACCCGATATCGAAAGGAAAGTATCGAAACCAGTGTCGTATCAGTAGTAGTCGCTTAGCAGTGAGGCCTCGCGCCAGCGAGGGTGAAGCGAGGTGAAGATGAAGCATCCCTGTATTGCAAGTGCGGGAGCGCCCAGAGAAAACCAACCGTCCAACGTCAACGTCCACCATATTTCCCATATGACAAAATCGAACCGGTTCGCCCTGGTCTGAGGCTAGTAGTCTTAACTACCACACTACCGCGTCTTTCCAGTGTATTAGTATCAATCCCTTACGTCAAAGCCTGTGTCGGTACTGATCACGGGATCGCATACGTGTTAAGCTAACTTACATTTATTTGCAGATACGACATTTACTCGCTCAGTACATTGTGGTTCGAAGGTCAAGGCCATCGTCTCACTGATGTTAAATACCACAACAGCAGAAACAAATAGTACTCTTTAACTATAGAATATTTTCCCATCAAAATTTGTATTCACTGTGCGCGTAAACAAATTTTAAATTAACTCCCGAGTCGCTGACCCCGGGGAAAAAAATTCTTATCAAAAATTTTATATTTGCCATTCAGCAATTGAGCTGATTCTTTGCCCCTTCCCCCATTCTAGTAGATGGGGCTTAAGCGTCCCATCAACAGCAAGGTCATAAGAGACTAGCAAGTGACTAAAATGAACAAGAATGGAAAAGGAATCTACGAATCAGCTTTCACTTTGCGTGATTTATTTAAAAAAATACGGCAAACAGAAATCAGGATGGTTGGACCGGCAGTCGAACTAGGGTTTTCCGAATGAGAGTTCAGTAGTTTAGCGCTGATCCACCCCACCATTCCCCCACCCCCTCCCTTCTGGAATTCGCGAGTAAAAAAAGGCTCCGTGGAAGGTCAAACCATAATATAATGTACAGTATATACACGATGTGTTTCTCAAAGGAGCGTTATTGGCAAGTTTCTGAACGTGTTAGATGGATGGGCGACAAGGAGAGTTATTAATGACATTCCTAAGGGAACCGAACTAAACGTAACTTCCAGCAGAGATTCCACGCGATTCATTTTACACGATCATACAGCTCTGTTGTTCGACGTCACAGACTAAACTGTCAGTACTCAAAAGGCAGAACGCGCACGGTAAGATGAATTTCAACGCTGAGCTTCGAATAGTTCAGTCAAATCAGTTGTCACGTTTCCAGGAACAAGATGTTATAGGCTGTTCACGGTAAAGTGAGCGCTTTAAGACCCTTCCAAAAGACATTAACCCCTAATAATTTTATTTTATTGCAGTTTCAGGCGTTAACTTTTGAGAGTGATGAACTGTATTCACCGTGTTTATTAGTTATATTGCAATATTTACATTAGAAATTGGCGGAAAGGTATAAATAAATTGAAAAATTTAGCAGGGCCTTAACAAGTGCTCACGTTACTGTGAATAGCCTATAATGAAGATAAAGGAAGGTAGACCTGTGTAATTTCACACACAACTCCACCCACCCAGCATTACTGTACAGGTGGTGGCCTACTCACTTAGGTGCTCCTAGAGCTGTATTCATGAACGTCGAACGTTTAGCTCTAGCTTCATGACAACATTAGGTGTCTTAAGCTCTTATTAACATTTCATGAACAATACTTCGTGTCTATCATAGGTAAACTAGGCGGTTGTTTTTAAGAAGACTGTCTTAATTTTGTGTGCCTTAGGCTGAATATTTGTGTCCCATAATAACTGCTCGAGATCGCGATCTTGAACCAGGTTTCACTGTCAGAGATCTTGCGCAAGGCTGTAAGTAAGCACGTCTTCAAGTTCACTGTAAAAAATACTTTAGATTTTGTTTTAACGGCAGATGCTGATTGGATGACTTCATACGTTTAACTAGCGAATATTTTTCTGTGAAATGCCAATATCGAAGCGTGTATTAGGTTGACAGTGACTTAATTACGCGTAAGGGCGAAAATCTAAATTGTTCTGCTCTGAGATAGTATTTACAGAAATACAATTCTACAGATGCAATTAATTTTTTACTGAATTCACATAGTATAACTTTGGATTTATTAGTAAAAACTAGTTAGCACTTAATGTAATACTAATTATTTATAAAATAAATTTATTTTATAATATAACCTTCATTTAAAAATAAAACTATACACATACTTCATAAGAAACAAAATATTCTAAATTAAATTGCATGTAAAATAAACAATAAAAGAAGCTTTTTCAAAATGTTTTACACAGATAATTCGTAGTACGACGGTTGGATACAATGTCCATTTTATATTTGGTTTTTGATTATATCTGTTCGAAACTAATGCTTTCGATTATATGTTGTTACTTATTGCGTGCTCATCTAAAAAACTCACATCCATACAGTTTTCTTTAAAATATCTTATTACATTCGTCCACAACATTTTTATATGCGAAAAAGCAATTGAGTTACATTTCAAGAAGTTACGAGTCACTTTGTCCGTTTATAATAATGTTTTTTTTCTCATTTTCAATACACTTACGTTTATTTTGGAATTAATTCTTTTTTCGATTTGCACATAATATCACGCAAACATAAAAAATACATATTTATTCTTATTTCGTGTGTAGCCGCCATGTTTTAATTCGAGTCTTTGTGCCACATCTTAAGTTCTTGCTTGACAAAGTCGGGCGTGGTACAATATGTGCCATGCCTCGAGCACTCTGCCTTTGCCAAGATCGTCTTATTTGCAGACTATGAAACGTGGTGTGGAATTGACGCTGCCTTGGGGAAATAAGGCGGTTGTGACCGAGACACTTAAGCTCAGCCTTGAGACTTGACTATGAATACCCCCACTAGTACGGCGGCTATTCTCTAAGAGAGAACTACAGCGCCGCCATTATATACTATCTACCCACCTGTTTCCCTTCTGCGTCTTTCAATGCTGCCGCGGCCATATTAAAAAAATAGTTTTGTAAACGTATGTTGATAAAGCATCCCATAGCAGCTACGGCAATAAAAGCGAAAAATCATCTCCGTTTGCGGTTTTAAAAAGGTCTCCGACGCATATGAATGATATTAGCATTGTTACGTGACCGGCCTAGTTGTTAAGCTCCACTATCTTAATATATATTTTTTGCACTACTGCGTTAAGATACTTTATTTTCACCTAAGGGGCTGCATACAATCCTTGCATACAAACTGATCCCAACAAAAAAAAAAACTGTAGTCGCGGCCTCCTCGCCACATAAGAACGGATGGAGGAACAACGCTTCGATTAAGAACTTAGCCGTCTGTCGCCCAGTGTCTATACTGAATAGATATTCTACGTATGACATTACTTCTTACTGTGCAATTCGAATTAAGTACACTTAAGTGTACAAAACGGATGCCGTATGAACAAACACGAACCGCTCAAATATTTGAAAATGAAAATATATGCAAAATACAGACGATTTTATTTGTACCCCGTAGAAATGTATTTCTTTCTTCTTTAGGTTCATTTCACCCATGCAATGTAAATAAGTTTAAATGTATAATATAAAATATGTTACACGATGCTGTTTTTCGTTTTGTGGTAAATCTATACACTTCTCACCTTCCCCTTCTTTCAAGTAAATACCTTAAAATACCGAATGTGCAGTGCACACGTGCCGCCTTAGCGACCTTTTTTTTTTTTTATTACGGTCGCCCTGGACACTCAGTATAGTGTCACATTCGCAGAGGCTGAAGGCAGAGGCCACGCCACTCGTATTGCCTTCTTGGTGCCGAAAGTACTTTAATACACCCCCCCCCAACCGCAAATTACACTCAATCGCAACAATATGCCCACACCGACCATCTTCTCACAACCACCAGAAGGGAGATAAAGTCGTGCTCTCTTACCTTCTGCCCCATGTGACACCGTGGTTAACTCGGACTCACTTCAGGTGAAATGTTGGGATGGCTTCTTGCTACAGCCAATGGCATATTCCTTCACCGCACCTGTTTCACCGAGCAGCTTGCCAAGTCTCTAATAACTGCTCTGTTGACGAGACGCTAAGCCCTATCTACCTGCATTGAAATCTGACGTTTCTAACTACAGCAAACTTTATATTTTGACGGTAATGTCTTTGCGGCTATAGGCTGTTCACGATAAAATGAGCACTTTTGAAAGCACTGCTTAAGATACACTTGTATGTATGTTCTGTCTTCTTTTGCCTTATGTAAAATTAACATTGCCACGGGCCTCAGCACTTTATTCATGCGTCGGTCAAGTGGACCTGTAAAATTATTAGGAAAGAAAATATTTTTAAAATCTGCTGATTTTTAAACTTCTATGCATTAAAAATGCAAAAAGGGAGAGAAATAATTTAAGCTATAAAAATGGTTACCTAGCACTTTTTATTCGACGTTAAGATATGGAACTACTTCGAATCTATCGTTACCAACTTTACTGGGCGCAAGTCACCCAGTGTGCCCGTTAAAATATATGCAGGCAGGAGAGCGACTTTTTCCTAAGGTTGGTTTCAATAGTACTCAGTTGATCGTGAACAAGCTTTATCTGTCGAGGTTGTGCGGTCAAATGGCAAGAAGGCAGAGAATGTTACTTGTTGAATATGCACCACGCAGGATACTACAGTTGAGCACAGCATTGGGTCGTTGGCTAGTGACGAGGAGTCCACTATAATCAGGCCAAACTATCCTCAGCTTATCTGTTCGCTACTTTAAGACATGGCACAGAGCGCAACTTGTGTGGTTGGTGTAAACTGACCACAAAATTGGCATGCCTTTGAAAAAAAAAAAAAAAAAAAAAAACCAACAGAGAAGTGGGAACAGTTTTGTTGCCAGACTTCGTGGTAACAGCAATCAAACTTTTGTTAACAGCAACAGATTGTTCTGTTAAGTTTAATACAGCTGTGTTCGTTGTGCGAGAACAAACCAAATAAAATTTCTTTTTTAAGAAACACACTGGTCTGCTGTACGAACTATTATACAGTTGCGGATACTATCGCACAAAATATCAACATGCATTTCTGTAGTAACTAATGTCAAGTTAGCAATATATATACCTACAACCAATATGATTGCTATCCTTATAGTGTGTCTAGATGAGTTGGCGGAGAAATTTTTGTTTCTTGGATACCTATTCCTCTCAGTTTTGAGATAGCCGCGATTTAATTTAATCGCTAACATTTACTAGATAATTTCTCAAGAGAACATTTTGTTCGTCTTTCTCGTGGAGTGAGGAGGCGCTGCAGCTTTACGGGAGCGGGGTGGGGGCAGGGGTGAACAATGGGGCGGAAGGCGGGCGTGTTTGTTAATCCTCCGGTGGCGGCATTATTTTAAACCGTGGCTCCTTGGCAAGGTTAAGGGAGGGGAGGGGATAGGACGTCACTCGCGCGGGGCAGCACATATGCCGGCCGGGTGTCCAGCGACTACAGACTGCGCCCTGCCAAGTCCCCCTCCCCGTCTGACGGGCCGTGTAAACACAGCTCTGACCGCCACATCCAGCTCTCCCGCTTCTACACTTCCTTTGGAATCGCAGCCAACTTTTCCTTTTTTTTTTTTTTTTTTTTTTGTTGTCTTATACAAATTCTATAATTTGCAGTCACACCTCCCTCCCCCTCTATAACCCTGGTGTTCAGCGGAAGTGGTCGCAAAGGCGACGCTCTCATGGCGAGGAGTCCAGACGATTGCATGGGCGTAGCTCATGGCATAGCTACCAGCGCATAAAGAGAAAGAGGCGCAGAGAGAGAGAGAGAGAGAGAAAGAGGCGCAGAGAGAGAGAGAGAGAGAGAGAGAGAGAGAGAGAGAGAGAGAGAGAGAGAGAGAGAGAGAGAGAGGCGAAGAGAGAGAGAGAGAAAGAGAGATATAGAGAGAAAGAGAGAGAGAAAGAGAAAGAGAAAGAGAAAGAGAAAGAGAGAAAGAGAGAGAGAGAGAGGCGCAGAGAGAGAGAGAAAGAGGCGCAGAGAGAGAGAGAAAGAGGCGCAGAGAGAGAGAGAGAGAGGCGCAGAGAGAGAGAGCGAGAGAGGCGCAGAGAGAGAGAGAGGCGCAGAGAGAGAGAGGCGCAGAGAGAGAGAGAGAGAAAGAGGCGCAGAGAGAGAGAGGCGCAGAGAGAGAGAGAGAGAAAGAGGCGCAGAGAGAGAGAGAGAGAGAGAGAAAGAGGCGCAGAGAGAGAGAGAGAGAGAAAGAGGCGCAGAGAGAGAGAGAGAGAAAGAGGCGCAGAGAGAGAGAGAGAAAGAGGCGCAGAGAGAGAGAGAAAGAGGCGCAGAGAGAGAGAAAGAGGAGCAGAGAGAGAGAAAGAGACGCAGAGAGAGAGAGAGAGAGAGAGAGAGAGAGAGAGAGAGAGAGAGAGAGAGGCGCAGAGAGCAAGATGAGAATAAAAATGTAACCCAAGTTGTTCGGAAGGGCCAACCGACACCCTGTGAATTCCATTGTCCGATCATCTTCAGAATAAGTCGTGGAAAACACAAAACTATCTCCACGTTACCCCATTCCAAGATTTATATATTCATTTGAGTATTTTTTCCACTTAACTGAGCTGCGTGAAGGTGCCACTGTTGCCAACATGATCAAATTCTTGAAAGTTGCTTCCTATTAAGTTCTTTTATCGGAATTAAAGTCTGCTTTCAGGATGATGGGTTTGAGTCGCCATTAGGGCAAGGATTTTGTTCCTTTCTCTTGCCGGAATTGATGCCTGGAATCTCTCTCTTTGATACCCTACATCTTTCACTTCCGTGGGTGTTAACAGACTCCACAAGGATAAGTTTACTTATTTCGTATAACATTTATTTCATGTTCATGGTCACCGGGTTGCAATGTTCCTCTTTGGATTTTTAAATGATTTCGTTTTCATTTTTGCAATTCCTGAAAGATTTAGTTGAAAACAATTACTAATATCGGCCATAAATTTGTAATTCAAACCCTTGCAAAGGGCAATGAAGCCTACCAGGATTTCAAGAAAATACTTTTTAAACCCTACTACTTCTGCGATCTAGGAGGGAGTGAACTAGTAAATTGCATTTCTCCACCCAGGCTTCGGCCCATAATATAAACATCTGTATAAACCAAGTACGATATTACCCTGACAAGCTGTTTTTTATTTTGTTTGTGCATTACTAAACGGAGATCCTCATAATTGTCCGAGCATATTAATCGCAAACTAAATAACCTGTCTTACGAAAATATTAAGTTTAAGAGCAAGAATTTTAAAACTGAGACACGACTAGACTTATTTTAATACTTTGTCGACCAGATATTGGCACCTTTTTACAGTTACTATTCCTGAATCTGCATTGCAAGAGCTACGAAAACCTCAGCCAGCCTTAATTAAACCAGGTATTTTTTCAACGCTGCATGATCTTCGGGTTGGCTACCAACACATTTCTCAGCGAGCTGTTTCACTCTGGCTGAGCTAACGCACAGGATATTCGGACCGCATCGAGTTCTGTCCGTAGGCGACCAACCATTTCTAGCGACCATCATTTCTGTCTACAAGTGCTTGAAGTGGTCACATATGGTAAATACCACTAGTACCGGTTGCCCTAAAATTGTGTTATGGATACGAGTAGCTGAAAATGGCGGGTTCTGGGATGTACGGTGTAAATAGTCTTAGTTTCAGCCAGGTTGAATTCAGCCTCTTCCTCCCAACCCTCCACTCTACTAGTCCCCATTCTGTTCGCAACCTGAAGGAAAAGTGAGGCAGGCTTTTGTACAAAACATTTACAAACTCCCTGGTATTAGTGCATGCAATCGCTACTACTAAGCCACTTTATAAAATAATTATCAGACAGCCTGTATGTAGGCACATTACAGTTTTAACTCAAACCGACTCACTAAGACCCAAGATTATACGTTAAAAATCGTTTCAACTATATTTTCCATCTATTATAATTCTGTCACATTATAAGTCCCTTCCCTCCTCCACCCCCTTCTAATTTTCGCCGAGCCCTTCGTTTCCCTTATTCTGCAACGTCTCTAAATAGTTATTTACTGATCTCCAGATTGATCCTCTTTCAACATACGATTCTGTGAAAATATTCTTAATTTCCCCATGTGTGTATTTACGACTGATTATAAATCTGTAATGGGCTGCTGCAGCCACGCCAGTATCCAGTTCACTCAGAGTTTCCCATGCTTTAGTACAATGGCTCGTGTGCAGATTACCAAGTGAGAACCATGCACACAAGACTTGGTTATATTCGCACGATAATTGATGAAACCAACAGCAGCATCGGAGTGCGACACACACAGTACGGCTGGGCTGTTACTGTATCGCATGAGTAGATGAGTATCTGTGGTGTTCATTTTTGTAATCTCAATATTTAGAACTTACATGTGTGGATGGCTGCAGATAGCTTCGAATAGAATTTTATAAGGGAGCTGGTGGCAACGATAAATGCAGTTTATATACAATTACTCTCGTTTATGTGCATAACGCCAAGCTTTCCACCAAGTCCGCACACAACATGTAGGCCTTCCGTTTGAAGAGTATAGTGCTGTTCTCCGACAGACTGGAGGGCAAAGTTTATTTTTGAATATTTGTGACATTTTGAAGCTATTTTGTTCTTGTTCTTCTGGGGCGCGTGTTTGGTTTTGTTTCAAATGGTTTGTTCGACTGCAAAGACATCAAATGTCGAGGTTATCTACTCCGCAGAGAAATTTTGACCATTTTAGACAGTTATATGTTTCTTTTCTTTTCAAGTAAAAATGTAAATTTTATACACCCACTTTATGTAAGGCGCGAAAAGTAGTACATCTTAGTTTAGAAAGATACAGTAATCGCAGGGTTAATGTATTGTCGAATTCATACTGTGACATTAACTTATTAGTTTCCAAATGTACTAGCTTACTTCAAGAGCAGCATTTATTCTTAGCACACCGCACAGGTAACAATTGATGTGATGTACGATCTACCATGAAATAATATCCATTTATGAAGCCTTAACTTTTGCATTGTTGCTCGTAATTGGTTTCTATTGTCCGCAAAATAGCATGTTTCATCACGTGGCGTGGCAGTCAATTACATCTAATGTATGTACCATACAGATTAGTTCTGCATCTAGCAAAGGATTTTTAGCAAACTGCGAGAAGTACTATTTGTAAAGCAGACAATCAGATACAAAGGAATTCCAACGAAATATATGTTACTTGAAAAATAGGACTTGGGGGGGGGGATGGAGTGGTGTTAATTTATGAAAACATATCAAACAAGGTTTTTAGCGACCAATCAGTTTCAAAAATACACGTAGAAGTAAGAGGAAGCCTTGGGCTTAGGAATATACAGGATGTAACAAAATTCAATACTCAATCTTTGACGCATGGTAGGAGAGAAAACCATTTTTGCTAAATAACCATCAATATTACACACTCCGTTAAACAAGCGATGACGTACGAGTATTGCGTATGCTGTTGCACCAGGCCGTACTTTGTTATGAGTTTAAAGCGGAGCGATGTAACGTTATACATGGTCTGAACTAACAGACATGCACTTGGTTTATGGTGCATGTAATTGTAATTCAAGAGATGTTGCACGTCTGTGTTGAGCGATAATCCTGGACGGCGTGTGCCAAAACATCTAACGTTTGTTGAGATTGATCACAGCTTGCATGAAACTGGTCACTTGTGGGCAAGTTTGTGAAAATGGGTGCTCTTGATCATGGGTTATAACACACTCTTATTAATTCACAGTTATGAAGTCACCAAGTTCGTTTTGAGACCCTCAGATCAGTGCACAATTGTACACCCGAGTTTAAGGTGGGATCTAACAAGTCGAGAGCAATCTATCAACAAACTCACGACATATTGCACAACCATTTTATGTTGATCAGAGGGCTGTTTGCTAGATGTGGCATGAACAACCGCTTTCTCCATCTCATTCGCAAGGGTGCATGCATTCTCACCGTACGACTATCCTCGTCGGGTTGAGTTTTGTCAATTTTCCCTGCCGAGACGCAGTATGAAATCTCCATCTGGACTGTGTATTTTGTTCACCGGCGAAGCATCATTTTCCCGGGATGAAACATTCGACACACACAACCAACATCTGTGGGCAAATGGAAACCCTCAAAGCCGCTTCAACGGTTCCCACCAAGCAACATTTGCTTACAACACGTGGGCCGATATTGAATAGGGAAATTTGATTCGGCCATACATACTGCCATTACGTCTCGATGGCAACTTTTACCTGCGGCTTCTGAAAAAAAATATTGTCCGAGCTCCTCTAAGACGTTCATCTTGATAGTCTACCTCAGTTGTGGTTAAAACAGGACTGTGCAACTTCTCATTTCTCTCACGGAGTCAGAAAGCGTTTGAACCGTAGAGCAATGGAATGTGTGGGAAGTTTTACATTGCCTTCTCGTTCTCCCAACTTCACCCCACTATTGTATCGAGACCCTGTGAGAGCATAGTCTTCCAAATGAATACGAGGAACAGCTCGTCGCAAGAGTTCTTGCAGCTGTTTACTATCCACCACATGCCTGGGGCCTGAACGTGTGCGACAGGCGGTGGCGCGTAGATAGAGAGCTTTTACTGTAACAGTAGGCTGCAATTTCAAACAAATTTTTGCAAATGATTACAATTAAAGTAAGATCTAATGGTTTCATTCTCAATAACGTCAAAAATGTACCTCTATTTACAAACCTAGTATGGTTCTTTAATAAAACATATACGATTTGGTCCCGAATATCCTTAGAAGTTTTGAGTACCGAGCTTCGTCACGCAAGGTGTAACAAGAACCCTAAGGGAAATATTAGTGGTGATGGAGCATGCACACATTCTTTGGTATTTTGATGCAAGTCAAAACTACTACTAAACATACTACACAAATCGCCTTCGCGCCTATCATTTGAAAAGTAAAAAATTAGGATATTCATGCTAGTTTAGTTTTACAGATATTTTTTCCTTCTGAAATGGGAAAGGATAAAGGGTTGCTGGAGAGTAAGCTGTGAGAAAGAAAGACAGTAAAATCAAAAGGGCGCTATCCCAATGGCAAAACATGAATCTCAAGATTCTCCAAGCACATCTAAGTCATTCACCTAAATTGGTGTAAAATTACTGAAAGGTTACAAACAGATAAATTTAGAGTTTAATAGTTCCACTCATGGTTACAAAATTGAACGACTTTTGGGGAGTTTGTATCACTTTATTTATGGGTTACCGCGTCTCACGTTAAGTGCACAGTGATGAAAAATGCGAAGAACGCTTACAACTGCGAGCTCCGATGTCAGCTTTGTACAACCAAGCTCACTTTGCAACATTCGCTGGTCCAGGCCTCATCTTGCGAGCTTCACGCCTTAGCAACCACAGCCACCGGAGACATTTAAAAACTGTCTGTACTAAAATAAATGTACAATGAAAAAAATATTTTGTGACCACCACAAAACTTGTTAGTAGGCCTATTCGCTTTCCCAAATAAATTGTGTGGTCAACGCTAAATTGTTTACTAAACTAAACTTTCGTGAGTAGTAATAAACTATTTTGTAGTACCTAAAACATAATTTGACAGGGTGGCCTCTCTGCAAAATGTTTTTCTTCGTGTAAATGAATTTAACACATCGAGTTCACTAGCTACAAAATTACGTTAAATATTTATATACAAAATATGATTAATATTCCGAAGGTATTCAATTAGCTCTTTTGGTCTGTAATATTCTGATATCCCTTTCGAGGCAATCTTACCTTCGAGAGAACAGATACCTTCGGATTAATATAGCTACACAAAGCATCGCATGTCTAAGCAAAGTCGATACTTCGGTGGTGTTGCGCATCTGAGGAATCGATTTTAACGAGAGAATATTATTTAGTGCAATATTACAAATTGCAGTTCTTACAATCCTTATGTTAGTACAGTACAATTGTTTAGCAGCAGCCAGAAGTGTCGCATACAGCATGTATAACTCTGCATTTCCAATCATTCCGAGCTCCTAACCCACGTTTAGCATCTAATTTGGTTACTTTTCGCAGGAAATTAAGTCCCGGCTCAGTGTAAAAATAAACTTGGATCGTAAACGAACGAAAACTCGCCGGCATACGTCGCCATGAAACACGGCGAATTTACGTTCTGTGCTTCTGTTTTTTTTAAGGTGCGTTCCAGACATCTGGCCGACCGTGCCATCAAGTCACTCGTTAAATAAACGCAAAGCGCAAATCCTTTTGAACGGGGACGAAATAAACTCACGATGTGACGGGAATAAAACGGAAACAGACAGTTACGTGGCGCAGGTAGTCCCTTCGTTATGAAAACGGTTCACACTCGAGACCTCACGTGTGCAGTTGTCGCTGCCAAACGTGACATAATCCTGGCACGCAGTGAAAACGCAAGTGCTCTGGTGTCGGCTGTCACAGGCAAGTTGGCACAAGGGCGAGATTCGCGAACTGTTATAATACGGCGGAGAGTATGGTGTGCTTTCATTGAGCTAGGCAGGAACAAGACAACCGCACATTTGGTTAAAGTGTAACGTTACGCTGTTTTAAGACAGAACTGATATACTTAAATAATCTACTGTTGAAAAATTTCCTCGTTTTAACAGGCAATAAATTAGTTTCTTTTCACTGGAAATGTACTTATAATTATAATTTTGAACTCAAATTTTTTTTAAATTTTATTTTAGTTCTTTTAATTTATGATTTGGGTTTTCATATTCAGAAAATTTTAAAGTATAATCAAATTGCAATTTTATGTTTGTGCGTTATATAAATCCTCAGAGCTGCAAGACATTCCCAAAAGCAATTTTATATTGCGAAAAAATTTTCTGGTAGTGTAATTTTTTCGATTTTCAATATAACACGTAAATTGGAGTATTTGGAAAGGAGACACAGAGCTAGAAACTAAGGGTGCGGTAACACTTAAGGTTCTACTTTTTTGTGTAAACATGTTAGGGCAGCCATGTTAAAAATAATTCAATTGGTTACGAAAGTGAGCACGTCTGCATGATGACACCTCTGAGTGCAAACAAAGGAAATCCTTACTTGAAACACATGCTCCAGTAAATATCTGTAAAAGTTTTAAAGGTCTTTAATTTTTCATAAAACCAACATACATACTGCAATGGTAAAACGTACATCAATATACAACTGTTTAAACTAATGCAGAATATACCGTAGATTTAAGCAATCTTATCACTAAGTTTACTTCACGACCGTCAAACTGAGCACAACACAGAACTAATTACGTCCTTAAAAGCAGTTTACTTTGAATAATAAATCACTGATCGGAACCAAGTTTCGAGCCAATGTAATCTCGTAGAGCTGAACATAATTTAACTGGAGTACACTCACTTGCAAAAAAAATTGATGACGCTTAAGGTAGTATCGCAGGAGCTGGCACGTAAGTTGGCACAGGTAAAAGAAGCATGTATTGCTGGTGACCAATACTTCCAGGGTGTACTTAGTATGATGTTGGACCACCCGCAATACGAAGACCTGACGTCATACAGTCGCGCATGGAGGCATACACCTACCTCTGATGTTCCGAGGAATATTCCCTCAAAGCTCACCCTCCAAATATGCGCATATTTGCCGCTGGCCAAGTTGACGTTCAATTTTAAACACGTTCCCACAACTACAAAAATACATCCTACAAGAATTTTAAGTATTATGGGGGTAAATTATCTTTTCGAGACAAAGTCTTGAAATTTCACAATAAGTAGGACGTACAACTAGAATAAATATTTCAGAAATATTATGATGACGCCTATAAAAAAAAAGGCACCCTAACTTCTCAAATACTATGTAAACACTAGCGAAAATGTTTTTTTAATTATTTATAAAAATATTTATAATCATCTCGTCAAAATTAGAAGTGCAAGCTTAACGTATCACGAGGTTTCAAACGCCATGCACATCTCTCAATGTTCTTGGTTCGATTCCCCATTTTGGACCTATGTATTTCAGGTTTGAGTGATTTTGCATGCCGATTATTCCACGGATAACATGCAAAGGATTAATATGGTGTTTGCTGGAATTAAAAATAATCAACGTTGAAAATAACGTTGCCCTATAATTGGGGGTAGGATCCTAGACACGTCCAACATAGTTTGTACGACTTGCGTTCAGCAAGTTGGACCTCGGTATCGAGCGCCAAGTGCAGACCAGTTTTATTCCCTCCTCCTTCGTAACGGTAACTAGATAAATATTCCATCACACGGATTATTTTCTTAACACTAATTCACGTCTCGTAAGCAGCCAGCATAGTCGGCATTCTTTCCGGCAAGACACTTTCACTTCGATGACAAAGTCTCTCGTTCATCGCGTTGTTAAACTTTTATTTGCATGTTATTGCGAGAGTAAAATCGCGGAGGCGCCAGTTAGCGTGTGGCGACGAGGACAAAATATTTAATGTCACCAAGATGGTTTCACGATTCATAGTTTATTACCCAACTCCGGGCCATCGACAAGGCAACTCCGAACCAAAATCAGACAGATCTATCGCCTTTATGCGAATAGAATTTAAGAAGTTGAAACCAAAATAACCACGGCCCTTGCCTAAGAATTAGCTTAGTCCATCGCGGCATAGTTTTATGAAGCCGTGTTAAAGTTATACTTTCTGGCAACGATTACGCACCAATCCACTCCGTATAATCCAAAATTAGCATCATTCCTTCCTGTAAAGTATCACTTAAAGACTACATGCTACACACCGTATTCTGTGCTGATCAAGCAACTAATATTTTTGATAAGAGTAACAACGGAATATTTTTTTTTCATCACTGCAACCTGAAATGTTTAATACTTCAATTAAAAAAAGTTCACTTTAACTAGCCTAATATAAATGTCTAGCAATGTTTTTCTTGCAAAATTGTTTCTTATTAGTCATTGCCAACAAAGAGACGCTGTCATATAATTCCCATTGAGTATAGAAGTTTCATTAAAAAAAAAAAAACTACGATACTTTGGTATTATTAAGAGTATTGACCGTTTGGGATACGACTGGAGGCCTCGTCAAATATGTGGAGTTGCCGCTACGGAAAGCATGTCGGTGTGAAGATGCCGTGAATGGATTATATATGCACGCCTTGTAAACATTTACATCATCGCTGCACTGGGCGGGACTGAACCCCGGGTGCGGGAATTGCCGGAGCCGACCGCCGCACGGCGCCACCTTACCTCCGGATATTGAGCTCCTCTTCTTGGGGAGGTACGTGGGGGTGCCTGGTGGGGGCGGCGCCCCCACGCAGGGTATCCATCCCACGCGGGTCGTCATGTCTGGGTGCAAGTGCCTTCCCTTGCTCGCCGTCACGCGTCGGTACGGCTGTTCTCGGCCATCGCCAGCCGGCGACTGTCTCCCCTCGGAGCGCCTGTTGCGCGTCTCCCCCCTCCCCTAAAACTCGCCCTCCTCCCAGGGGCCAACACACACCCCTCCACGGCGCCGCCCCCTCCCCTACACCCACGTCAGCTCCGAAGTGCTACGAGCAGCTATCTCGTATACTGAAAGACTTGACATCGAATTATATGCAACTGGATATAATCATGTACTATACTTCGGAAAACATTTTTGGAATTACAGTGGCGCCCAATTGTGCAACATGCATATGGACTGTTCGCGGTAAAAATATGAGCACTTTTTGAAAGTCCTGCTTAAGATATAATTGTACGCGCGTAGTGTATTCCTCCGCCCTATGTAAAATTAACATTGTCCTGGGCCTCATCACTTTATTCGTGCGTCGGTAAAGTGAAACTGTGGAATTATTAGAAAAGCAAATGTGTCACAATTCTGCTAATTTTTATACTTAGGCGCATTGAAAAAACAGAGGAAAATAAATAATTTTAGTTTGCACAGATGGTTACCTACTAGTTTTTACTTGACGTTAAGACATGGAACTATTTCCCCTCCATCATTACCAACTTTACGGAGCGCATGTCACTCAATGCACCCGTTAAAATATATGCACGCAGTGGCAGTTTTTTTTCTAAGGTTGATTTCAAAAGTGCTCACTTTATCGTGAACAGCTTTAGTTAATAAAATATTAGTTCGCATACCAACAGAATTGTCAGAAAGGTACGTATTCACTTGCAAACTAAAGGGAGCATATAACTGCTTTGTAACACTGAAAAATGTATTGCTATATAAATATTAATACTATCGTATTTCTAACGAGTCGAACTAAATTATTTTTAATATACATTTAAGTGTTTATTCAATTTGAATGCTTTAAAGAACACATTTTGCAAAAAATAAATCACGCAAGGCTATATTAATAATTTATATAACTGTATAAAGTAAAAATTGAATTTTTGCACATTCTTAACGGCTAAGAAAAAAATGTCCGTAGCAAAAACTGATAAATTATTAAATATATTTGTAAACTATTATAAATTTCTTATAACATACATTTAACGATATCTTACTTCATTTGTAACCCGCATTTTAAAAGGATGAAGTAACAAACGGTTTTTTACTAAGGATATATGCGGCAGACTCGTGGCAGCAAGTACCCTGTGGAACATCTACTGCTGCTGCCATGTTATAAGGCGATAGACACCGCTCGTAGCTCAGAAGCTACATTTCCCCCGACAATCTGCGCTTTGTACACGAAACCTGATATGATATAAAGGCTGTAAACCGTAAAGTGAGCACTTTTGAAATCATCCTTAGAAAAAAGTCACTACCCCTACCTCCCTACCTGCGCATATTTTAATTGGCGCTCTGAGTGACATGCGACCAGTAAAGTTGGCAACGATGGATGGGAAGTAGTTCCGTATCTCAAATTAGAATAACCATTCGTGTTAATTTAAGTTATTTCTTTCACTTTATGTTTTCTTAATGCATCTAAGTGTAAAAATAAGCAGATTCGTAAAATATTTGTCTGATCATTTCGCATTTTCACTTGACCGACGCATGAATAAAGGGACGAGACCCAGGGCAATGTTAATTTTACATAAAGCGGAAGAATACACAACACAGGCGAGGCTTTCAAACGTGCTCATTTTACCGTGAACCGCCTATATCAATGAACATCCCATCATTCCCTTTTGTACTCTCTTCTCCCTTTTTCCAAAAGCATTTGACTAGCTTACCGTCGACCAGCGGCATCGTACGGCACGCTTATCACGTGCGAAAATCCGGGACCGACCGTGCCAGGAATCGAGCCCATGTTCGCCTTGTGAGAAGGCCAGCCCCACCCTAGCGTCCTCTGAAGATAGCTCACCCTAAATTGACACGAACCGGGCGAATGTGTGCGGTCTCTTGATATGTGCACCAGCCAACGTGTCGGTTCTTCTTCCTATGTCAAATCAGTCTTTGGCCAACATCAGATTTCTATAAGCGACCGGTGGCTTAGCAGCGTAACACAGCAAAAAAAAAAATTACGGAACGCATATGTAAATCTATGATATTGAAGTGCAAGATGCGCGTGTTAAGGTACCCGCCTACCTAATCCGCCAACTTGGCTACGGTGTGTTCGTAATGCGTTTTCGAATACACTATTATTTGCACACAATATGTTTGCACATGGAAAGCAATTACTTTATATTAGTGCGGAATAAAACTTTCAACGTATCATACTTATTTAAATAACTACATTGAAGGTCAACATGACCCAAGCGGTACATATGAGACAGTGATAGCGTGAATATTCTGGTTGAATTCTCACGAATATAGTATAGGGTGCGGGCAATGAACGTTGCTGCAAATTTCCCACCAAGGAAATAGCAGGGTTAATGCTTTAAGTTTGGAGTATAGAAACTGCCTATGGAGCACTGCACCAGACTTTATAACGCGAAGAACTAACGAGCAATACAGACACCACGGAAGTTGTCAGTAAAGTGCGATTTATTAAGTATATGAAATAATGTGTATATTTTGCGACATTATAAATCATTTGACTTAAATATACTTCTTGATCGTAAAAAATTAATCCATCGATAGAGTCCGAATTTTTAATAAAATTTAAGCGCATTTCCATTCTGGATACTTCAGAAAGCAGAATTTACAATATAATCTTCTTAAGGAAAGTTTGTCAATGTTTACTATGAATGCTTATAAGAAAATTGTTATAATAATGTACGAAATAATTTTTGTAATTGATTTTATGTGCGTCCATTCGTCTCCAGTATTTATGGCTGAAACTGACGTAAATAAATCTAATTATAAAATTGATATGATACATTATTATTACAGCTTTCTTATATACAATCTTAGTTAATATTATGACTATCTTTCTTCATGATTTTATTGTAAATTCTGCTTTCTGAAGTATCCAGAATGGAAATGCGCTTAAATTGGGTTTAATCCGGACTTATCAATTGATTTTTTTTTTTAGATTTAAAAAGTATATTTTAGTCAAATATTTCATTATGTTGCAAAATATATACATTATTCTTTCGTATAGAGCATAAATAGCATTTTTCTGACAATTGTCATGGTGTCTGTACTACTATTATATTAATTGTACACGTTGTATAGTCGGGTGCAGTGCTCCATAGGCAGTTGCTTTACTTCAGCCTCAAGTCCCGAAAAGCCTACACGCCAGTTTTCAACTTTGCATACAGCCATGAGGAAGTGCTTTTTCTGTTTCCGTACGTCAAAAACGGGAAATATGCCGTATGTTCGGAAACCCAATCCCCGAACACTCCAAGCAGTTTCTTCGTGCCAATATTAATACGACAGCCCTATACACATATACCCGGAAACCTATTCACACGCCATTTAATTTTGTTCAAAGTGGCGACGTACAACGCGATAGGGAAATTGTACAGGAAGTGTGCGCGCGAAGCTGCGTATGAAATAATATTAGTGTCGCGCGCCTGCGACCTATGCAACCAGTCATACATTCATGATCGCATCGCCTTGTTCCGCAGGCGTTGTACGATGCAACTTTGAGATCAATTGTATTATATAAAATTACATTCCCGGATGTATTCATGTAGACGGGCGCCTTAACTTTGGTCACGCAGATGTGAGAGACAGAACACCAGCATCAGAGTTTAGCCCCCCACACCCCCCCTTTTTTTTCTCCAAAAACTCAAGTTTTCCCAGTCTGACGTCCCGGGTAGACGTCCATCAATGCCAGCGTTTAGTCTGAATAACTGCTGGGTATGTCGGAAGAAGCATGGCAGGGTACAACATACGTAAAACATACTTTTCTCGAGATTATCTGAATATCAAGAGGCCAGTGAACATGGCGGTAACGAAGTTATCACGTTTAAATTTTAGAAATTTAAAGCATCGGTCGCCAAGGAACATTAATTTCAGTATTTTATATATATTTTTTTTTTTGCGAAAGTTTCATTCGAAAAATTCAAGACGCAATATACTGTGACTTCACCATGCTCGTACAAAAATACAGCACCGCGCGTTACCATAAAGTTTTTAATTGTAATTTCGTTTAATTTACCCAATACCAATAGACTTAAATTTTTTATAGTAATCCGTGCGGAGTTTTCATAAACTTCCAAATAACTGTTTGAACTGCAAGTTAAATAATTAATTGCAAAGCGTGACAATTCAAGTTGGAAAATAGTTTTGAGTGTGTGCACCGAAGTCTGAACTATTTAAAGGCAGCCAGAGCCACTTGAAGGATGCGGATCTTGAGAAGAACTATAGCTGTACGAGTGAAGTGCTTCAGCAGCAAGCAGGCGAGTGTGGAAGTGCGCTTCCACACTCGCCTGCTCGAGGGCAAGTGTGGGACGTTCATAAACCCATCTACCCCGTCCCGTTGCACACTTCTCTTAAGAGAGCTCCGCGATCTGTTTCGCAAACAAACCACCAGCCGCGCCGCCTCGATTGTTCGCTGAACAGAAGAATCATCGGAGAGTCGAGTGGCAGAGAGATTTGGGTGGCTCCCAGCGAGGTCTTGGAGAGCCGATGAAGGTAAAACGAAACGCAGAGCAGCGCCGTAATGTAAGGGCGGGTAAACTGGAAATCCCCGAGAAAACCTGCCGACCAGCATCATCGTCCTGGCACGATTCCCGTTTGCGAAAATCCGGGTGTGACCCAGCCGAGAATTGAACCCAGTTAGCCATGGTGGGTGGGGATCAGACTAACCGCTCAGCCACCGCTGCTCCGGGGAGTCAAGTAAGCTCCCATTTCATCCACCTTCTCAGACGTTATATCTCTAGTTCGAGTGGTAAGAACCTCTTACACTATGAAACTGTTTGAAAATATACTACGCCAGTGTATATGAGCTACGAGAAGGCACGAATGATAAATAAGACCCCCATCCCCTTTTCAAAAGAATATATAAATCGCTCATCGGTTCCTACATCCATTCAGAAGCGTCAACTGTTCAGCGAAGTTCCCAAATACGAACAGTAATAACGCTCAAAATTCCTGCATTTGCAAGTTGTTGTGTGGTAATTTTTCCCGTACTTTTTACAGGCTAAACATTAATTACAGTTGACGTTAAAAAAAATTACAGTGTCTGGTCGAGTGACTCGAGGCTACTGACAAGCATCGTCAAAACTCGACAGAATGACTGAAGAGAAGGAATGCAATGGCGAGGGAAACAGAACTAGTCCAAGATATTCAGACGACCAATACCGCACAAGCGTCCCAGGATTGTTGGCAACATAATACACTTTGACAAGTGAAATTCTGGCAACCGATCACTTCATGAGTTATAATTAAGTGAATGCTATAGAAGATAAAACACTCAGCATGCACACGAGCGTCTACACCGCCTAGCAATTTTCTTGCAAAAGCGCGTTGCATGTTCCACTCTGGCCATCGAGTCAGTCTGCAACGTCTGAATTAACAACCTATATCTAGTAAACTCAGTCACTGTACTTAGGCCAGCCCACGAAACAAGAGACTACCAAGAACTTAAATACACAATTTACTGTTTTTTGCACAGAACCAAAAGGGATGCAAAATACCATGTATTTTCTGCATGGAACCAAATCGCATGCAAAATACAATTTCTTGTTTTTACATGGGAACAAGATGGATACAAGCCACTGGTTTCCAAACACTATTTTGAAATTTCCTGCAATGAAATTGCATCAATTTTAACCTTTTAATTTTTAAATATGCTAGCACTTAAGTGGCATACCCAATAAATACGACAAAAACTTAGGAAAATATACTTTTTACATTTAATATTTAAGATAGCTTTGACGTGTTCGAAGATTCACTTGCTCATTATGTGTACAGTTTTTGACGAACGCAATCAGTAGTCTGCACTGAAACGTGTAAGCGCTGCGCCGTCTCTATAAACAGAAATTTGAAAACAGCCGTGGAATGCGGACCCGAGAAAGATTATGGCCGCCATATCTCAGCTTACAAGTAACAGGCGTCAATAAGAGGATGATTTTCACTAAAGTTAATCTCGGCCTACATGCCGTAGTTAAACTGCTGCTTAAGAGAGTTAATAAGGGAGCAGATATAGCCAATCTCCCTATGCGAACGCATAAAAAAAATGCAGTAAAATCTAACAATATTTTGAATAAGTGAACACTTATTGAAATTACGTGCACGTAATCCGTCCTCTTATCCCATAACTAAAACTAGCATTTTCCTCAGAAAAACTTTACTGAATTATTTTTTTATTTTAAGAACGAGAAAAAAAAATTGTGTTGACCATTTAAATCTTTTCCGGAATAATTTATTGCGAAGAAAAAATTAAGCCCATCTCAATATTAAGCGCACTTCCGAGTTGTTCAGTAACGTAAATAAATTTTCAACTATTGACAAGCCAAAGTAATTTGTTTATGACCACAAATGCTGTAAACCAAACAAAAACAGCCCCAGAGAGATACGCCACATAAATTATTTACATTAGCAAAGTCAGATCTTTTATTACAGACGAGTAAAGAATCGTCCGACAAATTGAAGGTTTTAACGAACTATTGGGCATGTGTGAGGGAGGTAAGAGAAACATATATATATTATATATATGTATAACTCCAGTAGTTAATGTTTGGTTGAGTTGGTGCGGATTTGCTTACGAAAAAGAAATTGCAAGTTCTTTGCAATGGGAAGCTAGAACTTCTATGTCCACGCCCATATCGACAGACTATACAGGCTACTCAAATCCGTTTTTCTTCTAAGGCAGTGGTTCAAAATAAGCGGTTTGAACCATATCGAATAGACTCCATTTTGAGCTCGGTTCGGTTTTTTTAAACTGAACTTTGGAATGTACCAGGAAGTAGAGAAGAGTTTGTAAGTGTAAGTAAAATGATTAAAAAATGGGGAAAATAAAGTATGCCTGATTTGACACTACAGTCGTTAAAAGGGTGTACCGGACAGCAAGTCTGTATGGAAGAACTTAAGATTCATATCACAGAATCTGATTATAACCAAAATATGTATGTTCTATTGAGAAGCGTTGGTGAGCCCCAAATTATACGATTTTGTGTGCATTACAATACATGCACTGCTGTGTTAGTTTAAAAACCCACATTTCTCGAAAGTCAACAGGAAGTCTCCACAGACACACTTTCTTCATTTAACCGGCGACACAGCGAAGATTTCACATTAACTTACATGTGGCTAAAAATCGTTTTAGAGCCCAGTAAATTAAATAAACAAATTTTCTTGTGAAAATTAAAAAAAAAAAAAAAAAAAAAAAAAAAATTAATGCTCGTGCATCTTGCAAATTAATCTCAAAATAAAAATACCTCTGCATGCATTTTAATTAAAGAGCTCTACACACGTCAGTTTGGCATATTACCTCTGAACTACATGTGTGTGCCTTGTACCGGGGAATATCTTTAAACTATTACTACACGTGCGTAAATGAGATGCTCGTGCGCCTCTGTAGTGGCTTCGAGTGTTGCCGTAGCAACATTTTTTTTAAATATGATTTTATCTCCAACTGTAGAACTATAAACACATTAGGAATTGTAATTATATAATGCATGGAAAGTCTTGAAATGATACATTTTGACGTCGGCGTTGTTAAAATGATAATAGATTGGTTAACTCATTTCGGAGCAGAACCATCAGTTAAAATATTGAACAAACCAGTAACTTAAATATCACACGATAGCAACGTACATCGTGCCTACTGAACGTTTCTCGGAGGCATTGCAAGTTTGTTTCGTTGTGTGGTCACGTGACCCTGCCACTGGCAGTTTTGCAAGTCGCGTGTGGTGCAGTCGACCCGCAGGGACCTCGCAGAACCTTACAAGACATCCAGACTTAATCCAGCCCGCTAAACACTGTTCGTCATATATTCCACTAGTGCTTAACCAACTACTTCAACCATGATGAAATTTTAACCACATGCATATTCGGAAAGAACACACTTGGTCACTATATACCTAAAAGGAAAAAAAAAAATAAAGACAAATATTTTTCTGTCTGTTGAAATCAACCTTACAAAATGGTCACTGCCCCAACCTGCATATATTTCAACGGGTGCAGTGAATGACATGCACCCAGTAAATTGATAATGAAAGATGGAAAAAAAATCCATAACTTAACGTCGAATAAAACGTGTTAGGTAACTATTTGTGATAACTTCAATTATTTATTTCGCGCTGTTTATTTTGTATGCATCGAAGTGTACAACTGAGCCGATTTGAATCATATTTTCTTTTCTTACAATCAAACAGTTTCACCTGACCGACGCATGAATAAGTGATGCGACCCATGACGATATTAATTTTAAATATGGCGGAGGAATACACATCGTGCATGCAAGTAGATCTTAAGCATGGTTTTCAAAAGTACTCATTTTACCTTGAACAGCATATATTCTGCAGCAATTTTCATTGTATGTTCTATAATAACTTTCTAGGGGGCACTGGCAGCGCTATGAGCGAACTATGTATATACTCTATTGCAGGAGTTACGATGTGTATTAGGGCGTGTTCTATGTAGTATTAAACGTAATTGCCATTAACTTGATAAAAAATTTTATTACTAAATTTAACAACAGCACGTTGCATTCTTCAGTGATTACTTTATCTATCAAAAAAGTCTTTAGATGTAACTATGCCTATTTTCAAGAAGGAAATTTACTAACCGACTATTGAGAACAATATTTCTGCTTAGAATGTACCTGACTTGACAATGCCGAATTGTTAGGCACGGTTTTTGCGCTATGCATGCAAAAGCCCATACGGGGATCTCTCGCCTCGGCGGTGTCTAGTCTCATATACGCACGTTAATCCATTCGCGATTACTTCGCACTTTTCTTAAGACCTGCTAAAGTTCTACTTGCAGGATATTCCCCCGCCTCGTGCAAACGAAGCTTAACCGAGTCTAGAAAATTACACCAAAGGAAATCGCACTGAATTCGTACGCACTCAGTTGTGATATTTTGCACGAGAACTATCACTGGGTGCCGCCAACAAACATGTTCTCTCGCTGGTTTTGTTCATATTTACAACAAATGCAATACTACAACTTAATAAAATATAGATGAAGCTTCAATTTAACGAAAGTAAGATGTTTTTTATGTTAACAGAGGTATAAAACGCTTGTGACACAGGGCGTATTTAGGAAGTAACTAAACACGTCATACACGGAGTGATTTTTCGGAGGTTTGATTTAAAAAAAAAAGTGCGAAGAAACTGCGAGAATAGACTAGACAAAGGGCCGTAAAGTTTAAACTAGCAAAAAGCTAACCCGATCGACATCAGACGCAACGGACTGTGCAGTCCGCAAGTCTTGAGTTGCTCTCATCATGATTTCCTCACAAGACCTGCTTATATACACATGACATTACAAAACTATAATTGGCTGCACTTTTAGAAGTAATTTAGCAAATTACTGTATCGGTGTCACAAGCATAGAGGGATCATGGCGTGTATTTCGTGCTCTAACCCACCCATATCCACTTTACCATTCAGCATTTTCAAAGCGAAGGTAAACTAGAGCATAGGATTTTTTCTACAGCGTGCAGATATTTACTTGTGAGAAGTGGTGCACTTAGCTGTTCGGTGTGTCTTAATAAGCCTACATGTTGAATATGCCTTAAGAGGCCATAAAGATTTTCATCTTTGCAAAAACGTACTTAAAGTCATCAAAAAAATTAGGTAATTTTGGCAATAGACAGTTTTTAACACTAATGTACATGGTCCTGCATATCTTTATTCATTAACACTGTGCGACTGGCGAAATATTAGCTCAAGACGTTGGCAACGATAGATGTGTAACATTACTTTTATTTTTTTCTGTATACTCTAAGAAATTCTGCACTCTACAATAGTCCAGCGTTAATTTGAGTGCCATGCCCTCTTAAGAAATATATTCACGACGAGCCGGTGTCGCTGTAATTCACTCGGCTGGGCGACCGGCCGGTGTCGGGAGTTCGAGCCCGGGCACAGGCCCGAGCTATTTCAAGAAGCTCTCTCCGGCCAGGCTGAGGGCAGGACGGGCAGTTCAACCATGTTGCTGTGACCAGCCAGCTCCCTAACGTCAACTGTATCACAAGGGGTTGGCCTTTGACCGACAAACAACTAATTACTCACGTGAAGTAAATTAAAATCAAAGAGAACATCTCTTAGCATTCGAATACACTAACTATATCCAACGACCATTTCACATCAGTTGTAAACACTGATAAACTTATACCATTTAAAGAAAAATATTATTTCGTCGTTTTTGTACGATCACAAGCGATGGTTGCTTTTTAAATTTTTTAAACATATACGTACTGAAATATTTTCTGTAGTGATAATTCAAAAATATAAAATAACACAAAAAGCGTTTATTAAAAATTAACAGTTTTTTATGTATACATATATTTAAAATATAACTAATTGGCAAGAACCAAAATTTAACAAGTGTTAACAGCATCCCTTGTTAAGATATATTTTCATGCACGTCAAGTGAAACTGTGAAATTACAGTGTGCAAAGTTGCTCATTTTTACACTTTGGTGCATTAAAAAAACGGAAAGCGAAAAAAAAAAAAAATTAATTATCACATGAGGTTACATAACACATTTTATTCAACGTTAAGATATGGAACTACTTTCCTTCAAACGTGAATTACTAACACACTGTAACTCAGTTCATGGCAGGGTCCTTAAAGCACAAGAGTTTAACGAGTAAATAGCAAATAAACTTGATTTGCTAGCCTAGTCGTGAAGTGCAGGAGCAGGAGAGCGGCTGATCTGCTGGACCGCGACGGCTGTGGGTGGGATTGGATGAGGAGACGGAGTGGGGTGGGGTGGGGGGGGGGGTTATTGATGGGACAGGGGTGACGCTGCCAGCTGGCACCACTCCCTCCGCCGCGCGCCGGGGAGAAAAAAGGGCGTCTTGGACCGCAGCCCCGCGTCTTGGCGGCGGTCTCTGCGCCGGCGACCCTAGGCCAGCTTCCGCCCCCCATAACCATCCCTCCCCTTCCCACCCCCTATATCAACAACGAGTAGTTCCCCATCCGCCCACCATAACCCGGATGCCGCTGATTTTATAAGGTTTCGGAAATTCCAGTTAACCCTCTCCCGACTGCTAGTATACAAGTGTTAGAAACATGTGTCTACGGGAACTGTTTAAATTAGCAACACAATTCCGCTCTATATTCCCCCCAGTATTCAGAGTCTTGATGCGAGTCTACAGTGGCGCAACATTATTGACAACACATGTCAATAGAAAATTAAAAAAAAAAAAAAATTTAAGTGTTGACAGCATTAATGTAGGCAACATGTTGGCTACAAAAAGTGGTTTCCCGACCATGAGATGTAAAAGTCGAAGGAATGTTTTAAAGAATATGTTGGCAATATAGTTCAAATACGTCCAACACTGTTATAAACATTGGTGTCACAGCAGACGTTTTCGTAGCTGCAAACTATGGAATGGCAGTGTGAGGGTAATCGCTTCACTGCAAGTTTGTGAATACTTTACACCTTGCCAATAAGTAAAAACACTATTAAAATTAATAAGTGGGCCGGACCACGTCGCCATTTCCCTCCGAAAAAAGTACTTACTGTGTCTGCCTGGCAATCTGTTGAATTGTGCAGCTTACGACCCTGTACGCACGAACTTTCACACACGATGTTTTGAGGTTTAAAATTTTTCGACGTATATTAAAACACTAATAAAATAGAACTGTGATGTTCGTGCTAGCTTCACGTCACTACCGAACACTTTGAAAATACCTGACGTACCGGAAAATAACCGAATATGTCCGTGCCTAATTTTCACGTGCAGCAACATCGAGGCCTGGCGAAGGAGTGTGCACCAGATTAATGTTTCAGTGATTCGTTATGGGAGCGCAGCACAGTCGGTGATCACCTTAGTAAACAGTTTAGGACGGTGCGTGCGCAGACAAAAACGTAACGTTTCGTTATATTACGTTACTTCCGGCGTCTTGGTCAAGCGGACGGAAGTTGAGGGCATAATTGTAACCTGATTGGATGTTTTAAATTTCATTGTGTTATACCCCCTAAGGGAAATTGGTGTCTGCTGCGTTGGTCACCATAAATTGTAATATTTTCTGTCATTGGCTGTTCATTGCTTTTACACCCCCCCCCCCCTGGCTAGGAGTAATTGACAACCCCTCGATTGGAGAAAAAAAACTGCTTTTGAGGGAGAAAATTAAATTGATTGGTAGTGCAAAAGGGCGGTGCGGTGTATTTAATGCCAGCTCGCGCTGTTCTCTGGGTCAGTTCAGCGACCTAGAGGGGGGATGCTTCTACCATGAGATAAGTAGTTCTTTATTTAGAATCACCAATGTAGGCTCCTAAAGTGAACAGGTCACTCACGTCACTTTGACGGTAGGCAGGGGCCATGATGGCCGTAAAATAATTTGAAGTTTTAAAAATTTGGATTTTGGGCTTAAAGGCATTTCACAATACTGTTACTTTTAGTAACCAAGATTTAGTGGCTACGTCGTCACCAAGACGTAGCGTGGTGGAAACCACTGGTCAACATTTGTAAACTATTGTAAACTTAGGAAAATAGTTGTAATTTTTTGTAAACGCTGGTAAATAATCATTGAGTATGATCTCAGGCTTTGGTATTAAACAGGAGCTATGCGAAACTCTGTTTTTATGACCTATAAGTAGAAACTTTACGAAGTTTAGGGCTTATCCAAGAATTCAATTTACTCGTGGAGTTAAGGCTGGCGTTGCTTAGCAGTTGCTCCCATCCACTTGGGATTGCGAGTAAATTAAAATCCAACTATTGTTTGATGACCAGAAATGTGTCCCCCAAAATGGGATTGTTTTATTGCTAGTGCACGACTTAATAGTTTCAGTGACAAATGTAGGTGCAACAGAAATATAGCAGCATTTGTAAGTGGGGTTAATGGAAGTCACCTGCTCAAAATATTTTTGTAATGGCCTTTTGCAGTCTGTATTTACCTTTTAATATGGCCATTGAGGAGCCTAAATATAACTTGTATAAGTATTAGCTGAATACCAGCGAAAGTATTGGTGTCTGGATTTGGTTGCATTTTATTCTATATCGTGGCAACCGGGATTTTATGTAAATGTATTTTAAATATAAAATTGTATGTGGGAAAGGAAAAGAATGTTCCCCGTTAATCTGAAATGTAAGGAATCTAACTAAAGAACTTTATTATGTAAATATTTTGTACAAGAGATGTAAATGAAAGTTAAAAAATTGAAAGAAATATTTAAAATACGAATAAACATGACCACACTTCTTTGTTTCTATTATAGATCATTGCAAAAATTTAACTACCCTTACACTGAACAGAAAAATATTTTTTTGCATGGATTTTACCATTCTTAGTGTTCTGATTGGTTTTTGCTATGGTTTATGCAAAACCTGCCTTGCCACGCCCTTGGTTTAGGACGCAACAAGGTTTAGTTTCTTTAATAGAAATGTTCACAGATCGGCTCATTTTATGGGCCGTTAGGTACGAGGACTATAAAAAAAACTATAAACATGATGCATGGCCAGGTATTGCAGACACTTTACAGTATTACAGTTGGAAAAAGTTGAGGAAGAAAGAATAGCTAAGAGTTTAACAACACTGTTTTAGCGCGAATTGAAAAAGTAAAAAATGACAAGGAAGAGTATTGACTAAGTTTATTCCTCTAAATGGTTACTTTTTAAGGGGGGTCAGTCTGTATCATGTTGTATTTATCCATTTTTCACTGTAACTCACATTTAAGTTGGTATAACAGCATTTTTCGCACGACACAGCATAAACAATAGCTTCTGAAACTTTATGAAGTTATGTTTTTACTGACTTTATTAATTTTTAACTAGCAACAGCGGGGAAGAAGTGATTTTTCCTTGCGGGCATCTACAGCAGTTAAGCAAGACCAACTTCAGAATACGTACAATGGAATGTCCTGTGACACGTCGTTCTGTAAAATTCAATACAAAACGTATAGTGTGGTTTGCTTCCTTTCAAAAATTCTAAAAATCTAAGATGGCGGGCACTGATTTCCCTTAAACTGCTACTGTGCTTATCAGGCAGAATCAAACCTGTGGTAAAGCGTTCTCCACTTACAGAGGTAAGTGTAGAGTATCGTTTGCAATGTTAAAGGAATTGTAGGTGCTTGCTGTCCATCCCAAATGTAAATTATTATTTTCTCTTTAATGGTAAACAAGACTCCGTGGCATAGCACTGTACTTCGTGCGACACATCTTAAATACTGTACAGAAATAGAGGTTATGTTGCCTCCAAAGTTTGCATGAAGATAAAAAATATTTTTTGGGAAACAATAGCCACGGTGGACATTTCTATTTTACACTTTAACACCACTTCGCTTCAGTACATTCTACACAAGTACAAAATTTTAAATTAAATACCTACAATTGGCAATTAAAAGGACGAGGTGGTGCGGTGAGAAAGGGATACGAGGAGTGTTCATGGGCTACTTTGTTAAGCGAAAGCTCTTTGATTTTGTTTCCCGTGTTATTAACATCAATTTATTCGAGTTTCTCTTTTATTCTCTACAGTAATAATATGAAATCCAACATATAAAATGTCGAGATTTGAGAGGTCGACGTTAGCGGAATGGGTAGTCTGTAGAAAATTACTGATGTAACAAAATGGCATATTTTCACATGCGATTTCGACAAGAGAAATTTGATGTAAGAATCATATAAGATACAAAAATATATAAGGAAAACTAGTTTTTAGCCAGGTTTGTAGACAATCGTTACAGTAATTCCATAGGTACACGGAAACAGTATAATTTTACACATGGTTCTCTTTTATAATGGCAGATTGAGAATACGAGTTTCTTATTTCAGTGCAAACTTTGTGAACTAATGGCACACCAATTGCGATTCAAATATGTTTAATAGTTCACGAGAAAATAGAAAACAAAATAATTAGCAATTGCTTTGAGTAATGTGATAATACGGATCCTAGCGCATCAAAAAAAGTAAAGTTCTCCTTTTCAAGCAACTAATTCATCTTTCCAGAATCCTCAATTTATGCGTTTGCAAATGTAAGCCCAAATCAAGAAAAACCAAGCAAATTAAGCTTAATCAAGTAAATTTATCAATTTATTATTTTTTTAAATTATTTTCCAGGTGTTTTTTTTATAGTTAGCTATGCAAAATCAAGCAAATTTAAGCCAAATCTGCAAGAAATATCAAGCAGATCTAAGCCAAAATAAATCAAATTCAAGCCAAAATCAATCAGCCCAAAAAAAAGTGGCGTATAAAATTTGGTCAAGAAAAAAAAAAACCCATACAATTTACACATTTAAGAGAATTGGAGAAAAATCTAATTTAGGTTTAAAAAAAATATTTTTATTCGATTAAACAACACAACTATACGTCTAAAAGTTCTAAAAGATTAAACATTTTAACTATACGTCTAAAATTTGTATTGAACTATCGAAACATTTTTATGTTTCTATAAAATCGTTTACTTTTTCCATTTATTCATTTAAATGATTGATATCTCTTCAGTTATCCTTTATTTTAAATAATCATAAGTTAGATATACCTTTGGTTAATTAGAACAATATTATAAATTGTTCCTGTTTCAATAGCTTTATAATAATCCACACTAATTTTGGTTGTTTTTTTTACTGCAGGTTTTTCTATATAAAAAAAATC
Organism: Dryococelus australis; assembly: GCA_029891345.1. Lineage (NCBI taxonomy): Eukaryota > Metazoa > Arthropoda > Insecta > Phasmatodea > Phasmatidae > Dryococelus > Dryococelus australis. Next base: position 195,209,666 of record CM056997.1, read on the forward strand.
AAAAACATACAATGATCTTCGCCCAAAAAATGAATAATAATTCATATCTCCATGAAAGTTTAAAGTCGGTTTATAATAAAGTTCATTATTTCTGTAGTTTTGAATTCGAATTTCTAAAATTATAAGCAAGAAACATTTTAACCCAAAGACCATTTTCAATATCTACATTCCAATTTTCTTTTGAGAAAATTTAGTTTCTTCTATTCTTAACATTAATATTTCTTACATTACAGTGGTCAAACATTGAAGCATGCACATATTGCTCAGTGCGATTTTTTCTATTAGTTTGGAAACGCACAATTACAAAATCAGGCACAACAAATTTTAAATTATTAAACTGATCTTTTATATCAAAGTTAAAAACCGATTCTCCAGCAAGAACTTTTTATAAAAATTGCCAATAATTAAAACTAATAGGAATTTTAGGATGTGTCTAAATTTTTTGTTTAATTGCAATTGCTGTGTTGCATTCATATTCAACACTAGACCACATAATTTATAATTTTTGAATAACAATTTGACCTGTATCAGCATAATCTCTAGAAATTGTACCACCTGGTTTTTTAGTTTGATAAACAATTGTTGTCAAAGAGTTACGAGAAAATTAAATTTTTAACCACCTTTCCAGTAAAACTCTTAGTTATCTCTAATAAAACCAAACAGATATTACAGAGGATACATTATTTCATTTGTTTTATCTCTATGAACAAATTTTACTCGCTATTTATTATCTAAAACAGTAAATTCTGAATAATTTTGTTCACTTGATGATCTTAAATTATTCATCATTGTTGATATTTCTGGATTATCAAGCTTCAATAATATTTACATGTTTTGAGAGTCATGCTCTAGAAAATTGAAAAAGGAAAAAAGTTAGCACTTCAATATTATCAAATTTTTCATATTTTGCCCCATTTCCTTCTTTATCTCTCTTTAGTAATCTATGTTGTTCATTTTGCACCATTTGAGAAAGAAAATCCATCACCTATAGGAATATCAAATTCAATTCTATTATTTTAGACATTTAAATTTCCTCTAGTTTGATCTATTGAAGGAAATGTTTGCTTTTCAAAACTCTCAATACTTTTATAACTCATTTATAAGAAAAAAAGCAATACATAAATTAAAGATCCGTCAAAGGAAGTATCAATGTAAATTACTTATTGAAAAATACAAAAATTATATAAAAGAATCATGATGCAGATTACGAACAAAAATAAGAAAAACTGCTTTAATTAGTGAATTACGAAATATTGGTTAAAAAAATTAGAACAAGGTTATAAATATTGTGGACCATTTACAAAATTAAACAAAATATTGAAAAATGAGAATGGATTAAATAAATTAGATGAAGCATGTAAATATCATGATATTGCTTATAGAGATTATAAAGATTTTTAATCTAGGCACAAAGATGACAAAATGTAACAAAAAGAAGCAAATTATATTTTTTAAAAATACTGAAATTGGTGAAAAAATTGCTTCTGTAGCTGTTGCTTCAACTATTTTTACAAAAAGAAAGTTAGGTTTGGGTATTACAATTAATTAATTAATTAAATATTTTTTCTTTATAAATGAAGATAAACATAACTTTTGATATGCCCATTGATCATTTAAGAGATTTGGGTATAGCTGAATGTTTAACAAAAGATCGACTTGAGAGAAAAAATTAAAATGTGAAAGAAGAAAAAGGTTTCGAAGTAACTTTATCAACACTAATAATTTAAAAAAATACTAAAAGAAAAATCTGGAAATTGCTTACATCATGACGGTTTTTTACCATTTGTTATTCCTGTTTTAGCTGCACTTAGAGCTTTACTGGAGGAGCTAGTGCTATTTTCGATTCTGTTGAACAAATGAGAAAAAAAAATAATATTAACATCAGAGACATAACTTAGCAATAGAAAATAAATCAGGAAGTGGTTTAGTTGCAAAAAGAGGGACACCAAAAAATTTTTTGCATATATCACCATGATATAATTTTGATATTGAAAAATATGTAAAAATACTAAATATTAAACATTTCGGATATGTTTATATGATTGATGAATTACCAAACAGAATGAACAAAAATGAATATGCTGTAGTTAATTTCGACATTTCATCAAATTGTGGTACTCACTGGTTTGTTATTTTAAAGAAAATAATTATGATTACTATTTTGATTCATTTGGACATAATAGTCCTAGCATCTTAAGTACTTCAAAAAGAGAAATGCATATTACAATGATAATCGAATTCAGAATTTTAAGTCCGTTATTTATGGACATCTATTTTTATTGTATTATATATTTATTTCGAGAGGATTTAGATTTTAGGATATAATTTCTTTGTTATTAAATGGACATATTTGGGAAACCATAAATCCAATTTTTAAATAAAAACTTTAACGGAAATGTTTATGCTTTAAAAACTGATGTAGAATCATAACACAAAATTATTGCTTCTGATTATGCTTTAAAAGAAGATGTAGAATTAACTTACACTAGTATTGTTTCTGATTATGCTTTAAAAAACAGGTGTAAATCTAAGGTACGAAACAACTATTGTATCTATTACTTTATCTAAGACTTCTGTGTATACTAAAAAAAAACCTTGTAAATTCAAAATGCGATACCATTGTTTCAGATTTAAAAAAAAAGATGTAGATTCAAGATGCAATACTATAGTTTCAGCTTTCCAAGACGAAATTGTAGTCAATGAAATATTTTTGATACAGAAATAGCTAATAAATTACAAAATTTAAACCAATTAGTTTCAAATTATTGTGATACACTCGTTAACTTGAAATTTGAGAAATATAAGATAAAAAAATATAATGTATTTACCTGCAAAGTGGAACAAAATAACTAATGTTTTTTTACATAGATTATCGTATTTTATTTTATGATGGACATTACCGTTTATAAAATAATTACTGCTAATTTCAATTTACCTGATAATACTGCGAATTATTTAGGAATCCAAAAACAGATTACAGTAAGCCTTTCGATGTTTTCAGAGGTGATAATTAGGTTTTTAAAATAAAAACATATTATCTGGATATGATAATGGATTGAGGAGTACAATAGGAATATTCATGAAATATAAAGAATAAATACTTTTTTTTTTACTATTTCATGCAGAACACTTGGTGCTTGAAGCTTAAGAATGTCACTAGAAATAATGTTGTAAAAAATAATATAAAAAAATGGCCAATTATTTCAGAAAATAAATGTTTGATATGTATTTCCAATAAATCAGCATTCTTAAAAAAATTCCTAGCTTTAAGAGAAGGACTAATCAATTAATTACATAAATCCGCAAGAAAGAATCTTCCCAGAAGAAAAGTAATATCATATGGAGTTTATGAATTATGTAAAATTGATCTTCAGATGGATACTGGTAATTTAAAAGGTGTATCACACAAAAATAACATATAGGTAAAGTATGATAATTATTGATGTTTTTACGAAGTAGGAATTTGCTATTCCTATTAAAGATAAAACAGCAAAAAATGTAGTGAATGGTTTATAAAGTATATTGATGAAAATAAAACCACATTATATACAAAGTGATAATGGTTCTAAATTATGTAATAAAACATTTAAAGTACTTATGCAAAAATATATCAATCATTATTCTACATTCAGTGATCTGAAGGCTAGCGTTGTAGAAAATTGAATTGCACACGAAAAAATAAAAGGTGGAAGAAATTTGTTTTGAATGGTAATTATAAATGGGTAAATATATTAAACGAATTAGTGAAAGAACACAAAAATACAAAAACTATCAGAATGAAAACTAATGAAGTTCATAAGAAGAATTTAAAAAAATGTTAAACATATATGTTTACTAAACCGAAATAGAAAGTTGGTACGATGTACATGTTAACAAAATTAAATAAATTTTTAAAAAGGTTATACTTCTAATTGAATAACAATTATTTACTATTATTAAAGTTTGAAATTTGATGTACCTAGTCAAAAATCGAAAGATACTGAAGGAGAAGAAAAAACAGTTTTTATGAATACAAAATTATGAAACTAACTCTCCCAGTGAATATTTGATTCAAAAAGTCTTAAAAATAAAGGTAATAAAATTTGGTTAGGTTTTGATAATTCTCATAACGCTTGAATTAATAAAACAGATGTTTTGTGAATTTTAATATTTTGTGATTTTAAATATTTTCTGTAATATTTATCTCAAATGCAATTTCTTTTTAACATTCGTTTTAATGCTCATAACATACATTCAACAAATCTCGAAAATAGAAAAATTAATCTTGCATATAATTTTAAAATATAATAAAGTCTGATTTATTTATTTCTATATTTTCCTTCTTTCATTTTTCTACTCAAATACAATGTTATAAAACCATAAAATTCATCCCAACAGTTTGTAAAAATATCTTTGAATTTTTCATAAGACATATCTCCAATAACAAAATCATAAAAATGCTTTAAGTTAGTATCTTTTTTTAATGTGCACACAAAATCCGTATTATCTCTTACAAGTTGCTTAGGTACTTTCGAATAAGTTTGTTGGGCCAAATAAAATACATCTGTGTTTTATGCCTTCCTGTAGTAAAATATTAACGAATTATATCTTTATCATCTAAAATGACAAGTATAACAAGACAATCATTTTCACATTGATATAAACTAATAATTTCACCATTATTATTTTTAAAAAGTAACCCATTTTTGCTTTAACTTTTAGCTTATTGGATAACACATCAATATATTTTTGTAATTTAACATATTTGGCTTGATTTAAACATTTTAAGCAAACATACAATTTATTCAAATTTAACCTTTCGATTTGTAAATAAATTAGTTTTTTCACATTTACTTAGGCCTAATATTACGGTCCTCATGTTATCTTGCAATAAGTCCTCAATTTTTAATTTTCAGATTTTTCTTCGGAATTTAGAACACCAACATGCCAATCAACTTTTTTTCTTTTAGTAAGAAATTGTTTTTGATTTACTAAGAATAATTTTTTCATTTACTAAGAAATTTTATTTCATTTACTAGAAAATTTGTTTCATTTACTAACGAAATTTTTTTCATTAAAATTTTTTTTAAAATTTAAAACGATATATTTTTTATTTAATAAGTTTTTTTATTAAATGGAGAACAAAGTGTTTAAGCTAACAAATAATAGTTCCATTTTGCAGAAGAGACTTCATTATATCATCCAAATGACAATGTGAAAAATAGAATATTGGTTAAATGTAAGTTTGATATTAAATTTGACAATAAAATATCTGATATCCTTAATTTTAATATAAATACGATTATTGAAAAAGAAAAGATTTATACAGGTATTAAATGACATAATTTTGATCCTTTCAAACAATAAATGTTCATTGTAACTTTGCATATTGCATTTTTATAAAATGTGATGAATCTAACCATTTCGAAACAGATATAATCACCAGTTTTCCACCGAAAACGATGTTCGGTTTTAGAGATTCTATTATTTGTAAACCTTCATATTAAATTTTTTATAAAATTAATAATTAAAATTTAGTCATATTGTTTTGGAAATTGGAGATGAAAATGGAAATCTAATTGATTTTGATGGTGCTGATATTGGCATTGTATTGGAAACTAAAGATGTTTAAAATATTCATTTAAATATTAGAGATAATTGAATCCAAAAAAAATTTAGATACAGAAGATGCTTATATATTATAAAAAATTAAAATGAATTAAAAGTATACAATTTGATACCCAAATGGTATTTTATCTATTTTATTCTCTAGTATAATGCTTTTGTTATCACAAGGAATTAATGTGATTTTATTAACTTCAGCTGTATATATTTAATGATTTTCACTCAAATTCATTGTTCTACATCTTATTTTCTCTTCAAAAACACATTTATTATAATCATCAAATTAAATTCTATTATTAACACTTTTTTTATTCCTTTAGATATTTTATTTTCTTTATTATCAACTCTATATGCATACATTTTAGCTCTTAAACAGACAAAATCTTTCATTATTTTGCCATTACATTTATTTTGCATTTTACCTAATATTTATTTGTGGCAGGTTATAAATATTATCATTTGGATAATCACTTGTATCAAATTTATCATAAATTGTCCTCATATCTTCGTAAAAATCTTCTGTTTTTATGTTATAAATGTAGGAATCAGTATCTTGATAGCATACTTCAATTTTAACTCCATATTGTGGATTCATCACTTTATAATGAAAATCATACATAAATTATTTTGTTATATCTAAAATTTACATACCCACATAAATAGGCTTATTTAAATACACATTTTTATTCATATGCGAAGCAGTAAAATTCAAAGATAATATAGTACTTTTTAAATTTGATTTTGCTCTTAATATTTGCAATTTTTTTTCTTTTGAAACCAGTCTTATATCCACCCTGTTCCTGATATTTTCCATTGTTTTACCAAACACATAATTATTCGTCAATCTATAAAATCTTTATGAAAGTAGTTTTTAGCATTAGTTCTAATCACCGTATTTAAATACATATATTTCTTCAACCAATCATTCTGATTAAACTTCAATATTTTATGTATTTTAGTCAGTTTTGACCCATTATTTAGGCACTGTTTCAAACTACGATAGTGTATTGCATACTTTTGTTTGTTACGTAAATTTGTTAACAATTTAGAACGTTTTGTTCCTGGAACTGCCTTATTCTCTGCACAAAATGGAAGATCCTTATGTAATTTATGTAGTTCTTGTGGAAACTTCAAATCGACTTCTAATATGTACCCAAGATATGAATCATCATTCATATTTAATATAAATTTCCACCAAAAATCTAAATTAAATTCTGTTTTTTTTTAAACCAATCGAAATAGTCATATGTCAAATATTGAGACATTGCCCAGCCATAAAGATTATTTGCATCTAGATAAGCTAAATAATTAGACACTTGATTTAAATCAAAATCATCGAAATATTCATTATTAGTTTTAACATATTGCTTACAACATTGTGATATTCCATTTCTAATTCCTTTTTCTATCATTAAAGTCAGATCATAATTATGTAATAAATCCAAGGTCGTTTAGTTTATTTTAACATTGCATCCCATGATATGTTTTTGAAATGTTTAGAATGTCAAAACAATGCAAGTGTTGATTATACTTCAGTTTTTATACCTTTAATTTATAAAACCTATTATTTATTTTTTTTTAACGTATTAAATTTCTTTATTTATAAATAAACAAAAATTGAATCGCTTCTCAACAAGTTAAACATGAGTTAACGAAACTACAAGATGTCGAAATTATTAAATGGCATGCTACAGAATTTTAAATTTATGAATCTAAGTTAGATAAAAAAAAATAATTGTATTCTAGAATGGAAGTATAAAATTACATTAGCAGATCGCTATGGAAATATATTTGATAAAAATAGTTTGAAATTAATGAGAAACAAGTTATTAAAAGATATAAAGGATTAAAAGAAATTAAAAGTGGAAAATTCATGCATGATATACAATTTATACATTCTAAGAGAATTATAGTTTGTTTTTTTTTCATAAAATTTATCATGACCAGTTTCCCCGCGACCCTTCATTTTGGCGCTGCTTCATTCTCACCTTAAAATCCATTCACTTTTTACTAAAATCAACAAAATTTGAAATGATGTATGCATAGCATAAATCCCCTCTCCCCACAAAACCGAAAACCTACATTACAATACACTCTTTAATACAAAAAAAAAAAAAAACTACTTAAAAATTGATTTTCTGTGTTGTAAGACTGAAGTACAGACTAATTTCAAATCCACAATCAAGTTTTCCAAAATAATTTAAATGTTCAAATAATGACAATTTTACATAAAATTAAATAAATTTTATAAACGATGGTGTTAATACTTTTATCTTAACATAAATTGTTCCTGGTTTATAACAACCACACTTTATGGGGTAACTAGAGTGATGAAAGTTGGTTGTGTCGTTTCAAACCAGAATTTTACGTATTGTTTAAAAACAAACTTTTTTTTTTTTTAATGTTATAAGACTTCCAATTCGAATTCCGGTAATGGAGGAGTCGACTCGTGTAACAGTGGAGATGATCCAAGTGATCTTAAACTCTCGTTTCAGAGTCACCTTACAATAATACCTCCCTCCTCCAAGTACGACTATGGTGATGATTGGGGTTGTGAAAAATAAGATTGTTATCACAGTGTACGAAACCTCTGCGATGGTTTAGTCGAAGTCTATTGTCTTCCGACTTTGGGTTTGAGTGAAGAAAGTGTTTTCTAGTTCAAGAATTTGCCACGCCAGCCTCATGTCCATTGAATACAAGGGTACTTTCCTGGGGATACAGGTATCCTGAGCATGGATGAGAATTATACAGGTTTATTTACGAGCAGTTACCGCCTCTGACGGGATTTAACCCTTAAGTCATTTGGAGTGAAATATGTAGTATGGATCTGGGCCCTATTTCAAACATTTACAGAGTAATTTAAAAAAATCGGAAATTTTAAGAAAACCGAATAGCCTTTCTATAATTAAGAAATTAATTATCAAACTTCATTGTTACAGGTGAGCATCAAGCACCTTATCTGCGTTTTCTGTGGACGATGCATGTGGCATCTTAACAAATCCCTACAGCTCGCAACCAAAAGGCAATGACACATGCGAAGGAACACACTGTGATCATGCAGTACACAGTGAAATAGCCACACTTCACGATGTTTAAGGTCACACAATGTTCACAGCAATAGTCAAACTTCCAGTAACACATCGCGAGTTGTTCCCTGTAACGCATTTTCAAGTTTTTCGAGTTTCTCTAAATACATATCGACTCGGTCCCACATTTATAGACAGTTTGTGCCAAATAACTAAGTAATAAGCCCCTCTTAAGAGGCGGTAGCTCCTCATGAGTCACCTGTACACGAGTACAGAAACACAGCAGCAGAGACTCCTTACCTTCGTGCACCCACTTGACGGAGCGCTTCTTCCTGTTGACGTACATGGACTGCCCCTTGCTCTGCTGGTTGCTGATGTCGCTGAGCGAGTGGGAGATCCTGCGTGCGAGCTCTACCTGGTCCTCCACCGTGGGGTGCAGGCCGGGAGCATAGAAGCTGGACGACGAGTACATCTTCCCTGGACAACAACGACCGTCGTCACTGGAGCCTTGCCAGCGCTCTCATTGACCACATACATGTACACCCTCTTTCCTCTCACTATACCCGCGCGTGCTCTAACACTGCTTGCATGAATCCCTGCCCACTCCCTTTCTCCTAGACATCTGCAAGATTCCCGCTAACTAAAGGCAAAATTGCACTGCCTGTCTACATGAGCCGCCTCTTATATAAGGTGAAATTCATGAGAGGTGGGCAAAATTGCCATCAGTCACAAACATTTTGCTGTTTAGTCTGCGAACTTTCATTAAGTCATTCAATCCTCATTTGGCACGAGAATTCCGCAAATACTAAATGAAATACTCCTACGACAATGCACTGCCACGGGTTTTCCAATAACGACATAATGCGTGGAAATCTGCAAATGAAACTCAGGAACGCTAGGTGTAATAAATTTACGTGTATATGTTGTATAAAGGACTTTATATAAGTATATTTAAAAACACACTAATTGCGGTTACTATAATTCTCTTGCCAGCTATTTATTTTACTGGGATAACGTTCTACTTCTATGCATACATCAGCTACATATTACACGTGGATCATGCTTCATGCACAAAGAACTCTCCCCAGATACTTGAAAATTACTTAAAATAGTACTACACTACAATGCAAACCATGGAAGAGTAATATACTACACATTCTACAACAGAGTGTTAAATCTATAGTCCGATGAAAATTGACAAAATTCCCTCCATAATTCCGTAAATTTCATCATAGAGTTGCAGTGGACCTCTCGGTCATGCATTTTGCATTTTTAAGCAGTGCACTTGGCCTTACGGCATTACCGCGCTTCGGCCTCCCAATAGGCGGGTAAGAGGAATCACGTCCTCTCACCGCAAAGAGAACAGGATTAATGCGACTGGCACGTTCGCACATCCCTGCCCCTTGTACCACAGAGGTTCTGAGATCCTCGCACTCAGAAACCAAGCTTGTGGTCTGGTCGGGGTTCTATCCATACCCCTAGTGCCTCTCCAGGGCACAGCCGGAGCAGGTTACTGCTCACCGCCCAGTCTGTCAACGAGAGTGGGAATCTCTCCAGACCTCCTCCAGCATACGGAGTCAACCACTGCCAGCACGAGTCCAACCCTATGATCGGACACCAGAGAGAACCTCATGGTGGGGCCAACCGATCGTCCCGTGCTACCACTTAATTTCCATGGCACTTGTGGGTTATTCATGACCGACATTTTCCCCCGAATAAAGTGGCAAGAGGAAGTCCCTTCCACACACGAGGTGGTTGAGAAGACCTCACCGGGTATAGCCTCACACCCAATGAAGGGCCGGTCACATTCCACTCCCTGGGAGCCACATCGTTAGTGGCGGGAAATTACTATAACCCAGAATGGCCACCACCCCGGCGGCCGGGTACAAGAGCAGTCTGGACTCCTCCCCGGTGTCGTGGCTCACCGGGGATACTAGCCCTTGCTCTGAAATTGAGAGTTTATATCATATATTTCATATAATCTCCATGGTTTCATCACTGCAACCAAGCCATTGCTCCCTCGACCACTGATATGTTACGTGACAAATTTTAAGTTCGGCTACCAGTTGGAGATGAATGAAATCGAATGTGTTAATCGCCAAGAAAGAAGCTCCGCCACTGACTTAGAAGAGTTTTTTTTATATATGTAGGCCATCATATTTACTAACATACCAAGTAATTTCCTTAAATCAACGACCACAAAAGTCCGATACTTGTACTGAGAAACTCAGTGCAAATTTAATGATTACATTTTATCTTTACTCCCCAAAGAACATGTTTTATTTCATTATATTTGTTAAATGTATCACTTTTGCAACCTCCGACGTCTAGAAATATTTCTTTCCTAGTAATAAAGTCGCACTAATAAATTACGCACTAACTAAAATATGTCTAAAGCAAGGCAAACACAATGAGTATTAATATTTCGGGGACAAACCAACGACTTTACTCCAACGGCGATTTCCAAAGTGAATATTTAGTGTAGTTAATCAGTTTAAAATTTCATTAAACGCTGAGCTCTCCAAAGCACTGGCCCTATTTCAAATATTCTTAACATTGAAGTCTGCATTTCTGCTAGGCCATATTTACAAATACGACACCATCACTGTTTACCGCAACAATCCAAGGACGACTGGGTGTTGCTCAGTTTTACTGAGTGAACTACCTGCGCAGGTGGACAAAGCACAAAATTAATGACACTTACTGTTCTTGAGAGGTGTGATCTCTCCGGAATCTGACGCTGGAGTGAACAGCTTCTCCAGGTCGATGGGTTTACTAGGTTGACTGTTGACGGCTGGAGCATCATCCTGGAACACAGAAACAGCGATTCTGACTTGGTGTGTTTTTTCTCCTACACGTTAGTAGCAGTGTCAAAATAACCAAAGCAGGCAGTTTGTGTCTGCATGCGTTGTGGATCTTAATATCCTGTGTGACGTACATAACTTTTCTGCGACCTATAAAATAGCCAAGGAACAAATATATAGCGTTACTGCGGACAAAATTTAATTCAACACTTCTGAAACCACACGTCTTTAAGGGAGTGGTGTACGAAAGCCGCACATTTACATAATTTGTCAGAATAGCCACTGCGTTTATTATTCCCTTACCACTAACGGAAAATAAAAAATAAAAAAATATTTTTTATATTTTCTTCAATCAGCGCTCAGAGAATAATAGAAGCTGCGAATAAAAATGCCAGAAAGTGATCGAAATTATTAATGTCTTGTGCCAAAAATTTTGAGAACTCTCTGGGAAACAACTTATGGCGAAAATAGACTAAATACGCTGCTTTCGTGCACCATTTTTTTCAAAAAGGTATGGCGAACCATTGTCACCTATTTTTTTTTTCCATTTGGGAATTGCCATGAACACCTTTGTATAGAAGGTTTCCAATTATTTTAGTAATTTTTGAAACCAAGATTTGAAAAGAAAAGCCCCGCTATTAATACTATACATAAAATTAACGGCAGGTTCTCAAGGTCGGCAAGAACATTAATGTTTTATGCTCATGGCTACGTTGATATTCTATAAGGCGGGTGGATACCAAACTAGGAGAAAAATATATATTATACATAGTTTTCAAAGGTAGCAGCGAATAACTAACCGGTAGTTGACGGTATCATAACTGAGCAATTTTGAAAGCCACGTCCAGAATCTATACTTTCCCTCTCATTTTTGTATTTTCTGCAGTATACGAGATCAACCTTGTTACGGACCACCCCGCTTTATTGATGCGTCATACAAGTGAAAACGAAGGATTTTTTTTAGGTAAGTAAATGAATTAATAAAATGCAAATTCGCGCTATTATGTAACAAAATTAAAAAGCTTTACGGCTTGTTGCCATATCGTGAATGGCAATTGAACTGCTTGCAGAGTGTTTAAAACACATTTACGCCCGTCAGATATGCTGATATACGAAAATAACACACACTTCGGACTAGGACTCTTTTGCTTCAAAGACGACACGCTCACTATAATCACAATTTCAGAGCACACTAAAATTGCTTATAAAATAAAAAAATAAAAAAACGAATTTTTTTTTTTTTTACGAAGCGCAGTATCTAAAAATATGCAAGACTTATACACACTAAACTACTCTTAAAGGCTGTTCACGACAAAGTGAGCACTTGAAATCGCCCTTAGGAAGAAATCGCCCTTAGGAAAAATTCGCTGTCCTTGCCTGAATATATTTTGACGGGCGCACTGACTGACATTCGTCCAGTAAAGTTGGTAACGCTGGAGGGGAAAGTAGTTCCATTTCTTAACGTCTGAGAAAAAGTATTACGTAACCATCTGTGATAACTTTCTTCCCCTTTCTGGGTTTTTTAAAAACATATCTAAGTGTAAAAATTATCATATTTTTAAAATATCTACTTTTATAATAATTTCACAGTTTCACCTGACCGACGAAAGAATACAGTGACGAGGCCCATAGCAATTTTAATTTTACAAGGCGGAAGAACACAACGTGTATACAAGTAGATCTTAGGCAGGGCTTTAAAAAGTGCTCATTTTCCCGTGAATAGCCCTTATAGTCTATTAGCGGTTTCTTCGCACTTTTTGAATCAAACCTTTGAGACATCACCCCGTGTGACGTTTTTATTGTTTCCTAAATATATCGCGGATAACGCGCTTCGGAGACTCGTGTTAACATGTAAGTTCCTAAATTTTGTTTAAATTAAACTTTTACTTATATAATATCTATAAATTATAATACTTCATTTACAATTAATGTAAATAAAATTAGAGCGAAAACAAATGTTTTCGCAATGCCCAGTAAGAAATAATTACCATGCAAAATATTATTGAACTGAGTGTAAGCGAATGAGGTGCGCAGTCCTTTTGTTGTAATTTGCGAGACTGCCATGCTTTGTTTGCTAGAGGCGGAGAGATACTCTGGAAGTAGAACTTAAGCAGGGCTCAGAAAAGTTGAACGTTACCGTGAATGGACTATAGCTACGTTTTTCACGTTTAATTTTACCCGTGCTCTCTACCGTGAACAGCGTTCACTTTAGCCGGCAATCCTACCGCGTGTAAAGTATCAGTGAAATCCTTGTTATGGTAAGAAACTGCAGAAATTTATATTCAACAGGTTAGTACGATAACTCAGATAAGCTGCACTTTCACTGTAGTCACTTTTACTATGTAGTCTGTAAACAGACAAGCGTAAGGGAATTGCCTTGCTTCGGAAAAAAAAATCACTCGTTACCAAATCTAGTCAATTTATTTGATAATAGCTAGAAGCCGGATTGTAATTTAATCTATGTCAGTATAGCATTACAATCTAGCATGCTGTCGGGAGCAATAGTGAGTATTGTGGAAAAGTATCGGCAAATACTTTAATGCTATTTGTAGAGTATATCTGAATCGAGCATTTGTAAAAAAATTTCATGCAGAAGTTACTAAATTTTCACAAGCATTTTACTTTTGTACTATATTTCAAGAGCTTAGCAGTACGGTGGTCATAAAATATTTCCCAGTAAACTTCCTAAGCGGTGGTTAAGTTTTAACCTGTAATCAAAATAGCAAATTTGCCACAAGTCAGACTACAAATAGCCTATAGATACGCTACAATACAAAGTTGGTAACTTCAGCGAGCGTTTGAATTTTCTGAACAAATGTAGGAAAGCTTCCATAGACGTACATATGGATGTAAATTCACTAGTGCTTTCTCAATTCGCATTCCCAGTAACGTGGTAAATTGCAAAAAAACTTCTTAAGAGTTGAGGGAAAATATTTCCCCTTTTAAGAGTACATTACACATTAAATACTGCGATGAAAACGCTTTTATCAGTAAAACATTTGTTTGGGACGACTATATTAATAATTTTTTACAGGGGCAGCTAAATATTTTGTGACTAGACCAATTCAAATTTTTTGTTACTTGATTGACCCTAACTTTTAAGAGTTAGTTGATGCAATTATATTTGACAGCGTAAATGACAGCAGGACCGCGATTTGAGCCTGAAACACTTGTACACGAATGATACTTTCACATCTGTGATAGTTTTCAAAATCAAGTGCATTTTGTATCATATAATATTTTGAGTATGGAATTTACGTAAATGGTTGTTAAGTTTAATTGGGACTCTTGGTAACATTATATATCAATATATACACTAAAAAACATTACTAACCTAATTTCAACAAAAATTATAAGTAATCTATGCAGCTGTAAATTCGATCCAAGATAACTAAATTACCCTACAATTGGACAAATAAATGAGATACTGGGCCAAGCTGATTTTTTGCTACCTCAAATTCTGTAATACTTAATACCAGATTGTTCCAGCAAACCAAATGCTTATTCACACCGAACGAAATATTAATTTGACTATACCTTGATAGTCATAAGGTGCATGGCAATTAGGTATTAGCGAGATGGTTCTGCGTACTAAATACACGCAGATAATTTCTAAGAACAAAATAAATGTCCAGTTGGACAAATTATTTTGAAACGCTTTATTTGGTTCTGATGTTTGGAAAAAGAGTAGTTTATTTAATCGAGTGAACAAAAATATTGTTCGTTAAATAAATTAGTTTTGTATATGAAAATGTATCTCAGTGTATATATCTAATATTTATTATGGTAAGTCTTTATTTACAAGCCACGCATTAAACTGTAAGTTAAGTTATACGTCCCAAAAATGTTTTCAATATCAGAAAAGCATCATTTTTACAGATTCCATGGAAACTCTTCGAAATGTTTTTATGTTTATTTCACCACGCAGGGTACCGAGATTTAATATGTTTTGAGAAGCCTCCTGACGTAAGACAATGTGGCAGAGCCACAATTGGCTGTGAAAATGGGCGATGGAAGAGCGCAGACATCCGCCATATGGGACTATTCCGTAGCTATTGATAGTGCTTTCTTACTGAACGACGAAAATAAATCTAGAGCTTGGAAGTACTACGCCGCGACGCAGCGGCAGGGGAAGGAGGGGAAGGGTAATTCCCGGCATAGTAGTCACGTGGTGGGCACGCCACCTTCCAACGACGCATTGGAAGCCCCACCTACCTGCAGCCAGCGGCTGCTCACCACCAATACAACACTTCCGATATAATTCTGAAAGAAGTTCGTTCCTGTTACTGCACTTACATTCAAACACTTACTGGCATACATACAGCAATGCTGACAGCTACCCATCAACAGTATTTATATGTATTGTCAACTCTAGACACTACAGTAAGATATTACAAAATCGCGTCATACGCGTTTATATTTTAATTCACAGCGACTCATAATTGATACACAGATGATCGCCTGTAGGTCATGACGATATCTATTTGTAAATATTGTTCACGATGAACTGAAGATTTTTAAAATTAACATTTGAAAGTAAATACTGTTAAGTACAGTACATATGGAGCCTCCCAGTTAATCTGACAGGTAATTAAAAAATACCTACGAGTCTTCACGCTTTATAAAAATATAGTATTTGTGGATGTGTTTTTTGAAATTACTTCCCAATAATATAACATATTTGTATACACGCTAGAGTAGAAATTTGCATGTTACACACATTAGAGTTTCGCACTGCCCGGATTATCGAGTTACTCCGTTGCTCACGATGATATATATATAAATAACAGGATGGCAACACACGTCTGTACAGAATTCCATGTATCCGTCATTACGACGCCTCTTAGTACTGTGCATACTTTCCCTACTCAGCAACAATATTACAGGAGGTGCGAAAATTTCGAGGAGTGTTTCGATACTTACGTTCCAAACAATTTCAGTGTTTCAGTTGGGTAGCGCACCAATAAAATGCCCAGGCTCGTGGCAATGGATGCAAAACGAGAAGGAAAGTATATCCTAGGCAGGGCGCTCAAAAGTGGCCGTATAACATCGAACAGCATGTGCACGTGAGTATGGAAGGATGCAGGAAGAGTATAGAAAGTAAACAATCGTGTGGGAAGTTTCCAGTCGACCGTGTAGAACCTAGAGTCTTGTTACCTGTCCGCGGACGAGCTGGGATGTGTGGTCGTCGCAGGACACTACGATGACTGGCGGCCGCCTCCAGGTGTCCCTCATGACGCGCCGCGTCGTGGCTGCCCCACTGTCGCGGGAGACGCCTACCAACACTGACTGCTTCCTCCTTCCATACTCTACCACGTCGTCCTTCCCCCCCCCCCCCTCGCCGTTCCAGTCACGCCCTAGCTTACTGGTGGACACAGGGGGGGGGGGGGGGGTATGGCTGATACAGTCCAGCGACTCCTTGGCGGTCGACGAAGCGCAGACGTCCCGAGTGCTATCCTCCCCGCCGGCGCCGCCACATGGCCGTTCCCGCGTCAAGACGCCTCCGCCGCGTGGATAATGCGGCGCACACTTCACTGCATTGCCAATACGACCAACGCAACGTGTTTCCAATCTAACTCCACTCATACCCCAACCCACGTCAGAAGTCTGTTACACTCGCAGATTTTTAGGTTATGGGGCGGCGCGTCTGACTCTTGTCCAGGACTTAGTGTGTTTTAACTCGGCCGTCTGACTGGAGGAGTTGGGAAGTTTCCAAGTGGTATGATAATGCTGCGGCAATACTCACGCACCTGAACTACACATCACATTAAGATGAAACACAAAACGTTATTTTTTACAAGCTTGTTTACAGTTCAACAGTCTTAGGTTCTAATCCCAAACAAACTATAAGGAACTAAATGAAAAAAAAAAATGCTTCCTACAAAACAAGCTGTTTTTTTCTTAAAGTAAAAAAATCGGTATGTAGCATTTGTGTGCAAATCTGCCTAGATTAGAACTGTCCCAAGGCGACTACTGTGTGTGTGTGTGTGTGTGTGTGTAAATTGTGGTTATAGTTGATTCACGGTATATTCGGCTTTTTCTGAACATTTTTCCAAAAGGACTGTGTATTTTACAAGACTGCTTTCCTGCGCACACGTTTTCACACAAGTTTAAAGCATCAGGATCTCGTAAACAACATAGGATAGTGGGCCAATGTGTTTTAACTGTTTGAACTAACCTAGGATATTTTGTGAATAAGGGTGTCATTTTCACACGCGTGTACAATAGTCACGGACATTGACTCGTAATGTCCTAAGACGCTCATACAGGATTTTCGGAAATTAAACGCCCAAACTGCAGGAGAAAAATTAAGTCGAGAAAAAACAGGACGCGATGTCCCAAAAAGGAATGTTAGAGGAGACGCGAGTGTACGGAAATTGGGTTTTGAAAAATTATTACTTTCTGAATGTCTTGTACAACGCCTAAGCTTCCCATGTTGCAGAGACACGTGCGTAATGCTGGCCGTCCTCGGTCTGTGCGCACTGTTCGGCTTCAGGAAGTGATATGTCAACACATCAACGACATACCCTCCACTAGTACACTCTCCATAGCGCGCCAAATCGGCGAGCCCCATTCGACCGTGTGGGACGTACTGTGGGTAAATTGCCGCCATACCTACCGCTGGCAGAAAGTACAAGGCATTCAGCAAAAATACGTTTTCAAAACCCAATTTTCACAGACTCGCATCTATTTTTAATATTCTCTTTAGGTACACGGCGTCCAATATATTTTCGAATTTTTCATGAGGTATCACCTCCTGCAGTTTGGGCGTTTGATTTGCGAAAACCGTCTAATTTTACGGTATAGACTAACTTTGTCTATGCGTACTAGTAAACTCTTTGGCAGTGTTAAGTTTTACATTTGTAAGGATCACAGTGGTCAGAAACAACTAAGAGCTTTGCAAAAAAAAAATAATATATTCATCATATGCTGTTCACGGTTGCGGTGTGGGATTGATTTTAGTTTATAGGAGAAATGTTTAATTTACACTATTAACCATCACGTCAGCTGGTACGCGATTGCAACATCGACTAACGCATCGCCAGTTATGAATTGCAATATCCAGCAGTTATGCAATCTATTGGCTTTCGGGTATTTCCGCAGCACTAGAGTCGTCAAGATTTGGAACTTTATATAGTTTCCTTACGCGGAGTATCATTAAGTAAGCAGCGTAGCGGCGAAGATATTGGCAGGAGATTTTTGGTGAGAAAAAATGCCATGGAAGACTAAGAACATACGAGAGAGAGAACCGAGCCTAAGATATTCAAAGTATGGAACATAGCGCCGTTTCAGCATACGCCCGAAAGGTCACGTAGGATGCTGAGTTAAGGGGAACCTGGTGCCCTACTCATGGGACCTACAGACATCCTGGGATAAGGCCCCGACGCTCGTTCAGCTCCTAAGGAAAGTGCCAACTTTCCCCAAGTGTCCAGCAGAAGAGCTTCCCACCAACAGAATCATTATGAAACTTTATTCCTTAACCTCCGATACGTCTTGTATGTAACATTTACATCTGCAACATGTTACTTCCACTACCGTTATGCATGGAGAAGCGTAAGCTGCTGACTAGATCTCCCGACTATATAGAGTTGCTGAGCACATTTATGTGCCATAGTTATCAGATCCACTAAGACATTGCGGAAAATGTAACTACCTATATTAAGAAAAAAAAACTTGCTATGGTGTTTAAAAAAAAAAATGGAAAGAATTTATAAAAACTCTGAAGAAATTTCTAACAGAGTTCGGTTTTGTTTCCGGCAATTTTAGACCCATGGTATCCGAAAGAGAAGCAGTTAAGTGGAGGCTGTTTATAGGCCATAATCAATATACGAAGAAGGGGAAATTTGTAAACATCTCAAGCAGCCATTAGTTTTGTAGTCCAGTCCGACGCTGTGTTAAGTTTGTGGGTAAAGGAGTGGGTGGAGGGGGAGATGAGGTAAGGGGTGTCCCGAATCCTCGTCAACAAACGCACGGCGTCGCGGAGTCGTTTATGGCATTGCGCAACTCGAGGTCGGCCACCTCTCTGGCGGAGAGCCAGTTGCCACACCTCCCCTTCCCACCCACGCCGTCCGATCAAAACACGCCCTTCATCACCAGCGGGCGGCCAAGTTTCCCGCAGATCGCAGAGTCTCGCCGCCACATCGACAACGTCATCCTCCGACACTACCTACTTCCAAACTATCGCGGGAAATTAACTATTTCTAATTCCTTAAGTCCAAGCGTCTACAGACTTTTTACTGTTTTTAAATCCAACCATTGAGAATTTCACTGCCCTTACCTGTAAATATTTTGACAGGCTCAATGGCATGCGCCCGGTAATGTTGGTAACGACCACGAGAAAACATTTCTTAATGTTAAATGAAAATGGTTAAATATTTGTAAACACTAAAGATATCATATGCTTTGAATTATTTTCAATGTATGCGAGTGTTAAAGCTAACAAATATGTAAAATATTTACTTTTATAGTAACTCCACAGTTTCATGTGACAGTTCTAAAATTTGTAACAAGGTCAAAAAATCAAACCGCTATTGATAATATTTTCACTAACCAAAAATTTAATGAATATAGGTACTTTTCTTCCATTTTCAAATGGTTTTTCAGATCACGATGGTCAAATATTAACACTCCATAGTTACAAACTTCATAGTCAATCCTCAAACACTTAGAAGTAAAATTCGACCATTAATTAATGATGTAATTAAAAAAAGATCAATGTTCTTGGCATAGTATTGTATAATTATTTTTGCATACATGAATCCTCGTGTATACGCTGATTTCAATGAGTATCTAAATGTCTTTTTTGGCGTCTTTTTAAATACCACGTTCCAACTAAATTAACTAATTTACGAAATCTTAACAACAAAGCATGGATCAATGACGAAATCTTGGCAGCTTGTATTGAGAAAAGAAAAATACATCTTAATGTAATAATGATGAATTTTAGGTCAAGTACAAATCTTTTCGTAGGCCTAAATACTTGGCAAAAAACAAATGGAAAAATTAAGCGGAACTACTTTAAGTAATTCTTCACAAAACAATATTAAGACTACTTAAACATAATAAACAATCTTCACAAAACAATATTAAGAATACTTAAAAACTATTATAGGTAAGCAGAGGATACAGTCTGATATCAATATAATTAGGATGAATCTGTTTTTTAGTGATCCTGCAACTGATAATATATCAACAATTACACTGACGTTTGTGAAAAATGCAGTACCAAGAAGGACACATGTGATCGAAATGAACTTCAAATAGGTACATGACAATACATGATTAGGATTACAAAACTGCATGTGATCTATCATTCAGATTCCAGTGTATTGTGAAGCCCCCACGTGCTGCAATCAGAGCCCCTAAACGTCGTGGCATGTAATCAAAGGATCCGGATATGTTCCTGGGGAATCTCCCTCCACGCGGTTTGTATTCCAGTCCATAAAGTATCATAATTGGTTGCTGGAGGACCGCGACTAACAAGTCGCCTACCAACCATATCCCAGATGTGTTCGATAGGCGACATGTCAGGCGAACGTGGAGGCCAGGGAAGCAGTGGTGCCATTTGTCCATTGAAGGCTCGCACAATCCTCGCCACATGTGGCCAGACCATTGTCCTGCTAATATATAGCATGTGGAGTTACCTGCAGGAGGAGCAGTACCTCTGACTAAAACCTCCCTGATGTAGCGGTTGCCGATCAGGTTGCCCTAAATACGCAGGAGTAAAAATCTCATGTTGTATCCAATGGCGCCCCAAACCATCACACTTTGCGTTTGTCCGTCATGCCGCTCCACAATGCAGGCTGCCAGAGTGCCGTCACCACCGTACCGTCTAACACTTATGCAGCCGTCACTGTGGACAGGTTGAAGAGACTCCTCCGAAAGCACTACATTTTGCCTCTCAACATGCCAGCGACGGCGTTCACGTGCCCAGTGCTGTCTTGAGGCGTTTTTGGTTTCTGTGCATTGGAAGTCGAGGCAATAGCATGCATGCCACCAGTCCAAACCGCAGCAGACTGCGTCGAACCGTCGACACAGACACGCCAACACCCATTTCAGTGCTCCAGTGTCGAGCCAATACTGTGGACGAGGCTGGACGGTCCGTTACGGTCACGCGGTGGTCCAGTACCCGCTTGTCGCTGCGCAAGACCCTCTTCTATTCATTGGTTCCACAGACGTATCACTGCCATAGCAGCACGCCCTTTATAACACGAAATGTCACGGTATGACATACCAGTTTCCCGGAGACCGATCATTCTGTCCCGTTCGAACTCTCACATGCTTATTTGCCACCCTTTGAAGTCGACGAGGCATACTGGAACTTGTTTTCACTTCCATTTGACTGCTCTTGACTGATATTGGCGTACCGCTTACCTTTCCGGTCACATACCAGAGGGCGCTGCTGGGCCGACGTGTACGCCATCTCTCTGCATTCGTAATCACTTACTGCTGGTAAACTGTCCTACAGATCTGAGTTTGGATTCATTCGGGCCTTTCTTTCTGGGTGTTGCAATTTTCACAAACTATAGTGTGCATAGAATATGAATTTTGCTTGAAATCCATGAAAGTACAGCTTCATTAAAATTGGGGGGGGGGGGCCCTTGAGGAGGGTGCTTCCGTGTGCGCATGCACGTATGTGTGTGGCTAGGCGGTGGCGTTGAGGGGACAGGAGAGAGAGAGGTGAGTATGAACAGGCAGACACGCAGTCGCGGTTGATATCAATGTTATGAATTTGGCGACTATAACTTAAATGGTTCGGAAATTACAGCCAATTATGCTAAGTTGTCATAGGCCATACTTGTCCCCAGCTGGTCGACAGTTGTCCTGGGTAGAGACAGACCGTCGATACAAAGATGGCCGCCGGGAATGAGAAGCTCCGAATTTGAGAGAAGCTCAGACCGATTCCGCCGCATTGGGCAAACTGCCCGGATTATGCTAATCAGCACTGGCTGCCAAGATAGCTGCCGGCGGTGAGAGCGAAATTCGGGAAAGGGAAAAAAATTGTATTTTTGTACGCGAAATCGACCGTTTTGGACGGGGAAAAGGAAAATTCGGCTGTCCTGTGTCCAGAGCCTGCAGCCTGAATTTATGCTAATTGTGTCCACTGTGTCCGCAGCCTGAAGCGTGGGTGTCACAATTTTCACAAACAATAGTGTATTTTTCAACAGTGATAAAAAAAAGTTGTTAATGATATTTAATGAAACCTCGCAAAACCCTTAGAAATTTTAAAGATAGTAAATTCTTTGAAGTCCAAGAACGAAGACTCCTCTGGTTATGATGGTATCACCAACGAAGTTAATAAAGACTGTCCTCTAGTTCTAAGTAAGACTTTAAGCCTGCTTTGTAATGTTGCACTACAAAATTGTGTTTTTCCTGGGTGTCTTAAATGTGCAGTATTCATACCTACATTTAAGAAATGTGCTAAAGATCAACCCTATAACAATAGGCCTACATCCAAAATATTTGAAAAAGTTAATTATGCCAGATTATTATTGCGCGTTTCAGAAAATACTGTAGATTGACAGTTCGGTTTCAGAAAACAATTTTTAAACGAATGATGTAATATTTAAATTAACATAAATAAACGCCTGGAATAAGTCATTAGAATCGGGAATATTCTTTGACCTATCTGAAGCTTTCGACTGTGTTGATCATGCAATTCTTCTAAATAAATTGCGCGATTATGGAATAAAAGGAAAATTATTTAAACTTTAAAAATCTAATTTAAGCAATAGAGTACAATGGCTTGGAATAAAAGAATCATTCAAAGCAAACAGTGTGAGACATCAAAACGGGGTAAAATAAGAACGGTGCCCCACAATGATCAAATTTGGGACCTCCGTTATTCATTTTATACATAAACAATCTTCCCCGTTGTCTACCCCAAGTAAAGGCCATACTATTTGCAGATGATACAAGCACACCGATAAGTAAAACTACGTGTTCCGTATTAAAGTCGACAAATTTAGTTACATATAGTTTTTCTTCTTGGTTCAGAGCTAATAGATTAACACTAACTTAAAGAAAAGATTTTGTAGAATTTCTAACATAAAACAAAAGCTCAAGTAATGTAAACGCCACTTTTGAAAATAAAATTATTAAAATGGTTAATGATACCAAATTCCTTGTTATCATAGCAAACAAATCATTGTGTTGGAGAAAACATCTAGACCAGTTATCAACACAAAGCTCAGCTTGTTGTATTCTTCTAAATGTTGAAGTACTGGATCAGACAACAGCGAAGCAAATCAAGTATGCAACTTCTCGTTCTGCGATGTCATATTTAATGGGGCAACTCACCAATTGCCAATAGAATTTTAAAGATTCAGAAGAAGAAAAAACAATTATAATAGTAAGTAGTTCATATAAACAAGATGCATGCTGAACATTTACAGAAATAAAAATATTAACCCTAACCTCGCAAATATGCGCTCTTCTATGATTTCCATTCCAAAATAAACACATTTTTTCAGGAAAATGGAGAATTTACATAATCATGGAAACAGAAATAAACATTACCTGCACAGACCTAACAATTTGACTACACATGAAAAGAGTGTTGTTTTATATCTAATAACGATCTTCAATCAATTACCATCCGATTTAAAGAAGCTATCTCGTACAAGTGATAATACAGAATTGCACAGCAAAGCACATCACTCCAGTTCAAGGCCCGACTGCTAACTTGCCATTACTAACACCATACATAGCACACCAAACATAGCAGCCCACATGCAAGAAAGACGATGGCAGTTTCCTAACCGAGTCTTCCTTTGCAACTCATCAACTCCTACCCACAAGCTATCCTACCGCATCTGAAAAGGCTTCGCCCTATTCCGTATTCCCACTGTCAGCAGCCCCGAAGACCAACGAAGATGTCGAAAAAATCATCAAATAAATACAGAATTAAAATTTCCAAAATCTTTGTCGAGATGACATCTCGTGTCGTTAAGATCGAGAGAGATGTTACGGTAGCGTGAAGAGGCCTAATTGGACGGCTTGCCTGAACACGCCAACACTCACGAGTGGTAATGAGGACAGCCAGTTGCCGCAGTCGGGAATCGCATTTCCCAAACCCCGGTAAGCAGGAATACCTTCTACCAGACAAGGAATAAGGCCATGTTGCGTTATAGCAAGCCGATAGGAGGGCAATGTATAGTGGCGGCAGAGGTCTTTCTCCATGCGACGTCGGCCTTGATGCAAGTGACAGGAAGCCTGCTGTGCAGACTGCTGCAACTCGTATTACTTCAACAGCCTTCGGATACTTCTTAAGTTGGGACTGTTACAATATACTAACGTGGCTCTCAGTAAGGTAGTGGATGTGGTTAACTTAATGTCCCCCCAACCTTATAGTATTCTATCTACTCTCCAGATGTTTTATTATATTATAGTCATTAGTAACCTATAGTTTATGTTTATTTACTCCACAGGCTCTACCGTCATGAGATCCCCCCCCCCCCCCCCAACCACAACAATTACGGTTTGACCACAATTTAACAAAGTGAAACAGCGTGATACCGTGTATTCGAACGAAAATATCTAAATTTGACATCTTATAATTATAATAGAAATGCTGTAATTTAACGAAGGATTTTAACTGACGGGCTGTTTCCTAAAGTGCCTAAAATAAAGGTCAAGCCAAAAAAATCACGAGGAGATTATGTAAAGTAAACTTCTCTTATTTAAAATATTTACGTTTGCACGTAGCACTGGTATAATAAACATATTTCATTTTTACTAATAAGAAATTTTTTTTTTATCTGACCAGCGCAAAATGCGGTACGTAGGTTCTTGACTGAAGATCTAGTTTTCTACACCTAAATTTTCAGCGCTCGTATCAGGCGAATGGTGGTTTCATGTTTTCAATTTCACCACATTTTATATCATAAATAAAGGCGTCTGTATTCGTAGTATATTATTAAAACGTAGTATTAATGTTAAATTACTACTGAATTAGTGTTCCAGTGGGATGACGGATGGTTAAGACTTTCAGGTTAGCAACATTGGCGACATGTTTAAGACTGCTTGCTTGTTTCTTTCTTTCGACGAAATACTTACACTATCAAATAAATATTGTACAGTTACTTTTTACATACCTAGTCAATAGTAACCTAGTTGTGGTTTTTTTTTTTTTTTTTTTGCTGCAGGTGTAAAAATATTTCAACGTGCATCGTCTTTGTTGCAGGGCTAATGATGGACCTTTGCGGATTGAGTTTAAAATTGAACTACGTTTCTGACTGTGGTAATTATTTAAAGGCAATGTCTTAATATATCACAACTTTGTAACTTACTCTAGATGTTTAAACAATCATGTAACGTGCTTCGAAGTTTCAGTGGACTTAATATTTGTCAGATCCCCAATAAATTGCTCAAAGCTAAAGCCCAGTTAATATATATTTAGAAATTCTTGTGAAAACAAAGGTTACAGTGTTAGTGTGCGTGCAAAGGATTGTGTAGAATGTTGACCACCATCTTGTTTGTCCCACATATAAACTAAACGAAACTAATTGTGTGCAGGTTTTTTGACCCCCTCTTTTTCCGTTGTCTTCTATGCTAGTTTGTTTTAAAATGTGTACTTGTTCAGGCTTGCCTTCCATTAGTAGCATAACCCCCGTCAAAAACGAGAGGTTAAATACCTGCTGTACTGCCCCCCCCCCTCCACCCACCCACACACGCAACCATTCAAGCCAGTTATGTCAATCTATTAATGTGTAATGACCGTAATGCTCTATATCGTCACACATATTTTCATAAGCTGTAAAATAATTACCAATCAAACCAATTTCAATGCAGGTACAGTTAAGTCATAAAACTGACCTAAATATGGTCAACAATTTTAACGTTTGTGTTATGCTTTTTGAAATACAACAGCATTGTTAGGAAGCTGAAGATTGTAATGTAAACAAACATTTGATAGTTGGAACACAGAAGCCAAGTTGAAAATATTTTTTAATACGAAGTGGTAGGGTAAGTTGTCAGCACCTGAAATTAGAACTTACGCAGGGCTTCAGAAAAGCGCGAAGTAGCCGTGAATTTACCATTTCACCATTCCCTGTTTCAGTGTGTATACGACTAAGATTACAGCATACGCATGCCAGTGGCTTAGAAGTGGTGAGATTTACTTCTGGCTCGCATAAGAATATCTAGATGTGTTTATGCAAATCGTTCAGTCTGAGGAACATTTACGACAAAGGCGTTGGTGCATGCTGCAGATTGCTGTTGCACGACCAAGGAACATAAGCTAATTAGGAATGACTGACGTAAGAACGGAAGAAAAAAAAACACATTACACGCCAAAGTAAACTTTAAGCAATTCTACAAGTAAAGGCTTTGAAATACGTAGTCAACAAATTATGTGCTACGAGGAAATCGTTGTAAATAGTACATTGTTACTTTTTCTACGAGTATTTTAACAATATATAAAATAAATATTTTATTTCACGACAATATTTTTCTGCGTCCTGTGTTTATGTAATTTTTTTTTTTAATGGTAACCATCAATATACTTCGAAAATTTGCATTAAGTTTAACTAATGAAATGATTTTCACGCTAAGTGTAACTAAATAGATTTCGATTATCCTAAAGTGTAGAATTTCCAGGAAGGGTTACTGGAGTAATGTCCCCTGTTTTGTGAATTTTTGTAGCACCATCTACGGTTTTTCATTGTCTAAGTGTTAGGCTTGTGAAAACGATATTCGTAATAATTTACCAAGTGCCACGATGTACAATAGCGTGCTATTCTTCAAGAGTCCGTTTCAGGTACACAATTGCTAACAATATGCGTAGCGTACTATAGTTGGAATGCAAAGAAACGGGCGCTCATGACTGACAAACAATCAGGTTATTCCAAATTGTATAGGCCGTTCACGATAAACTAAGCACTTTAAAAACCCTGATTATAATTTTCCATGCCAATTATATATTTACACCGTATATGAAATAAAATTGCCACGGCCTTTTAGTTCATGCGTTGGTTATATGAAACTGTGAAATTATTTTTTAAAGAAAATCAAACTTTATTTTACGTATTTGTCGATTCTTATACATTTATGTAATAAAAACGGAAATGAAGAATCCTTTTAGTATTCACAAATGTCTACTTAACTCTTCGTTAGGACGTGTTACAACAGTGCCTCCCCTTTCATGGTAACAACACTCACTCGGCATGCCTGGTAGAATACAAGCAGGTTGGAGCAGCGACATTTTTCCAAAGGTCGATTTCCAAAGTGTTCAACCGCGAACAGCCCGTAGCAAGGGGTATACCCGATGTAGAAGTAGTGTGGGTTTCCAGACGAGACAAATTAATAAAAAAATTAAAAAAAAACACAAACCAGTGCGATTGACAAAGGTTAATCACTTGGTTAAAATACTACTGCTAACAACGCAAGTACTTAGAACACAATGCGGACACGAAGTCTCAGGTGGTCTACATGTTATCCGCGGGTGGACCATGGAATCGGAAACCACTTATCCATAAACCGTAATACTCGTTAAAATTGACAGTACTTGTGGTGGTTGTAGTGTTGCAATGTGCGTAACGAGGTCAACCAAACAGTTCTCCAGCGGACAACTTGGGGAAGTGCACGGGAAGTTGCTTTCAGGAATTTACTGCTTCCACGCAATATTTACGCAATAACAGACAGGCTGGTCGTAAAGTTAATGCGGCTTATTCGCAGAGATCTTCATTGCAATTAATTACGGAATATTCTTTTACATTGCAACGACCAGAAAATTTGACAAAAAATGTGGACATTAACTTACATTAGGCCGTGCTATAAAGCAGTTTCACTGGTTTATGTAACGTAAGATAATTCGCCAAACAATGATAGTGGATTTCCGAGCTTTTGGTTTATTTCTACAGACAATTTATAAACCATTAAATTGAATACGTTATTTGGCAACGAGGAACTTTTATAAAGTAGCTCACCCATGTGTGTTTTAACAACAATAAAATAATGATATATCGAGGTAGGTTATTTTATTTACAAAACCTTTGCGTATTAAAATTTTAAGATAGAATTAATATTATTTTGGTTATTTCCGTGTGGTGGAGAGCTTAACCACTGTGTCAAACGGTGCCCTCAGGAGAACTTTTACAAACTTAATATTTAGTGGCAGTTTTAAGGAAGACGCCTGAAGTCCGCAGTATGGCATAGTGTGCAGGTTTATTCATGTTGGCAAAGCTGCAGTTAAAGTACACTAAGCTCCAATACCGTATCCGCCTACCTGGTGGCCGTGGTTCGCCGCCAGGCGTCTGACAACCGCTTCTAGCACAGACCGCTTCATCACTCCGCACACTACACCATTCAACCGGGAAATGCCGTTCGCTTCGACTGTCAAAGCCAACCGCGCACCATGCTTCAAAACATTTCAGTTGCGAAGATAGTCCACTCGATATCAAGCTTCGTTGGCATGTATGCTATCTAAAAACGCTCCAAAGAAATATTTTTAGGAAATAAATAAACATTTTGGTTTATATCAAGGCCGAAATTATTTCTGTAATACGGTTTTTGTGTTGTGATTTAAGTAATTTATTTTGCTTTTTTCACTATAGGCTGTTCACAATAAAGTGAGCACTTTTGAAGGCCCTCTCATTTTGAATAATAACCAATACATTTATGTTGCTTTAGCTCTAGACGTTAACTTCCGAGTGCTGTGGAATACACACACTGTGTTTATTACTTACGTGGGAATATTCATTTTGAAAGGTGGTTAAAGGATTTAATATGGCTGAAAGGAAAAAGTAACTTGGGCCTAAAGTGCTCACTTTACCGTGAACAGCCTATATGGGTGTGTGTTAGTGTCAATTTTTTTTTTTTTTTTCAGATGTTTACGATATTTTGTTATATATGATGACGACGACCCCGGAAATTCCATTTGCCAAACTTGAACAGCCTGTTTAAATTTTGAACCACTTCAGGGACAGATATTGAGGCAACACTTTTTTTCCTACTGGAATGTATTCAATATTACCAAAATAACTGCATTAAGCAATGAAATGAGCCATAAATGAATACGTCCATGAACTTGGTCATTATAGTTTTATCTTTGGGTCATAAGATTCCAGTTTAAAGTTTTTTTCTTTTTCGAATGCCGTGTTTAAAGTAAACCACAAACACCACCGATAGTGAACTAAACAAAAAACTGTTTCACTATTTATAGCAAAATTTAAAATCGGAACTGCAGAATAAGTGCAAAGTTGGAGAAAGTAAAAGAACTACAGATCGGCGAGGGCTCAAACTACAAAACCCAGACTCATGGGTTAGTTGCATACGTTTAGTGATATCTCGAGCGAATAATTTCCAATTCACTGCAGTTCTATTGCGCGGCGAGGATTTATCTGTATCGTTGTCTAAATGTTACAAATTTATTTCTAACGTTTATAGACCTGCGAGATATGAACAATTGAATCTGTGCGGTGACCGTTTTCAACTTGTATACATTGCATTCAGTCCAGTCATGTGTTAATAGTAGCCATCAAATCCGGATGTTACACTCCTGTTCACCTTACCAGCTGGACTGTATTATCTAACTCCATTCCTGTTTTAGTCATGTCCAGGTGTTTAGGGTCATGTTTTAACTGGAATTGCCCAGCTCACTCCAGGTTCAGTCTGGACTGAAATTTTCCTCTGGGAGGGATAGAAGCTGCGGAGATCATTAATAGTAGTTAGTGTTTAATTACAGTACCTAAAGAAAAACCCATTGTTATAATCAAAATACCCAACATATTTTGTTATTTTAAAAACATGTTATTTTATGACAAGTACATACAAAAATTTGTACACTCACACATTCTTGTAATTACGTACGCACACGTGTGGAAGCTCACACACTCGCATACAGACATACATTCAAAAATGCTTAAATACGTTTATTCATATGTTTTGCATAAGTATATTTATATCATTTATATGTACGCACGTAGACGAAGACATTCATAAATACGCACATATATGCATACATATGTACATATCTGCATACATAAATTCATGCACGATTATATCCATACAAATATGATTAAACGCATAAAAATATATGGCCCACAGACTAGATATATTTCTAAGGAGGCAGTGCATCCTTTAAAATCGAGCTTATAAATATATATATATATATATAAATCATCGGAGACTTGAAAATAACCTACAGAAAAGTGGATAGTGTACAACAACGTGAACAAATTTTTATCCACCTTCCATGTCAAAAATAGGGGTGGCCACCCCTAACTGTTATTGAATTGCTACAATCTTACGAGCGGTACGTCCTAATTAACAAAATTGAGCCTTTTGTATTAAGTACCCGTATACAGGTTGAGGTACCTAAGGCAGGTCACCTGAATAACATTGCCAATTCCAGTGGCAGAAGAAAATGTTTCGAACAAAAGTTGCTTGGGTAGAAGGCGATAATAACTTAAAAGGTGATCATTTCCCGTACGTTGAAGGGCAAAGAAGATGGGAAGGTCAAATTCATTTAATTTAAATGGAATGTAAAATTGTATTAACACCCGTCGACAGTGCGTATGAATATGTAATAAATACGATGGCATTTGCCGGTCAATGATGAAGCAAACTGCGCCATCGCACGGAACAAGGGGCCGACGTAGCGCCGTCCTGTAGCGACTGTAGCCGTCCTGTATTTGGCGGTTGTTTAAACAAACGCCTGCCTAAGAGTACGTTTCTTTTGTTATTTAATAATATCAGTTGTTCGAATTGGTGACCTTTCTTTTTGATACATACTTTAAAGTGGTTCTGAGCGGACAATACCGCACGTCGAATTTCATCTGGACTTATCGCAGAACAAGCTCGTGTTATGCGGCCTTTCATGTCGTCGGAACTCGTCGGTGGGTCTTTGCAGACCTCTTCCTTTAATGTCCCCTGCAGATACAAGTCCAGGGGTGTTAGGATTTGGGAAGGCGCAGGCCATCTTCATACGCCCTGTCGAGGGGTGTCAATAAAAATAATCTCTCTCTTTACATCAACGAAGTTGACTTTTGTATTTTCTTTACTCTTCTATGAACGGAGAAATTATCACTATCGCGTTATTAGTGCCTAGAATCCAAGCAACTTTTCTCTGAAACATTTTCTTCTACCACCCGGTTTACGGAATACAAGTTATAAAACTGTTAGTTAAAGTAGTAAATACTATTTTGAAATGGGAATATCGTACGATTATTTAACATATGTTACGAAGTTTAATTAAAATTAGCAATGAATTATTTAAATAATTACCGAAAATTCTATTTGCAAAAATATGTACCTTATAAGATGGTAATTCGAAAAGTGCAGGTGTAAGGCACTTTGGCCACAATCAAACTAAATATGTATTGAAACACTGACATTTATTTATGAGTATCTCACAATCTTCAAGAAAAATAATGCGTTGGGACACGGTTCACTATACGGCTACCAGAAGATACGAAGAAAGGATTTAGTTTCCCTGTCTGTCAAAGCATATCTCAATGACGAATGTCCTTCTACATCACAGTGGTTACCAACTTTCATTTTTAACACAGGCCATAAATGAGGCCACAAAAATATAGTGTGTTCATTAACGTTTAGTAAAAAAACGGTGTAATAAAGTTTATATGAAAACACTCGTCAATATTACAGGCGTTGCTTGATTTATACAACTATCCGTAGCCAAAAAAGATAATTATTGAAGATAAAAAATACTATCACACATTACGACCCAAAATGGAGTTTGGCTTTTTGTAAACCAACTTTTCAAAATTACACATACTTTCCGGGCTTTAAAAAAAAAGTGGCGTTTTGTTCAGTTAACCCATTCCTAACGTCAAGATTGGGGACCAAGGTCACAAAAGCTTCTCCACACCAGGATCTCACAGGTTCGAGTTTTGCCTAAGTCACAGATGTGTAGGTATTTTTATGTATAAAGTTAACTTAGTAAGGTATGTAAGCCGTCGTCTGATTAGTCTCCCATCATAAAATGGAGACGTAAAACGCAGTAATTAAAACTACACACACCTTAAGTATTTAGTATATTAAATCACTTAGGTTGCTCAAATAATGTTTTTATGTTGGTGAATGTGCACAGTAAAATTATCTAATGAAAATTATGATTAATAAATTAACAGTCTTACTAGCTCCGTGTGAATTAACTGATTAAAAAGTGAAGGGTGCCCCGAGGGAAATGTTCTTCATTGTCAACTTCATGCTGCTCATTTCTAACGTACTACATAGCATGGCACCATACTACATACACCATGGCACTACTCCTTGTCTCACTTGGCAGTGCGCTTAATGTAACCAGTATTAGATTCCTATGGCTGTGTGGTTAATGTCAAGGCCATTTCAAAACTGGCGCTGTAGAGCAACTGCAGTCTGCATGATGTAACCAGCGTGGCTGGCATGGGCGATACATGGCCATTTGTCATCGCACTCAGCACACGTGCCAAGCACCGACTAACGCGAGACATATGTTACCGTCAGAGCTCGCAATGGGGCGGAAATATTTCAGCCCGAGCGATGCTGGCGCTCCGCGGAGCACAGGGTGCCCAGGGAGCTGTCGCACTGAAGACGGCAAGGACGAGAAGAATTCCTAATTCGAGTTGAGCATCGCGTGCCGCTTAAAAAGAACGTTTCGCGCGCAAAATACATCCAAGCAAAGGGACTGAAACAGAGCCCAGCTTCTGTTCCAAGACAGAGCTGAACGATGGCAGCGATAATGCTGCTCGTTCTTTATCAAGATGCAGACCTTGGCACACCAGATCGT
The DNA here is from genome assembly GCA_029891345.1 of Dryococelus australis. Classification (NCBI taxonomy): domain Eukaryota; kingdom Metazoa; phylum Arthropoda; class Insecta; order Phasmatodea; family Phasmatidae; genus Dryococelus; species Dryococelus australis. The sequence goes on from CM056997.1 coordinate 195,242,830, forward strand.
ACAGCAGTTTCAAAAGACTTCGTTATCTAATTGTATCTCCTGTTCTGTTGGCTACTTTCTCGCACAGAATGAAGTATAATAGTGCGACAATAATCTTTAGTGTGTGTGTTTTATTCAGCATGAACATAAAAATAGGTAGATATATTTTAGAGCTGTATATCACATTACCAAATAGTATTCAGTAGTATGACTCAAAAGTATGCCCATTAAATTAGTTTGCTCGTTTGCTCGAGCCTGGCGGTGAATATTAATGGGATATACTGCGGAATATTCAGAATTTTAAATATTATCATGACTGTAGAATATGCGAACACTATCAATAATGGTGAGGTCAACGTGGTGATTCAACGAATAGGCAGGTGATTGCAACGTAGTTTCTGTTGGATTTTCTCCTTGCAGTTCTTTTATTTCCTTTCTGGCAGTTGCCGATCGATTGGTGTTTATTCATTAGAAAGTAACCTAATGCCTTCTTTGCTTCTGAATGGCCTTGCAGTTCTTTTATTTCCTTTCTGGCAGTTGCCGATCGATTGGTGTTTATTCATTAGAATGTAACCTAATGCCTTCTTTGCTTCTGAATGGCCTTGCAGTTCTTTTATTTCCTTTCTGGCAGTTGCCGATCGATTGGTGTTTATTCATTAGAATGTAACCTAATGCCTTCTTTGCTTCTGAATGGCCTTCAGGGCGGTGATGTGCCAACTGCAAAGACAGCTACCAGGGTAAGATGTTACAGACATGCAAACATATATTGCTATTATTTATTTGTGTTTTTTAATTTCAAATAAATATATACATCTTCATATATAAAATCCATTGCGTGTGACTAAACCGCATCGCCACTGACAAACCACTGGACCAATTAAGATCATATTCACACCACATGTTATTGAGGTGACGAGTAAGGTATTTAGATATGTTTCATTCCGACAGGTGGCACTGGAGTCTAACTTCTATATTTATGCGCCGATTCTGCTCATACTTGTAGGAAATGTTTATTGATCTAAAAGAGAAAAATTCCAGCAATACCACGGCCAAACAATAGGCAATTATGCGCAGAAACAACACAGTTCAAATCATACAGGACATACATCAATCATACGACGCTTTACAATATCCACTTATATTCTGGGAAGGAGAGGATGGATATCATTTCAAGAGGTGGAACAACGTTCGCTGGGATCAGCTAGTTTTACGATAAAAATCTGGAATAATCCTAGAAACCAAAAGTGGAATACAAGGATGTTGGATATATTTTCAGCAGGTTTTGATAAACAAACATGAATATTCTAAAATAAAAACTGCCCTAAAACAAAAACAAATGATAGGCGAGTGAAAGGAAAGAGTAAATATTTCAACACAAAATATCATAATATTCTGAAAATTGCGCATACAAGATTAGCGCCAGAAACAGCAAATAATGAGTATTTAAAATAAATACTAGTTAAGACAATTACATGTTTTTGTTAATTTTTCTACGGGCGATTTCCCAGCCTCAGAGCTCACTCGACGGTAAATTTAGCTGCACATATCTTAAAGTTTAATTAATTAAAAATAACTACGAGTATGTCGGTTTTGGCGCAGGGTTCAGGGATATGAGGTAGGGGTTTTCCGCCATCTTGGTAGGCGCGGGCGGCGGCCATGTTGGTGGGTGCAGTCCGGCATCTTTGTTGACGTCACAGCCAGGGCTCGATGCCATGCTAGATGTTCTTCCACCGATTTTCCCTCAAAATGGCTCGTTCAGCTTCTGAAATTAATTATTTTGCTAAAAAATTACTTCTGTTCCCTGCGAAAGTTTTATCCCCTCCCCTAACCCTAATAATTTTTTTAAAAAAATGTAAAAATGTGCTTGCTCTATATATGACCAGACTCGTCTTTTCAAGGCACATGCGATCATGATGACATAACGGTTATGTAAGCCAATGTCAGATCCAACATATTGGATTTAAGAGGTATGCCCCTACCGTCCAATAATCAAAACACAGTACCACTACCCATCTTACCAACATCCCTCCTCCATCACAAAAACCCGTAACCAAAATATTTGTAAAAATTAGCACACACCACCCTTCAAAAGTCTTGAGTTTTAAAATCTCGCGCAGATTAAATTCATTTTAATTTTAACTTTATCACTTACCTTTATCCCGTACAGGCAGGGAAAAGGCGGATAAAACACCGTTTTGGAAACAGATCCCAGGCGCTACCTTGGAATACCTGAAACTTTGCATGTTATGCAGCAAAATTAAAAATTTGAGGAGGAGGAGGGGGAGGGGGTTATATTCTTCTTCCCACCACATCTTAACTGAGGAGCGTTTGGATGGCCTAGGTCCCTTACAAGGGACTGATCCACCCCCTTGCTGAGGGAGTAGCGTCCCAGTTATGTAAAATGGCGACCACTCATCCCCTCACCTAACATCAACACCCCGCCCCCCTCCAACAAACCTCTAGCCATCTCCCACCTGGTCTTCCTCACCTTCCTCGCCCACCGCCCTCACCACCCTAATCACCCACCCCGACCCCCTCTCCTTCCACACCGCCTGCCACAAACCCCCTCAACATCTCACCCACCCATCAGCTCTTGGTCAAAAAACCTTCTAACCCCCTCCTCAACCCACCCCTCACTCCCCTCGCCATCCTCATCCACCCCACACCAAAACCCTCACACCCACCTTTCTTAAGGCTCACCATCCCTCATCGCCCTCATCTTCCTCATCAACCCTCACCACCCTTACCCCGTCACCAACCCCTTGGCCCACAAGATTATAAAACTTGAGGATCATGTAATGTTTCACCCTGCCACCTAATCATAAAAATCGAACATAGCACATTTCTTCATATATTTAATTTTAACATGATCTTATAACCATTGTATTATTGGTTTAGTGCATACCTTCAATCACGATAAACTCAAAAACTATCCTGAATAGGATATTTTATTTATAAGAATTTATATTAAATTAATGGTTGTTTGCGTTTTAGATACATTTCAAGGTAAGAGATGTATCACGGAGTTAATTTTTTTTTTTCAGTTCGGTCTGTATCTTAAATCACAGTATGCCCACATTTTCGCAAGTCAGGTTGTAAGCAAGAGAGTATTTATACTTATATGCAATTATAATTTACGATTTCTTAGAACCAGGCTCGTGAAATTCAGTTTGCAAGCATAATTTCTAGCTCCAATGAAAGTATGCATGTATAAGCCATACAACCATTTTTAGACACAGTGATTAACTAATGTGAAAATAACATTTGCATCCTATTGATTTTTTAAATCTAAACCAGTTTATTACAGGGGAAGAAAAGATTTAAAATTAAAATATTGAAAATAAATGTGATTTTTTCTAATTTATTTAAATTTACTACTACAAAATCATTCATGTTCGTCTGCATCCTTATAAACATCACATTCAGTTCTAATTAGTCAAATACGAAACCAACTATTCGGGCACTCGTGAACTTCGTGCCCACTGTGGAGTAAGTTTGAAGACAAAGTCCTTGCATCAGAAGCGACACCGATATGGCACTGAAAACTCCGTATATGATACACTAGCGGTCCCAGGTTGTTCGGCAGTCATCAAGTCGAAAGGGCAGAAACCATGGACGAAGATGTATTTGTGGAAAGAGATGTTGTTCCTGGTGATGAAGTGCCAGGTTCGTCGTGCTACTGGTCGGATCAGATTTTGGCAGTGGAGCCATGTGATTGACATCACCGTCCATCATTCCACCGACGGAGGCCACAAGAACTCTCTGCTGCAGATCCGGCACCGAGGCAACGATGAGGCCTGCAGTTTAACTTTTCATGACCTTACGTGTTTACGGTAAGGATCGTTGCAGTAGAAAAGTGACCCAAACTGTAAGCGTGGATATTTAATGTGGTTGGGATTGTTCATACAGTCACGCTGCCGTGCGGTGTGTTGATGCGAAAATACCTTGTCGCAGTAGCTGCAGGAATAAGTTTTCTCTGGTGGTTGCGATACAGGCGACGTACTCTGCCGGATACAGGTTAGGGGAATAACTGGATTGTACAGCCGAAGAAACAGATGTTGCAGTAAGGATTGGCGTTGTCAGCCCATTCGAAGTTGCAGTCGACCCGATTGAAGACGCCTCAAACAAATAAGTCGATGGCGCTGTCGACATCATGCCTGAAGATGCCGATGGTGCTGCTGCTAAACGTGTCTCATCTGAAGATGTCGATGGTGCTTCTGTTGGACCCATGACCGACGTCTCCATATTATTTATATCAAGTACCGTCATCTGCTGCGACGATTTTCCACTCACCGAGACCTCTATCAAACTAAGCTCCATAAAATGAACCCAGCTACCTATATACCTGTCGGGACCAAAGTGACTGAGCGATTAGCATGCTCGCCTCCCACTGAGGCGAACCGGGTTCAATCCCCGGCCGGGTCACCGGATTTTCGCAAGTGGTAATCGTGCCGGACGATGCCGTTGGTTGGTGGTTTTCTCGGAGATCTCTCGTTCCCCCGCCCTTTCATTCTGGCGCTGATCCATATTGACTTCAATCACCCTCCTCGGCTCTCAAGACCTCGCTGTTCAGAGCCGCCCTAATCTCTTCACTCACTCGCTCACTATATATATGTCCGTGATCTCACGGAAATATTGCGGTGCATCGTGGGAGGCAAAGGCACATTCACTGTTGCACCTGGTGATGAGTTGACGAGTGCTGCATTCTTTCTCGTCGTAGGCATTGACAATATGGAGAGGTTTAGGTACGAAACGATCTTACTGTTGTCACTCGCACCTACGACGGATGTTGAAGAAATCTTCAGATATAAACTTCTTCCCAGCGTTATCGGTGCCTTAAAGGTATAACTACCGCTGATCCGTGGGCTTCTCGCATACCTAGGACCCTTTGCTTTTATACACTTTGTGAAAACCAAATCTAAATGGCGATACCGCGAATTGTGGATAATTTTTAATGCGTGTAATCGACATCGATGATGGGTGGACCGATCCCAATTTTTTTCTGCTGCAGATGATCCACCAAATCAAGTGTCCAGCCAGAATCCTTTAATACCAATTCTTCCTCCTCGCGGCAAGCCTTATTTGTGCTCTTTTCAATACTGACTTCAATGACATCCACATTACACTCAGGTAAGTTTGAGGTCTTGATTGCTTAATTTTTGTATACATCTGTTTAATATAGCTACATTCCAAACATGCAATATATTTCACGGCTCAGTATTTCCCCACCTCCTATGTACGGTTTATTAAATTTCTTTCATACAGGTCAGAAACGAACAAATATCTTGCGTAGAAGTTATCGGATTTGGAGCAACATACATTTTCAAGAGACCCCTGAATGCTGATTCGTTCAGGAATTTGCAGTCAGCTTACTTTCTTAGGTTGCGATGCAAGGTCAGGTAAATTTCTATGTGTAGCTTCCGATTCGTGGGCTGAAGATGCCTTGGGACCAGCCTTTGCTGCAACTGCACGTAGGAAGGAAGAACCAATATGCCTGCATCATAGGATTGTGCATCCCGTTCACACTGTTTCAGATAACTTTATTTTAACGTTCGGTGCGAGTAAACTGTTCAGGGCACTACACAAATCGATATAGCATACGTATGGAACTCCTTACACATGCGTTATTTTCATTCCTTCATGCTTCATTAGCATTTGCGAAAGTCTTGTTTTAGTAGCCGCGTGGCAGGATCAATAATCAGCCCACGACTTTCATAGCTGAAGTTTTCTTCCTCCAGTGTGTTTAGCGCCAGTTAACATCCCAGTACATCTCCAATGCAATGTCGGCAGATAACGCTTAGCAGGCAGTTAAGGTAGACCATTGCATGTTTCGAGATAACTTTTCAGGTTGCCACTTCATCGACTAAACTGCGATTTGTATGTTTCACACGCGAAAGTAACATGCTACGCATTTACGTTCCATCTTGGGCCGAGACGATGATCACCTCTTCGCAGTCCGCACATCATCCGATTCAGCCAGCCCCGATGTAGCTCTACATATATGCCGTCGAAATATAGCTACAGGAAATAAACCGGTGGGGAAAAAATCAAAACTATTTAATAAATATACAAGGTCGAGATAGTAACATCGACCCATCCTAATTCTGACTCTTGCCTTGTTTTGGAAAAATCATGACATGTAATATTAAATTCATACTGGAAATTCACATTAAAAATTGCCGCACTGCTAAATGAAGAGGCAAATCGTCATGCCTATTGCAATTCACATCACGAAACTGCCTGTAGCAAATCACAATCTCCCCTAGCAAAGCCATCTTTAACGAGTGAGGTGGCTCAGTGGTAAAGCGCTGCACTCACATCCTAGAGGAGCTGCGTTTAATTCCCGGCCTGGTAATCCTGATTTTAGTTTCACATGGTTTCCCGAAATCACTTGACGAGAATTCAGGCATGGTTCCTCTCTACTGCACGCCAAGATCGATTCCTACCCAGTTCTTACTTCCCTGATATACACCGTAAAAATTCTTCCTTGTTAACTTCCTAAACTCCTATGGAAGTTTTTAACCTGTGCATTGTATAGAAATAATAAGAGATGCCAGACTGGAAATATAGGAATGTTGAGTGTTGTTGCAATACAAGGTTGGGGACTTCCTTACACATTTGACTGTTTCGTGAGCGAATGTGGTAACAGTGACTTGGATGTATGAGATAATAGTTTACCATTCGCACTTTCTCACTGTTCGTATACAACGATATGGTGATGTTACGAATAATTTTTTAGAGTGTGCTTGCTCCGTCTCTAATGATGTCGATGGCAATTAGACGTTAAGCGCTAATTACTAACCCGCCTTCCAGCAGGTGCGTCGTAACGCAACGGATCAAGTTCGCTCCCGTACGTAACTTGAAGTTGCATCAATGTTCAGATTGCGTTTTGGAGACCGAGTCCCCTCTTTCTAGCGAGCGTTGTTGTCTTCAGCTCTAACGTAAAACTTAGCGTCAAAACAGACTTTGCGACCACAATTAGCAGTGCTTACGCAGTAAATTTTCTCGCTTTTGAATTTTTTTTTTTTTCGAAGTTTTTCTAACGTACTACGTGAGACCAATGCACTGGTAAACGAAAATATAGTTTGTACACGATGCACTTGTTAACGTATAATCGTCAAAAAATAAGGAATCGATATATTTTAAAATATCATGATTTTGCTCAAACGCAAGAGGTACCGTTAAATTGCTAATTATATCATACGAACACGCATCACTGATAGTTTATGCATAAAACTTAAGGGTAAAATTACGATATTGTATCCGTGTGGTATTTTGAGTTGGACTTACTTTGGAAAACTGGATTTTCAATCAAATAATTCATTTTAATTAATTGCATTTTGATATGTAAATATTGGTACCATTCATAATAACGGTATCTTAAAAATACTTGTGCTGCGAGGAAAAATATTATTTTCAAGCTATTCACAACTATATGCATAACTGTTTATAAACTGGCACTACAATGAGAAATAAATTAGATCGAGTAAATTTACACGAAAAATAATTTAACAGCCAATATTTTTTAAATAAGGGAGGATAAAGGGGAACTTAGTGATCAAACACATGGACATATACTTCTGCCGTTGCTATCTATAGCGACGTCAATCAACTATGCTAAAAATGAACAACACTGCTCAACCGAATTATTTTACTTGCATTGCATTTTACATTGTCGAGACATGCTCAACGACTCAAGAGTGCGTAAAGAAGCGAACACGGAACATGTAAATAAAAAGCGTTAATGAATTGGGATGAATTTGAACTGTCTGCAACATACACAACCGTAATGATATACATTTTATGAGAAAAAAATGTTGTTTAACATAAAAGTACCGACTACGACAAGAAGTGCATGTGTAGCCTACTATAATTTAAATATGTTAGGTTGTACTGAAAAGCGAGAAACAAGTTTATTAATACTAACATAAAGAAAAACTATTTAGGCAACACGTATGAAACAGTTATAAATAGTAAGCAATATTTAATGGAACTCGTTACGTACATATATTCGTATGTATATTCTAATATTACTAGCATCACATATAGTTGTAATTTAATTTATATTAAGCCAGAGTCAGAGGTGTAAAAATGATAACTTTAGTGACTGAAATGAATGAACATAAAATCAAATATTAAAAATATTTAACATTACAAACTGTTTTTTTTTACGTACATACATGGTCATTATCAAGTTTACTCTAAATGATGAAGATATTCTTACAAAATATTCTTTTATACAGGATCAAGAATGGAAATAGGTTTAAATTTTAGGTCAAAATAGACTCTTTAAATGAATTATTAAACATTTAAATAAGCAAATTCTAGGAAAATATTTTACAGCGTTACAAAATATATGCATCCCTTCTTTAAATGCAACATAAATACATTTTCAGAAAATTGTGATGGTTCAGCATGTTGTAGCGTACAGTCGATTGGAGTGTTCCGCCGGCATTACGCCTGTAGTAGCGACGGTAGGCCACCCGCAACACGTGTTGGAAAACATGGCGCGCGCGACTTGCCTAGCGCGGTTACAGTTTGCAAATTTAGGTCAGTGTATACGTACAGTGAGAGAGCGCGAATTGCTAAGTTTTTCCCCGTATACCAACTGCAGCGTTTCTACATTCTCTCAGAAAACAGTCAGATGAATAGGGGAGGTTTTTATTTAACGTATACCAGGGGGACGGGCCCGCGGAATCCGCAGGCTAAGCCACCGTTTGTGAAGCAAGTAACCGTACGAATCCGTATTTACGGTGCAATGTCTTCTGGGAACTTCGGCACGTGCTCGCTCGCTCGCACATCCCGACATTCAGTTGCAGTTATTGTGAAAGTGAGATTTAAAACGTAAAACTTAAGACTTAAGTTGTAAGGCTTACGGAGGGGCCATCGGCGGAGTGCGGGGCACAACAAGACAACGCTCCCCCAATTTTGAAGAAAATCGGTCGAAAAATGCGCCTTTCTGACCGAATCGAAGGCGAAAAATACACCCCTCTGGTCACCGGAATTCCTCCCAGGGGAATGGAGAAGGGGTGGTACGGAGGGGGAGGGGGAGCAATTCAACAGTCAAAGGTCCAAGAGTGTGCAGACTAAGCCCCCATATCCCTATAACCTCCCCCTCCCCCCATAAAGAAACTTTCGCTTTTGATTAGCTACATTCTTCCATACAGCTATAGACATGTATCAAGTGGGGCCACAGGCAACTTCCCCTACCATAACCTTAAGTCTTAAGTTTTAAGTCTTAAATCTTATGTGTTAAGTTTTAAGTCTTTCCCCTTTTTATTTATTAGTGTATCGCTGTACAAACTAAATTGTGACCGGGTGAAGCCGGGCCGGGTCGCTAGTTAAGATATAAATGAACATGTTCATTAATGTCGACCGTGCGAATTCGACAGTTGTGTTTGTTCGAGGAAGGTCAATGTTGAGTACATGCGCAGAAGACTGATAATCGTTGTACTTCGTCTTTAGTGTTTGTGTGTGTGGCGCCGCGCCGGGGTGTGTTAGGCGGCTGTCGCTCCGAGGGCGGACGCGAGGGATGGGCGGTGTGGGCAGAGCAGGCCCGGCCAGCCCCGAAATAGGAGCAGCGATGGACCAGTTCACGAGATACTGTACACTTCACCCCCTTTCCCCCCACTCTCTCAGTCTCTCTCGCTCGCAGCGGGACGAAGCGATCAGTGTTGCCAGGTCGAATTTTTCGAAAGTAAGTAGATATTGTAGCCAAACATCAGTAGAAATTCAGTAGATTTTTAAAGCTGCTACACTACACCTGCACGAAGGAATAACAAATTCGCAACACCGACGTTAAATATTCAACCGTCGCAACATGTATGTTTTTACGTCGAACTTAATAATTGCTTCATAAAATAAATGTAAAACCAGTATTTTTTGGTTGATTTCCAAGAAACCATGTAACTAATATAATAAATATAGGGAATCAAATTGTTTTGAACTTAGATGACATTTTTTGTATTTTCATTATAACCGATTCGTTAACTTAGTTACGTGTGGGTGGTCTCAATACTATACGCAAATTTCTCCTCATCCCGTAGACAATACATGAGCACCCCAAGAACACTGAAGTACGAAACTTACTTTCCATGCTGCTTGTAGATGAAGTCGCGTGAGGCACACACTGGGAATCCGACATGAGACGATGCTTTCATTGTGGACCAATAGATCAGTCGATTATGTGAATACTGTGATTCCCCTAAATGTACAATGATGAGAATAAATGGAACAAGTGTAGCAAACAAAACATCTGTATTTATTGGTTTAACCAGCTGCTATCCGCAGCTCCATACACGTGCAAAATTCAAAACATAATTATAATGACCAAGTGCTGTATCTTAATTGTTCTTCTTTATCGCTCTAATATTTCCTTAAGGAATATAAAAAAACAGACCACCGACCAGGGCCTACTCAAATGGTTTTATCATATTTCCTAAGAAGCTGTTTGTTTTTACGAGATGAAAAGTACCCTATATGCTAATACAGAATATAATATATCTCTGTACCAAATTTCATCCAAATCCGTCAAGCCGTTACGACGTGATTGAGTAACAAACAAACATACAAACTTTCGCATTTATAATATTACTAGATGAACCACGCGACTTCGGTCACATGGCATTTAGGACTGCGGCCCCACTTTATATATATCTATATACTGCGGCTCCACTATTGGGTTCTCTACCCACTGAGCTACTGCAGCTCTTGGGTAGGAATGTAAGACAGCCCATGGCCAAAAAAGAAAGGAGAAATGACAGAACTTTTTATTTTAACAATGCTTTTTTTATGCAGTAAAATTACAATAAGAATTTTCATGAAGGAATTATATTAAATTTATATATATATATATATATATATATATATATATATATATATATATATATATATATATATATATATATATATATATATATAAGGAAATGAGGTATTTTTCCTGGATAAAAAGTAGCCTATGTCACTCTCCGATCCTCCAACTGTATCTTTGCAAAAAAAATTACGTCTATCCGTTGCTCCGTTTTGATTCGAAAGGTCAAACATACACACAAACACACTTTCCCATTTATATAGTATGGCATTCGCGTTGTAACATCAGGAGAAAATAAGTAAGCTTCATAAAAAAAAAACCAGTAAGCCTGTCGGTAGTCATTAGACAAAACACAATTTCAGGAGATTTGCCGACAAATCAGTAGACATGGCAACACTGGACGCGATACCACGGCGGCGCGAGCTTGCGCACTCCCAGCTGCCGCTTCGCTGCTGACTTCGTGACGACACCGGGGTCTGGCTGTAAGGGCGCGTTTACACGGTGATAGATAGCAGCTAACACGATAGTAGCTGTCAAGAAAGTGTGTGAAAATAACTGCCGTGATAGGTCCTGTTAGTTTACACACGGTGGAGACGTGCTGTGATGGTTAACCTCAAAAGGGACATGTCCGACAACACTTGTGTAAATACATTGATAGGCACTACATTTATATCCTTTTGTCAAAAGGGTGATATTTGTTGGGGTAGTTAAATGTCGTGACATGATATTAATGGCATGTTAACATATACTGTTACCGTGGTTTATTAATAAACAATAAATATGCTGTCAATACTGTCGTGTCAAACCTATATGATAATATATGGCCTGTCATACCGCCACATAGTGTAAGAACCGCAACATATATTAACAGAAGCAAAGCAATTCTGCAATGTTACTGTCAAAGTGAACGTTTTTTAAAAGCTTGAGACATTAATGTTGCTAAATGCTTTATATTAAACGTACATGTTGGGGTACTCAGTGGTGAACTCAAACATATTCAGTTTCGTCTGTGTATTTAAATTACTATCAAATTAAATCTTCGTACAATATGTTTTACAACTCGTTACAACATGTCAGTTACTTGTTAGAACCGTGGAGCTCTCGTTACGTATACTTGGTTACATTGTGCTAGATATAAATGTGATTCGTTATTAAATTACTTGTTTATATAAAAGGCCACTCTGACTAGTTTACTGTGGCACGACTTCACCTTGTCCATGATCCCATAGGCTAAAGAGTATACGCATGTCGGCGGATGGCACGCCCCCATCTCTGGACGTCTTGCTGGCGCAGTGTCACGACGACAAAAGCCTCGTTCGCCGCGTTTCCACCTGTAATACAATCGGCGCGCTCGGCCTGCCTGGCGGGCTTTGTTTAGAAGCGCTCAAGGCTTCGTTCCACTTCTTCGCAATATGCATGTGCTACCGCAATCAGGCTAGCATGCCTGTTGCTGCTCGTAGCAACAGGCATGTGCTTCCGCAATCAGGCTAGCATGCCTGTTGCTCCTCGTAGCAACAGGCATGTGCTTCCGTAATCAGGCTAGCATGCCTGTTGCTGCTCGTAGCAACATGTACAAATTGATGACCCGCACTACAACGATTGTGATGCTGCACGATTTACAGTACGATAGTTACACGACAGTTTCATGTTATGTCACGACAGTTACTATCAACTGTTCTAGCTTGAGCTGATTTCGCGACCGTGCGACAGTAACTATCGTGCCGTTTACACGGCGATAGTAATGCGAAAGTATAATTCGCGATAGGAGTTATCGCGAATTACTATAGCTGTGTAAACGCGCCTTAACGCGCACGTTGGCGTTCAGTGGGTTCGGAACCACTCATGAAACAAACTCGGAAGAACGGAAAACTTTCGGATGACTGAAACCTTTGTCGCCCTTTCCATATCATGAGATCAGACATCGGAATCTCCCACCTTGAGGGCTACTTCACTCACCCGTTAATAACATCACCATTCAAAGAGATGACGAGAACATGGTCCGCAGAATACTTTCAACGTCGTGCTAATTGTGTCACGTTTCGGATTCATCGTTGGTTTTACATTGTCGTAGGGAAGTTAGTGTAAATAAAGCTGCGTGACTATAAATTAATTTTGGGAATGTTTCTTCTCCAGCCGGGGATTGGCTCGAGCGTCTTCCGGAAATCTCGCCAACTTCTGTACTGCCTACATTTTCCACAGATATAAACGTTCATTTCTTATTCGTGTACTGTAGCTGGAGGCTCACGCCATTGTTCAGTGTGTCCCAATCCGTCACCAACAGCACAGTTTCTTGCACAAGACTCACATCATCCACATAGACGACGCCTAGCAATGTTCGGAATATACGGCGGTAGTAATTCGCGATAGTTCCTATCGCGAGAGCAACTCTCGCAGTACATCACCGTGTGAACCTCGCGATAGTTACTGTCACACCATCGGGATATCAGATAGAGCTAGATAGTTGATAGTAACTGACGTGAAATAACATGCAACTATAGTAGTGTAAACCTTGTACCATCACTATCGAGATAGTGTGGGTCACACATATGTACATATATGTTCACTTTGGCAGTACCACTGCAGAATTATTTTGATTCTGTTAATATCTGTCGCGGTTCTTACACTATGTGGCGGTATGACAGGACGTATATTATCATATAGGTACGACACGACAGTATTGACAGTATATTTATCGTCATATAATAAACCACGGGAGCAATATAAGTTTACATCTCATTGATATCATGACATGGTATATTAACTATCCCAACAAATATCACCCTCTTGACAAACGTATATAAACGTAGGGCCTATAAATGTATTTACACAAGTCTTGTCAGACATGTCCCTTTTGAGGTTAACTATCACAGCATGTCTCGATCGTGTGTGTAAACAGGACCTATCGTGGCAGTTACTTTCACACACTTTCGTGATATCTACTATCGTGATAGTTACTATCACAGTGTAAACGCGCCCTTACAGCCAGACCTCCGTGCAGTATCTACGTCGGTAAGAGATGATTAGAGCCGACTAGAGATTTTTAATACTTCCTCCTCAATTAGCGATAAAATGCGGTATTCTTCGTATGGCATTTTATACCGTTATTTTCAGAACATATTATGATGGTAAGATAATTATTATTAACATTTTATGTACATTATTTATGTACTCAAAATATCCATTAATGTATATTAACATGAAATAAACATTCGGTATATATAACACTAAACATCAGACATTATATAAATTCATAACCTACATGCTCAACCGTTTTTCAGTTTTTTTTTTTACTTACTATACACCTACGGAATTTTCATACATATAGCAACTCTAACCGACCATGTAGAGTTTACTTCATAATAATTTCATAAAATGTAGCTCGTAATTCTGTAAGGCATTTCACACAAATCCACCATACATTGTTTGTCTTTTCGCTTTTACTACAAAGTAATATCCATATCCTTTACGTTTTTAATTGTTTGATGAAATTACGTCTGACTCAAAAGTTGGCGTGCATTAACTAATACCGCGTGTGAAGGTTTATATCCCAATAATTATGGAATATTTAGTATTATCGCTGTCAAGCTACAAGAAAGGTGGTTATATATATTATATATATATATATATATATATATATATATATATATATATATATATATATTTCCTTTTAATATATATATATATATTAAAAGGAAAAATTATTTAATCCGATGTGAAAGTGTAAGTTTGACGTACAGAATTACATTCCCCAGCATCGAAAAAAAAAAAAAAAAACCTTTCATATTTGCGCTGACATTCTGAAAAAGCTAATTTGCACCACCAACGCGCCCATTCATTATAAGAAACTGAAAAGACATTGAAGGTTCAAAACCTAGTCTCGCCTGCTTATAGAGCTTGTCTGTGAACGACCTTGGCAAACTCCGGCAGGCTATCCCCCCCCCCCCTACCCAAAAAAAAACAGTTTTTTTTTTTCCCTGAAGTGTCAGGTAAGGAAATTGAGTTTGGAAATATTTATATTATAAAATATCATAAACTGCTTGCGAATAAGCAGCATATAGTTAGACAAAGTTTTATAACGGAAATTTCACACGTCTGAAGACATGGTTGGCAATATCAACAGCCTTGAATGAATAACTTTCTCATCTCCTGAAACAATCGTTTGATGGTGTTGTTTATTATTGTCTGGTAGAGACAGCTCACGCTACCGGATAACATGCACTGCCTAAGTTTCATTTTTATTACTTTATATTTAAAACAGTTCAGAATATCACAGTATTCGCGGTATATCGAAAATCTCAAAGACCTGTTTACCTCTCGTGAGCTACAGCTTGAGACACAAGAATATGAGACTGTAATTTGGTTGAAGGAGGTGAGGGAATTATTTCGAAAATAGAGCACGCAGTTACCTCGTGGGAGATGCTGACATTACGTCAAATTGAAAACTTACATTTGGAGCTGTCCGGTAGGGAGGATTTTACATAGATCCACGACATCATTTATACGTGTCGAAGAAATGTCTAGAATTCAACGAAAGACTCGTGGATATTCTATAATTCAAAAGAATGTACTGAATGTCTATTTATATTTCGGACATGCAGATATTGGTTTCAGGCTTCGGCAACGCATTACCGACAGCTGGAATTGTGTCCAAACATGCCTATATTTTATCTAGTTTCAAATGTGTAATACCTATTCGAATAAATTATGGACCCGGTTTATACTTCAGCGCTACCTATCGGTTCATTTCCAAACTACATTTGTTTAATCCGAGTATTGAAAAAAATAAATGTTTATTTTAGCATATTTGACTGTAAGTACATGTTTAGAACATATTAATTATACAAAAAATTTGTGGTATGAAGTACATGAACCAACTGACTTCTGAGAAATACCGGCGTGAGCTCAATTCTCCGGCACAGCTCGTAAGGAAAATGAGGACGGTTTCTGGTTGGCTGTTCTAGTTGTTTTTTCTGTCTGTTTGGCGTGTCCGGCGTACATGCGAACCAGGCACAAGCGTTCATTTTTCTACAGTAATGAAGAGCGAATTTTAAAAAAAAGTTTTCAAAATGCCATAGAAATTGTGTATGCGAGTTGGGGGATGGGTGTTCAGACACACCAAACACGTTACGATGCATATATTATTTATATTGTTCCGTATCTTCAAAATGAATCACTTTCCGTTATTAAACTATTGCCGCTACTGAATTTTTATTTGATGTATTGTATTATATTTGGTATCGTTCGCATTTCCATGCCGTATATATCCATTCGCTTTCCAACATCCGTTCCATCTTGACGCTACCTCATTTTGTGGGCCGTCATTCCCGGAACGTTTAATTTACAGTCTTCATTTTGGTCGGGGCCACGGTTGTATAACGGCTCCCCCCCCCCCTCCCCTTTCTCCACCTCGTCGTATCCAAGGAGAACCGGGTTCTATTCCCGGCGGGGTCACTCCCGGGTTTTCGCATGCGGGAATCATGCCGGAAGATGGCGCTAGTCGGTGGGTCTTCTCGGTGATCTCCCGTTTCCCCCGCCCTTGCATTCCGGCGCTGCTCCATATACACCTCGCTTCACCCTCACCGGCTCTCAAGACCTCGTTGTTATAGGCCTCCCAAACCTATCCACTCCACTCCATTCATTCTTGTCATGTAAATGGCTACTTGACCATTTTGTTTCATCAGTGACATAACATCTCTATCTCGATTCTATGCGCCCCTCTGCAATTCACGAACCGTCTAAGCTACGGCCTTCATACTTCAAACCGTCTAAGCTACGGCCTTCATACTTCAAACCGTCTAAGCTACGGCCTTCATACTTCAAACCGTCTAAGCTACGGCCTTCATACTTCAAACGTACACCATCCTTCTTACAGTCACTCCCATTATTTTATTGACATCGGTTACGCAAAAACGAATGGAATGTGTACATTTTAGATGAATAGATTGTTAACATTTCTACTAATCTATTTAGGAGATATTTTTAGAATATCAAGAATTGAAACTTTTTATTATTGTTAGTCGTTTACATATCTGCCATACAGAGCATAATTAAAAACCTATTGTCTAGGAATAGAATTTTGACAGAAGATAAAATAATTAAACGCAACATACTCTAACATACAAAATGTCGTGGAAATCAGTCCTGCTAACGTCTAATTGGTAGGACTATATATACTCGCGTGCGCATACGAAATTCATCTAATAAAGTTTCCCCAAAGAATACTCTTTGCAAGACGACTGTCTATACACGTTTTTTTTTTTTTCATCTGTAATAATATTTTATTATGCTTTGCGTTATGCGGCTGTGCACGGAAACGTTTAAAGCATGGCTTCACCTATTATAAGGAAATTCATTTTCGTGTTAAAATTTCATTTTCCAAGGTATTATTGGAGTTTTTTAAATTACAGAAAATTAACAATTTATTATTTGTTTTATACTTTTTTTTATCTAATTTCCACTCTGTTTTATTGTCTGCTTGCGAAAAGGCAGGAACTTATTAATGAAGTACAAATAGGTTCCTGAATTTTTACAATTGGCAGTTAGCACACAATTAAAAATAACCACAAAAATATTTTAAAAAAACTCGTAAAATGTGAATTTTCTATAATCGTACATTGTCAGTAATTACTCTCAATTCGAAATAATGACACGAAAACAATTCTGCAAAAGCTATTTGTTTTTGAAAGCACACCGCGTTATACGGGGAAGATAAACCACACGAGCAAATGACTGAGAACGCATCGACATTTGGTTCCTCCTGTTGAAAGCTTACAGTTGGGCCACCATCAGAATTGGAAGGCACTGCATTACGCCGAGAGCAACCTTTGATAATTTGTTTTGAAACTTTTCGTTTTGGAACGTTGACAGAGACGAGCAGATGGACTAAGTTCGGTCCGCCAGTTAGTGCTGCCAACACCCACACTATTATTTTTTTTTTGCAGGAAGCAGTGATGCATGTAACAGCATTAATGCAAGAGTGGCTTAACAATCGTTTCAATTTTTTTTGTTAACATTATGTATTTGATAATACTTTATTAGCCTTTTAGAAATAACATCGACTGAAAATAACACACTAAGGAATAAGCTCTACAGGTTGAAAAGCAGTATATATAGATATATATATATATATATATATATATATATATATATATATATATATATATATATATATATATATATATATATATATACACATACACATAAAGGAACAGTAAAGAAATAATAAAGGTTAAACGTGAACTTATTCCGAAAATCCTAGATTCCAAATATATCTTTTATATAAATTCTTAGCAAATTCTTCTGATGGTCATTAAATTTAAATGAGACCTTTATCCCTGTATTTTGCTTTTGGTGCAGTAAATATCATTTTACAGCCAAATGTATCACACAAAAATCATTCAAGTGTAAATCGGGAGTGCGTAATTTGCACACACATAATAAACTGCATAAGCTGCCAGAAATTACTCTGACTTAATTTAAGTTTTGGGTAACGTTAATTTTCCATGTAAATGATTTAGGCATTGGAATAAAAAATTAAGATGAAGTACATAATAATACAAAATACATAAAATACAAAAAGAGAAAGCTTTTTACGGCAGTCAAAATACCTGTTTTACAGGCCCAAATATATATTTTGTAGCCACAGCAAACTGTTTTGTTGAGTAAACAAAACTTGGAAAGCAACAAAATTTATTTTATCCATCTAACAAAACACATGCGTGATTTAAAAAAAAAACCTCTGTGTTATGGCAAAAGAATATATTGCCACAAAAATTATTTGGTTAAATCAACTCCATGTATTTGCTTGGCCATTCATTTGATTGACTTCGTTCGAAAATACAGCCCGAGAGATTGTGATGGAACAGCCACGCATAGAAGAATTGCCGCAGTATTTTTGTATGCACGTTAGGGACCACAATTGTAATAGACGATCATCCTTCGATGAGGGTGGTCGGTTATCACTGCACTCAAGAGCAGTTTTTTTTATGTACTAATTTATTACTTGGGCTCCTATTTGTTTCCTCACTCCCCTCAGGTATTTTTTACCCATGGGCGTCGGTTAATCCGCGGGGTCTTCCATGTATGTTTGTTGGAAATATGGCTTACGAATTTATTGTCATTACCGTGACCTGTTGTCTATTTTTTAACGAATATTTTTTGTTACTATCGCAGATGGTCGCTATTTCATTGAACGTTTATAATTCGGGCATAAAATTAGAAGAATATGAATGAAAATGTGTTACTTTTATTATTCGCTGCTTTCCCTTCCACAGTTCGTGTTGATTCGTGAATAAAACTGATTCGTTTTTCCGTTGCAATTTATCAGAGGTCCTGAAAAATTTTCCCAGCTTGCTGTGCCCACATATTTAGACCTATCGGAAATTTGTTAATCACTGGAACATGAAAAAAAAATGTGCTACATAGTCTCCAATTTACTAATTTAACTACTTGAGTATTTTGGTGTATAAAGTTAATATTCTTCCAAAGTGCTGTTCTTGGCAAGAGCGTCTTATTATCTCGAGATCATTAGTAATTTCTGTGACAATTGAAGAAGTAACTGTGCTTATTAGTGCATTCATCGATCATTAATGATATAAAATCCTTTATTAGCATGTTCAACAAGAAATAAAAATGTAAAGCTGTAAAACTTGAAATATTTATATACGTGCGTTGTCCAGTATTCAGAATGTGCATTAAACATTTGAAAACACTCGTATTCAGCAGTTCTCTCTTCAGTTGAGAAAGCTAGAGCGTAGTCCGTGGGCGCAAGCAATGCCGGATAGAATCCCTTTAGGGATTTCCACTTTTCTATAATAACCTAAACAGTTTAATGTACGTAGAGACAAACAAATATTTAATTGTGCCACCAAAATCTTACATTTTGAGACAATCAAATAAGAACAACAAAATAATTTGCTTTTATCTTCTAAGTTTAATGGCAATTGTGAGTTCGTGTTGTTGTGATGGTATAATTGGACTGTGTCCATTGCCGACCATTGGAATAAATAAAAACCGCACACATACAGAACTCAGCAGAACAAAAATTGGAAAAAATAAATAAAATTACAACACCACAGACAGATAATTAGGAAAGCTGTTGCCTTGTCCGTCCTGTTTTGTAATCATAAGTTGTTCGTCTGTCTTTTTGTCTTTTTAATAATTTGGTTTCAACAAAAAAATATTTCGCGAACAAATAATTTTGTTGTGCCAAACAAACTTTGCACGATTCAACGAAACCTTTTCTCAGTGTAGATTTAAAGGATTAGGTTAAGGTGTCCGCCAGGTTGAGGTAATTTTGCACGTCTGAGGACTTAAAGCATGGGAGCTCTAGGGGTGACCGAGACATGCGCATCAACTCTCTCATCGCCTCTACGTCGATAACGCGCCTTTATGAGACTTTCAGCAGAGACCCCACCACTTTATGACGTAATAATAAAAATACAGGTTTCGTGCACGTCCCTATTCCTTTTTTTAACGTTTTGTACCGGAATGTTCGTATCTAAAAATGACAGGGAAAACACCCTTTCGAGTCATTTTCACTGTAACGAAAATGGGGTGGGATGTGTCGTCTACACGGCCGCAGGTATTTTTACGTGACGACGTCTATGGTTGGTGCTTTTTGTGTTTGCGCTGACTGCGTAGTTGTTGTTTAGTCCGAGTCTCGTCACGTGATGTGGCATGTGATGATGACGCAATCGCCGCGTCCACATTGCGCTGCTGCGTAAAATTGTCAACTTCTTTATATTAATCCGGAATGGATTATGGTAGCTGAGTCATCCTCTCAATATTAGGTTTGTCTTGTCGAGCACTATTCATGCTGTTAATATCATTAGTGTCCTTTTCGTTTAGCTCGTACTTTTTTTTTAAAACTATTTTGGTTTGTAATCTGCAAAGAGAAAATTATTGTTGGTTAGAAAGTCACAATGTGTGTTTATTATTTATGATTATTGGTTATTTTTTTAGTTACTCTTTTTTTTTTTTACGCACAATCTGACACCAGAACTTCTCCCATTGGATGAGCCGTCCGGGCTCTACAGCGGTCTTAAGCATACTAACCCGTTCGAAATCAAGAGTTTCGCAGCGCGGCTCCCATCGCAGCCTAATGACGTCAGAACAATACGTTTGTGTGTGAAGCATGAAGCCAAAGTAACGTTCTATATTATTGTACATTCACATTTACCGCACTTCTGATTCTCGGCGAGTTATTGCCACGGACCCGAGAGCAACATTTCGTGACGCTCACTTTCTGGACACAAGGGATTGATTGAGTAGTAGAGCATTGTCACGCCAAAAAAAAAAAAATGTTTCAGAGAGAAATGGAGGAACTGGAAACTTACATAGACACTTAACGATTCTTAAGTGCTAGAGTAAGCAGACTTCACTCATGTGTTGGACTTTTTTTTTAATAAAACGTTTTCTGCTGGAGCTCTGCACGCGTCCCCGGCGGCCTACTTAACTCTCTCGTACATTTTTTTAGTAAAT
Organism: Dryococelus australis; assembly: GCA_029891345.1. Lineage (NCBI taxonomy): Eukaryota > Metazoa > Arthropoda > Insecta > Phasmatodea > Phasmatidae > Dryococelus > Dryococelus australis. The sequence continues at coordinate 195,264,101 of CM056997.1, forward strand.
AGAGACACAAATTATTTTATAACAGTTACTTTTATATACGAAAATATGTAATATCTAGAATTTTTTATAAATATTTTGCAGCTTTCCTTGCACGGAAAATGTGATCTGCCTTAAATAAGGCTTATATCGAGGAATCCGTGAAAAACACACGTTACCACTTTCCGCCCACTTAATGGCAGTATTAAAAAACAAAATGCAATTTTTATTCTAACGAAAAACCGTCCTTAAACTGTCATATTGCTAGTTCCAGTGGTCTAACCTGTGCGTTGATGAACCTGTCATTGAGCGAGGAGAGTCTCCAAATCTCAACCGAATACAAATATTTATTTTAAAACCCAATGTGATAAAGCGGTGTTTCTTGCTTCAAAATACTACAGATAAAATAAGTAAAAAAAAAATTCAGGATTTTGGGATGTTTAACATTTAAGAGAGCGAAAAGTTGGAAGAATGAATTGTTCACAGAATACTATCTCTTAAACCTGTTGACATACCGGTATTTTTGTTTCAAAAGACTACACGTATAAATGCATTAAATTCGGTTTCCGAATTTTCTGAATTTCAACTGTTTAAGGGGTTAAAAAGGAATAAAATATGGTTTCACGGGATTTTCAATATCTTTCAAACCCTGTGTGATATTACTACTTCAAAATTAATGCTGTTTGAAATATCTCAGCAACTAACCATCCGATTCGAACATAAAATGGAATACTGATAGTTCATAATTTATTATACTAAATTAGATAAAGATAACCTTATCAGTTTTCCATGTTCTAAAATAACGCTTTTTGAAAAAATAGAGCTGTTATATATGATGTTTAATTTACTGAACAGATTTTCCCTGAAAATAGTGCTAGAGCAAACTGATACTCAAACTTTTAAATCATTTATTGGAATCTGCTCTACTGATTGCCACCGTATATTTATTTATTTATTTATGTGGTAAGCTACGTCAACATAATGGAGCACATATTCGAATTGGCGTCTCACTAAATATTTTAGGGCAGCATTATAATTTACAGAATAATTACACTCATTTCAACAAAATGTTGATGTAAAATTAACATTGCGATGGGCGTCTTCACTTTATTAATGCATCGGTCAAATGAAACTGTGAAATTATTAAGAAAGTAAATATTTCACAAATATGCTAATTTTTACACTTCGATGCATGAAAAGTTGTATCCTGGAAGTATTTACTACGAATATTAAAAAGTGTTATTTGTAACCTCTTTTGCTTGCCATTTTGTTAGGTAACACCCCATCGAAATAACTAAAGCTTTCATGCCATATCTCGGAAACTACTAAAACAAATTTTAAAACATTTCGCATGCAAATATTATTAGGGCGCTCTTACTGAACAAGGAATTTTAATCTGGCAAGTAAATTTTTTCCCCTCAAAATAGCGACCTCTATGATTTATGTTAATTCTTTATCTCTGGAATCATTAAACCAAACCCGGTAGGCTGGAGTACTTAATGAGTGCACTAAATTCACTAAGTAATATGACTAGCTTCAATCGTCCACCATTTTGGATGGCAACGACTAAAAAATATTCGTCATATTTTTATACTTTATCTCAGAAAAAACTAGAACGATTGCTATCAATTTTTGCGTGACAGTCTTCTTGCTGCATTTTTTTTTTTTTTTAACACGCGTAGCTTATGGCTTACCGTTGGAGAACATTATCAAATTTCTTGCATGCATGTGCAGAGGAAAGAAAGTAATAAGTAAGGTCGAAAACTACATTATCCTCTTTTAATAACGCTCACTATCAATTCCTTTTTTGTGAAAAGTCTTTACTTTAGAACAAAGCGTCGCAATAAAGTCATAACGCTCGCCAAAATTCCAGTCACGGACGAATCTCAAGAAAATTAGTTTCGACGCTGATTTTCCACAGTAGTCAACTTGAATCTAAATCCAAACTGGATTTAATACATATTCTCATAATTCCTTTTTTTTTTTTTTTTTTTTTTTTTTTTTTTTTTTTTTTTTTTTTTTTTTTTTTTCTCCATAAACTAGACACATCAATGAACAGGTTTCATCATCGTGGCTGTTAAGAAGTGATTACTGTTAAGCATGTTTATGGCGTTAAATAAAGGAAAACATTGCCGATATAACTAATTAGCGAACTCTCTTCCACACATGTGTGCAGTTAATTTTGTGAGGCACTAAAAGACTCAGGAGAAATGAACCTGTGAGTAAAAATGTTGAAGCAGAATGAAATTTCATATAATACTATAAAAAATTGGTCGAGTAGTTCCTGAGTAAAAATATGTCTCTAAAATTATTGTTAAATTGTAAAATATTACAAAATGGGGACGACTGAAGCTATTAGTTATGTCGTGAATATAATGCACACAGTAAAGTGAAGAGATTTTGGCGGCTCTTAACAGCGAGGTCTTGAGAGCCGATGATGGTGATTGAAGTGAATGTGGAGCGGCGCCGGAATGAAGGGACGGGGGAAACGGGAGATCCCTGAGAAAACCCGCCTACCAACGGCATCGTCTGGTACGATTCCCATTTGCGAAAACCCGGTGATCCGGCCGGGGATTGAATCCGGTTCGTCTTAGTGGGAGGCGAGCGTGCTAACCTCTCAGCCATCGCAGGCAAGTCGCCACGCTGAGGTTTATTTAAATCAGTTAAATGTCACTCAGCAGAGTTAAAAACAAGAGACCTCTTCACAAAAATGTTACAGATCCTTTCATAGTATTGTTTGCATGCAAATGGTGGTAGAGATCGATTGAGAAGTTGAGATGTGATGTTTACATAAGTTTAAGTTTCGGGTGACACCTTTCAACATGGCATTCAAAAAAAGTTGTTGATAACTGTATTTAAAGCATTCAGTTTCATTGTCCCATAGAAATCACATGCAGCACAAATTGCAGCGCGAAACAAACATAAAAAAAAAAAAAAATTCTCTTTTAAGTTACTTAAATCAGGTTATGCTCAACTGTACTATTTGGAATATTTATTTCTGGGTTCCATTTCGATATTTTATGTCACAATATTCCACTGGTACTATCATACAAAAGGGGGAAAAATAACAAATAATTTATTTAATGCTCTCCAAGATAATGCCAGCATGAAAAGTTTCGTTAAAATATATAATTCCTCGGTAGATATTGCTCACTAAACTAGGTCAGCTGTTCTTATGGTATGTACCAGATCTACATAAATAATAATCATAAGTGACGGATCTAGATACCCATTAAGGAGGGTGCTACATAAAGTGTATATTACATTCCAACCACATGCTTCCCAGAGCACATTACATTTTAATGCAACATACGTATAAATATCAGCACATACTGAGTACGCTATCGAAATAATTTTTAAGATGTTCTGTTTTTCTGGTATGTTTTTACATTGATGCCGTATTATTAATCACGTAATTGGTTTCCAGAATTATCACACTCTGTTCAATGTAAAATCAAGCTCTCATTGACCAACAAGGGAGGGCGCGTCGCCCTCCCTTGTTGGTCAATGAGAGAACAAATTTAAGCCTCTTAGTTCATTATGATATTACTATACCTTTCATTATAAATAAATACATAACTGAGTTGGTAAGATACAATAACACTGCCTGATTCTCTAGTAAAAATTGCAAGTTGTCCGATTTTTGTCTTCAGTGTATAACAATATATATATAAGTGAAATAACAATTAAAAATTTATATATTTTGTAATAAGCGTGATACATAAATGAGTTATGCATATATATATTTATATATCTTAAATATGCTCCTAACAGTTCGGGCGGTACAGATGCATAACTATCACAGTGATAATTGTGATAATCAATTAAAATCACGTGTTGGTATCGACGGCATGTTACATTGCCATGAACATAATGCATACTGTTAGATATATCGCGGATTGATATAACTACCCTAGTTCATTGAGCTGCTTGTTCTTACAGAGTTTTAAAAATACAGTTGGTTTTATATTTATATTTGATATGGCATAAATATTGTAGTTTGTAGAATAAACTAAGTGAATGTTTCATTTATTAAAAAAAGTACAAAGGTCTTATCGAAAAAGTGTGAATAAACTATACGAAATTGTATCACAATCTGCTGCAGACATTCCGCAAATTTTGTAAGCGTAGCATTTCAAAGAAAATTAGACTAAAAAATAATAATGTTTGCGTTTCACATCGGTGGCTGTGCAGAGAAGGACTAAAGAAGAAGGGGCTCTTGAGATTATAGAGGGCTCCGAACCACTCAATTTTCGGGGCTCGCCAATGAAGTGGCGTCTTAAGACGCCAATACACCTGGCATTTTCTGGGAAAAATAATAAAATTAAATATGTAGATATCCATTTTTAAGAAGGAAACCGTGTGTTAACTTTTGCCAAGTATATGCGCGGTGCAGAATTCCAGCGGTAAGGATTTTCTCCATCTATATATTTCGTGTATTCTACCCAGAGCGGGCGTTTAGTCCTAGAGTTTGCTTGGAATGTTGCGTGGGGAGCGGGGTAGGGTAGTCTTTCGTCCTGCTGTTGAGATGTGCAGGACATCAGCGCGCAGGAATATTATGGTGTAAGTATGACCTTAATTTTTGCGTTTCATTGCGAAAAAAAATGTGCGTTGGTAACTTTGAAGATGTTGTCTGCGTTGAGAGTTTTTTTTTACCCCTGGTATCGTAATGTAAAAGCTGCATATACTTTAACGGGCGCAATGAGGCACATGCGCCTGGTAAAGTTGGTAACGATGTATTGAAAGTAGTTCCATATCTTAACGTCGAAAAAAACGGTTACATAACCATTTGTGATAGTTAAAAAAAAATTTTTTTTTCACTTTCTGTTTTTAATGCACCGAAGTGTAAAAATAAGCAGATTTGTAAAATGTTTACTTTTATAATAATTTCACAGATTTGCATGACCGACACCTGATAAGAGATGAGCCACACGGAAATGTTAATTTTACATAAGGCCGAAGAATACACAAAGTGCATACAAGTAGATCTTAAGCAGGGCTTTCAAAAGTGCTCATTTTAACCGTGAACAGGCTGTAGGAAGAAGACTTTGCAGCAATACTGCTCGAGCAACGTGAACAATGATCGCGACAACTCGTAGCTCCGCGCCCTAAAAGCCGCTAAAAAAATTATGTACATATGTACAATTGCTTGAACAGTAAACTAGCGGTGTCTCGTCAATTGTTTTTGGATGATCGCAATGCGCTCAACTCCCAGCTGTGGTGTGAGGGGGGGGGGGTGTAGCCAGACTGCACGCCTCCCACCAACACCAAGGCGAACCGGGTTCGATCGTGAACATCAGTCAATATTCACTGATATTTACGTGTAGACGACGTATTTATAGTGCTCATTACAATATTTTTTACTTTCACTTTAATTTATTTAATGAGTACACTTATAACTTCGAATTAGTGGCAACCCACTGATTTGCAGTGGAATTGAACTACCAGAATCAGTCAAAATGGCTCCACTTTGAATCGTCGGAAAACCACTGGTTGTTTCGGTGTAATATTGTCAGTGATTGGACAAGTGACAGCCAACCACGTGCAACGAATTATTATACATTTTTTTAATTTCGCCAAATCATTACGAGAAATAAACATACAGTCACCGTTTATGTTGAGCATTTTGACGTAGCCAGCGCTATAAATACGAACAAATTGATTTCAGTAAATATTGGTTTCTGGATATTGACTGACGTTCACGATTATTTCTCTATTTATTTATTTGTTTATTTATTTATATATTTTAGCTGTGGTCAACACTTCCGTGATCATAAGGTAATATGTTTTGTATAGATTGTCAACAGAATATTAGAAGAGTTGAACATTATTCTCCTTCCCTCCATAAAAGCAATGACAAGACATTTCGAACGTTCGCCTTTAAAAAGTGTGAAAAGCTGAAACGCTCGCCTGTTATACGTTCGTGTCTAACTCATAAAAAAGGCAGTTTTTTTTTTTTAAGATAATACGGTGTATTTACTCCTTCGTATAGAAAACAACGTGCCTTAAGCAATCGTTAAATGACTTAAGATTTATGTTTAACATTTGCAAGTAGAGTTACAATTCCTATAAGCCCCACAAATTAATATTTACTATAAAACTACTCACAAACAAATACCGGAAGTTGCTATTGCATTACGAGTAACGAAAACAATTGACAAGAAACACAATTGCAGAACAGATTTATTCCAAATTTGTACAGCATACTTCCACAGTAATTCAAACAGTTTTTAAAGCACATAACACTAGTGTCTGCAAAGGCCAAAGCTTTGCTAACTGATCACAATGCAGTTCATTAAACTGCATCCACAGATTTAATCCAAAATGAAATTTTTCCGCAAATGACTTACCTCGACGGTTAATCGTGTAAGCTAATGCACACTGTTTGATATATCGGCTCATACAAATGAAATCGTTCGGGCAGACGTTATAATACTGTTTCAACGTAATCCCAACACTCGAGGAATGTTTCACGCTCAGCAAAACATTTTCATGGCGTCATTGTTTCAAAACCAGTAACAGTTTTGCCGAGGTATTAACATGTAAACTGGGAATGGTGTCAAGACTAACACATACACATTTGTTTAAGAATTGAGGATTGCCACACAGATCGCAAAGAGAACAAACCATACTTCTGAAGTTTCTTCAGGTTTATTAGAGGTTCTGAAATTCACAAGTTAAGTTTCATGAAGTAGTGTGTTTTCCAAGCTGGCATATTAGGAGAAATTCCAAGAATTTGTGTTATAAGAAACTACGTGGAGATATGTCAGAAAGCAATAGCAAACAATGCTACTTCACTAATAAAATGTATAAATATGTTTTATTTTTTATGTTAATGAAAGCTTTATTTCAGGAGTCGAACTGACACTTCAGACCACGTTCTTTGTTGACATACGAGCGCAGACTGGAAAAAAAAAATCAAAGGAAAACGATGCTACATCAAATACTTGACTTCATAAATGCGAGGAAAGTCCTTGCAAAAATACGTTCCAAGACGTCGAGCATCGTAGATAATGGAGCATCGGTTTGGTTTGCAAGGTTCCCAATATGTACCAAAATATACAAATAAAACTTGTTCACGTGTGAAAAAAAATATCCGTTGAGTATTTTGATTAATAATATTCACATTGTACGTGGTAGAACACGCTGTGTATAGCACAGTAACAACGGCCATCAGCCTGAAAGTATATTAAGCTCGATAGTCCGCCTTTGGTGAGGCAACGCTGTGAGGAAAAATTATTGCGCTGAATAAAATCCGCCTGGGAGCTACAGAAATACTTCAAACAAATTAAACGCTCTGTAAAAACAGAAGTGAAACTACACACTCGCCCACGAGTACTAAACAAACCATAGTTTCCATAAAAATTATTGCAACAGTAACTTCAAAAGGGCAGAAAATGAAAGAAAATAAAATTGTAATATTCTGAAATTTGATGCGCCGAAATATTTGTCAAAGAAGTTAACAATTGCAGAAACTCATGACTTCTGTAATAACTTGGTTTGGGGGGGGGGGGGGGGTTATGTTGAAATGAACTTGTAGCGAACTCTTATAAAAATGTACAGTACTCAGTACTGGGAGCCGAGACGGAAATCCACAAGCGAAGCGATTCAAGTTCGAGCACAGGCACGGATTCAGAGGCCACAACGAAATGTGTGTTCTTCCGTTTCTCAGATAAAAACTACAATTACTACCTGGCCAACTATATTTTAATGGCAAACGAGGTGTTGCTGGGTGCCGACTTCGATGCGAACTGCAGGGTGCCACTCACGGAGCGACGAGTGGAGGGGAGTTGGAGACGCTGCTAGACTATACAATCGGAGTCGCCAGAGTGTCGGCCATCTTTATACTTCTTCACACTCCGTGTCACCGACGGCGCAGGCTGCTACCGCCGCTGACCGACTTCGAGCTCCGGTGCTGAGGGACGACAACGCGCTAGTTTATTAGTTGACGTGAATACGTCTTCAAATTTGCAAACATAGTGGGAGGCAATCTAGAAAATCCGATGATAACAAAATCGGGGGATACAGTTTTGCATTACAGCTCCTATTCTATCGTCTACATTCAAATTTCAATTACACCACTCGATCAAGAAATATGTTATGTTGAGTTATGAGTGAAAGTATCTTGCGGAGGGGGATGATCGAAAGGGAGGGAGTGGGTGCGCCGCAATTTTTAGTTCGTTTCGCCGCGTCTCATAATTTCCACGTAGTATAACTTTTAACTAGGAGAAGCTACGACGCTCATTTAGGTTTCAATCGACATATATCGTCAATATCAACCGACTGTAAGTATAAAAATATTTGTGTGACGTGGTTATGGTGAAATTGCATGATTTTAATGAAAAAAAACTAAGAAAACTTAACACAATGTCACCCTACACTCGTCAAAAAGCCAAGTCGAAAAACAGAAATCCTATACGGTTGGAAAGAGCATCTCAAAAGCAATCCAGTGATATCCATAAAACCCCATACGATCGAGTGAAGTGGTGCCGGAAACGTAAAATAAACAGGAAGCCGCCCGAGCGCGTCAACGTAGACGTATTCACGCAAAACAAACGGCCGTGCACACAACACAGTCACGCCGCATTTTTTTTTTAGCGGCTTTTAGGGTGTGGAGCCATGAGTTGTCGGGAAGCATTATCCACGTTGCTCGCACATTATTGATGCAAAGCCTTCCTGCTACAGGCTGTTCACGGTTAAAATGAGGGCTAGATCCACGACGAGGAGATCCTGAGAGGCCTTCTCCGCAGTGCGGGCTGACCGACCCGTTCTGTATAATAATCCAGCGGCGAGTCCAATTTGGATAGCAGCGGGTAAAGCTGGTATTGCCTAGATTGCTTCAATAGCAACTTTATTGAAGAGCGTTTACTATTGAGATTTACTATCGATTTACTGAGGTTATTGTGATTTAAGAGAGAGTTCTTTATCATGAGTATACCTGGTTATCTGAGTTATTATTTGAAAGTGTTATAAAGTCAGGACCATATGTCCAACTGAGATGAAGTGATGAGTAACTTGTATCTACGTCCCTAGTCTATTCCCTTAGAGACACTTGTGTAGGAAAGGGTAATAGAAAAATATAATAAATATATTTGTACTGTAACGACACACTGAGTTTTACTCTGGCTTTGCGGACATACAAGTGATATTGTATAGTGTCGGCCAAGGGTAGCTAGCGGACGTGTCCTCGGCGGACTTCTGATAACATGTAACTCCTTCACACTTTGAAATAACAACTTCCGTATTAACCATCATTTCGATAACAAAACTCAGCTTCGTATAGATAAATGTATTTGCCACAGTTAACCACACACTATTAATTTTAAAAATCTTTCTGGTAAAGTTAATTTCATGTTTTTTTTTTTTAATATTTCGTTATGCATTTTTTTTCACAAAACCACATCTTGATTTTTTTTTTAATATGTATATATTACTTCTTAGTTATTTATGTATTTTAGTATGGAGGTATTTTGTGGTCATTATAACTACATGTTCTAAAAAAACCTTTTATTTTAATGTAATTTATTTCTTTGATATATTTGTATTTGAATCTCCAGTTATATTTAAAATTTACTATTTGTTTTGTCTAATTACTTCTGTCATTTTGGATGCAAACTTTAATCAGCACACTGTTACTTCTGACACAAGTATCGATCTAAATGAAATTTTTAGTAAGTTTTATACCTACAATTTATTTACACGAAACAAAAATTTATATACAAGCACAAACAACCATCATGGAACATTTTCAACTTGTGAATAGTTCATATTCAGTATTCAATGCAAGAAATAACAAGATATAATGATACGTAAACAGAAATGTGGTTGGAGTTTAGAGCAACGGTATCTTACACTTGTCCAGCAGCAGCACAAATGTACAACCTTCACAGAGAATCGATTAACTGAACGAAGACGGATTTTTAAATCGACTTTAATACAGCTTTGGAAATTGAATCACTCACATCTAGAAGTGTGTCGTTTGCCTCTGGAAACAGTGTTTTAACCCATCTTCGATGCTGAGGTCAGGTTAAGATATTCGTCGATGTTTACCTATCTGGGAGGAGTACACTCTAAGAAATTATTCGGAAATTTACCGTGACAGTGCATATGCTTAGTGAAAAAGCCGGAACGGAAAATTTTTCCCCTATACATTCAATGTAGCGTTCCTACTTTTGCTCAGGAAACAGTCAAATGCATAGGGAAATTTCCAACTTTGTATAGTGACGCTGCTAAAAACTCCTATATCTGCATCTTGATGTGTGGTGTTATTACAATACAGTGTGTAAGTTGAAAACTTGGTTGAAGAAGTTTACCAGACAATTTTTTTACAGTGTAGGTTCGGGTACAGTCTTGCGTCTAGAGCGATGTCTCTGAGAGACTGTTCGTTGATTCGAGGTGACAGGTTGCTGTGGTAGCTGAAGCTACCAACTTCGGCGTAGATTGATCTGCGATGGCGGCCTTCGAGGTATGCAGATACACAGTTTGGCGCATGCAGGGGTGATTGGTATCGACATTTTGCAGCAGCTACCACGTCGTCAGGCGAGCACGGTAGTTTGGTGTCTTCGCGGGTGTAAAAAACACAACACTTGCCATAACATGGGGGTACAGTCGATCACCTGCTGGCAAGGCTCGAACGAGTCGACATTCCCAGCACCGATCCGGTGCAAACTACTGCTGTCGCACACGTCTCCACGCTCCTCGAGCGGGCTACCGGACCACCAACTATAGTCAACGCGACTTAGCCCAGGTCTTATGTAATTACACGTTCTTGCCGGATGGAAGCCAGCCATGCTGTCTTTCTGCCGCGAACTGGATGCTCGTCGACGTAGCGGAGCCTGATTTATATAGGACTTGTTGCAAAATGGCGATTCCGCCTCCATCTTGTAAATCGGTCACGACGTAATTTCACGATCTCGGTAGACAGTAACAGGAAGCTTGAGACGGTCTCGTTAAAAGTAACGAAACATTTACGTTGGCTACAGGTCAGGTAACTTCGCCTTCAACACCCACGCTATCAATGCCGCTGTCGTTGGACGACCCTCACGCGTACTCTGAACCCAAGCCAGTGCTCTGACTATATATATATACACTAGCGGACCCGACAGACGTTGTCCTGTACATATGTCTTAAATCCGAAAATTTCAAACTTTTTTAAATAAGTTGTAACAATCTGGACCGTTTTGATGAAATTTTTTATAAAAAAAAGTTATTACAATACCTGACGTCATCACATGTACAGTTACCACAATTCGACCTATCGATTGCGTGTGAATATGTATATACTATGAGCTAAGTTGAATATAGAAGCTATGTTGAATAGAAACTTAAACTTGTTTTAATTAAAGGGTAAAAAAGATAAAACTCGAGCTATTTTCATAACAGGTATATTTTTTTAATACACAAAAAATAAATTTATCGTAATTCCATTGAATGTACAATATTTTTGGTTAATCCTTGAGGGGTATAAACAAACAAACTCGATGGTTTGCCAACAATAACTTATAAATAAAAAATTTATTTAGAAAAACATTTTGTAGTGGACCGAATTGTGAATCTAAACCATTCTCGAATCCACTTGAACACACACAAAAAATTTCATCAAAAGCGGTCCAGCCGTTCAGGAGGAGTACAGTGACATACACACGCACAGAAGAATTATATATATATATATATATATATATATATATATATATATATATATATATATATATATATATACCGATATATATATATATATATATATATATATATATATATATATATATATATACCGCACAGTCGAGAAACAATATTTCTTGAGTTGAATTTTCCACTACGCAATAATTCGTCTTTGTACACAGAACACAAATGTGATGCACAGCATGTGTCTAACATCGAACATCGGCATTAATCCTCCCCTGTCTTTACTACCACGCCTTTCATGCCATATACCGTTACAGCTTTCGGTAATTTCGTCCGGCCAGGGCGAACTGCAAAAGTAAACGTAGCGCTCGTCATATTTACACGGGAAGCTTAGCAAAAAAACCCGAGAGGTGTCTTGCGGTTAAAATGTATTCCACCTGAGGCGGAAATGAATATTCCCACTTCACATTTCAAAATAAGTCAAGCTGCGAATCTCACCACACTGGTATTTAAAACAGATCCCATACTCTAAACAGTGTTGGCTTGTATACACGTAATCATACCACGAATTAATATCGACCTTGGAGCGGCCGACCTCTTCCACTGGGCGAGGATCTGGAAGCAGGTCGATTTCTTCTCCATCATATCCACTGTAGTCATCGACTTCGAATTGGAACTCTGCTGGCTGTGGCGGCTGGTATCCGCGAGACTGGTAAACTCCTTGCAACCATTGCACATGCAGTGTGGAGGATATGCTTGCTGGCGAGGCGTAGAACTAGCGATGGGGCCGGCTGCCACTGCTTGTATGGCCAAAGGCTTTTCAAGATGGCCGTATGTATCACGACGCTATTACGAGACAGATGTCAAACACGAGTGCTGCTGCATCCCAAACTTTTCCACACGCGATATCAGCTGACTTGTAACGGCAGTCGTCGATGCCTATAGCAAATTCGCCTGGGACAGTCCGGACAAGAAGAAGAATGCTCGCATTGTCGTCGAGATCATGGGTTTCGAAATGTACGACATGGGAGCTCTCTGGTGGCAGATAAAAAAATAAATAACAAGCAAACTCTATAGTGTACAATACTGGGGAAAAGAAAGATTGTCTTAAAGTCGTAATTTAGTGGGCAAATACAATTGATTCGTATAAGTAGAGGGATAATTTTTTTTATGTAAGGCAAACTATTCATTTTTGTGGAGGGGTTGGTGATGTGAGGTGAGAAAAGGAAGCAGGGTCTAGTGTTATATGTTACTCGAATTTCCAGATTTTATTTTTTAGTTTTTCTCGATTTTTTAAATGTAGGTGAAGCGGGTGGGAATAATTGATGGTTCAGACGAATGTGAGATTAACGTTATATAATCCTGGTTTTTATATTTCCCCCCCCCCCGATTTTTACGATTTTTTGGGGAAGGGAGGGGCACTGGGGTCAAAGTTAAGGTCGCCAACATATACCACGGCAATTTCAGTCAGTGATGCAATGTGTTCCTAAATGTTTATTATTTTCGTAAATTTTTTCACAATTTTTAGAGTTCAAAGTCATTGGGGTTTGGGGCGATTTAAGGTTGGCGTGATGAGTGTGAGTGTTCCTCGATTTTTTTATTACCTCTTATTTTTGCCATTTTTGTCGATTTTTTATGATTGGGTGGAGTTTCGGGAAAAAAAGGGGGGGGGGGCACGTGAGTGTGGCAGGGTGAGTGTGAGGTAAATTTATATTCCTCGATTTTTGAATTTTTTTTAGAATTGTTTTTAGACTTTTCCATTTCTTATTATAGAGATGGTGGGAGTATGGGGGGTAGGGTTGGTGGAGTGGGCGAGGGGTAGGGAAACATTACATATTACTCGATTTTTAGAGATTTTCTTGATTTTCACGATTTTTTTCGACATTTTTGGAGTCAAGGTCACTAGCACAGAGTTATGGTCAAGGTCACTAAGGTTCAATATGATGAACGCATGTCATCACAATATGGCTGCCCCAGGCCACCGGCAGACGAGTAATCCAAAAATCAGATGTATGATACCTGTCCCAGAACCGGCTTTACCCTACTACTATCGTAAGTATTTCTTACTACCACTATTAAGGGTTTTTTTTTGTAATTGTATCCGAGAAGGAAAATTATGGGAATAACGTTCCACTGTCAACTTGTGGTAGTATTCTGAATTATACGCAATTCCATGGCAATCCATAAGTGAATTAAGGTGAAAATCGGATGCTTATTACACAGACGTCCATTATTTATAACTACATAGAAAAAGTCTAAAAAAGGATGGCGGGACACATAATAACGTTTTTCTTAATGTGTTTAATTTTTATGTTTTATTTGCGGAGTGTGAATATCAGCTCTACGCACGACACATAGTACCTACAAAGAGCGAAAAAAGAACGACGCATGTTAACTTAGATTCGAAAACAATATAATCGTGTGCTACCATATCCTTACCGCCGTAACCATTTAGGGAAGTGGTGAGTGAAGAGTGAAGCGAAGAGATTTGGGCCTTTGTCTTGAGAGCCGATGAGGTTGAGGTTAGTGAGTATGAAGCAGCGCCGGAATGAGGGGTGGTGGGGAGGAGGAAGCGGGAGATCCCCGAGAAAGCCCGCCGACTAGCGGCATCGTCTGGCACCACTTCCACATGCGAAGATCCGAGGCGACCCCGATGGGAATCGAAACGGGTTCGCCTATGTGGGAGGTGGATAGTCTAACCACACCACCGTGGCCCTTATTTCGGGAAAAAGGATTATTTATTGGAAAAACAAGAGTAATTACATTTTAGGCCGATGCTGGTATGAACATTTTAGCTACACCTTAGCAGACATTTATCGGAATAAGAAAACTCCTGATAGAGCACGTTTGCAATAACTAATTTATTTTTCTCAACTGTTTTAGCATGAGTCAGAGCAGAGAATGCTGGCGAGTCACAGGCCGATAGTCTATTGTTACGCACGCATACGTCGAGGCCTCCGGATGACAAGAGCCGACTGTTTATAGACGCAGACGGTTATACTGCGGGTTGAGTGCCAGAGATTCGCCCACTCGCCACAGCTCCGCTCCCCCACCCCCATCACTTGGCACTCGGACGGCGGATAAAGGATACCCGGGTCAGCGCAAGAATTTCTTCTGCATCTCGGCGGCCTGCAGGTATAGTCGGTCCGCAGTAAGTTCGCCATTCTTTTTGTAACTGCGACGAGAGTATTGACTTCTTTGGATTTTAACATAGACATCACAGAAATATTAGTTGAATATTTATAGTTATAGGCTGTTCATGGTAAACTAAGCGCTTTTTAATACCTGCTAAATTTTTCTTCCTGCCTCTTATTTATATAAACATCGCCATGTGACTAATAAACACAGTGCATAGGTTTCAGCACTAAAGGCTGTTCACGATAAAGTGAGCAATTTTGTAATCGACTTTAAAAAAAGTCACTGTCCCTTCCTGCATTTATTTTGACGGACGCACTGAGTGACTGCGCCCAGTAAAGTTGGTAATAATGGATGGAAAATGGCTCCATATTTTAACGTCAAATGCATAGTGTTAAATTACAATGGTGATAGCTTAAAATGTCCTTTCTGTTTTTTAACTCATGGAAGTGAATAAATGACCAGATTTCTAACATATTTACTTTTCTGATGATTCCACAGTTTCACCTGACCCACGCATGAAAGAAGTGATGAGGTCCATGGCAATGTTAATTTTACATAAGACGGAGAAATACACAACGTGTGTAGAAGTAGATATTAAGCAGGGCTTTGAAAAGTGCTAATTTTAACGTGAACAGTCTATATCAAAAAATACCAACTGAGGTTGAAACAAAATATATTCAATTTTTGTTAATGCCTGTTGGGAGGGCCTTACAAAGTGATCACTTTACCGGGAATAGCCTATAGTGATTAATGTCTTTACAGGCAGTAGCTGTTACTTTTTTCAGTAGCGTTAATTTACAGGTTTTGCACAGAACGAGAGTAAACAATAGTTTCACTTACGCAGAATGGTATCAGTCCATTTTTCAGCATTAACACAGATGTTAGTGAAAAATATTGAATGTACCGCCTATACGTCAGTTTTTTTTTTATTTTTTATTATTCAGCGACTGCAATTTTAATATCTCTTATAGTATGAGGTTAACTATAAGGAATTTAATTTGGTCAGTGCACTGGAAAGTTTTTACCTGTGCTTTCAAATATTTTTGTGGCGAATTTTTATCTCTGTTCAGTTATATCTACAACAGGGGCCATTATTGATAGTGCCGCAGTATAGGTCCACACCCTCCATTCGGGCGACTTTGAATTAAGGCTGTGCGATATTCTCTTTACAGTGTCGTTTCAAGACATGCTAACCGTATCGTTATCGGTGCAACATATCGCTAGTAACGTTTTCATTTAAATCGAAAATATAGGAATCGCAAAAATCGCACACTCAAGTGTCGAAAGTATCGATATTGCAAACATAGGTAATATCAATAACGCTGATGTTGACATAGCAAATGTCGGTCGTATTGACATCGCACATATTGTTCGTGATTGCATTTAAAATCTCGAAATACAATATCTGTTTTGTTTTTTTTTTTTCTGCTCAATTGCAATAACCACTTACATAAATTAAGCCTTAATATAACTACTATTGTAATTTTTGGAAATTAGAGTAAAAATATTTTTTTATACTGTATAAGTCGGAACAGGAATTTTTTTTTTTTTAATAACACACCTTATCCCGGAACGTAGGATGTTATATATTTGTGCCCATGGCCATTACCACTAAATATTCACAGTAGCGATGTAGTGCTCGACATTGCTGGGCCAATCAAGTTACGATCATTATAAAAATATAGATTTTTACCCGCTGCTTCGCACTGCCAAACTAACGAATACTCTACCCACTGGTACTGCGGCCATATAGGTTCTCTCCCTCTGAGCTACTGCGCCCATAGGGATCTCTGCCCATGAGATACTGCGGTTTTGGAAGAATGTAAACAGTCCATTGACAAAAAAGAAAGGAGAAATTTTTAACAATGCTTTTTTATGCAGTAATCTTAAGAAAACTTTGATCCAATACCTATGTATAGTCCATTGCCCATTGGAAGCAACTTTCTCGGAGCCCTGCTAAATATTTTCCGCTGTTATTTTAAACTATAAAAATGAGATATGTTGCCATCGGAGCTACCTAGATATTTAAATATTTCAAAGGGCACCGTTTAATTTACAAATAGTATACTAAAAAACTAGGTTAAAATAATATTTTAACTGTGAACTATTTATCACAGGTCGTTGCCAACACGTCGCTGCACTCGCTGTTGATAATTCATATTTAAAAAGAAATAAATATTACGAGTTATAGAAGATATTAGGGTAAAGGTTCATTGATTCAATAATACAGTACTCTAAAGTTAACCACAGGTGTTATATATTTGTGGAATACAGGTTATTGAAAAAACAGGTTGACATGTTATGCTTAGAGTGTTTTTTCAAAGGTTGATTTTCAAAAGTCGCTTCCAATCGGGAACGGACTATACATCCCTAATCACCATTTTTGGAACCGTTTGAGATATTGTCATGGAATAAAAAGTAGCCTATGTAACTCTTCGGCCCTCCAACTATATCTGTGCAAAAATCACGTCGATCCGTTGCTTCATTTTGACGTGAAAGAAGGACAAACAAACAAACAAACACACTTTCGCATTTATATAGTAGTAAGGATTGTTTCGTGATTGATATGTCACCATTTCGCACAGCCTTATTCTGAATTTGGATTAGCTTCTCCTTTCCCTCCACTTTCCACAACTTTGCGGCAAGAGCACAACCCTACGATATCGTAGTCACTTGAGTCAAACACTTACGATTAAGTTGGTGAGGGATTCGCAATGGAAAAAAGAGGACGAAGGGAGGTTTTCCTTTACCTAAATGACACTTACGCTCTTCCATGCCGGAAGTCTGGCATGCAAGGACTCGCAAATGAAACCTACGCTCGCATCTATAAAACGACATGCATGTACATGGCTTACTCGGAAATCAAACCCGCATCTTCGTGGTCCAACTACTCCCATATTCGCCTCTCCTTTTGCGCACGTACGTTCGCATGTCGGAGAGACCCACAGGCACAACCTTTTCAGACTTGCAACTTCCACACACTCTTCCTCCCCCCCCCCCTTTAAATCAAACATCTGATTGCGCAGCAAAACTGAAACTTAGTAATTCCTAGTCTTTTTTTTTATAGCAAAAATTTTCTCAAAATTCCTTTCGCATATTGCTTTCTTTGTTTTCCGACTACTGCCCGAGTATTAGTTTGTATTTTTGTTACATTTCCACGAAAAAATATCGCATGATTATTTCTAAACCTAACGTTAAGATATTGTTTTCTGAAAATAAGTTCAGGATGTTTAATCCTTCCATAAATCTGGTTCTCAAAATGAGCGTTTTTAGAGGAGAGCTCCTGTTTCAGAAGCAGAACTTATCTTTGGCGTACACAAATTCAAACTCCTGTGTCAAGGACACAAATTGAATAGATATATGAAAAATTTAAAACCCAAACGTCCACTGCTTATGTTGGCGTAATTAAAAAGGATGAACTGGCAAAACTACAATTCTTTTAAGAACGGCTGAACTCAGGTTTTCAACGAAGAGACAGATGCGCTGCAAACCAAGTGTATTTAATTTTTTTTATGAATTTATAAATGATGATGGTGAACAATAAACACCCGTCCTTTGTTTTTATCGACCTAATGCTATATATTATATTTCAGCCTAGCGCAGAAAAACAGTAGTTTTAAATATATTTACGTTGAAGTACATTTTGACGTTCAATCTCTCAACTTTTATGAAAAGTTTCATTTTCATAGATTAAATCATTTTATTGCAAGCATTTAGTGTATTTGTTTGAATCGGAAGTTAATTTCTGATTGTATGAAATCCAGATGAATATTCCCTATATTATACGATCAGGGTACATCTGAAAATAAAACAGGTTAAACCTTAACTGTTTAACTCTCTTAAAGAATATCAAATAAGGTCTATTATTTGGTTTTTAATGTAGCATGCACACATTTAGGAACCGCTAAATTCATAAACTCTTTACGCGCAAAGTTCTAAATGTTTATTTCCTCTATGTAATAAAAATCGTTACGCTGAAGAAATGCTTTTGCTTCAGTTAGACATTTGTGTATCTTCTGGGCTTTCTATCAAGCTTAGTAGGTAATCAGAAGTGACAAGTCTCATCACAGCAGAAGAATGAAAATGACAGATCTGGGTTGAACCATGAAAGAGGAGTGGAGATTGTTGTGATGTCACAGCAGCCCGGCTCTAGGGCAGCGCTCGGCGGCTAACTTGTGACGTCACGACAGTAAATATTTCCCGTTTTCCCTTCGGAATTTCCGGTTTCACCACAAAATCGCTTTAGAAACCATTGATTTTCCCCTTAAATTTCTTGCTAATAATGCGCCAAATTATTCGAAGCCTGAAAAGTCACTCGAAACCTCAAATCAACACCCACCAACTCCCTCCCCCCACCACCACTCCCACACCACACCGACCCAAATAAAACAGCAAATTAATACTTTTGAGAATTTATGGATCTGTAACAAATCTTGGATATCCGTGATATTGATATTGATATTGATCCCGATGACCTTAAACTCGAAAAAAAAGAGAAAAATTGGGGCAAAAAATGCAAAATCACGGGGAGAAAATTACATTAAGTCTAACTGCCATCTTGAACTTTTGCGACGTTGATCTTAACCCGGGATGACCTTGAGGTAACCTTGAACCCGGAAAGTCGAGAAAAATGGCAAAAGAACCGCGAAAGGAGGGGGCAACTTTATTATTGGCCACGGCTGCCATTTTGGATTTACGGAGCCCCAGGTGATCTTAAACGAAAAATAAAAAAAAACTAGAAAAATCGCAGAAATTCTTAAAAATGTAATAAAAGATAGAGAGAAAGTTTTAATTCATAATACGTAAAACTTTTGTTTAAAAAATAGGAATTTTGGAACATTATAAAACATTAAACTGTTTTTCACAGAGCTTAAGTAGGAGGTCCAGGGTTCGATTCTCGTAAAGATGGCGGAGCACACCCACACTTAGTACCGTGACCAGCAGACGACTGAACATAAATCCCTATATTTCATTTATTATTTAGTCGGCCGCCCAGCCCACTATCTCACTTCAACAAATAATTGGCTTCATGTTACAACCGACACCAACTCCTCGGTCCTCCGCTCCAAACTCAGACCCTAAGTAACGCTTACAACAATGACATGTAACATAGGAGAGAAGTGATTTATAACCACAGGTGATGTAATACACTGCAACTCTAATGCATCTCAATTATCAGTGAACCTTGATCAACATTACCAATCAATTCAGTTCAGTGAAAATACTAAAGCTTATTATCACAGTTATCACAAACACGTAAACCATTCCCAAGATCGACCAACCATACAAACTATACACGAGAGCTGACCATACCTACCAGGCTAATAGGCCATTAAGGCCGACTGAATATACCAACCGTCATGTTCGACCAACTGGAAAGAACAAACATTCATACAACCATACTAAGCCAACTGATTAACTGGCAAAACCAACCAACAAGATTGACGGAACAAACCAACCTGTCATATCAACCAACCATACCAACCGACTGTATCAGCTGGCCAACCGTAAGTTATTACTGACCGATCAAATCAACTGACTATCGAAAACCGACCACCAAGACCACCCACGATATCGAATAAAACGACTAACCAGATCATACAAGCCAACCATACCAACTGGCCGTATCAATACACCGCAAAAAGAAACCTAAAAATGAAACCACGAAATAAAAATCTCAAAACGAAACCTCAAAAAGTAGCATCAAAACGAAACATGAAAATGAGACCTCGAAATGAAATCTTAAAATGGAACCTTAAACCAAAGCCTCGAAATAAAACTTCTTAACAAAACATTGAAGATATAATTTAAAACGATAGTTCTAAAATCTCAAAGTGAAACCGGAAAACGACGCCACAAAATTGAACCTCGTAAAGAAACCTCAAAACGATATCTCAAAATTAAACCTCAAAACGAAGCTTCAAAAATAAATGTCAGAAAGAAACCCAAGGAACCTCGCCAGCCATCAAAACCGAATGGACGTTTTAACCAACAAGACCGACCAATTGTCAATAACAATGGACACGAACAATTGATCAGCCTGACCAGACCGGCTGACCCACAATGTCAGCCAGACCAACCAACAAGACCGGCCGAGCAACTATCAATAACTACCAACCACACAGGCTCACCCTTACCAACTGGGCAAACCAAACAGCCATGCTAGCTGGCCAACCAAACATACAGATCACCCGACCAACAAGACCAACTGGGACAACCAACCAAACCATTTAACCAGCAAAAACAACCGGCAAGATCGTCTGATTATTCTAACCGACCATACAAACCAACCATACGAATCGTACCAACTGGCCTTACAAACAGACGATAAAATCCCGTTTGTATGACACGAATCTCTTTGCGAAGCTCTTCGCGAAAAACTTCGCAAAATATCTCGCTCATCGCGAAAATGTAGCAAATCGCCTCACGATTATCCAAATACGATGAGAGCACGTCACGGGCCACGCCGCGAACCGAGGCTTGAGCTACGAAAATGCCTCAGAGCACGTCAGTAAGCACATATCAAACCACATCACCAGTCCTGTCGCGAGTCACCCATTTGAAATGCCTCCATAGCTATGCTCCCTTCTATACAGGGCATTGCCAATACTGTTTTGCAAGCTAATACGTTAAGAATAAAATTTCAGCAAGCTATTGCCCAACGAAGTTCCGAGTCAGACGACCCGAGCATGCCTAAGACCGACGGCACTGCGTCATCTGACCGGCCTTGAACTGACGACACCCTTAACGACATTGGTCGCGTTCCTCTTGGTACTGACAGCGCTTACCAGTAGCATACCCAAAGAGACGCCATCAGTAAAAATTTCGCACTCCAGTAGCACTCAGTACTGGAACCAGGTGGAACACTCGTCAGCAGTTTTTAGCAGGTATAATGGTGTCCGCAATGTGTGACGAAGCAACGATAGGCTTAAACGAGTTGTAAACAGGGATGGATTTTTTTTCTTTTCATTTTCGTCTTATTCAGATTCATCAATTGATTACGAGATCGATGAATGCGAAAATATACTTTCCGCATGCATCTGCGGCATACAACAACGTAACTTGCTCGTTTCCCATCGCCGCCATGTTGCGTCGTCCGCTTTTACTGAGACTGCCTGACGTCCTGCACGTCAGTAGCGTCAACAGGAAGTATAGCCTCAAACCCAGGCGCCACAAACACCATTCGTCCGTTACTGATCAACAGAATCAGTATGTAATGGAACGATCGTCAGTAAATTCATTTGTTGTCAGTATCACGTGGAACTTGGCCATCCTCGATGCCCAATGGCATGTTTCCCGTTTGAAAAGTAGGTCACAAAACTTGTCGCTAAGTATCCATTTGGTTGGGCGAAACATTTCTGGTATCGCTTTAGCAAGAAGCCCAGCTTATGCTCACGAAGATATTCTACGATACAATGGCAATGTAAAATTATTGGAGAACTCAGAAAAAACTACGCTCATCGTCAGCACGAACACAAACAATTCGAAAACACGCAGATGTCGTCAACTCTGTGCACAGCTATATTTTTGTAATACTATAGGTATAACACGCTTGTAGGCAATTATGTATATACATATTAAATATTTTCATAAATAATCCCTACCTCATTACAATTACGTATATTCGTATGTTAATATCGATATCCGCTTTTACAGGATTGCAGTAGCCAAGCACTTTGCAGCAGTGAGAATTGCATGCAGAGGCAAAGGAGAGCTATAGGCGACATCCTGAATCCTGATCAGAGGCATATTTCCAATTAGGAACTAACTTTTAAAAGTTTGGCTCAAAGTCTCTGCTGTAGCTCTATGCTGTAGGAGAGTAGTAGTGAGGTATTTACCATCGCGCACTTGTCATCACAGTGGCGTTACCAGATATGTATTTATTTATTTGGAATATGGGGTGCATAAGCTTAGATACACCGGACTTTAGAAGTGCTGACGCGCACATTTAGGACAAATGCAAGGCGTAAAATCACTGCGCAATTGAACAAAAATACTAAATATTCAATTCATATTTTGTCATAATTTATTTATTACAAATATTTCACGTAGAAACGATATTAATTGTTTGATGAAAATAAAGCTAACTGTCCCTTCAAATGTCAAGCACGAATTCAGAAATTGCGATTCTAAAAGTCAAATATAGGACTAAAAGTTATATTTACATGTAGTTAATAACTAGATGCACAATTATGTATAAAAGTGATATTATTACCACAAGACATGCCATACAAATGATAAAAAATATTTTTACAGTGTTATGTTAACAAAAGTTATTTAATAGTTGATGATGAATGGGAAGGGGGTCGTAACCACCCTACTTTCGTTTCCCCTGATAGGGGTGAGCAGGGAAGAGAGTGTGGTGTTATTACATCAGTTACCACCGCACATTCGTGGGAGGCATTGCGACACTAGCATTGGTAAAATATCCGCACGTGTTCTTAGTGAATTAAGGAAGATGTGATGTATGGCATATTTTGAAGTAAATAGGATTCGAACTGATCATAAATTTAACACCGTTGTTCAGGTGGTTACTTAAGTGATTCCATAATTATGTTTTCTAAATAAGTTATTAATTTACTATCACTTTACTAAATTTTCATTAAAATTAAACTTCGCTTCCGTTATTGTTCACCTACCTATGAGGTAGGTGTGTATTGTTGCGCGCAGGCAATCTCGGCGCAGTCAGCGTTACCTCCCCAAGACTTGCCTCTCTCCAAGGTGGACCCAGCCACCGCTAGGTCACCAGACCCGCGGGGGAATGATTGACACCTATCCTAGACTTGACGCCGCTCCCCCACCCTATTGGAGGAGTCGACGACTTACGAGTATCTGTAAGAAGTTCCTGCTAACACATCCTTCGGGTTGTCTCGAGAAAGTGGAGAAGGTTCTGAATCAGAGCACTTGCAGTACAAATACAACCGGAGTTTCGGAAGTCGGCGATAACTACCTGCCTAGTGAAGATCGGGACATCGAGGGACTTCACATAAAATAACCTGTGGCGAGCGAGGGTGTGAGGGAGTGTGTGCTGCGGAGGGTCACGTACTCGACGAGTGGAGGACTGGTGTGAATGGGAGCACTCGGGGAGCTTCACAACATTCCGGACAGGGAAGATTTGTGACGTCTGGGCCGAAGCAAAGTGGTATTGAATGGAAAAGTGATACACTCTTGATTGTAAGTACTGGAAATGACACATATCAAATATATTATTTTTAACAACAGTCGAATATGTTTTAATAATGACTGATTTTAACTATTTGACTGTTTTTTTTATTTGTAATGGAAGACTATGTAAATGTTAGCTCTAAAAAAACAAGTTATATCTATTACTAAGATATTAATTTTTTATATTAATTTTACTTATTTCTTGCGAATTTGTAAATTCGGAAATAGTTTTTTTTAACTCTTCTATTTAAAAAAAAAAAAAAACTTGCCTTGTCCTGAGGACTTGAAAAATTATAACATTGCTTTCTGAAAAGGGAGAGAGGCATTTATTGAACAGTAGGTTTTAGGTTAGGCGATTGAATAGGTGAGAACCAAAAAAATGTTGTTTTCGAGTTATAACGTAAAATATTTATTTTACGCTATCTCCCAAAGTGGAGGTTCAAATTTAGTACCTGTTTCTAAAATAAATTATTACATTCTGTACTGTCAACATACAAACTTTGGTTTAAATGGAATAAATGGTTGCCGAGATATGACATAGAAAATCAAATGTTAAAATGGCCACCATTATGAAAATATTTATTTGGCATGGTCGATAAACTGTAAAATCAGGATGTCATTAGTATCATATATATGTCTACCGATTTTGGTGAAATTCTGTTTGCACGTTCAAAAGTTTTTAGAAGGCACACACATGCAGCCACCCCCCCCCCTTTTCTCACCCCACCTCCCCAGCCCTCGGCAGGCCAATTCAGGAAGCCCTGTGTAGTTTTTACTGAAGGACTAAGTGGCCAAATAAATAGTGCTAGGATAATTTGTAACAGTTTAAATTATAATGTAAACGGTATAATTAGTAGTGTTAGTTAACTAACTTAGTATATAATAAAACAGACAGTGTTAATGAAGTACAGGACATAAACAGTGTTAGTGATGATGGCAAACTTGACAAGAGAATAGACAGTCTTAATGAGAATGTAGATAATATAATAGACAGTGTGTACGGAAATGTAGATAAGAAAACGGTGTGAATGAAAATGTAGACGGAGAGATAGAAGGTATTGCCGAGATAGTATATAATAAAATAAACTTTATTAATGAAAGCATGTACAGTGTAAGGTGTAATAGGAGATGATCGCCCTTTAGAAGTATTGGCCACAATTCTTACAGCTGTATCATGAGGGGGGAGGGAGGACACAGAATATGCCCTATTCTGGCGTTATTGAAAATACTATACTCACTATATACAAATATAAACATATCTCTACCAAAAGTTTGATTTCGGCACATGAATTTAGTTCAATGATTATTCGTCTAAATAATGATAATCTTAATCATTACCCTTATTTTAACAAACTAAGTCGATATGATATTTTATTTATCGCTCTATTAAATATTTACACTTATAGTGGTGAGTTCTAGTTTGCTTTTGGTTAATGCGATTGTGTACTATATATGTTACTGTGTACATGTTTCATATAAATTTTATAAATAACAATGGATGAAATAAGACGTAACAGAAATCTAAGGTGATGGGTGCTCTTACTGTTAAAACTTGTCAACAAAACATACTATGTGATAAACAATAAAAACCTATTTACGCATTTCTAAAACCGAAACACTGATGCGATAATACCAGGTATTGCCACACAGAGAAAAAGCTACCGTTTTCAATACAAGTGAGTAATAGAGCTAAGTAAAGGCTGTGCAGTTAGGCAAGCAAGTTTAAAGCTGACCTACGAAGTCAATCTTCAAGTTTAAAAATGAACGCATAATATTCAAACAAACATAATCTATTTTATTTGATGGGGTAGTAGGATTTGTACAACGATCGTACAATAGTAAATGCCTTACCTCCTTCCCCCACTCTGCCAGATTCGATGCAAATAATGACAACGTATTGTATGAGTGCTGCCTTACTTCTACCTTCCGTATTCTGAGGGCAGGGAAGAATATACTTTGGGCCAGCAGCTAAGGAGGAGCTAAAGCAGATTAATATGGGCAGCGAGGAGAAGGTAGAGGCCACCGCAAATATAGCCAACGCAGGAGAGGTCCAGCAGCTTTGCCGTGTGGGTACGCCTCAGCCAGGCGGGGGTAAAGTCGTCTCGATTAAGCCTGCCTCCTACGATGAACAGACGCCTTGGCGCGAATACTGGCACAATTTTCGGGGTCGTCATCACTCTGAATGGTTGGATTGACGAGCAGTGGGTTTATTACCTCGCGGCTGTACTGAGGTGCGCTGCACTTAGAATATTCCTCGCGGCTGTATTAAAGTGCGCTGCACTTAGAATACTGCAGTCCATGCTAGAACGAAATCGACAGAGTAGTTCACGCCGGTGCCGGACTTGGGGCTACGTTTTGGTGACCGATACTTGTGGCATGTCCTCTATGCCCAACTGCGAAACTGCATCCCGCGAGTAGGACAACCATTTCAGGAGTTATCGCAGGTCATCGTGTGGCTGTCTAACCTATCTCTGGAGGGGTCCAACAAGGAGGCATGCGACGTCATCGCTGTCAACCTATTGCTGATTTGAATGTTCGACGAGCGGTGCACCTGGCAGCGCCACACAAAATGCAGGATGCCCTGGCCCCCAGCATTGGAGGTGCAATCGGTGGAGCATTAGCTGATGCCCACCATGCAAAGCAGAGAGCTACACTTTACCACGAGGACGATTGAGATCCTTTCTTGGACATCTTGAAGAAGTTGAAGGAAACGATCAAAGTAACATTGTCAGTCTGTGCTAGGAAGTTTCGCTTTTGTCTGTTAAGCGTCGGGAATGTTGGGAGTATGGCCGAACAGGAAATTTGAGAGCCCAGTGTCCTCAAAGGAACTGCAGAGCCCAACAGCCAAAAGTAAATACGACAGAGATCTTGGATGAGTGGAACTGAAGTCGGCGGTGGGAAAACTTCTGAACTGCGTAGAGGCAGCGACATCTTTCCATCGTCGAAGAAAACGTCAAGAATGCTGGCGCTGTAGGGTGTAGGGATAATTTCAAACCTGATATCCAGAGAGGCCACCTTATACCAACCATCGAGAAGTGGGTCAAATGACGGCTTCATAAATAATTAAATATGGAAGCAACAAAAATTATAATCAGACGCTCAACCCAACCAAAACAAATGACAACACAATACCTTAGTAAAGGACGATAGACAACGAGGAGAGTCCACCTAAAGGATGTAGTTGCACACAAGCATTTTCAATGGAAGGAGGACAGCCAAGGAGTGGAACTGAAACAGACCGCAGTGTCTACAGATGCCAAGAGGAATGCTCGACACGACCTGAGAGTTTTAGGCTATGCATTCATGCAAGGACAGTTAGTGTGGCAGTGTAACAGTAAAGACTGTGCAGGCTACACATCTCGATACCTATAATGTTGATATATCGATGTCAATGATGCTGAGAAGACCGGTACGAAATTTTGAAGCAAAGAAGTGATACATTATTGCAGATATGTCGTTTGACTCCCTGAAGGTAGCGACTATGATGGTCCACGTCGGTCGACTGGTGTTCTATGAGAGTTCAGATGTGGGAGAATTTGTTCGGAATCAACCGATTAAAGTAGGAAGCAGTGTTATGCACGGAACCCCGCAACACACACAGTGTAATGAGCAGCCAGACTTGTTGTGGAAGGGGGGGGGGGGATGAATCACCACGACTTGCCTGTCCCCTCCCCCAGGTGACCCAGCCACCACTACATCGCCACGTCAGCTGGGCAAAATATTTATTGACAGCTGAGATAGAATGACACCAAATCCCCACCCTGCTGGATGAATCCACAGATTGAGAGCACATACAAGAACCTTCAACTCAACATACCTCTCGGCATGCCCTAAGGTGTGATGAAGGTTCTGTGTCAGGGAACTTACAATACAAAACTAACTCAGCTGGAGGGATGGGAGTCGGTGATGGATCCCTAGTTTGAGTGCGGCAAGTGTCTAATGAAGATCAGAGCATAGAAGGACTTCAAAGAAAATGACTGGAGAGACTGCGTTTGACAAATGTGTGTGCAGCGGCCACAAATAAGAGTGCGCGAGTGGTGCTAAGGGCGAGGTATCAACAGCATGCCGCGCGATGAAACGATCCTCCCTGCAGTTGTTCAGCCAGGTTCGACCCAAGCCTTCTCGACGGGTGTGCGTACCCTCCTGTTCCCACTGCGTCCAACACTATACACAGTGTAGGCAGTATGGTTCAGTGGCGAGCATGCTGCCGAAACGTCCAACCTGCCTTCCTGAGGCCGACGATGCAACCTCTCTCAAACTCATACAAATGGGCAAAGGCTTGTCAAATCCGCCGTCAGGGCATGCTGTGTGTTCAATGAACTTGGTTATATGCCTCGCACTGATCACATTATTACTAATGCTTTATTCGGTGTCTTGAAGCTATGAATGTTGGAGGAACATTTATGCTCTCTAGTGGCACATCCGTGTAAGCAAAATGCATTAAACACAAATGGGACACATGTGGGGCTATTATGACACTTTGTGGCAACCTGTTGTATTCGAGTGGTTCATTAATGGTAATACATTTTTTGCAAATGAATGAATTAAAATGCATGCATTCCTTTGGTGTAAGCAAATATCTGTTTTGATTGAGAATTCAGATTTTGTTACATGAAACATATATTAAGCATTTATGGGGTAAATATGATAATAGGAAGAAATAGGATAAAAAGAATATTTCAAAAAATATATAATTCTAGAAATCTTATATTGCATCATTGACCATTAGCCAGCATAAAATGCCAGGCATAATTAAATTTCAAGGCTCAGATAAATTTAATTAAGCTGTTTGGCAAAACACTGTTAATTGCTAGTTGAGAAAATATTCACAGTGTTATGTTGGAAAATTAAGTTCCAAAGTTATTGTGTGGTTCATTATATGGATGAGAATACATGATGTTTCAATTTCTTATAAGTGCATTGAGTAGTAAAATTTTAGATGCTATGTTAATTGTATTATTTCAAGGTTTCAAGCTTTGGCAACACTGTCACGTTCATGCAAGTATTTCATGACTTAAGTATAAGTAGTATCACTATGCTATGTACAAAGCAAACCGTTTGAGGAAAGTGTACGAAATCTGATTTAAAACTGAATGTAAGAAAAAACATTATGTAGAGATTCAGAAAGTCGGTTTTATGAATGCATCAAATTTCTACAATTTCCTTATACAGTTTTGCAGAAAATTTTTTAAACAGAAAGTAAAACCTATTTTGAGAAAAATATATTTGAGAAAAAGAATAACCACTTTCAAGACCGTTAGTGTTCAGTAGGTTTATCTACTTGATTTAGGTGTGTTAAGGTTATCTGTAAAGTTATCTCGACAGGAAATATATGGTTATCAATAGATGTAAGGATAATCTCCCTTACAGGGATTTCAGCATAGGATTTTAAACAGTCGCAAGGGTGCTCTTCCAGAGCGGCTGTATCAATATATAAAAAATACCAGAGCAGATATTTATACTAATACACCGATTACTTTAGCAATTCAGAACAGAGTCTTCAGGGCATTTCTGCTAGTGATATTGTTAAATACGATGAATGTAACACGACTCATAATCCTGACTGAAGCGAGGTGATAGTGAGAAAGGAACTTAAGTCTTTTGAGAGGACCTCACATGAAACCAAGTATTTTGTATCTCAAGTGTTTTCTGCATCGGGTGAAAGGTAATTTCTTCCTTGCTATGTTGTTTCCAAATCAAAAACTGTATACAAAACATGGACATTAGGAGCATCCAAGAGCACAAAATTCAATCACACCTCAAGTGGGGATTCGAGGAGTAGGTTGAGACTGTAGCTGTACCATGATATAAACACAATGATTGTAAGGAAGTGCTTACCATAATTGCCTAAATATATTTCCCCCGCTACACACAAAGTTGCTCGAGAAAGTGAAAGAAAATTCTTTATCAAATATTAGAAGTGATTTTACAAAGTGTGAAGTTGTTCATCAAAAATGTTCCCAACCTATTGCCTAACGATGATTTGACACCGGAAAATGTCAGACAAGATACTATAAAGGGCTTTAATGAATCATTCAAGTTCTTTATATTTGAGATGAAATATGGGCAGAGAGAATCACGGCGATGGTAGTAGAAAAAGAAATGTCAAGTGCAGCCTGGAAAAAGTGTTGTATTATCCCCATGCAAGGAACAAGAAGATATTCTACCCTCATGTAAGAAACATGCACTTGGAAGGGCACTTGGAAACAATGTTGTCATGTTGTCTACAGAAGATACAGTGAGCGATCCTGACCCTGTCTGTTTGGACGTTTCATCGTAAGGTTCTGAGAAACTCAGCTTAAATGAAAATGCTGCAGTGGGCGAGTCGGTAATTTCCGAGAGAGCTTAGCTCCTTTGCTCAGAGACCAGTACTTCCAATCATAAAATACAAAAAATGGGGAAAAAAAAAATTCAATAATGTATTTCCAATCGAGTGAAACGGTGTGAAGATCGATGACTGACAGCTTGTCAGCTTTTCTCTTGGCAGTCGTACAGCTAACTGAAACGAACCAGGAATAAGCAAATTTTCGTGCCTGTATATGTATTTCTTCAGTAAAGTTGGAGAAAGAAAGCAGTAAAGTAGAATATATTGGTCGATTTGTTAGAAGTAAACACTGAAGATTTTTGGATACATCGGCGCTTGCCTGCAAGTTAAGGACGCGAGAACGTTTTCCTGTGAGCAAATCGTTGGGAAGGCCTTAGTTCACGAGAATATTCGAAGATGAAAACTGAAATTTATTTTCCATTCTCCATTCCCCTTTTCGTTGTTCTAGATATACATGTACGAATTTACTTCAACTCGTAAGCTTATTTTGTTTTTATTAAAGCCTATTTATTTAAGACTAGGGGACCCAGCCGTGATCTTTTTTTTTTGTATTGTCACGGGGCTAGAACAGTTACCATGTTAAAAAATTTGGTTATCGTACAAAGACTGAAAAAAAAAATTGCATCGATATATGTAGGTAATAATGAAATGATGTTAAATTAACTCAACATTGAAGCGACTGCAGCCCCATTTAATATTTCTCTATCCACTGAGCCACTACGGCCCCATTAACATAGTTCTTTCCACTGAGCTACTGCGATCCCACTTGATATAGTTCTATCTACTAAGACACCACGGCCCCACTTGGAATCGCTCTATCCACTGAGCCAATAAGGCCCCACTTGGAATCGCTCTAGCCACTGGGCCACTGCGGCCCCACTTTTATATATATATATATATATATATATATATATATATATATATATATATATATATATATATATATATATATAATTCTATCAACTAAGCCACTACTGTCCCACTTGGAATAGCTCTAGACACCGAGCCACTACGGCTTTTGCGAAGGAAAGGAGGACAGCCCATAGACAATAAAACAAAAGTAAAAAAAAAAAACTTTTAAAACCAACATTTTATTTATAAATGCACTAAAAACAGAAAAATAATTATAATATTCACACAATTTGTAGAACTTGTAAGATGTGGTCGAACAGCCATAATAAACTTTACTACAAATCCATATGTTTGTATCAATTTACATTTAGTATATAAAAGCTTGGCGCAATATAGAACGTATACCTCATTTGCGTAAGCGTAGTAAGCCCATAGCTTGCGTAAGGCTCTTAACTATTCGCGCCAAGCTTTTATATACTAAATATAAATTGATACGTACATATTAATTTGTAGTAAAGTTTATTACAGCTGTACGTCCACATATTACAAGAACTACAAATTGTGTAACTACTATAATTATTTTTCTCTTTTAAGTGCATTTATAAATAAAAGGTTGGTTTTATTAAAAGTTTTTTTACATTCATTTATTTTTCACTTTTTAGTCTCCAACCATGTGTTTGTATCACGAATATGGCTTTCCCTTGCTGAGAAAGATCCCCATGGTGTATCGTGATCGACCAATAGTTCGCTTTCATTCCGATACGGGACATACTGTAGGAGTAAACTATAATAATAGTTTTCAGAACCATTTGCCGCTACAAAAAAAGGCACGCGCACAACAACAGTGACACTTCTAATCTCCATTTTACTGTTACTCGATTCTGTAAAACAAACTCTATACGACGTTTACTGCATGTAGTTGTAGAATTCCTATGGCCACCTCCCGGCTCCATCATCAGATCAGCTCAGTGTGGTACATTCTCATTGTATTGTCATGGGAACTACACATGTATGCGAAATTTCTCTACAATTGGATAACGCGAAGTGGTTTAACATGGATACACGTGAAGTTACATTAAAAGCTTGTAACTTCCGGTTCCATCATCAGATCAGCTCAGTGGTACCTTCGCATTGTATTGTCATGGGAACTACACATGTATGCGAAATTTCAGTACAATTGGATAACGGGAAGTGGTTTAATATCGACTTGCAAGATTCCACCCGAATGTACAAACAAGCTAACTAACTAACAAGGCAAGTTAAATAAACCCTTGTAAAAAAGAAAGGAGAAATGACATAACATTCTATTAACAATGCTTTTTTTATGGAGTAATCCTAAGAAAAGTTTAATCCAGTACCTATGTACATCTCTGATCACCATCATATTTTTTGGAACCGTTTGAGATATCTCGATGAAACAAAGACGAAGTTAGTCCGGGTGTTATTATCTATAGAATATGTAATTTTAATGTCAATACGTTCAGTGGTTTTTGAGTTAAATCCGGTCAGACAGATAGACAAACATGAAAAAAAAATTGACATATATAGGTTATATATTTAAAAGTGCAAAATTCTAAAATCACAGACAGACACTTCTACTTTATTTATTTGTATAGATTATACAGTAGTAGAGTAATGGAAAATATTCCTGCCTGAACCGCATTATTTCAAGTCTCCAGGGTCGCTAATGACAAGTATTCTGTTCCCTGCCCGCCCATGTAGCAAGACACATTCAGCCGACTGTGGTTTTACTGCTGGCACTGCAGGATGACTGCTGGCATTCAATACTTATGGGTTTGCACAAATAACCTTGTTATGGCTGACTGCTGGCAACAGGTCACTTGGTATGCCATCAATGGCGCATTAATGGGATGTTGATGGAAATGAAACTGATGGCTGAGAGTAGGTATACTGCTCATGATCCACAAATGGCTTGCCAATTGCATTCCAGCACTGACAGCACTTAATATACCCAATTTGGGCCATTTATGGCACTTCACTATAGTTCGCACACTTTAGAGACAGTCAGCAGACTGTGGTTTTACTTATATGGCATTGCTGGATTACTGCTGGCCCAGAAAACTTATGGGTGTACACAACTGGTCCTGCTATGGTTAACTGCAGGCACCAAGACACTTGGCATGCCATTTAAGGCCACTGATGGAATGTTGATGGAAATGAAACTGATGGTTGATAGTAGGTGACCTATTAATGGCCCGTAAATGGCTTACCAACTGTATTCCAGCAATGGCCGTACATAACCTATTCTTATTGCTGGTAAATTATGGGTAGCCATCTATAGGCCATTTGATGGCTGTGAAGTGGTACATCGATGGACCATTGCTGGTGCAATTTTATTATTATGGGAATTTTTATGGCTTCCATTCTTCGCATATAGCTTCTTCAAACCACACACACACGTATATATGTGTGTGTAACATATACTTATAGATCACATTATATAATGAGTAGATTATTTGTAAATATGTAGTGATGGAAATATTATGGTAAAATGCTGTAAATACAGTAGCATATTAGGTGTAACTTCGTAACTGGTATTAAATAATTTGACATATCTAATGTTTTACATCTATGACTGTATATAATTTAAATGAGAAGCTAAAAAAAAAATTAAACTAACATTGAAGGGTTTTTGTTGTTTCACATCACTTAAATATACACAACTGGCGACTGCATTTCAAAACAGATGAATACCATCCAAGTGACATACATACTACGAAAGATTACATTAAGGGCAAGGTTTTTGGGATAATATCGTGATTCATGTAGGAAGATTTCTCTCAACGACAGTATTTTTTTTTTTAATTTATCTGCATCTTCTTATAAACTGATTTGTTCGCAAGGTAATTATTAATGCTATGGAATAACTGGTGTGATTTATATTATATTAGTATTTGGTATTACTTCAAATCAGAACATATTCTAAATTAGTTGTTCTAAACATAAGAATACACAGTGAAGTAATGGCTAGCATGTTGGGGTGTCAATCCAAGAGGTGTATGTTCACGTCTCCTATCCTCCTCCGGTATTCATAAGTTTTTCATGTCGTATACTGTTTTCAGTAGTGAAATAAAGGAAATTAAAAACAAAGAAATTTTGATGCTAATGGTAAAAGTAATTATTTTTAAGAGATAGTGTTAGACATATGGTGTAGGCCATCTGATGGCTGTGAAATATTACATCGACGGGCCATTGCTGTTGTAAGCATATGGGCCATGCTTGATCAATTTGCGTCTACCACATCTGGGCCAGTTATGTACAAAGTATGGCTAGTTAGTGATGCCACTTAAGGACGAGCAATGGTGCCGGGTGCATGCCAGCTTTTGCCCAACTTTTTGCCGGCTTGGCATCCGACTGTAAACCATCAATGGGCCATTTGTGGTTTGCTACACAGGCGGTGTAATGACTGTTTAAGGGATTGAGGATTCGACACCTCCGGCGACCCAGTCGTGTCCAGGAGAACAAGGAGCGAGGTGACAAGAAAGCGAGTTGGGCTATGTACGTACCAGTGTGATGTGCAGCAGCTTGTTGGTGAGCGTGGTCAGGAACTCCCTCTTGTGCGGGTCGAAGCGGTCAGATGGCTTGAAGCCTCGCTTGCTGACGATGACGCAGTTGCCCGTCGTGTGGCTCTTGCGCAGCGAGTAGCCGGCCTGCTGGTGCAGTTGACTACCCTGCCGCTGCAGGCCCATGAAGTTGCCCACGCTCTTGCTGGTGCTCAGGTTCATGGCTGCCAACCGTCAGCAGAATGGACCAGGGAGATGTCGAGAGCTGTGTTCGCAAGGTCTGAGGCGGACTGCAGGGAGGGCGATCTCTCCGTTCACCACGCCGAGTTGTTGCGGCGTGACGACAAAGAAAAGTTCAATGGACCCACTGCTTAGTATTTATGTTTACGTCGGACTGAGTACTGTTTTGATTTCTTAGGTTTGCCCAATTATCTGTCGTCTATTACTTGAAGGATGTTGTTGGTGCTCTGCGTGCAGAAGTACCTAGGTGTCGTTATTCGTAGCTCTGACTATTGAGTCAGTTCCAGTGGAGAGAAGATCTCTCTGACTGTAAATCTGCAAGTAACCTTAAGTTGAACTCACAACCATCCGTTTCATCCGTCAGTCGCCCGCCCGTCCGTCGGTCACGCGATCTTCAATCAATCGCAGGGAAACTTTTTTCTATCTGTTAATCCTTCAAATATAGCATTTCGAACATAAAAATTCGACGGACCGACGGATGGTTCACCGCCTTGTAATATCGTTCCTTGAACGTGGCTGTCGGAAAACAGTCACTTGTTTATTTGTCTGAATATTTTTCTTCTTTAAATACACAAGGCAGTGAAGTGATTTACTTTTCTACGTTTCACCTTTGAATTAAACTGAAGGCGACTTGTAGATTTTCAGAATAAAATGCTGATAAATTTTGTTAGGGAAAGAGAATACATTTATGACATTCATTAAAAATATTTTTCTCTGCGCGAGAAAGTTCGTGCTGTTGGTTGGTAACACTGAAAATTTTTTGGCCAGACGGATTGACGGATGACTGACCGTTGTGAGTTGCTTTCAATTGACGAACGAAAAACCGATGGATGGCTGACTGACGGACGGGTGACTGATGGAAGGAATGGATGGTTGTGAGCCAAGTTTTATTCTTATCAAATGAGAAACGAAACTACAATTTTCTTTCCTATCTTTCCTACATTTTGTCTTTTCTAAGCAAAAAATGCCTTCATTATTATTTTTTATTTATGAAATAAATCTCTAAACCTGAATCAGTGATTTCATAAATCGAATATTAGTTTCTGAATATAATTTTGAAAGCTGCTGCCGACTGAACAAATGAACTTGAAACCAGTTCCTTGAAGTAATGGTTTTAATTGTATTAAGTGGAAATCACAGTTAAATTGGTGACTTAAAAACGTCAAAATTATCAATTAGCTGCTGTTTATATTCAGTGGCGTATTTTATCCAATTTCACAGATGCATATCTATTCTGTTTCAGGTTTAGTGTGTTTGGCCATGCACCAGATTATCTCTTCTCTTCTCTCTCTCTCTCTCTCTCTCTTTCTCTCTTGATATCTCTCTCCTTCGTTTCCTCATTCTATATACCTTCGTTACATTAAACTCTTTTATATAGCGGGAAACTATACCATTTCTGCAATATTTACGTTTTCTAAGAAGCCCTGAAAACATTTTACACTTTGTTTCACTAACGAGATGTATTCATTACGATCTTCTTTGAAGAGTCATACACGCAATGGATTCAAAATATAAAAAAATCAGCACCTTGGAAAAATGTTTGTGTAGATTACACATCGCGTAACTGGTGACAGTTTTCGGATCTATAAGTGTGCTTGGGTATTTCTGAGGTCAAACTCCTTCAGCTAAAGACATAAGGTAACTGTGCTGATTCTTGGTCGGTGAAGGTAATCGCCAATGAAACAGAATATCCGAGGTAGCGGACTC
Source organism: Dryococelus australis (assembly GCA_029891345.1). Classification (NCBI taxonomy): domain Eukaryota; kingdom Metazoa; phylum Arthropoda; class Insecta; order Phasmatodea; family Phasmatidae; genus Dryococelus; species Dryococelus australis. Next base: position 195,300,650 of record CM056997.1, read on the forward strand.
TTCGAGACACTCAGTGGAAGACATCAGAAAATACAAGAAGCATATCATCGCTGGAATCAGGCTCTGAGGTTTGTTGCTCGAAACAAATGTTTATTTATTGAAATGCACTATTTTATTTTGCGTTGGAGCAATACATAAAACAGTATTCATTGGTACCAAAGAAAATATTGTAGATTACCCAGGATATTTGTAACATGTTCCTTCCCATAAATAGTGGCACAAGAACTCATCGTTCAATAATTGAGGCCCAATACTGAACATTATATCTGTTTGTGTTACAAACAATTGTAGGCGTGATTTATTAGACACGGGACAGTATAACATTGGAATCAGCAAAGGTGGTTATTCGACATTTGGCAAGATGTTCGCTGCTTCGTCAAAACTGACACATTAAGTATACTTAGCTAGTTTTCGCACGTAATGGTTGTAGCATTCGACAGTAATAATGGCATTGTTTCAATGTAAGATTTTCTCTACAATTTAAGACTTAAACCTTATTTACTCATGTTCCACATAACCATACACGTGATTGAGTTAAGTGTTGTGGAACCAAGAATGATGATACAAAATACATACAAAATATACACTAGGTTTATGAAATGCAGATTTACATGTGATTTATTTCAAGCAAATATCGAAGAACAGCATTCACATGAGTATTGATTAAGGTATCTGACATTCATTAGGCTGACTTGAAACTACGCCTGAAAATGAATTATGTGTTAAATTAAAACACATATTTTCGGCACCGATCAAACTAACCATGTATAAAGTAGGTGAGTCTCGAAAATTTGCAAATAATTTTCAGGCGTGACGTAGAATGACTTATACAAATTCATGGTGAATACGCAGTATTTTACATTAAGTTGTGGAAAGAGAGTGCGACCAGAACTAACTCATGACCAATACTAACTTACAAGGAAGACTGGGCTACCAGTAAAATTCCACAGAGGAGACTAGAGACCATTACATTCCCATGGTAAATATTGGGCGACTGATACGAATTAACGGGGAAGAAAAAGCGACCAACAGAAAATCGTGCGGAAATTTAGAAACCAGTACAAACTTGTGGGGAAGACTGGGTGGCGAATACAATTTCATCTGGAAGAATGGTGACCAACACAAATTCACGAGGTATAACAAGCGACCAATACAGAAATATGGGGAAGACAGAGAGGCCAGTTAATACTCATGGAGAATACTGGGAAATCAGTACGAATCGTAGGTAAGATTAGGCGACCAATGTAGACCAATGGAGAAAAAGCGAACAGTACAAACTCATGTAAAGGAGGGCGACCATACACTGCACGTTATGTATTACAGGCTGTAGCGAAGAAACGAAGCGTTTGCAGACTTGCGTTCATATAACATTGTTTCATCCTCCAGATGTGAAGAATGTTTCCCCGAACTATTGACATGCAATTTTGCAACACCTTTGTATTAAGTGTTATCAGATACGTCTGGTTTTGCCTTCATCAATACCATACATATTTTCTTCTGTCACGTGGTAGTATTGATTTTCGTTTCGTTGTTTTTCTTCGTTATTCCCACCCATTTACGTTGCAATTAATTAACACTTTTCTACTCGCTGCCAACCTATTAAATCGTTCGCAAGTAGACCAAATTAAAAACACTGCTTATAATATATTTAAGTATTTTTTAACAAGTTAAAAAATAACAGGCTCCTTCTACAGATCTCGACTAAAATTCAAATTATAAACAAACCAATTTTTTTCTCTGTCTTTATTTTATAGATTTACAAAATTCAATCACCTCTCTATGATCTAATGTTCACAACCTATCTCGAGGAAAATATTGAAAAATCACCCCTTACCGTGTTGATCTTACTTTACATTAACCATATTTTAAATGATTTTCGCTTGTTTAGGGTGGCTTAAAACAATTACTAACGACTTATTGGTTCGTGTAATATTCTCCATATTTGGGCATGTATTTAAGTTTAGCACTATTAAGACCAAAATATTTTATATTTTCAAATTAACATTTATAATTAAGCATCAGGAATTCAGGTACAAGGGTTTATATGACCGAATACGAAGCGACAATAAAATTACCTCACTGTTTTTTTCAGTATACTGGGTGTATATATGTATTAAAAGGCCTCTGATCTATCTTAATTGTTGTAAACATAATTTTGTTAATTTTATTACTTGAAAACCTGAGAAATATATTTATTTTAGTCATTTAATAATATTATTCATAATAAAGCTTATTTAAGTAAAAATACGGTTAATTACTATGTTACATTATGTATTTAAATATTTTGTATCAATTTTAAATTATTGTATCGCGTCTCTACACTACGCTGAACATAATACCGATACACTGAATCTATTTTCAAAAAAAAAAAAAACGGAGTTGAAATCAGGAAGTATAAAAGTCGACACGAATAAACTACTGCACGCCTTTAATCCCATAGCTCCTGTATGGCATTTGACCCTTAAACAGTATAAAGCTTCATTAACCATATGTTTATTATTAACTTCAGGACTTCAGGAGAGCACATGCTTTAAAACAAATAACGCTAAACAAGTAGTTTTTAGGGCTATAAAAGCAAAAACCGAAAAAAAATTATGGGAAGTTAGTTACTGACAAAGATTATTGCAGCCATTCCGAGCAAGTATTTTCTTAGAGTTGTGCATGTGTGCCGGCAAGACACCGTGCCAAAGAAATGTGAAGAAGTAAACATCTGTTCAGACAGAGTACTTATAGTAGCACACTCCAACTCTGATTGGTGCAGAATTACGTTAAAAGTCTTTTCTGTTAGTTTAAGTTGTGCTAGCTGGGGGTGGACCGCGTTTCAGCGGCCTCTTAAACCTTCTCGTCGGGATGGCTAAATGAGGATTAATGGCGAGGAGCGGCGACTCCGGGGAGATCTCCTCTCGCGGAGGCACGACGACCAATTAACGCGCTTCTTGGCACGGGCTGGCGGGTCCAGCACCGTCGCCCAGAGACGAAGACCGCGAGTCTGTGGAAACACGCGATGTCCCGCTGTCACTTTCGACGCCGCCCGAGACACTCTGTCGCAGCGTTGCGTTATACCGGAGTCAGGCTGGATTTACACACTGTTAGCAGTTCCCGTATGTTCACGGAAGCTTTCACGAAAATGCGGAGTAAATATGCGGAAACGCAACCCGCAATGACTTGAAACGGAGTTAAGTGCGTATTCTCCCAAAACTTCGGGTTTCGGGCACTAACAACGCCGAGTTTACACGAAACTTTCTTCTCCACTGCAACCAGAAAATTATCGTTTCCGTGGCAATTCAGGTTATCCATGTCACTAAGAACTGTTATTTCAAACATTAAAAAGTAGTAACAGGCGTATGTATGTAACACTTAGCAACACTTAAAATACACTAACTTTAACAGAAACTAAAAAAGTTGCATATGTGACTAATATTAAAATTCGAAATTTATACCAGATTCATCATGTGAGAATTTTAGGTAAGTGGTTAGGGTCGTGAACTTGCTACTTTTTCACATCTTGCTAAAGTACAAAACATATTAACTTTTTAAATATATTTTTATACACAGTAGAACACCGACATAATGAAAAATAAAATAAAATAGATATTAATAATTATTTAAACTAGAAGTAACGAAAATTAACTATGGAATTAATGGAGAATTTCCGTGGATTTTACGGAAAGTCCGTTTTTGAAAAGCAACGTGTCCATAATTTTACGGAGAGTTTTCGGACACCTCTGGACAAATTTTTACCAGCACTTTTCCGTAAAATGAAGGAAATTTTTTTTAACAGTGAAACAACCCAACAGTCTCACACAGACGAGAATTTTCCATCAGCCAATCAGGAGCAAGGTCACCCCGACTAACGCAACCCCGACAAAAGTAGATTATATTTCTACTTTCGTCTGGCGTCGGACCGGTCGGCCTCGCTTGGCAGTAGAAAAAAATCAGAAACATAACCTTACAACACAAAATGTCGTGCAGATTTCACTACTGTGGTAAATTTCACGTTAAACATGTGTTTTCTTTTACGTGTACATCCTGGTTTTCTTGTAACAGAAACAGAATGAATTGACGAGAATAAATATACGTGAAAAAATAACTGCTCCAAAATCCAAAAAAAAAAAAAAATTATTTTACAAAGTTATCAAAGCAAAATAGTGTACAATGATCTGTGATTTCTTCACACTCAATAGCAAGTTACTGACCATTCTAGGATTGCGCCGAAAGCCGCGCAACACTTGTCGGAAGGAAACTGTCGGGGTATTGTAAACATTGAACTAATTTTGGTGGTGGAAATGGTTGGGTTGTAACGTCGTGTCTGAGTGTCGGGAAGACCTTGTCGTGGCATTGTAAATCCAGCATCGCAAAGCCCCGACAAGCACGACACGACAGCCCCAACACAGCTTCTTAAAACTAAAGAGCCAATGAAATACAAGATAGATCTGACGTAAGCCCGACAAATTCTGTGGTCCGACCAGCAATTTTGGATTAGAAATTATTTATATTTTCGTCGTGTCGTGCGGCACGACACACAGACTGCACAACCTTGCAAAATGAAAATTATGGCAAGCTTTCCCTACAGTGGAAAATACTCATGCTAAAAGAAAAATATGAAAGTTACTGGATTTAATATTTAAAAATAATACTTTTACCCCTGTGTGCATTGGCGATAGCACTTTGTCGCCTAATTTCCTGTCTGCCCACCGCCTTTGAAACTAGCGTAGTTAATCAGTGCCTTCTAAATGGTTCCGAAAAAGTATACTCTTCGTGTCGCATCAGTAAACTGTCGGGCTGTAAATTCATGCAGTCAGATTGAAAATATAAATTTCGAGTGGTGGTTGCGGTTTTGGTCGTCTCGCGGTGTGTTTTTCAGGGCTATGAGACTCCCGCATTAGGCCACACGTATAGCCGTATCTCCGACCTATAATAAACTACTGCTCCTCACAGCGGGACACCCAAAAACAAGAACTTTGTTTCCATGTAAATTCCTCTTTTAAGTCTCGGCTTCACCTATAAAGCAGTAATTCTTCTTTTTATTGTCATTATTTCATTTTCATACGTATAATCAGAAACGTTTAATTGTAGAAAATGTATAATTTACAAGTAGTTCAATTCTCTCAAATCTAATTTTCACTGTGTGTTATTCCCTGCTTGCAAAAAAGGCGGGAACTTATCAATACAACGTAAATACAGTGTGTTGCAAAATTCCACGCCAATACTTCGGGGAAACGTTACTCACATCTGGAGGGTGAAAAAAAATGTTATATGAACATAGATCCGCAAACACTTCGTTTCTCTGCTAGGCCTACAGCCCGTAACACATAACGTGCACTGCATTTATTTCACAAATCTAAAAAGTTAACATCTGAGGTCACAATCAAATATATTTATTAGTAGTTAATGCCTGTTTGGAGGGCTTTGAAAAGTGCTCACTTTACCGTGAACAGCTTATACTCTTCCTACAATTCACACATTTCTGAGCACGTAGTGTCTTATCACGTATTCCTGAGATCACTGTGGTAAGGAACTCCATTCGCCTCTTGTTTCTGTGCACAGCGGTGCAAGCCAACGCCCACCAGGGTTAGGCCCCTGTCACACTGTCAAATTTTTCCGTCAAACTGCTTCCAATAATTTTGGTCAAATAAAGTTGGACCGTTATTACGTTATCGAAACGTCATAAACGCCGCCATTTTTGTCTGAAAAAATTTTATGGCTTCAGTTTCCATAAAAAATTTGAAGATTGGACCGGTTCTTAAATGTATTTAAGGTTTGACGGTCTCAGCTGATCAGAATCGTGCACGACAAAAATGGACGTCAAGAAATTTAAAATAATGAACAATTGCTGGAAACGAAGTAAGTTACGAAGATAATTAATTTATGTAGAAGCTGTCTTGGGCAAAAATGCTATTTTAAGTGAATATTGCACATAATATTACGAACTCAGAGGCATTACATTTCCTTGTGCAGGAAACATATCTTATAAATAAAATTTTAGTTAAGTAAAGAAACGAAAATAAATTACAATATTACTTACATTTCTTCCTATAATGGGCAGCATGGAAAACAAAAGCAATATCTCACTCTGAAAATATTCTTTAAAATTATATTTCAAATTAGAATCTCCCAATAAAATATTTGACAGTGTGACACATTTTGAAACACACTCATGATTACTTAATGAAATTTGTTCGAAGGAAAAATTTGCTGGCCGTATTTTGTCCTCAAATTTTTTTTGTCAAATATAGTTGGAGGCAAAAATTTGATAGTGTGACAGGGGCTTCAGACAATTTTTCTACTTGGAATCAGACTAACGAACCTTGTCGCAAACTACGAAACCTGACAGCTTACGAAAACGTAAACCTATGCAAAAATTTTGCGACTAGCGAGACGATTTTAAAAAAGCATTACATGTGTTTCAGTCTTTAAAATATTTCAAAATTTTTGCATGGAAAACTGGTCCATTTCACTTCGGTAACTCTCAGTCTTGTCGCGGAAACATAAAAAGTTAACAACCGCATGATCTGAAAAAAAAGTTTTCTAAAAAATAAATGTTGTGAACTTTAAAAATATATATATTTATATAACAATTACTTGCAGTGTAATAACTATGTAAACAAATTAAAAAACTTTAATTGCTAATTTAATGTACATACTTAATTGTTGAAAATTTTAATATTAATACTAAAACAAAGTAAACCGGATGCGCAAAAATATGAATATATTTAATTAAGTGCTTGCTAATAATTATAATGCGAGGAAGGATATATCTGTGGTGATTGAAATAGTACTCGCAGTCATTATAGTAGTATGATTTAGTTACCTGTTATGGTTTTCTTGTAAATATTAATGTGGGACAATCTTTTATGAGACTATGATAAAACCAAAAAAATTCCTACCAATTTTATTTTACATTTGCATTTAAGTAGTGCTGATATTTAGCATGTACATGGTGCATCTTTACAGCTATGGTTCATATATACATAATGTGTTCAAGAAATGGATCAATTTATAGTAAGCAACTATATAAAACGTTATTAAACCATGGAAAATGAGCGAATTTAACAATTATAGGAAATAAAACTTATTTAAATAACACGGCAATACACAAAAGTGTGTATATTCATCAAGTAAACGTTATTATTACGTTACTAAGCGAATCAAGCTAAGGTTAGAAATTTGCAGGGCTTTATCAATTGCCGAAGATGGATATAGGAAAAAGCAGCCGAAGTATTTCCAAACAAAAATTCAAAATAATATTAAAAATGCAAAAATGAAAGTGAAATTCTTATGTAAAAAAATACAAATATTATTTTTGAGTTGCCTGTCATTCGAACTTTTGTATTTGGAAATGACTTTACCTCCAGTTGTTTTTCCCTTAACTAGCTTCGGCAATGAAAAGAGTCATGATTTCTGAGTTTAATTCATCCAATAGCCACAAAAATATTGTGACTGAATAAAAGTCAATAAACAAAAGTAAATTCGCACTAACAACAACATAAAGACGTGAATGGAATAAACTTATTCTGCTGAACAAACGAATCTGCTTCAAACTAACTTATTAGATCGAAACACATTTCTACAATGAAACACGCACGTATTTCTTTCAATTTGTTATAGTGAGTGAACTCTCGTAATTTTTTTAATGAAATTATATTTTAGCTTGTCTCCGAAGGCGACGGCGTGTTTGATCTACTGCATCTCCAGCAGCATTCCTTCTAGCACATGAAGGCCACTGTGCCGACCATCCACCGCCGGTCTCAAGGTCAGCCAAGCTCCTTCTGGACATCAACGACGAAAATAACACCTCGCGCCGGATGGCGTTTCTGTTTCCTCCTTCCGTGTCGGCCAAGCAGAGCGAGAGAGAGAGAGATAGTGGGGACGAAGATGGAGTGAGAGAGATAGAGAGAAAGAGGGAGACGGTCGCACACACGCATGCTCGCACGCGCCTACGCGCACGCACCTGGCGTCGAACCGCGGAACCCTCCCTCCGCCCGCCCTCCCCTCTTCAACACGCACACGCTCGCGAGATCCGATTTCCCCCGCCCGCCACTAGCGCGCCGCACAGGCCGGCGAGTGTGGGGTCGCGATTTCCGCCGTACAAGTTTTTAAGGGCGTCTCGACGCCGAGGGGTAAGTGGGGAGAGCGGTCCGCAGTCTCGGGCAGAGCGCCTTCTTGGCCGACGCCCAGCGTCAGGAATAGCCGGGGCGCCCCTCAGTTCGACAGCGGGTCATCTCGTTCCTCGCAGGGTTTCTCTCTCGAGTCCGAGACCGAACCATGGCATGACCCGTATCATGCGAGCACTCCATCGATAAACCAGGAGTTCTGGAACGTCCCATGCTACATGGTCGGTTGTGAGCATCGGGCGAGGTGTTTGCACAGTGGCAACCATGGTTTTCCGAAAAACCCTACAGGTGAATGCTGGGACATTTTCTCGATTCCTCCCTGTTCCTCCTATTCTGAGCAATTTACTCCGCCTCTGACGACCCAGCTGTCGACGAGACGTTAATCCTTACTTTCCTACGCATCTACAGTATTGGTCGTGCGCAGACGTGATAATATCTCGCCATGATATGACTATATGTATTGCCTGCCAAGGTCATTCAAGAGGGCGCAACTTACGACTAGGGACATGAAAGATTCGCGAGTTCAACGACCTCCAGGCTAGACTCCATGGTCACATGTGCAATCCTGCAGCTATCAATTGCCCGTTGGTTACTTGCTGCCACAGTAGAAGGCGATGACTAGCGTGTATTTTGTTGTATGCTTCTCATAGTCCCAGGGTTATCCAGGAGGGGTCAAATATCGCGTGGACCAATGGCAAAGGTGACGCGAACATAAGAGTTTTCCAATTGTAGCTTGTCCCAAAATTAATCCGGGAATTTGTCAGGTCTCTACCTATGACTCTTAATCCCACGAAGAGGTACGAAATGAATGAGGTGTTGGACAGTCGCCTTGACGACACATATCTCTCGGGGTGTCTGTACTTCGTGCTGCGGAAAGCTAAGGAGATACGTCAGGCCAACCACAAATTCTCTTTGGTTGATTATCGCTTGATGATGGATTAGTGGCGACAGTGGTAACATTTATAGTGCTGGAAGACATCCGAAAGGAAAACTCCCTCCAGGCTAAGGGTGAATGCAGTGGGCTACGATACTGCTTTTGTACTTTCTTCTACAGACAGAAGGAGGGTAGCCCTCCGGTTAGACTACGAGTGTTCCTCTTGAACAACGGGGGATCTTAGGTCGATGCATGATGTGTTCCAAGCGCGTGCGGAACTTGTATCATGTCGAGGCTTCATTTCATGGTCAACTGTTAAGTTACCTGGAGATTCTCAGCACTAGTTCAGCACATAGCGAGTCGTGTTCGGAGCAGATTCGTTGCTCAGTAATCTCGAGCACTGTGGCAAGACGATATATATTATATATCGTACCCGAGTATATATATACATATAATTATTTATATTTATATATATATATACCCACAAGATGTTCCAAAGTATATATATACCCACAGGATGTTCCAAAGTATGTATAGATATATGTGTGTATGTATATATATACACACACAGACACACGATGTTATCAAGTATGTGAGAAGTAATCTGAGTGTGGATAGTACATCCCAAAAAACACAAAATGTCCCTCTGAATATGTCGTAATGCTTATAGTTTCCGAATTACAGACCTTCCTACAACGTACCAAACGTATTGGTAATAGTCGATATTTTACGAGGTGTGCCTTTTAATGTGATCAGCTGAAATGGTGTGAGTGTTATCACCTTTCTCATTGTGCACTGTTGGCCGCCGACTCACGTCGAATGCCATGCGCTTAGAACCCTGCATCTCGATCCACTGGACTATAACCTGTGGTGGCATCTGAAGGTCATTATTTGTGCAGCTCGATTCCCGGACATATGTGTTTCGCCAACGAGTGAAACCATGTTATCAGCAGATATCTGCAGTTCCTGGATTATTTTAAAGTGTCAGACAATCAATGACACGTCGTGTTCAAGTGTGCATTCAGGCACAAGGTGGACATTTTGAGCACTTCTTGTTGGGTGACGTGTCACTGCTAGGACACGAACATGGCTGCGGCTACTCTAACTGGAATGCGTCAAGAAGACTGTTACGAATACATCCAGTACAACATTGGACGATATGTGACTTAAAAATATCGATTTTAGGACATATGTTGTGATTTTTGTGATTTTTGGAATGTACTATCCACTCGCCGGTTACATCCCGCATATTTGGGAGCACTCTGTATATGAAATATGTCATGCATAAACGGTCAACACTTATAAACGAGGAACTGGAAGAATGTGCTGTGGGATTTCTTTTGAAAACTAAATGTATCGACCCTAGAAAGGGAGCATGAAACTGGAATGATGCTAGTGTTAATGGCGACGAAAGTTGTAATGGTAGTGATAATAATATAATTCTTCCAACCAGCACGGATAAACGTGGTCGTAATGGAAGTGTGTGTGTTGTTGTGAATGTTCGCATTAATGAGCTTCATCATCTCACTGCAGACTTAGCAGATGGCTCAGAATTCTGGTCTCCAATCGGAGTTATCCTGCTGTAGTGAGCGTAAATTTTTCAACATGGGTTCTGGCATCGGGTTTTTGGCGGACTCTGTCTTAATGTGAAGATTTTCTCGGGTTGCTCACTTTTTTTCTTCATATTCATTCCACCTTATCCCACCCGCAACTCATTATAATCTCACCCATTCTTCTGACTGGCAAATATCGAAAAGCATGTCAGTTGAGTGGGATAGCCGGCTCCTCTTCAAGCCAGCATACTCTCGTTGACGGTGATCTTGACTAAAGACGGAATCGCCGTTCGTATTTACAGTTACACTGTGATCTTCTCACTGGCTGTACAACACCAGGGGGTAACCCCAGTGCTGCCAGGAGAGAGGAACCCTCAAACTCCTGGAAGACTGTCATTTTAATGCTAATGTACACTAATCTAAGTGTTAAGTGTGCATTCGAGGTAGGAACAAGGTCAAAGTGCTTCTCAGGGCTAGGCCCTACACACCTACAGGATAAGGAATTCATGCAAGGAAGGCAGCCATGGCCGCAAGTGGGCCATGACAGCTTCCTCACGTGTACTTATAGCTAATCATATTATAACTAGGAAGAGACAGGGACAGCTAACATGGTTACCGTATTACACTCCTGACAGAATATAAGTTCAAGCTTGCTCATTCATTAATGGGAAATATCAAAAGAGAGAAAAAAGGGTGGCGACAATGCTCTTTATTAGGGAATGGGTGGGGGGGGGGTGAAAAACTTTCGGAGAGGGGCGGATTTCTTTTTATTGATCTGGCGCTGGCTAAATCAGAGTGATACATCACAGCACTCTGGTGAGCGAAGTGGAGCAATTGCGTCTCCCCAGTCTTCCGAATCCCTGGTAGGTTTTTGGAAAAACAAGTTATCAGTTTGGCAAGGCCCGTGACAAAAGCTAAGAGAAATATAAATTATAACCGGGGGGGGGGTAACGTTAGTCAGACGTGCTATAAAAACACCAAGTGTTGTGGGCTGACTTTCTGGAAGCCTGGAGAACGCCTGTATGAGGTGAGAGGAGGTAATGATGGCAGAGCGGAGCAGTGACACGTTGGGGAAGCAAAAGGGTGTAAGGCTCGAGTAAATCCATGTAAACTAAACTAACGCATTCAGATCCTATCCTTAGAAGCAAAAAATGCTGAGTCCTCACCATTGGAAAATCCGGAACTTAATTGGGCCTTCTCCAATCCCTCGAATTATCCAGTAACGACCACATGGTTTCGCTAAGACGCAGTTTTGTTTATTTTTGTAGGCTACATACTCCTTTTACGAGTGGCTTAGTCCTCTCGGATTCCGAACTAAGAATTTAACCCCTTATGAAAGTTCCAAGTTAATTATTAGTATAAATTCGAAGTGATGGTATGTCCACTAAAGCTATTTTCGGATCAGACAGTTGCTGTGAAGAGTGTGTGCAGCTGGTATTCCTCCATTAGTTAGCGCTTCTATACTTAGGTTTTTCAGCTAACTGCTGCATCATTATCGTTATCTTCATTCAGTAACACGATAAGTTGTCATCACGAGATGCCAGAAAATTCGTGGTCTTGTTATGCTGTTACGTCAGCATTGCCAGAGCTCGTAAAATTATGTTTTGTATTTGTCATGTATGTTTATATTTAATAGAAAACAAAAATATAATTTCAATTACGAATCTTTACATGACATGATCATGTAAACTAGAATAAAACTCACTTTTAATCATCTTCATTCGCTCGGCCCATGGCCCAACTGATGGATCTTCCCACACTGTCTCTATGTACAGTGGAACCGTCCTGCCACCACTGAGGCACTGCGGTCAAATACTGAACTTCACGTATGCGGAAGAAAACGAACTCTCCCGTTCCCCCGCCTTCGCAACTTGTATCTGCTTCATCGACACTCGTTCGCCCCATCACTCACTAACACTCATCAACTCACCTACTCGTTCACTTGTTCACTTACTCTCCCATTTCATCATGTGGGCGCTAAATCTATATTGTGGGCGGTTTATATGCTTTTACGCAATGTAAAAATGAATTTAGTAACAAACGTCCTATGCAAAATTGCATGCGAAGAGATCTTGCAAAATCCATAGGAAACATATGCACAGAGTTTGCTCAGAATTTCTGTAGCAAAATGTATACTTTGCAAGAGAGAATATGATGCCATTCGATAAACTACTTAACGGCCCCAGTGTTACATTAAAAGCTCTTTCATAGTTACTTAGTTTTGGAGCACCATTATGAATAATAATTAATACAATGCAGCTTCCATTATTTCTTACAACAATATCTAAACCCAATAATGAAATCCTAAGCGTTCTTTGCCGCAATAATTTTCAGTGGATTCCTTTTTGCGCAGCGTTGGTATGCAGTGTACTCACATCACTGTCACAGGATCATTGCGACAAACTTCCAGTGGTGATAGGCCATGCAATGAGGAACAAAATTTGTCAGACAACGTATGTCCGGAGATGCACCGTCGAGACGCCACGCATCATTGTAAAATAGTTCCACGTGCCTGGGAGGTAGGCATTCCGCTCCACACCTATCACACGCCTGCTGTCGGTCATGCAGTCATCTGTAGCTATTAATGCGTCTCACTCTTAGTTTACATTGGGCAGCTAAACAAACAATTATATATTTATACACTACTTTACAATTTGACAATTTTTGTTACGTAATTTTGTACGTATGAACTTATTCTGCCAACACAGCACAATCTCTTGGCCATTGATAACTCTAGCCATCTGGAAACAGCGCGCGTTTTGCACACTTTACTGCAATCTAATAGTGAGACGCACTTTTACAGTGGAGGTGAGGGCCGGTTACAGAACCTCGCATCTGTCCCTAAGAGGTAGGCAATATCACACGCATTGAGAGCCGCAATGGACCGCATGTGCTGCGCACAAATCTTTACGTCCTTCCCTCACCACATTCCACTCTAGTCTATTCACGAGTTATCCATACTTTTTGAATCAAACATTTGAAAAATTCACCCCACTTATAACGTGTTCAGTTATTTCCTAAATATGCCGTGTATTGCAAGCGTTTTATAATTCTGTTAAACAGAAACTTTTCTTAATTTTCATTACATTGAAAGTTTTACCTGCATTTGTATATTTTATAAAACTTCATTTTAATAAATATAAATAAAACAGTGAGAAAACGTGTGTGTTGGTAGCGCGTAGTAATGAATAGTTCTTATGTAAAATATTGTTTCAACTGTGTGCGCAAGAATGGGGTGCGTTGTCCTTCGGTGTAATTTCCAGATATGTTTAAGCTTAGTTAGCATAGGCACAGGAACATCTTGGAAGTAGATGTTAAGAAGGGCCTCCAAAAAAAAGCGCGAAGTAACAGTGAATGTGTCGCACACAAACAGCGTCGTTGTCGTTGCCCGAGTTGAAACGGTTGTGCGTTCACCGCGACTGCGCGTCGCTCACCAGGCTACAGTCGCGGACGCTTATTCAACGTCAGAACTGACGGATATGCATGTGCCGCGCAGTGGAGCTAGAGTCCGTGGCCGCGTAGCGGGCGTGACTTTGTCACGAACACTTCCCCAGCAGACGGCGCGGCCACATCGCACACGGATTACGGAGACTACTGCGCGACAAATTTTAGCGAAACCCCGGGAAAATTGTGAACTAACGTTCTCTCTCTCTCTTCACCAGCCCTCCCTGTACCGCCGTTTGCCTTATCTCCTTCCAGCCAATAGCGAGCAAGCAGCATTATCTACAACGTGTGTGTACAATCATGTCAGTTGTAAGATGTTTTTAACTGTTGTAGAAACTTGTGTTGATTTTTTTTCCGTTCAGTTTCGTGTCATGCTCACTCCCCCACAAGTTATAAGTATTTCCGCTATTGTATGTCGTTATGTCGTAATGTGACTTCATATATATATATATATATATATATATATATATATATATATATATATATATATATATATATATATATATATATATATATGTATGTGTGTGAGTATGTGTGTGTGTGTGTGTGTGTGTGTGTGTGTGTGTGTGTGTGTGGTGTGTGTGTGTGTTGTCTTTGCTAAATTAGCAACCAGTTCGATTCATTTACTGCCAGATTGGTACAAAGAAAAGTGCAAGAGTTTTAAGTGACGAAAAATACTATACCCACCCTAAAAAAAAAAAAAACTTGCGGGCAGTGTTGACAAGAGAAATTAATTTCAGAGATGCTAGGGAAATTTTGTGAAAATTAATCAAAGCAATGGGTTTCAAGTTCAAAAAATTGAAAAATAATCAGTTGTTCTTAAGGGAAAGAAACGAGATAGTCGCGTGGCGAGCGAAATTCCCACAAGCTATTGGGGGAATTGGCAGTCAAAGCGAAAGTAAATTACCTGTAACATACTTCGATGATACATAAAAGTTTCCTAATTACAATTTAAACAAGTGTTGACAGTATGATGACGTAGCAGAGGTATACAAAAAACATCCAGGCCAGCGATGAATTCTTGTTCACCAGGTAGCTAAAATGGCTTCATCGAGGACACGAAGTGAATTTTTAAAGCCAAAACTAAAAGCGGAGAATACCACGATGAAATTAATAACAATACTTTCATGAAATGGTGTGAAACACAACTATTTCACAATATGACATCTCCAAGCATTATTGTTCTTGATAATGCTCCATACCAGAGCGTGTATGAGAATAAACCCCTAACTATGTCTCCTACTATTACCAAAATCAGAATTATTTTTCTCTACCGACATGAGAAAAAACCCGAGCTGCTTGTAAAGGTTCGGTTACATCAGTAAGCTCTCACTTATACCGTCGATAAACTGATAACGTCCCAAAGACACGCAATCATTCGTTTACCGCCATGCCATTGGGATCCAAACCCAATAAAGTACATCTGGAGCATGATAAAACCCGTGTTACTAACAAATATGTTAATGTTGCGAACTCGGACATTCTCCAATTGACTCATTCAGCCATAAACTGTATTTCATCAGCAGACTGGAAAAAAAAAACAATGCGATAATGTAAAAAAAAAAAAAAAAACTATAAAACTGTTATTGGGTAAATGACGGGCTGATGTGTTGTGTTGTGTTGGACCTACAAAGTATAATCTATTCACCGTTACTTTAGCCTTTAATGAAGTCCTGATTATGTTCTACTTCCAGGATATTCCTCCGCCTCGTACACACTAAGCTTAACAAGTCTGGAGAATTACACCAGAGGGACAATGCGCCACATTCGTGCTCACTCAGTTGTAGTGATATTTTGTGTAAGAACTGTTTCTCTACTAGGCGTTACCAACATACCTATTTTCTCCCTGTTTTTATTAGAATTATTTATCAATGAAGCATTATAATTTATAATTAAGATATTAATAACATTTCAGTTTAACAGTAAAAAAGTAACTTTTATGAACACAGGTATAAAATGCTTGCCATACAGGGCGTATTTGGGAAATAACCAAACACGTAATGCATGGGGAGATTTTTCAAAGGTTTGGTTCAAAAAGGCCGAAGAAACCGTGAATGGACTATAGTAACAGCAGCAGTAGCAGAAGCGATTGCGACAGTGACACAAGTGACGTTACAAAAGGCAGACGTTCCAATGATGGCAACATTTCTGGAGTGGAGGAACCGATGTTTTGTTTCTAGCAATGTCGCACAATAATGGTTATTAATCGAGAAATAAAGTGGTTCCTATACGTCATATTCGACAACAATGTGTATGCATTGCTTTTTTTCTTAAAGTAACCCACGCGTATTTCCCGACTGGTACTGAATGTCTCTTGCATTTTGAACGAAGTGTACGAGAAGTGCCTCCCTGCCTGTCTCCCGATACCACTCCAGCAATTCACGAGGCGGTCCAGTGCAACACCTACCACCTCCACCTGGGAATACACTTGATTTCGCCGCACAGTACATCAGCGAGAGCGCTAGTATGGGACCTTCCAACCAATGCACTAGGGCATCAGGGCCAGAGATGTTCGTACTCTGCATATTGAAGAGGAAGCACTGGCCAGTGTTGAGGCGAACCCGTCCACAAGCACCCGTGCGATCGCTCGTGACACGGACGTAAATCACACCTCCGCGCGGAGAGTGCTCCGTCAACATAAACTAAATCCATTCCGCATGCGATAGGTGCAGGCGCACGGACCAGCTTACGTCGAACCCCCCGGTGTGCGGTTCGCATAGCGTGTTTTACGAGAGCTGGCTAGTCCAATATTCGCAACAGCCACGTGTGGGCGGACGGGAACCCACGTGCAGTTGTGATAACACAATGCCAACAACAGCTTGCGGTGAACGCGTGGGCTGGCATCGTCCACGACCAAGTTATTGCACCCTTTATACAGGCGTACCACACCTTCCTAACAGACGAGCCGACCCTTGCTGCTGGAATACGTGCAGCTGAAAGTAGCAGTCGACATGTGGTTTCAACACGGTGGCGCCCCGCCGCATTTCAACCGTCGTATTCGCCAACACATTTCACCGGCACGTTTGGCGTTAAGTTGGTTGCGAGAGGCGGCCTTGTGCCATTGGCCACCTTGATCACCCGACCTCAAGTCAGTTGATTTCTTCCTGTGAGGCCGCGTCGAGAGTTGTGTGCAATCTAATCCTCGTAGAACGACTACTGGTGGCTTCGCAATGCGTTTCAAACCACGTCTGCAGTCAAGCGGAGGGCCGTCATTTTGAGCACCTGCTTTACGTTTACGTTTGTAAATGTGTTACAGGCATTCAATCATTACAAATGCCTACATACTTATTATTACAACCACTCCTACAGTACTACATCAAATACCACTGTGTTCTGGGACGTAAAGGCTGTTCACGATAAAGTGAGCACTTTTGAAATCAACCTTAGAAAAATGTCACTGCCTCTGCCTGCATATATTTTAACGGGCGCACTGAGTGACATGCACCCGGTAAAGTTGGCAACGATGGATGGAAAGTAGTTCCATTTATCTTGACGTCAAATAAAAAGTGTTAGGTAAAGATAATTTAAATTATTTCTTACGCTTTCTGTTCTTTTTCAACGCCCCAGTTTGTTAAAATTAACATATTTAGAAAAATTTTACTATTCTAATAATTTTACATTTTCACTTGACCTATGCATGAATAGAGTAATGAGTCCCATGGCAATGTGAATTTTACACAAGGTGGGATAATGCACAACGTGCATACAAGTAGATCTTAAGCAGGACTTTCAAAAGTACTCATTATACCGTAAACAGCCCATAGGCAGCTAGTACCTGCTATTAGAAAGCTAATTACCAACCTTCCAGGCGTTATATCGTGGTATACAAATACGCCTATCGTCCAAATGGGGCGTCTCCGCGTATTTGTACTGTGGAAAAAGGTGTTTCTCATTACATGACGTATCACCCATTACAATTTGTCGCTATGATCATGTGACATTCTGTATAGTTATGCACATTACAACCAATAGAATTGCTTGTTCGTGCGAATTGCATCAACAAATAGGACACGTTCAATTTTCTAGTCGTGCATGAGATCTGCCTTACATGAGAGATTCGCGTTCGGAATTTAGTGCAAGATTGGCATCTAGTACGAGTTTGGCATGCATCTTGCGTCGTGTGAAAACTGCTTAACCGATTTCCATGTTCTCCAACTCTAGTTCACCTGTAAACTAGTGATTCAGTCCTGTCGCTCCCTCGCACTTTATGAGATCCAAGCTAATTAGCCGCAGTTTATTGAAGCTCCAAATAAGTTTTTTTTTCTATACTTGGTTATGGTATCATGAGAAACTAAAATAAACATATTAATCGACAACAATTCCACCGAGTTCTTATAACTGCTTAATTGCCGCAGTAAAAATTCTTCAGAGATTATATGCGAAGTAAAGAACGCGATCATTTAAAAAATAAATTTTCATATTATATTACTTAGAAGAAAGGAAAAGCCAGTCTTTCTCACGTAATTACAAGCATGAATACTTCAACTTAGGCAACGTCTATTGGCGAAGCTTAGTCGCCCTGTAATACGAGGAACTGTGTTAGATTTTGGCCGTTTGCTTCTTCCGTGCGTTCATATGCCTGATGTTTGTGTAAACCAACTGACGTATTAGGTTTCAGTGGTGTATCACTATTTCCTTTACATAAGTCATGGCATTGAATTGTTTTATTAGAATCAAGTGTTCGATTTCATGTTGGGGGAACGTGAATTTTTCGGTGCAAAAGTTTTCTAAACTTTCTCAAATTGTGCACACAACAATGGGAAATCGCTCTAGTGTTATCGACGTGATTGTGTCACTTCCGATGGTGCACAGTATAAGGAAGAGTAATCTTGTCCGTGAACGATAATCATTTATTAATACAGTTTATGATATTAAAATTATGTTAACAATAATTTTCCCAAATATTTACAATAAAGTTTAATTTTACGAGACCTAATGTAAACACTGAGACTCATTGAATGGAATTTCCGAAACAGTAATCAATATAAGTTATGTTTAGACTAAAATTATTACTGTAGATTTCTGGGCTTTAAGTAATTTATTTGGTATCCAACTTATGCTTCTTTACGATTTGTTTTTCAGTTATGATAATATTATGGATGAATTCTAGTGAAAATGTTTCACTAAACTCAAGATGCAAAACTTTCTTCACAGGTTTGTTTTGTAACCAAGGTTTCGTTGGATTCATTCACGTGGGGGCGTAAAAATTTAACAAACTAGAATATCTTCACGGCAGGCATTTCTCGACGAGACTTCCAGGGCCTCATATAAACTAAGCATGTATCTGTTTTAATAGTTATGTTTAGCGAATAACTCATGAGATTTTAGCATGCTTAGAAAATTAAGCGTGAAGTATCGGTTAAAGGATGAAAATAATTTGTTAATATGTCAGTGACGAAGTATTATTTTATATAGAACAGATAAAACTGGTTTAAAATACAAGCCTCAGGTTGTTATGTTGGCCCCATATGGGGTCGCACAAACTATGTGGAGAAACGTAACTTTGATGGAGAACGCAATATCATTTCACTACGTCATATAATTAAAACCATTAAAAGTTTACATTCTGTTACATTATAATTTACAACACTTTACATTTTACGTAAATACCTTAAACTGCACCGGAGGAACGTGTTACGCTAAGTTACCGAATTCCTGCAAATATTTATGCATTATCTAATATACTATTGCAACGTATCATCGAACTATGAATTCATCTTCTAACAGTTGAACGGCTTTGCCCTTTGCGTTGCCGAAGGCTGAGTCTTATTACGACTACGGCGGACGAAACGTCATCTGCCGGTCCATGTTGCCCCGTCGTAGGCTGGAAATTGTCAGACTTGAGCCCAACTCCTTGGCTTCCTTATATACTTGGTCGTTTACTAATTACTCCGTTTGTTTGCAAACTGTTCCTGTCCCGATTGTCTCGGCTGCGCTTTGCTTCCATGACCTCGCTCGCCTTGGAGGTGTGCTGGTGCGTTCATACAAGTGTCACAGCAAGGGCTTGCCCATAACAAGGTGCTACTCGTTTAATAAATAAACCTCATGACTTACAATATTTTTTTTAAAAAATAGAGTTTTTAAAGTTTATTTGACTGGGTTATGTAAGAATCAAACACGATACTTAAGATAAATTTTTTGCACCAGCCCTTTGTAATTTGCTGATAAATAATAAATATTTGAAAAACGTTAGTTGGAAGACCAGATTTATTAGAGACCAACGAAATTTTTGTTTCTGCCCCGGAATATTTACTCTGTTAACAATGAGCGTAACGTCTAATACAAAACATATGTCGAAACTTATAGCGAAATTTTAGTAAACGCGTACTTTTGTTACATGGAACAACGATTCTTAGGTAGAAATGTGGGTGAAATGATAACAGTGCTTCCCTAAAAGTGAACAAAAATATATTCCTCTTCCCAAAAACATTATTTAAAGTTATTCAAATTTATTTATTTTGATGATTCATTTCTTAATATACGAATAAGTATATTTATCGAAATTTTAGTACACTTTATAACAAACGCATTTTGGCAGCCACCGTTTCGACATATCGTGGAGGCTTGGTATTCATTTAATGTCATAATTCTTCGAATTCTGAGGAAACATTACATCCCTACCCACCCCTATTAAAATTCTAGCCAGTCGGGTTCATTGTCGTCTCTCATAGCAGCTCCTTGGCTGTCTTGAATGAGCTAGTCAAATGTGTTTGTGTTAAAAGATTTTTTTTTTCTCGAAGATATTATTAATGCGAATACCGGTGCTAAAAAATTCTGTAGAGTAAAAACTTTCGGTATCCAGTTGGCAAAATAATTTCTTGTATCACTGCAAGAAAAACTTCGTAAATATTATAAAATATATATATGTGAACTTCAAAACTAAAGTTGTAACAACTGAGTCAAACCAGTGGAAATTAGTGGAAATGGCTCAACTTGAAATCGATTACAACTTACTGATCGTTAAGGTAAATTAATTTAACTATTTCGCTGGTATAAAAGTTAACTTTGTGGAGGTGTAAAATGGCTGATACCTATAAACTGCGATAATTTCCTAAACTAAAGTCTGTGTAACTATGTCATCGGTATAAGTCTTTGGAGATTTTCCATATACAGATTGAGTCCTTTCAAAGAGGCCCAGTGGGACTGTATTTCCTCATTCCGTCTCTCCGTTACACACCTGTCCCACGGGGACTCTTTTGAAGGACTCGCCGACCTCCCGGGGCGCAGTCGGTTGGTGTGCCACCGATCTGGGGTGCGGAAGGCTCTGGGTTCAAGTCTCGGGCAAGGCATGGACGTTAATTAAAGTTAGGTTATAAGTTAGTCTGTAAGCCTTCCCCTGCTAAGCTCTGAAGCATAAAATTGGGGGACGTTAAAAAGCACTGTATAATACAATTTAAAGGACTCGCCATGTGTAACCAAAGATATCTTTTAAACTCTGCAAATCGTTAAGCAGTTGAAGTTGCCAAAACGAAATTATTTCCAAGGCTTGAAATGAAGTCTTTCTGCGTAGCAAAACGCTTGCTGTGCGTTTGCAAATGTAAACTTTAAGGGAATTTTTATATGACGTTTTAAAATAGAGCTGTGAGTGCACTAGTCGCTTTAAGAATAAAGATTTTGGGCGGCGTTTCTATCTCAGAGTTATATATATATATATATATATATATATATATATATATATATATATATATATATATATATATATATATATATATATGAATTTTAATTAAATGTTTATTTAATTAGTATAGCTAAAATATTCTTCTTGTAATTTACCGCGTTAAAAATATCAAAGACTTCGTTTCAAGCACCTCTGAACGAAAACAATAACTGCAGTTAATAATATGACTAATGAGCCTGATGTCATATACACATGTAAGCAATTTTGATGAAATTCTCCAACTCTTAGATAGCTGGAATTATTTATGTTAAAATTTTTTATGCAGAAGTTTTATTCCACATGATATGATATTTATCTGTATAATAGCCCATGAAACGTGATTTAAGTTTATACATATAATTTTTGGTGGTGGTAAATTCTGAAACGGGAAACGGTTCGAACTAATACTTACTGAATTAAATGCACACAAGTACTTCTGCAAACTAAGATTGAGTTAAATTGGACGTATAGTACCAGAAATACGGCATTTAACACTACAAGAGAAACACCAGCGCTTCGGGATTATTAAGCAACCTACATAAACGATCCGTTTGAAAAACACCGTTAATCTCCAGTCAGTTATTCGTTACTAAAATACGACAAAAATGTACGTGGCACGTTTCCATTAGGTGATTACTAAGGGAGATGTGGGCCCCAAAAATCTAGTCATGAAACGCTTTAAATTAAAAACATAATGAAGTACTTCACAATTACGTAACATGTCAACAAATAGTAAACTGTGTAATGGAGATCTTAAACCTCTGAGTAGGTGGTTGGTAACACCACCCCACTTCTTTAAGTAAATGGGGGTTACCACAGTATGATTGCATCAGACTTTGTAACTATGCACCCCCCCCCCCAAAAAATTGAGCTTCAAACGCTTTAAGGAAAACGATATTCGCCACCCATGTCTGCATTATGTAACACTAAGATGTAAATGGTTTATTTAAGATAAATGTTATGAATCAGCACGTCTAAATTCACAGAAAGAAAATATCTATTTGTCGAAACACCGTTAGGTGCAATTTTTTTGATAAATCCATGCGAACATTTTAAAAAAGACTGCGAGTGGCTCAAAAAAATAGGCAGCGCACAAAAAACAGGATTTGAAATTGGACGTTGCGCGAGTGAAACATCAATACCGCCCGCTATATTTAAAACCAGCAACGAGTCATATGCTAGGTACGATTCCGGAGGAGTTGTATTAATGGATGATGATTACATATTGATGTATTGTGCATCACAAAGGGGGCGCACAAATCAAGAAGTGGTCAAGTACTGCGGCTGCAAAATGAACACTAGTCAGATATTTTTTGTAGTAAACGAATGTACTGAAACATTACAAACTCCTACATTTACAAACGCAAGTGTACTAATCACGGTGTTTACAGGAAGTGTTCGAAGGTTCTACCATGAGCTTAAAGACAGGCACTATGTATTACGTATATGTCAGGCCACTCACCGTTTGTTTCGAAATGTCCCCTTGAATTTCTCGGAAATGATTCCCCTGAGAATGACACGATATACATAAATCATAAATATTTAGGGTTGTTCAAAATAGCATTACATATGTGCCAAATTTGAGTAAAACAGGGTATATCTGTCGAGCGATTTCCGAGGTTGGTGTAATAATTTAGTTTTTTAAGGTTATGCTAGTTTTCAAAATGGCTAACGAATGAGAATATAGATTTGTTGATTAATGCTTGCAGTTTGGATTTCAGCATATCAATTTTGGTTGGTTGCAGTTGAATGCTTCCTAAGTTATAACATAATACCCAGAATTATAAATGACCACTATTTTGAAAATTAGCTTCTGACCTGCTCTGTAATTGTAAAAGTCAGGTGTCTTCACTAAATGTTTTAAGTGCACTCAGTTTCGTAAAAATGGTAACATGATTCAAGAACTTTCTATGTTTTGGGGCCGGGGGGGGGCGAAGAGTAAGATACGCGTAACACATACACACATTAATACAATATAAAGAGGGAAAACATCACATAAGCCTATTATAAATGGCAACTGCATGGAAAATCAAATATTACACTTGTGTATTGAAACATTGTTTTTGCACGCTTTCCTGTTCCTTTCCGGAGGTGGAAAATTTAACTTCCGAACGAAATACGTAAACGGTTTGTTTGTAAATATCTAAAGAGGAAGTAAAGCAATACATTATATGCTTCAAAATCTACTAAGTTTTGGTCATGATCGTGAAAAAATTGTTGTAAGAATTTTTTATATGGAAGGTACGAATAAACATGTGATGGATTCAAAAACAATATACAGCTACTTTCACAACAGTGATCGATCGTACTGAAGATCATTTACTCCTGCATAATTTCTTGTTCGTTGCATTGTCTTTCGGGCGCAAGCAGACCGATTCCGTGATTCATGAACTGCTTCTTATTGACAGTCACACGTTGTGAGCGAGAAATTTAATTTCCATAACTTGTCTATACCGCTAGTAGGTAATGCATTACATAATTTTATATTTTACAAACATAACTCATGGTATGACTTAAAAATATTTCTCAGATTGGCAAGTGCAACGCAGCAATAAAAAAATTCGAAATTAACTAAATAATGTTAGATGCTAGTCATACGTTAGTTTCTTTATCAATTTTGATTCGAAACCTCATTGGGCAAAATCGCCTTACAAATTAGATGAAAATCAGGCACACCAAAATTAATTCAGTTCTTACTATCAACAGCAATGATAAATACATTCATTTGCATTGTAACGCCATTTTGTTTCAGGGAATCTCACTTCGCAAGTTTATATCAATTTTCTAGGGACCAAAGTTTGCATTGTCATATAGCAAAGCTAGTAGTGGCATTTCCTGGTGGTGCAACTTCAGAAGAGTTTTCTTGTAAACTTTTCTTCCTGAAGTTCGCCAAATGGTTTCAAAGAAATAGGTAAATGTGATTAGCGTCGACTTGAGTTGAATGTACGGGAAAGGTGATCCTCCCTGTAGCCTTCAGTGCCAGGGGAGCTCAAAACAGCATACTTTATCAAATGCTTAACTTGGATGCCTTTTCCTAACGGTTTGTCATTTTATGTTTAAAATATATTTTCATGAAATTCATATTTTCCAAGATAAACGCGACGAACTAGTTTTAACCGCCATTTTCCAAAACGGCTAACGCAGCATTAGCTTTAATAACGAGCTGGAGGCCTAAAACTGAGGGTCTGCTGATACTATTCTTGTCTGATATTCCTCATTTCCATATGAATAATTTTAGTTTTAAATGCCTGTAAAATAATTATGAAATACTTCCTTCTTTCTAAATAAAAAATAACAACCGTAGTTGTTGATTTGACGCACGCTCGCCTTCGCATAGTAATATCTACATCCTGGATTAAACGCGAATGATGCATATGCACTATTTATCAAACTCGCCGTCTTTTCCCATTTATTTTACAACTTGACCTCTGAGTCACTTATCAGCAATATCTAAAATTAGTTTGGATGTTTACATCTAAACTTAAAAGAAAGTTATTATTTTTCAAAACACAAAATGAGCATCATCATCAGCTCTTTTTTTATGGCTGAAGTTTAGTTTTGGTTACAAGGTAGGCCTATGAGCGTATACATGGATATTATTGCGTGTTTGCGCTGTTACTACAGAGCCACGTGATTATTACTAAAATAGACAATTCATAATCCCAAGGGCAAGGACTCCACTCCGACGAATTTATAGATAGATGTTAGAGTCATTAAAGTTCGGTAACGAGTAGCAAATTCCATAAATCCTTAAAAATTAAATAAATCATCGTTTGAATTGTATCACTATCGTATGAATGGAACTGGCTGTGGCGGAATTTAGCAAAATCTTGTCAAATAAAACAAACTAGCGGTTTTATTACGAAACAATATTTTCATTAAATACTCCCTGTTTGCTGCAAAGTGATACCCCTTTCACAAAATAATTTTATGTAGCCTCGTGTTAAAATTACACTCGAGTACCAGACTTTTGTGTTTGCGGCACAGTAGTTTATAATCCCCAGAAAAATGAAGTAATAAAAACACAAGGAAACAGCCTGGTTTGAGTGGCCTGCGTTGGCAAGTCCGACATTTTCTATTCCGGAGCTGGGTTCTCGCTTGACTTTGGTTTCCCCCGGAACACAGATGATGCGAAGACCTGTGACGTCAAGACTCCGCAGTGTCCCTGAGGAAGTGGCAGCCAAACCACAAAGTACTTAACAACAGAGAGGTGGAACAGCGACTTGATCCGCGAACTCCGGCCACACGTGCTATCGATATGGCGCCACTGGCCAACAACATGGCGGAGCACCAATCGCTTGTCAACGCCTGGTAACCCACTCGGCAGTCGACAGAACTAGCGATCGTCTATTCGAGGTTTCTTTGCACTTTTTAAATTTAACATTTGAAAAATTGCCCTATGGATGGTGTATGTAGTCGTGTCCTAAATATGACACATCTTGCAGGCATTTTATACTTCTGTTAACATAAAAGTCCCTTATTTATGGTTCAATTTCACTTTAACTTATATTCAAGTCTATAACTTAAATTATTTCGTTTATAACTAATATGAATGAAAACAGTGAGAAATTAGGTGTGTTTGTAATGCCTAGTAAGAAGTAGTTCTTATGCAAAATGTTATTACACTGTGCGCGCACGAATGCGTCGCGTTGTCCTTTTGGTGTGATTTTCGATACTCGTTTAAGCCTTGTTTGCATTTAGACGGAGGAATATCCAGGAAGTATAACTTTGGCAGGGCCTCAGAAAAGTGGAAAGTAACTGTAAATGAGCTATAATAGTAAACCTTTTGCATCACGCTGTAGCCAACAAGGCCCCGTTCCCAGAGACCCGCGCAGCCAATCAGAGAGTGGGTACGCTCTTAGAATAAGAACCGCAACGCCATTTCCCTTCTGTGTATTAATCTACTCTGTGGCCGAACTAATAGTCTCCAGCCAGCAGGCAGAACGGCCTGCCCGTCTGTCTTCAAGTGCGGTCCTGCTGGCTGACCCGTCGGTAGGTTTGCAGAGCGCGTCGAGCCGACTGATTAGTTTTGCTTCAAAGTTTCAGCTAGAATTTTCTGTAGCGTGAATCAGCATCGTCGTAGACTTCCGTCAGTCCCATCAGGCCGTCGAATTTTTTAATTTATTTCGGGTTTCCCTACCCAAGATCCTTCATTGCTTAATTTGCCGCTGGATGTAAAACACCTTTCGGATCGATCCGAAGCGTACGGCGAGTTGAGAACTTCAGCAGCTCTAATAACAAACCGCCAAAGGTTGCACGATTTTCGCTTTAATGCTGACGCTAAACTTAGGTTTACGAAGGATATAAATACCCGTGGCTTTCCTTGGACCTCGCCTTGGACCTCGCCTACGAAGGTTACTCTGTCGTATTTCTGGTTGGGATGCTTTGTCATTTGTGACGTTGCTTAGCTCCACTGATACGCTAGATGACCATTTCCACGGCTCATAGAAGATGACGGTGAAAAATCTATTAACTCTCCGAAAATGCATGTCGGATAATTGCAACAAATTAGTCCCTGTGCCCAATTCCGCCTGAAAATATTTTAGCCCAGATAACGGCAATGTTTAAAAATTTTCTGCTAATCTTGCATGGTGTTTTAGTAATTACTTAGCCGTGTAACAAACCTACAGTACTGTTCATCTAATTATTACCGATATCCTCAGACAAATAGTAACCGAAGGCCCACTACTTATATTCTAAACACTTGTCGATAGGCGGGCACGAACCACTACCCTACAGCTCGATAGGACAATGCGCTATCCGTTTCACCACGGCGACAACTTAACTGCTATAGTGATTATTAACGTACATAAGTTACCGAAAAAATTAAGTGTTAATTTAAGTCACCTGCATAAGGTTTCATTTAAATAACTATAAAATTTTTCCTTAAAAATACTTTTAGTAGCGTGAACATTCCCACCATTCTGAGAGCAACGTGACAAATAATTTATTCCTGGAGTTTCATATTGTAACTGATTTGTGTAACACGTTGCTCAGTTACTTTTGTACGGTACAAAGTAAAGTTTCAGAGTTTATGTAGAATTTCGTTAGTGGCTTTATTGGTCTTATAACAATTGCCTTGACATGAAATTACGCGGGTGAAAATAAACGTGTATAATGCGATTTGAACACGGGAACAAAAAGCTATCAGTTTTACACAGTCTCATACAAATTTTCATATTTTCTTTTTATTCACAAACTGTCCATTTGTAACTATTTTATAATTGTATTTTATATATTTTTTTCCTTAAAATTTATTCTAATTATTTAGTCGTAGAAGCTGCCCAACATGGCGCCTCGGAATGTTTCTTCCTCCCTTCCTCCTATCGCACTGAAAGAAATATTTTGTGGCGGTCACAAAATATTTCTTTCAGTACGAGTTGTTGAGACGAGGAGATCCACACGTCGTAAAGATAATTTCCCCATCCATGTACGGGATTTTCCACTGCCATGTACGTGAATTTTACTCCAGAGTACGGTATTTCTATCTTACACGTAAGGAAAAATATGCTTCCCAAACCAGTTTGGGAATAATACCTTACACTTGTCAGATAATCTTCCCATATTTTTTTTACAGTGTGGGTATCTGCCCCCCAGGCTGTGTTTGAATCGAAGGCAGTCTTCATGGCAGTGGTCTGGGGACTGGCTGGTCGACTCCTTGGTATAGGCGGTTCGCGGTAAAATGAGAGCTTTTGAAAGCCCTGCTTAAGATCTAATTGCATGCACGTTGTGTATTTCGTCGCTTTATGCAAAATTAACATTGCCATGGGCCTCATCACTTTATTCATGCGTCGGTCAGGAGAAAATG